>CM060069.1:39737646-41175146 GCA_030533445.1 Cyprinodon diabolis | reverse complement strand
TATAGAAATAAAAGTAATAAATGAAATACTTATAAACCAATGGGAAGGAGGAGCGTTTCTTTGAAGAACCATGGGCCACACTGCAAAAAATGTAATTCTAATTAAGTAATTTTTTTCTTAAAATAAGTGAATTTTTTCTTGAATTGAGGGGGTAAGTGAAACATTTTGTCAACGAAATGAGACAATTTACATTTAAAATAAGAAAAAAGAACTGCATTGTCTTATTTTAAGTGCATATTATCTAATTAACTTATTCTAAGAGTAAAAATACTAATTCCATTGGCAAATGATCTTATTTTTCTACTTTAAATTAAGAGTAAATTCACTTAATTTAAGACATTTTCACTTATTTCTAGATCATTTTTGCAGTGCAAGTCACGACCATACTCCTAAAAGGGGCGTGGTCTATCTGCATAGATTCTGAAGATTGAATTCGGAGATCTATGGTTTAGATTTGAGATATGTATTGGGATTTAAAAATGAATATATCATGTCGAGTAAAAAAAATATGAACACTGAGAGTTGATATCCAAGGGAGAAAAGGTTTTATTTTACTCTGCAGAGGAGAACAACACAACCAGCTGAATGCAGCTCTCAGTGTTGATCTGAGGCTGCAGCATCCCAACCCCTGCATAAAAAAGGAGACTCCTCACACATTAACATTTCCCAAGAGAAACACTTTAGTTCATCAAAGGACAGAGATGACAATTGTTTTCTATTCACACTAGGACGTGAGAATCTTGACTTCCTTTCAAACCTCCTTCCTTTCCTTTCATCTCAACAAGGCTTCTAAGTAATCACTCATTTCAGGAAAAAAGAGAAGACAGACTTTAACATCACTCACAAACAGGAAAAATAGTTAAATAGGAAAAGGCTGCACCAAATAACGGAAATGTGATTAGAAGTTGTTTTCAGCTAAATGTTTACATCCAGGATCACATTCACATAGTCCTTCCAGTCGTTCGTTTTCCTTTCTACAACCACAAAACTTTCTGGGTGCTAGATACCTGCTTCAGAAGGATACAGTCCCAACCTAAAGGTCTTTTCTGCAGCTGAAGACTGGTGGCTCCTGAGGCAGGTAACGTTAGGCCATAAGCATGCAGGAATATTGGGTTATTAGAATAATAAATCAGTCATTTTGGAAAGATGTGCTGTTTTGTGTCTAGGATAATAACTGCGACTTTAGCGCCATCTGTTGACCAAAACACCCATCACTGAGATCACAACTTCTAATGGAAACAAACCAGATGCATATATGACATGAGGTCATCAGAGTCTGGAGTTAATCCTGGTCTAAGAATGTCTTCCCTGCAGAAAAGCTTTCAGTTTGTAGAAATCAACAACTGTTGTTCTGTCAGGCCAACAGGAAGCAGGACACCAACTACACAGTGAGAGAAAATTCCACCTTTGCTTACAGCCTAGTGGAGATCCTCCTGCAGGATGGGAGGATGGGTAGGAGCCGTCTCTATCTGTTTCATTGCAGAGCCATGGATGTTGGTTAGGTTAGTAATTCTTTCTACTTTCCTTTGCAGAAATCGCGTTGGAAACCTTGACTCACAAACGCAAAGGTAAGCCAAGTAATCACTAGGCCTTTTCATGAATTCCCATATTAAAAAAAACACTTAAATTAATCCTCACTGAGTTTACTTGGTCTTTCTGGAGCCTGAACCTTGTTTTTGCATCAGACATGGTTTATCACACTTGATTTTGGACTTTTCCTCTTTGCTTTAGCACCTCTTCAGGGCATAACTGAAAATAGACAATAGACATCATTAGCCTGGCCTGTCAGTCAGGGAAGGCTCACACTCTCCGGTCTAAAACTGACCAGACCAATCAGAGACCAGGAGTTTACGCTTGGAGCAGAAATACAAACAATGCCATAGTGACTTTCTGCAACAATACCAGTGAAGATTTTGTTCACAACCTTTTCATTGTGTCATTTACAAACAGTGGAGAGAAAAAAGCAGATGCATTGATTATAAGCTAACAGTGTTTCATCATTTAATCATAGAGCTACCAGAGGGAAAATCTACTCTGCAGAACATGAAGTTGTGTTTTTCTGCTTGCAGGTCTGACCAGCGATGCCCTGAGCTCTGAGCGCATGGAAGAAGTCAGAGAAAGTAGGAGCTGGACTTTAATTGTTCATTTGAAGAACTGTTCTGATTGTTTTGGGTTTCTTACTAAAATCCTTTTTTCCTACCTCAGCTGTTGCTTTAATCCATAACTAAAGGAACGTCAGGGTCTAAATTGTCATGTTGATGAATAGATAATTTAGATTGACATTTCATTGACAAACATTGAGCACCTCAATCTGTCCCTTTTTGCTGCCTTTGGCGGTTTCTCCTGCAGTGATTGAGATGAAGGAACCTGTTCTACAACCGCTTGAAGCTCTTCCTGAATCGACTCGTGGTGATCTGCTCAAACAGCTCAGACAGGTTCTAGAGGAAGGAGATGCTCTGGCCGAGCTGAAGGAGGCGGTAAGATCTTTATTAATCACCCACAGCTGATAGATTTCTGCTCTCTTATTGGAAACCTAGAGAAGATCTTTGGAATAAACTCATCTATCAGTCTGGATCAGTTTTCTAACCTGCTTTAGGTCTGCTCTCAAACAGCAGCTCATTAACTCCTTCCTCCATCTTAGCTGGAACAGAGCGACAAAGGACCCTATGAGCGTCCTGAGTCACAGGCCGTCTCGTCCTTTATGGACGTCCTGGACAAATCCAAAGTGTCCACCAAGGTGAAGGATGCGGCTTTCTTGCTGGTGAACGCCCTGGAAGGTCGGTCAGCTCTGATGTTCTCCTCTGATCAAATTCAGTTCATGGTTGTTTTTAGATCTCTAGCTGCAGATCTCTCAGCTTTGTGCAGTTTTCAGTTTTCCTTCATGAACTTTTCTTCTTGTTTCCCGCAGTTCTTCCAGAGGAAATGGTGCGACCTTTGACCTCCTGTGGTCCTGAGACTTTAACAGTCCTCAGCCAGCTGGTTTGTCCGCTCTCACCCAAACAACCTCACATTTCCTACGTCATTTCCTCCGATCCTCCAGAGATTTTTCATTAATCCAGATAAAAACACCAAAGATGAGAAACAGAAATAAAGATAAGAAGTATTTAGATCTTTTTAGTCCAGGCTGACAGAACCAAACACCTTGTAAGATCACCATCTGTTTGTTCTAGTTGATCTAATTCTAGATTGTGCTAACAATAAGGAGCTGTGGTATGATTCTGATTTAATGTTTGGACACTAAAGAGGAATGTCCAGCAGTGATACCAGGAAGCTCTGATAGCTTCACTGCTGGAGGCCAGGAGAGAACAGGGCTGTCTGAGGGAAGCCGCTGCAGAACTGCAACATAGGATAGAAACCTTAGAGGTTCGTCCTGCTGACATATTGAGCTCTACGTCTAAAGAAAAGAAGAACGCAGCAATAAACGCAGTGGGACGGTTTCTATGCTGACTGAGGCAGAGATGTGATTCTCAGAGAGAAATCTGGGAAGTTTATTTTTCTATCTTTTTATTCATACTGCAAAAAATTTAAATTGAAATCTAAAAAACGAAACTATTTTTCCTTAAAATAAGTGCATTTTATTTCAACTGCATGTTATTTAATTATCTTATTTTAAGACTAAAAATACTCATTCCATTGGTTTATCATCTTATTGACCTACTCAGTTTAAAGGTATATACACTTAATTTAAGAAATAATTACTTATTTCTGGATTGTTTTTTGCATTTTATAAAGAGATGAAAGAGATATGCTGTGTTTACCTGCTCTTTCTGCCCCTCATTAATTGGGTTTCTGTGAGGCTAAAAGATGATCACTACACTGCAAAAAATGGAAATCTGTATGAGTTATTTTTGCTTAAATTGAGTGAATTTTGTCTTGAATTGAGGAGATAAGTGAGACAACTTGCCAATGGAACAAGACAATTTACATTTAAAATAAGAAAAAAACAATTGCTTTGTCTTATTTCAAGTGAACATTATCTAATTGTCTTATTTTATGAGTAGAAATACTCATTCCATTGGCAAATCGTCTTAACTACTAAAATTAAGGGTAAATGCACTTATTTTAAGAAATTTTGTACTTATTTCTAGATGGTTTTTGCAGTGTACTTTATCCGTTTTCTGTCCTCCTGAACTCCTAACATGGGAAAATTTCTCTCGTTTGTAATGTTTCATTCATTGTTTTTGCTCCATTCTGTCCTGCTTACTATAAACACGATATGAGACTCCAAACAGACTCTCCCTGCGATTAACAGATTTTATTTGGTATTTTCCTCCAAAGCGGATGTTTTTTACTTTGTAACAGCGTCTCTTCCTGTCAGACCATGAAATTGCTGCGTACTCCAACTAAAATAGACCCGGCCGAGGTCTATCTCAGTCAGACCGACGCTGCTCTGTTTGGTAAAATCGTGTCGGGTGTGATCATCCACTTTCAATAAGTGCTAAACACCACAACCTCATTCGACACAATTTGGCTTTTGAGTATTTTGGCCTTAGTAAACCATCAATTACCATTTTTATGTATTAACCAATTAAAATGGCTGTTCTGAAACCATTGGCTTGATCAGTTTCTGACTAATATTTTGGTTAATTGAACAAAAATTGGTTTAACTAATTAGATGTTGGTTGTTTTTCCAACCGATCCATTCTTAGCCAGCTGGTTCTGCTGATCCCAGTCTACAAAGTTCTGTCTCCACTGTCTGTTTTCTGAGTTGTCCTCATCTGATGGGACCAGCTTATCCTTTAGAAGTCCCAGTTGGATGTTGTTGAAGTTGCTGGTAGGGGAACTGCAGAGGATCCAATAAAGACTCTACACCTTTTTCTGAATCCTCCTCCATCTTTCTGTGTCTCCAGGTGGAAACCCTTAAGGATGAAGGTGAAGCCTCTCTCCCAGAGTCTCTGCCCTTCTCCCTGCAGCAGGACGGGGAGCTGCGCTGGGCGGCTGAGCTCCTCTGTGCCTCTGAAGAGAAGCTAACAGAGCTGAGTGACAGCTTGGACCGACCTCCTGAGGTTCTGCTGGAGGTTCTGGCTCTGACCGTGCTGGGAGTCCACATGCTGCAGCGCAGAGAGTGAAGCTGGTTCTGCTGGTGGAGGTTTCACACTGAGGACTTTAGATGATGGATTTTTTTTTTTTTTATGGGAAACCTTCTGCTGATCACATCAGCTCCACCATCTGTTAGAAAGCAAAAATCCCACTAAGAACTTCAAGTCATTTCTCTTTTTTCCGTTTTATTTTCAAAAAAACAAGACACAGATTTTATATATTTTCTACATGAAGAGTAAAAATTATGAAAATAAATGTTTTATCTCTCCTCTGATTGTTATTCAACATATAGAACATGGAAACCTCATGTTTATGAATTTCTCTTTCTGTAGTTTTATAACTAAATTTAGAAAAAGCTTTAATCTATCTGTCCAAATTTATTAGCAAAATCAGATCCCTAAACACACCACAAAAAATATCCTTTTTCTAGAAAGAGCTAATTGATGCATCTTCAGAACAAGAGCTTAGATTACAGAGGATTCACCACCGTTATGAAGTTATATTTACATTTCAAATAATTCTGGCTTAAACATGGATATGCACTTTCTATTAAACCATATTGTCCCCAAGTTCTAGTTTAAAAACAATCTTTTTGTTTTTTGTTATCTTATGCAGGCTAATTGGTTATACGTCAGCTTGGTCACCTAAATTCAGCCAATCATATATCAATGTTCATCTGTCAATCAAATTTTTATTAAAGGGGCGGGATTGTTGTGGCGGAAGGTTCGCAAGCAAGTTTGGTTGTGGCCGGTTTGTCAGAAGCATCTTGCTAACCAGTTAGCATCTTAGTGCTAGCAGGTTCCCAATGGGAAATTCCATTGGGAACCTGCTAGCACTAAATTGGTGACTTAGAAACGACGCTATCAAGGAACGCTATGGACAGCGGAAACATGCAAGAGGAGGAGAGTTTAGTGTCGGAGGTCATGGATGAGTCTCCTCCGTCATCCATTTTTTATTTAGAGGAGGAAAGCGGGGACGAAGATGTTGTGGAAGAGGACGCCAGGGCGGCAGAAGCTTGGTTTGGTGTAGAAGGCTTCCAGCCGTACATGTTTGAGCCCTTGCCTCGCAACGCTGCCAGTTCTGTTAGCTCTACGCCTGCCGAAGACACAGACGTCCATCCCCGTGAACACTGGGACGCAACTCAATGGGAAAGGAAAGGATTCTGATTTCAACCGTTGCGTATATTAGCTGCGACATATGAATCAAGATGCTATGACCGAAAAAATGTGATTGACAGATGACCGTTGATATATGATTGGCCGAAATTAGGTGTTCAGGCTGACGTAGAACTAACTGACCTGCAGAAGATAACGAAAAAAAAAAAAAAAAAAAGAGTATTTATTTTTTTAAATAGAATTTCTCTAACGTTTTGAACAATATGGTCTGATAAAAAGTACATTTATATACATGTTCAAGTCAGAATGATTTGACATTTAAATATGACTTTAAATATTTATTCTTATTGTGTTTTAAATAGGCCTGTAGGCTCATAGGTCTTTTATCCAAAATAAAACAAAAACATTTTCACAGCTCCCCGTGTCGTAGAGTGGCCTAGCCGGTCTCCAGACCTGAACCAATAGGATGGAGGGAGTCTAAAGTCTGTATTTCCCTGTGTTGGGCCATAAACCATCATAATAACTTTTGACATTGAGGACCAATGGCCATATTTTACCTTAACAATGTTCACTGGCATAGAGGGTGATGTTTTGCCCCACAGTGCTGCTCTTGAGCTCTACTTCTGCAACCCTTCCCCCGGCCCATCTAACAAGATACTTCTTCTTAAAGGGTGATGTGCTTTTGCCCACTTCTCACAATGTTTGAGGATTTTCTTTCTCTTTTCCATGGTTCACATCCTTAGTATGGAAAGCGCATGATAAGAACCAGAAGGGAATGTGGTGGGATGGTGTTCCACCCTCTCCACTCTGTGCACCAGGTGTAGCAAGAAGCAAGCTGTTGATTGGTGGGCGGGGCAGGTGGCGTTATGCCTCTGCGAGATGCATGCGTCTTTGTTTCCCCTACATGTCAGATGCCTAAATGTGCTTGATCCACTCATCTGACATCCATTGCTCTGCCAGTGTTAGCGGATGCAGATGGAGGTTGTTGGGACGTGCTGCTTCCATCTAGACCTCACCTGCTGGTCTGCTTTCTCCCTGGTTAGGATGTGCTTCCACTCCTGGGGTTATCTTGGAGCCGCAGCGCCTTGGATGCCCTGCTGTCTTGTTTTACCTGCTTTTGTTTGGGCCTGTTGCTGCTCGGACAGGCGGAGGGAGCGGGGCATGACTCCTCTGGCCTCATTGAAAGGCAGAGAATATTGGACAATGACAATTTGTTCCACGGCTTAAAGTGCTTGTTTTTTTTCTTTTTTACCATTTGTCTGCTTATTATAGAAATTACTAATGTGTTTGCTTTTATTTTGTTTTACTATTTTGTTTAATTCTGCATTGCATGTTTTGTTTGTTCATTTATTTTTGGGGGAATTATTTAAATTGCCCTAATTTTCCTATGATCCCTTTTCTTTCCAGGGACTGAGTAGTGGGTCCCTGTTGTTTTAATGAAATTATTGAATAAATATTGTGGACTAGTCTTTATTCTGTTGCATCTTGTTTTAGAAGTTCCCCCCTTTGCAGCTCACAGTAAGTCAGAACTTTCAGATGCTGACTGCAGGTGGGAGCTTTAAGAACAAGGATGCCTTCTCCTGATTTATGGCAAGCAGAACAAAAAGCCTTCCACATGGAGAAGGCAGAGGTTTGCCGGTCTGGCACAGTTAGGGATGATTCTCCAGTTAAACAATATGTCGTTTGATTTTTTCATGTGTTAACTGTTTAGTATAGCCAAAGCTAACAGGATGGACCGCTTGGTACGCTATGGTTGTATGTCTTAAATAATTAATTAAATAAAGCTCATTTTAGAAAATAATTGAGTTTTCAACAAATTGAATCCTTGGCCAAAGATATAGAATCTTTTGATCCAGAAAACTGAGACTCAAATATCAGTGATTATCTGCAGTAAGTTGAACACTGTCTAAAACACTTGTCATTTCCTTTTTCTCAAGAGAAATTAAAGCTGAAATAAAAAGCAACAGCTAGAAGCGTCCATGTATTCACAAATTCACCCAAAAACTAAAGAAAAAAATTCACCTCTTTGTCAAAACCTCAACAAAAGAATATTCTGTTTACAGAAATGAGGGCTTAGCTTTCTTAATGCTTTTCCAGTTCTCCAGAAAGAACATGAAACACTCAGAGAATATTATTTTAGTTTGAAGAAAGGTTTTCGGGGCAGCAATTCTTCAGGCCTAGAAGAAGAATTTTCAAGGCTTTACCTCATGTGCGTCTGTAGCTCTGTGGCGCAGGGTAACATAACATCATACTTTTGACATTTTCTTAGAAATAAATCATATCCATTTAAATCAACAATTTTATTCATTTCATTTTTTTTTTTAACAGTGTCCTGTCTGGCAATGTGGCAATAAGAATAATTGTCTTGATGCCAAAAAGATCCCAACAGATTTTACCATCACAAGTGTAGCGGTATGCAATTGCCATACTGCTCCACTTGTTTCATGCATATAAATTGCTTTATTATAATTTTGCAGGGAGTTTTACAGTTTATATGGACACTCCAATGTAAATAGAATGGAAGAGGAAAAACAGAAGAAAAAAAAGACAAAAGATGAAAGAAAGAAGAGATAGAAAGGAGACAATGACAAAACATTTTCAGTCTGCTTCATCACCTGCAACAAGATGCAAAAAGAACAGCCGAAATACATGGTACTAGACATACAATAAAGCAACACCTTGAAACTATCGCTGAAGTAGTATTATTTAGTCTGACATGTACTCTGTGTTACCTGAAGATATGAATGTGAGCTTTCTGTTTGGAAGTGAATCTCTGAGTACCTTGAACCAAGCACCTGTAGTGGTTTGTGAGGGTGAACTTGTGCATGTAAAGTTTATCCATAGAGATTTTCACATATTTGTATGATAATAAACTGCACTTCCAATATTCACCACTGTTTGGCGCCATTTACCTTTTTCCTCTGAGCACGGAGCAGCTGGTACTTGGAAAAGCTCAATGAATCATGGGATACCCAAGGCTACGGAGGATACACTGGACCTGTCCTTCAAAACTGTTGGGATCTGGGGATGTACCACCTTCCACCAGCAGAGTGCGCCGTGGGTCTCCTTGGCTGGAGCCCTCCTGCACACCTGGAGCTCATCTACTCATCAGGAGACCTTCCCTACATAAGCAGCTGCCAGACCTTCCTTCAACGCCGCAGTGTTGACCTTAGTTTGGTTAGCAACCTGAGCCTCTGTTACCACAAAGAATCTTAGTCATCTCAAATGAGAAAACTGATTCTAATCTGCCTCTGTCTTTGCTCACAGGAAACCCGTCTCTGAAGCTCTGGGTGAGCTTAACCTGCCTTCCAGCCCTGGTGAGCCAAACCTGAAGATTCCTGTCTGGATTTCTCCTGGTGCTCTCAGAGGAGAGCTGGAAACTCTGATCAAGGTCTGCCATTCAAAGTCAGAAGCTAGACGCTGCTGCTGCTTGTGTACTCTGCTGAACCAACAGTCTCTGGACCCAACGGTTCCCTCTCTCACAAGTAAAAGCCTGGACTACTTCAAGGTAGACTCAGAACTATCTTAAGACTCTATTAATCATCTGACTGCCTGGCTAATCAAACTGTCCATCTCTGCAGACATCAGTGAACCCAACCCGGACCAGTACCTGATCCAGTTCATGTCTTTGTGTCAAACATATTCAATAAACTCTGTTAAACTTTTACTCAGCCTCCGTTTGTGTTCTGCATGTGGGTTTAACCTTAAACCAATCATGACAAAAACAGGCAAAAAGAAGGACCAGTGTCGGCCGCATAACGAGGGGTCTTCCACAGTGATGGGAGTAACGGCGTTGAAAGTAACGGCATTACTAATGCCGCTACCTTTTTTAGTAACGAGTAATCAAAATTATTACTCTTACTGTAACTATAACGCAGTTACAATTGCCGACACCCCGTTACTGCACGTTACTCAGGTCGCACAACTAACCTTTTTTTCATGATAGGACTCGTGCACGCGTCATGAGAGAGAGGAGGATGGGGACTGAGGAGGACTCCAGCGGCAAAACAGCGCTTTCCAGATGGACATACTGGTGTTACGTCGAGCTGCGTTTCCTCTGCATCTCCGCACAGCGCGGTGGCACGATTCACTGCGCAAGCAACAGGAAACGCGCATGCTCGCTAAAGGCGCGTAACAGCCACCCTGTGCTTGCGCCACAGGGGAACTACGGAGAGCATGAACGATCATTAGCCTATATGGAGAAAGGGAGAAATATGCAGCTGTGAGTGCAGTATATCTATATGTGTAAAATTCCGACTGTACAAACAATAGGAGATGTGCTGAGCCACAGACCTGCCGCCATGATCTGAACATGAAGGAGGTCAGAACCACCTAGACATCCTAAGGTACCTGAAAGTGCCAGCTCCCTTAAACAGCTGGCAGGGGTCCGGCATTGCCAATCAAAGAGCATTTAAATTGAGAATTAGACTCAGAGCACTGGAAGACTTTGGTCTGTCCTTTTTTTAACCAGTAGAGCATCGAGAGCTTCTGACAGAAGAGAATGGATCAAACAACCATGTAAGAGATAGAGATCTGTTTTTATTTACATTTTACTATGAAGAGATCAGTAAAAGTTTGAATCACATGAAGTTTTGTAAATTTATCCAACTTCTCCAGAATAAGTTTTTTATTTTTTAGAACCATAAAGAAATAGATTAGTCATGAGGAATATTTATTTTCTTGAAACCCTCCACCAGCAGCACCAGCTTCACTCTCTGTGCTGCAGGATGTGGACTCCCAGCACGGTCAGAGCAACAACCTCCAGCAGAACATCGGGTGGTCGAGTCCAGCTCTCACTTAGCTCCGTCAGTGTCTCATCAGAGGAGCAGAGGAGGTCAGCCACCCAGCGCAGCTCCCCGTCCTGCTGCAGGGAGACGGGTGGAGACTCTGGGAGAGAGACGTCACCTCCGTCCTTCAGACTCTGCACCTAGAGACACACAGGGACACGTGGAAAAAAGTAGTAAGGCACTTAAACATGGAGCAGGACCCGGCCAAGCAGCAAGGCACATGAGCAGTCAGAGGTATAGAGGCAGGACCACACTGTTACATCGGGTACGGCACATGTGATAAAGCACGCAGCCTCAACGCAGCTATATTGGTCCAGTTAGCGTCTGTCTTTTCTCTCTCTCTTGAACTTTTTCCTGTCCTCCTACTTACAAGATTTACAAGATAGAATTTAAAATCCTCCTTCTCACATATAAAGCCTTAAATGGCCAAGCTCCATCTGATATCAGAGATCTGATTGTTCCTTATGTTCCTAACAGAGCACTTCGCTCTCAACCTGCAGGTTTACTAGTGGTTCCTAGAATTTCTAAAAGTAGAATGGGAGGCAGATCTTTTAGTTATCAGGCTCCTCTCCTGTGGAACCAACTACCAGTTTTAGTCCGTGAGGCAGACACCCTGTCTACTTTTAAGGCTAGGCTTAAAACTTTCCTTTTTGATAAAGCTTATAGTTAGAGTGGCTCAGGTTATCCTGATCTATCTCTATAGTTCTGCTGCTATAGGCTTAGACTGCTGGAGGACATAGGGACCCCTTTTTCATCATTCTGCTTCATTCTATCTCTATTCTCCCACTCTGCAGAGTCTGTTAGTTCAGCCCCTAACTTTATGTTCTCTCTGCTTTTCCTTTTCATACAAGTAGTTTCTTCATCGGCTCTGTTCTTGTTTGGCTTTGGTTTATAGGCTAAACTTTTACTGCGGCTAACTTGATGTGCTCTTTCATACCTTTAAAAGGAAAACTGGTTCAGAACTGCTCTGCTAGTTGATTCTTTTCTAGACAGAACCATCTATAGAGCAAGTTTACTAAGAAAGATAGTATTTATACTGTACATCAGTTCTTCTTTGTTCTTTCTGTATGCCTGCTTCTGACTCCGCTCAAACTAAGCCTTGTTCGGGTTCTGCTGACGGTTTATTCCTGTTAAAAGGAAGTTTTCCTCTCCGCTGTCGCTACATGCATGCATGAGTCCCGTAAATCAATGACCTGATACAATCAGCTTCTTTTCCTTGATTGATGTTTCTTCCTGTCTGACTGAATTGTCTGTTAAGTTTCTTGACATGATATATGCTCTGATTAGGTGCTTTATAAATGAACTGAATTTAATCTAATTACATGAAGGTAAGCTAAAAGATATTTTCTGAAACTGTAAAAAAATGTTTTGGGAAGCTGAAAAGAATGTTTTGTTCACTTAAAAAAAATGAAAAACTAATATACTGTAAAAAAAAAAAGTGAAAAAAAATATTTACAACTACTTTTCAGGTGCAAGATTTCTTTTTTCAGTTCTGTACTGCTGGCCCTTTGGTGGGCGGGGCAGACTTTAGCTGGAATAGATCTTCCCAGCAGTTGCATTTGGAAACCATGGGAACTAGAACTGCTTTAAAAGCATCATTAATATTCTGTTTATATGATTGGTTTTGAATAAACTAATCTAAGCTTAGATATTGTTGGAACCATATCGCTGCTGCAGTCAGTCTGATTGTTCTTCCTCTGTACTTTGAGAGCAAAGGAAATATCCAGCAGAACCGAAAATGCTGCGCAAATTTTTCAATATCATGATTTCTCTGATTTTTGTTAAATTTCAATTAAATTTCAATTCACTTTATTGCTATAGCGTCAATTCACATCATTTCATCTCAGGTCACTTTCCAGTTCACCAGATCATCCAGTCAGATTGATTTAAAGTTTTCTATCTAAGGAAAACCAGTTGATTGCATCGACTCATTGACTCTTCAGCAATCCCTCACACTAAGCATGCTTGTAGCGACAGTGGAGAGAAAAAACTCCCTTTGAACAGGAAGAAACCTTCAGCAGAACCAGGCTCAGTGTGAGCGGCCATCTGCTGAGGCCCACTGGGGTTCAAGGAAATGTTAAGTGCTAACATAAAAATCTTATATCAGTGAATTATCATGTGTTTCAACTAGATTTCAGGGATTTTGTAAATATTTTTCAAATTCCTTTTTCAGTTTAAAAAGAGATGTTTTGTCTTTTTTTTTTCTACTTAATGATCCAAATTTAGCTCCATATACAATCCTAAGTTGGTTAAATAACAAAACTGGTTCTTGACCTGCTGTTGGGTTCAGTTCATCACCATAAATATAAACTATTAAATAAGGTTTGGCTAAGAAATAATGTGAGAAAATTGGACCAACCATCTGACTGAGAACAGCCAGAGTTTCAGGACTGCCGGAGGTCATAGTTCTCACCGCTCCCTCTGGCAGAGCTGCACACAACAGAAGAAGAAGAAAGTTTAATGATTCAGACCTAGAAGTTGGCAGACCCTAAATGTCTCAGCAGAAGCAAAAAACACACAAAACATCCAAATTATCAAATATTCTCTAAAAGCAGCTCAGAGTTCCTGGAATCCGAATGGCTTCCTCTGATGATGAGATCTTCAGCTGACTCACCTTCCATAGCACTGACCAGAAGATGCATAGCATCCTTCACATTGGAAGATTCTTTGGACTTATCCAGAAGGTCCATGAGGGACGAGACGGCCTTAGACGTTGGACGCTCATACTCTCCTTTGCTGCTCTGATCCAGCTGAGATGAAGAGGAAAACAGTGATCCACTGAACCACAGCAAAGACATTCATATCTGAAGGTACACAGCCTAGGAAAATATAAAGGAGGTTAACTCTGTTCATCAGGATGAGAGGAGCATCAGCCGTACCGTTTCTTCCAGGAGGTTCAGAGCACCTCCTTCCTCCAGAACCTCTTGGAGTTTCTCTAGCAGGTTCTTGCAGGTTGACTCAGGAAGTTTTCGGAGCGGCTTTAGAAGAAACTCCTTAACCGAAACGCCTGCAGGAAAGACTATGAGCTCAGTTTCTAGAGCATGGACTATGAAAGGGCTATGAAATCCAGCAGGATGGTTGGTTGTGATTCCTGTTAAAAGTTCTCATAAATTAGATGGATCTGGAGCTAAAATAGATAACTTCAATTTTTGATGAATTGGGTTGAGCAAAGATATGCAACAGAATCAATATCCACCTTTAGTTATAATGACGGAGTTGTATTTATATTACATTTATATCCAAGTTTAAAAAAAAAAAGATTTACAGGCAGGAAGGAAGAGAGCAAAAACAATTCGAGTCTCAAAAAGGTGAAGTTAAACTGGTTTTTAATTAAAAAAAACAAGATGAATATTTGCTGTTCAGCAGATTCTTATTCACTTTAGATGATGGACTGTAATGGATGCATTACTTTAAAAGATGGAGAAAAATCAGAAAACAGAAATTATTCATTCTTTAGACAGAAGCCAAGAGATTTTAACACGGCCTTTCTGGTGAGGCAGAAATATAAAGCTGTGTTTCATCAACAGAGGTTGGAATCATGGCTTTAATTACTTCTGTGTTTAACTGCTGCATAAATGTATATAAAATAAATCCAAAGCATGTTTCTGTGGTGAGAGCCTCTCTTACCTTCTCTGACTTGTTGCAATAGATCTGAGTCGATGCTGTCATGTGTGAGAAAACCTGGAAACAAATGAGATCATTGTTATTAATCAAAAGGTTATTTTGCACATGATGTTTAGATTAAATAAAGAAAATAAAACCTCCATGTTGTGAACAAAACAGTTTTTTTTCCGTATATGACCCTAATCTCGGAGGAAAAGCCACCTGCTCTGGGGTTTGTTTCATGAAGCACGTTTACCGAAAACTCTAAGTTGTCTAAACCTGAAAACAGGGAAACTCTGACCTTTCCGGTTAACAAAGAAAGTTCATTCAACCTGTTTCCGTCGCCATAGTAATATTCTCCCCATTTTATTCAGTAAACTCAATGTCCTCTGTCTCTGCTCTCTTTACAGAAAATCAAGCTGTTTTATTTCTTAATTTGGTCCGATTTTTGTTTTGTGCATAAAATATAAATATCATTCAGCAGATCCGTTACGCACATTAGGTGTTAAAAACAAACATTGCGCGTCCGTTTGATGAGGAGCTTATTAAAGAATGATCTTAACTTTTTCACAGAGAATCAAATATTTATATTGAGAGGATTCTATCGCTCAGTTGACAGGATGTGAGTTTACTTGTTTTTGGTTTGTTTATTATGAGTGATCGTTTTATTTTTTATTTAGCTATATTAACAGTACGTGAAGAAATACTATAATAATTTTCAGATTTCACATAAATAGATTCATTAATACCGCAGGGAAAAGGAATTACTTTAGGGCCAGGATTAGGTTTCACTCGATGATAAAAACCTACTGAGCCCACATCCTTCTATGGGACAGATAGCTGCTAATAACGGCCATTTTTCTGCAAACATCCACTTTACTGTGTAAAAGAAAACTGAATTAACGTGAGGAGGAACCCATGAGATGATGCACAGGTTCTATACTGCCAGAAGTTTTAACCTAAATAGATACATTGATCTACTACCATTCAAGAAACAACAGCCTATGGCAAGCCATTTTAATATGTACTACTTTCACTGAATATGCATTCTTGAGATTTAAAAAAAAAGAAATGTCTTTGTTCCACACAAAAAGATATTCTCCATCTAGAATAAACATTCTGAATGTCTAGAAATTGATTTCAGATCTCCATATTCCTAATATTACTGGTCACCATTTGTATTATTTTAACTATGAAAAAATGTTTTTCAGATATCACAAATAGATTTTTATTGAAGCCTACCAGCGGCCACTTAAAATGTGCAAACATTTCTAGATATATGAAACTTAACTCTTACTAGTTTGATTTTGTTTATTTTTTTTTTCCTTTATAAGATTCAGTTTCTGCAACTAAAATGTAAATTAGAAAATATGTTTTTTTTTTTGTTTTGTTTTTTAGAGATTCAGTGGAAAAGAGAAAGAAAGAAAATATGTTATTACAGTTCAGGCTAGGAGTTTGATTTTGATCAAGAAGAATCTTATTTTAGTGGTTTACAAATGGAACAACAGAGAGGAGTCATTTTAATAAATGTAAAAACAGCCTGCCATAGCCCTGGAGCTTCGCCATCCTCCTCTCCTTTATAGCTGTAGCACTGTTTCTCTGTTTTTAAAACACATTCTACTTTTTTATTTCACTTTCTTTGCATTTCTGCATGAAATAGTTCCAGTGGGGTGAAAAAGGCACTTCCTGATGCCTGTTGTAATGGTGACTCGTCAAATGCTCCACTGACAATGGCTTTTTATACTTCAAATCAGAGTTCCTGACTTTATGTTAGATCAATTTAGAGTTGCAGATTTTAATCTGAATTTTTTACACCTGCTTCATGAAATGGACCCCTGATCTAGTAACATAAATGTCCTTAGATTAGAAGGTGTTACTCTTCCTGTTATTCACTAACAAACGGAACAGTAATGACTAAGATTCAGGTACACTTTGGAGACATTGGCTCCTCTGGAAGCTCAAAGACTCCTCTGCATGGATCTGGTTCTAGAACAGGTACCAGAGCCCAGTCAAGTCCAAACGGTATCTATTAGGGTGAGACTTTGGCTTCAACTGGATCAGTTTGACTTTAAATTGTCAGGCTCAACCAAACAGTGCAGGCAATATACTTAAAGTCGTGGGGAAGTCATATTTAAATGTCAAATCATTCAGGCTTAAACATGTATATAAAAGTACTCTTTATCAGAACTTATTGTCCCAAAAGTTAGAACATTTCTATTTTAAAAAAATCCTGTCTTACAATCTGTGGGTTTTTCTTCGTTATCTTCTGCAGGCCAGTTAGTTCTACGTCAGCCTGAACACCTAAATCCGGCCAATCATATATCAACGGTCATCTGTCAATCAAATGTTTTCGGTCATAGCATCTTTATTCATATGTCGCAGCTAATATACGCAACGGTTGAAACCAGAATCCTTTCCTTTCCCATTGAGTTGCGTCCCAGTGTCCACGGGGATGGACGTCTGTGTCTTCGGCAGGCGTAGAGCTAACAGAACTGGCAGCGTTGCGAGGCAAGGGCTCAAACATGTACGGCTGGAAGCCTTCTACACCAAACCAAGCTTCTGCCGCCCTGGCGTCCTCTTCCACAACATATTCGTCCCCGCTTTCCTCCTCTAAATAAAAAATGGATGACGGAGGAGACTCATCCACGACCTCCGACACTAAACTCTCCTCCTCTTGCATGTTTCCGCTGTCCATAGCGTTCCTTGACAGCGTCGTTTCTAAGTCACCAATTTAGTGCTACTTGGTCCCAATGGAATTTCCCATTGGGAACCTGCTAGCACTAAGTTGCTAACTGGTTAGCAAGATGCTTCCCACAAACCGGCCACAACCAAACATGCTTGCAAACCTTCCGCCCCCTTAATAAACAACAAATCACATTCACTTTATTAACTCATATAAAGTCGGGCACCACTCGGGAGAATTCGGAAAAGAACCGGTTGGAACAGGCTTTTCTCTACAACTTTAAAGAGAAGAACTCACCATAGTTCTTCTTGTTAGTCCAGGGTTCCAAAGAAATTTCTAAACAACACAAGAAGAAATGATAATGAAACTGCAAGAATGCAAACAACAAAGGTGGGAAGAAATAGATCTTACCCATCTTCTCTTCCTCCAGCACAATCTCCTGAAGCCCATAAGCAAAGGTGGATTTTTCTGGGACGGTGAAGCTTGTCTCCTCCTTTATGCTGCCCTGGAAGGACAAGTTCAGTCCAGAAGGTTTCCTTCATTTAATCAAACATCACAAACTAAAGATTTGCTGCTAACAGCAGATAATCACTATTCTAGTCAGAACTCTGTGAAGGTTCCTTCACCTTGAACAGCAGTTTCACGAACTTCTGGTAGGACGCTGAGATGGATCCGTCCTGAGATGACTTCTTGATCATTTTCACAGGTCCAGTGTTATAAACCGTCTGATGAACGAACGCCAGCCTGTCCTTGTCCTTCAGTCTCAGCTGCTTCAGCTTTGCTTTCTTCAGTTTCCTGACAGACAGCGTGAGCAGAGGAACCCATTAGAACCAGTTCAGACCAGCGACGTGAAGACCACAGCTGCATCCTGCTGTACCTGCCGTCGAACTTGGCCCTCACACCTTTAAGGACGGCCGTCTTCTTCTTGATGCTGACACAGTCAGCCAGACCATCCACAGTATCAGAGCTTGCAGAGACATTAGCTTCCCCAACAGTTGCAACTCCTCCCTCCAGTTCACCGCTCCCCTTGGTCTCTAAGGAAGTCTTGAAGTCCTTCACTAAAAGCTCTTCTTCAACCTCTGGCAGAAAGGTTAGAGGTCACAGAAATATTTCAGGTGGCGTTTGTGTGTCTGCCAGGGAACTTACCCGGAGAAAACTCCTCCTCCTCCTCGATGAGCTCAGGCAAGGTGCAGTCCACCGCTGTGTACTTTGGATACTCAAAGAATTTCCCCTCTCTGACTCGGAACAGAGTCAGAAGATCCACTTTCTGGTTTAGGTTGGTGTTAGAAATCAGATTCCCCTCCGCTCCGACGCTCTTCAGAACTGCACTGGTTTCAGAGGCAAACATTTTCTGTTGGGACAAAATGGAAGATGGAGACTAAAGCTCAAAATTCTGAGGACTCACTGTGTTAATAATTATAATATTAAATAATAATGGAGAACTTTAAATGGCAGACATAAGATAAAAAAATTAAGAAATTGAATAAATATAAAAATGAAGTATCATAAAGCAGGAGAAAGGTTTCTATGTTTATTCGTCCCCCATCAGTTTGGTAGCCTCGTGAGACCATCCTGATCTCGCGAGCTTTCAAGGTTTCACTCGCTAATCAGTCTGGAGACTCTCCGTTAAAGAAAATTTGGAGCCGTTCACCAAACGAACGTCTATTCAGCGTTGGCTTTGAGGCGGGTTGAGGTGTGACGCAACGAGAAGCGCGACAGTTCAGTCTAAAGAACATGGCGGCTTCAGCCGATGAAACTAGCGTTAGCGTGGCTATCGAGCAAGTTTTATCGGAATTACAGAGTATTTCTTCACTGAAAGAAGAGCAAAACACTGCTCTGGAGGCTTTTCTCAGAGGAAAAGATGTTTTTGCTCTTCTCCCGACTGGTTTCGGCAAGAGTTTGATCTATCAATTGGGTCCTCTTCGTCGTCGTTCTGTTAGTACGTCATATGCTTCGTTGATCTGATTGGTTTATTTGGCCCGTCTATCACCAACATAGGCCAATCAGCTAACCAGTATTTTCGCCCCTTCCCAAAATTACTTCAACGGAAGGTTTACAGATGGATATGCGGAGCAAATCCATGTGGCGGAGTCAGGTTATCAGTTTGTACCTGACTTTCAGAAATACTAAAGCGAATGTAAAAACGTAAAAACTGCGGCTGCAATTGAGTTTCAGACACAGAAAATCCATCTGCATGTTGCTCTGCATATTGATGAAGGCAGAAAAGCAAAAACAAAGCTTTTTCAGATGTCGTCTGCTGGCCAAGGCTTCCTGTAGCTTTTAAAGCTGGAACTCTGATACAGCGAATTTAGTAAACTTTTAGAGCAGCGTTAACCAATTAATAATCAGCGAGGTCCGAATAAAGAAAATCATCAACCAGTAAAGGTCCGGAGACATTTTTAATTAAAATCTGTTACTTTACACAGAATTTAACACTGAAATAAAATTTGTTTTTTATGCATCCATGTTATATATTGACTTTTTAAATAAAAAAAGTATTAAAAAAAAATAGAAAATTTTTCCATTTTAAAATCTAAAGTGTTTTTTTAAGTAGAGAACAAAAATCGTTCAGTTTGGTATATAGACAATTTCCTGATTCCCATATTTTCTCAAACACCTGAACTGATCGTTTGTTATTTTCTTTCTTTTTTCTGTCTTAATGTTGGCAGTGGGCTTTAGGCTGCCCTGCAAGGCTTTAAACCTGGGTTTAACCGGAGACTAAGCCATTCTCAAGCACATATCAAGGGGCTCATTTTGAGCCTGGATCCAGATTTATTGTTGATTCTGTTCATGGTGGAGAATCCTGCTTCACAGCAGCAGGTTGAGCCAAACATCCTCTAAATGTGCAGGGTCATCTTTGAGCACGCCATTTCACTTTTCTTTCACCAGTTCACCGCAGTTCTTCCAGCAGTCCACACTGCAACCCAGCCGGACGCTCCGGAGGGCTTTACCGTATTTACAGGAGAAGCAGTGCAATCGAAGTCAGACACTTTCGTCAGAAAACATGCGGGAATTTTTAAATGTATTAAATCAGTTTGGGTCCGGATTAGCCAGCAGGTGGGTTCAGATCCGCTAATCTGTGACCTCTGGTTTATAGCATCTTCCTTTCATTTATTAGTTTCAGAATGTTTAGAAAGGATTTCTTGGTAGACTTGGTAAATCTAGGAAGTCATCAGATTATCATAATTTTGCCAAAATAAATGGGGGGGAAAAAAACATGTTTGCAGTCCTGCTTTAGAGGTGGGAAGCAGCTGCTCCATCTTCTCCTTTTCCAGGGACCTCTGTTGTTCTGTGCAGCTCCTCTGTTTTGCTCTTTAGTCCAGAAAGGTTTCAGGAACTGGATTTTGTGCCCATCAGCTGTTAGTTACCAAAACACTTCAACCCTTCATAGTATCCATCTTAAAATCCATGCAAACATATTTCCTGCTGAGTTACTTCCTGCTGAAAGCGTAACGTTAAATGACAGAAAGTGAGAAATGCTGCTTTGGAATGCAATAAGGCCCAAAATGATTTAAATAGAAGAACTAGTTTAAAAACATTGATGATCTTTGATGTCTCTAGTGGATTTTTGTAAGAAGATAAAGTACTATTTTTTTCTCTTTTCCATCACTGAACAAATTTTTTTGCTACAACCTCACCTGAAGGCTGGAGCCAACAAGCTTGAGGACCCAAAGAATCAGGCCGAAACGTCCCATCAGGTAATATGTAGCGCTCAGCCTTACCTCTGATTTTATCTCAGTACCAGCAGCCGGCCGGAGTTCAGCAGAAGCTGCGTGTCTGTTTCTCCTCTGCAGCTTTTTAAGCTGCTGCAGGTTATTAAGAACAACTAAAGTGAAAGACTTCCTGCAGCAAAACTATTTTTCTTCTGAACCTGAGAGCTTCCTGAATTTACAGCAGGGGAGACGATGCAGCCTGATGCTGCTGAAACTGTTCTGAGCTCAAGGTTTCTCTCTCTGACCAACACAGTGCTGCGTTGCAACAAGAAGGTTGCAGGTTCAACTCCCAGCCTGACTGGAGTCTTCCTGCTCAGAGGCCTTCCAATGCCTGCCTTGGTTTTCTGTTGTGCTTCTCTTTCATCCCTGTTGAAGATCAAATAAACCTGCAGCCCCTTTTCTAAATTATTATGTTTGTTTGTATGTTTGTGTCATGCCGAAATTATCATTTATTCCTCTCACCTGTTTCCTTTGGTTTATATTCTGTTCAGCCTGAGCATTCGGGTCCAAATCTTTATTTGTTTTCCATTAGTCGTTCTGTTCAGTTCTGTTTATTCCTGGATCCTGGCAGCCAGTGGAAAGAGGGTTTTGAGTCTGTCTCCTCACCTGATCGTCCACTGTTCCTCCCCTGCTGAGTCCTCTGGGTTTTTGGCTCTTTACGCGGGGAGGTTCAGTTTTTATTCCAGTAGGCCTGGCTGCAGGGAGGAGACCAGTTTAAAGTTCCTGCATCGAGTTCTGGTTTCACGTCCTGTCTCTGCTACCATCTACCACTGAGCCTGATCCTGTCTGCTCCTGTGCGTGTCTGTCTGGTCATGCTTCTTGACTCTGTTAGACTCTGAACCTGCCTGGAAGCTTGTTATTGCCTGGCTGCCTGAATCCTGTCACCTGTCTGTTCCTGCCTGGCCTGGATCCCCGGCCTGGGTTGGCTTCCTGCTTATCCCCCACCTACTCTTGTGACTCGCGCTGCATCAGCCTTCAGTTAAGCGGTCGGATTGTGCCAACCTCTAGGGTCATGGACTGGACTGTTGAACCAGATTTTCCGTGATTGGGCGGTGCCCCGCCCGCTTCCTGCTACATCCGCGAGCCGCAGATCCTAGCAACTCCACTTTAGTTTTTGTTTTTTATTTCAATAAACGTTTTGAACTTTCCTACTGACCGTCTGTCCTTAAATACTGGGTCCATCTGTTCCGCTTCATGACAATGTGGTGATTTTGTTTAGCTTTCATTCCTCCCAGGATGCTCCTTCTTTGTCTTTTATAATTTTTTTCAATTCAGCACATATCTCAAGTTGTCTCTCTGACATATCCAAACAGATGAAAGCCCATCACACCTTCAGAACTCTGAGGCACGCAGGAGATGATGCATTAGGATTGTGGCTGATCCCTCGCACCCTAGGCACAAACTCTTTCAGTCACTTCCCTCTGGCAGGAGGCTGTGGTCCATGAGCACCAAAACCTCACGCCACAAGAACCGTTTCTTCCCATCCCCTACCAGCCTTATCAACAAGGCCCAGAGACCCCCATCACCACGACACTGCCTCTATTCCCTCCCCCGCTGAGAACCTAGAAGCCACACCATTGAGCATCTCCACACCTCCTGCATTACATTAACTCTTTACTGTGTATATAGCATATAGCTATGTACTATATATTGCATATAGTATGGTGTATGTGTTATATTGTATATAGCTATAGATTCTATATTCTGTATATATATCTAATTTGTCGGCACCAAATTCCTTAAGAGTGCAAACCTGCTTGGCAGGAAACTTGTTTCTGATTCTGACTGCTTTCATGAGTTTTTCCAAGATGGTGGAATGACCTACCAAGCGGTACAAGAACAGAAGCGTCACTGTCTAACTTCAGGGAACTCCTAAGAACCCACCTATTCAAAGAGCATCTCCTGTCCTAACTCTTACCCGCAGCTCTGTACCCCTCCACTACTCTTTCTGCATTTCCGTCTCTCTCTTTGCTGTCACCACTGATTCTGACTAAAGATTTTCCCTCAGAGAACTTATTGTCACATTGATGATAACTGTAACATTGTGTCTACTTTGTAAGTCGCTTCGGATAAAAGTTTTGCTAAATGCATAAACATAAATATAATTCAGACTATTGATTTATCTGTAGTGGACCAGCAGTCAGTGCAGGGTTGGACCGGTAGCAGATGAGGGTGGAAAATGTTTTCATTGTTTCCAACCTTAAATGAGTTCAAGATGAAGAATCTGGAAAACTCCCCAGAAAGAGTTCAGAGATTTTCTGCTCTTCCTGCCAAAACATAGCAACCCTCATCTGCTTCTGATTAGATACTATGAATATTATCTGTTTAGAGCAGAGGGAATCAGAATCATAAATACCCTAATAATCCCAGAGGGAAATTACTTTTGTTACACGCTCCAGTTACAATTTTTTATATATATACACAACCATGTTGAGAACGCAGCTAGAGGTTCCATTTCATTTATATGGTCTGGCATCAAAACAAAATCACATCAAACTTTTTAATGATTTAAAGCAGTTGAAGATTATTAAGAAATGAAATGCAGAGGGGCAAAGTGTTCGCTGCCTGATCCAAAAGATGGTTCTGAACCCTTTGGGTTCCACAATTTGACAAAGCTGTACATTAATAAATTGCTTTGCTGCAGAACCTGAGCACTGTGCAGGTTTATTGCAGCAGAAGCTCAGAATCCTCTGGAAAAGTGTTTGGACTGAAGCCAATATCAGTCAGCTCTGACTTCTCTGGAAGAGAAAATGAGATCATTGCTGGATTAAGTGCAAAAATGTTTCATGGAATGGGGCCAACATTCCTGCACGCAGCCGTGGCACTGGCCTGAAAACGCTGAATGACTCCAACACATCTGGCTGCAGAACCCAGCGCCGCAAAAAACAATGTGCATCAAGTGAACTTCTTTATTTAGATAAATTGTGCCTGTTTTTGGGGTCTGTGAACATTAGTCAGATTCCTGAACCTCCTGGATCAGAATTATTGAACGATTCAGGTCTGTAGAACCTGATTCTGTTTAATTCTAGCTTGTTTCTGTCAACTGTTAGACCCACCTTTGAAATCATTTCTATCAGCTCCTTTCCAGACCGATTCTCTGCGTTTGCAGCAGAAATCTAAAGCTAATGCGGAGAAGCTGGAGGTCATTAATACACGGAGCTAAACCATTAACACTTTGCATTGACATGAAAAAGATGTAAAATAAGGCATTAAAATGTCAAACACTGAAGTTCAATCATTAAAAAATCTAATTGCTCCTGAAAAAGCAAAAACTTATGAAGATATTCTCATTTTGCACTGCAGCCTTTTCACAGCCTAGCACTGTTGGGTATTTTCATGGGCCTTTTTTTCCCAGTATCCCTCAACATCTACCTGCATTCAACCAGCTAGCACCTATTCAACAGCTCACCTTAGCCACTAGCTAAACTATAATATATATTTTTTTCTGCTCCTGTGTCGCTATGTTAAAAGCCTTTAACATTAACCAGTTTGTAGTGACATCGTACTGATGGAACTCTGCAGTGACACTAAAACATCCCTCTGTGAAAAAAGCTGCAGAATAAAATGAGAATATCATCATAAAATATTACTGTCTTTGTAGTAATGTTCACATTTATCCATCCATCCATCCATCATCCATCCATCCATCATCCATCCATCCATCATCCATCCATCCATCCATCATCCATCCATCCATCATCCATCATCCATCATCCATCCATCCATCCATCCATCATCCATCCAACAATCATCCATCCATCATCCATCATCCATCCATCCATCATCCATCATCCATCCATCCATCATCCATCATCCATCCATCATCCATCCAACAATCATCCATCCATCATCCATCCATCCATCATCCATCCATCCATCCATCCATCCATCCATCCATCCATCATCCATCCACCATCCATCCATCTATCATCCATCCATCCATCCATCCATCATCCATCCATCCATCCATCCATCCATCCATCCATCCACCATCCATCCATCTATCATCCATCCATCCATCCATCCATCCATCATCCATCCATCCATCCATCCATCATCCATCCATCATCCATCCATCCATCCATCCATCATCCATCCATCCATCCATCCATCCATCCATCATCCATCATCCATCCATCCATCATCCATCATCCATCCATCCATCCATCCATCCATCCATCCATCATCCATCCATCCATCCATCCATCCATCATCCATCAATCATCCATCCATCCATCATCCATCATCCATCCAACAATCATCCATCCATCATCCATCATCCATCCATCCATCATCCATCCAACAATCATCCATCCATCATCCATCATCCATCCATCCATCCATCCATCCATCATCCATCCACCATCCATCCATCTATCATCCATCCATCCATCCATCCATCCATCATCCATCCATCCATCATCCATCCATCATCCATCCAACAATCATCCATCCATCATCCATCCATCCATCATCCATCCATCCATCCATCCATCCATCCATCATCCATCCACCATCCATCCATCTATCATCCATCCATCCATCCATCCATCCATCATCCATCCATCATCCATCCATCCATCCATCCATCCATCCATCATCCATCCATCCATCATCCATCCACCATCCATCCATCTATCATCCATCCATCCATCCATCCATCCATCATCCATCCATCATCCATCCATCCATCCATCCATCCATCATCCATCATCCATCATCCATCCATCATCCATCCAACAATCATCCATCCATCATCCATCCATCCATCATCCATCCATCCATCCATCCATCCATCATCCATCCATCCATCCATCCATCCATCCATCCATCCATCCATCCATCCATCCATCCATTATCCATCCATCCATCATCCATCCATCCATCCACCATCCATCCACCATCCATCCATCTATCCATCCATCATCCATCCATCCATCCATCCAACAATCATCCATCCATCATCCATCCATCCATCCATCTATCCATCCATCCATTCATCCATCATCCATCCATCCATCCATCCATCCATCCAACAATCATCCATCCATCATCCATCATCCATCCATTTATCCATCCATCCATCCATCCATCCATCCATTTATCCATCCATCCATCCATCCATCATCCATTCATCCATCCATCCATCATCCATCCATCATCCATCCATCATCCATCCATCATCCATCCATCCATCCATTCATCCATCCAACAATCATCCATCCATCATCCATCATCCATCATCCATCCATTTATCCATCCATCATCCATCCATCCATCCATCCATCCATCCATCACAGTAACCCTGTACAATCAGAATCTAGTTAAAGCTCTTTCTTTGTGCCCAGATCAATCAAACAACATAAGAATGATAATGTCAGAAGAATGTTTGAACTTCAGCTCAGTAGATGAAAAACCAGTTCATGGTTCCCCAGAAACTGAATGAAAGAAAAATGAAGACAATCTGACGAGTCAAACTGTTGATGAGAAAAACAGCAGCTGTCAGTTAACTATTATAAAAGCTTTCATTTTCAGCCTGTTTGATTTAAAGATTGTATTCTGTTGATGGGTTACCTCCCTCAGAGACTCTGGTACTTTTAGCTGCCATAACATTTTTAGACTCTAATGGTTTGGATAAAGTCTCAATGACATGACATTCATCGAGCATAAATACGGCAGACCTGGCTGCTTTTAACCTGGAGAACCAAAGGAGCCAATGGAGCAGCACCATGGCCCCGATCATAAGAGTGCAGCTCCAACGGGTGCTGATAAAACAGCTGCATGGCGTAGCAAAGACAGAGCTGCAGGAATCAGCGCCGTCTTGATGGTGGTCCCTACTAATGCCCCAGTTTCTGTTCAGTTTGTACAACTGGTTGTGTTTTCCACCTTAGAGCATCAACAGATTATTTTGAAATGTCAAAAACACCACTTTATTTTTCCTTCTAACTTCAGCCAAAAACCCAACAGGTACCATGATTAGTGAGGAGCCAACAAGCTGTCAACATGCTGGAGAGAAGAATGCAGCGTTTTGTCGGCAGGATTAAAGTCAAACATCTAGTCGATTCAACGCAATCACAGAACAAAGTCAGCAAACAGGACCTTGTAGTTGTAGTCCTGCTGGTTCTTCTGCTCTCAGCCTCCACCAGCAGAACTGCTATCTTTGCTGGAAGCTATAATTAGGCCTTTATTAATAGGCTCATGCTGATGCTCCAGTTTTAACACAGCGTTTAGGTCTGATAATTAGTGAACCTAACTTCCTGTTTATCACCATAAGAATAATTACCTGGTTTCATCAAAGTTTCAGTTTTGAACACCACCTGTTGGGATCCTGAGGCTTGCCCACCAGAGGGCGCCGAGGATCCCTTCCTAGGGGTTTTGTGTTACTGTTGGGATCTGGGGTTCTGTCTACCTTTCTCCACCTGGAGCTGGAGCTGACTTCACCAGCTGTTTCTCATCTGCTCATCAGGAGACCAGTACTTAAGCGGGCTGAGAACCTCACTCCAGTGCCAGAGTGTTAGTCAGTCACGGTACAGCAAACCCTGAGCCAACCTGCCTGTCTTGTCTCCAGACTACTAGACCTGAACCCGAACCTGATCCTTCTGTCTTCTCTGCTTCCCAGGTTGAACCTGCCAGAAACCAGGAACGCCCTGAAGAGTTCCTCTGTTGGAAATCTGTCTGTCGGATCTCAGAAGAACCCTGGAGAACCAAACCTGCCAAAGATCTTCTAGCCTGCTGCCTGAAGAATCAGGAAGAGAAACTCAAACCTGGTGAACTGCAAGCTCTGAACCAAACTCCACCAAGCCCTCAGCCTGCCGCCAGCCTGTGAACCCCCCTGGTTCCCCCTTCTGCCGCTCTGCTCAACCTCCAGAACAGAAAACCCAGTCGTGACCAGCCCTGGACCTGTTTCTGTTCTCTTCATTTATTAAACCTTTGAACTTTTTCCCGTCTCTGAGTTGTGTTCTGCATATGGGCTAGCATCCTGAAACCCATCATGACACCGCCTCTCAGACTCTGCATTGATGTATTTCATTTTCTCTTTTTGATAAGAGTGAAGATTGTTTTACCTCTGCTGAAATCTTCACCAAGAGGCCCCCTAGTGCTTTTTGTCACAAGTACAGAGCGACGAAATGAACTCACTGCATTTCAACCATCCTCTTGGGGAGCAGTGGGCTGCCGTTGTGCGGTGCATGGGGGGCAGTGTGGGGATAAGGGTCTTGCTCAGGACCCAGAGTGGCGGTCTGTGGGAGTGGGGCTTGAGCTCAGAACCTCTGGATTCGAGGCGCAATGCCCTAACCACTAGGCCCAGAGGTCTTCAACAGGGGGTGTGCGACCCCCAGGGGGTCCGCAGAGGTACTGCATGGGGGTTGCAAAACTTTTGGTTGATAAGATTTTTTTTTTTTAATTCTCCCCTGCAATTTTTTCCACTAATTAAAATGTCTTTAAATCCACATTAACATGAATTCAACAGACTGTAGTAAACAGATAAATGGAGGCAGAAGATGTCTTTCAGTCATCAATGCTCACATTCAGCGACACACAGGAGCTCTTTCAAGCTGGGCACCGTTTCATTCACAACACCTTTTTCCATCAACCAGGAATCAGAAACACTTTAATAATCCCAGGGAGGGATTACTTTAGTTACATTACTCCATCTGTAATAGAGTGACTATAGAACCAGTTTGATAGAACACAGTTTCATACAGTGTATGTAATTTGGGGGTCCTTTGCCTGGAACACCCTTGAAGACCCCTACACTAAGCCACCATGGCGCTGGGGCAAGGCAACGACATTTCTAAGATTCATAACAGAATGGGAAATTCTGTTGATTTGGCCAAATACAGTTTAAATTAAATTATTCTAAATACAAACTGAAGGCAAATTAGAGTTTCTAATTTTAACTCTAATTTCAAGCTTTGGATACATGTATGACTCTGAGTGCTGTTCCCACCTCTGTGCATGGGTCACATGCTTAAGCTCTGCACCCTTGTTTTGAACATATTAACGGAAGCCTCCACTTCTTCATTCACCTATCTATCCATCTTCTTCCGCTTATCCGGGGTCGGGTTTCGGGGGTAGCAGCTTCCGTAGGGAGGCCCAGACGTCCCTCTCCCCAGCCTCTTGGGCTAACTTCTCCGGGGGAATCCCAAGGCGCTCCCAGGCCAGACGAGAAACATAGTCCCAGGACACGCCTGGGCCTCCTCCTGGTGGGACGTGCCTGGAACACCTCACCAGGGAGACGTCCAGGAGGGATCCTAACCAAATGCTCGAGCCACCTCAACTGGCTCCTCTTGATGTGGAGGAACAGCAGCTCTAATCTGAGTCCTCCCCTGGTTTGCTGAGCCACTTAGCATCGCTCAATTCAGCAGAAAAGATTTTTGCTTCATAGTGACTGACAGTTTGTCTCCATAAAGTTCTGCAAAATGCAAATGCAATGCAAAATATATATCCTATCGAGAAATGGAAAAAGCTGTAAAGAATGAAATTTCGTCTTGTATACATTCTGTGTATACAAAAGGTAAATAAAAGTTGTCTAAGTCTAAGATCAACTTAAATCTAAGGCCCTGAACTCAACAAAACCTCATTAAATCTGTGTGGTTTATCCCCGCCCCTTAAGGCTAACCCTAACACTAGCATTGGTGGATGAGAAACCTAAACCTAAATCAGTGGATTTAAAATGACTTCATTTTTTAGTAATTACCTGTTGCAACCAACTTCATACATTTCATATATTGATTGACATAATGGTGGCAGTATGGTCCTCTTGTCTGAATCTTGGTCATTAGGTTTTATTTACATGATCAAAGCCCCTTCAGCGTTTTTCAAGCTTCTGGCTGGCTCCTTGGGGAGTATATCTATGATGATGGAATCCTGAGAATGACTGCTGAAGGCAGACGATGTTATAGAAGGTATCATCCAGGTTTACGGATATTTAGTAAATTGCTGGCATTAACTCCATAAATAAAACTACATTTATCATTCAACGTACTCTACGATCCTACTGAAGCTAAAACCAAAAATGAGCAGGTTCGGAAAATCTATGTTTTTTAGAATGTGCTGTAACAAGGTCCCAACATCCCAACCAAAATTATGCAACAATGATCATGACATGTTCATAGAGCTGATCATGTTAGCCCAATATGGCCACACCTGGACCCCCCCAGGGTCACCTGTGAACCACTTCAGAGCAGCTCCTAGAGCACACGTCCCACACATTAAGTGTATAAAATTTGCTAACCTGACTCCGTCAGATGGATTTGCTCCGCATATCCATCTGGAAACCTTCCGTTGAAGTAATTTTGGGAAGGGGCGAAAATACTGGTTAGCTGATTGGCCTATGTTGGTGATAGACGGGCCAATAAACCAATCAGATCAACGAAGCACATGACGTACTAACAGAGCGATGACGAAAACACAACCACAAGCCAGGCTACTCTTGCCGAAACCAGTCGGGAGAAGAGCAAAAACATCTTTTCCTCTGAGAAAAGCCTCCAGAGCAGTGTTTTGCTCTTCTTTCAGTGAAGAAATACTCTGTAATTCCGATAAAACTTGCTCGATAGCCACGCTAACGCTAGTTTCATCGGCTGAAGCCGCCATGTTCTTTAGACTGAACTGTCGCGCTTCTCGTTGCATCACACCTCAACCCGCCTCAAAGCCAACGCTGATTGGACGTTCGTTTTGTGAACAGCTCCAAATTTTCTTTAACGGAGAGTCTCCAGACTGATTAGCGAGTGAAACCTTGAAAGCTTGTGAGATCAGGATGGTCTCACAAGGCTAAAAATTTGCTCCTTGTTAATACAGATCCAAATAAGATTTTAAGCGTGTGTTTATTTTGAAGGAAAGCTGTTATCTCACCAATTGGAAGAAAAACATGGCTTCCTGCAGGGCATGAAGAACATTACACCATTACAGTGTCAGAGTCCAAATTCTGACTTTCAGTCTCTTTTGTTTGGATGGAGTCTCAGATCTTCCCTTTTGACCCAGATCATACACATCAAGGTCCAATCCCAGACCTAGTTCAGCTCAACTCAGAAGGACATATTTACCGAAGGCTGCGGTTCAAAGGTGGCTCTGCTGATAGAGAACAGGTCGCTGATGTCTGCACACCCCATATATGCAAAACATACAAGAACTTTAACTAGATTTGTTAATATCCTTGTTATCTTTATGAAATACATATATTTTCAGAACTCTGAGCAGTACTCCTTCAATGGACCGGACACCTGTCTAGGGTAGACCCCGCCTCTCACCCGTAGACAGCTGGAGATGGTCACCGCCACCCCTCGTGACCCCAACAGACTTTTTCAGGGAACAGAAAATGAATGGATGAGCAGAACTCAGAGGTTCTGGTGTTTTCACTCTCTATAAACCTTATTGTTACATTTTAGAGACATCTCCTGTCTCCATGGTGTCTCCTAAAAGCTCTTACATCAAAACAACAGACATGAAACCCTGCAACCATCTCAAAATAATCCTTTAGATCTGAAAATCAAAGCATTGAGGGCAGCATTGAAGCTTTTTCTGACATGTTTCATGGTCTGTCCTCGCAGACAAACAGGACAGCTGATGTTTTGATGTTACTGACAGAAAACTTTATTTGTCTTTCTGTGTATATGGCTTGGAGCCCAGTAATCTGAACTGGGTCAGGGACACAAAGAGGAATAAAATCAGCAACAGGACTTAGTCTCAGAGAGACAGACAGAGACAGCAGACACCGGAGGAGCCCAGAAACAGGTCTAACTGTAGGTGATTTCTCTGGTTTTACTATATTCTAACATTCAGCAGAAATTCACAATTTATTAGAGAAGAGCGTTAAAGATAAATTAGCTCCACAGTTATTTCTGCTTCTTTTGGCTTCTTAAAATAATTTCCACAGATGCTGTAAATGTTCAGGAGAAGTTTTTCTTATTGAGGTTCCTGTAGGTCCATCTTAGAACATGCAGGACATAGAGCTGCATGTTATGTGATGCACACAGGATTGATAGAAAGAGTAACAGTCAGAGGAAGTCAGCGTTTGAGGAGAAACCATTTCCATCAGCATTACTGAAACATGATTAATACCCAGAACGAGCCCACATCATGGCGGCTCTAATGTTTGGATGGTATCAGGAGTCATGGATGGTCTAGGTCCTGGAGGGCCGCTGTCCTGCAGGTTTTAGAGGTTTCTCTGCTACAGCACAGCTGATTTACATCGATAGTTGATTAAGAGGCTTTTGCTGAACTGAAATCATCAGAATCAGCTGAGCTAAAGCAGGGAAACCTCTAAAACCTGCAGGACAGCAGCTCTCCAGGACAAGCAGTGGGGATGCCTGGTCTAGTTGGTCCTAACCTGAAGAAACCTCAAATTAAAACCTGATATCAAACAGCTAAAGTCCAAAAAAACAAAACAAAAAAAACCTCTGGAACCATCCTGGAGATCCGGTCCTTTGAAAACCACAGAAACGTTCTGGGAACACAGATCAGCTATTTACAATAAATGGTTCTATACGGTTCTCCTAAAAAAGTGGATTGTTTAAAGTTTCCAGATGTGATAAAGAGAGAGAAAACCTTCCAGCAGATGTTTTTTTCTCTGTTTCAGGTAAGATGTGGAGCTTCTTGCTGCTGTTTATTTTATTCTGCTCCAGCTGCCACGGCTCTGTGACCTGCAAGAATAATAATGGCCATGACGTTGACTGGTGAGTAGTCTTTATAAACACACTTTCTTCCTAACATGTATTTTAATCAAATTATGGTGGATGAGCTGACTGGATTTTATAAACTCATTAAGTATATTTAAGACATTTATGTTTGTTTGCTAGAGTGAGAGAAAAACTGCATGAAGGTAAAAAGCAACTTTGTGTGGTTTGATCATTTCAAAAAGAGACATTTCTAGGTTACTAAGTTCTGTAACTCCTCGTATAAAAGGCTGATTTCCTGTTTGCAGGTGAAGGATATGAGAACAGCCTGGTCCATCAAATTAAGAACTAATTGGGTAATGAGTGGGACTCTAATGGCATCATTATGTTGCTTATTTTGCTTTACTTACAGAGAAAATAATTCAATAACAAAAAAAGCTGGACCTAATGACTGATTGGTTGATTAAATGGAGGCTGTAAATTTAGCAGTGGAAAATACTCATATTTTCTCTTCCTAGAAAGTCCTGATAATTAAAGGGATTATAGATTTTATTACGGCCAAAATCTTCTATTTTTCTGGAGGTAGATTGAATTTGCAGAGGCTGTTGGTGTGACTGTATGTTCAGTCAATAATGGGATAAAATGAAAATAAATTCAAGTCAATATCTTTTTTCTGCAACACCAAATTAAAACATAACTTATCTCAAAGCTCTTTACAGAGACAATCCAATCAGATCATACAGTAATATTGGTAAAAAAAATTGTTTTATCTAAGGGAAATTAGCTTTTTGTTTTTTTTTTAAGATTCAATATATTTACCACACTGCAAACACAATTTAGAAATAAGTCAAAATGTCTTAAATTAAATGAATTTACCCTTAATTTGAGTAGGTAAATAAGATTAACCTTTTAAAGCCCGATCCAAGAATAAAACAAAACAGAAAATTACTTTTTTTTTGGTTTGAAGTCCTTATTTGGCCTTTTAACAAAATATGTAAAAAGAAAAAACAGAAATACATTTTTGATATTAATAATTTACTACTATGCGATAAGTCAAGATTTTTTTTTTTGTGTAGTCTTCTGCCCTCTGTTATCAGGTATATCTGATTGTGTACAACAGGATTTTGAGCAAAGTTTTTACCATTAAATTATGCAAAAGGTGTCAGACGCAAAACATTTCAGAAACCGTATGTATCAAATATGATACATTTGGCATTACAGGGTTACTTGCCAATGGGATGAGGATATTTACTCTTAAAATAAGATAATTAGATAATATGCACTTGAAATAAGATGATAATGAATTTTTTTTCTTATTTTAAATGTAAATTGTCTTATTTCATTGGCAAAGTGTCTCACTTACCCCCTAAATTAAAGAAAAAATGCACTTATTTTAAGAAAAAATGACTTATGTAGATTTTGATTTTTTTCCAGTGCAAGCTGTATGATTCAATGATGGCATTGCTATTGTTTTATGCTGCAGGGGTGTGAGGCTTTGAGTGTTTCTAAGTACATCCCAGATCAATAAGGTATTTCTTCAGAGTTCATAAGTTCACTCATCTGGCAGCTGCACTGAAGCAGACTGTTGGACCTTTTGTTGCGCCTAATTACAGACTTAGTAGAACGGATTTTGACCTGCTTATAATCCAGAAACTTCCTGGTCTAAAGATGTCTCTAGAATATTTTCAAATGCAAATTCTCCATGGAATCACTGATGTTGTAAAATACAGGTGATCATATTAGACATTATAAGAGTCAGTTGGGAATGGAGTTTCTAAATAAAAGTAAATCCAGGAAGAGTTATGGATTGCTTGTCCAAAGAGCTTGTGTTATTTTAATTTAAAGGTCATAGTTAAACTTTTTTTTATCTAAATAATGCATTTTTAATAAATAATATAGCCACAGAATGTCTAGAAGGGTGCAGAATAAAATTGTGCTTTTTACTATAATAAATTAAACAAATAAAATAAATAAATAATTCCATTTCAGATGCAGCTTTTTACTAGATTTAATCTATTGATAATAGTCAATCCATATGTGCATTTCTGTTTTCAGTCTTTCAATAATGACGCATTTTGGAAATAAAGATTTTTTTTTTTACTTTTGTCTCTGGCTATCTGAAATCGGGGCCCTATAAATATTACTTAGTATTATCATAATTTTTTTTACACCTAATATCGGTATTACTTCCATTTCCATGGCTTTGAACCTCATCTTTCTTTTACAGCCACTCCTAAACTGTTAAATATACGGCTCCTTTTAATAGGTGGCACCAAATCGGTTTGCATGTCTTAAAATTTGTTTAGCATCGTTTGTAGATCAATCATTAATTACTTACTTACTAAAAAATGAACATGCGATTTAGCGCAATTTACTTGGAATCTTTGAAGACCATGTTTGTACAGTAGGCTCCATAGGCATACTTTGATGGCATAATCATGCCATATTAGATGCATATTGAGAAACAGCTACCGCGTCACTCTGTCACTAAATAAAAGACAACTAAATTCAGGACAACCAAAAAATCATGACTTTGACCTAATTTGTGGTTACTGAAACATCTCTTGATGTCTTTCTTTTTGTTCAGGTACATTTTATATAAGGCACCTGAAATGTCTTCTTCACGCCTCACTGGTTCAGAATTTCTTTACATCGATCCAGAAAAAAAGGAAAGGTTAAACAACATCAACAGCCCTCAAGGTGTACTTGCAAGAACGCTTCAGCCTCTTTTCAAACCAATCAGAGAAATGGTGAGTCTCTCAGAGCTGCACTAAAACACAGGCTCATTACTGCACTGTTGGTGGAACTAAAACTTTATGAAGATTCTCAGTCATCCAGGTCATGGTCAAGCTTGAAAAGTTCAGTCTAGGCACCTGGACATGAAGTTTTCTAGAAGACGTTTCTGCTCTCATCTAAGAGGCTTCTTCAGTTCTAACTAGTGGTGGGCAGCACTGAGATAAATATACAGTAGGGGGAACCAAAAATTAGGAGAAAAACAAAAGGTGTCTCTGATCCCTCCTACTGGATTGACCAATGAGTTCAATCATAGGGGGTGTTAATGGTCTTTAGGGGGCTCTGATGGTCTCCCATGATGTCACATCTATTCTTACTTGCATCACTATCAAAGAAGCAGTCCCCGCAGTAAGGATGCATTTATTTCAAGAGCACACTCTGGTAGACGGGAGCAATCTGACACCATCTTTTATCTCTTGGATCTGTTCCTCACCACCACATACTTCCAATTCAAACAAGATTTCTACGGGCAGAAACATGGATATGATGGTCTCTCCTGTGTCTCCCATAGTGACGAACTTATACATGGAAGAATTGGAAAGCAGGGCTCTACACTCATACATGGGAACAAAACTCAGTCACTGGTTGAGATGCGTCGATGACACATGGGTCAAAATAAAGATCAAGGATATCAACACATTCACAGAACACATTGACTGTGATGAATCATCCAGTTTAACCAGGAAGATGTGAAAAATAGCAGCCTTGCTTTCCTATACTGCACACTTCACATCATGGAAGACAGACAACTCAACATAGAAGTCTACAGGAAATCCATACACACCGACCAATAGCTCCGCTTTGACTCACACCATCCACCAGAACAGAAACTAGGCGTCATTAGAACCCTTCAGAGATGAGCAGAAACCATTCCCACCACCAACAAAAGGAAGATGAGAGAACAGGGACAAATTGGGACTTCCCTGAAAAACTCTGGTTATTCCCAGATGGGTTTTTTTCAAACCAACAATAAGAAGTCTGCTGAGAAGGAAGAGAACAGAAAAAGGAACATCGCCATTCCCTATGTTGCTGGAGTCTCTGAAAAACTAAGCAGGATTTTCAACCAGTACCGGATCCCTGTGCACTTCGAACCCAGCAACACCATGAGACAAAAAATGGTTCACCCAAAAGATAAGACACTCAGAAACAAGACCGACAACGTGGTTTACGCCAATCAGTGTAGTGAAGAGTGCACAGACCTTTTCACTGGAGAGACCAAGCAACCGCTACACAGGCATATGGCTCAACACAGGAGGGCCAGCTCCTCGGGACAGGACTCAACTGTTCACCTTAACCTGAAGGCTAAAGGACACTCGTTTGAGGACAACACCATCCATATTCATGCAAAGACAGATGGTTTAAGAGAGGGGTTAAGGAAGCCATCTTTGTGTGGCGGTACCACTGTGATCCAAATGGGCAACTTGAATTTAAGACCACTTGTCATGATGGGTCTCAAAGATCTAACCTACATGCAGATAACCAATCAGAGGCACGGAAAAAGTTAACAGTTTATTGGTGAGGTTTACAAAACTCAGAGAGAGATAGAGAAAACAGGTTATTCTAAGATGGGGCGAATCCTGTGGTCAGGTGAACCGCAACCAGAAACTCTAGGGGGGAGATCACAGAGATGAGTTCAAGGTCTGTATGGAAATTGATCGACGGAGATGAATGAAAAATTTTGACTAACGTAGTATGGTTCTTGATTGATCCTTGGGTCCAGTTTGTGGCGGAATTGTCCAGAGATGATGGTTACTTGTTTGAGGGCGGACGGGCAGACTAATGGAAGGTCCAGAGGAGCAGCAGAGCGGACTGTCACAGACTTTCTAGAGGAGGACTTGAACGGATCTGATGAAGGTTTTCCCTTGCTCAGTGTGAGACGAATTATTCCTTCCAAGGGGAGAAGGACCAGCTTATCCAGTGGATCGGGGGGTTAACCTGCCGGAGAACACAAAGAGACAAAAGGGTTAAAAAAAAAACCTAAGACTCAGAGAGGCAAAGACTAAAAGGTTAGACTCAGCTAAACTTAGTGAGGCTAGAGTACCCAATACTGGCTAACACTCTGGCGTCGAGGTGGTGACAGTCCGCTGCTAAAATACGAGCCGTAGGTGTGTGGGGGGGGGGGGGGGGGACCGGAAGAGGCCCTCCAGGCCAAACAGGGGAAAAGGGCACCATCTAGTGGGTAAGAGGAGAAACTAAAAAGAAAACAAAAAAAAAATTCCCCACAAACAGAACCCTAACACCACTAAATTAATAAATATAAGCTTGCAATAATTCCACTTGCCTTTAAGGCATAGATATCAGCTACAGATGAGGCTTGAGACAATTTCACCCAATTCAATACTTTTATGTATTGGACAATTGTTATTCTAGTCAAGACAATATACTAATTTCAAACTACTCGCACTAAACTCAAGAATGGCAGTGCAAATTAAGGGTACTGACCTACAAAGGAAACACAGCAAACAAACAAGAATAAAAGAAAACCATGCACCAAACAAGAAAGAGTACAGCAACCTGGAAAGTCCACCACTACCACAAGCTGGCCGTTCCTGTCAAAAAAGGAGACATTCAAATTACATACATTATTCATAATTAAACAGTTCCGTCTATGACAACTCAAGCAGCAACAATTCCAATCAAGAATCTGTGTGGGACGAACCCAACGTCGCAGCATCTGCTGCCTAGAGCGTCACCAAACGGATCAGTACAAGCTGATCACAACCGGCCCGAATCAGTCACACTTGTTGAGGGACAGGAGCCAGCTTTACCCCCACCAGGAAGGCTGGCATGAATCCAACATCAGAGCGACGGGTAGGCAGCGGCCGACGGATGACCAAAATCACAGGTGGACCGCTAGCCAGGAACAACAGGCAAACAGCCGGCCAAGGACAAAAAGCAACGTCTATTAAACATACATGTCAAAAAATAAAAACTGGAAGAGTACAAAGAATGAGCTTTTCACTTACCACTGAGCTCTATGTAGTGCCTCTGGCAGGAAGGAGAATCCGCAGCTTGTAGGGGCCACCTGGATATACCGGCATAGCTGAGCTAAAGCTAGGCTAACAGACATTAAAGGTGTGAGAAAATTCTTACCACAAGAAGGTTCGTTCATCGATTAGACTGTCAAGCGCATCATTCAGGCACTGCGCCAGGAAAACACAGAGGTCTGAACCGGAAGGAAAACATTATGACCAGGTGAGGGAGGGCCCTTTATATACAGACAGCGCCACAACCAATTAAATTCAGGCACTTTTGTGGCGTGTTCAGAGCCCACAGGGCATACTGCCACATTCGTTAACCCGGAAAAACCATCTCTCAACAGAGGAGGTGGTCTTAGACTTAGCGTTTCATCTACTTACAAAGGGCTTTTAGGAAAAATACCAAGAAGATTCTCCTCTCACCTGCCCCCACCTGACTCACACTTCAATGCGGCATATGACTGAAAATATTCTGATTAGAGAGTTAACAACCTATCAGAGGCCCCTAACACCTCCCAGTTGACCTCCATGGCCAATATAGTAGTAGGGATCAAAGGCACCTTTTTTCCCCCTAATTCTTTGTTCCACTTAGTAAATTATTCTCAGTGCTGCCCACCATTAGTTAGAACTGAAGAAGATGAAAGGAGAAACGTCTTGTAGAAAACCTTATGTCCAGGTGCCTAGAGTGGACTTTTTCAACCTTGAACAAAAAATGTAGAACTGTAGGATGTGTCAACTTTGAGTGGATGATGAAGGTTTTATTTGTTCACCTTTTGTAGGAACCGAGCTTTGGATTCATCAGCTATAGTGACCAACCTCCAGGATGTAGCGCAGATCAGAAAAAGTTTGGACACAGCAAAGGTAAACCTTTGGAATGATGGACAGCAACAGGTTCCGCTCTAAGATAATTTCTGATCTCTTCCTACTCTTGCATCGGGTCCCCCAACACTAAAATGCTCCAGAGCATCAGAAGATCACTTAACTGGTGCATCTGGTCTACAGATCATTAGCAAGTATTTCTTCACAGATACATGCTGTCTGAGGCACACAGCAAATATATTTATAGATCTGGAGCGTTAATGTACAAAGAATCAAAGAGACTGGGCCAATTAATTCATACACACTATATATATATATATATATATATATATTAGTGCTGTCAATCGATTATATTTTTTTAATCGCGATTAATCGCATCAATGCCTAAGTTAACTCGCGATTAATCGCATTTTAATCACACATTTTTTTTCTGATTGGAAATCTTTTAAATACTCTCGATGACATACAAAAAATACATACAGGCTAGGTTTGTGCCAATGTTCTTCTTTTAAAATGAAAACAGGTCACAGACACTGATTTATGCCATAGAAAAATGGCAAGAAGATGGGAGGCATGTAGCAAAAAATAACAAATATGTAGCCAAAAAAAAGGCCCTGAAAACAGGCTGATGTAAAAGACAGTCTTTACAGTCAATACAGTCTTTTGAACAAAGACAAGCCTTTTACCCTACTGCTATAAAATGTAGTAGAGTTAACATTAGATGTTAATTAACCAAGATAATAATGAACAATTTTCAATCAATACATCAAAATCAATAGACCGACATCACTAGATGGAGGTAGTCTATGCTCTAGAAAGTTACTTTTCAGCCTCTTAACAAAAATGAGAACACACACACACACACACACACACACACACACACACAATACTGACCTGTGGCGTACACAGACAGCAAGAGTGCCGTAGCAGATTCCATTTCACCTCAGTAATCTGTTTTCTCAGCGTATTTCAGGTTGCTATAGGCACCAGACACTCAACTTGTTTGTTGGTGGTAGGGCTTAAAGAAAAGGCACTAGCGCCACCCAGTGTATGAGCGTCTTTTTTCCTTGAGGAGCTCCGCTCTCGAAGCCTATGGAAAACTCATAGACTGGGGGAAATGGCCCCGCCTTCCCGCAGGCTGCAGCGGGATGTACTTGGAAAATTGTACCATGAAACCACATAGCGTTAATCTCTCGTTAAAAAAATTATCGCCATTAAAATGGCCTCGCGTTAACGCGATAATAACGCGATAATTTTGACAGCACTAATATATATATATATATATATATATATATATACACTATATTGCCAAAAGTATTTGCTCACCCATCCAAATTATTGGAATCAGGTGTTCCAATCACTTCCATGGCCACAGGTGTATAAATTCAAGCACCTAGGCATGCAGACTGTTTTTACAAACATTTGTGAAAGAATGGGTCGCTCTCAGGAGCTCAGTGAATTCCAGCGTGGAACTGTGATAGGATGCCACCTGTGCAACAAATCCAGTCGTGAAATTTCCTCGCTCCTAAATATTCCACAGTCAACTGTCAGCTGTATTATAAGAAAATGGAAGTGTTTGGGAACGACAGCAACTCAGCCACGAAGTGGTAGGCCACGTAAACTGACGGAGCGGGGTCAGCGGATGCTGAAGCGCATAGTGCGAAGAGGTCGCCAACTTTCTGCAGAGTCAATCACTACAGACCTCCAAACTTCATGTGGCCTTCAGATTAGCTCAAGAACAGTGCGCAGAGAGCTTCATGGAATGGGTTTCCATGGTCGAGCAGCTGCATCCAAGCCATACATAACCAAGTGCAATGCAAAGCGTCGGATGCGGTGGTGTAAAGCACGCCGCCACTGGACTCTAGAGCAGTGGAGACGCGTTCTCTGGAGTGACGAATCGCGCTTCTCCATCTGGCAATCTGATGGACGGGTCTGGGTTTGGCGGTTGCCAGGAGAACGGTACTTGTCTGACTGCATTGTGCCAAGTGTAAAGTTTGGTGGAGGGGGGATTATGGTGTGGGGTTGTTTTTCAGGAGCTGGGCTTGGCCCCTTAGTTCCAGTGAAAGGAACTCTGAATGCTTCAGCATACCAAGACATTTTGGACAATTCCATGCTCCCAACTTTGTGGGAACAGTTTGGAGCTGGCCCCTTCCTCTTCCAACATGACTGTGCACCAGTGCACAAAGCAAGGTCCATAAAGACATGGATGACAGAGTCTGGTGTGGATGAACTTGACTGGCCTGCACAGAGTCCTGACCTCAACCCGATAGAACACCTTTGGGATGAATTAGAGCGGAGACTGAGAGCCAGGCCTTCTCGTCCAACATCAGTGTGCGACCTCACAAATGCGCTTCTGGAAGAATGGTCAAAAATTCCCATAAACACACTCCTAAACCTTGTGGACAGCCTTCCCAGAAGAGTTGAAGCTGTTCTAGCTGCAAAGGGTGGACCGACGTCATATTGAACCCTATGGATTAGGAACGGGATGTCACTTAAGCTCATATGTGAGTCAAGGCAGGTGAGCAAATACTTTTGGCAATATAGTGTATATATATATATCAATTTTTGAATGAGTTCTTGCCTAAAATGTTCAGTTTTTTAAGTAACCTTTTCTGGAAGCAAGAGAAACATATTGAATAGTTAATTAAATAAGTGAAGAATATTTAATCATTTATTTATTAAGCATTAAAAAAAACATTTTTATTTATTTATTTAAATGTTTACATTTACAAATAGAGATGTTCTCAGGTTTTAATTTATGAAATATGCGGCACATTCAGCTTTTTATACCTGCTCCAGTCACATTTGATTCCATTTATAGATTTTTACTTGTGTGACGTATTTAAATTGGACCTCTGGTCCAAATGTTTCTTGAGCAGTCCAGGCTGTAAGTAGGATTGTCTATTTATTCACGTCCACTGCAGCGTTGTTACAGCCGTGTCAAATTCAAATCTTCTCAAACTCTTAACGATACCCATTGGTCTGATCTTAATTATAACTTCATCTAGCAAAGATAGGGAACAATTTGGGATATTTTCTCTTTTTTTTCTTGGTTTCCTGGATTCCCAAAACGCCATTAGGCACACATAGTGACCTTTGAGTGGTGAGGTAATTTTCTGAGTACTTAAAGACCAGCCCCATGTATGCATTTGACATATTTTGATAAAGTTTTCACGAGGATGCAGGTGCTAAAGACGGCATGTCACTAAGTGCCTCAAAGCCTGAGATAGGAGAGCTTTTGCAGGTGAGGGCGATCTAAAGTAAAGCTGTTCCTGCAGCTTCTTCAGGTGAGAGCTGCTGTGGCCTACATGTTAAAGTGATGGCGCTGCTGCCTGAACGCGTGCAGAGGAGAAGATTCAGGTTCTGTATTTCCCTTTCTCCACCTGCAGTGCAGTCAGCCTTATGTAGAGCAGCTTGATAAACTTCAGAGAAACTGCATCAGCAGCATAACCAGTTAGAAGGAATGGCCGGTGGGGTACTTCCCAATACCGCAATAATATGAAAATATTTTATGAACGATGCATAACTGTCAAACATTTAAACATTTTCAAACTTAAAAATGTGAAAAAGTTGAATTTGTCTTAATCTTAGGCGGTCATCACTAGATCAGTTTCTTGAGTAAACTTTAAACATAATATGCATTATATTTGTACCCTACAGCTGGTGTGATCTGCTTGCTGTGACAGTGAAAAATTGCAAATCTTCTGTGTTTCCTCTTTCCTGCAGGAGTTGTGATGGTGGACAGAACCAGTACCGGAGTCTGGCTCTTGCACAGCACTCCACAGTTCCCTTTCAGAAGAGAACAGAGCAGCTTTTGGCCTCAAAGTGGAAACAAAAACGCTCAGACTTACATTTGTGTGACATTTAACTACGACCAGTTCAGTGTAATAGGTATCAGCTCCCTGAAAATACTGCAAAAATAAGACCTAATACAGAGAGACTGACTTTAATAATAATAACAATGTAATAATAATTTTAATTTGTTGTGTTTTGTATTTTCAGGAAGACATCTAAAGAAAATCCATATATTTCCATTTGAACATTATATTCCGAATGATTTTCATCGAGAGCTTCAAGATGCTGTGAAGTGGACAGAAGGAGCTACACCTGCCATTCCCGTCTATACTGTTGAATCCCTGACTTTTAGAAGGAAAGAGTTTAAAATTTTTTCTAAAGCAAATTCAGAAGAGGGAGATGAAGAAGGTGAGATTCCCTGGTTTTATCATACGACAGCAAATTGATCTTATATTTCTCACATCAAAGCTGTACCAAGACAATAAAAGTGATAGAACTCAGTTAGGTAATGGTGCATTCATACCAAAGGCGGATAGAGGAGAAGAGGATAGCTGGAAACACCTGATCATGTCTTTTGTTCTTCCAGTTGGAGATCTGTACATCAGCATTGCAAAGAACCTCAATAGTGACGTGTACGTCCAGACCTGGGGCTGCCAGCGGGACCGCACGGAGGACTACTGTCCCATAGCAGACTTTAAAGTCACCAACGTCGAAGAGTTATCTATCAGTTCTCTTGGAGCATGGAAGCCTACGGCAGACCATTCCAAGTGGTGTGTAGCTGTGGATCAGAACAAACACTGGACCTGCATCGCTGATGTGAATAGGGCAATAAGTCAGTTCAAGCGTTTCGGAGGCGCACTCTGCATCAACGATCAGCTGGTTCACGATGAGTTTCGGGCTTTCACTAGACTTCCTACCTGTCGGAAGCGTCCATACCCCCTACCACCTGAATGTGGTTCAATCTCTGATGATGGCAGTTTGCATTTTTTCAAGCGGTAAATCAACACGGCCATAACTTCCTGCTCTGTAGACCTTTAAATGGGTTAAACATGGATTAAACTGAGCAGAATTGATTCATTGAATTTGCTAAATACCTGTTGCTTTATCCTTAGTGAAGTGTTGCAAAAGGTCAGATGTTATAAGAGTTGCTGTGTTCTGAAGTTAACCCCTGTGTCTCTGTGAGGAATGAAAAAAGTTGCATCTGACTCTTTGTTTTTGGTCTCCTAACAGGACATAAAGTTTTTCACTGTTTGATTCTTTTTTATTAACATTAGATTTCCTCTCAGAGAGGGCTTTACTGCAAATGTTTTAACTTTCATATGTTTGTTCTCCTCATTAATTTCAGTCTTTCAGTCTCTTGTCTCACTCAAATCTAGCCACTGTGAGACAATACAGCCTTTTCCTATCTGGCCCCATCATGTATTCCAACCTGTCTGTGGGTTAAAAGATTAACCAAAGATAGAGATATTAGATGAGATTTTAATCGTTTAAATAATGAAATGGACAAATTTTAGAAGACACCTCAAGAAGAACAGGTCTCCTTGACTAGTGGCCTCAGCAGGAGGCCACTAGTCATGGCTCAGAACAGAGGACCCTGTATTCAAGGCAGACAGACAGTCGGATAATTCAAAAGGGTTTATTTTAAAATGGTGGTTCTACAGAAACAGTAAAGACGTCCAAGTCAGGAACCTCTGGTTTTATAGTTCAGTCTGTGCCCAGAGAACATGGTTGAATCCACCCGGTCGGCTGCCAACAAGAAGCCAAAGCCGGCGCCGAGGACGTGCTGAGGATTCAGAACAAGGAGATCAGAAGTCCGTAGAGGTTCCGAAGGGAAATCCAGAACAGTGACAGGAAGCAGCCCCAAGTTCAGCAAACAGGAAGAATCCAGCAGGAGTCCATAGACAGTTCAGGCAAACAGAACAGGTTGGAGCAGTCAGGCTCAGTGGTTGAGAGGCAGAACAGATCAAGATCGGGTAATCAGAAAAAAGTTAACACTGAAAACGCTCTCAGCACTTGCTCGAGGGATAATCTAGCCTGATGACACTGGCATGAGAGCTCCTACTGAAGGCTCGAATAATCTGGCATTGATGACCGGTAGCAGGCAGGCTAAATAGAAGCTCGAGCAGGTTGATCAAAAAGAGCAGTAATGAGCAACCGGGCAGAGTTAGACAGGTGAATAAAATTTGTAAGTAAGCCAAGATCATTAGCGCTAAGATCATTACACAGGCTACTGCGGGAACTATTTAAATGAAGCTGCCAGTTGGGGACCTGTGAGGCGTCTGTTTCTCAAACTAGAGACTCTAATGGACTTATCTTCTTGCTCAGGTGTGCAACGCGGCCTCCCACTACTTTTTCTACTCTGGTTAGAGCCTGTTTGTGCTGTCCTCTGAAGGGAGTAGTACACACCGTTGTACGAAATCTTCAATTTCTTAGCAATTTCTCGCATGGAATAGCCTTAATTTCTAAGAACAAGAATAAACTGTCGAGTTTCAGATGAAAGTTTTTATTTTCTGGCCATTTTGAGCCTTTAATTGACCCCACAAATGTGATGCTCCAGAAACTCAATCTGCTCAAAGGAAGGTCAGTTTTGTAGCTTCTGTAACGAGCTAAACTGTTTTCAGATGTGTGAACATGATTGCACAAGGGTTTTCTAATCATCAATCAGCCTTCTGAGCCAATGAGCAAACACATTGTACCATTAGAACACTGGAGTGATAGTTGCTGGAAATGGGCCTCTATACACCTATGTTGATATTGCACCAAAAACCAGACATTTGCAGCTAGAATGGTCATTTACCACATTAGCAATGTATAGAGTGTATTTCTTTAAAGTTAAGACTAGTTTAAAGTTACCTTTATTGAAAAGTACAGTGCTTTTCCTTCAAAAATAAGGACATTTCAATGTGACCCCAAATTTTTGAACGGTAGTGTATATATGTATATATGCAAACATTTTTCTCAGTAAATATATTTATATAGCTGCTATTGACATGATATTTTCACCAGATGTATGTAATCCACACATACAATAAAATCAAACCATATACAGTGAGGGAAAAAAAGTATCTGAGGACACATTTTGCAAGTTTTATTTAGAAATCATGGAAGTATCTGACATTATCATCATAGGTGCATGTCCACTGTGTGAGACATAATCTAAAAAAAAAATCCAGAAATCACAATCTACGACTTTTAACTATTTATTTGTATGATACAGCTGCAAATAAGTATTTGAACCCCTGAGAAAATTTATAGTAGTTAATATTATTAGTCAATATTATTAGTATTAATGTTTGGTACAGTAGCCAGAGGTCAAACATTTCCTGTAGTTTTTCAACAGGTTCGCAAACACTGCAGGAGGGATTTTGGCCCATTCCTCCCCACAGATCTTCTCTAAATCAGTCAGCTTTCTGGGCTGTCGCTGAAAAACATTGAGTGTGAGCTCTATCCAAAGTTTCTCTATTGGGTTTAGGTCTGGAGACTAGCTAGGCCCTCTCAGAATCTTGAAATGCTTCTTCCAGAGCCACTCCTTGGTTATCCTGGCTGTGAGCTTCAGGTCACTGTCATGTTTGAAAACCTGATGGAAGGAGGTTGTTCCCCCAAAATCTTGCGGTACATGGCCCCGGTCATCCTCTCCTTAATACAGTGCAGTCGCCCAGTCCCATGTGCAGAAAAACAGGCCCAAAGCATGATTCTACCACCCCCATGCTTCCCAGTAGGGATAGTGTTCTTGGGATGGTTCTCATCATTCTTTCATCATTGTTCTTTTTGGTCTTATCTGACCACATGACTCTCTCCAACGACTCCTCTGGATCCTCCAAATGGTCATTGGCAAACTGAAGACGGGCCTTGACATGTGCTGTTTAAGCAGCGGAACCACCCGTGCCATGCAGGATTTCAAACCATGAAGTCTTAGGGCCGGATCTATCAAAGGTTTGCGTGTATAAAAACGTGAGCTATTTCACTGCGCACGCTAAAAAGTGTACAAACTGATCTATCAACAGCGTGCTAAAAGATTTGGTCTTTAAAACGTGCTAAATAGCGCCTCTTATCCATTTAGTACTTTTTCTGCAATGAATATGCAATATGGGGCGTTTACACGCAAAAGTGCGTCTTGTGGGAGGAGAACATGTAAATATATTAATTTAGCACTCGCAAAGTGATTTATTAAACCTGAAAGAAATGTGCTAACGGTATCTGACTCTATATTTAACACGTTTCAAAAGAAGGTGCAAATGGTCTGTATGCGTAATTGCGCACACATGGCAGCGGTTATTGTCGCAAGAAGGAGACATCGAAATGAAGCAAGGAGACGCAGAGAACACATTTTTTCACTCCGTGTGAATATTTTTGGAATGAACGAGGAAACGATCTTCAAAACATATCGTTTATCCAGCATTTCCATATTGGAGCTGTTGGGGGAACTCCGAATGGATTTGGAGCCAGCCACAAGGAGGACCCACGCAATACCAGATATCACAAAACTCCTTGCAACAGTGGATCTCCCAATCTCGTTTTTCAGAAGTGCTGTCCGACGTTCTAAATGCCATGTCGCCCTGACGCCCTACCGGAGAACCCCGACCTCCCCCCTGCGCCTGTGGAGCAACATGCCAATGCTGCGGGGATGCGTACGCGCAGTCATCTCATCCACAGTCACTTCTTCTGAGCCATTTGGTCTGTGCATTTTCCTACAGGCCAATACAAAACACCTGTTTTTTTTGTTTTTTTTTACTGCAGTGAAGTAGAAATTCAGCCACATACCATCTTAGAGAATAAAGATTGCCAAAGTTTTTTCTTTGGCATATATATATATATATATATTTTTTTTTTTTTTTCCGGGGGGGTCACTGTAAGATTTTAATTTCTTAATGCACTAGTTTGTACAAACTACTTTGCCGCAAACCACAAAACGCGCAAAACCATCATTTAAATAGGGCGTCTCCAACAGTTTTGCACCTGCCACCAGTTACGCAATCGCTCTTGTTAAATCACCCGCAAACCATGGTTCAGCCCCTCGCGCAAAATTCCAGTTTGCGAGCGCAAATTACTGCACGCAAAATTGGATCTTGATAAATCCGGCCCTTAGTGTATTACCAACGTTGGTCCCAGCTCTTTTCAGGTCATTGACCAGCTCGTCCCTTGTAGTTCTGGGCTGATTTCTCACCTTTCCTTACCTCAATGCTAGATCTCACCCAACCAGGTGGGATCTAGCATGGAGCCCCAGTCTGAGGGAGATTGTTAATCATGTTTAGCTTCTTCCATTTTCTAATTATTGTTTTAACAGTGGACCTTTTTTCACCAAGTTGCTTGGCAATTTCCCTGTAGCCCTTTCCAGCCTCGTGGACTTGTACAATTAAGTCTCTAGTGTCTTTTGACAGCTCTTGGTTTTGGCCATGTTAGTAGTTGGATTCTTACTGATTGTATGGGATGGACAGGTGTCTATATGCAGCTAACAACCTCGAACAGGTGCATCTAGTTCAGGATAATAAATGGAGTGGAGGTGAACATTTTGAACGCAGACTAACAGGTCTTTAAGGGTCAGAATTCTAGCTGACAGACAGATGTTCAAATACCTATTTGCAGCTGTGTCACATAGATAAATAGTTTAAAAAGTTATATATTATATGCATATTTCTGGACATAGAGCTTGAAAAATAGCAGGGTGTTCAAATACTTATTTTCCTCACTGTCTGTCCAGAAATTAAGTTATGTGTGATAGTTTCAAAAAGCAAAAGTACAAATAAATATCAGACGGTTCAGTTCCAATAAGGGACTAGAAAAAGGTGTCTCTGGTATTATACAAAAAACATCTCATGATGGGTAAAAGTAAAGCGCTTTCTCAAGACCTTCACAACCTTAATGATAGCATTGGTTCCAAAAGGATTTTAAAACTTCTGAATGTCCATAATCCGGAAGTGGAAAGAACATCTTTTCACCATAAACTGACCATGACCACATGCTCCTTACATGATTCTTGACAGAAGAGTGAAAAAACTATCAGAAGAGTTGTCCAAGAGCCAAAGACCACATGTGGAGGGCTTACGAAAGACGTCAAATTAGCAGGTACAATTGTTGAGAGCATTACTTATTGAAAACAATCAGTAATGCACTCAACCACCATGTATGCACGCTCACCATCCAAGACTCCACTGCTGAAGAAAAAGCAAGTTGAAGCTAATTTAAACTTTGCTGGACAACATTTAGACAAGCCTGTAAATTCCAATAATCATATTCAAATGTCAAATAATTCTGGCTTAAACATATATATAAATGTACTCTTTATCATATCGATATTGTCCCGAAGTTAGAAAAATTCTGTTTTTAAAATTTCTGTCTTAAAATCTGTGTGGGTTTTTTCCGTTATCTTATGCAGACCAGTTAGTTCTACATCAGCCTGAACACCTAAATTCGGCCAATCATATATCAACGGTCATCTGTCAATCAATTTTTTTTTTGTTATAGCATCTTGATTAATATGTAGCAGCTAATATACGCAGTATAAAATTCAGTAGGTCCGTTACACACATTAGGTTTTAAAAACAAACACTGCATGTCTGTTTGACGAGGATCCTATTAAAGAATTATCGTAATTAATTCACAGCGAATTAAATATTTATAGGGAGAGGATTCTACAACTTAGGATATGAGTTTACTTGTTGTTGCTTTGTATATTAGGAGCAGGCTGCCGATCATTTTATTTTTTATTTAGTTAATATTTACAGTACATGAAGAACTACTGAAATTATTTTCAGATTACATACACTATATTGCCAAAAGTATTTGCTCACCTGCCTTGACTCACATATGAGCTTAAGTGACATCCCGTTCCTAATCCATAGGGTTCAATATGACGTCGGTCCACCCTTTGCAGCTAGAACAGCTTCAACTCTTCTGGGAAGGCTGTCCACAAGGTTTAGGAGTGTGTTTATGGGAATTTTTGACCATTCTTCCAGAAGCGCATTTGTGAGGTCGCACACTGATGTTGGACGAGAAGGCCTGGCTCTCAGTCTCCGCTCTAATTCATCCCAAAGGTGTTCTATCGGGTTGAGGTCAGGACTCTGTGCAGGCCAGTCAAGTTCATCCACACCAGACTCTGTCATCCATGTCTTTATGGACCTTGCTTTGTGCACTGGTGCACAGTCATGTTGGAAGAGGAAGGGGCCAGCTCCAAACTGTTCCCACAAAGTTGGGAGCATGGAATTGTCCAAAATGTCTTGGTATGCTGAAGCATTCAGAGTTCCTTTCACTGGAACTAAGGGGCCAAGCCCAGCTCCTGAAAAACAACCCCACACCATAATCCCCCCTCCACCAAACTTTACACTTGGCACAATGCAGTCAGACAAGTACCGTTCTCCTGGCAACCGCCAAACCCAGACCCGTCCATCAGATTGCCAGATGGAGAAGCGCGATTCGTCACTCCAGAGAACGCGTCTCCACTGCTCTAGAGTCCAGTGGCGGCGTGCTTTACACCACCGCATCCGACGCTTTGCATTGCACTTGGTTATGTATGGCTTGGATGCAGCTGCTCGACCATGGAAACCCATTCCATGAAGCTCTCTGCGCACTGTTCTTGAGCTAATCTGAAGGCCACATGAAGTTTGGAGGTCTGTAGTGATTGACTCTGCAGAAAGTTGGCGACCTCTTCGCACTATGCGCTTCAGCATCCGCTGACCCCGCTCCGTCAGTTTACGTGGCCTACCACTTCGTGGCTGAGTTGCTGTCGTTCCCAAACACTTCCATTTTCTTATAATACAGCTGACAGTTGACTGTGGAATATTTAGGAGCGAGGAAATTTCACGACTGGATTTGTTGCACAGGTGGCATCCTATCACAGTTCCACGCTGGAATTCACTGAGCTCCTGAGAGCGACCCATTCTTTCACAAATGTTTGTAAAAACAGTCTGCATGCCTAGGTGCTTGAATTTATACACCTGTGGCCATGGAAGTGATTGGAACACCTGATTCCAATAATTTGGATGGGTGAGCAAATACTTTTGGCAATATAGTGTATAAACAGATTCATTAATGCTGCGGGGGGAAAGGAATTACTTCAGGGTTAGGATTAGGATTGACTCAATGATAAAAACCTAATGAGCATACTGGCACAATCTGAAGTCATTCTATGGGGCTGACAGCCGCTTATAACAGCCATTTTGGGATGATAACATCCAAAGCGCGGCTGCAAACATCCACTTTACTGTGTTAAAAAAGACTGAATCAACATGAGGACGGAACCATGAGGTGATGTAAAGGTTCTATATATTAGAACAACATTTTAATTCTTCATTCTCACCTGCAGGCAGAAGATTTCACCTAAATTGATCAATTCAAGAAATAATCCCGTAATATTTTCATGGTAACATCAACTATGGCACTTCATTTTGATATACTATTTTTTACTTAATATGTATTCCTGAGATTTGGAGAAAAAAATATATTTTATTTATTTAAATGAGCTTTTCAAACAAAATGACAGTCTCCACATCTAGAATAAACACTCTGAATGTCTAGAAATTAATTTCAGATCTCCATATTCCTATTATTACTGCTCACTATTTGTATTATTTGAACTATGAAAAAATGTTTTTCAGACATCATAAATACATTTTCAGTCAAGCTGATAAATGTCAGAACGGCCACTTAAAATGTGCAACATTTCTAGATATATAAAACTTAATTCTGTCATGATTGGGTTTAAGGACTTAGCCCACATGCAGAACACAACGGAGTCTGAAGGAAAGTTTAACAAGGTTTATTGAAAGATGTACAATGATATAATACTGGATCTGGTTCTGGTACTGGTCCGGGACTGGTCTCAGAGTTTCTGGAGAGATGAGAGTTTGGTTAGCCAGGCTGATGATGGATTGATAGAGAGAAGAATCAAGATGTACCTTGAGGAGATTGTAACAGAGCCGTGAGGTGAGATACCGTAGGTCCAGAGTCAATGATGTGGCAGAGGGTTTAAGCAGCAGCAGCATCTAGTTCCGAGCTAGAAGGTTTCTGGCTTGGGTTTGTTCCTTGCTCTATCCAAGAGCTGAAGAAGGAATCCAAACTGAGATCTTCAGGTTTGGCTTTCATGAGCAGGCAGGCAGGTTTCTAGGTGGAGCTCATCCAGAGCTTCAGGGTATCCAAACTAGGTCAACACTCCGGCGTGGAAGGAAGGTCTGGCAGCTGCTTAAGTAGTGTGGACCTCTGATGAGCTGATGATCTCCAGGTGTTTAGAGGAATCAGCTCAGGAGGCCCACAGCGCTCTCTGCTGGAGATCAGGTGGCAGATCTCTGGATCCTGACAAATTCTTACTAGAATAATTTTGTTTTGTTTTTTTTACTTTATAAGATTTAGTTTATGCTACTAAAATGTAATTTAGAGAATAAATTATTACAATTCAGTCTAGGAGTTTGATTTTGATCAAGAAGAATCTTATTTTAGTGGTTTACAAATGGAACAACAGAGAGGAGTCATTTTAATAAATGTAAAATGTCCTGCCATAGCTCACTTCTGTCAGGACTCCTGTCTGTGTGTTTGTGTTTCTGTGTTTGTCCCCCTTAATCCACCAGGAGGCGCCTGGTTCTGGTCAGCCTCCTCACACACCTGCGGATGGTTTCCTCGTTAGATGGAGGGCTCTTAAGCTGCTGACTGCCACTACCTCAACGCCAGAGTGTTTGCCAGTTTGGGATACTCTAGTCAACCTGAGTTTAACTTCGTTTTTTGTCTTTTCCTCTCGGCAGGAAGTCATCCTGCAAACTGGATTTCTCGGACCTTCACTCCCTGGGAGGATCAACTGAGCTTCAAACTGAGCTAGGATTCAAACAGGAGGTTTGGATCCACTTTCCCCAAGAGATTGTTTGAGCTCCTCACTGTGAAAGGGATTCATCTCCACTACGACCCGTTCAGGAAATCTGATTGGCCTACTTCCGTTCACCTACTTCAACCGCATTCTGGGTAAACCCTGTTCCGCTTCTCCACCGAATCAGACAAACACTGGAACCACGGCACAAAGACAGGAGTCAAGGATTCAACAACTTCTCTGGAAACGTGAGGCAACCAAATCCTCTTCTCCAAGTTCACAAGTCAAATTTCCCGCTGAGCCTGAACTAACCGCTGTGTCTTCCCCTCACTTTACAGTTCCGGTTGAGCAGTGCTCAAAGCAACACTTCTCCCTCTGCTAAACTTCTTCAATAAAACCTGTTGGTCTCTCTGTTCGGTTTTCTGCATTTGGGTTTGAAGTTTGTAACATCATGACAACTTCATATAAACTTACGCATTAACTGGACCCTCTCCACCTCCTCCTTTATAGCCGAAGAGCTTTTTCTCTGTCTTTATAACACATTCTGGTTTGAGAAACCTGGTCAAAGACTTACTATTATTATTCAGGTAGCACACACATATCATCCTTATCTTTTATTCGTATATCTTATGTGTACTTACAATCTTATTTTTTTCCTATATGTGACCCCACTTGGGATAAGCGCGACAGAAAATGGATGGATATATAGTGCAGCGAGAGTTGTGTAATGATGTTCTACTGAACAACACATAGAAAAATATATATCACTTTTAACATCAGAAAACTTTTCTTTAACAAAGAAATGACTTCTGGATTTCATTTCAATTTGTTTGATTTGACAAAGTCCAGTCTGAGCGCCACCTCACCTGTGTTTATCTTTCCTCCCACCCTTAATGGTTCTGTACCCACTAATGCAAACTGGGTCAGGGACACTGGGAAGGATTAAAAGCACCAGGAGCTGAAGAGTCCTCTATGTGAGAATCTCTGAGGAAGAAGCTGTGGACTCTTGAAACATTGACTCCTGGAAGTAGGTCAGCATTTTCATCTTCTCCGGGTCACCTTTCTAAACATTTTAGAAGTTCAGAACCTGGGGAAGTCATGTCAAACCTCTGTGGAACATTTTGGAGGCTGGTGCTAAGCCTTACTCTGTTTCACTGGAACTGTGAAGGTGTGGTCACCTGCAGAGATGAGGATGGAAACGCGAAGGACTGGTGAGAAACAAAAAGTTTGATCCACATTAGATCTGTTCATGTTGACACATTTAAATTCATCTATAAAGCGTCAACAATTTTAACACAAAGTTCTTCCCAACATTTTATTAAAACGCAAAACTGGTGAATGAATTAAATAAATTATAAATTATAATTAGTTACTTATTGTAAGTATTTATAAATAATATACAAAAGTCTATCCTAATCAATGGTTACCAAACCACACCAGGGAGCTGATTCTGCAATATTTAAAGCCTGAGACTAAAGCTGAACATCGCCCTCTGCTGGAATCAAGAGGAAGAACTTTGTGTTCCTGATAGAGGATTTGTTCCTGTTTTCTGACCCAACCTCAGGTTCATCTTGTACAAAGCCCCTAAAACAACAGCTACTGGAGATGGATTAAGGTATATTTACATGGATTCAAATGGAAGGAAAAATGGAAACAAGATTATCAGCGATCCTAACGGCGTCCTGGGTCACACCCTGAGACCCATGTTCTCCTACATGGTGAGAACTGATCCACTTTCTTATATTCAGGGTATATAATACCAAACCTTCTTGGTAAACAATAAAAAAAAATGTATTCAGTTAAAAAAATTAAATCATTTGATTCATTTTGCCTCACAATATCTCAAATATTTTTGTAGATAGTTTCCATCTAAAAACACAACCTATGCTTATCTAATGCATGATATCTGTGGGATCTGTCAGCTACCAACTCATTTTAGTCCTTTTTTATATAGTGCCATCTCCCTAACCTGACTCCGCCAGATGGATTTGCTCCGCATATCCATCTGGAAACCTTCCGTTGAAGTAATTTTGGGAAGGGGCGAAAATACTGGTTAGCTGATTGGCCTATGTTGGTGATAGACGGGCCAAATAAACCAATCAGATCAATGAAGCATATGACGTACTAACAGAGCGACGACGAAAACACAACCACAAGCCAGGCTACTCCTGCCGAAACCAGTCGGGAGAAGAATAAAAACATCTTTTCCTCTGAGAAAAGCCTCCAGAGCAGTGTTTTGCTCTTCTTTCAGTGAAGAAATACTCTGTAATTCCGATAAAACTTGCTCGATAGCCACGCTAACGCTAGTTTCATCGGCTGAAGCCGCCATGTTCTTTAGACTGAACCGTCGCGCTTCTCGTTGCGTCACACCTCAACCCGCCTCAAAGCCAACGCTGATTGGACGTTCGTTTGGTGAACGGCTCCAAATTTTCTTTAACGGAGAGTCTCCAGACTGATCTGCGAGTGAAACCTTGAAAGCTTGCGAGATCAGGATGGTCTCACGAGGCTAGCATCTCACAACACATATTGTCATGACGTTACAGACACAACCAAATCAAATCATGCAGACATTAACATTTTTCTATCTAAGGAAATCCAGCTGATTGCACCAACTTTATTGTGTTCGCTCCTCCTAAATGAACATGTGGCGACTGTAGACACTTGCCTGCATGCTGCCATTTACTTTGCAGCAATCTTTCATACAAGCATGCATGCAGTGGCAGTAGAGAACAGGAAGAAACATTTAGCAGAACCAGAACCAGTCTGTGTGGCCTGCTCACTGGAGGTTCAATGTGACAGAAGCAGGCCTACCAAAGGAACAGAAGCATTAATTCAGAAACACTTTCCATATTAAAGGTCAGGGGTTGATGTTAAGGATTTTTACCACTTGCCCTTTGGGCAAGTGACTTTCACATTTAATTTGCCTAAAAAAAATTTTTACTTGCCCAGTAGAATGTCTGATAAATATAGTTCCTAATATTCATTTTTGCATATATATCAATGAAACATGTTTGTTTTTTAAATGTTTTTTGTAATTCAGTATTTTTTAAGTTTCCAGGTTCCTGGTGTGTATCTGCATGCGTCAGATAATGAACTCAAGCCTACATTACCGTGTTAACATGCTTTTCAATCCTTCCTGCACATTCTTTTCAAACTAAACTTTGTTTTAAACTGTTGTGTGTTTGGAAAAATATATATTGTAATGTTAAAAATCTAAAAAAAACTTGACAGGTTAAAAACTTAAGATAAATCACAAGACAAAGGTTAATGTCACAAATGGATAACTTTTATTTTAGAGTCACGGTCTGTTTATAGAAGATAATACTATTAATATAATGTGACTTTTCTGGAGAATCATTATACATAGTTATTTTATTCAGGGTTTCCACAGTCTGACATCATTTCAGAATTCCCTGACTTTTAACTGACTCAGGATTAGTTTTCCCTGACAAAATAAATGCAGCAACAAGACAATAATAATAACATAACAGGTCACCAATCTAACATGTTTAGCTCTGTAACATTTAAATGCACCTCTCCAATGTCTAAGAGAAAAAAATTAATGAACATTTTTTAATGTATGACCTGCATCACTGTACAGAAGACTGCCATATGATAGCGCTTTCTGGCTTGTTTGTTTTTTTGGTAACTACATCAAAATTACCGCTAGGTGGACAAAAATCACGCCATCTGGCGGAAAATTACCCGGCTTTTTTCAAATCACGCGACACAGTGTAGAAAACAACAAAAATGGCGCCGGCAACGCTTCTGGGTCCTTTTTTAAGCAAATGTCGGTGATTTAAAAGTAATTTTGAGTGATAAAATTTTTTTTTTTGCGAACATTGCTCTTGCCCGGCGGACAAATGCAATGAAATTTGTACTCTCCCGACAATAAAAACTACTTGCCCTGGGTGATTGGGCAATGTTAAAGGCATACTATGCAACATTTTTCAGTTAATTAATGTGTTCCATAATGTTTTGGATGATTAAATGAGTCCTTTCAGGTCGAGCAAAGGGTTTCTCGGCCGCCCTGGTGGTCTGGAGGGGAAATACCGTACTTGCAATTGCAGGAGCCCTCGGCCCGTACCCACAGGCTCAGAAGTCTCGTGCATCGCGAGAGTCGGTTTTGCTTTACGGCGAGAACTGCTACACACCCCCAGTGAAAGGCATGCTCGTTGCTAGCGCAGTGGCGATATTTGTGCAGTTTTCTTGGCGGAACCAGCGAGAAAACAGCGAAAGCCCATGTCATCCGACAGTCGGATAAATGTATGAGAAACTCCAACTTGGCTAACTACAATCTTTGTTATTTAGACACATGCATAACAAATAATGTATGAAAACATGCTAAATTTTCAAACTCGAAAATATGAACTAAATAGTCACTTACCGCAGTAGACATGGTGATTTGTTGCGTTCGCCTGTCTGCTAAGTTCAAAACAACCGCGCCTGGCTTGACGGAGAAACCAGGAGAACAGCTGAGCATATTTACGACAGTGCACTTTTACTTTCGCCCTCTGGGGGGAGCCTCGCTGGAAAATCAACACCGGTTGCATAGTATACCTTTAACATCAAGCCCTGTAGATGGTAACAGTAAACTAGATTCACGGGTGGCTCTGTCTAGGAAAGAAACAGTTAAGCCAATGAGCTCTAAACCAGTTTTCTCTGGCTGCAGCATTTTGGATCAGTTGAAGACCTTTATCTAAATTTAGTGGACCTCCTAAAATAGTGACAAATTTATATTTTTCAACTTCAGCCCTGGACAGGCCTATTTCTACTTTTGGAAATACTTAGAAATAGGCAGTGGAGTTGAAAGAAGGAAATCCTAGAAAAATATAAGTTTTAACTGACAAGAAAGTGACTAAGTAATAGGTTGTTGGTCAATCACTAAGAAGTTACCCAGTTCAGCTGCTTGTTGATGGATGCTGACGATGTGGATCTAATGCTTAATTTTCAGGGTCCAGACTTCGGCTTCATCAGCTACAACGATCAACATAATAGATGTAATAAAGGCGCAGCGGAGCTGAACGCCACAGAAGAAACACTGGCTGGTTCTGACGTCGGCCACAGTAAAGGTAAAGAAGCAAGAAAACAGCTTTACTTATTTTATTTACAAAAAGCAAGTATTGCTTTGATGATTACACATTACATAAAATCTAATAACATCTTACCATGAAAGCATTTTCATAGATTACGATTAGTAATTTATAAATATGCAGGGAGTGGTGCACCCAATGAAAGACGCCGTGTTCTGTCGTCATTTTTTATCAGAGTAGCACAAAAGGGGACAAACATATCAGACTTAAGCTTTTTACATGTATCTGTAAATATGTTGCTTCAAGGGTGATTAAACTGTCCGTTTATCCGTTAGAGACGGATAATTTGTTTGTTTACTTAAACTAGAAGAGCTCTGATGCAGCAGTTATCAGCTGCTGTTATTCTTCACAGAAGTCATTCGAGCTCATGAGTTTGGGCCTTTTTCTGTTTTCACAGAAATGTTCCGTGTATTTCTTTATTTATTTTAGCTGATTTGACAAGGTAGTAGGTCTCACCCGCTTGAGAAGGATGCACAAGTTCTGTAATTTATTTTATTGCTCCATTGAATGAAGGTAAATCTGACACACTGTCCCTTTAAGTGGAAGCATGTTGGCAGAATTCAGTTTATTTCTATAGCGCCAATTCACAACACATGTCATCTCAGAATCAGAAATACTTTAATAATCCCAGAGGGAAATTACTCAAGGCACTTTACATTCAACCAGATCATCCAGTCAGAATGATTCAAAGTTTTCTATCTAAGGAAAACCAGCTGATTGCATCGACTCATTGACTCTTCAGCAATCCCTCACACTAAGCATGCTTGTAGCGACAGTGGAGAGGAAAAACTCCCTTTGAACAGGAAGAAACCTCCAGCAGAACCAGGCTCAGTGTGAGCGGCCATCTGCTGAGGCCGACTGGGGTTCAAGGAGACAGAAGCAGACATAGAAAAGTTAACTTAGCGGCAAACTGTAACTGCAGGTAAACACTTAGTTACACACATATGCAGTCTAATTTACAGGTATAGGGGACAACCTTATTTCTTTGGGTCGGAGGGGGGATCACCTTGTCTGCTGAAGAGAGCTCCTTTCTGCCCAGGTCCCATTCTAGTATTTATGTATTCAGTTAGTTTCAGTTTCAGCCTTTCATTGTAGCTGCAGCATCACCCAGAGAGACGGGGGGTCCTGAGGGAGACAACGGGACATTTTACAGCCAAGGAGGGACAGGCAGGTGAAATTTGGGGCACTGGTTATCTGATAACTGAGACAGCAAAAAGATGCATTAAGCAAGCCGCAATGAGATCAGGAAGAGAATGCATTCAAAAAACTCATACCAGCTGTAAAGCACAGTGGTGGGCAGCTCAGGATGGGGGCTCGATTCACAGCCAGAGGACCTGGACACCTTACAGTGTCAATGGGTTAAACTGTAGACTCAACAATTATTTATTTTTCTTGATGTCCTGCTTGTCAAATTAGAAGATTTCAGAACAGAAGAAGCCAGCAGACATCTGAGATTTATTAAGGCACAGGGGCAGACCTCAGGGGGAACTACCGGAACTGACCTCTGACTTTAAGTCCTTAGTCAGACTGATTGTCTCTTGTATATCCTGCTTTTGTATGTACCCTTTTTTCAGGAGTTCTGTTAGTGGAAAAGAATCTAAAAGGAGTCTGGCTCCTACACAGCACACCACAGTTCCCATTGAATCAGGATCCCAACAGCTTCTGGGCAGAAACTGGGAGTCAAAATGGTCAGACATTCATCTGTGTGACATTCGATTACAACCAGTTTCAAAACATAGGTAACAAGCTCCACTAACTGCTGCTCATGTCACCATTAGTGATTAAATGGTTGAAGTGAATCTCCCAGGGTCTGTGTTTTGTTTCAGGCAGACATCTGCAGTATATCGGAGCATGTGTGTTTGACAGCAAGATTCCTGATAATTTCTACCAAGAGCTTAAAGATGCTGCTAAGAAAGTCAAACTGGATCCCTTACCTGCATTTGTGATGCTGCAATCAAGTGGAGGCCAGCAATTCAAAAGCATCTCAAAAAAACAGAGCAAAGAGACAAAAGGTGAGCGGTAACAGATTCATCAGTGTACCTGCCTTCTCTCTTAAAGTCCAGCTTCCAGGTTTTACATCAAAGAACCAAGCATCTATTGTCATTAATTGGAACAGGTTTGATCAGGAAGTCCTGGACTGGGGTGTTCCAGTCCAGGACTTCCTATGAGCCAAAAAAAGGTCTGTTAAACATAGTAAAGAAAGCACTAGTTTTTCCAGGGGGCCCAGCAGTTGAACTGGTACTCAGATCATTACTTTGGCAAAAAAAGACCAAGGGTCCAAATATGATTCCCTGAGGGGCTCCTTAATTTGAAGCAGAGAAAACTAAAGGGCTTTAAATGAAGTTGAAGAACTTGTTGAATACGGATTTTGATTTGAGTTATTCTTCTCACAGATGGAGATCTCTACGTCACTTTAGCCAAAGCTCTCGACAGAGAACTGAAGGTTCAGACATGGGGTCGCCAAGCTGGTCGGGAACGCTCCTTCTGTGAACCAAACCAACGTCATGTCCTCAACATTAAAGAGATCCAACCTAATCTGGGAAATTGGAAGGCTTCGGATGATCATTCAAAGTGGAGTGTGACCACAGATCAGAATAGACCATGTTTGTGTATAGCTGATATGAACAGAGCTATACCTCAGTACAAAAGACGTGGGGGGGCGCTGTGCATCGAAAATCTGCAGGTTTGGAACCAATTCAGAAACTTCATCCAAAGCACAGAGGACTGTAATTATGTGAAGGCCTTCATTATTGATTTGGTGCAGAAAGGTTCTGACTTTTTAAAACGTTTTGTTCAGTTCATTGTTGCTTGATTCAGGAATTACTGGAAGACACCAAATAGCAGACAATAATCTGATCAGTAACCATGGTAACTAACCCACCAATAAACATAACTAACTAAACACCAATAACTAATCCTTCAATATTCATTAAGACTAACTTAACCATTACCATAGCAACAACTGAGTGATCATCAATTTCTGCATTTTATCAATTATCATAATGACTAACTCATTATTCACCACATTAGCTGATTAACAGCTGATGGGCTATCAACCAGTCACCAAATTAGCTTAAATTATTTTTATTGTAACGGAATAACACCAGATTAAGAATCTAATCAACAACCTGTGATTTATACAATATACCCATGAATGACATACATAAAAATCACTTTCTGTGGTCTTCATTTCATTTCATTCATGTTGTAACCACCGCCTGCTCTTTATGGCACCTCTATTGGGGAATTTATGCTTTTATATTCTATCCTTTGGTTAAAAAAAAAAAAAAAAGAAAAAAAAAAAGCTGTTAAATGTTTAAAGAAAAATCAGCAAAAAATAATCAATGGATTATTATTTATACCTAAAACTAAAACATTTGCGGTGATTTATTGAATTTATCCTTAATCAGTAAAAAAATAAAAATGATAGTTTTTGCCAGTGAGAGGCCATTTTTGCCCAAATCAATGGGAACTACTAGACACTAGGGGTGTAAAACACATCCATCATGGCGATTCGATTCAGTATCGATTTCCAGACCCAACGATTCGATTATTTTCGATACTCAAGAATACACCACGATACGATTCGATTAATCGATTAATTTTTATTTATTTTTTTACACCAAAGTTTCAGGTTGAAATAAATCAATGAAAGCTGTAACATCGTTATGTGTTTTTTTTTTTAGAAACAACAGCAAATACCAGAAGTAGAAAAGTTGCATCAAAAAATACTGCAGAAAATCTGTGCAATGAGTGCAATGCAATACCTCGGCTCCAGATGTCCCGCCCCCTCCGCAGACGCTCCGCTGCTCCTCTCCCAAATTGTAGCTGACCGCAGACAGGAGGCCGGCTTGTTTTATTTTTATGACCGAAATTGCGGAAAACAACTCGTGAAGTTTGACCCGCTAGAAGAGCGAGGTGCGCGAGAACGCTGAGATCCTTTTTCCACCTGGATCTTTGCTCTTTTTGGCCCTCATGTCCCTCCGTCGTCGGACCAAACTTGCCCCCACTTCCTCACCGCCTCGGCCGTATCTAGACCCACAGCGTGTAGCACAGACCACACTTCAATATTGAGCAAAAATCAAAAATGTCTGCATCAAGCTCACTGCAACACACTGCTGTAAGAGTATAACCAGGAAGCGAGGTAGGAGGTCAAAATAGGTTTAGCGCCACCACAGCACATGAGGGAGAATTACGCCCAGGAGCAAATGGATAAAAAAAAGAGCCAAAGGAAAAAAAAAACATGAATCGATTCTCTTGCGGACGTATCCTTGCATCGGATCGTCGCTGTTGGATGGATGCATCGATACAAAACGATTATTATTTACACCCCTACTACACACATCTGCAATCAACAACAATTATTGAAGATTTCCAGAGGACTTCACCATTGAAATTCACCAGAGCTATAGTGAAACTGACAATGCCCATGTGCATGGCAGCTGGATGCTGGAATACATCGGGTTAAAGTGAAAAAAGAGTTATTCCACCTTTCTGATTCCTGATCCTCCACGGACGGGTTGGTCGTTGGATCGCCAACTTGAAGAGGGAGGATTTGCCATCGAACTTCTGGCCAGAGAAAAAACCCGTAATATGTAGCCGACATTTGGAAAAAGAATGTTTTCAAGATGACTTGGATAATAGCGCGTTGTGACAAACACCAGATACAGCACTGGGACTTGATCAACAGCCGATACCGCACCGGGACGTCACTAACCAGTAGGTGGCAGTAGTGTTCTTTGACAAACATGGACGCCTCCAGTAAAGCACATTCACATGAAAATTACTCTGAATTAAATCAAACATAAATGAAGAAGGTTCAAACAACCAATAATGTTAGCTTTAACATGGGGACATCACAAAGAAGATGGACATCACTGATATAGAAGGAAGTTTTAAAATGGCTCCTTAGACCCAACGTTTCACCAAAATGAATAAAATCGTCCCTCAAACAGCTTCATGACCTCAGATGTTAAAGCTACAGCAGGGAGAGCTGCAGGGTTTGGGTTCTGGGGTTCAGAGTAACGGTATAAAAGAGCAAGAAAACAGAAACAAACAGAGAATAGTCAAAGCTTGGAAACTTGCACCATTAGAAGCTCAAATTGCATCGGCGAGAGTTAATCTGCATATGACAGACAATGTATTAAATGTATTGATTTAAAAGTGAATTTTACAAAATTGGAAATGTATTGAATAATTTGAAGCTGAATAGAAAATGTATATAAAGATTTGGAACTGAGCTCATTTGTTTGGAAACGGTTTTTTTATTGCACTAAAATTTGACAAATTTCATTCTCAATTCTAAAATTTTAATTTTCTTGTACCACACATCTGGCCCCTTGAGAAATACCAGAGTAAATTACATAATATCAAAATACTGAAAACCGATAGCCTGACTTCAGACTGCAGGAGCTTGTTTCCCTTTGAAAGGTGAGAAAGAAAATTGGATTTTAAAATGCTGACGCTTGGATCAGGCTTCATTTCAATTCAGTTCATTTCTATAGCTCCAATTCACATCATGTCAGTCAGATTGATTCAAAGTTTTCTATCTAAGGAAAACCAGTTGATTGCATCGACCCTCACACTAAGCATGCTTGTAGCGACAGTGGAGAGGAAAAACTCACTTTGAACAGGAAGATACCTCCAGCAGAACCAGGCTCAGTGTTAGCAGCCAGGCAGACGAGCTCCGAGCCAGCTCCCAGGTCAGAGGATGAAGAGAGCACATTCAGTTAGTCACAGTCAGAGAAACAGGACTACACTGGAAAACAGGTTGATCTCGAACATTTATAATCAAAGGTGTTGATGGCAGCAGCACAGCTGATATTTCTCTCCAGGATGGAGTCACAGCCAAACAGGAACAGACCAGATGAAGCTACTGTGACACACGGAATAAAAGCTACCTTTATAAATGCACGTCAGTATTCAATAAAAAAACTGTACACAGATCACTTTACTTCAGACAGAAAATCAACCATTTCTAATCTGAAAGTTTCTCCAATGTGTGAAAATGTGTGGCAGATAAAAGGCCTTTTATTACATAGTTATGCTTTAAAGTTTTGGGGCTGAAATGTTTTATTTAATTGTTTATTATCCTGAAACTTCTTATAGTTTTTTAAATAATTCAGGAAAGAGAAACTAAAGACATATGGAATGTTGCTTCATATCTTAAAATGAAATTACGGCTCAGAAACGTGTTGCTTTGGAAAAGCAAAGAAGAATTTTTCTCTGAACACTTTATCCAGAAAAAACAAGATCAACTATATATGAAATATATATTGAGTTTTTCTCTATTTACTCAAACATTTCACAAAGTTTTAACCTTCATTATAAAATGTATATACTTGTATTGTGTTTACTTTCGTCACACAATAATATATTTATATTTAGTGTATTTAATTTTGTATGTATTCCTTGTGGAGCCTGTTTCATTATTTAGTGCCTGTAATAAAAATATTAGAAACAAAAAGCTGATCGAATCATTTTTATCATGTTATTGCTCAATGCTGCGTGGTGGCTGCTGTTGCCTAGCAACATGTTAATGTGCAGAGGGCTTTGCCTGTTCTTCCTGTGACGGCTTAGCTTCTCACAGGGTACTCCGGTTTATTTTTAAAAGAACACACATTTCATCTCATTGAAGGAGCATCAGAGCAGAAGCTGAAGTTCAGGTCTGTGCAGGTATGGACCCACCTGATGACCTTCAGACACGGGTCTTCCTTCCAGAACCTATCAGAAACTCAACTGAAGGGTTTCTGTTGGTTGATGTGCTGCTGTTCTCCAGCAGAAAGGAGAAGAGAACCTGAAGGACGGCGTCTGCAGACGGCGGCAGCCGTGGTGCCGAGGCCCTGAGTCTTATCAGAGAGGTCACACCAGCAGATCCAGAGGGGAGGAGGACGGTTCTGCTCATGTCAGGTCATTAAAACAGCTGATTATTTCCTTCTGATGCTTCATTCCTACAGGGCTCTGGGTTCTAACCATCCAGCTCCCAGAGCTTCTTCTGCTTTGCTTCCAGTTCAGCAGAAAAAAATCGCCTGGTTCCAGCTTGATAATGACCGTCTGGATTTGGATCGGCTTGGTGATAATCCAGCTGAGCTCAGCTCAGGAACCGGACCAGAACAGAGAAGCTCTGGATTCGGACCGGATGAGAGGAAAAGGCTTCTCCCTGCAGATATGGCAGTTTGTTAAAGGTGAGAAAGACACGCCTCCTGCAGAGTTCTGGGTTTTTATCTTGGGTCGGGCCCACATCAAAGAGTTTATGCTGTTTATTCCAACAACTGAAGCTTTAAGTTTGGACCTCCTGCTCCTCTAAGACAGACAGAACCAACACTGAGCAAATAAAGCCGGTTCTATCTTTAATCAGCCTTCAGTTCTGGTTCTAACAGCTACATCTAACTACATCTTTGTTAATGAAGATCTGAAATGTGTGGTGTGCCTTTCTGCTGCTAAGTAAGAACTTAGTAGAACCTCCTCTGGCAGCAGATCCTTTGGGTTTTTCTCCACAAGCTTTAAACATCTGCAAACTTTCCTTTGTAAAACATCAGATGTTCAGTCTGATTTGATTGGAAAACATCTGTGAACAATTAAAAACAAAATTTTCTTCTCCTCAGTCTGGACTTTGACTAGGCCGCTTTGACCCTGAATCAGTTCTGAACTACGTCATATGTTCCTGTGATGATTCTCAGTCATCCAGGTCATAGTCATTCCCAAAAAAAAAAGTTTAAAAAGTAAAAAAAATACAAAAAAACCCATTGGACTTTGTTTTCAAACTATGAAGACGTTTTGTTTCCCATTCATGAAGCTTTTTAAATTCAAAATGTCTGCCGGTTTTACCAGCATGGAAAAAAATCTGGGGTGATCATAAGATCCACATGTGATCAAAAGTTGGATTAAACAAACTGATGTCATTTTGAATTGAAAAGTCTTCCTGAATAGGAAACAAAATTTCTTCAAACTTGGAAAACAAGACCCAGTTGTTTGTTTTTTAACTTTTTAACTTTTTTGGTACGCCAGCCTCTTGTCTTCCAGGATTGTCCTGATTTAGCTCCACCCATCTTCATCATCTATGACCATCATCATCATCATGTCCCACAGCATGATTCTTCTTGTCTTTACTCAGGTCTTCTCTTGGCTCTATTCTTTCTCCATGAAGGAGATTAGATTTCACCAATAATAGTTTCCTATATAACGATATAAAAGTGAAGATCTGGACAGACAGAAACTTTTTTATTTTTCCTGTGACTTTGACATGCATTACCTCTGCTATCCACCTGGTGGCTATTTGACATCAATTCCTGTAACTTTCTGTCTTTTCCTTTTGTTTCAGACTCTGCAGGTGATGCAGACTTCAAGGCGCCGCAGTTTCTCTGCAGCAACACGTCTCTTTCTGTTCGCTTCTCCCTCATCAGACACTCTGACCTTCTTCTCCAAGGTGATTTCATGAATCCAAATTTCTTAAAATAATAATTGATTGGAAAACAGCAAACATCTAGATTTCCCAGGAACATTTTAAAGCTGATGTAGGACAGCAGTTTTTCAGGTTCTCGGAAGGTCTTTTAGAGGAGGAATTATTTTATTGTTATTAGGGATTATATCTGCTGATGTGTTTGTCTGCACAGTAAAAGGATACATGGTACACTGATCAATTCAGGGTTAGTTTGATAACTTTTAATGTTTGGGGTTTATTATTTATCTCTGGGTTCGTCTTCCAGTTCGTCTCGGAGTCATTTAGCAGAACCTTCCTGGGTCAAAATAAACAGAGTTTGATCAATATTTCAATTTCATCTGTGACTTGTATAAATAATAGACAAAGCTGAATTGGATGTTTGTCGACACGCCAGACCTTAATAACCAAGTGATTAGCAGCTCCTAGTGGCTGTTAAATGGTAGCAATCATTAGATCTACTGTAGGTGTGCTAGTGCAGAGAAATGTTTATATGCATGGCAAGGCTTCTGAGTTAAACATCTGTTCATTCTGATAATCAAGAAGGACCAAGGCTCTATCGTTGTTATGTCAGAATAATTTAATTTTTCTGACACGTTCGCCAACTAACGCACATAAACCTTTAAAAAGTCCCATGAAGTTGACATGTGAAACCCAATAAACATGAAGTTTCCATACCTAACACACGCTTGGATTTTGAAAGTTTGTGCACATGTTTTCATTTACACAAAAAGTCCAGGGCTCTGCACATGTCTTAGATGTGAATCAACAAGTTGAGGTTTGAACCGACAACCATTCAGCTGCAGGGGATAGTGCTGTCTTCTTTACAGATTCGACTGCAGTCCATATTAGTGTACAGATAGCGCGTTGATGGCCATATATTTAGTTTACTGCCAAACATTCTGGAGCGTATTAATGTCAGTGGAACTGCCCTGTCCTCTGTTTGTGTTTTAGTCTTGGTAAAAACAACAGATGAATTGATAAAACTTGACTTTTTGTCCAAGTTTGAAGACGTTTCGCTAGCGAAACGTCTTCAAAATTGGAAATAAAGTCCAGTGGATTCTTTTTTTTTTTTTGGAATGACTATAACCTGCATATCAGTGATATTAGCCTCAGAGGATGCAGAATGCTGCTGCACATCTTTTATCAGGTAGAAGCAAATTGGATTATATTTCCTCTATTTTAGCCTCATTACATTGACTGCCAGTACATCTTAGGATTGCTTTTAAAATCCTTTTATGTACTTTTTCTTACTGGTCTTGCCCCACCCCTACCTGTCTGGCTGCTTTCTCCCTACACAGCGTCTCGCTCTCTTAGATCAGCTGAAAGCTCAGAGGAGATCATGCTTTTTCTGCTGCAGCCTCTAAGCTGTGGAATGACCTTCCCTTGGCTGTTAGACAGGCCTCCAAACTTTCTAAATTTAAATCTCTTCTTAAGACTAATTTCTTTTCCTTACCTTTTAAAACAACCTGAGATATTGTCTTATTATTTTATTATAGCTTTGTATTTAATTTCTACTTTTATACACCACTTTATTTATTGTTTTTATCATTGATTATTTGTGTTTTATGATTGTGTATAGCCCTTTGTTCCTGCTTGGTGTTAAAAATGCTTTATAAATAAATCTGCATGGTAGGAAATGAGCTTCTTCATATGGTTTACCGCTTTCTTCTGATGAAAGTAATCCAAAGGCCAAACAAAACAGGCTTTATCCCTTCTGGATTCTGAACAGAAACCTGGAAGACAGGATGCATTTAGATCACAAGAAGAAGAACATCTCAGATCATTTGAGACTTAAGGACATAATGTTGATCTTAATGTGTCTCTACAGATGGAAGAAGGTTGCTGTTGCTGCCTGACGGATGTGCTGGTTCCATTCGGACCTTTAGACTGTGGGTTCTGTTGGAGCTCCCCTTCTCCTGCAGCCTCCTCCTATCACAGGTAAAGCAGCTGCTGCCCTCCCTGATCGGATGCTCTGATGTGTCGTAACTTCAGGCTCTGGGAACCCGAACAGGAAACGGAATCAACGAAAATCTCAGTCAGGATAACTCAACCATGATCAGCAGGTTCTTTTGATGAAGAGGTGTGAAGAAGATAAAAGTTAGAATACAGCAAATCTCCACTTTATTAGGTAACATTTTAGCGGCACAGAGAAGCGACCCCCTAAAGATACATGCAATTATTTTACTTAAAATTTATATACAAATATTCCGTAAGGCAATAATTAAAATTTTTATCTAAATTCATTTTTAATAAAATTTCTATTATAACTTTTTTTTTACATTAATGGAACATCTATCTATTTAGTTGTGCATTTTATGAAGAATTTAAATAAGATCTAGATCTACTTATTTTATGATACAATTATATATTTTATAGGACAATGGTATTTGTGTTTCATGATATATTTTGGTGCCTGATTGTGAAAAAGTCATACTGTGAAACCACCTTTGGGAACCCTGATATAAAGAGCCAAAGGGACAAAAAAAAAATTCATGAGAATAAATTTACCATTTTCTATAGCGATGGTTCCAGACCCTGGTCCTCGGACTCCTTGCCTGCATGGTCTTGACATGTCTCCATTCCAGTGTCATGATTTATTTAAAGGTCTGACCCAAAATGCTAAAGACGAACAGAGAAACCAGGGAAAAGTTTAACTGGTTTATTAAGAATATGGTGATGAATCCAGTGCTGCTCAGAACACTGTCAAACTGGAACTGGAGGGTGAAGGAAAGACACTACGGTTAGTTCAGGCTCAGTCGGAAATTAGATTCTTAGGCTTGAATTGGAGGAATAGGTTGCAGACTCACTTCTCCAGAAAATGTATCCTTTATGGAATGCAGTCTGTGTGGGATGGTTCCAGTGATTGTCTTGTTTGGTGTTGGGCGGACGGGGTTTAGTCAGACTGCGGTTGTTCCTAGGTGAACGGAGAAGCTGACTGCCACTCAGATTTCCTGCGGTACTTGAATGGGCTGCGGTGCAGATGACAACTTTGCTCGGTGTGAAGCTCAAACGACCTCTTGGGGAAAATGGATCCAAACTTCCTGTTTGGAACCCCACGTCAGTTAGAAGCTTAGTTGATTCTTCCAGAAAGAGAAGGGCCGAACAAATCAAGTTTGCAGGATGATTTCCTGCCGAGAGGCAAAGACAAGAACAAAGTTAACACTCAGCTTGACAAAAACTCAGTTTGACTCAACAAAACTCAGCTTGGCTAGAGTACCCAAAACTGGCAAACAAAAACTCAGGTTAGACTCTGCTAAACTAAGCATGGCTAGTGTACCCTAAACACTCTGGCGTCGAGGTAGCGGCAGTCAGCAGCTTAAGAGCACTCCAGAGGTAATGAGGCAATGAGCTGTAGGTGTGCAGGGAGACCCAATGAGGATCGGGCCCCACCTGGTGGAGGAGGAAAGGAAACACAAAAACAGACCACACAAACTGGATTCCAGAAAATCCAATTTAGATTAATGCATTGCCTCCTCAGCAACCATCAGGGGCTGCAGAAGCCTGTTAATCTCCAATTAATTAAAGTCAGACACATGGCAGCAAGAGACACCTAAACCATGCAGGACAGGGCTAAAGTCACTGAAACCACCACACACTGTCTGACTATTGGTGCTGACAAACCTGTTACTCTGTATTGCAGTGTGAGATCAAAGAAGCACAACATCCAGCTCTACATGGATTTTAAATTTTATGAACTGACCTTCTGAGTCTTTCCTTTATGATTTTATTTTCAGATGTCCAGTGGAAACTCATTTTACCAGCTGTCTCTGCTCTACTACGATCACCTGCTGAACAAACAAAAAACAGCTGTTGCCACTTGCAGGAATCCTACCAACGGCCAGCATCTAGCCTCAGCAGATATGATCCACCAAAATAAAGATGTTACCGTAAAGCTACCTCAGGTGAATTCTTCACTTGTAGAAAGAGAAGGTGGACGAGAACGACGGCCAAGAGCTCTGCTGGTCAACCCAGTTAGATCAAGTAACAAGACATTCACAGTTACCAGTTTTAAAACTTCAACCGCTTCCCCTCCTCAATCTCCACTCAATCCAAGTGCCACTAACATACCGACCTCAAGGTCAACGACGCATCTTTCTATGTCTTTATCTACCTTGAATAATAATCGCACTATGACTACATCAACAGCGGCCAAAGCTGAGGTAATGTTCACCCCAGGCTCAACTTTCCCCTATAATCCCTCTGCAACAGACTCTCAGACAACAACCTCTAGTTTTCCTATGATTTCAAACTACTCTTTGACCAGAAAAGAGGATCAGAATGCTGACAAGCATGATTTAGCTTCAACGACCATCCATCCAATCTCTACCAGTAACAACTCAGTAGACTCTGAAAACTCCATCAAATCCTCCGATGATCAAACTAGCATCTCTGCTGAGCCAACTTTGACCAAAGCCTCCATAACCAAAACTACAACCACATTAAGTAAAACCAGTGATGATTTGAAAACTTTTACATTCCCCTCAAACAACTCAATCCTTCCCTTCGGTCACATCAATAACGGCCAGTCTGGCATAACTAAAGCTTCTCCTTCTATCCCTGCTCAAACCTCTACAACTGGCCATGTTACTGGAAGCAGTAGAAAAGGGCTCCCAACCAAACATGATGTTCCAACTACAACTTTACGGTCCATAATACTTAATTCCATTCATTCTACTCGAATTAGCATTAAGCAAAATAAAAAAAGTAGAAAAGATCACTTAAAAGCTAAACAAGGCCTAAATAGTGACCCTCAATCTGTAACGGCAAGTTCTAGTCTCATGAGATTTCTTACCACCCCTAGTTCCACCATTATCAATCCTTCAAACACTTCTGATGATGGCGGTACACCAAAGCCAATCATAACATCCCCAAATAAAACCTTTGATCAGTTCTTCTCCAGTTTACCTTCCAAAACCATCACATCATCCCACTCCATCAGTGCTGAATTAACCAACACTTCTAACGGTAACTACCCTGACATTCTAGCTCAGGATAATACCTTTGGGAGTAACATGACAGCCTCTACACCTGTTTCTAGCAAAGACGGGATAAGCATTGGTTGGTTGGCCAACTATAAAATCACTAACAAAATCACAACTGATGCTAACTGGAATTCACCATTACCCAGTTTGCCTCATATTGACCCTGCAAATAAGATACTGGTTGCACCCTTTAATGTTATAACAGAGGCTTATAGTGAGAGAGTTAAAGATTCAAATTTGGACTCAACACAAAAAAAAAACAAATGTTTTTTGTCAATGTGTGCAACTGATGTCCTGAGAGGGATGAGTGACTCTGATTCATTGGACTCTACAACAAACGATGTTACAGACGAGAAACCAAACGCTGTCAGCACAGCAACTAACAGTATTTCTCCAAATGTAAGAGGTCCTGAAGTAACGACTGAGGGTTATGCAGCCCTAACCCCAACTTATGAATCTTTGACATCAGAAATAAATATCATAAGTAGGGATAAAGAAATAAACAGTCCTAGTAGAACCACTCCCAACGCAGCCACAACCCTAACTTCAACTATCTCCGAAAAGCCTTTAGCTAAGACGTCTAAATCTCTGGTTGCTACAGCTAAGCCTCTGCTAAAAACTAAACCCAAACCAACTACCCCCAATTTACACTATTTCCCTCCTTACAACTCCACAGCAACAAATGTTGCTGTTTCTAGCAAAGACGGGATAAGCATTGGGTTGTTGGCCAACAATAAAATCACAAACAAAGTCACAACTGATGCTAACTGGAATCCCCCATTACCCAGTTGGCCTCATATTGACCCTGCAAATAAGATACTGGTTGCACCCTTTAAGGTTATAACAGAGGCTTATAGTGAGAGAGTTAAAGATTCAAATTCGGACTCAACGCAAAACAAAACCAAATGTTTTTTCTCAACGTGTGTCACTGATGTCCTGAGAGGGATAAGTGACTCTGATTCATTGGACTCCACAACAAATGATGTTACAGACGAGAAACCAAACGCTGTCAGCACGGCAACTAACAGTATTTCTCCAAATGTAAGAGGTCCTGAAGCAACGACCCCAGGTCCTGCAGCCCTAACCCCAACTTATGAATCTTTGACATCAGAAATAAATATCATAAGTAGGGATAAAGAAATAAAAAGTCCTAGTAGAACCACTCCCAACGCAGCAACAACCCTTACTTCAACTATCTCCAAAAAGCCTTTAGCTAAGACCTCTAAATCTCTGGTTGCTACAGCTAAGCCTCTGCTAAAAACTAAACCCAAACCAACTACCTCCAATTTACACTATTTCCCTCCTTACAACTCCACAGCAACAAATGTTACCACCTTTAACAGAGGAAATGTCAAACTGTCGTCAACTGCTGCCGGTCGAAAGAAAAAATCTAAGTACAAGATCAAGGCTTTAAATCTTAAGTCTACCGCTGTGCCACAGACATCCACTACTGACCCTCAGGCTACTCCCATTAACAGTTCAGCTGCCATCCTCATTCCCACAGGCTCTAAAGTACCCTCTATCCTCAGTGGTAGAAAAAAAACAAAACACACCAGAGTTAATTCAACAATTCTAGGAACAACCATTAAAGACTTTCCCAATGCAACAAAAAGTCCTCTATTCTTAACCACTGCCATTCCAGCAGTTATGTCTAACCATGGAAGCACAACTCCATTTCAGTCAGATTTTACTTCTTCCCATAGAAAAAACACCAAAACTCCAACTGACAGTAAAAGAAATCTCGCTACCCAAACCATCGATAGAGATACCTCTAAACTTACTCCTGCCACCCAGGATGTTATTGCCACATCTGGCTGTAATACCGACAGAGGTCACTCCGCTAATGTTCTACGTGAATCTCCATCCCCAAACTCACGTACCAAAAATCTGATTAACAAATCAAAGAGGATGTTTGCCCAAATTTTCCGAACAAACAGAACAAAACCCACTGAAACGCAGCTACCTTCCAATAGGCTAGGTTCCACCAATAAAACCACTATTTCGTCTGGGAACTTTTTAAGGGCTCCTGCCTCTAACCTGTTGAGCACTGAAAATCTTACAGATGATACCAGCTCCTTAAAAATCACCAAAACCAACAGTTCTGACACCTTAAGTACTCAGAATAACTGCTCAGTTGTGGAAGACGATAAGCCTTCCAGCTCCCATCTAAAGGCGATGGCAGGCTTTCTTCTAAGCAATCCAGGCCCCTCCTATCGTCAGCCATCATACGCCCTTCAACCCAGATTACAAGGTAATTTCAAATCGGAACAAATTAACCAAATCTATCCTGTTTTACCATCTAACACAAATTATGACTTTATGCCACTAAGTCTCACTAACAGGGAGGCTATGTACAATATTAACCTAAAAAATCAAGCTTTGTCTAATGCTAGACCAGCTTTCTTTGCTAAACACGAGCAACCGCTTCCACCTTGTCCTCAGCCTTCCTCTTTAGGGTTCCCTCAACCACACCTTCCTCATTTGAACACCTTCCACCATGTATACTTAAGGCCTCGTCAATCTTTGAATTCTGAGTCTTCTATGTACCGGTGGCCAACTTCCTCTCATCAAAAACACTCTCCGCCGCTCTACCAAAATCCCCTTCATCCATCCATACATCCATTATCTGACATGCTTGTCCCAAGTGGGGTTGTAAGGGGTGCTGGTGCCTATCTCCAGCAGTCAATAGGCGAGAGGCGCAATCACCTGCATACCTTCATTAAATCTCTTACTTCTTCCAAGCCCTCTCACCAGGATCTTTCTGGATCAACCCACCATATCTCCTATGGTCTACCTCACACTGGTTCATCCAGTCCATTTCACTACGGCTTCTATGGTCCTCATTACGCTACCTTTGCAGGAACTTCCCACCATCGCTTCCATGCTCTACCTCCCCATGGCCTTTCCAATCCACCCCACAATCGCATTTCTGGTCCTCCCAATGCTGCCTTTCCAGGAGCGCCCCACCATCAGTTCTCTCGTCATCCTCAGTCTGCTTTTTCTTGGCCATTTCTTGCCTTGTCAGGAAGGCCTCGACTTTCCTTTGCCGTTCCGCAGCGCTTTGCTCGGCCTCCGCCGCATGCTTTTGTCAAAGCTCCACAGCGCCTGATAACAAAACTGGCCGATGGAGGCGTCAAAAACTGATACAAAATCAGACCATCATCAACGCGTTTTGTTGAATACATACATTATTTTCTATATATTCTGCCAAAAGTTAGAAAATTTCTATTTAAAAAAAAATCCTGTCTTAAAATTTGTGGGGTTTTTTGTTATGTTATGCAGGCCAGTTAGTTATACATCAGCCTGAACACCTAAATTCGGCCAATCATATATCAACGGTAATCTGTCAATCAAATTTTTTCGGTCATAGCATCTTGATTCATATGTCGCAGCTAATATACGCAACGGTTGAAATAAGAACTAAGAATAATTTCCTTTCCCATTGAGTTCCGTCCCAGTGTTCACGGGGATGGACGTCTGTGTCTTCGGCAGGCGTAGAGCTAACAGAACTGGCAGCGTTGCGAGGCAAGGGCTCAAACATGTACGGCTGGAAGCCTTCTACACCAAACCAAGCTTCTGCCGCCCTGGCGTCCTCTTCCACAACATATTCGTCCCCGCTTTCCTCCTCTAAATAAAAAATGGATGACGGGGGAGACTGATCCACGACCTCCGACACCAAACTCTCCTCGTCTTGCATGTTTCCGCTGTCCATAGCGTTCCTTGACAGCTTTGTTTCTAAGTCACCAATTTAGTGCTACTTGGCCCCAATGGAATTTCCCATTGGGAACCTACTAGTACTAAGTTGCTAACTGGTTAGCAAGATGCTTCCGATAAACTGGCCACAACCAAACTAGCTTGCGAACCTTCCGCCACAAAAATACCGCCCCCTTGTTAATCGACCAATCACATTCACTTTATTTACTTGTGTAAAAGTCGTGCACAACTCGGGAGAATTCGGAAATGCAGCAGTTGGAACAGCCGCTTCCCTACGACTTTAACAGTCATGTAACCCTTTGACATCCATCGTTGCAATTATGCAACAAACCCTTTTTATTAACCAGATAGCATGTCCATTCCCTCAGTGCCAGTTATTACATTCAGTGAACAGGAACCTTTGGCAAACTCTTGTTTCTAACTGGTCCCTAACAGTGTATGTTATGATATATGCACAGACACTTATATATATATATATATATATATATATATATATATATATATATATAAAATCGGACGTCAAGGGGTTAACCCCTCATGAACATGGCTTGTTCCTCTATGAAGACATGTACTTTTCTTTTTAAACATACTTTGAATTGTCAGAATTATTTTACAATTTTCTTTCTGATTTCATTGTTTTAATCTCTTTCAAATGATTCCCCTACATGCTGTCTTCCTAAACAATACTGTGATTAAATTCTTCTGTAAACATTGGAATTTTACTGCTAATCCATCATTTCTGCTTTCTTTACAATAATTTGTCCAGCTTTTGTCTTAATGAAATAAAAACGTGTGGTTTCAGTCATGTCGTTGGTTTTCTATGTTTGGATATAATCTGTGATGTCAGCACTCACAGGAACTTGATTCCAGGTTTTGTTTTAGAAGTATATTGGAAAACAGTGACAGGAAACTTCTGTAACACTGAATTTTAAGTTTTAGTATCTTAGATATTTCTTTTAGTTTTGTGCCTTTGTGTCATTTGGGAAAAATAAATTAATGAAAATGAAGTTTTTGGTTCCTAAAGCAAGGATCCTTGATTTTAACTGAAATACGTTGATATTTATTTCTTTAAAAAGCTGTCTTACCACCAGGCAGGGCCACCAATGTATATCTGTTATGTAGCATTTTTAATCTTTTATAAAATATTAGACCAACACTTTGGTTGTGAAATCATCAAGTTGAGGTCATTGGAGGAAAACCATGGAACACAAACAGATTAGCATTTATAATATAACCAGTTTATTTATAAAACAACATGTCGCTCAAGGCGCTTTACAGATTAGATATTCTGACAGAGTCAAACATTCATCCCTGCATAAAGGATATTGTACGACCTCATTTCATTGAAGTCATGATGTTTAAAACGTAAATTAGATCAGAATAAAAATTCCTTGGTCCATGCTCATTTTTCAAACTGGCAAATGTTTTGATTTATAACATATATTGAGTTGTTTTGAAATTTTTTGCAACAGGATCTACACACTTGTTGACCTCTGCGTCATTTTTGCTTTATGAGTTTCGGGAAATATTGTTAAAGCTCTGTAGGTGTAGTTCTGTCCTTTTCATGCTTAATGAACAACTTCCGTAATTTGTGCTTCAAAATGTGCCGTATTTGTACTGCAGAAAGGTCTGGACTGAGCAAAGCTCAGTCTAGATGGGAACTCTGATGCCTCGTTGTTGGAAGGCGAGCAGAATAAGATTCTGCATCGACTCGCTAAAAGAAGCAGATGATGCTTTCAAACCTGGATGTATCTTTCAGGATAAATGGTGCCGTCATGGATTAGTCAGTTACTCCTTGGTAAAGGCACCATCACACCTCCATACCTTCACAGATGCTGGATGATCATAGCTTTGAAAACCCAGGGAGTCCTTCTTTTTGGTCCTGAGGACATAAAGTTCATAATTTTCCATAACTATTTGAAATGTGGGATCTTCAGATCAGAACTGGCAGCGTTTCTTGGTGTCGGTTTAAAGGAAAAACTCAGTTATATTCAGAATTCAAACTTCCAAAAGTTCTTTAAATATGAAATTATTCCATACTGTTCAATAAATGATAAGTGTGTTTAATTAAGATTTATTTTCATTTGAATTTGCTTTACTTTTTTAATAAAAAAAATGAGAAGCTGGAGAAACCCTGTGTGGTAAGGCTGAAGACCGTTCATGACCTTTAACCCCTAAGGAGACACTCCTTTAAAAAAAACAGCCTCTGTAAAGTTATCTTGAGGATCATTGCCAGATTAAAAAATCATACAACAAACAAAGTTGCTACAACAAAGTTTGTTGTAGCATCTAAAGGACTAAGGTAGAAATCTAACCTGCAAAGAGAAAGCTTTTAAGGAAAAGTCTAGTCAGCAAGGAATAACCAATGGAACATTATTTATACCTAAGACTAATACGTTCATGATTTATTAAATTAAGCATTAATCAGTAAAGAAATTCAAACTATTTTTGTTGCGATCAATAAATGTGGGAGCGGCCATTTTTGCCCAAATATAGTAGCCCCTCCCTCCTGCCATCTTCCAGCAGTGACGTCACGGTGCGGTTAGCCTAGCGCCATTCTCCCCGCTTTACAAGCTAAATCAATGGGAACTACTAGACACATCTGCAATCAACAACAATTATTGAAGATTTCCAGAGGACTTCACCATTGAAATTCACCAGAGCTATAGTGAAACTGACAATGCCCACGTGCATGGCAGCTGGATGCTGGAATACATCGGGTAAAAGTGAAAAAAAGAGTTATTCCACCTTTCTGATTCCTGATCCTCCACGGACGGGTTGGTCGTTGGATCGCCAACTTGAAGAGGGAGGAGCCATCGAACTTCTGGCCAGAGAAAAAACCCGTAATATGTAGCCAACATTTGGAAGAAGAATGTTTTCAAGATGACTTGGATAATAGCGCGTTGTGACAAACACCAGATACAGCACTGGGACTTGATCAACAGCCGATACCGCACCGTGACGTCACTAACCAGTAGGTGGCAGTAGTGTTCTTTGACAAACATGGATGCCTCCAGTAAAGCACATTCAGATGAAAATTACTCTGAATTAAAAACACTGATCATTTATTGAACAGGATGGAATCATTTCATATTTAAAGAACTTTCAGGAGTTTGAATTCTGAATATGACTGAACTTTTCCTTTAAATTTTTTAATTCTTTAAAGGGAAAAGTACCGGCTGACAAACTAACCTGAACGTGTGAAAATAATTTATCAGAACCTTCTGGATCTTCTGCTAGAGAGCAGAAGTCATGTTTCCATTGGTTTAAGCATGAACAACTTCAGAGAGTATCAAGGATAATCAAAGTTCGTACCGGAAGTTTTGGATGATACTGAAACCTGAGGTCACTGGATCTTATGCCTAATTCTTCCATTTATAATCTCTCCTGGGGGCTAACTCTAATCCTAAATAGGTTGCCCGGTGGGCGGGTTCTAATATGAGCGTGCGAGGGCCGGCCCTCCTTAAATCATACCGGCCCCCAACACTGACTCTCCGGCCGAAGCTCCTACCTGTGACAGTAAATAACAAAAGGAGCTCAAGAAGTAATCCAGTGTTAACTACCTAAATGATGCATGTGGTATATATAGCCCTTCCTTTTCATTCACATCCTTGTGACGGCTGGCATATGGTGTCATTTTCTATTTCTTTAAACTGTAAAATCCTTGCAACAAACTAAATGATAATAAAACTAAAATTATTTCTTTAAACCAAACTACGAATTTCCTCCTATATTTGGATAATATAATATATATTTAATATTAATATTTTGCAAAAATATGTTGCGGTGCATGATGGGGTTTTGCATCTAAAGGCTTATGTTTCCCAGGTTGGGATGTTTCCCAATCTGGCAGTTTAGGATGGCCGTCTATGGATAAAAAATGTTTCTCTTTAGATTTACGGTCTAAAAGATCAATAGACTTTGGTTCAATTTGGGTGAAATTTCGTATATCCAGGCGGTTTATGAATATTTTTTGGTCTGGAAAACGTGAGTCAGTGACATCTGGCAACCCTGCTGGACGTTACACAGCAGCAGTCACTGTGGCGTCCATGTTAATAACCAAAGCCAGTAAAACCGCATTATAGAGGTTCCATAAAAGGGCCGCTGCAGATGGAAAAATGCCAGGGCAGAAAATCGTTCCCAGTCCAATACCTGATCCTAACCCAGGTGGATCAGAAACCTGAGATCAACGTATCTAACAGGACTTCATTAAGTTCCTGTTGGGACCAACTTCCAGTAGATTCTAATAAGGGCGTCGCTCCGCCCCTGCATTTCGATACTCTTACATGATGCAGCAAACCCTCCCAGACCATCATACTGCCACCACCATGTTTGACTGTAGGTTTATTTACCTTCCATACAGGTAAATTTTTCTCCTCAGTTCAGAGAAGATTCCAGGGTCATTGAGATGTTTTTTGGGCCAATATCTGAACACTCCCTCTTCCTGGTTGACCTTTGACCTTAAGGTTTGTATGTAAACGGTATAGGAACAGTATCACTGTCATCACGCACCCCCCCATATAATCTCCAGCTCATTGATGTGACCAAAAACTAAACCTGAGACACTTTAAATTAGATTTATTTATTGTCTGTTACCATAGCAACACAGTGAATGTTAGTCAAAGAAGAAATTACAGTCATGATAAAAAACAGCTGATCCAGACTGGATCAAGCTGGCTAGAACTGGTTCAAACCGGTTATGAGCCCTCTGCCTACATTGTGGTCGGCTCCAGGACGGCAACACCACCTTCGTCGTCATGACGAACGGCTCTCGTCCTCCTACCAGGGTGTCAGTTTTTGATTAAGGCAACATGTAGAGTAGACCTGAGGAGGTGGGGCCTCAGGTCTGTGGGCGGAGCTTGGGCCTCACAGTTTGGCCTTGTTCATGCGCCCCATCAGCTTCTCCAGTTTGATGGCGAGCGTCATGTCCCCTTTGATCCGCAGCTTCCCGGACATGAAGGCCATCGTGGGCTTCAGCTTCCCTGAAAGCACACGCCCATATGAGGCAGTCATTGCCATGGAAACGTCACCATGTTGGGTCATCGCTTGAGTCGCTGACTCACCTGAGAACATTTTAGTGAAGTCACTGGAGTCCATCGTCATGACGACATCTGCTTTGACAGGGGGTTCGCCTTTCCCGGCGCTGCCGGAGCCGCTCTTCAGGTCCAAGAACCAGACGCCGCTGTGTTCTCCTGAGAACGACATGAAGATATGAAACGGACCCATATATGGGCGTGTGTGTGTGCTGACTTCCTCCTGTTACCTGACAGGTCGAAGCGGTAGATGCCCTGCGTCGATTTCACCACGTCTTCATTGATGACTCCTCTGATGACGTCAAAGGTGCTTTCTATTGGTCCACCGGAACGGGGCGTGTCTGAGGACGGGGGTTTGAAGGCTGGCGTTGCCCCTGGAAACCAGGAATAGGAGATTAAACAGGGCGGCAGGTCCTGTAGTGCCATGCAGTCTGTAGTACTGACCGTGTTCCTCCATGTGTTTGACCAGATTCTCTGGAGCTTCATCCAGGAAGAAGTCCGGCAGCAGAGGGTGGCCTACGGGCCAATCAGAGCCTCCGTCAGCAACAAAGGTAATAGAGGGGGACACAGCTGAGGGTTTGTTCAGGTTCTTTGGACTCACCTGGCTGGACGGCGTACTGGTCGAAGTCTTTGACGCCCAGCTCCCTGAGGACATCCTCGTCCACCAGGAAGCGACCCGTGTAGTCCTTGGGTTTTGTCAGGATGGCGTAGGCGGCGTCTGCTATAATATCCGCCGTACGACACTGTTTTCCTACACCTTCCCCTCCCAGCATGTCCATGGCCGCTGTCTGGATCGCTAAGAGAACAACAAACAGTCAGTGTGGGCGGGGCCAGTTAGCACACAAACTACCTTTAGGCTAAGTGCTGCTTAATAAAAGAAGTTCTGGTATTTGAACCACCAACCAGTTTTAGGCCAGAGGGCGTTGACAGCAATTTGACCTCTGAACTCTTCGGCCATCCCAAGGACACACATCGACATCCCGTACTTCGCCATCGTATACGCTGCCAACCATCACAATATGACACATTGACGATGGTTACAACAAGACGAGAACAAGATTTAGCTGCTTTTACTGGTTACCAGTATGGTTCTTGAACCAGACGGGGTTCATGTTGAGTGGGGGTGAAAGGTTCAGGATGTGGGGACTGCGGCTCTTCAGGAGGTGAGGGATGACGAGCTTTGATCTGAGAGGAAGAAACAGCTGTTAGAACATTAGCAGGTTATCGTTAGCATGTTAACCGTAGCTCTTTAACAGTAGCTCGAAAACTAAAGCTTGTTAACAGCAGCTCATTAACCGCAGCTCGTTATCCGGAGCTCGTTATCCGGAGCTCGTTAACAGCAGCTCGCTAAGGAGCCTCCTAACTGAGGCTCAATAACGGCAGCTTGGTAACAGCCGGTTGTAAGCAGGTAGTTAACAGATGCTACCTAAAAGCTACTGGTTTGCAGCTCGTCAACAGCAGCCCGTTAACACCAGCTCGTCAAACGCAGATCATTAATAGCAGCTCATTAACCACAGCTCGTCAAACACATTTCATTAATAGCAGCTCGTTAACACCAGCTCATTAACACCAGTTCGTCAAACGCAGCTCATTAATAGCAGCTCGTTAACACCACCTTGTTAACACAGCTCGTCAAGCGCAGCTCATTAATAGCAGCTAGTTAACCACAGCTCGTTAACACCAGGTCATTAACCGCAGCTAATTAAGGAGCCTCCTTACTGAGGCTCAATAACAGCAGCTTGGTAACAGCCGGTTGTTAGCAGCTAGTTAACAGATGCTACCTAAAAGCTACTGGTTTGGCTGCACATGTTAAGTCCCACAGTGGTTCCTTATAAACCATTACAGATATTTTCTGATTTAATAAGTAGCGCTATGATAAACTAATTATAAACATTGGATTTTATAAATGTTCAAGATAGCATGTACAGCTATAACCACCGAGTATTTATCTGATCTGAAGTGATCTGCTGATTTAGCTCATTGTGCGGCAGGTTCTAGTCATACGTCAGGTATGTTCCTCTCAGGTTGATTCCTAGCATCAGGTCCACCTTCTTCATTGGCGTCTCCAGGGTTCCTGTCAGACTGATGGCGCTGGCGTTGTTCACCAAGATGTCAATGCCTGCCAATCAAGCAGATGTCACAGCTAAGTGAGATGACATCAGAGTATAGCTGAACCAATCAGGAAGAAGCCGTTTTACCTCCAAACGTTTCCACGGCTTTCTGAACAGCCGCTCCGATCTGCTGCTCGTCCCGGATGTCCACGACGCAGGGCAGCGCCTTCCCTCCGGCCGCCTCCACTGGGACACAAACACACAGAATCAGGTTCAGGTCATCAACAAAGATGCTGGAGCTGCGACACACAGAGCGCGCTAACAGGTGGTCAAAGACGAACCGGAACCGGGACTGATCCCTTCAGCCCTGCTGCTGCGGGCTCACCTTCGTCTGCGGCGGTGAAGATGGTTCCAGGAAGCTTCGGGTGAGGCTCAGCCGTCTTTGCGGCGATGACGATGTTGGCCCCATCACGAGCGGCTTTCAGAGCGATGGCTTTCCCGATGCCCCGGCTCGCTCCTGTGATGAAGAGCGTGCAGCCGGCGAGCTTCCTGAAAGACCGCGGATCAGTGAGATGATAACCACTAATAAATCATCCACTTCCTCTAAGCTCCTCCTCTTTTTAGTTACAGTTATGGCGTTTCTAGGGTTGTCAAAAATATCAATACCCCGAAAACTATCGATACACAAACTGTACTAATAAGAATAATTGAACCTTATTGATCTCACATTGTAGAAACTTACCTCTGCATTTAACCCATCACCTTGGGGAGCAGTGGGCTGCCATTGTGCGGCACCCAGGGTTAAGGGTCTTGCTCAGGGACCCAGAGTGGCAGTGGGTTTCAAACTCACAACCTCTGGATTCCAAGCTCTATACCCTAACCACTAGGCCACCACTCCCTCTATTATATTAGGATATGAAACTAATTTCTCACGGTAGAGATACTGAAGACAAGTGTCGTTTGGAAAGATTTGGTTAATTTTAAAAACTTTTTTACTATATTTCATAAAATCGTCCAGCCCTAGGTGGAAGCCATAATGATGTTGGTAGGGGTGAGTATTGTTATGGGTGTTGCGATACGATACTTGGGTCACGATACAATATTATCACTATGTTGCAATATCACGATATGTTGCGATATTATTCCTGCTATTAAAATTAAATGTATCGATTAAAAATAAAAACCTCTGTATATTTTCATCTTATCATATTGATAGTTTAGATATTTTGGCATCCATGTTGTTTGGGGTTTTAATCAGTTCGCGTCTTCCACTGCGACTCAACTACAGATATAGTGCTCTGCCGCACAGCAAAAGGGCTCCACAGCGCCATCTGCCAGACTGGCGGTGTAAAGGTCGCCAATTATTCCTCAGTTTTAGGTAAAAATGTTTTGCTTTAAAAAAATTGATACTAGGAACTAAAGGATCGATATTATATCAGGCAGCCATAAATCATGATGTATATTGCCAAAATGATTTTTTCTCCACACCCCTAGATGTTGGTTTCCTAGCTCTGCACTTGTCTACCAGTCGCCATTTTTGATCAAATTCAACCTTGCGGACCGGATTTGACCACTGTTGTCACACAGAAGCACAGAAATAAAAAGCATATAACAAAAAAAAGATAGTTCATGATTTCATATTAGAAGCCTCCTGTGGCTTCAAACCGAAAGAGGAAAAACATCCTCAACATAAATTCTAATTAAAAATTTGTATTTCTGGGTTGAAAGCGTTAATTTTGTTTTACCCAAAATTTAACTTCCTTAGCATGGGAAAAAAAAACAGAATTATAATAGTTAGTTGTAAAGTAAATATGTGCTTCAGTCAAAGGTGACGCGCTGCATGACCACATGATGTCACATGGGCTGGTGAGTGTGACCTCATTGGCTGAGCCTTTGCTGATTGCTGCGCCCAGAGATGCAACAGCATGAATGGAGTTTGTATTAAAAAACATAATAATTTACACTCAATTGAAATTAAATTGCATTATTTATTGCATTTATTTTTTTTTAAACAAAATAAAATAAAAACTAAGTTATTTTAATGTGTTTAATTTAAATAATGATCACAGGTTAGTTGCTTTATTACTAAAATGGTAACTGAATGAAGAGAACTTTAAATATTAGGCCTGTTTCTATGGTCAACAAATAAATAAGGACCAAAGCATTATGTTTATAGTCCTTAATAAAGATTTAAGATAAAATAAAGATATTCTCTGGTGTATAATGTCAAAAAACATTCATTATAGCTCATGTATTTTATTTTTAAATGAAAAATATAGTTGAAACAGAAGTGTAAAGGTAAAAAATTTAATAAATAGGTGCAAGACAGCAATCAATTACTGTGTCTGTAGCAAAGCATGTCATCAACAGAAATATGTATTTAGTATTACGTCAGGCACAGGGTTCAAAAGGGGTCAGGACCAATTTTACAAGGGGAACCGGCCCCTGTTGGCCCACATTTAGAACCACCCATGTTTTAGACATGTGAACTTTATATTTATCAATCCATCCATTCTATCACGCTTTATCCCTGATGGGCACCAGTCTGGATCTATTGGCAGACACCCTGGACAGGTCTCCAGAATTTAGAGAAGCCAATTAACCCAACAGTCATGTTTTTGGACTGTGGGAAGAAGCCGGAGTACCCAGCGAGAACCCACACATGCACAGGGAGAACATGCAAATTACATGCAGAAAGATCCCGGACCAGGAATCGTACCCGGAACCTCCTTGCTGCAAGGCAGCAGTGCTCCCCACTGCACGACCGAGCAGCCTGCATATTTATCAATATGGTTTATGATTAAATATTGCCCTTTAGTTACATTTGGTTAAAAAAAAAAGAAAAGAAAAAGAAAAGTTCAGCTTTAATTCAGAAAAGAAGGAAGAGGAGAGAACTGCTTTATGTTTTTATGGGGACACCACAGAGCAAAGGTTCACCAAAGTAGATAGGACCAGAAATCAGGAATAAGAGCCTCAATATGAACTATTAGATTAGATTAAATTAGAATCAAATGATTGATGTGTTTCCCCAGAGTTTCTACTCCCCTTAGATCTGCAGCAGCTTCTGGGACAAAGCAGGGGAGCTTTTCCTCCACAGAACATCTAGTCTCTGTTACCTCTTTCCATTTTAAAACACTAACTTTGTCACTTTACTGGTTATACACTTAAAGTGGTTTGCCACAAAAGAGGAAGGTGCAGCTATCGCATAATGATAATGGACTCTAGAGACGAGAGGCCATTAAAAACCCCGGAACCAAACCTGTGTATAAATTTGAGGGGGGAAAAATATAGAGAGTGAACAGGCAAAGCAAAAACTTTAGTAGGAGTCTAAATAGAAGTTATTTGTTGATTTTTTTTTTTTTTTTTTTTTTTTTTTTTTGTGATGTAATTCTTTCATAATAAAAGCCTCGACAGAAACCCATCTGTCCACTCTTATTTTGAAGGAACTGTTCCTGACTGACAGCTGCTAGTTGTTAATACCTCGGTTTTAACATTATTATTAAACAGGCAGTAAAATAACATGATAATTTTCCTGTCAGATATGCTGTAAAACTACAAGAAGATATTCAAAAAATCCTAAGAGCTGCTAACCACTTTGCTAACCGAGTCAACCTGAAGCTACAGCTTAGCCCGAACTCCATTGAAAACGCGGACGGTTTAACTGCTTAGCTCATAGGTCCATCAGCAGAGGGAGCAGGACGGATTCAAACACACGTTAATATTCAGAACCGATCCTGCTTCGGTTCGGTTTTAGAAAACTTCAGGGTTAAGCAGGTGTTTTCCCAGGAAAGCCGATAATTTATCCCAGCAGCGCAGCAGCTCGCTAGTCTGCTCCCCCTTAATTCTGACTGTTTTTCGGTGCAGTTATGTGTGCGAGCAGAGACTCACCCTGTGTTCTGCAGCATGTTTATTAAAGGTCAGACAATCCAGCAAACAGCAGCAGCGACTTTTCGTCTTTCACCTTTCACCCACTTCAAAGATACAGACCCGTCGAACCGGATGTTACGTATCATTCGCCTGAACAAAGATCGTCTCTAAAACAAGAGGCCTGACCAAATAATCAATAACTTCCTTCTTCTTCTTTCATTTGATGGGCGGATTGCAAACAACTTATAGGTGCATACTGCCACCTACTGCACAAGAGTGTGTAGCCTAATGGTTCCACCTACTATATTCTAATAAAAAATAAAAAAAATAAAATAAAAAAATAAAAATAATGCTTTATCAATTATCCTAATTTCCTTCCTATCTCCATCTGTCCCTAAAATTCCTTTTATACTCCATTTTCTACCTTTTTCCCTAATTACTCCCCTCATCCTGTCTCTTTCAGTTGCATATTTATAGCAATTTATCAAAACATGATCCACATTTTCTTTTCCTCCACAACCCTCACATAAATCATTATTTCTGTTCCCTAGTATAAACAAAAACTCATTGAAGTATGTATATCCAGTTCTTAGTCTAGTGGAAAGGATCTCTTCCCCTCTGCTTCTTTCTCCATAATTTTTAAGTATTGCAGATTTTTGAATCCTATATACACTATATTGCCAAAAGTATTTGCTCACCCATCCAAATTATTGGAATCAGGTGTTCCAATCACTTCCATGGCCACAGGTGTATAAATTCAAGCACCTAGGCATGCAGACTGTTTTTACAAACATTTGTGAAAGAATGGGTCGCTCTCAGGAGCTCAGTGAATTCCAGCGTGGAACTGTGATAGGATGCCACCTGTGCAACAAATCCAGTCGTGAAATTTCCTCGCTCCTAAATATTCCACAGTCAACTGTCAGCTGTATTATAAGAAAATGGAAGTGTTTGGGAACGACAGCAACTCAGCCACGAAGTGGTAGGCCACGTAAACTGACGGAGCGGGGTCAGCGGATGCTGAAGCGCATAGTGCGAAGAGGTCGCCAACTTTCTGCAGAGTCAATCACTACAGACCTCCAAACTTCATGTGGCCTTCAGATTAGCTCAAGAACAGTGCGCAGAGAGCTTCATGGAATGGGTTTCCATGGTCGAGCAGCTGCATCCAAGCCATACATAACCAAGTGCAATGCAAAGCGTCGGATGCGGTGGTGTAAAGCACGCCGCCACTGGACTCTAGAGCAGTGGAGACGCGTTCTCTGGAGTGACGAATCGCGCTTCTCCATCTGGCAATCTGATGGACGGGTCTGGGTTTGGCGGTTGCCAGGAGAACGGTACTTGTCTGACTGCATTGTGCCAAGTGTAAAGTTTGGTGGAGGGGGGATTATGGTGTGGGGTTGTTTTTCAGGAGCTGGGCTTGGCCCCTTAGTTCCAGTGAAAGGAACTCTGAATGCTTCAGCATACCAAGACATTTTGGACAATTCCATGCTCCCAACTTTGTGGGAACAGTTTGGAGCTGGCCCCTTCCTCTTCCAACATGACTGTGCACCAGTGCACAAAGCAAGGTCCATAAAGACATGGATGACAGAGTCTGGTGTGGATGAACTTGACTGGCCTGCACAGAGTCCTGACCTCAACCCGATAGAACACCTTTGGGATGAATTAGAGCGGAGACTGAGAGCCAGGCCTTCTCGTCCAACATCAGTGTGCGACCTCACAAATGCGCTTCTGGAAGAATGGTCAAAAATTCCCATAAACACACTCCTAAACCTTGTGGACAGCCTTCCCAGAAGAGTTGAAGCTGTTCTAGCTGCAAAGGGTGGACCGACGTCATATTGAACCCTATGGATTAGGAACGGGATGTCACTTAAGCTCATATGTGAGTCAAGGCAGGTGAGCAAATACTTTTGGCAATATAGTGTATATCCTTTCTTATTTTCATCCCGTATTTTTGCTATAATCAGGAACCTGACAGAGTTAAGCAATTTAAATTCATATGGATATGGTTCCTGTAAATTATATATAGGACATTTTATTGATAAAGACATGCTGAACTTAATATGTTTAGGAAGTTTAGTAATTTCTCCCACAATGTTTATATTTGATCACTGATGCACTTTAAGAAAATGGAAAGCTGTACAAAACGTATTTTGACAAAAATGAAAATAAAAGTTTAAGACTAAGTTATTAATGGGGTGCAGAAAGACAACCTATAACATTAATATAGATAAAAATGATAAAGTCTACAGTTGATTAATGTGGAGTAATTTATGTATCATCTGTGACAATGCTCAAAAGACCTTCAAACCCTCAAAAGAATGGATACAATCTACTGATCTGTATTTATTCACTGGATTGCAACAGGTAATACAGTACAGGGTGGAGTGAAGTCTCTCTCATTGTCTCCCACTTTATCCGGGACCGGGTCGCGGGGGCAGCAGACTAAGCAGAGACTCCCAGACTTCCCTCTCCACAGACACCTCCTCCAGCTCTGTTGGGGGAAGCCCTAGGCCAGCTGAGAGACATAGTCTCTCCAGCGTGTCCTGGGTCGTCCCCTGGGCCTCCTCCCGGTGGGACGTGCCTGGAACACCTCCCAAGGGAGGCGTCCAGGGGGCATCCGAAAAAGATGTCCAAGCCACCTCAACTGACTCCTCTCGATGTGGAGGAGAACCGGCTCTACACTGAGCCTCTCCCGAATGACCAAGCTCCTCACCCTATCTCTAAGGGAGAGCCCAGCCACCCTAGGGAGAAAGCTCATTTCAGTAGCTTGTATCCGGGATCTCATTCTTTCGGTCATGGTCCAGATTTCATGACCATAGGTGAGGGTAGGAACGTAGACCGACCGGTAAATTGAGAGGTTTGCCTTTTCACTCAGCTCTCTCTTCACCACGACAGACCGGTGCAGCGTCCGCATTATTGTAGCAGCCGCACCGATCCGTCTATCGATCTCCCGCTGCATTCTTCCCTCACTCTTGAACAGGAGCCCAAGATACTTGAACTCCTCCACTTAAGGCAGGGACTCTCCTCCAACCTGAAGGGGACAAGCCACCCTTTTCCGGTCGAGAACCATGGCCTCTGACATGGAGGAGCTGATTCTCATCCCGGCCGCTTCACACTCGGCTGCAAACCGCCCCAGCGCATGTTGTAGATCTTGGCAGGAGGGAGCCAGCAGAACTACCTCATCCGCAAAAAGCAGGGACGAGATCCGGTCCCCAAACCAGACCCCCTCCGGTCCTTGGCTGCGCCTAGAAATCCTGTCCATAAAAGTTATGAACAGGACCGGTGACAGAGGGCAGCCCTGTCGGAGTCCAACATGCACTGGGAACAGGTCCAACTCAATGCCGGCAATGCCAACCAGACTCCTGCTCCGGTTGTACAGAGAACGGATGGCCCGTAATAAAGGGCCCCCGACTCCTTACTCCTGGAGCACCCCCCACAGGGCAGCACGAGGGACACGGTGGAATGCCTTCTCCAAGTCCACAAAACACATGTGGACTGGTTGGGCAAACTCCCATGAACCCTCAAGGACCCTCCAGAGGGTGTAGAGCTGGTCCACTGTTCCACGGCCAGGACGAAAACCACACTGCTCCTTCTGCAGCCGAGGTTGGACAATCAGCCAGACTCTCCTCTCCAGCACCCTGGCATAGGCCTTTCCGGGGCGGCTGAGTAGTGTGATTCCCCGATAGTTGGAACACACCCTCCAGTCCCCCTTCTTGTGGAGGGGAACCACCACCCCAGTCTGCCAATCCAGGGGAACTGTCCCCGACCTCCACGCGATGTTGAAGAGATGTGTCAACTATGACAGTCCGACAACATCCAGAGCTCTAAGATACTCAGGACGGATCTCGTCCACCCCAGAAGCCTTGCCACCGTGGAGTTTTTTGACCACCTCGGTGACTTCGGCCTGGGTGATGAACGAATCCAGCCCCTAGCACCCCGTCTCTTCTTCCCCCACGCAAGGCGTGTCTGTCGGGTTGAAGAGATCCTCAAAGTATTCCTTCCACCGCCCGACAATATCCTCCTTCAAGGTCAGCAGCTCCCCACTCCCACTGAAAACAGTGTTAGCGAAGCACTGCTTTCCCCTCCGGAGGCGCCGGACGGTTTGCCAGAATCTCTTTGAGGCCAACCGATAGTCTTTTTCCATGGCCTGTCCAAACTCCTCCCAGGCCCGAGATTTTGCCTCTGCAACCGCCCAGGCCGTGACACGCTTGGCCTCACGGTACCTGCTTGCTGCTTCAGGAGTCCCACAAGCCAGCCAAGCTCGATAGGACTCCTTCTTCAGCTTGACAGCATCCCTTACTATCGGTGTCCACCACCGGGTTCGGGGATTGCCACCACGACAGGCACCGCAAACCTTATGGCCACAGCTACGGGCAGCCGCATCGACAATAGAGGCAGAGAACACAGCCCATTCGGACTCCATGTCTCCAACCTCCCTCGGAACCTGAGAGAAGCTCTCCCGGAGGTGGGAGTTGAACACGTCCCTGACCGAAGGTTCCACCAGACGTTCCCAACAGACCCTCACTACACGTTTAGGCCTGCCGAGTCTTTCAGGCTTCCTCCTCTTTCAGCGTATCCAGCTCACCACCAGGTGGTGGTCGGTGGACAGCTCCGCCCCTCTCTTCACCCGAGTGTCCAGGACATGCGGCCGAAGATCAGAAGATATGACTACAAAGTCGATCATCGACCTTCGGCCTAGGGTGTCCTGGTGCCAAGTGCACCGATGGACATCCTTATGCCTGAACATGGTGTTCATTATGGACAATCCGTGACTTGCAAAGAAGTCCAATAATGAAACACCACTGGGGTTCAGAGCTGGGGGCCTGTTCCTCCCGATCACGCCCCTCCAGGTGTCACTGTCGTTTCCCACGTGGGCGTTGAAGTCTCCCAGTAGAATGATGGAATCCCCTAGAGGGGTGCTTTCTAACACCCTCCCCAGGGATGCTAAGAAGGCCTGGTACTCCGTACTGCCGTTCGGCCCATAGGCTGAAACAACTGTCAGAGTCCTCCCCTCAACCCGAAGGCGAAGGGATGCGACCCTCTCGTCTACAGGGGTGAACTCCAACACGAGACAGCTGAGCTGGGGGGAGACAAGCAGCCCCACTCTCGCCCTCCGCCTCTCCCCGCGGGTCACTCCAGAGTAGAAGAGAGTCCAGCCTCTCTCAAGGAGATCGGTTCCAGAGCCCTGGCTGTGCGTAGAGGTGAGCCCAACTATTTCTAGCTGGTATCGCTCCACCTCCTGCACAAGTTCGGGCTCCTTCCCCGCCAGTGAAGTGACATTCCACGTCCCCAGAGCCAGTTTAAGCACCCGCAGATTAGTTCGCTGAGGTCTCCGCCTCTGGCTGCCGCTCAATCCACTTTGCACCGGTCCCTCATGGTTCCCCCTGCAGGTGGTGGGCCCACTGGGGGATGGCCTTGCGTCACTCCTTCGGGCTGGGCCCGGCCGGGTCCCGCGAGGAAGAACCCGACCACCAGGCGCTCGCCAATGAACCCCAACCCCAGGCCTGGCTCCAGGGTGGGGTCCCGGCTCCGCCTTACCGGGCAACGTCACTTGCCTCCTTGTTGTGCTCATCATAAGGGTTTTTTAACCGCTCTTCGTCTGACCTGTCACCCAGAGCCTGTTTGCCTTGGGAGACCCTACCAGGGGCATTTAGCCCCCGACAACATAGCCTCTGGGATCAACCAGGCACTGAAACCCCTACACCACGGTTCAAGGAGGGGATTCCTGTCGGCTTGTAGACCGTAATTTTTCTCTATTTTCTTATGTCAACGCAACTCAAAAATAGTCATTTGAAATGTAAAAGTTTTAATTAAATCAATAAATTTGAATTTGAACTTCCAATCATGGATTTAAATAAGTGATAGGTAATCTGGATTACCTTTTAGGATTTTTTTTACCCCCTAAAGTCACTGATGGAAAACACTTGTTTAATTGGTAAGTAGGCTGCAAATTTGCTGCAAAACTGCTGTGAAGTTATTCCATCAGTGCATTTTACTGTTTGACCATAAGAGTTTAAATTCTCTGTTGTCCCTCAAGCAGCTATCTGAGGGTTTTCACAGGAGAAAGTATGATAGATATTCAATGTTAACATTAATGCAGTTTATTCTACAACAAAAGATAGAGGGAGAGAATTTGGTCTCCACATCCTACCACCCACCATAGGACAATCCCATAACCTGGTCACCATGGATACCAGGTGCCTCCTTAAACAGCAGTAGTAGTGCTGTAGTAGAGGTAGTGACTGCTCTGATATTTGGTCTCTGGGTCTCCTTGACTGTGTCTATTTCAGATTTCTTTTCTCTATAATTTGTTCTTTCAGTGGACAGAAGGACTGAAGACGTGATGGAGCAGGAGGACATCCCACCTAAGCAGAAGGAAATTATGTTGAGCCGAAAGAGAAGAGACAGTAAGGACCTCCCACCTAAGCTGGCTGACTCGATGAATAAACTGAAAGCAGCTGCAACTGAATTCATAGAGCGGTTTGACAGAACTGAACCGGAAATGAGAGACATTGTGGAAGAGTTCATGAAGAATTCTGAAGAGCTGGAAACCATACAGCACCGTACAGACACAGTGAGAAAAGTTGGAGCTTCTGTCGGAGGTGTAGGGATGCTAATAGGTTTAATTGCTGCTCCGTTCACTAAAGGTTTGAGTTTAACTGTTCCTGGAGCTCTTTTTGCTGCTGGTGGTGGTGCTGTCATTGGATCAAATGTGGTAAAAGTCTGGAAAGAGAATGGAAACGTGAATGAAGTAGAAATATGGGAGAACAAATTCATGGAGCTGGTGGAACCTCTGAAAGAGAAGCTGGAAGAGATAAAGATAATCAGTGCAGAGTTGGAGCGACAATCATCTGAAGTTATGGCTGAACGCGCTCTGAGAAATGTGGAGGAGCTTAGGTTTCTGCTTAGAAAGCGTAAGAAGCTTAAGTAACTAAATGAAGGGGTTTTGGTTCTAGTTGCCAGAGTGCTGGATGGATTAAGCACAAGTCTTTTCAGCATCCTTTCAACCCCTACAGAAGATGAGAAGCTCAGACAGGCCATCATCCAGACAGCTGATCAGAGTCAGGAGGTTATAGATCAGTTTGTTAAGATGAGATCGAGCCTCATCAAGTTTAGGGAGGGAAACTGATGACCTGAGGGATCAATTGTTCATCTGTTATTTTTATTAGCTATACTTTTTAAAGACAGCAAAGGGTTTAATTTGTAAAGAAAGTGAAGCCACAATGAGGCCCTCACAGCTAATTTAATTATCACAACCGCAAAAAATCTCTGCCATGTTCTGCTGCCCGCCGTCAAGCGTCAAAGGGTAACCTGCCATTTTTAATGCCAGAAATATTGATGGTAAAATTCAGCGTTCAGGTTAAATAAAAATAGATGAACCTGTTCTGACAAAGGGGTCCACACTTAGATGGGTATATGGTATTGCAGGCTAACAAAAGAAGCCAAATGACCCCCATTCCAAAGGGGTGGACCTGTTTGTCCGTTTCAATTTGCATATTTTATAAACAAAAACCAGGTTTTGTTGGGCTGCTGGATAAAACTTGGAACTAAACGCTATTCCAGACATTTTGAATTGAAAAAGCTTCTTGGGCGGCAATTCCAGTGGATTGTTTTAAAATTTTCTTTTTTTGGGAGTCCCCATACGTCATGAAAATAAAGTTGTGTTTATATGTGTGTTTTTCTTGGGGGGGGGGGGGGTTCTCCGTCATGACACCTGAGCTCTAGACAGGTACAGCACTGAAATGGTCAATTTATGCCGAACAACATAAGCACAGCGCTCACATAGGTCTTTTCCACCAAAACAGTTTGGAGCCCATTTTGGTTCCTGAACGTGTTTTCAAAAGCGTGACTCAATTTTTCACAGAATAGAAGAGGTTTCAATACATGAACTCCCATTCAACTCTAAGGCTGCAGAATTTTTGTTTTTTCAAACTTCGTCCATTGACTCCAGCTTTGACCCACCCACATGTGACGCACTGACATGTGGGCGGGTCAAAGCTGGAGACAATTGGCAGAACATAAAAAAAACTAGGAGGAAACTCTGGATTTAGTTTCATGCTGGGCTTATTTGGGTGGATTAATGTATCGGTAGCGAGGGTACCGCCAACTCTTCAGTTCTCAGCTCCGCTATAATCCCAGTATAATCCCCAAAACAACCTACGTTAAAACACAGTTACTGTGCAACAGCTCTTATCCATAAAGTCCGTTACCGATCATTAGAATATTAAAGTACATTACAATAACAGCAGCAATCGCATATCTAAATGATACATTTTTAAGGTAATTTTTTCACTCATGTACATGCTTGTTAAAACCCAGTATTACCTACCTGTTAATGCTATTTTTTTTCTCAAGAAGTTTATCTAATTAGGACAGAGAAAGTCCTGGTAGTGTGCATCAGATGATCCTAATGAACCCTGTGTATTATCTCTATATGTCTACAGCTTGTGACTTTTCTTCATGTACAAACATGTGTAATGATGTGATGATGTGGCATGAAACTCTGCAGATGTATAAAAAGCTTATTTTAACTGCTTCCTGGAGATAAAAGGCATGGTATGCCTACCACATGTAACCTGAATCATTTCTCTGGTCTGAGGAAGATTATATTCTGTTAAACCTGTGTAACAGGTGGCGCCACCAGGTGTCCACAGCCTGAGCCTCCATTAAAGGCTTCATTTCCTGGGTGAGACCAGGTGTGTGTTGGTTCCACGCTGTTTGCTGGCTGTGGTAGTTTTGGAGGAAAAATGTTTCAAATTGATGTTTTTAAATGAGTTTGTGCTGATGTGGTGTTTTTATAACGGGTTAGCATTATAAATGACGTTCCGCTGGTAGCGTTACCTTGGCGTGTGATTGGTCGAAGCCGCAGGTAGGCTGATACATTGGTCTTTAGAATTAGATTGAATCGTATGTTTTTGTTTTTTATATTGTTTTTATTTGGTAGGGCTGCACTAGATTCATTTTATTTTTATATCTATATCAAGTTTGACTTTAGAGTGCTGGTTTAAGAGATGCAAGTATGCAGTGTTTTTAAGGTGTTTTAGATTGACTTGATTAAAGTGATTTAATAAGCATTTATCAATGTTTTTATTTTTGTCTTTACAGTTTTATCACGGCTTCCTGCCATCCTTTTAGAGCTTTAATTTTCTCTTTTGTTAGTCTTCCCAGTTTGGATTGTTTGTCTCCTCTTAGTACTTGTGAGGGCGGGCTAACAACCTTCCATGTATTTTTGTTTTGTCCTCCATGTGTCCTTGGATCACTTCCTAAATACTTCCATCTCTGTTAATCTTGGGTATCTGAGACCCGATCCTGTTTGATACTGAGGTTGGACTGCATGTGATTATTTTGCAGTGAGTCGGGTGCATCGGAGGTCTCAGGACCTGAACCTGCTCATGGTCCCTCATACTCGTTAGGACCAGGGGCGATCGCTCCTTTCAGGCTGTGGCGTCGGCACTCTGGAACCATCTTCCTCTTTCCTTGATTTCCTTACTTGATTCTGTTGATGTTTTAAAGAGTGAACTGAAAACCTATTAGAAAGCATTTTAATTCCAGTAGATTAATGATTGTTCTATGACCATGTCTTTTGTGACTGTAAATGTATTCTTATTTTTATTGTAATATTGTGAAGCACTTTGTGACGTCTATATCTGTGAAAGATGCTATCTAAATAAACATGACCTTCTTACTTTGAAAAATCATTGTTTAGCCAAAGTCAAACACAAAAATTTCACTGATTTCCAATGAGAAAACATCCTCTGTGATTTGAATATATTTCCTCTAATTCTGCAACTAGTATCACCTCAAAATATTAGTCTATATTATATTGCATTTAGACATTCTATTACTTTATTCAGCTAGATTACATAGAAAAATACATAATGCTTTAAAAAAGGAAAGCTTTACATTGCGTATTCTGTTTTGCAGATATTTTATTAGACCAATTACAAAGATAGAAACAAAAGTTAGTTTGTAGAAAATCTGACTTATAAAGACAATTCTCTGTTGTGGATTTCCTTCAGATTTTTTTATGTTTGTGTCCTTCGAGGTACAAATGTTTTGGAACATGCCTGCCGTCTGGTTAAGCCATTCTGCACATGAATTGTCATCTGAAAATAAATAAATAAAATAAAAATAGAATAAAATACATTTATTCAAGAAGAAATTTTCTCATATGTTTAGTATAATAACCTCAAAATTGATCATTTTCAGAAATAAAAGATGGAGGATATTCACTTCCACACCAAAACAAATCCTTATATTATGATGTTTATCACGTTATATTAGTGCTTTAAACCTTAGTGAAATAAATCTTGTTTTTATGGAGGACCAACTCTACCATATTAAAAAATAAATACAGAAATAAATAAATGCTCAATAAATAAGCATACAATTATTCGCCCCCAAAAATACAATAACCAAATAAATGTAGGTAGAAATTAAATTATACAGTGAGACATAAATTTATATATCTCTTTTAATTAGCTTCTTTATTTATTCGCATTTGTAATAATTACCTTATTTATTTATTGTTCATTATAATATTATATACTTATACTTATTTTTTTTAAGTATTTATTTATGTGCATGTTAGAATATTTTTGTGTGTTTTATTCTTCCTTTGTACTTTTTTAACCCTATTTATTTCTTCAATGCTATTTATTTCTGCTCATTGGTTGGTTAGCATTTTACTGCATCGGTTGAATACTACATTTATTTGTTTATTGAGCATTTATTTATTTCTGTATTTATTTTTAAATATGGTAGAGCTGGTCCTCCATATTTTTGGCTTCATAAAAAACAGCTCAAAACATGTCAGCATGGTGTCCAATGCGGTCCAACTGGTCAGCTTATATGACAGTAAACACATGAAATGATAAAAAAACAAAATCACAAAATATTTAACTGGAAAATCTTTCTCTGACCTGTAACCTGAGAAAAGGTTGAGTCGTCTCCGGTATTCAGCAGCCTTCGGACGTCAGATGTCACCTATATTTCTCCTTGACCTTACTGACCATTTTGGACTTTAATGTCATTTTTAATGTTTATTTAATCCTGTTTTTGTTTCCATTCCAAGGCATCAGCAGAGTGACGTTTATCTTCAGGGAGAAAATGTATGTGGTTTTCAATCAGATCATTTAATTTGTTCGTGGAATAGAAAATGTTGGAAGCCAAACAGTTTCACAGGTTTTTAAGGTGAAACCGTCTTTCTTGAAAAGATCTCTCTTTTCCAAGAAGATATTAAAGTAATTAAGCTAATTATTCTTGTAGATCAGGCTTGTTTTATTCATTTATTTAGGGAAGAAAACCTGCTGAAGGCTTCATCTCCTGCTGAAGGTGGGGAGACAGAGCCAGAGTCAAAACAGTCATGTTTTTTGGACTTTGGGAGGAAGCCGGGGTACCAGAGGAGAAACCCACGTACACTGAGAACATGCCATACCTCATGCAGAAAGAACCTTTACCAGGAATTTAACCTGGAACCTTTTTGCTGCAAGGCAGCCGTGCCACAAACTGTTCCACAGACGTGGTGTCGTCCTTCTCTCCGGTCTGATGAAAACAAAATAAAATATTAAAAATGTAGTCCTGCTAGAGAATCTTTGAACCCCGTTTCGTCCAACTTTCTATGGTTTTGGTTAAGATGTCAAAAAGGTAAAAAGTAAGAATAATATAAGTGGAGAGCAAGGGAGAGAATGTTTCTGAGAAGGCAGAGAGGCAGAAGTAAAGGTGGTAACTAGTTACATTCAGTAATGTAGCATTCAGAAAAAAATACTTTAAAAGTAGTTTTACTTAACTTTACTTTTTCATATTACTTAAGTACTAATATTTTGAGAGTATCACTGGACTGAGTAACATTTCTACCCTCCAGGAGTGACAAGGTGAAAATACTTTAGCTAACAGAAAGCAGAAAGTCTTCTATTCCTTTCTGACATAAAGTCAGTGCTGACTGTAAAGGTTTTTTTTTTCTAACTTATTTGGAAAAGTGTCCCTTTTGCCCTAATTAGTTTTTTTTTGTGAGTATTTTATTTATTTTCTATTTGAGATTTTTGTTTTATACTTTGACTTACCAGAATTGCCCAATAATTTCAATCTAAATATAAGATTTGATTTTATGCGGCGTCAATTACTCAGTACTTGAGTAGCCGCTTTACCAAGATTACTACTTTAAACAGAATAAAGTAGAGGTAATTTTACCTGAGTAACTCTTGGCACTCTTTGCTACACTGAATAAATTTTTTTTTTACCAGAAATACATGAGGTGAGTAATATTTTTAATTATATAAATATGGTTTCAGATTCCAACATGTTATTGTCCTTTTTGTTTCAGATTACTTCTCATTCCTCTTTATTTTTTCTTTATTTATTTCTAATTTCCTTTTTTTATTAATCTTTTTTTTATGAAATATGTAACAGTATTTAATTTAAAAAAAACTTAGCTTTGCTAAAAAAGAAGTTAAATGTTAAATAATTAATTTTAAATACAAGGTATTTCTTCATATTCTTTATTTATTTCATTCACTAAAGTTCTGCCTGTATTGTTATTATATTTTTTGCTTTTATATTAGAAATAAATTTATTTAAATACATATTTTATTTTCTCCTTTTTTCAGATTTTTATTCTTTATTGTTTTAATATGAGGTGTGTCTGCTTGCCGCCATGTTGTTTAGTGACGTAACCAACCAGGAAGTGAGCTCGCGGTTCTCTGTGGAAGCAGCTGAGCCTCACGGACCAAAACAACTCTTCCTCCTCCTCATCATCGCACGCCTCCTCCTCTTGGACCATGGACCGGTGAGAGCAGAGTCCGTCCCGAACCAGTCCGAACCGCCCCGAACCCTGCGTCTCGTGCCTCCCGCTAACCGAGCCCCACCTGCAGACCCCCTCCCCTTCCCTCTCCTCTTCCTCCTGTCGGTTCTGTTTACATGTTCTTATTGTTGTTGTTTACCTGTTACATTTGCCTCCTCGCGCTTTTTTTCTGCGGCTCTTGCTTCTTTTTGGTTCGGAGTTTGGTGGCCAAACATCACAAGGCTCACGCTGATTCAAATCTCGCGATAATTCTCCGTTAGATGAGCTTGTAAAGTGTGGTCAGGGTTCCAGTCAAGCTGCTAAACCAGTTACACCTCATATTGATTTAATATTTCTTTGGAAGGACATAAAAGACACTACCATCAGAATTGTTTCAGTTTAAAGTGGTAGAGAAATCATATTTGAATGTTAAATCATTCTGGCTTAAACATGTATAGAAATGTTCTCTTTATCAGACCATATTGTCCTAAACATTTCTATTTAAAAAAAAAAAATTCCAGTCTTAAAATCTTTCTCTTTTTTTCCTTCTGCAGGCCAGTTAGTTCTACGTCAGCCTGAACACCTAAATTCGGCCAATCATATATCATCGGTCATCTGTCAATAAAATTTTTCGGTCATAGCATCTTGATTCATATGTCGCAGCTAATATACGCAACGGTTGAAATCGGAATCCTTTCCTTTCCCATTGAGTTGCGTCCCAGTGTTCACGGGGATGGACGTCTGTGTCTTCGGCAGGCGTAGAGCTAACAGAACTGGCAGCGTTGCGAGGCAAGGGCTCAAACATGTACGGCTGGAAGCCTTCTACACCAAACCAAGCTTCTGCCGCCCTGGCGTCCTCTTCCACATCTTCGTCCCAGCTTTCCTCCTCTAAATAAAAAATGGATGACGGAGGAGACTCATCCACGACCTCCGACACTAAACTCTCCTCCTCTTGCATGTTTCCGCTGTCCATAGCGTTCCTTGACAGTGTCGTTTCTAAGTCACCAATTTAGTGCTACTTGGTCCCAATGGAATTTCCCATTGGGAACCTGCTAGCACTAAGATGCTAACAGGTTAGCAAGATGCTTTCGACAAACCGGCCACAACCAAAAAGCTTGTGAACCTTCCGCCACAACAATCCTACCCTCTAGATAATCGACCAAACACATTCACTTTATTTACCCGTGTAAAGTCGGGCACCACTCGGGAAAATTCGTAAATGCAACGATTGGAACGGCCGATTCCCTACGACTTTAATGACCTGATCTGATTCGGTTCTGCGAGCCCAGTATGGGTGGGACCTCATTAGGTGGTTCTGTGTGTCCCTGAATGAAGGCAGCTTTAAAATGATGTTTTTATTAATGTTGCTGGACTTTGTTGATGTCTGGGTCTGAGCACCAGGGCTTACAGACGCAGGAAACAATGACACATGTTGAGGTTCATCACACTGCTAACCAGATCATTACTGAAATTGTGCGGGACGGTACTGACGAACTAGTACCATGTTAGCGCGGTTCGGTCCGACGCGGTCTGGTTCAGTTTTGCGTGCCGTTTACACTCAACAGTTATCTCGGTCACCGTCCTCAGACCGATCTCTGCACGGTTTCAGAAGAATAGTGGAAATGTGGCTAATAAGTGTCCTTCTACCTGAGGAGAACCTGGTTGACTGAAGGTTCTCCTCCCTGTCTGATCAGTTTAATTAACCACCTGGTGGCCATACTGTGTTTACCTGCAGGAGTTCACATTCCCTGCTGCTCGCTCTGAGAACATGAGCTCCGCCCACCTGTCCCCAGGTGAGTCGTCCAATCCTGACCTTTAACCCCTTCCTGTCCTAACTGCAGTGAGCTCCACCAGCTCTCTTTGTTTCTCCAGTGGATGGCACTGACAGGCTGTGTGTTTCTGAGCGCGCTCAGTGCATCCCTTCTCCGGTCCTTCACCTACGCCAGCTACCTGCAGACATCTCTGAACAGGAAGTGGTCGCCTTGGCGCATCCTTTTGGCAGAGTCTCCAAACTGATCACACTGAGGACCAAAAACCAGGTAACTGTTCCCTTCGGACCCAAGTCCTGGTAGATCTGCAGTGGATCCATCCTCCCTCCTCGTTCTGATTAGAAATCCACTGATACAGGTTTTTAAAGCTGATGCCGATTATTTCGATATGTGCTGCCGATATTTTTGGCTGATACTTAGAGACAACATTGCTTTATCTTCCTACATTTAGACGCTGAAGATGACACAATACTAAAAAATGTCACATAATTCTTAGTTTTTTTTTTCCAGATGTGCGGGGGACCACTAATTATATATATATATTGTATGAAATTGTGTTCTATCAAACTGGTCCTATAGTCACTCTATTACAGTAAGTAATGTACTAAAGTAATCCCTCCCTGGGATATTAAAGTATTTCCGATTCCTGGTTGATGGGACAGGTGTTGTGAATGAAACGGTGCCCAGCTTGAAAGAGCTCCTGTGTGTCGCTGAATGTGAGCATTGATGACTGAAAGACATCTTCTGCCTCCATTTATCTGTTTACTACAGTCTGTTGGATTCATGTTAATGTGGATTTAAAGACATTTTAATTAGTGGAAAAAATTGCAGGCGGGAATATAAAAAATAGTCTAACCAACCAAAACTTTCGCGACCCCCATGCAGTACCTCTGTGGACCTCCTAGAGGTTGCGGACCACCTGTTGAAGACCTCCGATTTAGTTTATTCCTTTTTTTTGTACGAAATATAAACTTAAAACTACCTCAATGGGAGTGTATCCTCTTGAGGTAAAACAATTTAATTACTTACTTTATGGTGTTTTTTGAAGCGTAAGTTGATCTGCCCTTGAATAGATTTTTTTGTACATGACTGTACCAAGCCTGTTCAGGTAGTTTAAAGTATTTTTCATAAAGTACTAAAGAGAAAACCTTGCATGTGTATTGACTATAGGTATGCTGGTCTGACAGATCACCGGCTGTGGGGATCAAACTGGTTACTTGCTACCCTCTCAGAGCGTAATCGTTGTTGGCATTATACATGTTGCCCAGGGACGACAGTTGAAAACTAGCTTCATAGCAAGTACTGACACATTTACAGAAATGTTCATCAATGTTTACTGTCCCTGACAAATAAACAAATACATAAAAATCAAAAATAGAACTATAATTTACAGACAGGATATGTCGCTCTGACATACTGTCTGACTATTTACCGCTTTGTTTCAATGCAGTGGATGCTAACAGTTTATGGTGGAATCGATCAGTCGGTGATGGGAGCTTCAATGACCGTCTGAAACCGTAGCTCACCACAGATATACGCCTGAAAGTGCGCAGAAAAAGATAGCTAACGGGACGAGCACGTAGGACGGCTTTACGTAAACAGATCACCAGAATGATTGACAGTTAGGAGGACCACTTATTTAGATGATCCACCTGGAAATAAAAGATCAACCTCTATACCTTTAAATGAGGGGGAAAAGTTGTGTAAATACTTTATGTTTAATTATTAATTTTCTCTAGTTTTGGACCTGTAGAACTCTATGGTTTGGTTTCTCAGGCGTTCTTAGAGATGGCATCAGAGGAAGCAGCCGTTACCATGGTGAACTACTACACCTCAGCCCCGCCCACCATCAGGAACCAACCAGTCTACATCCAGTACTCCAATCACAGAGAGCTGAAGACAGACAATACGTCCAATCAGGTGAGAAGAACCCAGCCACGCCCATTGTCCCTAAACTGTCAGAATGGGGAGTGGGTGGAGCCTCAGGGAGTAATACAGCTGTTTTTTTTTAAGTGTTGTTTCTTTTTTATTGACAGAGGGCTCAGGTTGCACTAGAGGCCATCAGCACAGCAGCACTGCATTCTGGGAACATGGCCTCAGGAGATGGGCGGGGCTTAGTTCCAGCTCCCAGCGCGGTTCTGAGGATCATTGTGGAGAACCTGTTTTACCCTGTGACCCTGGAGGTCCTCCAGCAGGTCGGCACCTGTTGATGATTTCAGTTCTATTCAGTTTATTTCTATAGCGCCAATTCACATCATGTCATCTCAGGTCACTTTCCAGTTCACCAGATCATCCAGTCAGATTGATTCAAAGTTTTCTATCCAAGGAAAACCAGCTGATTGCATCGACTCATTGACTCTTCAGCAATCCCTCACACTAAGCATGCTTGTAGCGACAGTGGAGAGGAAAAACTCCCTTTGAACAGGAAGAGACCTCCAGCAGAACCAGGCTCAGTGTGGGCGGCCAGTTTGTTGACCGTCTGCTTGAAGTAGCTTCCAGGAACAAAATAATTCTGTAAATTTATCCATTCAGCTCAGATCTTTCTGCCACCAATCAGCTCCACGCCCCCTATAATCTGATCCGTGCATCAAAACCTGAAGGCGCAATAATAAATGTTAATTTTATTTACGGCGGCTACCAATGGTTGAAAGCGGGCATGAAGAGAGCTCAACATGCGGACAGCGGCCCTTAAGGACCCACTTTGAGGATGCCTGCCCTACAGCCTTTTCTTCTTCTGTGCTATTAATTCCTGCAGTGCTGATTCACACCTTCTCAGCTCACTTTAGAAACCAAACAAAAACCATAAATCAGATTTCACTTGTCCTGTTTTCCCTTCAGATCTTCAGTAAGTTCGGCTCCGTGCTGAAGATCATCACCTTCACCCGGAACAATCAGTTTCAGGCTCTGCTGCAGTTCAGCGACGCCGTGCACGCTCAGCACGCCAAGGCTGTGAGTCACTCACTCACGCACTTATAAGCATGACCTACAGGTGTTACTGTGGACCAATCGGATGCCGGTATGTTTCAGTCTCTGGACGGGCAGAACATCTACAACGGCTGCTGCACGCTAAGGATAGATTTCTCCAAACTGAGCGCGCTCAACGTCAAGTACAACAACGACAAGAGCCGAGACTTCACCAGATCCGACCTGCCGACCGGAGAGCTGGACCCAACTGCCACCGCCTTCGGTGGGTGGCGCAGATTACCTGCACAGCTGTAGTTCTCAGACCGACCACCAGGTGTCCTCTGTTACTCTCACTGTGTGTGGGCGGGACTTACAGACCCCCTGTGTGTGTTTTCAGGTGTAGCTTTGCCGCCATATGGAGCAGCAGCGTTCCCACCAACGTTCCATCAGCACACAGGTGAGTCACATGACCTGTCGGTGGGCGGAGCTAAAACAACACCTGCACTTGTAAAAACAGTCAATACTGCTTTCATTTTGCTGCAACAAGTTTTTTTAAATAAAAATGTCCAAATTAGGGCAAAACTAATGAGATGGAACAATTCTACGGAAGACCAAAACTGACAGATAAAAAAAAAAATAATTACAAAGGATGTTTTTTTGTATTTAAAGATGCTTAAATAAAATAAGTTGAATCTATAAGAAAAATATGAAAGTCAATTAAATAACAACTTGTCTAAAGTATTAATGTTTATTGCTTCACATGAAGTATAAATCCTACTGTTTAAAAACACTTTTGTAGAAGCTAGATTATCAACTTTAACTTGTAAAAGTAGCGTTTCTAAAACTACTTAAAGTTTAAAAGTAAAAGTAATGCAGGAAAAAAGGACAGAAGCTTTACTGCTCTACCCTATTAAAGGAACATTTTTCTACAATTCTGGATGTTGATTCCAACCGCAAAGAAATTTTCTTGATGAAACTAATTATTTTGATGGTTTTTATTTTTAAATACCAACAGGCCATTAAGAAAATGAGCTTAACTAAAACAAATCAATTCGTCTATTTTTAAAATGTAAGGAGTAGAAAGTAAAAAATAATTAAAAAAAATGTGAGAAGTAGAAGAAAAATTTGCCTAAACAATAATTACTGCAGTAAAGTATAGATAACCAACATTTCTCCTTAAGAGGACAAAATATTCGTACTTTACTTGACACCACTAGTTAAATGAATACACAGTGTATTTTAAACAAGGGGATAAAACTAAACAGAAATATTTATCTTTTAATTGTAAAATTGATAATGCATTGGTTTCTTTGTTTATTTATTTGACAATTTATGTATTTCTTCTACATTTTTATTTCTGTCAGTTTTGGTCCTCCATAGATTTCAGCCCTGCTTTGTAGAAATATTCACCTTGTTTGGTAAAACAGCAGAACACATAACACAGCATGTGTGGGAAGCATGGTTTTACTTTTACCACAGTTTGCTTCCATTTTCTGCACATTTGCAAAGAAAACAAACATGGATCATGTGTATACCAAATGTATGCAGTGCAAACCCTGTAAATATTCAGTCTTTAAAGTCATTTTTCATATTTTGTGGGTAAACTTTGTTAAGTTATTTAGCTTATTTGGCTGCTTGAGAATCTGTGTTTTTTTTTTTTTTTTTGGCCTTTAATAGCTTTTCATTGGGCTTATTAACACTCAGGCTAAAATCAGCTAGCATTAGCTTATGTTGTCTTATTACGTTGCTCCTTGTAAAGTTAGCTTAGCATACCAACAATGAGGGTCATTTTATTTATTTTTCTTTTTGGCTTTACTCTATGGTCTAGCAAAGGTGCAGGAAGTGATGCAGGGGTGGAGCCTGTTAGTGTTGCATTGCAGCCTGAAACAACTGAGACAGTTTTGGGGAAATGTTAATTATTTTTTAGCTTTTTCACATCCTTGAATAATTCATTATGTTCAGTAAAATGTATATTTAGTTACCAGATATTTATGAGAATCCATAAAGCAGAATTAATTTATTAACAATTACTTCATTCAGAGGCAGGCTTATAAGCTTCAATCAGTTTAGTTGCACTTTGTCATTTGAGCCACTAGATGTCACTAAAAGCAACAGTTTATATACATATTTACTTTGTATATATATATTTATATATATAGATTTAGTTTTATGTGTTAGAGTTATATATATATATATACACTGTAACATCGTATATATTTTCTTTACAGCAGTAGATTTTTAGTAGAAAGGATTTTTTTAGAATTCAGTCACATTTTTCATATCATTCAAATTATCTTTGAAGAAAGTGGACAATATTTGCATTTTTTTTACATTTAGTTTGAAAGTTTAGCTGAAAAGCAATTAAAAAAGAAATACATTTTAACTTAAAATGTTTTTCATTCATTTGTACTGAAATATTTCTTACTAAAATGCTAAAACTATAACTATATTATGTAAAACTCACCACTCATTGTGCAATAGTGGGGACAGAACCATTTTAAAGCACTTTTATTAACTTTCTTTCTTTATGTACGATTATTTCTGGATTCAAACTGATTTCATTGCTCCACCAGAGGGCGCCACAGTCTGCTTACAGTCTGTGTTTTTCTGCTGTTAATGAACTTTCTCCGTCCTCAGGTCTCCCCATGGTGGCCGTCCCCGGCTCACTGGTGTCTCCTCCGCGCGTGGCGCTCCAAATGGCGCCCCCTGCAGTCCACTCAGTGCTACTGGTGTCAAACCTGGACCCAGAGGTGAGAGGTCACACAGCAACATAGCAGCTGACCAATAGGAACACAGCTTTTTGATCCATTGGTGTTTTTTTGTTCCACAGAGAGTTTCTCCCCACTGCCTCTTCATCCTGTTTGGTGAGAAGTCCTTCAGGTTATTCCCTGTGTGTCCTGCAGGGGGAGCTCAGCCTGCTGTCTCTGTGTATTTCAGGCGTTTATGGAGACGTCCAGAGAGTGAAGATCCTGTTCAACAAGAAGGAAAACGCTCTGGTTCAGATGAGCGACGCTACGCAGGCTCAGCTGGGTCAGAACCAGCACTTTGGATTCGTTTCTGATCTCTTTTTTTAGATTTAGAAAGAAACCTTAGTAAATAATTTGAACTTAAAGGAAAAGTGGAGAACGTGCTCTCCACTTTAAAAAAAAAATGCACATGAACAACCCTGCTGTGAAAGCAGATATGCCCCACCCCTTCCGCAGACACTCTGCTGCACCTCTCCAAAATTGTAGGTGACAACAGACAGGAGGCCTCTGATTGGTCAAATCTACATCCGCTCTACACTATGCCAATTTCCTGTTTGGTTCCTTAACGACTTGTTTTGTTTGTATGACCGCCATTGTGGAAAACGACTGGTGAAGATGGACCAGCTAGCAGAACGAGGTGCGCGAGAACGGTTGGACCCTTTTTCCACCTGGATCCCCGCTCTTTTTGGCCCTCATGTCCCTCCGTTGTCGCACAAACTTGCCCCCACTTCCTCACTGCCTCGGCCGTATCTAGACCCACAGTTAGTTCCTGATTGGCCCTCTGGTGTTATGGCGTGGAATAACAGCGCAGACCACGCTTCAATATTGGGCAGAAATCAAAAATACCTGGGTCAAGCTGACTGAGACACACTGCTGCAGGTCGATAACCAGCCCTTTAGCCCTAAATCCCTCCATCACTATGTAGAGCAGGGACTATATAGTGAACTTTATGGTGAACTCCTTTAACTGACCGTTCAGACAGATGATCACAGCTTTTTGCTCCGTTTGTCACATAACTCCTCCTCTGCACGGTGCCTGCGCCATCTTTGTTATCAGTCACTTCTGTCGGGTAGAAACAGCCTATGGCGGCAGCGGGCCACTGTGACAGCAAATCCCATGATGCTTTGCAAGGAGAACGCTTCTTGCAAAGCATTCTGGGATATATCTGCCTCTTCTGAGGCCTTTCTTTTCTTCTCAAGCACTTTGTAAACAATTTTCTCTTACGACCTTCGGCCATCTTCAAAGAACTGTGGTGAGAAAGGTGAGCTTCAATGACCGTCTGAAACCGTAGCTCACCACAGATATACGCCTGAAAATGCGCAGAAAAAGATGGCTATCGGGACGAGTGCGTAGGACGGCCTTACGTAAAGATATCACCAGAATGATTGACAGTTAGGAGGACCACTGATTGAGATGATCCATCTGGAAATAAAAGATAAATTAAAATTTTTTGTACCTTAACTAATTTTTCTATGTTTTAAATTTTTATATATTTGTTTATTTGATCAATCTTTAATCCACTTGTTTTAGTTGAACCAAAAAATTAGTTTGTTATATTTATGTTGTTTTCCTTTTAATTTCTAAGAGTAAAATTCAACAGAGGTTATTTTTTTCACAATATAAACATTTCTGAAATGACAGAAAATTGAAAAATGTCTAATTTTAATGTAGCCAAATTTCCAAATATTTTTTTTTTCAGTTTTGCTCAGAAACTAACATTTTTTTTCTTCACTTATTTTTAGATTCAGTTTGATTTATTTGCTTTCGAATATTTAGATTCCTAAAGAAAATATTAGACCTGTGATGTTTTTCTCTTGACAGCGATGAGTCACCTGAACGGTCAGCGTCTCCATGGCAACGTGATCCGGGTGACACTGTCCAAACACCCGGTGGTGCAGCTGCCCCGTGTAGGGGCGGGGCCAGAGGAGCAGACGCTGACGCAGGATTTCTCAGGCTCCGCCCTTCACCGGTTTAAAAAACCAGGTTCAAAGAACTTCAACAACATTTTTCCTCCATCAGCGACGCTGCACCTCTCCAACATCCCGTAAGGCCCCGCCCACTTCCTGCTCTTCCATAATGTCCTGTCCTTTTTCCTCACCGTGTCCTTCTTTCCTTTTTCCTCACCGTGTCCTTCTTTCCTTTATCCTCACTGTGTCCTTCCTTCCTTTGTGCTCACTGTTTCCTCCCTTCCTTTGTCCTCACTGTGTCCTTCCTTCCTTTGTCCTCACTGTGTCCTCCCTTCCTTTGTCCTCACTGTGTCCTCCCTTCCTTTGTCCTCACTGTGTCCTTCCTTCCTTTGTCCTCACTGTGTCCTCCCTTTGTCCTCACTGTGTCCTCCCTTCCTTTGTCCTCACTGTGTCCTTCCTTCCTTTGTCCTCACTGTTTCCTTCCTTCCTTTGTCCTCACTGTGTCCTTCCTTCCTTTGTCCTCACTGTGTCCTCCCTTCCTTTGTCCTCACTGTGTCCTCCCTTCCTTTGTCCTCACTGTGTCCTTCCTTCCTTTGTCCTCACTGTTTCCTCCCTTCCTTTGTCCTCACTGTTTCCTTCCTTCCTTTGTCCTCACTGTTTCCTTCCTTCCTTTGTCCTCACTGTGTCCTTCCTTCCTTTGTCCTCACTGTGTCCTCCCTTCCTTTGTCCTCACTGTGTCCTTCCTTCCTTTGTCCTCACTGTTTCCTTCCTTCCTTTGTCCTCACTGGGTCCTCCCTTCCTTTGTCCTCACTGTTTCCTTCCTTCCTTTGTCCTCACTGTGTCCTTCCTTCCTTTGTCCTCACTGTGTCCTCCCTTCCTTTGTCCTCACTGTGTCCTCCCTTCCTTTGTCCTCACTGTGTCCTTCCTTCCTTTGTCCTCACTGTTTCCTCCCTTCCTTTGTCCTCACTGTTTCCTTCCTTCCTTTGTCCTCACTGTTTCCTTCCTTCCTTTGTCCTCACTGTGTCCTTCCTTCCTTTGTCATCACTGTGTCCTCCCTTCCTTTGTCCTCACTGTGTCCTCCCTTCCTTTGTCCTCACTGTGTCCTTCCTTCCTTTTTCCTCACTGGGTCCTCCCTTCCTTTGTCCTCACTGTTTCCTTCCTTCCTTTGTCCTCACTGTGTCCTTCCTTCCTTTGTCCTCACTGTTTCCTTCCTTCCTTTGTCCTCACTGTTTCCTTCCTTCCTTTGTCTTCGTCTTCCAGCTCTTCGGTCAGTGAGGAGACCCTGAAGGACTTGTTCTCCACCAGGGGGTTCTCTGTCAAAGCCTTCAAGTTCTTCCAGTAAGCACCAAGCAGACGACTAGTCAGCAGAGTTCCTGTTTCATGTCCATCAGCTGTGATGATGTCACTTCCTCTGATCTCACAGGAAGGACAGGAAGATGGCTCTGCTGCAGCTGGCGTCAGTGGAAGAAGCCATCGAGGCTCTGATCGAGCTGCACGACCACCAGCTGGACCACAACCAGCACCTGCGGGTCTCCTTCTCCAAGTCCACCATCTGAGCCCCGCCCCCTCTGCAGCTCAGCGGCCAATCAGACTGCAGGGCCTCCCAGCAGGCCTGCACTGACTGATGCGGACGAACGGGTGGCCGCGTGTCGTCGAACAGGGCTCGTTGCCATGGTTACAGATGTTCCAGAGCACATTCCTGAGCAGCAGCAGAGCATCGTGGGTACTGGAGTCCAGCGAGATGAAACACAGAACCTGCCTTTCATCCAGAACCGGTTTGAAACGTCTGAAGCTGTTTCTGTTCCTGCTGAAACCTTTTAAAACTGTTTTTTTTTTTAAACTTCTTCTCCACGTCCTGCTGCTGTCTGACCGGCTGGATCATCATCATCATCATCATCATCATTGTTGATATTATTCCTGCTGTCCGTCAACGTCTGTCTCCAATTCTGTTGTGCCTTATTTCTAGATTTTTTTTACAGCCTGTAGGGGGCGCCTGTTTTTCCTGTGCTGGTGTGTTTCCGCCGTTTGTTCTGGGAGGGTTTTTTAATGTCAGGTGTATTTATACTGTATAACATGTGATCAGTGACGCCGTGAAGCCCCGCCCCCTTGTGTCTGTCTGTGTGTGAGCTGTGATTGGTTGAGATTACATTTTAAAACCTGAGCAGTGGCATATTGAAGACCTGAAAACTCTAAACCTTCAAATGTTTTATCACTTGATGTACTGGTCCAGAACGGCTTAGATTGGACCAGAATATCAGCTAAACACTGAGCCGGAGTTTTTTCCCAAACATTTATAGACTCTACAGAAAAAAACAAGATGAGCTTTTTGTGCCTTTAAACTTAATTTATTATGACATCACTTCCTCTTAATTGGTTTCTGTTCAGGCGTCACATTTGTGTCACGAAAGAAAGAATCTGCAGCTCCAGAACCAGAGTCTAGACCCGGCCCTCTCAGGGGTGCGCTTGGTTTGCTAACTGTTAACTTTAATGCTATAGTGTTCTGCTCAGACATATAGAGCCGCGCTGTGGGCACTACTGACCCAGTGGAGGAAGCTCAAACTGAAATCTCTGAGACAGATAGAAGAAGAAGCGGCGACCTGACGGGTCCGAACATCTCTAGCGATTTCAGACTGACCCTGCTGACCTGGACCTGTACATGCAGATTTATTTTTCTTTTTTAACCTCTTCAGATCAGTTTAAAGTCACCGAAACTGTCAATTTATGGCAACGGGACGGATTCCATCCTGGAAACAAGTAGGCACTGTAAGGATTTAAATCAACTTTCCTGCTGTTAAAGAGATTTTTTAACTTAATTTTATTATAGAAGTAGGCTTAATAGATCAACCCCTATGGATCAGGCAGTCTTCACTGATCCCATTTCTTAAATGTCGGGACCAATACTGACAAACATTGGATCAGTGCATCTATGGTTATTTCTGCTGATCAGACGCTTTGTAAGATTCTAAAGAAAAAGATCAGAAACAATTTCAATAGAAATATGACTCTAGAACAAACAGTAATTTGAAAATGAAGCTCAGATTTAATTTATTAGCCTTTTTATCGTCACAGTTAAGCTTTGAAACAGTCTTATAGCCCTGAATGTGACGCAGCTTTCTGTCTGAAATTATTTTATTTATTTCAGGACTTTCTTCTGAGTCCAGCTTAGAAAAATGTAAAAAAAAAAAATACAAATAAAAACTTAAGTTCTCTAACAGAGATTAAATATTTTTATAAAAATAAAGCCAGTGAGAGGTTTAGATGACAAAAAGGATTTGCTTTTTTTCTGATTTTATTTTGAAAGGTTTTAGTTAGAAGAATCCATAGGGCTGCATTCTATCAGCAATTTGACCCCATCTGCTGAGCTTTTATTTTGAAACTCTCCATGTTTCCGGATGTATGTGCTGAATGTATGGTGGTTGTGGGCGGGGCCTTGTTGCATGATGGGGAGTGGGGGGGGGGTGCTAGACTCAAACACAGACAGTTTGTTAAATCTTTATTTATTCTGGAGGTGTGACAGAAGTATGGCGCATGAATAAATAAATAAACCTTACAACCAATGGCTGCTGTCCGTCTGTCCGAGCCCCGCCCACAAGCTCACCCCTCAATGAGTCAAGTGCTGACTGGGTAAGGCTGAGATTGGTCCCCCTACAGCAGGTGTTTAGAACAATAAAATATGAAAAATACAAAACAAACGGCTTCAGCTGGGGTTCATCAGACACCTGATGATGTCATCACCAAACCCCGTGGCTGAACACACACACATCCATCCAAACACCTGATGGACTCTGCCTGCAGAAATGTTTCACCTTTTTTTATTTTTTTATTTATTTTTTTTGGTCCAGTACTGGTGAAATGTTTTGACCGTCAGAATAAAGAAGGTTTTTTTAAGTACATTGAGGCAGGCTTCTGATTGGTCGACCCGCTGGAGGCGGGGCATGTCCTCTGGTCCGGGTTAACAGGACTCAAGGCAGCTCTTTAACGAGCTCATCTGGTACCTGAACATCCCTGAATCAGAAACCATCACAGTTTGTTCAAATTAGTCCCGACCTGATTCACTTAAAGAAAGGAATCAAAGCTGTCGTTTCCATTGTAACAAAACAAAAGCTTAAACTTGGATGTTTTCCACCAAAGTGCTTCTTTGTTCTTTTTTTTAACATTAAATCTTAACACAGAGCTCTGATTGTTGGATCCAGATCGCAGACGGATCTGATTTGATACGAGACTTGGTGTGAGACCGTTTCTGTCTACGAGTCCTGATGAAACCTGTGACCCGTTAGCTGATAAATAAACCATACAAATAAGCTGCAGAAGTCTCAACTCGACACCCGGCTGATTAATATGTTGCTTGTTGGATCGGTTGCCCACGGCGACCCGAACCGAATGCTGCGACATGTTTACGATGAACCAACAGCTTAAAACCTGCTGGTCGCATGACCACCAGGAGGAGACGTCCCTGGCATGCCCAGCTGTTGGTCACATGACCAACAGGTGGAGCCGTCCCTGGCATGCCCAGCTGTTGGTCACATGACCAACAGGTGGAGCCGTCCCTGGCATGCCTACCTGTTGGTCACATGACCAACAGGTGGAGCCGTCCCTGGCATGCCCAGCTGTTGGTCACATGACCAACAGGTGGAGCCGTCCCTGGCATGCCCACCTGTTGGTCACATGACCACCAGGTGGAGCCGTCCCTGGCATGCCTACCTGTTGGTCACATGACCAACAGGTGGAGCCGTCCCTGGCATGCCCAGCTGTTGGTCACATGACCAACAGGTGGAGCCGTCCCTGGCATGCCCAGCTGTTGGTCACATGACCAACAGGTGGAGCCGTCCCTGGCATGCCCAGCTGTTGGTCACATGACCACTAGGTGGAGACGTCCCTGGCATGCCCAGCTGTTGGTCACATGACCAACAGGTGGAGCCTTCCCTGGCATGCCCAGCTGTTGGTCACATGACCAACAGGTGGAGCCATCCCTGAAGTCGCCAGCAAGGGGAGTTGGGTGATGCATTATCTCTGCTGTGTAAATAAGAGCTTTGTTGCTGCTGCGATTTCCTGTTTTTCAAAGTTAATAAGTGGAGGACCAATGAGAAGCCAGAGCTGTTAAAGCTTTGTCCTCATTGGCTGATCAGAGATCTGGTTATTCAGTGCGATGCGTCACTCTCTCTCCTTGTTCGGTGCCTCTGACTGACTCACTCATCTTTTTTTTTGTTTTTCCTTTTGTCATATTTAGCACCAACATAAATAGTTTATAAAAACACACTCACTCACACACACTCACACGCCTGTCTTATAAAACGATCAGTCTCTGTCTGCTCCTCCTCTTTGTAATGATGAGGGGGTGAAAGCCGAGCGGCCGGTCGCTGCGGTAACTACACGTCCAGAATCTCCTCGGCGGTGCCGCCGCAGCGCAGCCGGTAGCGACCCGTTCTCCAGCTGATGGTGGGGTCCCACAGAGCCGACAGGAAGATCTGCACGGCCATGGACTCTCGGATGAACCAGGCCACAGCGAAGTCCAGCTTGGAGAAGCTCAGAGGACCGCCCTGCAGGCGACCAGAGCCGGTTCAGTCTGAGAACTTTACATCTGTTAAAGTGCAGACGGTCATGTGACCTACCTGGACTCCAGTGAGCTGGATGTAGTCGGCGATGAACCAGGCCAGACAGTGACACATGAAGAAGACCATCATGTCCCACCTGAAACAGAAACCAGTCAGGTTGGGTCTCACGCCATCGGTCACATACGGTCAGGCATTTTGGAGGAAAGGAGGAGAAAGCGACAGAAGGAGATCAAGTTCTCTAAGCAGTTCCACGCAAATATATTGCGATATAATAAATCTGACGAAATCGTTTTTATAATCTTTTTATAATCTTTTAAATAAAGCATTTTAAATGCCACGATTTAATTGATTTTAATGCCAATTAAGGCCTCTCTCACGTTATGAATTCAGTTTGTTTCTAATGTTTTTCATGTAGAGCAAAGTGAAAAAAAAAGCTCCTTTTCCCATTTCGGTGCAGGAAAATGAGACGGGCAGCAATGAATGATCCTTTGAACGCAAAGTGAGACTAGACACCTCTCTGTGTGATCCGATTACAGTGAAACAGCATGAGCATGACCTTATAAATAGAAAATGTCCCCCGTGTCGCAACCTTCTGGTGAAGAGAGAATTTATCCCACTCACAATGACATGTTAAAGCTCCACAGTTAGTAAGAAAGCTCAGAGAAGCATAATTAACTGCGGATCTTTTGAAGACTTTGAGCTGAAGGGGTCAAATATATATATATATATATATAACCAGGGGCGGATTTAGGAAATTCAGGGCCCTAGGCAAAGACGCGCCTAGGCTGCATCAACCAATGAGAGAAGCTGATCTGGGAGCTGGAAGGGAGTCAGACGCAGCACTGCTGATGCAGAGCGCTATGATCACTCCTCTGAAACAGTTTATTAACGCCTAAATTAACTTCAAATGTAGAAACCTGCCGGCAGAATATGTTGGCTTTTATTATCCTGCTGCCTGCAGTTTGTAGCACAGACCTGAAAAACGCTAACATCTACTTCCAGCCGCCACCAACAGGAGGGGAAAACCCCCAAGAGGCGAGCGGGCCTGAGGCAGCTGCTGCTGGGGATTCCCAGTGACAGCGCAGCGCCGGTATGTGGGGGTCTGAGCGGCTCCCGCAGAGAAATAATCTTTGAAGGCAGGATGGTAATCTGGATGAACTGACTGCACAGACCATGTTTTCAGGAGGACTTTCTCACTTCAACATAGATTCTAACTACTTTCTACCCGCTGATCACAGCTAATATAGCTGCCATTGTTCCAGGCAGAGAAAGGATAGGGTAGCTCCGCCCACCACGCATCAGACCCACTTTCCACCGCACAGCTAAAGCAGCAAAGATGCTTCAGCCGCTGTCAGAACTAAACTTGTACAAGCAGGGTTCCTACAGCATAAGGCAAGTTAAATTCCAGACTTTTTAAGACTTTTTAATGCCGCTTGAAATAAAAATTTAAGACCAAATTCACAAGAAACACAAGAAAAACCTGCTTGCGACAACTTAACCCAAAGGTTTATTTTAACATAAACCACTGCACTAATGTTTCAAATGTTGAAAAGCTTCCCATACAGGAAGAAAGCTAAAAACACACAAATGAAAGATAAATTTTAACAATTATTTAGCAGGTTTTAGCAGGGAACAAAACAAATCAGTTTTAAAGCCCCAACATAACCAGTGCTAAGTCTTTTTTGCAGCTATTTTTCTTTGTATGGTTTTCTTAGTATGTTTGATTTGGTGATAAGTGGAGGCGTTGCAGAGACAAGGGTGGAACTAAACTGAGAAATACCGGCTGTTTCTCTGTAACTCCATTTTGACGCTTTGTGTTTCGTGCTTCACATGTGACTCCACTGCCTTAATTCCCATCGTTCTGAGCTTGAATGACTTCTAGCATAAATCCACTGAGCCTCATGTATGTTCCCTGGTTTTAGCCGTGGAGGAAACTCTTGGCTGGAGACAATTTTGGTTACATTTACACTTGCTCATATTTTCCAGACAAAAAGTTAATGGAGCATCTCCCAAACGTCCCGGCAGCAAAAACGCTTTATTGGTTCCGCTATCGGGACGGAACAATAATGGAGAGCAGTTATTTTTTTTAAATAAAAAAAAAGGTCAATTTTAATGTTTTATTTAGATTACAAAAATAAATCGTAATAAAAATAATCCTATTTATGATGTTATGTTATGTTTTTATGCCTTTCCTTTAGTAAATGTGATGCCACTGGCTACATATCAGTTGATATTATTATTGTTAATCATATATTATTTATTTATAGACTGTCCTGTTAAACTCTGGTAATGTTTAAGGAGTTCAGTCCATTAATCTAAATATCATGAAGCATAAAAAGATGTAAAGCTCCAGATTTGTCTCCTTCATTTTGTAATCTGTGCTTTAAATAAATCTAATGAACATGAAGTCCTGAACAAAGAATCTTGATTATATTTAATCTTATCATTTTCAGAGATTAGGAAACAACATAACAAACTGCTATCAAAGTTTCTTATCTGTGAATCCTTTCAGCTCAACCAGCCTGAGGAGTCAAACTTCAAACCTCTGCTGGAAACAATCACTCTGTTTCCAGGGGGGGGTCTAAATCTGAAATGTTCAAAACAGTTTTATTCAAACAACTAAATGTTGCAGTAACTCATGAAGACTTTAACGTTTTCTTGAGGATTCCAATTTCAGCTTTTATTCTTTTAGTTTAGTTTCGGCCCAATCTTTGATTTTCCGACCAAAGATCCTCAATCATTCCTGGAAACTGTGAGGTTTTACTTCCTGCTGCTCAGCTTCTAAACGCTGTTTAAGCTCCGCCCACAGGTGCTGTGTGATTCATGGATCCTGTTTCATGTAAACCTACCTGTAGGCTGAGAGGGACCAGCAGATCACTGCCGCCGCCATATTGGGAGAGGCATTGGCTCCTCTTCTGAAATAATTAATTCATTATCTAAATCTGCTTGTTCATGGCACACTGTTACTTTTAAGATATCTATATCTATCTATCTACATCTAGATACATCTACATCTAGATACATCTACATCTAGATACATCTACATCTAGATAGATAGATAGATAGATAGATAGATAGATAGATAGATAGATAGATAGATAGATAGATAGATAGATAGATAGATAGATAGATAGATAGATAGATAAAAGCTTAGCCTATATTTTGAGCTTTTCATGTAATGCTTTAAGATATGAAGATTTTTATCATAAACACTGAAAAGAACAATTCAATAAATCTTTAATCTCATTTTGGAGAATCAAACCGACTTTTAAGATATCTAAAATCACGCCGCCTGATTCGTCATTTAAAAAAGAAAAAGCACTAAAATCATGTTAAAAACACGAGGATTCACGTTGGACATGTCTGACATTGCAGAGCACTGAATAGTGAACACCACGAAGGCTACGATGTCTTGGAAACTTTCTGCTACGATTCGACTTGTCAGAAAGATAACTCAGAATATCTGAATTAAAATAAATTAAAAAAAAAATGTTGAAGATATCTCTAATTTTTGGGCAATGTCTCCCCCCATGCATGAAGCTGGTGCTGAACTGGAGAGCTCCTTCAGTGACAGACTGCTGCACCCTAAATGCACCAGGGAGCGTTATCACAGATCCTTCCTCCCAGCAGCTGGAAGACTCTAGAACCACCACTGTTCCCAACAACCTCAATCAGTTCTTCCATTCATGCTGATTCTGTACAGTTTCTACCTTATGCCGCTTTCACACCGGCAAAAGCAGCAAAATCGCGTCTGCTGCTTCCTTTTTGCTGCTTGTCTCAGTTAGTTCTGACGCGCGGCTGAAGCAGCTTTGCTGCTCTGGCTGCGCGGTGCAAAAGTGGGTCTGACGCGCGTTGGGCGGAGCTTCACTATCCTTTCTCTGCCTTGCAGCTATATTTGCTGTGATCAGTGGGAATAAAGTAGTTTTAATATGTGTTAAGTGAGAAAATACACCTGAAAACTTCATCAGTGCAGTCAGTTCATCCAGATTACAATCCTGCCTCCCAATGTTATTTCTGTTGGAGCCGCTCAGACCCCCACATACCGGCGGTGCGCCGACAGTAGGAATCTCCTCATCAGCAGCCTCTGGCCGGGTCTGTGTCATCAGCGCTGTGTCTCTCTCCCAGCCAGCTCCCAGATCAGCTTCTCTGATTGGTTGACGCGGCGCGTCGAGCAGCAAAAATTCAATTTTTCCATCTCGAGCAGCAACGCGTTTGCGGCGTGTCAGATGCTTAAACGCGCCTGACGCGCTGCTTCAGCTGCTCAGACGCGCTGCGCCTGCTGCTCAAAACGCGCCGCGGGACCTTTTGCTGCGCCTTGACGCGCGTCAACCATTGACTTTGCATGTAAACTCGCTGCTTCTGTCGCGCCAGCTGCGTCCGGTGTGAACGCAGCATTAGTCAGTTAAATAACCTGCTGCTGTCATTCTGCACATCTCTGATGTTGCTGCTATTTTCAAATATCCATTACTGTAAAAATGTCCATAGCTGCATATTGGTTATTTATTCTCCAGGTGAAGTTTTTAATTTGTTAAAACACTTTACAGTACAGGATTTTATTTATTTGTTTTTAAATTCCTCACTATTATGTTATTCTTAAACAGTTTTCTAAGGTCCACATTTCTGGGACTTTTTGCTGCTGTAAACATCAGAATTCCCCCATTTTGGGACAATAAATGGATTTTCTTTTCTGTTCTAATCTTCTTTAGATATCTTCAAAGGAATTTTAAGTCGCCAATAATGCAATTCTAGATCTGTATAACATAGATTTGTCTAATCATTTGCTTTTATCTGCTATTTAACTCCCACTAGTTAAATCCTGCTTTCAGATATCTGAGAACACATCAGAGATTGTCGATAAATTGATTTATGACTTGTCAAAACGAAAGAAAGATATCTCAAATGTACTTTGTGACTAGTCATTATTTAACTTTTGATTATCTGAAATATAACTTTCACAGTCAGTGATGGTCTGGAAGGATCTTAAACTGTAGACACTATTCAAATAAAAGGTAAATCTGTCGTCGTTTAGATTAGTCAGAATTGAATTAGAGATATCTGAAACTGGTCTAAATATAAATACAGATACTACTATATATTATAAATATTATATATTACTGTACTGACCTGAATATGGGACAACCCTGATTATAAGACGACGAGTATTTAGGACCAAAAAAAGACCAAAAAGACTATTTTAAGAAACAATTTTATATTGAAGTGTTTATAATTTCACATATATTAATATTGCATTGAAAGATTTGAGCAATAAACTATAAAAAGTAAAAAGACACAGTAATGACCAATTTAATCGAAATGACGCAACACATCAACTCGAATGCAATCTGAACTTTGCTCACGGAGCGTCTCAAAAACCTGCATCAGGCTTTTCCTCAGAGACGTCCTCTTCCTCGCCGTCTCTGCGACTCTCGACCCGCAGCTCGACTATATTTGGATACGTTTTCTTTTGCTCTCCGTGTTATTTTGGGCTTTATGAATGTGCCATATTCTGACATTACACTCTGTAAGGCCATATTTTTTTGCTGACTGACAGGATTCCTCCGCTGCGTTGACAACCATTAACTCATGATTGGCATCATAACTCCGCCTCAAATTTATCTGACTTTTAAACGCCTCCGTTCTGGGCAGAGACTCTCCTTTTGTTGCATTATTGTCACTTCTTCTCTGTTTTAATAGAAAGATGACCCCAGCCTCAGTGAGGTCACTGGCACCCTCTGCTGTTGCGTTCGTGTCGTGACCCCAGACGACTGTCAGCCTATATCGTTGGTTAGACGGCGATCATTAGACGACGCCACATTTTCACATTATTGTTAACAATTCGTTAACTGAGTCCTTGATTGAAGATATCTGGAATGAAATAAACCTGATTGTAGGATAAAACGTCTTCCGTACTGTACCTGAACACATGATGCGCCGCCCAGCCGATGATGAGGCTGGCCAAGAAGCACTCTGACACGGGTTCCAGGACGGTGGCGGGAACCATGTTGATCCGCAGCTTGGTCCACCTGTTTCAACAAATCTTATTAACGCGTCGTCCTGAAGAGGCGGCCGACGGAGCGGCGGTCTGCGGCTCACCTGATCATCCGGGACTGGAACTGTCCGATGGAGTAGGAGCCGGAGTTCTGCAGCGCCACCTGTGTTGCCATGGAGAACTTCCATCCTCTGGGAAGGAAAGAAGAAACGTGTCATGACCGAGGAAGAAAGCTGTCTGTGGCGTGCTAATGCTAATGCTAACCTGTCTGCGATAGCCTTGGCCATGAAGTAGTCCTCAGCAATGTACTGAGCAAAGGCCACCAGCCCCCCCGCCTGGTCCAGGACATCCTTCCTCATCAGACACGACATCCCCGTCACGCATTTTATCCCCGTAACGTTGGCCGAGATGTAAGAGCGGGGATGGGACGTCCCGAAGTACACCTGCACACAGGTGAGCCGCGTTAGCAGGAAGCCCCGCCCCCCTTCGGCCCACAGAACCTGACCTCACCTGCTCCAGAGTGGCGGCGAAGCCTTGGCGGTCGGCAACGTACGGCAGGCCGTGGACCAGGCCCACCTTCTCCGTCATCTGGTTGGTCAGATCCGTCAGGGTGTCGGGTTTCACTGTGGAACAGAACAGGGTCAGAACGTCCCACTGGGGGGCGAGGCCTGAGAGAGGGAGTGAAGCTGAGGGCAGGTTCTACCAGAACCACCAGCTGATTCTGGTATAAAAACCCAAATCCTCCATCTGTGCGAACAGAACCGGCCACAATGGACCCAGGCAGCCCTATGCAGGATCCTGTCCTACTGCTCAGAGTTTAGCATCAGGGTCAAGCTGACCCGGTTCTGGTTCTGACCTCTTATGCCGCTGTCACAGATCCACACCAGCCCGTATTTGGCGGCTTCATATCCGGGCATCAGGTTGTTGATCTTCGGGTTGATTCCGACCTTCTTCCCACCTGAAGAGGAACAGGAGCGTGACGTGAGGCTGGGGGGCGGAGACAAGGCAGGAAACAGGAAGTGACGCGTCTCCTCACTCACCGATGAAGAGTCCAGCGTCCACGTTGGGATATTTCCCCAACAGCTTCTTACAGACGTCCACAGCCGGATCGTCCTGGTCCTGGACGCACAGCAGGATCTCATACTGGAACACAGACAGAACCAGTTAGATCGGGTGATGATCGGGTGATGTGTGAGGCGAGGCGGCAGGGTCGGTCGGGTCGGTTCTGCTCACCTTGGGGTAGTCCAGAGTGAAGAAGGTCTCCAGGTTGGAGATCAGGTTTGGGTCGACGCCCTTCAGCGGCTTCAGCAGAGAAACTCCGAGGACCTGAGCGAACGGCTGCTTGGCCTCAGATCTCTTCTTATGGAGGCAGAGACGCCTGAAACGCAGAGGTCAAAGGTCAGCAACCGGTTAAAGGCCGCAGACGGCATCCATGTTGGGCTAAAGCCACTGGCTGTTGAGTGGAAGCCAATGCAAAATTTCCTACAATGCAATTTGGAAGTAGGAATAACCCATGCATGGGCGTAGGTTTGCATAGGGACCATAGGGACATGTCCCTACCAAAATTTTGGACCGACCCATTTGTCCCTACAAATAATTCGATATGAATAAGATGCTCCGTCTTGCTGCCCGGTCCTTCCTGTCCCTTAAAGTCAGTAACTGTGCTGTTTAACTCCCCTCTCATTGGTTGTTCTGCCTCAAGTTCCGCCTTCTCTCTTCCTGATTGGCTGTTTTCTAGTCCCATTCGTGTGTGTGTGCTTGGAGCGCCAAATAAGAATTTTATTCACGCCAGTTACTTCAAATAATATTAGGCTATGAAACTTATCCTAAAGAAAACAAACTTAATTCTATCTAGACTAAAACAGGCGAAAGCTGCTGATTGCTGATTCTTAGCCACAGTCGTCTGAAAAAGAAAATGTGAGGGTTTCCCTTTTAACAATAATTCATTTCAGTTACTGTTTTCATTTTATGACGACACTTTGAGACAGTTCAGCTATAAATAGCAGGTGTTATTTCTTTTATAGACTATAACAACACAAGATGGCGCCTAAACATCTGCTATTTTTTGTTTAGAAAGCATAATTACGGTTCTACATAATATTGATATTTCTTTGACTATTTCTACTTTTAAAAATGGGATAAAGCCAATAACGAACAGAGGAACACTATTTACATTGATTTCATTTTACATAGATTTCCACACAGTCCATATGTTAATTAGTATAAACTTTGGTAAAATGTTTATTTTGAATATTATTACATTACAGACACGATGGTGTTATATTTTCTTTTAATAATTGATAAAAGTGATTTTATATTTGAATAAATCTAGTCTCATTCTTAGTGATGTTTTTTGTAGCTGATGCCACTAAATGTAAATAGAATAAATGTATTTGCGTCCCTTGAATGTGTTATTTTGCGTTGTTTCATGATACATAGAGAGCTTTTTTTTTTTAAATAAGAGTGTTTCACCTGTTTACCTTTGCACAATTATATATCTTCAAAAGAAAATACAGGATAAATCCACATATAACGGGCATATTTACTATATTTGGTTAAATTGGCACATATTTACCTACTGTCTTAGTCACTGGTAAGTTTAAATGCAAACCTTTTCAAAGTGGAAAAAAGTCCTAATTCCACATTAATCAGAGCCAGAGACGCTTCAAACATTGATAAACAACATCTAATGTGTAGTGCTAATAAAATTAGTATAAATGTAGCAAGAAATGCTGCTGTTCTCTTTAAACGAAATGAACCCTGATGCTCACGTCAAGCATAAAAAAGCATGCATATTTTTGCATGGGTCAAATGACATCAATGAAACTTAGGACCAATAGTGTCCCTACCAAAGTGGAAATCAAACCTACACCCTTGAATCCATGGTCACTAGATGAGCATAAATATGCCAGGATGGACTTCAAATCATGGGATTTGTTGTGACCGTGGCGACTGATAAAGATGGCACTGGAACCGTGCGGGGAGGTGGAGTAGCAGAAAGTAGCGATCATCTGTCCTGATGGTCAGCTAACTGAGTTCACTATAAAGTGCACTATATAGTCCCTGCTCTATATAGTGATTCAGGCATTTAGGGGTTAGGGTGAGCGTCCGGACACAGCCTCAGTCTAATACCTCTTTTCCACTGGCCGAAAAACCCGTTTAAACCCGGGAACAATCGGATTTTAGTGGAAGTGGGAACAGCTTACTGTGGCGTCTCTACCCGGGTCAAGCAACTCACCCGGTTTACAGTCGCCTCGGCTCTGATCTGAGCCGGTTTGACCTGCCAGTCTATGTGATACCCTTGAGCGCATCGTACGGACGGCACCACACCGCTTCTGATCTAACAAGCAGAAACAGCTCTGTTTACATTCGATAAACATGGAGCAGCTCTGGTGATTGACAGATTAATCTCGCTTTGGAAAGATTAACTTGTCCCATCAGCTCAAATAGTCAAAAAGAAGAAGATGCCAAAGAAAGAAAAGGTGCATCGGGGGGAATATACAGGTGCTGGTCATAAAATTAGAATATCATGAAAAAGTAGATTGATTTCAGTAATTCCATTTAAAAAGTGAAACTTGTATATTATATTCATACATTACATACAAACTCATATATTTCAGATGTTTATTTTGTTTAATTTTGATGATTACAAATGACAACAAATGAAAATCTCAAATTCATCATATCAGAAAATTAGAATATTGTGAAAAGGTTCAAAATTGATGGCCCCTGGTGCCACACTCTAATCAGCTAATTAACTCAAACCACCTGCAAAAGCCTTTAAATGGTCTTTCAGTCTAGTTCTATAGGCTACACAATCATGGGGAAGACTGCTGACTTGACAGTTGTCCAAAAGACGACCATCGACACCTTGCACAAGGAGGGCAAGACACAAAAGGTCATCGCTAAAGAGGCTGGCTGTTCACAGAGCTCAGTGTCCAAGCACATTAATAGAGAGGCGAAGGGAAGGAAAAGATGTGGTCGAAAAAAGTGTACAAGCAAGAGAGATAACCGCACCCTGGAGAGGATTGTGAAACAAAACCCATTCAAAAATGTGGGGGAGATTCACAAAGAGTGGACTGCAGCTGGAGTGAGTGCTTCAAGAACCACCACACACGGACGTATGAAAGACATGGGTTTCTGCTGTCGCATTCCTTGTGTCAAGCCACTCTTGAACCACAGACAGCGTCAGAAGCGTCTTGCCTGGGCTAAAGAGAAACAGGACTGGACTGCTGGTGAGTGGTCCAAAGTCATGTTCTCTGATGAAAGTAAATTTTGCATTTCCTTTGGAAATCAAGGTCCCAGAGTCTGGAGGAAAAGAAGAGAGGCACTTCATCCACGTTGCTTGAAGTCCAGTGTAAAGTTTCCACAGTCAGTGATGGTTTGGGGTGCCATGTCATCTGCTGGTGTTGGTCCATTGTGTTTTCTGAGGTCCAGGGTCAACGCAGCCACATACCAGGAAGTTTTAGAGCACTTCATGCTTCCTGCAGCTGACCAACTTTTTGGAGATGCAGATTTCATTTTCCAACAGGACTTGGCACCTGCACACAGTGCCAAAGCTACCAGTACCTGGTTGAAGGACCATGGTATCCCTGTTCTTAATTGGCCAGCAAACTCTCCTGACCTTAACCCCATAGAAAATCTATGGGGTATTGTGAAGAAGAAGATGCAATACACCAGACCCAACAATTCAGAAGAGCTAAAAGCCACTATTAGAGCAACCTGGGCTATCATAACACCTGAGCAGTGCCACAGACTGATCGACTCCATGCCACGCCGCATTGCTGCAGTAATACAGGCCAAAGGAGGCCCAACTAAATACTGAGTGCTGTACATGCTCATACTTTTCATGTTCATACTTTTCAGTTGGCCAACATTTCTATAAATCCTTTGTTTTTATTGGTCTTCAGTAATATTCTAATTTTCTGATATGATGAATTTGAGATTTTCATTTGTTATTTGTAATCATCAAAATTAAACAAAATAAACATCTGAAATATATGAGTTTGTATGTAATGTATGAATATAATATACAAGTTTCACTTTTTAAATGGAATTACTGAAATCAATCTACTTTTTCATGATATTCTAATTTTATGACCAGCACCTGTACAGATAAAAGCACACTGACTACGCCCCGACTTCATTTCATGTTAACTCTCCATTGTTTACTTTCCTAATTTCTGTCGCAATGGTGACATCATAAAAGCTAACGCAGCGTGATGATGTCACCAGACACGCAGCGGCGGGGGACAGAGGCCAGGCAGCTGCCAGGGGTTAGACCATCTTTGTCTGCCACACTGGGAAAGGAGCTAATTGATTGTTAGCAGGTCGACCCATGTTTGAAAAACCCGCGGTAACGAGCTATTTTCAGCGAGAAAGAGGCTTAAGCTTGGAAACAAAGAATTTATGAATACGTTTTTTTTTTTTTATTATTATTCTTGATGGGAAACTTTACAGGTTAAAAACTTCATGTTCATAATGGAGCTTAGACCGCCATGCAGCCTTCACTGGGTTTTAATCCAACTTTTTATATCTCAAAATAAGCAAAAATTGAAGTGAAATCTACATTTTTACTTTACTGGGAATAATAATTAATAACAGTTGAAAATAAAACAGGTGTGCCGCTCAGCTTTCCACGTTAAATTGGATCTGGACCCCTCACACTGAGTCTGGTTCTGCTGGAGGTTTCTTCCTGTTCAAAGGGAATTTTTCCTCTCCACTGTCGCTACAAGCATGCTTAGTGTGAGGGATTGCTGAAGAGTCAATGAGTCGATGCAATCAGCTGGTTTTCCTTAGATAGAAAACTTTGAGTCAATCTGACTGGATGATCTGGTGAACTGGAAAGTGCTTTGAGATGACATGATGTGAATTGGAGCTATAGAAATAAACTGAATAGAATTGAATCTTCTTGATGCCCACCAGGACTGGACTGCAGCGATGTTAACATAAGTAGTATTTATTGTTTCTATTGCTATTCATCACGTTTAGAGTCTGAAACCCTTCATTAGATGAAGCATTAGACATGGGATCAGACGGGTAGGATCATGTGACAGTAATCACCGTTAGCAACAGAGCCAACAAAACCTGCACGCCTCGCTGGGGTCAGACTACGGAGCAACATTATAAAACATGGTTTTTTTTAAAAAGAAAACGTTTTTCAAAAATGGAACAAACAAAACATTTTTTGAGACTAAATTATGTGTTCGCAAAAATCCAACCAATATTTTTTCAGTATGCTTCAATAATTTATTTTCTTACATTTATTTGTTCAAATTTTTTTTTTGGGCTAGACTGAATTGCGATTTTTTTCAAATTTTGATTTAAAGATTTTATCCTCCACCTCCGGTGTAGCAGAAAATCAGTTGTTGTGGAGAATTGTGTGGGTATGGCGAGTGGGAAAGAACAGGAGCTGGAAGACGCGCCAGCAGCACTTTATAGGTCTGCTGTATGGGACCACTTTGCATTTAGAGTGACCTACGATGACAGCGCAAATAAAGTGGTGGATAAAAGTGCAACAGTGTGCAAGCATTGTGCAACACGTTAAGTTTATGCTAACAGCAACACGACCAACATGTCATGCTAACCCCGAAATCACTCATACTCCGCCCCGCTGCGCTCCAGACCGCCTGCTCAAAGCAAAGCCTGCAGCCTCCACTGTGGCTCCCGTCGCTCCGCTCTGAGTTCCTTGGAGATCGTAGAGAGCATGCGCCAGATGATTAAATTCAAAGCAGCAAAACATGCGGAAATGATCTGCGGATCATTAAAAATAATTACAATTCATTAATTTATTTTTTTTTCATTAATTTAATTACTTTTAATGGGATTTCGGGGCAACAATCAACATATACCGAACCGAAAACCGTGACCACGAAACCGTGAACCGAACCATGGATTTTATGAACCGTTCCACCCCTAATATACATATATATATATATATATATATATATATATATATATGTATATACCCATGCAAACACCCTGTGCAATAACCCTGTATAATAATACTACCATAACATTTTTTTTTACTATATATACTGCACTGTATGTATCTCATGCACCTTTTTCTTGCTTTGGCGGCTTCTTCTTCTTCTTTAAATATTTGAGCTGATGTAACGAGTAAATTTCTCTACTGTGAGATCAATAAAGTCCATCAATTGATCAATCAATCTCAAATATGTTATTTTATTGAGATTTTTTATTTGAAATGCGTTTGTTGCTTTCAATAATACTGGATCAACCAAAGCTCTGCTAACAGCAGAAAGTCTCAGTAGAAGCAGAGAGCTACATTACAGCCAATAGCCTGACAGCATCTCAGAGCGACAGACCCTGTCTGTTAATGATAGCTCTACATCTCGACTCACTGGAAATCAGACGTGTTTCATTCATTTCATTCAGGTTCCTGTTTAAAATGTTAAACAAATATATTCAGTGAGTATTTAATACTTAGACGTTGACTTAACTTTGGGATTACTCCTTCAGGGAAATTCTGGTTCCAGCAGCTTATAGTAAAAAGAGTTAAAGCAAGCAGGGTTTATACAGCAATGAGTAAGTCTAATTCCTGGTTTTCCAGCCACTTTCGTTAAAATTTGCATTTTCTCATTCTTTTAACTCTTCTCCGCCTCAAGCTTCTTTTCCAAACATAAAGCTTTACGATCAACCCGGAAGCAGTTCCTTCAAACACACACAACCAGTTATATCTAATATTCTATATCTGACTAAACTATTTTTAGAAACTTTGTTTTTCCTAAATAAAGCATTTTAAATGCCAGGATAATCACATTTAATGAATTTTAATGCCAATTAAGGCCTTAATTAAAAAAAAAATAATAATAACTTAAGGACTTTTAATGACCCTTGGAAACCCTGAGATGCCATTAAAGATAAAAATATCATCCATCTTCAGTCACACTTATCCCCCTAGACCCCGGGCCGGGAATCGAACTCAAACCTTCTTGCTGCAAGGCAGCAGTGCTCCACAGACCATCTCAAGATTAAAATCCGACAGACAAAATGAATAAAAAAAGAAAACATTTATGTTGAATACAGTTGGAACAATAAAATGATGCGCTATTTAAATTCAACACATTATCCCTTCATGGTATGGAAAGATTCCCTTGATACCAGAGAAACTAATATTTTTTTTATATTTCTGCTTAATAATTAATTGTTAATCAACAGATAAAAAAACAGCCAACTTTAGATGAAATCATTAATCAATCACTTGCATCTCTAAAAACAACCAAAGCCGACCGACAGCCTGCAAATAGAGTCAAACAGAACAAACAAGGTCCAGATATCAACCAGGCGTATAAATATGACCCCCCATGTTAGAGAGGGGGAGGGCGGGGGGAGGGGGGTTATGTGGCTCCTACAGCTCCCTCTATCCCAGCAGGATGAAGGGTTCTGATCTCCTGGAAATGGCTCTTCAGGATTCCCAGGAATGCTTCACCTCCTGCTGCAGAGTCATGAGACCCTTCCAGGTCTGAGGGCCTTAATCTGCTTAAAGCTCCTGATGATGATGATGAGGCTGTAATCTGGAGACAGAGCAGCTCTTTGTGGGATTAAAGAGCAGCAGGACATCACGAGACCTTCAGCCTCACGAGCTCTGCTCAGAAAACCATTATAGACCAGTTAGACCAGCCACCATCTCACAGAACAACAACCCAGAACCAAGACCAGAACATCTCCAGATCTGAACCCAGAACCAAGACCAGAACATCTCCAGATCTGAACCCAGAACCAAGACCAGAACATCTCCAGATCTGAACCCAGAACCAAGACCAGAACATCTCCAGATCTGAACCAAGAACATCTCCAGATCTGAACCCAGAACTAACACCAGAACATCTCCAGATCTGAACCTAGAACATCTCCAGATCTGAACCAAGAACATCTCCAGATCTGAATCCAGAACCAACACCAGAACATCTCCAGATCTGAATCCAGAACATCTCCAGATCTGAACCAAGAACATCTCCAGATCTGAACCAAGAACATCTCCAGATCTGAACCCAGAACATCTCCAGATCTGAATCCAGAACATCTCCAGATCTGAACCCAGAACATCTCCAGATCTGAACCCAGAACATCTCCAGATCTGAACCAAGAACTAACACCAGAACATCTCCAGATCTGAACCAAGAACATCTCCAGATCTGAACCCAGAACATCTCCAGATCTGAACCAAGAACATCTCCAGATCTGAATCCAGAACTAACACCAGAACATCTCCAGATCTGAACCTAGACCATCTCCAGATCTGAACCAAGAACATCTCCAGATCTGAATCCAGAACTAACACCAGAACATCTCCAGATCTGAACCCAGGACCAAGACCAGAACATCTCCAGCTCTGCTGATTTGATCAATAACCCCGGCATAATGACGTCATGGTTGGGTTGTTATCAGAATAATAATCCAGTCCTAATCCGATCATTAAATATTTAGATTTAACGAGATTCGTTAAAAGTCAATAAATTAAAGCTACAAGCTGAATAGAGGCAGATTAAACCGGAACAAGCTGCTCTAAATTCGGCTATAAATGTCCCAGCAGCCGCTGGGCTGACCAACAGAACCGGAACCAGGCCACCATTCAGCGGGATAAGTGGCCCGGAGTCTGACGGTTAGAACCTAACCCGGTTCGGACTGCAGTAGCCTGGTCGGCTAACCCGTCCGTCCACAGCTGTTAGCCGTTAGCGTGGCTCGGTCGGTCGGTCACTCACACATAGATGATGGACATTAAGTGCATGAGCCACAGCACCACGAACAGAACCAGGCCGAACACCGAGAAGCCCTGCAGGGCCACATCCAGCGGGGCCATGCTGCTCCGGGGGGGGGCGAAGCGGGGCTGGGGCAGGCCGCCTCGGGTCAAGCTAAAGCTCCGCTCGGACAGGGACCAGCTGACCGGCCTCACAGCGGAAACAACGGAGGGAAGAGGCGGGTGTGTTCAGGCCGGAAGCCAAGCCTCCTGCCGGGGGAAAGGGTTCAGGAACCAGTCCGGTTTTCGACGTTCCTCCAGCCGGGATTCCTCAGGCCGCGAGTCCGATGGGCCCGGAGGTTCTGGTTCCGGCTCGCAGAGCTGCTTTCTGTTGTGTGACTGTCAGCAGACCGACCAACGGTCAGCTGACCAATGGGGAAGGGGAAGAAAGAGACGGTGGAGCCTACCGGAAATCAAGAGGGCGTTTCCGTCTTTTTCCCTTTCAAAATAAAGGTTTTAAAAAAAATGTTATTTCATCAACTGTTTGGTTTTATTCGAATATTTTACTTTAGTGTAGATCCACTATAAAAGGAGTAAATGAAACAAACATTTTACAACAAATTCTACCAAAAATAATCTGAAAATGTATCATCAATAATGTAAATATTTAAAAGTGAAAAAAGTGAGGATCTGTGGAGCAGACAGAAAATATGGCAGAGAACAAACACAACCAAAACTTTGCTTAAAAATACCAGTAAAACTGAAACTTATTTAAATAATTCTTAAAGTTCCAAATATACATGCTCTATTCTCAATATATAGAGCTTTTACTGTCTGATTTCCACATAAACCCACCAGTGGGTAGCTTTGGATTTAGTGCCTTGCCCAGGGGAAGACTGACATCCACAGGAACCTGGAACCAAACCGAGAGATTCTTGGACAGCCACTCCTCCCATTGAGTCACGTTTACCTTTTCCTAAGTAAACAGGCTTCCCATTAAGGCCGACAGGTGATTGTGTTTACCTGAAGGCCCTGAAGGCAGCATGGAAACAGGTTGCATCACTGGTGAGTCACATAAAGTGAATCAAGCTCAGACAGGTAACAAGTGTTTCAACACCTGAAACTGTTTGTTTCCATCAAACACATGCTGGAGCTCAGATCAGACTCGACTCTCGACTCCCCGGCCCACATTCAGACCTTTCTGACCCAGAAAAACACCTGCAGCCAGTTAGAGGTGAACCTGCTGGAGCCCAGGTCAGGTTCTCCCCCTACTCTGCAAAAATAAAATCTAAATAAGTCCCTTTTTCTTAATATAAGTGATTTTTTTTTTTCTTTAACTGAGGAGGAAAGTGAGAGATTTGCCAATTGGACAACACAATTTATATTTTAAATAAAAGAAAACAATTGCATTGTTTTATTTCAAGTATCTAATAATCTTATTTTAAGAGTGAAAATACTTATCAAATTGGCAAATCATCTTATTTAACAACTCAAATTAAGGGTAAACACACTTATTTGAAGAGGTTTTTACTTATAGTTTTTTTCCAGTGTAAAAAGGTCATACTGGGACAACACTGGGTTGATTTAACCTTTTAACCCTTCATAGGGCACTCAGTGAAATACTTTGAAAATCAAAATTTCAATCCAATAATGTTATTGGAATCCAGGACAATACTTATTACCTTTGTAACATAAACAAATCTGGATATTTTTATGGCAAAAATCAGTGTCATTGTAACAACAAGAACTTCCCCGAATATATATATAAAAAAAAAAAGTGTTTCTATAAGAATTTAATGAAAAACACTCTGAGAGTGAAAGAAACACATTTTTCTTGGTCCAACATAACCTTAGAGGCATTAATGCTGATACTGGCACTGACATTTTTTAGTTTATAAACCTAAATATAATTGTTAGCTAGGCTTATTTAGTTTTTAACTTTACTTTTGAACTTTTCACCTTTTTTCCCCAACTTAATTTACAGTACACTGGAAAAAATTGAAGTCTAGAAAAGTCATTTTTTCTTAAAATAAGACGATAAAAGAGTCATTTTGCCAAAGAATCAAGACAATTTAGATTTAAAATTAGAAAACACAATTACATTGTCCTGTTTCAAGTGCATCTTATTTTAAGAGTAAAATACTCATTATATGGCAAACTATCTCATTTACCTGCTCAAATTAAGGGTATATACACCTAATTTAAGAAATGTTTACTTGTTTCTAATTAATTTTTCCAGTGTAGGAAATATTTCATTCAAGAGCTCCTCTAATTGGTCAAATGCAAGAATACGATACCTTGCATAGAAACGGTACCTTGCCCTATAAAGGGTTAACTGATAACCAACTTTCATTGCATGAAGACCAATAGACTGAGAAGTTGGACCCGAGTTCTGATGGTTAAACCTTAAATCAACAGGAGGAGCCGTGGAAAAATAGCCCTGTAATAACTGTGTTACACATGCGTGACGTTCCATGACTTGGGCTGGTCAGGATGACATCATCCTTCCTGTCTTCCTGAAGCAGCACCGGCTTGTATTGGAAACGATCTGATCAGAGGTCAGTTTTCTTCCAGTTAATAATCAGCAAACGAAGGCGAACCGTTTTCTGTCATAGAATCAGTGAAACGGATCTGGAAGCTGAAGGCTTCATGGAGTCACTGGATTCCCTCTAATTTCATCTCTCTGAATGCTGTGATTAACATGCTTTCTGCATTGCTCTGCAACACAGCAGCACCATCAGAACTTTAACTGGGTCAAACATGATGACTACTGCAGCTGGAGATCCATCAAACTGGTCTCTAACCAGTCCTCTGGTCCCTGTCTCCTGATATAAATACAATGTTTTGATTAAATAAAATCTTAAAACTATGAAACAGAAATCATATTTTTCTTCTTAGTGGTTTTTAAGCAAATAAGCATTGAAAAATCTATTTCCTGAAACTAAAGAAGCCTTCCTAGTTTCAGCCTTTCACCACAGGAAGGCATGACCATATATGGAACTTCAAACAAATAGCTCAGGAAATAAAAAGTTTTTCTACCTGGAGACAAAACGGATGAAGTGAGAATGACATTATTTTACCAAATAACTTGTAGGAAAGGAAAAAGGGGAAGCAGAGAGGTTGGAAGAGGCTGCATTTCAACATCCAACAAAAACAGTCCTGTTAGAAACAGGGTTGTGAAACCCTAGAATCAAAGCTGATGAGGTCACAACACATGAGCAGCAGGTGAGTCAGCAGCCAGACCATCACGTCACCAGTAGCTGTAGGACAGAAGATCTGCTGACTGATCCTGAGCGTTTAACTGAAACTCATCCTTTACTCTGTGACTGACTGCAGCTGCTGTTTTAATTCTATTCAGTTTATTTCTATAGCGCCAATTCACATCATGTAACTTTACAGTTCACTAGATCATTCAGTCAGATTGATTCAAAGTTTTCTATCTAAGGAAAACCAGCTGATTGCATCGACTCATTGACTGAGCAATCCCTCACATTAAGCATGCTTGTAGCAACAGTGGAGAGGAAAAACTCCCTTTGAACAGAAAGAAACTCCTGTTAAAATCTCCAGTTTTACTCCTGTGTAGCATTATGCTACGTTTACACAAAAATCTGCAAATGTTCTGCATATTCTGTGACCCACCCGGGGGAGGGCGCTACATGCATTTCACCGCAGACCTCTTTAGGTTTAGGGATTCGTTTTGTGATGTAAGTGGACAGACTGGTTCAATTCAATTAAATTCAGTTTATTTATATAGCGCCAAATTCAAAACACATGTCATCTCAAGGCACTTTACAGTTCAACCAGATCATACAGTCAAATTGATACAAAGTTTTCTATCTAAGGAAAACCAGTTGATTGCATTGACTCATTGACTCAAATACAATCCCTCACACTAAGCATGCTTGCAGCGACAGTGGAGAGGAAAAACTCCCTTTTAACTGGAAGAAACCTCCAGCAGAACCAGGCTCAGTGCGAGCGGCCATCTGCTGAGGCCCACTGGGGTTCAAGGAGACAGAAGCAGACATAGCAAAAAGCAGCTGTAAAAGGCGGCCCCGTCCAGGAAACACACAGCCAGGCAGACGAGCTCCAAGGCAGCTCCCATGCCAGAGGATGAAGAGAGCACATCCACCCAGCCACGGCCAGAGAAACAGGACCACACTGGAAAACAGGCCGATCTCCAACATCTACAAACAAGGGTGTTGATGGAAGCAGCACAGCTGATGTTTCTTTCCTGGATGACGTCACAGCCAAACAGGAACAGATGAGGCAAAGCTACTCTGAGGAAAAGCAGAGAGAGCAGAAGGTTAGAGATTGAACTAACAGATTCTGCAGAATAGGAGAGCAGAGAGAGAATGAAGCAGAATGATGAAAAAGGGGTCCCTATGTCCTCCAAAAGTCTAAGCCTATAGCAGCATAGCTATAGAGATAGCTCAGGATAACCTGAGCCACTCTAACTAGAAGCTTTATCAAAAAGGAAAGTTTTAAGCCTAGCCTTAAAAGTAGACAGGGTGTCTGCCTCACGGACTAAAACTGGTAGTTGGTTCCACAGGAGAGGAGCCTGATAACTAAAAGATCTGCCTCCCATTCTACTTTTAGAAATTCTAGGAACCACTAGTAAACCTGCAGATTGACAGCAAAGTGCTCTGTTAGGAACATAAGGAACAATCAGATCTCTGATATAAGATGGAGCTTGGCCATTTAAGGCTTTATATGTGAGAAGGAGATTTTAAATTCTATTCTTGATTTAACAGGAAGCCAATAAAGAGAAGCCAGGATAGGAGAGATATGATCTCTCTTTTTAATTTTCATCAGAACTCTGGCTGCAGCATTTTGGATCAGCTGAAGGCTTTTAACTACAGTTTGTGGACTTCCTGATAGTAAAGAATTACAATAGTCCAGCCTTGAAGTAACAAATGCATGGACTAGTTTCTCAGCATCACCCCTGGACAGGAGATTTCTAATTTTTGCAATGTTCCTCAGATGAAAGAAGGAAATTCTAGAAACCTCTTTGATCTGGGATTTAAATGACAGGTCCTGATCAAAATTAACACCAAGATTTTTTACTTTATTATCTGAAATCAGTTTAATCCCATCCAAATGAAGTGACTGGCTAATCAGCTTCTTTTTCAGAGACTCTGGTCCAAAGACTATAACTTCTGTTTTGTCTGCATTCAGAAGCAGAAAGTTAAGAGTCATCCAGGTTTTTATGTCTTCAAGACATGCCTGTAATCTATGTAATGGGTTAGCTTCATCTGGATTTATAGACAGATATAGCTGGGTATCATCAGCATAACAGTGGAAATTAATCCCATGCTGTCTAATAACTCTACCAATTGGGAGCATGTATAAAGTAAAGAGAATTGGTCCTAGCACTGATCCCTGTGGTACTCCACAGGTAACCTTTGAGCGTGTTGAAGATCTATCATTAACATAAACAAACTGAATTCGATCAGATAGATAAGATTTAAACCAGTCTAGTGCTGTTCCTTTAATTCCAACAAAATATTCAAGTCTTTCTAAAAGAATATTATGATCAACTGTATCAAATGCAGCACTAAGATCCAACAGGACGAGCACAGATACAAGTCCATTATCTGAGGCCATGAGAATATCATTAGTGACTTTCACCAGAGCTGTTTCAGTGCTATGATGAGCTCTAAAGCCAGACTGAAACTCTTCAAAAAGTTCATTATGGTGTAAGTGGTCACAAACTTGTTTGGCAACTACTTTCTCAAGAATTTTGGATAAGAAAGGAAGATTGGATATAGGTCTATAATTGACCAAGTCATCTGGGTCAAGAGACTGTTTCTTAAGCAGAGGTTTAATTACAGCAACCTTAAAAGCTTTAGGTACATATCCCTGTAACAGAGATAGATTAATCACATCTAAAATGGAGGAGGAGATCAAAGGGAATACCTCCTTAAATAAACTGGTTGGAACTGGATCTAACATACAAGTTGAAGGCTTAGATGAAGACAATAATTTTGCTAATTCAGAAAGTTCAACTGGATCAAAGCAGTCTAAACCCGGTTCAGATTCCATGACTACCTCAGGTACAATCGCGGATAGAGGAGTGCTTATGATCTTATTTTTAATAAGATCAATCTTATTTATAAAGAATCCCATAAAATCATTGCTGCTAAGAGTAGGTGGAATGGACGGTTCAACAGAGCTATGGCTCTGGGTGAGTTTGGCAACTGTATTAAAAAGAAATCTAGGATTATTCTTATTCTCCTCTATTAATGAGGAGAAGTATGCTGCTCTTGCTTTACAAAGGGTCCTCTTATACAGCAGTAAACCATTTTTCCAGACTAGGAAGGACTCCCGCAGGTCTGTGGAGCGATATTTTCTCTCCAGTTTCCTAGCATTTTGCTTCAAAGTACGCAGCTCTGCATTAAACCAAGGAGCAAGCTTTCTATTTTCAACGGTTTTCATTTTCAAGGGAGCTGCGTTGTCTAAGGCAGTACGCAGAGAACTAGCAACCCCATCAACAAAATCATCAACCTGTGAAGGGGAATAAGCTATGCTTTTGCACTCTGCAGCACTGCTCAGCGACACAGAGGAGAGAGAAAGTGAAGCAGATTCTTTAAAATTTATAACTGCACTATCTGATAAAGATCTACTTAAATTGAACCTTCTTTTGGGGGAGGAGAACTCTGTTAAAGTAATCCTGAAGGTTATTAGAAAGTGGTCAGAGAGGACAGGGTTGTGAGGAAATACTGTTATTTCTTCACATTCTATGCCGTATGTCAGCACAAGATCCAAAGTATGAAGATGAGAATGTGTGGGACTATTCACATTTTGAACAAAGCCAATAGTGTCTAAGATAGCATTAAAGGCTGCTCTTAAGCTATCGCCTTCAATGTCAGCATGGATGTTAAAATCTCCCACTATGATGACCCTGTCAGTATTTAATACCAAATCAGAAAGGAACTCTGAAAACTCATCTAGAAATTCAGAGTAAGGACCTGGCGGACGATACAAAGTTATAAAAAGAAGACACAACCACATCCAGATCCTGATTGTTTACACAACCAGAAAGGTTCAGATGTTTGCTTTGCATCGCTGACCAGCCGCATTTAGTCTGAACATTATCTAGTTTTACAATCATCTTATTTTTTGATATGAGAATTAGAGCGTCTAAATTATTTTCTACTACTGTTCTTTACTATTTTCTGCTTTACTACTTTATTATTCAGTTTATTTAGGGACTTTCTGAATCATTCCCATTTTTATGAAGCTAATTTTGTTCCATTTTTCTTGAAAAGGACAGATTTTGTAAACAGGGGGAAAAAATGTAACATTTAAAAAAATTATTTTTCATGTTTTTTCTTATAGATTTTGACAAATTTTATTCTTTTCCTGTTATGTTTTACAAATAGGACGCACATTTCTATTGGTCTGCTGGACGTTATCAAAAACATCTTTATTGGTCAAGGAGGAGAGGCAGAAAGCGAAGAAAATATGATCCGTAAAATGCTATTTGAAAAGAATGCATTTTGTAAATTTGAATCCAAAAAGAAATTTGCAAAAAAGAAAAATGTAAATATAAATCTGTTAAATCTAAATCTACCAAAACATTGCATAATTGCAATGCTCTGAACTTCCATATCAAAGCATTTTACACATTATCTCCCACTGTGTTTACTGCTGCTCAGTTACTGTCTGACAGCTGTAATAAACTAAATGTCATTTTGTATACTTCATGTACAAAATGACGATAAAAGTTGTCTAAATCTAAGTAAATGGACCGTAGGAGCAGTGAGCCTTCTGGGACCGGCTCCAGGTCGGATCTGGCCCAATCATTCCTGGATCTTATTTTTGATGGATTTCTCTACCAGCCTGAAAATAAATGAAACGGAGCCGTTTTAAAGGTAAAGGCTCTTTATTTCTGACACCTGAACCCGTCCAAACCAGAACAGCTTTCATATAAACCATCAAACTGGGCCGATCTCAGTTTGGTTCCGATGTCCTTCCCGGCTGAAGGTTATGGTTCGTCTTCATGTCGGACTCTGAGCGGCTCCGCTCTGTGACCAGTCACATTCCGGGTTCTCCTTCCAGCTGGCCTCCTGGGTGTCGTAGACCTCCTGCGGATCAGAACCGGTCAGAACCGATCGAAGGCTCCGGGCTCAGCAGAAAGCCCGACTCGGTTCCTACCTTCTTCCAGATGGGGACACTGGCCTTCAGCTGGCTGATGCAGTACTGGACGGCCTGCTGGCCGGCGTGGCGGTGCGGAGACGAGATCGCCATGACGACGCTGGCCTCGCCCACCTTCACCCACCTGAGGGAGGAAGTGAGAAGGTTGAGTTGCTGCGGCAGAGGCGGTGACATCACGGTGGGCGGAGCCTCACCCCAGGCGGTGGTGGATGCAGACGTGCATCAGGGCGGGCCAACGCGCCCTCATGTCCGCACACAGCCTGGAGAACTCTGATTGGACCATGGGCTCGTACGCCTCGTACTCCAGACCAATCACCTTCCTGCCGTCCACCCGGCCCTCTCGGGTCGTACCTGCAGACATCAGAGAACACCTGTCCTCACGCAGCCTGAGACGTCGCCCCCTAGTGGCCGCCGGTTTGTTTTGAAGGACACTTCCTGAACCGGGTCAGGTGACGTCTCAGCCATCGGTTGAGACCCTGCTGGACCTGCTGGTTCTGATCCGTTTCTTTTTTATGTTTCAAGCTTTCTCTGGTGATGAAAGAAGGGATTCTCTAAGCAGTCGGGTCACCTGATCTGAACCCGATCTGAACCTGATCTGTACCCGATATGAACCTGATCTGAACCCGATATGAACCTGATCTGAACCTGATCTGAACCCGATCTGAACCCGATCTGAACCTGATCTGAACCCGATATGAACCTGATCTGTACCCGATATGAACCCGATCTGAACCTGATCTGAACCCGATCTGAACCCGATATGAACCTGATCTGAACCCGATATGAACCCGATCTGAACCTGATCTGTACCCGATCTGAACCCGATCTGAACCTGATCTGAACCCGATATGAACCTGATCTGTACCCGATATGAACCCGATCTGAACCTGATCTGAACCCGATCTGAACCCGATATGAACCTGATCTGAACCCGATATGAACCCGATCTGAACCTGATCTGTACCCGATCTGAACCCGATCTGAACCTGATCTGAACCCGATCTGAACCTGATCTGAACCCGATCTGAACCCGATATGAACCCGATCTGAACCTGATCTGTACCCGATATGAACCCGATCTGAACCTGATCTGTACCCGATATGAACCCGATCTGTACCCGATATGAACCTGATCTGAACCCGATATGAACCCAATCTGAACCCGAAATGAACCCCATCTGAACCCGATATGAAACCCATCTGAACCTGATCTGAACCCGATCTGTACCCGATCTGAACCCGATCTGAACCTCATCTGAACCTGATCTGTACCCGATCTGAACCCGATCTGAACCTCATCTGAACCTGATCTGTATCCGATCTGAACCGGATCTAATGTTTAATAATGATGCAGACAGACAGACTTTATGTGCAACTTCTGCTATTTTAAAGACTAAAATACATAAAAAATATTTACAAAATGAAATGGTCATGCTGAAGAAGCACTTCTCTAGATTTTTTTTTTTTAAATAACATCAGTAAGCAATAAAACGGATCCTTAAAGTGGCGAACAAAGTACTCAAGTAAAGTACCCGAGTAAAAGTATTGATACGGTCAAATCTAACTCAAATACCCCCCAAGTTCACCTCCCCTGTTCTACCTAGAAACACAGAGACGGCTCCGCAGGAGGGGCTGCTGACAGAGTCCACCACTTCCTGTACCGACAGCCAATCACGGCTCAGCCTGAAGACGTCCCTGGGTTCCTCCGTCATGTCTGTGAAGAGACGCCGGCGATCAGTCGTGATTCGGACCCCGAGGGGCCGTCTAACTCCTCCCTCACCGTCTGCTCTTTATCCTCCGCTCAGCGGCGGCACCACCGCCACCTCGTCTCCGTCTGCCAGAGTCACCTGCTCGTCACCAATGGCAACGTACTGCTGGCGCACCGCCAGGACTACGTGGCCCTGGAGTTCCTTCAGCCTGTATGACGACAACAAGCACGCGTGTTAGAACCGTCCCATGTTGACTCGTCACCTCATGTCCCAGCAGCTGGTACCTAGGCTGTTTCCGTAGCAACAGAGCCCAGAGGTCCCCACTACTGATTGGTGTCGGCACAGCGACAAGCTCCTCCTCCTTGAGTCCGGTCAGTTCTGCGCTCTTGGCGAAGTACAGCACGGTCACCTGAAGAGGAAGAGGAGGAGACGCCATGGGGGGTGGGTCCACCTGAGATCTGCACATCGTCCTTCTAGGGCAGGGGTCGGCAACCAGTGGCTCCGGAGCCGCATGCAGCTCTTTAGCGCCCCCTTGAGGCCACCTGGAGCTTTTTCAAAAATTCATGAAAATATTTTGTTTGTTTGAATATAGTGTGCAGGAGGTCAAACAAACATTCATTATATTTTCCAATGCTGGAAATATTTGTATAATACATGTAAACAGAGATCGGCGGTTATAGCCTGCAGAACGTTTCAGCGCGCTGCCAGGCAGGTGGCTGCTGTAAACAAAGCGGCGGGTGTGTCTTAGACCAGGGATCCCAAAGGGAAAAAAGGAAGATAACAGATGAGAGAAGGGGATTCAAAGAAGAACGGAGCGAATCGTTTGCTTTCATTATCAATGTGGAAGGATTGCCAGCATGTTTGCTTTGTAATGAGGCATTTCCAGGGAAGGCTAAATCTGCAGCCCACCACCAAATATGGGAGGGAGAGAAAAAGTGCGACTGCAGAACTTCTGGATAAATTAAAGGAGAGCAAATAAGAGATTTAAGGAGTGGATTGCATCTCCAAACTCCACTACTGCTGCTGGTTTGGTTGCAAGCATAGAAAACCTTTCATAGATCAAACAGGTGGCGCTCTGATCAAAATGAAAAATCACACCAAGAAGCGCTGGTGACGGAGGATGTGGGATTTCAGGGTCAGAGAGCTCTGCTCTGATGGATGATGGATGGACTCAATCAGCTCCTCCCAACAGAAACACGTCCACCATAGAAAGATTCCCTTATTGCGTTTCTATCATTTCATCAATGCAACAAAACCATCTCCAGCTGGCTACGAGCGAGAGGCTCGCCAGTTACACATTTAACCACGAATGCTTATTATATATTTAAGCCCACGTAGTCCCGTTATAGCTGGCTAATCTACTTAGAGCCTGTGTTGCTAAATGAGGCTTATAGAACAATTTTACATTTTTGCAGCTCCAGACAGATTTATTTATTTATTTATTTTTTGGTCCAATGTGACTCTTTGAGCAGTTTGGGTTGCCGACCCCTGACCTAGTGATTCTCACCACCCCAGAGCTGCTTTAAAACATTCAGCTTGTCTGCATTCCTGGCTCTCAACCATCACAGCTTTTCCTTCCACTCAACTTTCCATTAAAATCAATAGTTAATACAGCTGGAACAATAAATATAAGTATAATGAAACAACTTGATAAATGTAACCCAATAGAGGAAGGTGCAACGTTTAGAAAGCAGTGGTACAAGAGGCCAAAGCTCCATGGAGACCTACAGCATGAGGAACATAGAACCTCATTAAAGAGGCGCCAGAATTATCATCCAAGGTGCCGAAAGTCAGCAGGAATCTAAAGTTATTCAAAAATGAAGGAAGCCTGTATGGATCCAGCAACATCAATGCGTCGGTGCATGCGTATCGGTGCGCGTGTCGATTCAAGAAAGTCATGTGACCGATACAGGAGTTGTTTCTAACTGACTGACTTACTAAACTATGATTAAAAACGTATTTATCAATATGATGCATCTGCTAAAAATAAAGTCTCTTCTTATGCACTTTGTCATTAAAATGATCAAGAATTTTGGAGCCTAAAAGGAACAGGAACGTTTCAACCGTTGTGTTTTTATTTTAATTTTCTCGTTGTGTCATCCTTTTCCTCTCAGTTATCACTCAATTAAAGTTAATTGAGATAAGTTGACTGGTAACTGAAATTTTCATGTTATGATAAATGTTTACATTATTGCTGCATCTAAAAATATCAAAGATAGTTTTATTTTAAACATAGATATGAAATAATACAATATAACCTACAGTAACTTATATTATATTGTACTAGCTCATCAAATCAATCAGATAAGCTGCCTGTAGTGTCTTTAAATGTCCAGCAGGGGTCAGTATCATTGACCCATCAGTACTGTATAGATTGCTGTAAATATTTACACTTAATGCAACTTTCTTTTATTATCAGACAATCGTGTTATAAATACTCCTGAGTCTTTGTACTTAATTTGTGCTAATAGAAACTATTAAGAATATTTATTTAATTTGGCCAGGGATAAAAAAAAAAATACTTTTTTGATATAATTACAAAAAACATCTTGTTTCTATATTTCACACTTAGAATTCATCAGTTTACTCAAGATTAAGCCCCTAAATTGTAGCTGAGTTCAGTCCAGAGAGGTTCTGGTGGTCTAAAGGGGCCCTTGGGGGCCTCACATGACCCTGCCTTCACAGTTAATGGGGGTGTGACCTGATTAGCTACGCACGCGGACTTTGAGATCTCGTGCTTGGCATCAGGGACAGACGCGCTGTCCGCTACCGCGCTTCAGAACTTGGTTCAGATTTTACTAAATTTAAGGATTTCTGCTTTTCCTGAACACCTGACATATAACGGAGGTTATCATCCTATTAAGAAGATGACCAGATTCCATTCGGCATGGAAAGTCCTTGTTAATAAACCTGTTCTTACCTCCCTAACATCTCAGTTTAAAGAAGTTTTTGTCATGCGAGACGTTAAATAGCTGCTAGAATTAGACGAAAAGTTATAGGAGTCTGGTATCAAAAGCTCACCTGTGCAGACATGAATCCGCCTGCAGATGACAACACACACCTGAGCAAACTCTGATGACCGACTCCTTCTGCTGCTTCTTCGCCGGCTTCTTCTGGTTCTATCGCTGTTGTTAACCCAACTCTATCGGTGCATTACTGCCACCAGCTGGACATATGAGTGAAAAGCAGTTTAACAGAGGAAATTAAAAAGTGTACTCTCTAATAACTATCTATGCATTTAAAAAATAATAGAATTTGAAATTCAAATAAACCTAAATCAGTTACACAGATATTGTTTCTAACAGTGAGGTTTTTCCTTCCTAGTTTACAAAGTCTACTGTACTGATTGATGGAAATTAGAGTGTAGTGATTATTTTTTTTTACAAAACCTAAGAGTTATCTGGGGTGTGCTTTGGTGAAAGAAAATAAAAAGTGATCAAAACAAAAGGTGAATTTAACTTAAATAGTCACCTGATGTACCGTGGATTCTGGCTTACGCGGTCCAAAAGATCAAAATGCAGTTCTTTGTTTTATTCCTGTGTTCAGACCAAACAGGTTAGAGGCTTCACAGGATTCTGCTTTTGCTCTTACTCTGGTTCCTGCACCTGTTCATTGACTGACAGACTGACAACTGATGACCAAACTGGCTGACTGGGACTGGAAAAAACCACATGACAACCCATGTGCATTATGAGCTCCCTAAAACCTCCCTATGAATACTGTGAAACACCTTTATTTATCCCAAGGTAAAATTAATTAACTAACTAAGTGAATCACTAACCAAAAACCTATTCTAAATAACAGAACAAACTAAATTATCTAAATTCTTAGATTTACAGTAATTGAAAATGGCAAAATAGCTGTGATTCTCCTCAAGTCGATGTGCGGGAAAAACAAATGCAAAAAGAGCCAGTGAATGTAGAACAATTAAAACATTTATTAAAAGAAAACCAAAACAAAGATCAAAGTTACAGGGATGCAATAACGATGGCCGCCCCAGTGAGATCTGAGACGGGACGTTCTGTTTCACAGAGAAACCTATTCCCTTCATTATAACTATCGCCAAACACCTGATGGATTATAGCTCTATGGTTGCAATCATACTGGATTAAATATGAATATTTCAATTAAACATCATTTTACATCTGAATAACAATTAATTCCACAGCTGTTATTTGATTAAAATGTTTTTATAGCAATTACATAGTTTATTAAACGAAACTTCAAGCATCAAAGATCCACTTTCCACTGTTGCACTGTGGGAGAATTTCAGGTTTATTTATCCAGTCCAGCAATAAATACAAAGATCCATGTAATTTGTCTCCCCCCCTCCTGGCCCTCCCCAGTGCATGCTGGTCCCATCCCGAGCCTTAAAGGTCCCATATTATGCAACGTTCACTTTATAAACATTTTGTAACAGTAATTTTTGTTCTGAAGCCTGAAAAAACCCGTTCCCCTCTATCATTGCCAAAAGCATTGTTTTGGATTTCTTCTTAGCCAAAACAAGGCTTTGTTTTTGGTCGGCTCTATAAAGCCTTCAACTCCACGCTAACTCTGACATTTTGAATTGAAAAAACTTCCTGGTTGGGAAGAGAAACGTCTTTAAACTTGGAAACAGAGAGAGTGAGAGAGAGTGGGAGGCAGGATTTGCTGGATTTAGCAACAAAAGTGCTAAGTTGGTAACACTGCAAAGAAAAGCAGAAAACTAGCTCCACATAACAGAAGTGCTAAACACCACTAGGGGAAGCAAACATGAACACATATGGTACCAAACCATATTACTACGAATTAACATCTATCGACTGTATCCGTCACAAAAACATAAAGGGATGCTTCAGAGAAGAGATATGGAGGGAAGAAAGAAAAAAGACAACGGCCGTCTACAGCAGCCGGGGCTAACTTTAGCCCGTATGCACCGGCCAGGGCTAAAGTTAGCCCATCTGCAGCGGCCAGGGCTAACGTTAGCCCGTCTGCAGCGGCCAGGGCTAACGTTAGCACGTCTGCAGCAGCCAGGGCTAACACTAGCAGCCAGGGCTAACGTTAGCCCGTCTGCAGTGGCCAGGGCTAACGCTAGCAGCCAGGGCCAATGTTAGCCCGTCTGCAGCAGCCAGGGCTAACGCTAGCAGCCAGGGCTAACGTTAGCCTGTCTGCAGTGGCCAGGGCTAACGTTAGCCCGTCTGCAGTAGCCAGGGCTAACGCTAGCAGCCAGGGCTAATATTAGCCCGTCTGCAGCAGCCAGGGCTAACGCTAGCAGCCAGGGCTAATATTAGCCCGTCTGCAGCAGCCAGGGCTAAAGTTAGCCTGTCTGCAGTGGCCAGGGCTAACGTTAGCCCGTCTGCAGTAGCCAGGGCTAACGCTAGCAGCCAGGGCTAACGTTAGCCCGTCTGCAGCAGCCAGGGCTAACACTAGCAGCCAGGGCTAACGTTAGCCCATCTGCAGCAGCCAGGGCTAACGCTAGCAGCCAGGGCTAACGTTAGCCCGTCTGCAGCAGCCAGGGCTAACACTAGCAGCCAGGGCTAACGTTAGCCCGTCTGCAGCAGCCAGGGCTAACACTAGCAGCCAGGGCTAACGTTAGCCCATCTGCAGCAGCCAGGGCTAACGCTAGCAGCCAGGGCTAACGTTAGCCCGACTGCAGCAGCCCTCTCTCTACATAGCCGTGTGTGAAGTACTGCTGGCTACGTGGCGATGTTTTTGTTTTATTAGGCAAAATGTTCGTTTGATTTGTGTTTATCTGACTGTGTTCATTATGATTCACCCAATAAATGAAAAAAGGCAAAATGTACTATTATGTAGAGACTATTAATAACAGGAGGTGAAATGCAGCTCCAGACGAGCCGAGTGTGTGGTGATGTCATCAGTTGACCCATATTTATGCTCCCGTTCGCCCAAAGTCCAAGGCCCCTGGGAAGCAGAGGAACCCTCTCAAATGCTTGTTTTTTCCTCTGTCTCTTTCCTATTACGGTTTCCCATCTCTTCTGGAGCTAAGGGCCGCTTTAATCCAGGTGACGACCCTTCTCACATTCAGGACACTAAGGGCCTGTAAACTGCAGTGAGGTATCCAGGAGATCTCTGCGTCCTTCATCCAGCAGGTTGCGCAGCTCTTCGAATGCAGTGGTTGATTTCTGCAGTTCATGCTGCAGCGTGTGGATCAGAGGTCCACAGTAGAGCCTGAAAAAAACAAAATCACTGATTTAAAACATGGTTTTGTTTTGTGAGGACAGACGGGACTGCTGGGAGGATCTTTACCGGTAACACTGAGGTTCTGGCAGGGGGCGGCCCAGCAGCTGGTTCAGATGGAGGCTTTGCCTCATGCAGTTCTGCCACTGGCTGAATGCATGAGCAACTTCAGGCTGCAGAGAGCGGCCTCCAGACTTTAAACCGTCCAACTTGGCCTTAAACTGATGTTCTAAAGCAAAGACATATTAGCCATTCATTTATTCATTCATTTACTCATTCACTACTTTGTTCATTCATTTATCCATTCATCTGGTTTGGTCTGCCGCGGTTTCCGTAGACTCGTGAACGCGCTTTTAGGAAATCCTATACACTACTGTTTATGCTCTAAAAACATTCTAAATGACTTCGTTTCGAGTAAATTATGGACTCTACCCACTCAGGACACTTGGAATACATTGGACGAGCAGTATGGAGGAATATTGACACGTTTTTTGTGGACTTTTATGGACCTTTCTGCCTCGGGCGCCATAGACCTCCATTATTTGAATGTCAGCAGACAGCAAGAAGCCTCCCAGATCTCCAGATGCATTTGAGATATCAAAAAAGTACTCCAGAGTGTTGTTCAGCATGGGGGTGAGTAGAAAATGAAGGCTAATCATGTTTTGGGTGTACTATTCCTTTAAGGCCTGTTTACGGTGTGATTTAGCCGGGGTTTCGCCTGGAGGGATCTATAGAAATCTGGCAACCTATTGAACGGAGTTGAACTGAGAGAGCGTGCCGTTCACAGACACCAGAATGAACGAGTTCACAATAACGTTCATCAGGCAGTAATGCAGTACGTTCAGTTCACGTTCGCCCAAAATATGAACGAGTTCATGCACAACACTGCATACTGGCGTCTGTTCTTTCATTCATTTGTTCATTGGTTGATACATTCAGCTGGACACTTGCTCATTTCTTAAGAAACTAATTCCTTGATTCATTCATTCATTCATTCATTCATTCATATCAGTTGTTTGTCCCTTCATACATTTATTCATCCATCCAACTTAGAGAATTGAGCACAGTACCTTTTTGCTGCAAGGCATCAGAGCTACAAACTGCACCACTGTGCAGCCACACCGATTGATTGATTCATTCATTCATTCATTAATGTTAAATCCTGATGAGTGTAGACTCACCTGCATCATCCTCCCCATATAGAAACCCCAGCAGTAAGGCCTGCAGACAGAACTTGTTTAAACTTCCTGGGCTGATCTCTTGGCGGTACTGAAACCAGAACCGCGTCACAATGATCGTTAGCTTCAGTCGGTCCGGAATATTTTCAGGGTTTAAGCTGGAACACCTGAGAGCTTCAAAAATGACCTCCCGACGCAGATCCTCCGGAGCCTAAAGAGGGATTAAAATGATTTATTATTTCTGACCAATCAAACTAGAGAACAGAACTCCGCCCCATGAGAAGCTCTGGATAAATGAATATTGTTTCTGTCCTCAGCATCACAGATCAGCCCATCATTCCCAAAGAAGAAAGCCTAAAAGGTGAAATAAAACAAGAGATTAGAGAACAACAAAGACAGAAGGTCTGTGAGGTGACATTCAGGGTTGTATTTAGGAATTTTGGGGCCCTGGGCAAAGACAGGCAGGGGGCCCTCTGAACTGAGAAGACAACACATAAAACAGACCCATTCTACAGATAGAGAAATGTTAATAGAATAGACATCCATTATCTGTTCTAGGTTGTGTCCCTCTCTTCTTGTCCCTTTTCTTCTTGTTTTCCTCTCTATGTTTTGTACTCAGCTGACTTTTCATGCTGTCTCTAAAGGAATGAAAGATTTTCTCCAAGCACTAAGCTCACTTAGCTGATTGCTCCTTCCTGTGTTTCCAAAAAGGCCAAAGTAAATAACCCAGTCCTTCTTTTCACTGTAGACAAGCCATGATCTGCTTATCTGTTCTCCATTTTTCATTTGGATGAAATAATAGCTGCATGAATCATGACAGCAGACAAGATAGAGGAGAGCAGGAGGCGGGGTTACCAATCTACTCGCTCTGGAGAGCAGAGTTCGCTGCTTTTAGATATTGTCTCCAGAGTCTTCAGTAGCAGAAAAAAGTCTCTAGATTTGGCGCTAGGAGCTTTTTAGAAATCAAAATGCTAGAGGGGTCTGAAAAGTGGCTAAATATAGCGACTAAAGCGCTAAGTTGGCAACACTGCTCTTTGCATCGTTTGCTTTCAAATGGTTTGCTGCTGTCTGTTTGGACCTTTCTGAACATGTGCAGCAAATGGACTGATCCAATATGGTGGACACTGAAGGGAGGCTGAGACACACTTAATATTATCAGCGTTCTGATGGCATTTTAGCCAAAGGACTTTTATCAAAACAAAATCAATGAGCACAAATAAAGAATGTTTTTTTTAACTATACATGGTACATGGTAAATCCCCCCCCCCGGTGACACTATATTTTACCCAAAAAGAGTTTTGTTAAAATCAACCCTTATCAAATAATGCAATAATGTTCCGACTCAAGATTGGCTAAAGACTTGTGTGTCTTTTTTGTCAGACGGAACTGACTTGGTACCATCAGATGATCTCCCTTGTAAAACTGTTGAAACACCGAATACAGTGGGGCCAAAATTGTCACGATTGTGTTGGAGGTTTGTGTGAGGACCCGATATAGATGCAGGGAGGCTGAGGTGACTTCTTGCAGATTTAACAGGATAACACAGGTAGCAAAAACATGAATCCAAAAATCCAACTCAAAAATGTTAAGTAAAACTTTGGATCATTTAACTGTGCCGAGCTCTGTTCCTTAAGACCGTTTACACACCACACTAGCACGGTTCCCCGCCTTCTATCAACGATCTACGGCACTACTGCTCTCTAGAGGTAAATAAGCCAACCAACATGGCGGCGCCCATAACATTCAGAAAGTTTCGTTATAATTGTAACATTTCGTTGTTTGCCGAGAGTTAGGCAAAGAAGGCAGCCTTTGGTGTATTTACTTGACAGAGTTGGCATTTGGGAAATGGATACGACAAACGATAGTCTAATCAGGGCTTCCTGACGCAGGAAACAACGACAGACGTTGAGGTTCATCACACTGCTAAGCAGAATCACTGGAAATTGTAGAGACAGCTGTGTTTCCATGAATGTCTGAAATTTCCTGATTATGAAGGCTGACTGTAAGGAGATGACACAGTCTGCTCATGCGCTCTTTGCTATCTGAGAACCGAGCCAGACCTGAACCACGCCGAGCCCTACTGATGAACTAGTACCATGTTAGTGCAGTTTGGTTGTGTCTGGCATGGTCCGGTTCCATTCTGTGTACAATTTACACTCAACAGTTATCGTGGTCATCATGCTGGGACCGATCTCGGCACGGTTTCAAAAGGGTGGAGTAAATGGCAGTGTGGCACCAATGCCATTTTTTGCCCCAATACCGATACCTGGCTGTGCAGTATTGCCCGATACCGATACCATCTGTTTGAAATTGATTTGTTTGTGTATATATGAAGAACTATATACTACTGGGATGTAAAATAATTGCCATCATGGCTTTGTCAAGCTGCTGCCTACCTTTGTGAAGCAGGACTAACACAAAGTGAATCTAGTAGAACTTTATACGGTCTACCTGGAATGGGTGACAATAGTTGAATAAACTTTTGGCTCTCAAAATGGTATCGGTGCCCTATTTGTCGGTACTCGCTGATACTGACAACACCATTTTAGTGCAGCGTTGGGGCCCTGCCCGATACTGGTATCGGTATTGGTGCAACACTAGTAAATGGGGCTATTATCGGTGATCTAAATGAATCTTTAACATTTCTACCTTATTCAGATGTTCCAGCTTCAGCCTCTGCAGGTCCTTTGGTTTCACCCTTGGCGTGATAGGAGTCACTTCTTTGGGACACAGATCCTCAGTGCCCCTCCTGTCATATTCTGTGAATGGCTCTGAGCCAACCAGCAATCCATAGAAGAACTGTCTGATACGAAGAGAAGCTTCGTAGCTGCTGGGCTGGGAAAAATCCTCCACCAGTGGAGTCAGCGTCATCGATTTATCGGCCACAATTGTGACGAAAGAGGTCAGCCTTCCGTTTTGAACTTCACGGATCATCCACTCCGGCAGGTCGGGATTAGGTGGTTTAACTAAAGCGTAAGTTTGAGCTGAATCTACGAACTTTTTCACTTCCTCCCCTCTGGTTTCACCTATCAGCTGTAGAGCTGCTCTCACAGTCTGTTCTATTGTTCTCGCCTTGTATTGGCTTAAGAAATTCAGGATGAATAGCTGCCGATTAGCATGGTAACCTCCAGGCTGGTTGGTTTGATTTTTTTTTCCAGTTAACACTCCCTTGTCATCTAAGCATGAGTAATCATTGCCTGATATTGCAGCAAAGATGGGCATCTGCTTACATTTTATCTTAAATGTTTCACAAAAGCGTGAGATTCTGTAGCGCTTCGCTAGAATGGCTCCTCCTTCTACACTTTCCCAATTAAATTGATCAGTGTAAAGGAACCCTTCCTGTATATCAAAGATGTAGAAATCTGAGTCTGTGGACAGAACTGGACACTTCCTCTCATTGGCCCACATGGCAGCTGTTTGGTCAGCCTCCCCTAAACACTGCTGCATCTCTATGTTCATTTCCTGAAGAATCTGGATGAAGACGTCTTTGACCATAGGAGGTAGGATGTTATCCCAGCTCCCAGCCTTAGATTCTGAGATTCTTTTTGCCTTTTTAAGTTTTTCTTTCATCCGATCTTCAATGGTTTTCCCCTTCATTGCCGATGAGCCTCCATCCAAAACCACCAGCGCTGTGATATTACATTGCTGGAGGTTGGAGAAGAACCGTCGAACCAGCTCTCTGAATGCAGAGTAATCTCCTCCATGTTGTTGGTCCAGTTTTGGTTTGGAGTTAAAATACAGATTATAGTAGAGATTGGGACCATCAATGACGACTGAGCTGTCTTTGAATTTTTCATCTTCTAAGATGTTTGACCCTTCAACCAGTTTTTTCATGTTACTAACGCCCATGATCTCTGAAGGCTTGTAGAACAGGGATGTTGCTGAGTGTGTTGAGGGATTCTTCTCTCTATAAACATATAAACAAAACAGGTTAACCAATTTGGAAGGGTTTAATGTTCAGGTGGGTTAGGGGAGTTATAACTCTGGACAGGTCACCAGTCCATCACAGGGCAACATAGAGACAAACAGGACAAACAACCATTCACACACACTCACGCCTAAGAAGAATCTAGAGAAGCCAATTAACCTAACAGTCATGTTTTTGGACTGTGGGAGGAAGCCGGAGTACCCAGAGAGAACCCACGCATGCTCAGGGAGAACATGCAAACTCCATGACTCCCCCAGAGCTAACCTGTAAGGATGACTGGAGTAGTGTTTATCAAATTGTTGTCCCAGAGGTTTATCGCTCTGAAATACTTGGCTTTGCTCATGACCATAGCCTAGCAGGACATATGGGTGTAAAGAAGACTCTAGATAGAGTAAGGAGACACTTCTATTGGCCTGGTTTAAAATCTGATGCTGCCCAGTACTGTAAAACCTGTCATGTCTGTCAAATGGTGGGTAAACCTAATCAGACGATTCCCAAGGCCCCTTTACATCCAATTCCTGTCATTGGGGAGCCATTTGAGCACATTGAGTTTGATAGTGTGTGTCCACTCCCATGGACCAAGTGTGGAAATCAGTATCTACTGACAATTATGTGTATGGCAACACGTTTCCCAGAGGCTGTTCCCCTCAGAAAAATCACTGCGACCACTGTTTCTAAGGCCCTTAATAAGTTTTTCACACTGTTTGGTCTTCCAAAGGTTGTTCAGACTGACCAAGGAACAAACTTCATGTCTAAGGTGTTCTATCGCAGTTGTCTATAAAACACTGTACTTCCTCTGCTTATCAGCAGGGAGCCCTAGAGAGGTTTCATCAGACATTAAAAAACATGTTGAGGGTCTACCGTAAAGAGTTTGAAAAAGAGTGGGATGAGGGAGTTCCCCTATTACTCTTTGCAGTCAGAGAAGTTTGGCCATATGGTACGGGGACCACTGAGACTTCTCAAGGAGAGATGGTTAGAAGAGTCACCTTGTCAATCTAACCTCTTGCAGGTGTGTGTAGTTTCAGGTCCAAACTCCAGAGGGCTTGTGAACTTGCTAAGTCAAACTTATGCAAAGCCCAAGACTAAATGAAACAAAGGTTTGACAGAAAAGCTAAGCACAGAGTGTTTTCTCTGGGGGAGAGGGTGCTTGTTCTCCTGCCGCTTCCTGGGTCTACTTTGCAGGCTCAGTATAGTGGGCCTTTTGTGGTCGAAAGTCGGGTCAGTGAGACTGACTATTTGGTTAAGACCCCAGACAGAAAAAGGAAAACACGTCTGTGCCATGTTAACCTTCTGAAGCCATATTTTGACCGAAAAGATGTCCTCTCTGAGCCCAAGCCTATTTCTGTGCTGACCACCGTAGATTCAGAGCCTGAGGACGTGTCTGGTATGGTTGAAAAATCAGTTCCTGAGAGAAGGTTGCAGAACTCTGAGCTTCTGTCTAACCTAAACAAACATCTCTGTTATTTAGATTCTGACAAACGTGATGACATTATTGCTGTACTCCACAGACATCCTGAGCTGTTATCAGATGTACCATCTTGCACCAGCGTCCTACAGCATGACATAGATGTTGGTGACGCTGCCCCTATAAAAGAACATCCATATAGAGCGAACCCTGAGAAGCGCCAGGTTATGCAAAATGAGGTACAGTACATGCTGCAACATGGTATAGCTATGCCCAGTTCTAACTCGTGGAGCTCACCATGTCTGCTAGTAGAGAAATCTGACAAGTCGCCACATTTTTGTACAGACTTTAGAAAAGTAAATTCAGTCACTAAGCCTGATTGTTATCCTCTACCTCGATTAGATGACTGCATAGATAGGGTAGGGTCTGCCACTTTTGTCACCAAACTTGACCTATTGAAAGGTTATTGGCAAGTCCCCTTGACCCCTAGAGCACGTGAAATCTCAGCCTTTGTCACCCCTGATGACTTTTGTGAATATAGGTGATGGCATTTGGCATTAGAAACGCCCTGGCCACTTTTCAACGCCTTGTAAATACTGTGCTGAGAGGTGTTGATGGTTGTGAGGCTTATCTAGTGTTGGGATCCTGAGGCTTGCCCACCAGAGGGCGCCGAGGATCCTCTTCTGTTATATGTTTTCTGTCAGGAACTGGGGTTACTGTTGGGATCTGGAGATCTACCATCTGTCTCCAGCAGAGAGCGCTGTGGGTCTCCTGGGCTGGAGCCCTCCAGCACAACTGAAGCTCATCAGCCCATCAGGAGACCTTCCTACATAAGCAGCAGCCAGACCTTCCTTCAATGCCGCAGTGTTGATCAAGTTTGGTTAGCGAAACCTGAGCCTCTGTTAATAGAATCCTAGTAGACTCTAGAGAGAAACTAGATTCTAACCTGCCTCTGTCTTCTCTGCCTCATAGGAAACCTGATCGAAGTCTGAAGCTCTGGATGAGCTTAGTCTGGAAACCTGCCTGCCTGCCCAAGGAAGCCAAACCAGAAGACATCAGTCTGGATTCCTCCAACAGCTCTCAAGGAAGAGCTAGGAAACCAAGTCAAAGTCTGAAACTCATGAGTCAGAAGCTAGACGCTGCTGCCGCTGAGCTCCCTGCTGAATCCACAGTCTCCGGACCCCCAACAGCTCTCAAGGAAGAGCTAGGAAAACTAAACCCAAGTCTGAGACTCTCTAGCCAGAAGCTAGACGCTGCTGCTGCTGAGTTCTCTGCTACTTCCTCCTTCTCTGGACCCAACCGGTTCCCCATCTCAAGGATCTGTCAGAACCACTTCAAGATATCAGTGATCCCAGTCCCGGACCTGTACCAGAACCAGTCCATTATTCTCTGTGTGTTTCCCCAATAAATAATATTGTTAAACTTTTACTCCGTCTCCAGAGGTGTTCTGCATGTGGGATTAATCCTATAAGCCAATCATGACATCTATATGATGTGGTCATCTGTAGCTCAACTTGGTCCGAACATGTTTCCAAACTGGATGACGTTTTCTCAAGGCTGGTTGCTGCCAATTTGACTTTAAATCTAGCTAAGTGTGAATTTGGTCAAGCTACTGTCACTTATTTGGGTAAAGTCGTTGGTTGTCGACAGGTTTGCCCAGTTGGGGCCAAAATAGAGGCCATTGTTACCTTCACTGTTCCTAGTACCAGGCGTGAGCTTAAGCGTTTTCTCGGTATGGCAGGGTACTACAGGGGTTTTTGTAAAAATGTTGCTGTTGTTGCTGCCCCTTTAACAAACCTGTTGAGTCCCAAAGCTCCCTTTGTCTGGTCTGAAGCGTGTCAAGTTGCTTTTGATAATCTGAAGGCTTTGTTGGCCAGTACCCCTGTCCTGACAGCCCCTGATTTTGGTCAGCCCTTTAAAATTGCAGTAGATGCCAGTGAGGTTGGTGCTGGAGCTGTCCTGCTGCAAGACAGATCAGGAGTCGAGCATCCTATCTGTTACTTCTCTAGGAAGTTTAACATCCATCAAAGCAGATACTCTACCATAGAGAAAGAGGCTTAAGCTCTAATCCTAACACTTGAGCATTTTGAAGTGTATGTTTCTTCCAGCCAACCTGTCGTGGTCTACACTGACCATAATCCACTGGTCGCTCTTGGTCGCATGAAAAACTCCAACCAGCGCCTTATGAGATGGAGCCTGTTTCTGCAAGGCTTCACCCTGGACATCCGCCACATCAGAGGACGTCATAATGCCCTTGCAGACACCCTTTCAAGGTTGTGAGTTGCCCACTGCGTATGTTGCATGTTGATTGATGTGATCAACCTGCTTATGGGAGGGGGTGTTATGTATAGAGCTGTACTAAGCCTGTCTTCCAGTTCCAGGTTTTCCAGCCTGAACCCTCATTGAGCTGGAGTCTTTAAAGGTCTGCAGTGGCTCCACCCTCTCTCTCTCTCTCTCTCTCTCTCCAGCCTAGCAGCCAGAACAGCAGCAGCTGCTGCTCACTACCACTTCCTTGTCCCCTTTTTGTATGTTTTAACCCATAGTTTTGTAATAAATACTACGTTTGATATGCTAAATGTTTTGTTGTCATCCACTATGTTGCACCCACCAAGCCGGGGCGTAATAGGTAAATAAGAGGATTTGCCAATGGAATGAGTATTCTTACTCTTAAGACAAGTATATAATATGTACTTAAAATAAGACAATGCAATTGTTTTTTTCTTTTTGTAAATTCGCCATCAGCAAAGTGTCTCACCTTCTCAATTCAAGAAAAAAATAACTGACTAGAAATGCAACCAAACTGGGTTTCATTTCTTTGCAGACCAAACGCACTGGATCTTCTTTTATGTAGAAATGAATGACAGCCGCAGTTGAGGAAATCCTCCTCTGTCTGACGATGTCCTCAGGTAAGGTCAGCAATATTAGTTGTATATCTCCCTGCTTGATATTTGTAATACATAATAGTACATTGACCTGCTAAAGCTGATATAAATTCTAGTTATCCCTCTGCCCTAGACTCTGGCCATATGTGCCCTTTTTCACTTTGAGCACCTTCCATTTCAGGGGTAATGTAACGACCGCAGGTGTCCTCTACAGCTATATGATGCCAGCAGTACTTGAAAAAAATAAAATTTTGCTCATTATATTGTATAAACGTGATATTATATTGTATAAACGTGATAGTATATTGTATAAACGTGATAATTATATTGTATAAACATGATAGTTATATTGTATAAACGTGATATTATATTGTATAAACGTGATAATTATATTGTATAAACGTGATAGTATATTGTATAAACATGATAGTTATATTGTATAAACGTGATAGTATATTGTATAAACATGATAGTTATATTGTATAAACGTGATAGTATATTGTATAAACATGATAGTTATATTGTATAAACGTGATAGTATATTGTATAAACGTGATATTATATTGTATAAACGTGATAATTATATTGTATAAACGTGATAGTTATATTGTATAAACGTGATATTATATTGTATAAACGTGATAGTATATTGTATAAACGTGATAGTATATTGTATAAACGTGATAGTATATTGTATAAACGTGATAATTATATTGTATAAACGTGATAGTATATTGTATAAACGTGATAATTATATTGTATAAACGTGATAGTATATTGTATAAACATGATAGTTATATTGTATAAACGTGATAGTATATTGTATAAACGTGATATTATATTGTATAAACGTGATAATTATATTGTATAAACGTGATAGTTATATTGTATAAACGTGATAGTATATTGTATAAACGTGATAGTATATTGTATAAACATGATAGTTATATTGTATAAACGTGATAATTATATGGTATAAACGTGATAGTATATTGTATAAACGTGATAGTATATTGTATAAACATGATAGTTATATTGTATAAACGTGATAATTATATTGTATAAACGTGATAGTATATTGTATAAACGTGATAGTATATTGTATAAACATGATAGTTATATTGTATAAACGTGATAATTATATGGTATAAACATGATAGTTATATTGTATAAACGTGATAATTATATGGTATAAACGTGATAGTATATTGTATAAACGTGATAATTATATTGTATAAACGTGATAGTTATATTGTATAAACGTGATAGTATATTGTATAAACGTGATAGTATATTGTATAAACATGATAGTTATATTGTATAAACGTGATATTATATTGTATAAACGTGATAATTATATGGTATAAACGTGATATTATATTGTATAAACGTGATAATTATATTGTATAAACGTGATAGTATATTGTATAAACGTGATAGTTATATTGTATAAACGTGATAGTATATTGTATAAACGTGATAGTATATTGTATAAACGTGATAGTTATATTGTATAAACGTGATATTATATTGTATAAACGTGATAGTATATTGTATAAACGTGATAGTATATTGTATAAACATGATAGTTATATTGTATAAACGTGATATTATATTGTATAAACGTGATAATTATATTGTATAAACGTGATAGTATATTGTATAAACGTGATAGTATATTGTATAAACATGATAGTTATATTGTATAAACGTGATATTATATTGTATAAACGTGATAATTATGTTGTATAAACGTGATATTATATTGTATAAACGTGATAACTTATATGCTTTATTCAGTAGTACCGCGAGACTTATTTAAGATGAAGATGTTTTCGCTCTAAGGTTTTTGAAGGAAGTGGAGAGAGGATGGCTGAACAGAGATTCCTTCCAAAGCGCAGCGCATCAGAGTCAATGTCTGTCACACATGAAGGTGGGGCTACAATTAAATGTTTGATCGAACATGAGAACTATCCTGACATCCTTATCCAGGTAATCGTGGGACGTTTTCACTCTGCATGTCTTCTCGTCTGCAGCACAATGGCGAGTTTACTGGAGTTGATCAAGTTTTACTTTATTGTCGGTCTAAGACAGGAGAGATCCCGATGCTGCTGCACACTGGAGGAGATCAGTATTAGCATGAACACATTGAGAAGAATCCTCCACAGAATGGGACTTTATGGAAGAAAACATCAATTAGATCTTCTAGATGCGGAGGCCTTCCTCGTTGACCAGCTGGAGAGATACGGAAGCCTGCACGGATATACGTTTCACCGCCTTAAATGTGGCCTTAAAAACATGGATATGCTGGGACTCAGAATACAGTGAGACATCTGTTATCATTTCTGGACCCAAGGGGTGCAGAACGAAGGCAGAGGAGGAGGCTGATGCGGCGCGTATTGATCCTGGACCTCATTTCTTCCACGAAGCTGAAGTTGGCTTCCGATTGCAAATTCTGCTTCAGTAAAGGAGTAAAGGGCGATTCCACTTTAATTTTCCCTACCTTCAGCATATTTAATCCACTCTAATTAAAAAACTACAACACTTAGACACATCTAACCTGGACTAGATTATTCTAAACTACTTGTAGAACAATTAAAACCAGGCCTGGGATTTGTAATACATTTCTCTGATTTGTGAAATTTCAATAAAAAACTGTTTTTAACACTTTTTTTAGTGTCCATGTCACACTACAAGTGGAGTAGCTCTAAAACTACAACACCTAGACACATCTAACCTGAAACTTAAAAAAAAGACATATATAATAAACCCCTCTTGCTCTGACATTCATTTTTTTATTTTTTTTTATTTGGATTCCACTCTTATTTGTAATTTTTTTTTTGTCTTTAGTGTATCATCATTTGGTCTTGCAATTGTTTAATCTCTAATGCGTCACCTGATATCATGCTTCCAACAATTTATTGTTCTCTTCCTTTTGTATTAACTTTTTCTCTTCTTTGACACAGAAAGTACTTCTGTATAAGTACTTCCTTTCAGTGTTGCATATTTGCTTAAACCCCCAGTTGGTGGTGATACATGGCTGCTAACACTGAGCCAGGTTTTGTGGGAAGTTTGCTCTATGTCGTCCCTACAAGCCTTCTTGTGTAAAAGGTTTGATGGAAAAAGTGAATACAAATGCTTATTGTCCACTGTGGCTCCATGTTGAAGAAAGAGTGAATTCTGCATGTCAACTTAGGGACTCAGATTTAAAAAAATGCATGGAACGGGTTTATACAATAATCTGAATTTTACTGTCTTTTTGGTTGATGCTATCAGTTCAAATATTATTGGGTTTAATTGACTTTTTTCAAATGCTTTGACATGTGTTTTAATTTTGTACTATATTAATAAAGATCGAATAAATTAGAAATGTTGGTGTTAATACAGACATACATGTCTTATATCTTTCTTGTATATTCTAATAATTTTAACAAGGTTTTCTTTGGGAACACTGTAGTTTGATGTCTTTAAAGGGTCCATAAAAAAACATTTTAAATTATGAAGTATTTAGCAGAATTAGGCTTCAGTCATGTTAAGATCTTTGTTGTGGTTTTCCCTTTCAAAAGAAAATCATATATGGCAAACATGGCTTAAACTCAGAGATACAGGTGAATTCAGAATGTCACTTTACTGTACAGCTTAAGTATTTCTCTCCTGAAATCATTTTATTCAGACTGTGAACAGTTAGAAATTCATCTTAAATACCCTCTTACTATGGAGTCGACGTGACGAGTGAATTTCTACACTGTGAGATCATTAAAGTCTATCCTATCTTATCTTACCCTCTCTCAATATTTCTTTAAGATTTTGCAGGACATAACAATCCATTACTTTAGGAAGTCACTTGTATGTCTGGTGGATATGAATAGCTGAAGTAATCAAACTTTTTCTTACAGTTATTTGAGTAGTAAGGTGTTACTGTTACAACAAATGTTTAATGTACTCAGAAAATTACACCCATTTATCAAATTATTTCTTGTAAAAAAAAATAAGAAATCAGTTGAGATAAAAAAAAATTGACAATGTTGTTCCACCATGTTCAAAATATTTCTATTACATGTCTTAAGCCAATTTAGTAGTCAGTTGGTTTGTGGAAACATGAAACCTGCTTCTTCTATCAATTAACACAAAAACTTGGACAATAGGCCTTGTCTTTGCCCCGAGGACAACGCTGGGGAACAATAGTCTGGAGAAGTGGGGGGAAGAAGGAGGAAAGAAGAATACAAAAAAGAAAAAGGAGAAAATTGCTAAATTAGTTTGAATCCTGCTTGGGACATGCATCAATTCATGTAAACTTTAACAAACTGCTGCAAATCTATCAAATATAGCTTTAAAACTGATACAAATACAATTATCAAGTATAATAATACAATTTGATGCAATAACAACAATACAGAGAAGCATATTATACCACCCCAAACCTAATACTGCCTATATTATTATAAATGTTCTCTGTTAATCATTTCTTACACATAGTGGATCGTATAGGTTTGTCCTTTTCTTGCAGTTTGAATGCTGTATAAGATTGATAAAAATAAGACTATTATACTGCTGCAACTAGTACTGCTTACAATAATTATTAGATGTTTTATTAAAGAAACAATCCCTCCTCACTACCAGCAATACAATTGTGTCCTGTTCTTTTAAATTGAATATTTTATTTTAATAATATCGACAAAATAAGAATATTATACTAATATATATACAACTACTACTACTACACTTCTACTAATTATAAAAATAATCAACATTTATATCAAATAAATGTTTCTGAAAATCTTTTCTCACAACCTGTGGATCTATCAACAAAACCATAATTTGTACAAGTGTTAAAAACAGTTTTTAATTGAAGTTTCACAACTCAGAGAAATGTATTACAAATCCCAGGCCTGGTTTTAATTGTTCTACAAGTAGTTTAGAATAATCTAGTCCAGGTTAGATGTGTCTAAGTGTTGTAGTTTTTTAATTAGAGTGGATTAAATATGCTGAAGGTAGGGAAAATTAAAGTGGAATCGCCCTTTACTCCTTTACTGAAGCAGAATTTGCAATCGGAAGCCAACTTCAGCTTCGTGGAAGAAATGAGGTCCAGGATCAATACGCGCCGCATCAGCCTCCTCCTCTGCCTTCGTTCTGCACCCCTTGGGTCCAGAAATGATAACAGATGTCTCACTGTATTCTGAGTCCCAGCATATCCATGTTTTTAAGGCCACATTTAAGGCGGTGAAACGTATATCCGTGCAGGCTTCCGTATCTCTCCAGCTGGTCAACGAGGAAGGCCTCCGCATCTAGAAGATCTAATTGATGTTTTCTTCCATAAAGTCCCATTCTGTGGAGGATTCTTCTCAATGTGTTCATGCTAATACTGATCTCCTCCAGTGTGCAGCAGCATCGGGATCTCTCCTGTCTTAGACCGACAATAAAGTAAAACTTGATCAACTCCAGTAAACTCGCCATTGTGCTGCAGACGAGAAGACATGCAGAGTGAAAACGTCCCACGATTACCTGGATAAGGATGTCAGGATAGTTCTCATGTTCGATCAAACATTTAATTGTAGCCCCACCTTCATGTGTGACAGACATTGACTCTGATGCGCTGCGCTTTGGAAGGAATCTCTGTTCAGCCATCCTCTCTCCACTTCCTTCAAAAACCTTAGAGCGAAAACATCTTCATCTTAAATAAGTCTCGCGGTACTACTGAATAAAGCATATAAGTTATCACGTTTATACAATATAATTATCACGTTTATACAATATAATATCACGTTTATACAATATAATTATCACGTTTATACAATATAATGAGCAAAAATGTATTTTTTCAAGTGACAGCAATACGCTTCCGTAGATATGCATGAGTTGTTGCAAATAATCTATAATTATAAATATGTCCTTGACCTTACTTTATTTGCCTGACTCAGAAAAGACTTACTGCAAAATTTTTGTTTGATTGTTTGGCTTTTAATTCTATTCCTTTTGTTTGTTTTTTTTTTTTTTTTTTTTTGCTTGTTTTGTTTCCTGTCCATATTTTGTGATGCTGTTGTTTGTAAAAGCCATTTAATAAATAAACTTCACTTACCTGCTAAGCCCGTCCAACAGAAAGGTGAATTGAGTTAAACAGGATGACCGACTTGTTTTGGTATCTTACCGTTTGGTGCTGCCTCCTTCCCTTATTTATGTTAGTTTTAGCCAAAATGGACCAATGAGAATTTAGAATTTTATTTCCTGATAAGAGGAGGAGGCTAACATTTGGTCACATGATTTCTCAGAAATTGAAACTTAAGAAGCAGATCTAAGCATATAAGATTTCATTAACAGCAACAGCTCCAGGTTCATAACCAGGTTCTAACCCAGACAGTGAGTCCAGAAGCAGCAGTACATTCACCATGGACTCCATACAGACCAGTGTTCCTGTTTATGAACATTGTTTACAGTTAGAAACTGTTGGTTAGCAGTGACGTGTGACGGGGAGGCAGAGCCTCACCAGTCATCATGACAAAGAGATTCTGCGATTCAAAGAGAGAAATATCAATATGTCCACTTATCTGGTCAATAGATGTGTTTTCTGCTTGTGTAGAAAATACCCAACTGACATTTTTTATGTGGCACCCGAGAGGCGCGATCATCTAAAAAAAAAAAACATAAAACCAAAAAACCAAACCAATTGGTTTAAAAGTTCAATAATTTATTTTAAAAGAGGAGCTCGCTAAAAGGGTTGCTAAAAAAATCAGTTAAAAGGAAGGGATAAAAAAATGGATTAAAATAAAATAAAAAAAATAAAAATGTAAATAAAAAAAATAAAAATGTAGGGCATCGGAGCAGCAGAGTCAATGAAATAGCCCTGAGAAGCGCTCCAGCTGGCACGATGGAGGGCGCAGTCCTTCCTCCAACGCACGGTCCTCTCGCCAGCATGCTGCGCGTGTGGGCCTCCCAGCATAGCTGGCACCAGTGAGGTCACCTCCAACACACGGTCCTCTGTTCAGCATGCTGCGCGTGCCGGCCTCGCCAGCATAGGTGGCACCAGTGAGGTCACCTCCAACACACGGTCCTCTGTTCAGCATGCTGCGCGTGCCGGCCTCGCCAGCATAGCTGGCACCAGTGAGGTCACCTCCAACACACGGTCCTCTGTTCAGCATGCTGCGCGTGCCGGCCTCGCCAGCATAGCTGGCACCAGTGAGGTCTCCTCCAACACGCGGTCCTCTCGCCAGCGTGCCTCTGTGCCGCTCTCCATCGCGCCGCTCTCCAGTGCGTCGGTCTCCAGCGCGCCGCTCTCCAGTGCGCCGGTCTCCAGCGCGCCGCTCTCCATCGCGCCGGTCTCCAGTGCGCCGTCTCCAGTGCGCCGTCTCCAGTGCGCCGGTCTCCAGCGCGCCGCTCTCCATCGCGCCGGTCTCCATCGCGCCGGTCTCCAGTGCGCCGGTCTCCAGTGCGCCGGTCTCCAGCGCGCCGCTCTCCATCGCGCCGGTCTCCATCGCGCCGGTCTCCAGTGCGCCGGTCTCCAGTGCGCCGGTCTCCAGCGCGCCGCTCTCCATCGCGCCGGTCTCCAGTGCGCCGCTCTCCAGTGCGCCGGTCTCCAGTGCGCCGGTCTCCAGCGCGCCGCTCTCCAGTGCGCCGGTCTCCAGCGCGCCGCTCTCCAGTGCGCCGGTCTCCAGTGCGCCGGTCCCCAGTACGCCGGTCTCCAGCGCGCCGCTCTCAATTGCGCCGCTCTCCATACTGTCTCGCTCCAGCGCGCCTCAGCGCCCCGCTCCCGAGCGGCTCAGCGCCTCGCTCCAGTACGCCCCACTCCAGTACGCCTGCGGTAACCGGTCACTAGAAATGTCCTGAGGCTTCTCCCTCACCCGCTCAGTTTGGCTCTCCTCAGAGTCCGGCCACGGCCCTCCACGTCCAGTCTCTGCCTTCCCATGTCCAGAGCGTCTGTCTCCAACCAAACAGCTCCCTTTTTAATCAGCGTCCCAGTCGGCACGCTGCTTGGTTGATGGGGAACACCTGTGCCGCTGCTGTGGGCGTGTCCAGGTGCGAGTGGCAATGTGGCCTCCAAACAAAATCCGAAAAAAACATGCAACACACAAAATCGAAAACAAGCAAACAAGTTCAAAAATAAAGAAAATCCAAAACCAGAAAACATGCAACAAACTTAACAAAAAGGCCACATTACCACATTTACACAACATGACAGACCAGTGTAGATGAGGGTTATGGCTGAGTAACCAGTTAAATCCTAGGACCATGGTCGCCAGAGATGATAGGTTCTACAGGTTTTGCCCTAAGCTTGATTCTGCGAAGAGGCTTACCATCTAAACGTGTGGTTATGCTCCCCGCAGCAGTGTGTCACAGTTAGCTTGTCGCAGATACTTTTTGATTTATACCCAATATTGAAGCATGGTCTGCGCTGTTATTCCACGCCACAACATCAGGGGGTCAATCAGGAACTAGCTGTGGGTCTAGATACGGCCGAGGTGGTGAGGAAGTGGGGCCAGGTTTGTGCGACAACTGAGGGACATGAGGGCCAAAAAGTGCCGGGATCCAGGTGGAAAAAGGGTCCGAGCGTTCTCGTGCACCTCGCTCTTCTAGCTGCTCCATCTTGACCAGTAGTTTTCCACAATGGCGGTCGTACAAACAAAACAAGCCGGTAAGGTACCAAACAGGAAATACGCATAGAGTAGAGCAGATGTAGATTTGAGGGGGCGGGGACGTCTCCGCATTCAATGCAAAACCTACGCAGACGACCTGGTTTTGAAGTATAAATCAGCCTTAAGGTGAAGAGGAGCAAGGCTGTTGTGGTCGGAATTTTAGATTTCTCTAATTTCATATATTTGTCATGATGGGTTATGGAATCTAGCCCATATGCAGAACAACTCGGAGGCACGGAAAAAGTTCAAAGGTTTATTTACAAAGATGTATATTAATGAGGACAGGTCCAAGGTTAGGGAGACTGGTCAGGAATGGTTCACCGCTGATCTGGAGAGGAGCAGAGCTGTAGAGAGGGGGGAAGCTTGTGGGTCCAGAGGCAGTTGACAGGCTGAGGGCTAGCAGAGCTGAGTGCAGGCAGGAGGAGAACTGAGAACTTGGCAGAGGCGGTCAGAGTGCCGGCAAGGCAGGTTCCAGGTTGAGAACAGAGTGCAGGCAGGAGGAGAGCTGAGAGCTGGTAGGCTGATCCCTGATGAGCTGTCTCTCTCTCTCCTGAGAGCTGGGCTGAGACGGTCAGAGTGCAGGCTGGCAGACTCCAGGCTCTCTCTCTCTCTTGAGGACCTGGCTGAGGTGGAGGCAGAGCTTACTGTGTGCTTGAAGGCAGATCACTGACAGATTCTCTCTCCAAGTTATCCTCTGCGGGCGGGCAGGCAGAATAATGACTGAAGAGGCCCTCCAGAGTTCAGCTGAGAACGGGCAGGCAGATATCCAGCAGAGTAAACTCTCCAGAGTTTCAGGTTAACGGGCAGGATCAACCTGTGAGGCAGAGAGGAGAAAACAGGATCAGGTTCGGGTCACAAAAAGTCAAAGGACTCAGACAGGCAGGTTGGCTCAGGCTTTGCTAACCGTTACTGGCAAACAATCTGGCGCTGGAGTGTTAGTCTCCTCCTCCTTAAGTAGGCCCTGTTGGGATCCTGAGTCTTGCCCACCAGAGGGCGCCGAGGACCCTCTTCTGTTTTTATTTGTTTTCTGTTAGGACTGGGGTTACTGTTGAGATCTGGAGATCTACCATCTGTCTCCAGCAGAGAGCGCTGTGGGTCTCCTGGGCTGGAGCTTCCAGCACACCTGAAGCTCATCAGCCCATCAGGAGACCTTCCTTCATAAGCAGCAGTCAGACCTTCCTTCGACGCCGGAGTGTTTGACCAAGTTTGGTTAGCAAACCCAAGCCCCTGTTTATCTGGTGAATTTCAGTAGGCTCTAGAGAGAAACTGAATTCTAACCTGCCTCTGTTTTCTTTGCTCACAGAAAGCCTGACTGAAGTCTGAAGCTCTGGATGAGCTTTACCTGGAAACCTGCCTGCCTGCCCAAGGAAGCCAAACCTGAAGGTCTTAGTCTGGATTCCTCCTTCAGCTCTCAGGGGAGAGCTAGGAAGTTAAACCTGAAGATCTCAAGTCTGGATTCCTCCTTCAGCTCTCAGGGGAAAGCTAGGAACAAGACCCATGTCTGAGGCTCACCAGCCAGAAGCTAGACACTGCTGCTGCTGAGCTCTCTGTTACTTCCACAATCTCTGGACTCAACCTCTTCAAGGTACATTTAGAAATTACCCACTCATCATTCCAATGAACTGCCTGGCTAACCAAACTCTCATCCCCTCAGATATCTGTGAAACCTGTCCCGGACCTGTACCAGAACCTGTCCATATTACTCTGTGTGTTTCCCCTAAAATAAACATTGTTAACTTTTCTTAGTCTCCAGTCTGGTGTTCTGCATGTGGGTTAACTCCATTAGCCAATCATGACAGGCCCAAGGCTGATGAGGAGATGAAAAACAGGTGTTGCAGGTGAGCACAAGCCCTCAGGAAGGGATCCTTGGCGCCCTCTGGTGGGCAGGCCTCTGGACCCCAACAGACAGCAGAAGCCCTCAAGAAGGGATCCTCGGCGCCCTCTGGTGGGCAAGCCTCCGGATCCCAACAATATTGATTTATGCTATTAACTCCAGTGTTGGGAAAGTTCTCTTTCTACGTGAACTAGTTCAAAGTTCAGTTCACACATTTTAAAATGAACTAATTCAGTTCATAGTTCATAATTCAAAATTTAGAACTAACTTCAAAGTTCCAAAAAATGAACTAGTTCATAGTTCTTTTTTTTAATATATTGCTCAATTACACCATAGCCTATTGTAGAACCACAGACAGCAATTATTTTATCAGTTGTAACACTGAAAATGTGCGCCAGATTTCATCTTCATATCCAGTTTTGAATCCTTATCCAACCAGGGTTTACATTAGCATTGAGGGGACAGCATTTCCCCATTGCTGCTTTAACGCTTTGTTGCTGTCCATTCACTTCACACTAGTAGCAGCTGCATCTTTCACCCCTACAGTATATTCTCAAAAACATCAGGAAAAATGTGCTGCTTGAATGGTCTTTTTTATGAGGAATTATTAAAAGAAAAACAGGAAAGTAGTCTTTAAGGAGCAAATGTTTTTTTTTATTTTAATAATTTTTTCAATTTGAAATTCCATTTCAGTACATACTAAAAAGGAATCCTGGAATCCTGGAAAATTATACCAGGCAGGTTTAACAAACAAGTTACATGAATACTAAAACCCTCAAGAACATTTTACTAACACAAACTGAGGGACCAGGCTGAGGTAGGAATTTAAGGTTACTGAAGTGCAGTTTTTTTTACTGAAAGCCGCCGGGCAAAGTTTGCAGAGAAATGTAAGATTGTTGCCATCATCCTCACCGACCACCAGGTCATAAAACTGTTTTAAGTGATCATACTGCTGCTTTGTCGCCTCCATGCTGCTGTGGCTTCCACGCTGCATTTTGTTTTGATGACGCACGCGGCTGTAGGCTACGACGCTGGTAGCTGGTGTTGCCAGGTTGGGTGTTTTTCCCGCTACATATTAAGGCCTGTTTACATGTGATTTAGCCGGAGTTTCGCCTGGAGGGATCTATAGAAATTTGGCAACCTATTGAACGAACAGTTACTCTGCCAAGATCTTTTTGTCATGGGGGCTTTTTTAACCGCTCTCTGTCTGAACCGTCACCCAGAGCCCGTTTGCCTTGAGAGACTCTACCAGGAGCATTTAAACTAACCTGACTCCGCCAGATGGATTTGCTCCGCATATCCATCTGGAAACCTTCCATTGAAGAAATTTTGGGAAGGGGTGAAAATGCTGGTTAGCTGATTGGCCTATGTTGGTGATAGACGGGCCAAATAAAACAATCAGATCAAGGAAGCATATGACGTACTAACGAGTGACGACGAAAACACAACCACAAGCCAGGCTACTTTTGCCGAAACCAGTCGGGAGAAGAGCAAAAACATCTTTTCCTCTGAGAAAAGCCTCCAGAGCAGTGTTTTGCTCTTCTTTCAGTGAAGAAATACTCTGTAATTCCGATAAAACTTGCTCGATAGCCACGCTAACGCTAGTTTCATCGGCTGAAGCCGCCATGTTCTTTAGACTGAACTGTCGCGCTTCTCGTTGCGTCACACCTCAACCCGCCTCAAAGCCAACGCTGATTGGACGTTCGTTTGGTGAACGGCTCCAAATTTTCTTTAACGGAGAGTCTCCAGACTGATCTGCGAGTGAAACCTTGAAAGCTCGCGAGATCAGGATGGTCTCACGAGACTACTTTTAAACCCCCATAGCCTCTGGGATCATCTGGGCACTGAACCTCCTCCACCACGTAGAGGTGGCAGTTGTAAGAGGGGGGTTTAAATCTTGCGTTTCTTTTTTGTTAAAATAAGTCTGATGAAGGCCGTTTGCTACATGAGATCAAGGTAAAAACTGAAGATCATGTTTTCTGCGTTCCCTTGATGAGGCCATCTTATATACTCGCTTACCCTGAAGTCTGGGCTTATAAAATCAACCTAGCTTGTTGATATCCTGTGATCTGAAACCGAAAATCCTGAATATCACAAAGTTGAATAAGGTGACTCAGGATAACTGCTTTATATTTACAAAAGTTTAATCCCGCTTTCTAAAAGGGCTCTTATTGACATGTTGCTACGATTGACTCTGGAACAGGAACAATCGCAGTCAGACAGAGGTGAGTCTTTTTAAAGATTTACTTTCTTAAACCACAGCTGTGCTGCTTCCATCAACACCCTTGTTTATAGGTGCTGGAGCTTGGCCTGTTTTCCAGTGTAGTCCTGTTTCTCTGACTGTGACTAACTGGATGTGCTCTCTTCATCCTCTGACATGGGAGCTGGCTCGGAGCTCGTCTGCCTGGCTGTGTGTTTCCTGGACGGGGCCGCCTGTGGAGCTGGTTGACAGTTGTCTTTTGTATCTATGCTTCTTTTTCTATGTCTGCTTCTGTCTCCTTGAACCCCAGTGGGCCTCAGCAGATGGCCGCTCACACTGAGCCAGGTTCTGCTGGAGGTTTCTTCCTGTTCAAAGGGAGTTTTTCCTCTCCACTGTCGCTACAAGCATGCTTAGTGTGAGGGATTGCCTTAGAGACAATGAGTCGATGCAATCAGCTGATTTTCCTTAGATAGAAAACTTTGTATCATTTTGATTATATGATCTGGTTGAACTGTAAAGTGCCTTGAGATGACGTGTGTTGTGAATTTGGCGCTATATAAATAAACTGAATTGAATTGACAGTTTGATTCCCCTAGAAAAGGCACACCGGGGAGGCTCAAACAGGATAATTCTGGGGAAGAGACACAATCAGTTCTGCAGGAGGAATCTTATGTGATGAGAGAAGGTTGTGCAGTCCTTACGGTTCTTAAATACTGGGAATTGTCCGGGGGGAATTAGAGGCTTCCAGGCAGTGGAATCCGGTCGGGCTACAGTGCACATATAGTGATTTACTCTTTCTGGTTGACCCAGAGCGAGTGTTGATGGATGGACTGGCAGGTGAGATCTTAAGGGTGGATCCAGGAGGCAGCGAGGGAGACGGACAGGGACTCAGCATGACTGGACCAAGAGGAAAACAAGGAAGGTAAGATTTTGCCAAGAATATCAAAATTAGAGGAGCTAGCAGGTAAGCAGGAAATCCACTCCTCTAAATACTGCCTCCTGATTGCAGTGAATCGGCATCAGCTGGGAGCTCATTGTGCCGAAACACACCCTGGGGAGGAGAAAGGTAGAGAACATACACCCACAAACAAGCCCAAACACCTATGGATCACATTTTCAGCCTCTTTGTCACTCAGTTCAGGACATTCTGAGCTGTTATCCAGCTGTTTTCACTCGTTATGCAGGCATCCCCAAACTCGGTTCTCGAGGGCCGCTGTCCTGCAGGTTTTAGATGTTTCTCTGCTCCAGCACAGCTGATTTTAATTGATAGATGATTAACAGGCTTTTGCTCTACTGCAATCATCATAATCAGCTGTGCTGAAGCAGGGAAACCTCTAAAACCTGCAGGACAGCGGCCCTCGAGGACCGAGTTTGGGGATGCCTGCGTTAAGGGATAATTCCTTAAACCTTGTTAAAACCCAAGCAGGAGGAGGTTAGAGTGTTGTGCTTGGGTCCCTTAGGAAGACCCTTAACCCCACACTGCTCCCCGGGTGCTGCCAAATGGCAGCCCACTGCTCCCTATGGGGGTGGATGGATTAAATGCAGAGAGTTCATTTTGTTTCTCTGTACTTGTTACAGTGTAATGACATTAAAAGTGAAGGGGAAAAAAAGCTGAATGGAATTACGTTAATGATGCTGCAGAAACTATTACAAAATTCATCCATTGATTCTTTCATATTTCAGGCATTTTTACAAAATGCTGTTTCGGTTAATTTATACTACATTTTGAAGACTGCATTTATAACGTGTTTTTACAGCCGTTCTTCTGTTGAGCTGTGATGGGGACCAGTGGGATCATTAGCACCTTCAAAGCAGCCCAAATGTTAATGATCCTTCCTAAGATGTGTTCGTCCAGAAAATCCTGTCTCTGACGTCCACAGACGATTCCTCAGACCTTCTACATGGAGTTTACACTCTGACATGAACTGTGGGACCTTCTATGGACGGATGTCCCCCTCCTGATAATGTCCACACAGCTGAATTTACCACACGTCTTAAGGAAGATTAGCGTGAACCTCAGCCTGATTTGGAGCTTTGTGGTAAATGCTGTGTATATTTTACTTTCCATATTTTTCCAACAATCTTTTCCTAACGGGATAGGGTGTGTAACGTCTGGAGGAAATAGATTTATGACAGTTTGGATTGAGGCTGAAACGTGGAAAAGGAGCGGCGCTGTGAAGACCTTCTGGACCAACTGGAAGGAGGAGAGTTGAGCCCTGATATCTTTACGTTGATTTTTATTTTTTTTCCCTGCAGCAACCGATTTTTTGCTCCCTCCAACTGGTAGTCAGGAAGTGTTTCCCTCTGTGAAGTCTGACGCCCGCAGACTAAGCCCAGCTGGCTGTTAATGAGTGGACCTCAGAACCAGGGGGACCAGGTTGGAGATCGCACCCCAGGTGTTGCTGCCAGGGTTCCTACAGCATAAGGCAAGTTAAATTCAAGACTTTTCAAGACCTTTTAATGCCACTTAAAATAAAAATTTAAGACCAAATTCACAAGAAACAAGAAAAACCTGCTTGCGACATCTTAACCCAAAGGTTTATTCTAACTAGTGTTGCGCGGATACCATAATAATGTAAAATAATTGCCATCATGGCTTTGTCAAGCTGCTGCCTACCTTTGTGAAGCAGGAAAATATCTAATACAAAGTGAATCCAGTAGAACTTTTTGATAAAAAGTTCTACTGTATGATAAAAATAAAAAGTTTTTATTGCCTACCAGGAGTGGGTGACAATAGTTGAATAAACTTATGGCTCTCAAAATGGTATCGGTGCCCTATTTGTTGGTACTCGCCAATACCGATACCACCATTTTAGGGCAGTATCGGCACCCCGTCCGATACTGGTATCGGTGCAACACTAATTCTAACATAGTCCACTGCACTAATGTTTCAAACTTTGAAAAGCTTCCCATACAGGAAGAAAGCTAAAAACACACAAATGACAGATATATTTGAACAATTATTTAACTGAATTCACAAACTTTGTGTTAGCAGGGAACAAAACAAATCAGTTTTAAAGCCCCAACATAACCAGTGCTAAGTCTTTTTTGCAGCTATTTTTCTTTGTATGGTTTTCTTAGTATGTTTGATTTGGTGATAAGTGGAGGCGTTGCAGAGACAAGGGTGGAACTAAACTGAGAAATACCGGCTGTTTCTCTGTAACTCCATTTTGACGCTTTGTGTTTCGTGCTTCGCATGCGACTCCACTGCCTTAATTCCCATCATTTTGAGCTTGAATGACTTCTTGCATAAATCCACTGAGCCTCATGCATGTTCCCTGGTTTTAGCCATGGAGAAAACTCTTGGCTGGAGACAATTTTGGTTACATTTACACTTGCTCATATTTTCCAGACAAAAAGTTAATGGTGCATCTCCCAAATGTCCCGGCAGCAACAACGCTTTATTGGTTCCGCTATCGGGACGGAACCAATAATGGCGAGCCGTTATTTTAACGTTTTATTTAGATTACAAAAATAAATTGTAATAAAAATAATCCGATTTATGATGTTTTAAAAATTAAGACCTACGAAAGACTGATTTCAGACATTTTAATACCAATTAAGGTCTTGGTTTTATTTTGAAGAATTCAATGACTTATAAGGCTTTTTAAGGACCCGCGGGAACCCTGGCTGCTCTTCTTCTCTGGTTTTTCTTTTTTTCAGGGTTTTAGAACCGCTGCATTGACTTAAATCCATCTGTTTGCCAACAAATAAACAAACAGCCTGTTTAATCTGTGCAAAAACTTTATTAAAACTGTAAACTTCCAAATAAGGTGGGCAGCGTGGCCGGCTTGGGGTGCGGCTTGTAGCCGATCCGCTCATTGATGAGCTCCGTTCTGGAGGCGGCCGTGGAAGAAGCAGAAGCTCCGCCCCCAATCATATCGACACCAATCACAGAAGCTCCAGCTCCTGACCCCGCCTCCTCCCGCTGTCGTTTCCTGGCCTGGAGAGAAAGCAGGCGGACATGTTGGTACAGACGGCGCGGTCCGGATCAGAACATTACGGGTCGGTGGGGATAAAGCGATCGGCTAAAACCTCAAGCTCCTTTTTAACGCTCTCAAATTCCTCTGTGTCGTCGATTTTCAGCTCCAAACGGGTCGGTTTCCTCCTCAGCATCTTCTCACCGATTGGTCTCCACCTGAAATAAATAAATCAGGCTAATCAAAGACGATTTATGTTCCTGAAATCAATGTCAGCAGTGAATAAAGTGAATGTGATTGGTCGATTATAAAGGTGGCGGGATTGTTGTGGCGGAAGGTTCGCAAGCATGTTTGGTTGTGGCCGGTTTGTTGGAAGCATCTTGCTAACCAGTTAGCAACTTAGTGCTAGCAGGTTCCCAATGGGAAATTCCATTGGGACCAAGTAGCACTAAATTGGTGACTTAGAAACGACGCTGTCAAGGAACGCTATGGACAGAGGAAATATGCAAGAGGAGGAGAGTTTAGTGTCGGAGGTCGTGGATGAGTCTCCTCCGTCATCCATTTTTTATTTAGAGGAGGAAAGCGGGGACGAAGATGTTGTGGAAGAGGACGCCAGGGCGGCAGAAGCTTGGTTTGGTGTAGAAGGCTTCCAGCCGTACATGTTTGAGCCCTTGCCTCACAACGCTGCCAGTTCTGTTAGCTCTACGCCTGCCGAAGACACAGACGTCCATCCCCGTGAACACTGGGACGCAACTCAATGGGAAAGGAAAGGATTCTGGTTTCAACCGTTGCGTATATTAGCTGCGACTAGGGCTGCAACTAACGATTATTTTAAAAATCGATGAATCGGCCGATTATTTTTTCGATTAATCGGACAAAAAATATTTTTTATATTAACCTCTTTATTCCAAAATAAACATTTTAGACAGAACAAACAAGCCCACAAGTACAGGTTGCTCATTAACTGTACTGGTGCAATATGAAAAATAAATGTTTGTGTTAAAACTATGCAAACTTACATGAGAAATGTAGCTGTACATCCACATAATATAGGGTACTTCGTTTCATAAAGCGCAAAAAAAGACATTTTTGTTTTTAAAAGCCCCTCAGGGGTTCAAACAATAGGCCCCCCCATTTCAACAAGTTAGTTTTTTTTAGACTAGAAGAGTTTTGCCTTTTAAGACAGGAAAGTATAGCAGTTAAAGTTGCTACTTGAGAAAATACTGAACCATAGAGATAAATAGCCTGTGATTCAAATTATAAATTGTATTTGGAATAAAAATGAGAGAACTAGGGGAGCTAAAAAACACATCCTCCAAAGACAGATATTTACCTGGGAATGTGGCAGATAATTAATTGACATATTACTGATCTTGCTGGATTTTATTCTGCTTTACTTCCATAAATTGCAGGATCTTCTTTACTTTATCTTTGCCAGAAGATTTAAACTTTAAAAGCCTTGCCCTCATAATTTGCAAGTTAATTTATTTATAAAGGCTATTATAATTATTGTGATCAATTTGCGCCTTCAATCCCGGCGCATGCGCGCTTCATTTGCAGTCTGGACGCTGAGGATCCTGCGGCTCTGACTGCAGCGCTGAGAGGGATTCCTGCGGGAGAACAAGGTTGGGATGGGGGGGGCGCCTCACGGCAGCAGCTGCTGCTGCAGGACAAGAGTAGGAACGATACATGCTTTCACGTAAGAATCTCCAAAAGCCGCCAGTGACACCGTAAAAAGTCGCCAGATTTGTCGCTAGTCGCTTTTTTGAAAAAATAGTCGCTGGAGGGGTCTGAAAAGTTGCTGAGTTGGCAACACTGCACCTGCAGCGCTGACTCGCTCTGCCGTAATTTTTTTTCTTCCCCCGTTTCAGTCAAGTGGATGTGATGACGGCGGCGGCGGATGACGCATTAATCGCGCGACACAACTTATCGATGATGAAATTCGTTGCCAACGCTTTTAAAAGTCGATTTTTATCGATTTTATCGATTCGTTGTTGCAGCCCTAGCTGCGACATATGAATCAAGATGCTATGACCGAAAAAAAGGTGATTGACAGATGACCGTTGATATATGATTGGCCGAATTTAGGTGTTCAGGCTGACATAGAACTAACTGGCCTGCAGAAGATAACGGGGAAAAAAGATTTTAAGACATGATTTTTTTAAACCAGAAATTTTCTAACTTTTGGGACAATATAGTCTGATAAAGAGCACATTTATATACATGTTTAAGCCAGAATGATTTGACATTTAAATACCCCGCCCTGTTGATAATCAACCAATCATATTCACTTTATTAACTCGTGTAAAGTCATGCACCACTCTGAAGAATTTGGAAATGCAACCATTGAAACAGCCGCTTCCCTACGACTTTAACTCACTACATTTTCTCAGCAGCTTGCCGAAAACTGCAATGATTACATAAAAAACATTTACACAAGAATTAATGACCATCACATTAAGAGATGCTGAAAGCCATCTTGCAAGGGGCAACAGAAACATGAAGCAAACGGCTTTCATCCTGAAAGTCCAGGCAGCAGAGACGGGGGGGGGGGCAAACTAACAGTTGGAAAAACATCTGGACGTCTTTTTTTTTCCTTCTGGACGTCTTTTCACCAAAATAAACTTCAAAGGAGCGCCTCATCCATATAAATTGAACTAACATTTTATGGATAGGTGCGTTGCACATAAGCTGAGGCATCTTACCTGGGGCTAAGCCCCCCAAATATAGGATCCTAAACTCGGCCCTCGGCCTAAAGCTACTATAAGCTCATTGTTTAGACTATTTTAACCGTGGATGAAGCTACATATTATTAAGCCGGTTTCCTGTCTTTATGTCAACAAATCCACTGATTTAATAAAAACCTAATCGGAACCAGCATCCTTCAGCCCATCTATTCGCAGTGTTTTTGATCAGGCAACGCTGCGGACACCTAAGGCTCTAAACGCGGACTGACTCCGGTTGAGCCACCGCTGTTTGTTCTGACTGGTTTCACTGGTGCCCTCAGAGGGTGAGATCAGTTAGACCTCAAACCGTCATACTCACCTGGTTTTTAACCGACTAGTTAGCTGCTTTCTCTGCTTTCAGCGAGTAAACACAGACCGGAAGAAGAACATCTGACCCGGAAACCGACTCTACATCCGGTTGGTTCAGAGCGCAATAGCTGCGTTCTCCTCCAGCGGTGAGTTTAATGAACAAACTAATGCAGCCATTTGACCACAAGACAGCGGACGACCGTCTCTTAGAAGCATATGTGCAAGAACCGAGAATTTCCAGAGATAAAGCCAAATTCGTGTAAACGAAAACTTTAGGGTGCGCGCTTATACGAGGAAACACGGTAAAAGCATCGCCTTCAAAATAAGGATATTTTTCCGTGTTTTCAATGAGCCTTCCACAATGGAAAATGTATGTCTATATTTACGGGTAATTATAATTACAATTAAAACGTAATATAATACAAATCATTTAATTAAGAGGAAGAGACAAATATTTACACCAGACCAATTAAGGTGGGTAGCATAATGGCTTTTAGAACCTGTTGCCCATAAAGTATGTTATGATTCATCTTAGTTAAAATCTGCTTTAAACCCTTGAAAATATTTGTGAATCAATTTAGTAAAATAGATCTGAACTTTTGACGTATTTCACGGGTATGATTATTAAACATGGCGTTTTATTAGAATTTAATCGTTAGAAAACAAAACAACAACAAACAAACAAAAAAAAAAAAAACTCCCGTTTTGGGGCTTTTAGTCTGAAGGCGTCTCTTAGACCGGATACCGTAATGGCGTGTATAGTTGCTCACATTGAAACCGCTCGTGGAGTGAAACGAAGGGAAGGCCTCGCGGGAGAAGGTTTAAAATGAGTAAAAACTAAAAGATAAACCTTCATTTAAACCGAGTCTTGGTTCTGGATTTAGCAGAATTAACTGGATCCAAAATCCAGGTTAGAAACTCTTCTAATTCAATTCTAACTTTGACTAATTCTGCTTTACGATCTGAAACTCTCATATACACTGCAAAAACGATCTAGAAGTAAGTCATAATGTCTTAGATTAAGTGTATTTAGCCTTAATTTGAGTAGGTAAATAAGATGATTTGCCAATGGAATGAGCATTTTAACTCGTAAAATAAGATAATTAGATAATATACACTTAGAATCAAACAATAAAATATATATTTCTTAAATGTAAATTGTCTGGTTCCTTTGTCAAAGTTTCTCACTTACCTCCTCAATTCAAGAAAAAATGCACTTATTTTGAGAAAAAATGACTTATCTACATTTTGGTTTTGTTTTTTTCCCCAGTGTAGACCTTTTCTATCAGACCCGGTTCTGGAGTTTAGTCTGACCAAACAGTAAAAGCTCTAAAACAAGGATAAAAAGTTGGATCAGCAGAAGAACATCATAGTTTTCCTTTGTTGGATCCCCTGAAGGTTGTGTGGCTCATTGAGCAGTTAACGCCGGATTATTTCCTCTGAATCTAGAACCTTTAATCCAGAATCAGGGTCAGTCTGGCTTAAATAAGCCTGACTAAGGTTCTGTTTAGGTCCAGAGTTCCAGCTCCTGGTCCTGAGCAGAGATCAGCTGATCTGGACTCTGAAGGTTTTTAAGGGTGCAGATCTGTGGCTTCTTACTGGTTAAACAGGAGTTTCTGTGTTTCCAGGAGCTGCTGTTTCCTCCTTCGCCCCGCGGTGATCTGCTGGAATCATTTAGAGGAACAAGGTTAGTGATTTATGCAGGGGGGGTTTTATTTACGGCTCTTATTTGATCCAGGATCCAAGGAGAACTCAGGCTTCAGAAGAGCTGCTGTTCTGTCAGAGCAGAATACCTATAGTCAATACCTGTTTATCCCTTTAGTTTAATACAAAAAATAAACTTTAAACTACCTCAGCAAGCAGGTATCCATCTATTCATGTACAAAAAAAACTATTGAATTACTTTTCTATGTTTTTTTAAGTGTATGGCAGGGCTGCTGGAAGTACTTGTGAACAGAGGGTGCTGTTTTGTTTTGTTTTTTTATTTTTTGACAAAAGGCCTCTGAGCCTATTGGCCCATTTAAAAGGCAATTAAATAATTAAGATTGATATTCACTACTTTATTTTCATATATACTTCAGTGCGCGCAACCAGGGTCTGTAACATCGACACATCGTCAGTTCTCAGGTGAATATATGCGCTAATTAAACTCAACAACAACCTTATAACAAGGTAGATTTGGTCAGCTGGAATTCAATTCTATTCAGTTTATTTCTATAGCTCCAATTCACATCATGTCATCTCAGGTCACTTTCCGGTTCACCAGATCATCCAGTCAAACTGATTCAAAGTTTTCTAACTAAGGAAAACGACTTGATTGCATCGACTCATTGACTCTTCAGCAATCCCTCACACTAAGCATGCTTGTAGCGACAGTGGAGAGGAAAAACTCCCTGAATCTGAGTCACTGTGTTTATGTCACACGTGACTCTATTAGCTCCAAAATCCTTCTATGCAAACCACAAGGAAATAATGATATTATTATACTATTTAAACGTTTTGAACAGTTCTCTATTACACAAAGAAAACAAGATAAAAATAACACTCTAAAATACTTTTGTTACGTCAAACTGCACAAATAGATTTTCAAGTGTGCGACGGCACCATGCTCTTACTCTGAGCTACAGGAAGGGGGCCCTGCCTGGTTACAGGTGTCCAAATGTTCAGGTGAGCTCTGAGGTCTGCAGAATCAACTTAATATCTGCAGAAAGAACTGAAAGGATCCTGGAACCTTAAAGGAAAAGTCCCGTCAGCGAGGAATAATCAATGGATTGTTATTTATACCTAAAACTAATAAATTTGCTGTGATTTAATGAATTTAGCGTTAATCAGTAAAAAAATAAAAATAATAATTTTCGTTGCGATCACTGAGTCTGGGAGCAGCCATTTTTGTCCAAATATAGTAGCCCCTCCCTCCTGCCATCTTCCAGCAGTGACGTCACGGTGCGGTAAGCCTAGCGCCATTCTCCCCGCTTTACAAGCTAAATCAATGGGAACTACTAGACACATCTGCAATCAACAACAATTATTGAAGATTTCCAGAGGACTTCACCATTGAAATTCACCAGAGCTATAGTGAAACTGACAATGCCCACGTGCATGGCAGCTGGATGCTGGAATACATCGGGTAAAAGTGAAAAAAAAGAGTTATTCCACCTTTCTGATTCCTGATCCTCCACGGACGGGTTGGTCGTTGGATCGCCAACTTGAAGAGGGAGGATTTGCCATCGAACTTCTGGCCAGAGAAAAAACCCGTAATATGTAGCCAACATTTGGAAGAAGAATGTTTTCAAGATGACTTGGATAATAGCGCGTTGTGACAAACACCAGATACAGCACTGGGACTTGATCAACAGCCGATACCGCACCGTGACGTCACAAACCAGTAGGTGGCAGTAGTGTTCTTTGACAAACATGGATGCCTCCAGTAAAGCACATTCACATGAAAATTACTCTGAATTAAAAACACTGATCATTTATTGAACAGGATGGAATCATTTCAGATTTAAAGAACTTTTAGAAGTTTGAATTCTGAATATGAGCGGACTTTTCCTTTAGGAACACAGTGTCTTTGAAAGAACAGATCAGATCTGACCTCCTGACTGATTGTTTCTCTATAATAGACGCTTTTGAAGTCTTGTTTGTTCAGATTTTATCCAATCAGACGGTTTACCAGTCTAATAGGATCATTGTTTCTGTCAGCAGACCATCGGTTGGTTCCTATTGATTGGACCTAGCCAGATCTGACCAGATCTGTTGAATCCTTCCTCAGTCCGCGGTAGCTACCAGATTTGCTCGGGGCCCCGCCCCTTCTTATGACGTCAATATATGGCAACTCCACTCGGACAAACTGTATTGCACCAATTCCTTAAGGATCAAATCTCTTTTGGAGTCTCAACATATTATTCCCTATATTTGCTATTATTTTACATTTCACTGGCGATCTAAAGTAGCCGAAAGTAGAAAGCAATCATTGTCAGCCTTGAAGGAAATTACTGCTTTCTAAGACTCTCAGCTTATTTTCATTCTTTTTATTAAGATCTGAGGGCAGAGGAAAAATAGAACATCTTATAAAATGACTTTTGTAGAGATTTTAGACAAAACAACAGTTATTCTACTTGTAGAAAACAAACAGTTGTTGTCGACACAAATTTAAAAGTAGTGTAGCTTAATATGGCTAACTGACCGCGCTAAAAGAGGCTAACCTGTTAGCTACAGCTAGCCACAGCGCTAAAGATGCTCCCAACGCTGCATGATGTTATCGTTGTCTGGGCAACCACAACGTTTCACGTCATGTGGTAACGTTCAGCCAATCATCTGGTAGCTACAGCGGTTCTATCGCTGCGGGGACCATTTGTTTGCTAACAATCTCTTCATTTCCTCTTCCAGCAGAGTGGATCAGCTGAGAGCAGAACGGAGCAAAAATGTCGGACGAGGAGGACATGGCTCCGGCCATGAAGAAGAGTCGCGTTTTCTACGGCAGCCTGGAGGAGAAGGAGCGAGAGCGCCTCACGCTGGAGAAGGCGAGCAATATGGTTACAGGAAGTGACGCCTTGAGGGCGGGCATCAAGGCGGGAAACATCAACATCTCATCAGGTGGGTCAGGGCCGCCTACTGCTGGATAAATGACCGGACAGATACGATCAGGGCTGATGAGGTTAGGACAGGAGATGTGGAATTAAATCTGTGCATAGATTTTATTCATTTATGTAGTTTTGGTGTCACTTAGGTCCTCATCCTGACTGTCTACGTTCCACATAAGATCACAGCTGCTATTTCTATGTTGAACTGGAGTAAAGTTTTCCTCATCCCCTCATTTATGTTTTTAAGTAGTGTGTCATCAGCATATAGTTAGATTTGTTGTAATGCACTGGAATCAGAGCTAAGGCTACCTTCACACCGCAGTCTGAAGTGAACAAATCCGATTTTTTTGCCCATATGCGACCTGTATCTAATCTTTTCATGGCAGTCTGAACAACACCGATCCGATTTTTTTTTTCCAATGCGACCCAGGCCACTTGGCTATGTGGTCCTGAATCCGATACGAATCCGATCTTTTTAAATGCGACCTGTGTCTGAATGGCCAGGTCGCATGAATGCGACCTGAACGCCACTAGTAGCCAACAAAGGTAACTATTCTGCGTCTTGCTACACAGAAGCGGCAAGAAAAAACAACCACATGGAGGACGATAATGTGAAGTGTAGTATTTATGTTTAACCATCTTGAAAAGATTGAGTTTTTAATGTTGAGAAAGATCGCTAGATGCGCTCCAGTACTACCATCCATGTTTACTTCTGTAATCAGAGAGTTTGTGATGTCATTGCGTCCTCTAGTGCGCATGGGGGACACTTGCGTTGTTTAAATGCAGTTCACACAGGAGATCACATGCAAGTGGCATATATTTGGAAATGTGAATGGCAACGCAAAAAAGTCAGATTTCACAAAAAATCGGAATTAAGCATTAAAGTCGTAGGGAAGCGGCTGTTCCAATCGTTGCGTTTCCGAATTCTGCACGACTGTGGTGCACGACTTTACACGAGTCAATAAAGTGAATGTGATTGGTTGTTTATCAAGGGGGCGGGATTGTTGTGGTGGAAGGTTCACAAGCAAATTTAGTTGTGGCCGGTTTGTGGGAAGCATCTTGCTAACCAGTTAGCAACTTAGTGCTAGCAGGTTCCCAATGGGAAATTCCATTGGGACCAAGTAGCACTAAATTGGTGACTTAGAAACGACGCTGTCAAGGAACGCTATGGACAGCGGAAACATGCAAGAGGAGGAGAGTTTAGTGTCGGAGGTCGTGGATGAGTCTCCTCCGTCATCCATTTTTTATTTAGAGGAGGAAAGCGGGGACGAAGATGTTGTGGAAGAGGACGCCAGGGCGGCAGAAGCTTGGTTTGGTGTAGAAGGCTTCCAGCCGTACATGTTTGAGCCCTTACCTCGCAACGCTGCCAGTTCTGTTAGCTCTACGCCTGCCGAAGACACAGACGTCCATCCCCGTGAACACTGGGACGGAACTCAATGGGAAAGGAAAGGATTCTGGTTTCAACCGTTGCGTTTATTAGCTGCGACATATGAATCAAGATGCTATGACTGAAAAAATCTGATTGACAGATGACCGTTGATATATGATTGGCCGAATTTAGGTGTTCAGGCTGACGTAGAACTAACTGGCCTGCAGAAGATAACGGAAAAAAACTGATTTTAAGACCGGATTTTTTGTTTTTGTTTTATAGAAATTTCATAACGTAGCCAACAGAGCCTCGAGGAAACAACAGTAGATCTGTGTTTGCTCTGATTAATCAATTTTCCAGTTTGCAAAGTAAGATTAGATCCAACGTTAAACAGAACCAGACAGGCCCGACTACTGTAAAATCTACTGACTGGAATGTTTTGACCACAAAATGGCAGTATTTACTGTCGTAAAGCTGTAGTTCCAGGGAGGTTTACTCAGCTTCCATGTTTCCCTGCAGGAGAGACGATGGAGATGGAGGAACGGGTCAGCGAGCGGCAGCAGGAAGCACTCGCCGAGTTTGAGCGGCGCCGGCGAGCCCGGCAGATCACCGTATCCACCGACGACGCGGAGGTTAAAGCAGGCCTCCGAGCGCTGGGGGAGCCGATCACGTTGTTCGGAGAGGGCCCGGCTGATCGCCGTGAGAGGTGGGAGGGGCAGACGTTTCTACACCCTTTTCATTGAAGTGCTTACTGTGCTGGGATTGGTTGACGGTCGACCAATCATAAGCCTCATTTACCGACTATTTTCAGGCTGCGAAGCGTTTTGTCCGTGGTCGGTCCAGATGCTCTGAAGAAGTCCAGGAAAGACGAGGAAAGAGCCAAAAGGTCCCATGATGAGGTCAGAAATGTTACTGCTAGCCTCGTAATAATCTATAGAACTATTCTAATATCCTGTAGTTCTCTTTATTAACGCTGATGGCCGTGTTCTGCGGTTCTTTCTGTATCGGGGGCATGAAGGTCATGAACTTGTACTATTCAGAAACTTGTCATAAATCTCATTTCTCTCTCTAACCAATCACAGTGCCACCAGACATGGTACCATGAAGGCCCCTCCTCCCTGAGAGACGCTCGCCTGTGGTTGGCCAGATACTCTCTACCACGGTGTGTCATCATGGGTCTGCTGTAGTCAGATATTCTTTATTGCTTCATGGACGTTAAGCAGTGTTTTAAAAATGCCTCCCAGCATGAGGTAACATTTATTGTTTAACACGTACAACACTTTGCTGTGATTGGTCCCTCAGGGCGATGAAGCGTCTTGAAGCCGCACGTGCTCAGAAGGAGGTTCCTGAGGCGACAAAGACGATCCGCCAACAGGAGCTCCACAAATCCCTGAGGGTGAGTCGGAAAGACCAATCCATGAGATCTGGTCCAACTTGGACCGGATCCAGAAAAGAACAAATCATGGAAACGGTCTAAAACATGGAGTCTGGTCCAATGAGGCACGACGAGAAAACAACAAACAGAATAGAGGAAGGACAGTTATCCTGGTCTTTATCTCTGATTTATGTCCAGGGGAAATAAAAAAAAATAAAACAGCCCTCTGTGGCATTTTAGGCTGTCGGAGAAAAAGATCATATTTCTGCGGCCTTCACCGTATTAGAACTAATTCTTTCCAAGGCTGATTCATACAAAAACGAAACCAAAGTGTGTTTTTCCAGTTAAATCAAGTAAAAACCAGCTAAATCCAGTTAAAGGAAATCTTAAACCAGCTAAATTAAAGGACTCACGTTTAGCTGGAGTCTCTTTGATCAGCAAAGATGTTCTTTAACCAGTTCGGTCCACCTAGAACCAGTCTGAACTGGTTTAAACAGGTTCCTTACCCTGAGACAGACATGAATGTTTCTCAATTCACTAGAATGCGAGTAAGGACTCATGTCCTCTCCAAGTATGTTCTTGAACGAACACAGGAAAGTCTGGACTCGGGGAGAATGGGAGCACGCAGAATAAATCTGGGTCAGTTGGAACAGAAGCGTACTGATGACATCACCACATTCAAAGCTAGTCTGGAGCTGCATTTCATGTCCTGAAATTTCTTCATTTCTCATTTTTGCAATATTCCTTAGATGAAAGAAGGAAATTCTAGAAACCTCTTTGATATGGGATTTAAATGACAGGTCCTGATCAAAAATAACACCAAGGTTTTTTACTTTATTATCTGAAATCAGTTTAATCCAAATGAAGTGACTGGCTAATCAGCTTCTTTTTCAGAGACTCTGGTCCAAAGACTATAACTTCTGTTTTGTCTGCATTCAGAAGGAGAAAGTTAAGAGTCATCCATGTTTTTATGTCTTCAGACATGCCTGTAATCTATGTAATGGGTTAGCTTCATCTGGATTTATAGACAGATATAGCTTGGTATCATCAGCATAACAGTGAAAATTAATCCCATGCTGTCTAATAATTCTACCAATTGGGAGCATGTATAAAGTAAAGAGAATTGGTCCTAGCACTGATCCCTGTGGTACTCCACAGGTAACCTTTGAGTATGAGGAAGATTTATTATTAACATGAACAAACTGAAAACGATCAGATAGATAAGATTTAAACCAGTCTAGAACTGTTCCTTTAATTCCAACAAAATATTCAAGTCTTTCTAAAAAAATATTATGATCAACTGGATCAAATGCAGCACTGAGATCCAACAGGACGAGCACAGATACGAGTCCATTATCCGAGGCCATGAGAATATCATTAGTGACTTTCACCAGAGCGGTTTCAGTGCTATGATGAGCTCTAAAGCCAGACTGAAACTCTTCAAAAAGTTCATTATGCAAAGTTCAGAAAGTTAAGGTTGGTTAAAATTGATTCTGTTCCTGCTCATCACATTACACTGAGTGGAGCTGTTGACCACCCCAAGATGGCGCCACCACATCAAGTCAGTTCGAAAGTGATTGATGCGAGGTCTACTCTTATACACGGACCTGAACAACCGCCTCTGAAAGTCTTCTTCTTTTCAGAATCTGAACAACTTCTGCAGTCAGATTGGCGATGATCGACCAATCAGCTTCTGCCACTTCAGTCCGGACTCCAAAATGCTGGCCACGGCGTCATGGTAAGAACCCCGCTCCTCCTCACACAGGTATCCTTGTTCCTGAATGAAGCTAATGTTAGCGTGCTAACCCCTTCAGGAGTGGCCTGTGTAAGCTGTGGTCCGTCCCTGACTGCACACTGATCCGGACCCTCAGAGGTGGGCGGAGCTTCTCTCTTCCTGGTTCTGTTTACAGCTGTGTGACGCTAACATTGGTTCAACAACACTAAAGCACTATCCTCTTTCCTCTCTGTGCTGTGATTGGTTAAAGGACACAACACCAACGTAGGAGCCATCGTCTTTCGCCCGCAGTCCGGAATATCTCTCGACCAATCAGACGTCAACTTGGCCTCCTGTGCTGCTGATGGGACGGTGAAGCTGTGGAACCTGGAGAGGTGGGTGGGCGGGGCTTAATTTGGGCCTGGCTTTTAACACAGAGAGGACTAATGAGAATTCTTCTCTGTGGTTGTCATAGTGACGAGCCAGTGGCAGACATCGAGGGTCACAGTGATCGGGTGTCTCGGGTTTCCTGGCATCCCTCCGGAAGGTTCCTGGGAACCACCTGGTAGGAGAGACCAGAACCGAGTGGTTCCTGGGTGATATCGGGCTGAGGGCTTAGTTGTGTCTGTATACTCTGTAGTAACTGTGCGTACTCTGTAGTAACACTGCGTACTCTGTTCCAACAGCTATGACAACTCATGGCGTCTGTGGGACCTGGAGGTTCAGGAGGAGATCCTGCATCAGGAAGGTCACAGCAAAGGAGTTCATGACATCAGCTTCCATCCTGACGGCTCATTGGCTGCTACAGGGTCGGTTTTGCTGTGCGGTTCCTCCTTCTGATCTTTAACGGTTCAGTAATTGCCTTTCTGAGCTGTAACTGTATCATTGTCTGACTAATATCTTCATAATTGATCACTGGTAATCGGCATCTCTGTTAGCCAATAGTTCTGCCTTTTTCTCATCCAATCAGGGGGCTGGATGCGTTCGGCAGGGTTTGGGACCTGAGGACGGGACGCTGCGTGGTTTTCCTCGAGGGACACCTGAAGGAGATTTACAGTGTTCACTTCAGTCCAAACGGGTCAGCCCAACACAAAACCAGCCAATCAGAGAGCAGCTAGCAGAGATTAGCCAATCATATGGAAGTTATGGCATATCAGCCACTTAGAGGGATGTAGGGACATTCCAGCCAATCAGAGGGCGGTTTGGACATTCCAGCTAATCAGAGGGAAGTTGAGGCATATCAGCCAATCAGATGGAAGTTGGGACATTCCAGCCAGAGGCTCTATGTCTCTGCTGACAGTTTAATTTCCTAAAGACTTGATTGTTTAGGTTTAACTGGGATCTTTGTGGGTTTTCTCGTCATTCTCAGAACTGTAGTTCTCTGTAGAAGCTGAGTCTAAATCAGACCTTGTTTTTTTTATTTTGCAGCCACCACCTGGCCACAGGAAGTGGTGACAACACATGTAAGGTTTGGGAGCTGCGCAACAGGAAGTGTCTGTACACTGTTCCCGCCCACCAGAACCTCCTGTCAGCCGTCCGCTTCCAACGTAAACAAAAACAGAACCTTCCTCCTCAGTATGACCCCCACTTCCTGTGTCTGTGACCTCATTCTTGTATCTCTGACCTCACTTCCTGTGCAGCCACAGACGGTCACTTTCTGTTGACCGGAGCTTACGACAACACGGCGAAGGTCTGGAGCCACCCGGGCTGGATGCCGCTGAAGACGCTGGCAGGACATGAGGGGAAGGTAGGATGGCTCTACGTTCTGATTGGTCCGCCTGAGGGCTGAACCCTGATTGGCTCTGAAACCCTGGATTGATGGTTGTTTTCAGGTGATGGGCGTGGATATGTCACCTGATGGGAAGCTGATCGCCACCTGCTCTTACGACCGAACCTTCAAACTCTGGCTGTCCGAATGATGTCAGCAGTGATGTCATCCAATGAAATACGATTTTTTGTTGTTTTTTTTTTTTTATCGAATAAAGAAGTTGAATCTTTCTTAGGTTTTTGTTGTTTTTTTTAGTTTATTGGCAGTTCATTCAGATGATCGCAACTTTATTAAACCTGAAGGGAAACCAAACAGATGCTGCTACTCGTATCATCTGGGGTTCTTTGTTAGAACAGTCTGATGCTCGACCTGTCAGGCCTCAGGATGACCTGAGAACCAGCGCAGACATTCACCCCATTATTCACCCCCGCATCCCAGCCAGAACAGCATGGCAACTGCAGCTGGAGCCAGGGGACCACAGCTACCAAAGTTAGACAACAGAAATAAATGTTTTATTTGAAATAGAAAACTTTATTCATAAAGCTCTTTAACGGGTGCTGAACAAGTAAAATCGAGGAGCATTTCACAAGAGGAAAAACAAGGACAGCTTCAGAAACTATAAAATGGATGTCTGAAAATGTAAAATTCTCAGGCTCTGCTGTAAAAAAAGACTAATCTTAAAATAGTTTGGGAGGAAAGGGAGCATATCGGATCTAGAAAAGGAGATTGTTTCCAGGACAGCACAGTCAAAGGAAACTAATCAAATGTTAACCTTTATTTAAAACAACTCTGGGTTTCAGCATTTTTACAATTTTTCTGGGATTTTATTCAAGATTGCTGGAGCAAAATAACAAAGCTGCTTCTCCATATCTAGTTCTAGTTACGCAGAGCAGATGTGATCCAGGAGACCTGAGAGGTCTGCCTGTCGATCCACTGCCAACTAGTCTGTAATGTATTTTGGTGCTCAGATTTTCAGTGATTTCTAGACCAAGAGAAGTCTATTTTCAGAGATACGAGGAGCCAGAGGAAGGACTTTAGAACTGCGCTGATGTTCTCTACTTTCTTCTAGTGAGGACGCAGGCAGCAGCAGCTGTCTGATCTTTCTCAGTTCTAGATCGGCCGCAGCTGTCTGCTCTTTTAGTTCTAGTGAGGACGCAGGCAGCAGCGTCTGGATCAGCTGCAGCTGTCTGATCTTTTAGTTCTAGTGAGGACGCAGGCAGCAGCATCTGGATCAGCTGCAGCTGTCTGATCTTTTAGTTCTAGTGAGGACGCAGGCAGCAGCATCTGGATCAGCTGCAGCTGTCTGATCTACTTTCTAGGCAGACCTGTGGAGACGCCGCTGCAGGGATCAATTCTGCTAAAGATGAACGAAGCAGGAAGTAGTTTTTCAACATTCGTCCTTTAATCCTGGAGATGTTCTTCAGGTGATAGAAGGCCCGATTTTTTCCTGTGTCTATGAGCCTCTGAAGGTTCAGGTCTCAGTCCATCACTACACCCAGATTTCGAGCCTGATTCCTGCTTTCTAGCTGGATAAATTGAAACTGGGTTCTAACTTTAAAAGCTCCAACTTTGGTCCTAATACTATTACCTCAGTTTAGTTTATTTCAGCTGAAGAACATTTTGTCCATCCATGGGTTAATTTGCATATGCAAAGCTGAAATGGGTTCATGGTCACCGGGTGTACAGCTGGGTGTCGTCTGTATAGTTGGTAGCTTTTGTTTAGTTAGATCTGAGCAAAGGACAGCATATAGATGTTAAAGGTGTTTTGGACGATTTTTGTGAATTTTCAAAAGACTCGCCCTCTCCACTGTGAGAGGATGTGAGCCCATTTCTCCTCGTGCACACTGTTTAAAAGTTGCTGTTCTCATAGCTCATACAAGCTAACTGTGTCTGAATGTCCGCCCTAGATCCCTCCAGCACAATATAGAGCGGGGACTAGATAGTGGACTATATAGCAAAGCAAATCTGCCCCTTCTGAGGCCGTTCTTTTCTTCTTATTCACTTCGTAGACACTTTCTCTCTTACAACCCTCGTCATAATTCAAAGAACCACGGTGAGAAAGTTGAGCTTCGACTGCCTGAAACTGTAGCTCACCACAGATATACGCCAACGTAAAGATAGCCAACGTAGGACGGCCTAACATAAACATATTAGTGTTGCACCGATGACATTTTTTGGCCCCGATACCTGATACCTGGCTGTGCCATATTGGCCGATACCGATACCATCTGTTTGAAATTGATGTGTGTGTATATGTGTATGTATATGTGTATGTGTATGAAGAACTGCATACTTGGATGTAAAATAATTGCCATCATGGCTTCATGTCAAGCTGCTGCCTACCTTTGTGAAGCAGGAAAAAGACTAAAACAAAGTGAATCCAGTAGAACTTTTTATTGCCTACCTGGAATGGGGGACAACAGTTGAATAAACTTTTGGCTCTCAAAATAGCATCGGTGCCCTATTTGTTGGTACTCGCCAATACCGATACCACCATTAGTGCTGGATCGGGGCCCCGCCCGATACTGGTATCGGTGCAACACTAAAACATATCACCAGGATGATTGACAATTAGGAGGACCACTTATTTAGATAATCCACCTGGAAATAAAATATTGTCCTCTATACCAGGGGAGGGCAATTCCAGTTTCTGGGGGCCAGTATCCTGCAATTTTCAGATGTGCCTTTGGTTCAACACACCTGAATCAAGTAATTAAATGATTGTGAGGACTCTGGTGGACCTGACTGCATTCTGAGGAGGTAACTCAGCCATTTGATTCAGGTGTGTTGGACCAAGGATGGACCTACGAGTTGTAGGATACCGGCCCCCAGGAAATGGAATTGCCCACTTGTGCTCTATACCTTTAAATGGGAGGGAACTTAAGATGGATCCTTGGGGGACGCCACGTGAATTTTCTGGTTTCTGATTTAAAGTTCCTTATCGACACTAGAAGTCCCTATCCTTCAGGTAGGATCTGAAGTATTCCAGTGCTGTATCAGAAAGGTCGGCCCACTTTAACAGACGCTCCAATAAAATCAAAATCACGGTTTCAAACGCTGCACTAATGTCCAGTAATACCAGCGCTCTGGTTCTTCCACAGTCTGCATTTATTCAGATCTCATTGAACGCCTTGACGAGTGCAGCGTCTGTCAAAGCGACTCTTCTAGCTAAACACAGAACATCACACAGAAGGACAGAAACACTTTTATTCCACCAAAACACAATGAGGTCCAGTTAACTCAAGATTAGACCAGATCCAACTTCCTCCATCCAGCAGGGGGAGCCCACCGACACCCTGAATACATTCACCTGAAGAACTGATTAAAATCCCAGAAATAAAACTGACGCTTAAAGAATCATTCAGATTTAAACCTTAGCCTTCCTTCTTTTTATTTAAAATTCATTGATTTGATATATTAGGATACTTTTATTTAAAAAAAAAAACTATTAATCAAATTAAACTTTAAAAAGATACGGTATTCTGCCATGGAACATATTAAATACATTCCAAGAGGTTCTTGTTAAAACCTGGACTGAATTCTTTTTTCTTAATGATCTGCATCACACCTTAGGTTGCAAACTGTCCTTTGAATAAAGAAGCTTGCCTGTATTTAAATAAAGTAGTGCATCTAATTTAATTAAGTTTCAAGTGAGATGTTTAAAAAATCATTGAACATAAAACATAAGGAGCAAACCAAAGGTCCTGTCAATGGAGGGTGGAGGGGCTGTTCCTTATTCATGTTGAAGAATTTGATGACGCACTGCTGATATACATCATATTTAACTATTATCATTAAACCTGACACAGAGCAGGCCAATTAAGTTTCCTTAAATCATAACAAAATCTAAATCTTTGAGGTTATTATAAAAAATAAAAAAAAACAGATTTAGCTGTTTATGAAAATGACATTTTTCCAATTCCAGTTAATAGAGCCACTAGAAAAGAAATGTTTCCAAGGAAGTAGAGCATCAGCAGCAAAACACCCACCTGTGAAAAAGAAAATCCCAGTAAGTTCAGGAAATGTTAGATTTGATCTTTATTTGATATTTGGTGTTTTGTCTTTTACCATATTTGACCCCGGAGGAGAGCCGCCATCTGTAATCAGAAACATGAGTCACAATTCAATTTCAATTCAGTTCAGTTTATTTCTAAAGCTCCAATTCACATCATGTCATCTCAAGGTACTTTCCAGTTCACCAGATCATCCAGTCAGATTGGTTCAAAGTTTTCTATCTAAGGAAAACCAGTTGATTGCATCGACTCATTGACTCTTCAGCAATCCCTCACACTAAGCATGCTTGAAGCGTAACTTTGTTTGAAACTTCCACTGCAGCTGATTTAAACATCAGTTCTAAGTTTCAGTGACTGTAGCTCTGCTGGAAGTTTCATTCGTCACCAAATTAAATTAAATCTCAGCGCCACCTGTGGGTTCTGTCAGGTACTGTTTACCTACTAGAATGTCTCTCCTTTGTTTTGATGTTTTAAAGCTGACTCCACAATTTATCCTGACAGATGAGGAGCTTCATGGTGAGTGTGGTGGGATGTTGTTTCACCCTCCCCACTCTGTGCACCAGGTGTAGCAAGAAGCAAGCTGTTGATTGGTGGGCGGGGCTCTATAGCTAAGCAGGCCTCTGCCAGGTACACGTGTCTTTGTTTCCCCTACATGTCGGCTGTCTAAGTGGCTGGTGTGCTTGATCCGCTCATTTGAACTAATAAGTGCCATTTGTTCCATCAGTGGCTGGGATTGTGGTTGGGCTTTGGTGTTGTACCTGTTGTGTGTTTCGCAGCATTGCTCCACCAGTGTTAGCGGCTGCAGCTGGAGGTTGTTGCGACGTGCAGCTTCCATCTAGTTCTCACCTGCTGGTCCGTTTTCTCCCTGGTTAGGCTGTGTTTCCACTCCTGCGTAAGCTACCTGTTTAGAGTTTACTTTACCTGAATCTCCAGGTTTTCTAATGGGTTTTCTGGTTTAGGGATTTCTTGGAGCCACAGCGCTTTGGACGCACTGCTGTCTTGTTTAGATGGTGTTTTTTTTTGGGCCGCTTTCAACAAAACCTATTGCTGTTTGGACAGGCGGAGCGAGCGGGGCATGACTCCTCTGGCCCCATTGAAAGGCAGAGGAAATTGTTCCACTGTTTGAAGTGCTTGCTTTTTTCTTTTACCGTGTGTTTGCTTTTATTTTGATCTACTAATTTGTTCATTTTCCATTGCATGTTTTGTTTGTTCATTTATTTTTTTGGAATAATTTTAATTGCCCTTATTTCCTATGAGCCCTTTTCTATCCAGGGACCGAGAAGCCGTGTTTTAACAATGTTTCAAAGAAATGTTTGATGAATTTGTTTATAGTATTGTGGACTATTCTGTGTTCTGGTGTTTCTTCTTTGAAAAGTTCCCCCCTTTTGCGGGTCACAAGGATGAAGTTGATGAGGAAGATGTTTACCTGTTCTCAGCTTCCAGCTCCGATTCAGCTCCAACAGGCCGTAGAACAAAGCCTCCCAGCCGGCGAACCCACCCATCACTTTTACCAGCCAGCGGTCCGTGGTTCCATCCATCATCTGAATACCCGTGAATATGGCTGCCACTGTGGGAGTTCACACCACTTTTAACGTCTGAGTTAATGGTTTGGGCCTAAGATCTGGCTTTAAGCTGCAAAAACTCAAACACTCACCTGACAGAAGGTGAACGGATGCTGCAATGAAAGAATGTCCCCAGTTGAATAGAAACCTCCTAGAAACCAGAAGATAAAATCAGTTCCAGCTACAAGTAGGAAGATAATCTAACATTAGTTCTGGATCTTTTTCTGGTTCCTTTAGGCTCAGCGTTCTGTTCAAGGCTGAATCAGAGAAGGAAGATCCCCTAAAGCTGCATACAAGACCTGCAGCAGGGAGCAGAGGTGGTCAAGAGGTCCAATCAGCATCTGCATTTGCTGAAGACTGTTTTAACATTTTGTATTTCTAACATAAAGTCAGAAATTATGTCTATAAAACCATCAGAGAAGATAAAGTCTGTTCTGTTTATTGACCTATATTAAACAGAAACCCTAACAAGACAAAAAAGAAGGTGGGTACCAGCGGTACTGTGGTCCACAGCGCATCAGGGCCAGGGTGGGCTGAATCAGAGCTAAAATCAGGACCAGGCAACCCAACACAGAATGAGCTCCCTGCAAAGCACAAACACACCTTTAATCTGGAACACAACGGCTGCAGAACCAACACAACCATTTCCTTTATAAAGTGCATTGGTTTAGGTCTGCAGCTTAGTTTAGGTTCTGCTCGATTTGGTTTTTGCTGCTTGGTGTAGGTTCTGTGAGAGAATCTTACATCATCACATCGCTCAGATTCTGCAGCTTTGTTCCAATTCAGTTGGATTGCATAAAAATATTTTTTTTAGGGATTCATATATGTATTTGTGAAACGTCAATCAAGATAAACTACAATTAATCAGCACAATGCAGTTTGGGTCTGGTTGCCCTGGTAACGAGGACACCATTGTGTCAACTGATAACAGAGACTCAAAAAAGTTTGTAATTGCCCAGAATATAAATTGAGACCCAGTTTTTCTCCAATAGCACCTCACTGACTGTAAAATACAACTAGTTTAAATATTTGGACACCAAACAAAAACAAAAGCAGGTTAAATTCATAGGATGCCTCATCGTGCCATCTGTGCATGGAGCTTTGCTGCTGGATCAGAGACTCACCTCAGCCCAGCCATTCACGAATACGAAGGCGAGGACGAAAGCAGTGATGGTAGCTGCCACCGTGACGCTCATCACCGAAACATGGACCTGCAGGAACAAACGTGATAAACAGCAGGCATCATGTTTATCTGCTCCAGCAGTGAGCTCTGCACTGGGCCCAGTGTGGCTGGTTCTCCTCCTATAACTCCTAATTTTAAAGCCAACATCACTGCATCCCACAGAAATGACCTGAAATCCTTCTGAATTGACTGGTGCTGAGTTTTACTCACAACAAACCATAGATCTTTGCCAAACAGCTTGACTCCTTCGCCCGCTCCTTTCAGGAATCGTGCTATCATCATTCCCAGTGGACCTGTGGTCATCCAGGCGATCAGCATCAGGGCGCCTGGAGAACAGTTTGACAGTTGAACAGTGGAGCAGGTCTGTCAACAATTGCAACATGAAAGACACCTAGGTAAGCGCTGACTTTATGTATGGAGTCAGAAATGGAGCAAATATTCACACAGCACTTAGATTAAAGGGTCTGAGTTGCAACCCAAAGGTAACGCCCTTGTTCTGTCAGACCAGCATACCCATAGTCAATAAACATGTGCAAGACATCAGATTTGCATTTATCCCTTTGATTTTCTATGAAAAATAGACTTTAAACTACCTCAACGGGCGTGTATCCCTTTGGTCATGTACAAAGAAAAAACTGTTCAAAAAACACCAAAAAAGAGGTAATTTGTTTTTTTTTCTGTTTCGTTTGTTTGATTTTCTGTTAAAGATTTTGAACTTTCCTATTGGCTCTCTCCCCTTGAATACTGGGTCCATCTGTCCCGTTCTTGACAAAACGGGGATAAACTAAAGGGATAAACGGCTACCGACAATGGGTATGCTGGTCTGACTGGGTATGCTCATCTGACAGAATACCCTTTATGTCTATAGAGCAGACGGATGAGAACAGGGATGCAGCAGCTTTCTGGAAACAACACTGACCCTTGGATCTGTTAGCTGAGTCTTGGACCATTTATGCTACGTTCACACAGCAAACGCTTTGAGCAGCGGAAACAGCTGATTTACATGCATAGGCAAGGGTTGCTGTGCGACAAAAGGTTCTGGATGCATCTAGAGCTGCAGGAGCAGCGATTCACGAGTGTCTGAGCATCTGAGGCGCGCAGAAGCAGCAGCTGCCAGAGTTGGAAAAATGTAACTTTTCCTGCTCGATGCTGTAGCGGACTGTCGTGGTGAAGAGGGATCTGAGTCAGGGGAGGGCAAAGCTTTCCATTTACAGATCGATCTACGGTCCCACCCTCACCTTTGGTCATGAGATCTGGGTAATGACAGAAATGACAAGATCGCAAATATAAGTGGCCGAAATGAGTTTCCTTCGCAGGGTGACTGGGCGTGCCCTTCGAGATCGGGTGAGGAGCTCAGTTACCCGGGAGGAGCTCGGAGTAGAAACGTTGCTCCTCCACGTCAAAAGGAGGTTCCCGCCAGAGCAGCTTTAGGAAGTGTGTGTGGATCAGGAAATCTAGTTATCTCTGCATAAATTGCTGCCTCTGGGACCCAGCCCCAGATGAAGCGGGAGAAATTGGATGGATGTTGAAATCTGATTGCAAAATATCTTCGCTTTTATTATCCTGGTGCCAACAGGAGATGAAAACCCCCAAGAGGCGAGCGGGCCTGAGGCAGCTGCTGCTGGGGATTCCCAGTGACAGCGCAGCGCCGGTATGTGGGGGTCTGAGCGGCTCCCACAGAGAAATAATCTTTGAAGGCAGGATGGTAATCTGGATGAACTGACTGCACAGACCATGTAAATATAGCAAAGCAGCTCTCTGCAATTGAACACACTTTACTGGACGTCTGACCTTGATGTGGACAAGCATAAACAATGAGGCAGCAGAAGCTTTTTTGCTTTTCAAAGCGCTTCAGGTGTGCACTTAGCGTTAGGATGAGTCTGGGATCTGTTAGCACAGATCTGTGACCTAATAAGGTATCCATCTGACCTGTTAAGTTTACCTTTTGACTGTTTTTAGTTGAACCTGTAAGAGTTAGTCTTGGAACTGTTGGATCTTGGAGTTGTTTTGGTTGTTACCAACAAACTCATGTGCTTCAGAGGCAGAAGATCAAATTTTTTGGCAGCAAAGTGACTCAGATGGGACTCACCGTGTGTTTGGATGATGTAGATGTTTCTGTCACCCTGGACAACAGCAGGGGAGGAAATCTGGAGCCTTTGCTTGCTGGTGAAAGTATCCTGATGCATCTGGATTATTCCTTGAAGTCACACCCAGCAAACCCAGTTAGTACCAAAAGGCTCCTTAGAGCTAACAAGTCATCCCAGTTCCCAGGGAGCAGGGCTCCCGTTGCACAGATATCTACACCAACAGATGTTCCTGATAAAGTCTTGCAGGCTGCATCAAAGATGGAGCTGTAAATGATTACGCTTCACAGTAGCAATTTAAATAAATAAATTTGGATACTCTTCCCAATCCCTGGCATTTACTCCCAGGATCTCCTTACCATTGCGGCTGCTTCCATAGGCAAAGAGCAGGTAAAACAAGCTGCTATATCCTGAGCTCCTCTGAGTAGAGATCGGATTCCTGGAAGTGAAGGAACAGCTCAGAACCCCCTTTTGACTTGAAGCTGTTACGTCCGACACGTTACCCTATGAGAAAAGAGGAAAATCTTAATCATTTTCATTTTATATGTATAGTCACTACAGGAGAGTTTATAAGAACAGTTCTCACTACTTTGTATAAGAGGTTATATAGGAGGTAATAAATGCTTCCACTGGTTTATGTGAGAGCTTTTCATTGATGTTTCTACAAGGTTTTCAGTACAGTATGTGGAAGACTTTAATTTCATATGTATATGGAAGTTAATTCTTATTTATGATCCTGGTGGCACCCCATAGGCCATGCCCTTTATGTCTATAGAGCAGATAGAAATGAGAAAGACAAAATTACCAGAGGCTGAACTTGTGGAGCTGTTCGTCCTGTAGAAAAGGCACGCTGGACCCCCATCAACCCCTTCCTATCGATGCCACAGATATAGATGTCATCATTTCCCTGAGAAAGGGGGGAGAAATTTAATTTCATGACTATTGTCCTTTATTTGACACTGATGTAACGGCAGAGCTCAGGGTAGCTTTCACTGTAAACGGTAAATATTGTTTATGACTACATGCGTGCTCGGGGTGTGGGACTGCTGGAGAGTCATCGACAAAATGCAAAACAAAATCATTGGGGCAAGCTCATTCAGGAGCAGCATGTCGTGCAAGTCAACTACTGGATGCAATGAACTGGTTTTCCTTTACAGAAACTTTTAACCAACCTGACTGTATCGTCTCTGTAAACCATCAGGAGATGACATGTTGTGAACTGGTGCTATGTAAATAAACTGCATTGAACTGAATTAAAGGTATTTTAGCCTGTAGTAACATTTAGACATCACTCACTGTAAGGATTATTTTTTTCTTTTGCACAATGATGCTTCTTATTTGTATTCTTAAAGTATTTCAGTGTTTAAAATACCACAACATGCACATAAAGTCAGTCTGATAGTATAATTTCCAAACATTAAATCAGCTGCTTAGTTTCAGTGCTTAAGGCCTTCTTACCAAAAAACTTTTTTTACTCTTACTTGAGTAAAACATGATTAACTTTTACTTTTCCATCAGTAAATGGAAAAGATGGTCACTATTAGAAATCCAGTTCTGTGTGGGTTGTGTTTTTGTTTGTGTTTTCCCCCTCCACCACCAGGTGGCGCCCTGTTCTTGTTGGCCCTTCCACACACCTGCAGCTGGTTGGCTCATTATCTGAGGACTCTTAAGCTGCTGACTACCACTACCTCGACACCAGAGTGTTTGCCAGTTTTGGGTACTCTAGCCAAGCTGAGTTTAGCTGAGTCTAACTGAGTCTTTGTCTCTCTGAGTTCTAACCTTGTTTTTTGTCTTTGCCTCTCGGCAGGAAGTCATCCTGCAAACTGGATGTTTGGCCTTCTCCCCCTGGAAGGATTGTTTGAGCTTTACATTGAGCAGGGGATGCAAACTGGAAGTTTGGCCTTCTCCCCCTGGAAGGATTGTTTGAGCTTTACATTGAGCAGGGGATGCAAACTGGAAGTTTGGCCTTCTCCCCCTGGAAGGATTGTTTGAGCTTTACATTGAGCAGGGGATGCAAACTGGAAGTTTGCCCTTCTCCCCCTGGAAGGATTGTTTGAGCTTTACATTGAGCAGGGGATGCAAATTGGATGTTTGGCCTTCTCCCCCTGGAAGGATTGTTTGAGCTTTACACTGAGCAGGGGATGCAAACTGGAAGTTTGCCCTTCTCCCCCTGGAAGGATTGTTTGAGCTTTACATTGAGCAGGGGATGCAAACTGGATGTTTGGCCTTCTCCCCCTGGAAGGATTGTTTGAGCTTTACATTGAGCAGGGGATGCAAACTGGAAGTTTGCCCTTCTCCCCCTGGAAGGATTGTTTGAGCTTTACATTGAGCAGGGGATGCAAACTGGATGTTTGGCCTTCTCCCCCTGGAAGGATTGTTTGAGCTTTACAATGAGCAGGGGATGCAAACTGGAAGTTTGGCCTTCTCCCACTGAAAAGATGTTTGAGCTTCACACTGAGCAGGGGATAAATCTTCACACGTACCATTCAAGTTCTCCTGGAAATCTAAGTGGCAGTCCGCTCCATTGCTCCTCAAGATACCAACCTAACCAAAGTAAAACCTGTCCGACCTCCAACGAGTCAACCAAGTTCTGGAATAACCCACACCGACTGGATTCTGGGAAGAACACCTTTTGGGAAACGTGAGTCCCGTTTCATTCTATGTTTTTGCAAGTCGTCGTTCAAGTTTCCCACAGAACCTGAACTTAACTCTGAACTTCCCTTTTCACTTCCAGTTCCGGTTCACCAGCTCTCCGAGTTACCCTGGATCCAACGCACCGTGTGTTTTCATTAAACCTGTTAAACTTTAACTCTGGTTGTCTGAGTGGTTTCCTGCATGTGGGTCAGATCCCTTAAAAAGAACATGACAGTCGCACACATTAAGCCTGGTTCTGCTGGAGGTTTCTTTCTGTTCAAAGGGAGATTTTCCTCTCCACTGTCGCTACAAGCATGCTTAGTGTAAGGGATTGCTGAAGAGTCAATGAGCCGATGCAATCAGCTGGTTTTCCTTAGTTAGAAAACTTTGAATCAGTTTGACTGGTGAACTGTAAAGTGCCTTGAGATGAAATGTGTTTTGAATTGGCGCTATTTCTATAGCACATGTGAACACGTGCACACATTGGCTGACACAAGAATTAAAGTAGGCATGGAAGAAAAAAATCCTTTTGCTGCTCATGATAAAGACTGAAAGCTTTAAGCAGAATTGATCCTACCATCATTTGATCGTCTGAGAACCCAATGGCCACATATCCATCAGCAGTTCCTGTCATCTCATAGCGGACAGCGGATCCCCCAGGAAGCACCTGAGCTGACATGAAGTAACACAGAGAATCGGTGGCTGGGTCGCAGCCTGCAGGTCGGCTGAAGCACACCTTCGAGTCACCACAGCCCGCGCTGGAGATGGTCTACACACAAACAGATGCATTCATTAAACTTTGACAGAGAGAAAGCTGCAGCCTGGTTCAGAATTTATCTCTAAAATAGGACACAATGCGATAACTGTGGTGGTATTTGATCCGAAAGACGTAGCTGTCCACAAGGGAGTACCACAGGGATCTAAAACGGGTCCACTTCTATTCCTAATTTCTATAAATGAATTGGGACAGAATGTGTCTGAGGCAAATTAGCATTTTATGCAGATGATGCATTTATTTGTTACGCTGGAGCCAGGCCTACTGAGGCTACTGTTCTTGTAGAGTCAATATTGCGTGTCCTAAAGAATGACAACAACAAAAAACTGACAAAACTTTATTTATTATTATTTAAACATTAATTCCCTCAGCAAAGTCATTGGTACTGGAGCTGGTACTTTGGAACCTCTGTTATAGACAATGAAGAAAAACCCCAGCAAACTACAGAGGACCAGAATAAAGAAATACAAGCAGTTCTAATTAACATTGTTAGTTTTAAGATTTTCTGTCCTGTTTGTTGGATAAAACTCAGATCAAATCAAATCAGGATCCAGTAACAGCTTTTAAAGAGCTTTGCCGCCTCTGGATATCATCATGTGTTATTTTGTGTGAGCTAAATCAGCTGTCTGTCCTTTGTTCCAGGTCATGCTGCCTTCCTTTTCCTAAGACTTTATTTATGGTAAATGTCCTGTACTTATATAACGCCTTTATTCAAGTCAACAGACTTGACCAAAGCGCTTTACACTACATTCATTCACCCATTCACTCACACACTGATGGTGGCAAGCTACATTGTAGCCACAGCTGCCCTGGGTCTCATTGACAGAAACGGGCTGCCGTACACTGGCGCCACCGGGCCCTCTGACCACCATCAGTAGACAATGCAGGTGAAGTGTCTTGCCCAAGGACACAACGACACTGAAAGTCAGAGTCGGGGCTTGAACCATCAATCCTTCGATTTCAGGGCAAACTCCTACATCCAACGCCACTGTCGCCACTGTTAATGTTTTATCATTATTTAAACGTTAATTCTCTCAGCAAAGTCATTGATATTTTACACAGTGTACTTCAATACCTCTTTATATAAAAGCATAGCAATGAATACTCTTAGCATTGTAATTAATTTTTTTCTTTCGTGTTTGTGTTTTCACATGTGCAAATGATTGGATGCTACGGATCGAAGTTCCAGGACAGATCGTGTAGTGACAGAATTACACCTCTCCCGCTCAGAGCTATATCACACAGCTTATTTATTACGACTCATGGCTACTAGTCCCCATCATCAGTAGCTCAGCTTACTAGCCTCCCTGCTTGTTCATGGCGGGCTCCACTGTGGAGGAGGAGCTTATGAAAGAGGGCTGTAGCACGTCACACAGCAAAAAGGAAGGACCTGTAATGTGTGCTTGTTCAAATATTAAGGCTAAGTCCAGGGTTTCCCCAAACTCCTTACTCCAGATTAAAGCCTGGATTATGCTCAGAAATCAGGTCGTCTGCGTGTGTGTCAGAGTTAACGCAGATATGCCCCGCCCCTTCTGCAGAAACTCTGGTTCAACTCCCAAAAATTTTAGGTGACCACATATAGGAGGCTTCTGATTGGTCGATTCTAAATCCCTTCTACACTATACGTATTTCCTGTTTGGTTCCTTACCGGCTTATTTTGTTTTATGACCGCCATTTTGGAAAACGCCTCTCTTCCAGCTCCAGTACCAATTATTTCTTCTATTTTTAGATTGATCGGCTGCATCTCAGTCAAAGTGCGCATTGATCCAGTCGCCATTGTTGTTGAATGACCTCCATAACCGAAACTAAAACGCCCCACCCACCCCTAGCTAGTTCAGGATTGTCCCTCTTGCGTTGTGACGTGGAATAACACTGTGCAGACCACGCTTCAAAATTGGGCATAAATCGAAAATATCTGCGTCACACCTGCAACAAGCTAACTGCGACACACTGCTGCAGGAGTATAACCAGCACTTTATATGTAATGCCAGATTAAGACTGACTATGGGGAAGCTGCAATGTGGGCGCCAAAAGCAGCGTTGTATAGTAACAAAGTAAAAATACTTCACTACTGTACTTAAGTATATTTTGGAGTACTTTATACTTTCCAAGAGTATCCATTTTTTTGAGAACTTTCACTTTTACTTCACCACATTTACAAACTTAATTGCATACTTTTACTCCAATACATTTTCAATGTTTGGTTTAGTTACTAAGTAAAATAAAAAAACGAGCGAGAGAAATGCAAGTGTTTTGACCCCCCCGACTGACTACAAAGTCAGGTCTTGCCTGGGCTTGTTCATCAACACCAATAGGATACGCCTGTTTCGCAAAGCCAGTCTAAATTTATCCTACACTTGGTTGTTTATATTATTTTAAGTGAATTTAACCTTCAAAGTTTATCAAAATGTAAAACAAATGTCATTCAAACTGCACTACTTTTTACTTATACTTTTCATTAGATTACTTGAGTACATCTATTTTTACAGTAATTCTTATACTTAAGTACAAGCCATTTCAAATACTTTAAGACTTTTACTCAAGTTACATTTCAGTCAGTGACTTGGACTTTTACCAAAGTCATATTTTGGAGAGGTACTTATACTTTTACTTGACTCTGAAATTTCAGTACTTTATACAACACTAGCCAAAAGGACCCTAAAGTTATTAAAGTCAACCTGTAAACAGCATAGCATGGATCCAGTTACTGAGGCTGTGTGGCACTGCAGAAAATTCTGCTAAGTTTGGATTTTTGCAGGATGGCACAGAAGGCCCATGTCAAGAGCCTGGAGATACGCTAGATAAAGGGGAAGAAAAAAACCTGGTTGGTTGGTTGGTCAGACAGTTCTGTGATCCCATCAGGTAAACAACTTGATGGTATCTAAAAGATGCTCTGTCTGCTTTAAAAACTCACTTCTGATTAAACTGACAGATCAAAAATCACCTGCAGTTTCAGAGCCGCTGGATTCAGGAACAGGATCTTCTAGGTATTGGACCAAGTTCCGATAATCAAAGACAGAGACAGGAATTCAGAGCTTCTATTCACAAGATGCAAGATGGTTACTTACATTATAGCCTGGGGTGCTGGGAACTGGAGTGCTAGGAACTGTGGTACTGGTAACTATGGTACTGGGAACTGGTGTACTGGGAAATGGGGTACTGGGAGTACTGGTGCTGTTATCATTTATTAGACTCAGAACTGGACTTTTCACATCGACCCAGAAAGTCTTGTAACTCTCCACAAAGGAAGCGCTGTAGGGACAGGAAGAGACAAGCAGCAGTGAGTCAAACATTCCTGGACCAGAACACAGTAGAACCCGTCTCCTCCTTACTGGAACTGGACCGCTTCAATGCTTCCTACTGAGTCGGGTTTCCATTTCACCTGGATGTTGGTCTTGGCGGAGTCGGATGTGTGGGACACCGCTGCCCTCTGCGGAGAAACACAACCAGTTTTGGTCTGTTAGGTTCTGCAGCTCTGAGTTCAGGGTGGGATGTCGAACACTAGAACCGATCCCATGGAGAACATTTAACAAAATGGGTTACCTCAAAATAAAGAACTAAGAATAGTTATTATCCAGCAGGTTTACCTGAGTAAAGTTTGGCTTTGAAGATGCTAATGAAAATGTAAAGGTCAAAAGGTCAACCAGCTCCTCCCCCTCTTCCTTCTTCAAATTTGACTAAATTGGTGTCAAACGTTCGTGCTAAGTTTGTGCTGGTTTGTGCAGCAAAAATTTTCATTTGTGCCGCTACCATTTTAAAGGTATACTATGCAACCGGTGTTGATTTTCCAGCGAGGCTCCCCCCAGAGGGCGAAAGTAAAAGTGCACTGTCGTAAATATGCTCATCTGTTCTCCTGGTTTCTCAGTCAAGCCAGGCGCGGTTGTTTTGAGCTTAGCAGACAGGCGAACGCAACGAATCACCATGTCTACTGCGGTAAGTTACTATTTTGTTCCGATTTTCGAGTTTGAAAATTTAGCATGTTTTTAAAAAAAAATTTTTTAAGCATGTGCCTAAATAACAAAGATTGTAGTTAGCCAAATTCTCGCCGTAAAGCAAGACCGACTCTCGCGAGACTTCTGAGCCTGTGGGGTGCGGGCCGAGGACTCCTGCAATTGCAAGTGCGGTATTTCCCCCACAGACCACCAGGGCGGCCGAGAAAACCTTTGTTCAACCTGAAATGACTCATTTAATCATCCAAAACGTTATGGAACACATTAATTAACTGAAAAATGTTGCATAGTGTGCCTTTAAAGATATAAAGAGATGTTTCTAGAGGTCATGTAAGGTCAACCAGCCCCCCCCCCCCCCCCCCCCCCACCACCACCACCTTCTTCAAATCAGACAAAATGGGTGACAATTAACTCAGCTCCGTTTGTGCTGTTTTGTGCAGCAAAAATGTTTGTTTGTTCCACTATCATTTTTTTACAGTTTAAAATGATATAATCATAGGTTAGCAATTTATAATTTATATGAAATTCAGAGTTTCAGAATGAACAAATGTTCACTGACCTTTGATGGCTTCTACAAACAATTATTAACACCATTAAAATGAAAGCAGTACAAAAAATGTATAATTTTAAAATATGCATTTTAAAATTTTGAATATATGTATTTAAAAAAATTTTATATAAAAAATTATTTTTAAATTTTATATTTTTGTATGGCAAAAAATGCTATAATTTAGATAATATTAATAATATTTTGTAGAAGCCATTAAAGGTCAGTTAACATCTGTTTTAGCTGCACAAACGGAGCCGAGTTAATTGACACCCACTTTGCCTCATTTGAAGAAACATCTCTTTATATCTTTAAAATGGTAGCGGCACAAATGAAAATTTTTGCTGCACAAACGTTTGACACCAATATTGTCTGATTTGAAGAAGGTGGGGGGGGCAACATCACTCAGGTTCCAGGTTTGCTGTCCAACCAGATCCAGGCTGTTCTAATGCTTTTATCACTGCCCTGCATGTTTTAGGCGACTCCTCAGCAGCCAGTGAGTGCTGCAGATGGCAGATTCATTAAACTCAGCCGTGTGGCACCAAGGAGACGCCTAAAACATGCAGAGCTGTGATAATCGAGGGCAAGAATTTAGAACCTCTGTTATAGACAATGAAGAAAAACCCCAGCAAACTACAGAGGACCAGAATAAAGAAATACAAGCAGTTCTAATTAACATTGTTAGTTTTAACATTTTCTGTCCTGTTTGTTAGATAAAACTCAGATTGGCCGAGTTGTTAAATATAAATCAGGATCCAGTAACAGCTTTTAAAGAGCTTTGCCGCCTCTGGCTATCATCATGTGTTATTTTGCGTGAGCTAAATCAGCTGTCTGTCCTTTGTTCCAGGTCATGCTGCCTCTGCAGGCCCTGATAGGAGAACTTTTGTTTTCCTTTTCCTAAGACTCCAGTTTCAAACCGATATCTGTGTTTATCTCATCATGTCCTGTTTGTGTTGTTTATGACATCTTCTGCTGTGACAGAGGTAAAGAAAAGTTAGTGCACCTTTTGTTTAATCAGAACAGATTTGATCTCTCTCTGTCTGTTCTCATTATTTCATAATTGAAGTACCACTAAGATTATTTTTTTGTTAACTGAATTTATTCAGGTAAAATCTTTCACTTTTCCATTTGCAGCATTAAAATACTGCATTTTGAAATCCAGAATTTAATCCAGCTGAGTTAAACTAGTTGCTCCTGTGATGAAAGCAGCTGTCACTTGGGTGAAAACCTGACAGCTACCATATAGGAGGTAGTAGTTTGCTGCTCCACCCTCTACCTGTGTAACTCCTGAGTGGAAACTTAAGGATATCTCAGATTCTGCATATTCACATTTTGATCTCATTGAATTTTGAGAAAAAAATTATTTATTTATTATTAGAATAATTACGCTGGAATAAAAGATCTGGTTACATGTAAGGGGCACAAGGTGGTTTGATTTAACCTGGTTTTCATTGTGTTTTCAAGGGTCATGGAAATTCTGAAAAACAAGGATAAATTAAAAAATACAAATGCTAAGAGGATATAAAATGGCACAGCAAAAAAGGATTGAATTACTTTTTCATGTTTGTTATAGGGACAGGTATTAACAGTCAGATTTGTGAATTGTGGTTTTTAAATCGGAAATAGAATTTGGAAAAAAAAAACATTTATTTCAGTATCCATCCATTCATACAGCTGGATGCTCCCTCTGGACCCAAACAGAGTGGCTATTTTCAGGTATCTTTGTCTGATGATCACTCAGGAGCAAAAGCCTGAGGTCCCTCCTATAGCACACAAATATTCACCCATTTGTTTACACGCCGATGGTGGTGAGCAGCACTGTAGCCCTGGCTGCCCTGGGGCCGACTGCAGAGGTACCTGACCCCAAACAGCAGGCAAAGCAGGTGAACGACTGAGACGGATGGAAAGGGGGGGCTAGAACCATCAGCCCAAAGAAAGATCCACCATCACCAATGAACAGTGATGGGAGTAACGGCGTTGAAAGTAATGGCGTTACTAACGCCGTTACCTTGTTTTAGTAACGAATAATCAAAATGATTACTTTGACTGTAACTATAACACAGTTACCATTGCAGAAACCCCGTTACTGCGCGTTACTCAGGTCGCACAATGAACCTTTTTTCATGATAGAACTCGTGCGCGCCTTGTCATGAGAGAGGGGAGGATGAATGGCTGATGTATAGTGAGATTCTGTCTGTCAGTTGGGTAGGTGGGTGTTTCTGCTGGTGGGTGTTAACATACAGCACACACAGAGAGATGGAGAGTGAGGAGGATCCAGCAGCAAAACAGCGTTTTCCTGATGGAAATACCGGTGTTACGTCGAGCTGCGTTTCCCCATCAGATACGGTTTCCTCTGCATCTCCGCACAGCGCAGGCGACACGAGTCACCGCGCAAGCGACAGGAAACGCGCATGCTCGCTAAAGGCGCGCAACAGTCGCCCTGTGCTCGCGCCACAGGAGAACTATGGAGAGCGTGAACGATCAAATGATAGCCTATATGAAGAAAGGGAGAAATATGGATGGATGGATGGATGGATGGATGAATGGATGGATGGATGGATGATGGATGGATGGATGGATTATGGATGGATTATGGATGGATGGATGGATGGATGGATGATGGATGGATGGATGGATGGATGGATGGATGATGGATGGATGGATGGATGATGGATGGATGGATGGATGGATGGATGATGGATGGATGGATGGATGGATGGATGGATGGATGATGGATGGATGGATGATGGATGGATGGATGGATGGATGGATGGATGATGGATGGATGGATGGATGATGGATGGATGGATGGATGGATGGATGGATGGATGGATGATGGATGGATGGATGGATTATGGATGGATGGATGGATGGATGGATGGATGATGGATGGATGATGGATGGATGGATGGATGGATGGATGGATGATGGATGATGGATGGATGGATGGATGGATGGATGATGGATGATGGATGGATGGATGGATGGATGATGGATGGATGATGGATGGATGGATGGATGGATGGATGGATGGATGGATGGATGGATGGATGGATGATGGATGGATGGATGGATTATGGATGGATGGATGATGGATGGATGGATGGATGGATGGATGATGGATGATGGATGATGGATGGATGGATGATGGATTATGGATGGATGGATGGATGGATGGATGGATGGATGGATGGATGGATGATGGATGGATGGATGGATGGATGGATGATGGATGGATGATGGATGGATGGATGGATGGATGGATGGATGGATGGATGGATGGATACTCTGCCTTTTCAACCTACTGTATTTTTTATTTTAAACATTATTTGATGGCCTTTGTGGCAGGGATGGAGATCCATATTTTATGTCACACACAGAGTATAGATCTAGATAGATAGATGGATAGATAGATGTTGCAGTATCTACATGACATGTGTTGTGAATTTGGCGCTATATAAATAAACTGAATTGAAATTGAATTGAATAGTTACTTGAACTAGTAACTAGTTACTTTTATTGTGGAGTAACTCAGTTAGTAACTCAGTTACTTTTTGGGAGAGGTAACTAGTAACTATAACTAACTACTTTTTCAAAGTAACGTGGCCCAACACTGCCAATGAATGGATGAAGACAGCATTCAGAGTCCTGGAGCCAAAAACAGGTTCAATCGGACTGTTAAGCAAACACTGTAAGGCTGCAGAGATGCTGATAGAGACCAACGCTCTGTTAGATTATAAAACAGGTGAAATAAGACCTGAGGAGAACAACCCTTCGATTTATGGAAACTAGAGTCCCAGAAACTGGATCTACCACCGCCTTCAGCAGATCAGTGGCTCTTTATGTTGGTTCTTTGTATTTTTGTGTTAACCTACAGTAAAATGTGACAATCTGGTGTCATGTTGCAGGTTTTCGCCCGTTTTGTTCTCTGTTTAGTAGAAATATCCCCCTGAGAACCTTCATGTCTATAAAAAGGTTCAGCCCTTTATTCAGCCCTTTGTGGATATAAGAACGTCTCAGGGATGATCAACCAGGCCAGTAAATATAAACTAATCGGATTAAGTCTGAATCGAGTAAAGGATCGGTCCAAATGCCTGTTCTGAACCGCGGTGTTCTGGTATCGTCAGCTTTTATGTTGGTTTAGGACCAGTTCCACTGGTTTTTGTGAAATGGTTCAGGACGTTTTCAGCACTGCTGCTCATGGTGAACACTTACAGGTTTCTGGAAGCAGGTGAGGAGTTGGGCCGAGTCTGAGTCCACTACGAATGAGCCCACACCAGACTGCCCCCCCGGCTCTCTGGCTGACAACAGGAAACCCATAAATGGAGGGGAAGCTGGAGCCTGAAGAGAAACTGAAGGACAGAAAATCAGTCAATCCCTGAAATTATCTTTTCTATTCATAACAAAAAAAAAATGAAGTGACTCCATCCTGGAGAGAAATATCAGCTGTGCTGCTGCCATCAACACCTTTGTTTCTAGATGTTGGAGCTTGGCCTGTTTTCCAGTGTAGTCCTGTTTCTCTGACTGTGACTAACTGGATGTGCTCTCTTCATCCTCTGACATGGGAGCTGGCTCAGAGCTCGTCTGCCTGGCTGTGTGTTTCCTGGTCTTTTGTATCTATGCTTCTTTTTCTATGTCTGCTTCTGTCTCCTTGAACCCCAGTCGGCCTCAGCAGATGGCCGCTCACACTGAGCCTGGTTCTGCTGGAGGTTTCTTCCTGTTCAAAGGGAGTTTTTCCTCTCCACTGTCGCTACAAGCATGCTTAGTGTGAGGGATTGCTGAAGAGTCAATGAGTCGATGCAATCAGCTGGTTTTCCTTAGATAGAAAACTTTGAATCAATCTGACTGGATGATCTGGTTGAATTGTAAAGTGACCTGAGATGACATGATGTGAATTGGAGCTATAGAAATAAACTGAATTGAATTGAATTGAGTAGGGCGCATTTTTTCTAACAGAACCTTCTGTGTTCTGCCTTTAAGTCCAATACAGTACAGCGAGCCTGCTGTTCAACCTGTGATTATTTAGACTTGGTGTTCAGATCCATACTTACTGTATGGGAAGGATGCCTGCCAGTTTCCTAACAGCTGAGGAGGTTAAAGGAGAAGTCCGCTCATATTCAGAATACAAACTTCTGAAAGTCCTTTAAACATTAAATGATTCCATCCTGTTCAATAAAGTGTTTTTAATTCAGAGTAATTTTCATGTGAATGTGCTTTACTGGAGGCATCCATGTTTGTCAAAGAACACTACTGCCACCTACTGGTTTGTGACGTCACGGTGCGGTATCGGCTGTTGATCAAGTCCCAGTGCTGTATCTGGTGTATCAGTTTCACTATAGCTCTGGTGAATTTCAATGGTGAAGTCCTCTGGAAATCTTCAATAATTGTTGTTGATTGCAGATGTGTCTAGTAGTTCCCATTGATTTATCTTGTAAAGTGGGGAGAATGGCGCTAGGCTTACCGCACCGTGACGTCACTGCTGGAGGATGGCAGGAGGGAGGGGCTACTATATTTGGGCAAAAATGGCCGCTCCCAGACTGAGTGATGTGTCTGGGAGTTCTTTGCAGCATGTAACCCCCCCTCCTGCCCTTCGATGGACTGGCGACCTGTCCAAGGCGTACCCGGCCTCTCACCTGTTGTGAGCTGGAGATGGGCACCAGCACTCCTCGCCACCCCAGCAGGGATAAAGCGTGAAGTAAAATTGATGGATGGATGGATAAATTTAACAGTTAAAAAACTATTTTTTAAATCTCTCTGAGATTCAAGTCAGAATTCTGACTTTAAACTCAGAATTCTGAGAAAAAAGTCAGAATTCTGAGATTAAAGTCAGAAATCTGAGAAAAAAGTCGATTAAAGTCAGAATTCTGAGAAAAAGGTCAGAATTCTGACATTAATCTCAGAATTCTGGGAAAAAAAAGTCAGAATTCTGACTTTTTTCCCATGTTAAACTGAAATAAAATTTAAAAATCAGTTAACTTTGTTTTGTTTTTTTTCAGTGGCCCTAATCCTCTTCCGTACAGTTGGTCCTTCTGTTTCTGTCTGCTAGAAAACCCCAGATATGAAGAGTTTTATTTTTACTGGTTGAGGAACCAATCAGTGAGTCACCTGTAACGTCCTCTCCTGGTCTGAAGCCGCTCTGCTCGACGCTGATGATGAACGGGGATGCTGTGGTCTGAGGCGACCCAGCATGGTGGGGACTCATGTCCACGCAGCTGTCTGAGACCAGACCTGAGCTGAAGCACCAAACCACAGGAACGGCAGAGAGCAGAAGGAAGAGCTTCATGATCCGCTTCACATAGGGAGCCTGAGAAAAACAGGAACTCTGATGTTTTGTTTCCTTTAGAGGAGCAGCTGGAGGAGGGGAGGAGCAGAAGGTGTAATAAGATAATGGCAGGAGCAACACCTGCTCCAGGGAAGGACTCACAGGAAACTCCCAGTTGAGTAAACCAAGCAGCTTCCCAGTGAAGGGCCACTTAGGGGCCCCTTGAGATCTTAAACCGTATAACGCAGCTTAGCCATCCTCCCTTCTCTGGTTGGGTGTTTGAGCCTGTGACTCTTAGAAACAAAATGAAGAAGTTTCAGAACTAAAATAAGACTTTTTTCCCTGAACAGAAAGAGGAAAAACGTCTGAATGACTTTAGGGAAAATGTTTTAAAGATGACAGAAGGACGAATCCATCTTTTAGCTCAGATTGACGATCAGATAGGAAAGAAAAATCGTTTCCAGACTGAACCTTTATGAAAACAAGTAGCCTTATCTTGGCTTCCTTCAGAGAGGGTAACAAAGTGATCCAGTGTTCTGTCAGATGAGCATACCCCATCAGACCAGCATACCTATAGGGAATAAGCATGCACAAGATGTCAGATTTGTGTTCATCGCTTTTGTTTTGTACAAACAATAGACTTTAATCTAGCTCAACATGTGTGTATCCCTTCATTCCAGTACAAAAAGAACTATTTAAAGGTCAGATCGCCATACGCTTCAAAAAACACAAAAAAGTAAGTAATTAAATTGTACATGACTAAAGGGATACACGCTCGTTCGGGTAATTTAAGTTTAATTTTCCATATAAAACTAAAGAGATACTGACTATGGGTATGCTGGTGTGACAGAACACCCATTCTGGTTTTTCAAGCAAAAGTCCTGACATATTCAGAATCAAAACTTTTGAAAGTCCTTTAAATCTGAAATGATTCCATCCTGTTCAATAAATGATCAGTGTTTTTAATTCAGAGTAATTTCATCTGAATGTGCTTTACTGGAGGCATCCATGTTTGTCAAAGAACACTACTGCCACCTACTGGTTTGTGACGTCACGGTGCGGTATCGGCTGTTGATCAAGTCCCAGTGCTGTATCTGGTGTTTGTCACAACGCGCTATTATCCAAGTCATCTTGAAAACATTCTTCTTCCAAATGTTGGCTACATATTACGGGTTTTTTCTCTGACCAGAAGTTCGATGGCAAATCCTCCCTCTTCAAGTTGGCGATCCAACGACCAACCCGTCCGTGGAGGATCAGGAATCAGAAAGGAGGAATAACTCTTTTTTTCCACTTTTACCCGATGTATTCCAGCATCCAGCTGCCATGTACGTGGGCATTGTCAGTTTCACTATAGCTCTGGTGAATTTCAATGGTGAAGTCCTCTGGAAATCTTCAATAATTGTTGTTGATTGCAGATGTGTCTAGTAGTTCCCATTGATTTAGCTTGTAAAGCGGGGAGAATGGCGCTAGGCTTACCGCACCGTGACGTCACTGCTGGAAGATGGCAGGAGGGAGGGGCTACTATATTTGGGCAAAAATGGCCGCTCCAAGACTCAGTGATCATTTACTGATTAATACTAAATTCATTAAATCACTGCAAAGTTTAAGTTTTATGTATAAATAATGATTCATTGATTATTCCTTGCTGAGCGAATTTCTCCTTGAAAAGGGGCGGCCTAGTGGTTAGAGCATGGAGCTTGAAATCCTGATGTTGTGAGTTTAAGCCCCACTCCCACAAACTGCTACTTTGGGTCCCTGAGCAAAGAACCTTAACCCCACACTGCCCCCCAGGATAATGCAGAAAATGCATTTCATTGCGCTGTACTTGTGACAATGATAATACATTTTTTTTTTAAATGCTGGAAAATTAAAACAGCCGATGTTCTTTCATCAAACTAGTGGGAATGTTCTACTGGTGTACCGATAAAAACAGACTCCACTCCTTTAGTAGTTTAGTTTTCTGCACTATTGTGTATATTTCCTGGTAAAAAGGATCTTGCGCCTTCGTCTCTACTGAGTTGTTTCCTAAATGTAGAGTATCTTCCCCTATGACCTAGAACTGCTCCATAAAGATATCTCCTGTTCTTAAAATAGGTTAAAGTTGGAGTTATGTCCTTTATTTCTAAAAAAGGGAAATTGTTAAGCTTTGTGAATAATAAAACTCCCAATTTTCCCTTTCATTTTAGATCTGTTTTCTTTAACACTTTATGAACATTCTTACCATATACAGTTTACATCAACAACAGCAATGAAAGTTCAAGTAGCACCCAAACAAATCCCTTTAAGATTAGACCCTCTAATCAAACTCATGCTTTCCACAAAACAAAAACCAACAGAAAGATAAAGAGCAATATACATTCATTTGCATCTGCATAACTCTGCAAACTTATGAGAAAGAAAACATAGACACATGCATACAAATATATAAACATGAAAGCATGTATAATGCAAACAATTAAATATTAGATAATATGTAGTAATGACGTGGGATCATGAGTAAGCAAAAGAGAATAAATGGCACAACAGGAAACATGCAGCAAAGGTCGTGGCATTTTCTAAGCGGCGGCGTAACCAGCAACCTCCACCGCTATGGCAGGTCATTTTGACATTTATTGGAAGCACTATCCTCTCTGTTGTTCTTCCTGGTAAAAATGCAGAACTTGAATTATAGATATCCTATAGTACATTTTTTGAAGCAGAAAATATATTTCAGGATGCTGAAGCTTAGTGTTTAGGGGCCGGTTCGGGATTCAGCCAGAGACATCAGTTATTAGCTTCCAAATATCGACATTTTTAAAACGCCCATCCAAAGTGCACTTTAATTAAAGGACAGATTATTTTGACGCTGGCCCTGAGAGCTTATTTCTCATTCCTCTATAAGCAGAATGAAAAAATGTATGAAAATGATCAAGATTTATAGATGTCTTTTAATGGTATGATTTTAATATGATATAATATTTTAATAGTATAAAAATCCATTCATATATTCAATATATGTATTAATCTATATTAATATATATAACATATATATTTTTGTTGCACTGTTTATCTCAGAAAAATGAGAACTCAAAGATAATTTATCTGACTGATGGATTTTCTTCTTATTTGAAAACATATAGCAGGACATATCTTTTCTTCTTCTTTTGGGGCCCCCTCAGTCAAGGGCTCTTAGAATCTTCCTAGGGAATAAAATGTCAAACCTCCAGAAAAAAAATAAAAAGCGCAGCTGTTAGATTAAAGGTGTCTCTCACCTCTAATTTCCATCTCCTCCGTAACGTCTCAGCTCTGATCCGGACCTCCTCCAGAAGCTGCACCTCCGCGGTCCTTCACCTCATGCAGACCCGCTGTCAGTGGCTCATATGGAAGACCTGGACGATTCCTGCTGGGTTGTTGATTTTTATTTATTTATTTTTTAATGCAGGTGTTCAACCATGAGCAGATCACCTGCGCAGCTACCACCATCCCTGGGCTGCCTCCCCACATACACTGCACCCTGAGGTAACATGCTGGTGCATCAGCCGGTCAGTGGTGTCTGAGAAAAAACGAGCCAGGCTGGAGTGGAGAAAACCCAAATTAAAGAGGAAAAAAGCTCTGAAATCTACCAGAAATGACATGAGAGAAAAAGAGATACAGCGAGCTCACAAAATACTAATTTCTTCCTACAAAATGATAATTTGTTCCAACAAAATATTACTTTGTCCCCACAAAATATTAATTTGTTCCCAATAAATACTAGTTTGTTCACACAGAATGAAAATTTCTTCCCAAAACATATGCATTTGTTCTCACAAAATATTCATTTGTTCCCATAAAATATTAATTTGTTTCCAATAGATACTAATTTGTTAGCACAAAATATTAATGTGCACCCAAAAAATATTCATTTGTTCCAAATAAATGCTAATTTGTTCGCACAAACGGAAAATTTGTTTTCAAAAAATATTAATTTGTTCCCACAAAATATTTTTTTTTTCCAAAGAAATACTAATTTGTGGCTAGAAAATATATATAACGTGTGCACAAAATATTAAAACATAATCTTCCTGCACACAGCACACCTTTTCAAAGGAATAAAACGTGATGGACAGAGACAGCCTGATCGAGTTTTATTTCAGACTTTCCCTAAATCCGCCCCTGCAAATATAACTGCAAAGCACTAGACTGGATTTGATGTTAATACTTCAGAAAGAGGAAGATGAAGGAAAGAACAGGTCATATATTTTTGAGGAAAATATGAAAATTAAAGAATTAATTCAATCAAAAGTGGTAACCTGGAAATAGGTTTAGTTCTATCTACAAATGAAAGATTTCATGATATTTACTTGTTGCGTTTCTGTGCTGATTCTTTATCCTTACCGGTAGGTGGCGCTAGTTCGCCGTGTGGATATTTTACACCCCAGAAGAAGAAGCAAAAAAAGAAGCTCCAGCTACAGACACAGGCCGCCATTCGCTCCCTCCGGTGGTTTCACTGGTCATCCCGCTGGGTTGTCTTGTTTAATCCCGGTAAAGTCAGGCGGTCCCTCAGTGTCCAGCGCCGGAGAGAGTAGGACGTCACAGTCCCCGTCATGGCGGCCGACCGGCGCGAGGACAAAGGTGGGCCGCTAGCTCTTAGCATTGCAACAACAATGACGTATTTGTTGACAATACCTGCTTGAATAAAAAAAGGAAACCTACAAAATATCCAAGAGATATTGGACATGTATCTCTGATATGTTTCTGTTAATAATCTGATGTTTAAAACTCGCGAAGCTACAGCTGCTAGCCACTAATGAAACGGCTAGCAGCGAATGTTGCTGCTAGCTGCGCTAACGCGGCCACGTCTTTGTTCCAGATTATTGACCAACTCGTTTGATCCATAGCCGACTGTTTACAAATGAATAATTATCTTTCCTGTTTAAAAATATTAAAATTAGCTGAGATCCTTGATGAACTGAGACCAGGATAGTGATAAAGTTAATTAATAATCTTAATCAGCTGTTGTTTAGACGGAGAATACTTTAAATTGGGGTCGTTTTGATTTTGTTTTTTAGTGTATCTGCTGGAGACTGCAAATAAAGTTAAAACGGAACCAAGCATCGCAATTTGAAAATAAAAATAGCAGCTAATATAGACGGACTTTTTTCCCCATTTACATCTGTTTTCATGTCATAACTCCTGCAGAATGCTCGGAACCATGGGAAAAATCCCCCCATTTGGGATTTCCAAAAATTCACATCAGTTGAATGAGACTCCTGAAAGAAATATAAATCAGAATTTACAGATGGAAACAAAGCTTTCCTTTTTAACATATTATGAATCCCCCTGGCAAGATTTAACATTTAAAGTCGTAGGGAACTAATATTTAAATGTCAAATCATTCTGGCTTAAAAATGTATATAAATGTACTGTTTATCAGACCATATTGTCCCAAAATTTAGAAGTTTTCTATTTTGAAAAAAAATCCTGTCTAAAAATCTTGGTTTTTTTCGTTATCTTATCCAGGCCAGTTAGTTCTATGTCAGCCTAAACACCTAAATTCAGCCAATCATATATCAACGGTCATCTGTCAATCACATTTTTTCGGTCATAGCATCTTGATTCATATGTCGCAGCTAATATACGCAACGGTTGAAATCAGAATCCTTTCCTTTCCCATTGAGTTGCGTCCCAGTGTTCACGGGGATGGACGTCTGTGTCTTCGGCAGGCGTAGAGCTAACAGAACTGGCAGCGTTGCGAGGCAAGGGCTCAAACATGTACGGCTGGAAGCCTTCTACACCAAACCAAGCTTCTGCCGCCCTGGCGTCCTCTTCCACAACATCTTCGTCCCCGCTTTCCTCCTCTAAATAAAAAATGGATGACGGAGGAGACTCATCCACGACCTCCGACACTAAACTCTACTCCTCTTGCATGTTTCCGCTGTCCATAGCGTTCCTTGACAGTGTCCAATTTAGTGCTACTTGGTCCCAATGGAACTTCCCATTGGGAACCTACTAGCACTAAGTTGCTAACTGGTTAGCAAGATGCTTCCGATAAACCGGCCACAGCAAAACATACTTGCAAAACTTTTGCCACAACAATCCCGCCCCGTAGATAATCGACCAATCACATTCACTCGTGTAAAGTCGGGCACCACTCAGGATAATTCAGAAATGCAACGATTAGAACAGCTGCTTTCCTATGACTTTAATAAATAAGTAAAAAAATGCTCGGTCAAATAAGGTGAATGTTAAAAAACATTGTAGACCAGCACCTTGTTAAGGAACTAAATATTATATTGCATCAAAATATACATTCTTGGAACAATAAAGTGAATCAAACAGGAAAGCTAAACTCCAGGTTACTCCTCCTCTGGACCAAAAGTTGGAGGGATCTCCACGCTGTTGATGAAACCGCGTTCATCTATGAAATATGCAGATTTTCCGTCTTCCCTTCTAGACTGAATTAAACGATCAAGTCCAGACATTAGATTTATGACAGCTCATTTATGTTTTTATGAACTTCGTCGTAGCTCTTTATTTGTATCACTTATTTCTAGAAAGCTGGAGTAACCCTTCCCTCGGGCTCTAAGAAATCCTGCTCTATAATAGAAAAAAACAAACATGTATATACAATAATAGGATAGTTGATAAACATACTATCCCAGCATGCATTGCTTTAACAGAATTACTTCTCTTTTTTCTAATGAATGTTCCAAAAAAGTAATAATGAAAAAAAAAAAAATACAATCCACTGGACTATGTTTCCGTGTTTGAAGACGTATTCCTTCCCCTTCAGGGAGCTTTTTTAATTCGAAATGTCAGAAATAGTGTTTAGCTCCAGGCTTTATAGAGTGGAGCAAAACAAAGCCTTGTTTTGGCTTAGAAACGGCAGTTAGTTGGTATTTGGATGGAAAGCTAGGAGGAGTCCTGACTCCATTAGAACAGGTTGTGGCTGTCTGCCTTTAGCTCGTGTCTCATCAAGGTGGGTTAGATACTGAACCCAAACAGCAAATAATGCCTCATTAACGCGTGAAGTAGCCAGTAATAACTAACATAAGATTCCTTAGTGTTGCAGTTTGTCAGAGCGCAATTATGTTCTGGTTTCAGATGGAGAACTCAACGTTCTGGAGGATCTACTGACCGAAGCTCCGGATCAGGATGACGAGCTGTACAACCCAGAGACTGAGCGAGAGATCAGTGACAAGAAAGGTACCACACATTGTACAACAGGTCTGGACTCAGTTCCAGAATCTGGACTAGAATGGCCATTTAGATGTATGATGTTATAAATCTCTAAAGATCAAAGCTCTGTTCTGGTCTAATCAGCTGAAGCTCGGTTCTGCCTCATGCTACCTTCAGAGCGCGCGCAGCAGAAGCAGCGAAAATGGGTGTTCTGCTCCATTTTTGATGCTTGTAGAAGTTCAGTTCTGACGCGCTGCTCTAGCTGCGTGGTGGTAAAGTGGGTCTGATGTGCGGTGGGCGGAGCTACCCTATCCTTTCTTTGCCTGGAAGAATGGCAGCTATATTAGCTGTGATCAGCGGGTAAAAAGTAGTTAGAATCTATGTTGAAGTGAGAAAGTCCTCCTGAAAACATGGTCTGTGCAGTCAGTTCATCCAGATTACCGCAGGGCAGCCTAAAGCCCACTGCTCTCATTAAGACATAGAATAAATAAATAAAATATGTGTCTCAGGAAATTGTCTATATACCAAACTGAACGATTGTTGTTTTCTACTTCAAAAAAATTTCAGATTTTAAAATAGAAAAATATTCTTTTAAAAAAAACAACTTTTCATTTAAAAATCTAATGTATAACATGGATGCATTAAATCCTCATTTTATTTCAGTGTTAAATTCTGTTTAATGTAACGGATTATAATTAAAAATGTCTCCGGACCTTTACTGGTTGATTTTCTTTATGCAGATCCCGCTGATTTTTAATTACTGTGATGAAAGTGTTCTGAGGATTAAGACACTCTTGTTTTCTTTTTTTTTATTTGTTTTTAAAAAGAAATAATCAAAATAGTTGTCATGTTTTATGCTTAAGTTTAGAATTTGTAGCTTTGTTTCAATGCATCATTGGTGGATTCTGGAGGTTACAAGACTCTTATAGAACTATGAATATTATTCAGAAATACACTAATATTAGAATATTTGTATTCTTGAATATCCAGGTACTTTTAAATCCATGTACTTTTGAATACTTAAATATTTTCAAAGGTGAAAACTTCAATACTTTAACGTGAGATTTTTGACCGAGTAACTTTTACTTAGTTGAGTCAGATTTGACTGATTATCAATACTTTGTCCATCGCTGGTTCTGACATGGCAAATTCAAATGGACATATTTCTGTTCTAATCCATCAGATCCAAGCTTAAAGCCTAAGATTAAACCATTTCCTTTTAAACCATTAAGTAATTTCCTTTTCTCTGGGATTATTAAAGTATGTCTGATTCTGATTTCACCTCTGAGTCGAGGAGCCGCTGTCAGACGGCTCGTACTGAAGGTTTTTCTCATCACTGCAGTATCTAACCCTCACTCTGGTCTGTCAGGAACAAAGAGGAAGAGCGAGTGCTCCAACAGCCAGGATATGAAGAGGCTCCGCCCCTCTTTAGGTCGCACCTCCTCCAGGTCTTCAGCTTCCACTAAGAGGGGAGTAAGCTCATCGTTGTCCTCCAAGAAGGCGTCTAGCCCTCGCAGTCGCCACGCCACCACCTATCACCACAGCTACTACGAGGATCGAAAGGGTCGGCGAGGAGCCCGACAGGGGCCCCGGGGCCGTGCCCCTGAGGAGGGACGACGCAGGGAGCCCCAGAGGGGCCTGGAGAGTCTGAGTCAGGTAAGCTGATGTCAGATGATGGCTTCGCTTGCTGCTAATCAGCGCTCAAATAATCACTTTTTGTTCGTGTTTAGAAGCTGCGGCGTGACAGCAGGCATGCAAGCCCCTCCCCCCATGGCGAGGACCAATCAGAGGAGGAGGAAGAGGCAGAGTACAGCTCAGAGCCGGCGTCGGGAAGCTCCTCCCCGGCCGGTTCCCATGTGGAGGGGGAGGAGGATGATGAAGATAATCAGGAGGAAGAGGGGGAGGAGGGCATGGAAGAGGAAGAGGAGGAAGACGAGGAGGAGGAAGGTGAAAAGGAGGAGGAAGAGGAGGACGACGAGGAGGAGGAAGAAGAGTATGACGAGCGTCAAGGCGGGGACGGGAACGACTACGACACCCGGAGCGAGGCGGGCGACTCGCGCTCCTCTTCCGTCAGTTTCTCCGATGGAGAGTCGGCGCGGTCGGGCTCCGCCTCCGAAGGATCAGGTAACCACGGTGACGGGAATTTCCCAGCGCGGCTGAACTTTGCTCTGATGTCCTCCTTTATCCTGACAGGATCAGAGAAGAAGAGGGAGAAGTTGTCCTCGTCTGTGCGAGCCGTTCGCAAAGGAATGGAGAGTAAGAACGCTTTGATCGCTCCTCGGGGTGTTTTTCGGGCTCCGTATCGGGTCGGTTCTGACCCGCTTTCCTGTCTTTACAGATCCCATCACTCAGCTGCGATACATTCTCAGAGATGCTCGGTTCTTCCTCATTAAGAGCAACAACCATGAGAATGTTTCTCTGGCCAAAGCAAAGGTCGGTTCTGTCCTTCCTCCTCGGTTCTACGGGTTGTTCCTCCCCTCCGGGTGTTTTTTTTTTTGGGTCTTGTTTTGGTTCTGATGATACTTTTCTGTTCTCTGTGGTTCTGATGAATGTGACCGATCCGCAGGGTGTCTGGTCCACGCTGCCGGTCAATGAGAAGAAGCTGAATGCTGCCTTCCATGCGGCCCGGAGTGTCATCCTCATCTTCTCCGTCAGAGAGAGCGGAAAGTTTCAAGGTACCTCCCCGTTCGACGCGTAGCTCCGTTCTCCCTCCTCTTTGTCGCTTTCATCGGTTCCATTTCCCCATTAGGTTTCGCTCGCCTTTCATCAGAGTCTCATCACGGCGGTTCTCCGATCCACTGGGTCCTTCCTGCCGGGATGAACGCTAAAATGCTGGGTGGAGTCTTCAAGATCGATTGGCTTTGCAGGTAACCGCTGGTACTGAACTATTAAAGTTCTGGTCTTGTTGGGCCAGAACCGGATGGTTCCGTTCAATTCAGTTTATTTCTATAGCGCCATTTGACAACACATGTCATCTCAAGGCACTTTACAGTTCATCTGATCATACAGACAAAAAAAAAATCAATTTATCTAAGGAAAACCAGCTAATTGCATCGACTCATTGATTCTTCAGCAATCCCTCACACTAAGCATGCTTGTAGCGACAGTGGAGAGGAAAAACTCCCATTTAACAGGAAGAAACATTCAGCAGAACCAGGCTCAGTGTGAGCGGACATCTGCTGAGGCCCACTGGGGTTCAATTAGACAGAAGCAGACATAGAAAAAGAAGCATAGATACAAAAGGCAACTGTCAACCAGCTCCACAGGCGGCCCCGTCCAGGAAACACACAGCCAGGCAGACGAGCTCCGAGCCAGCTCCCATGCCAGAGGATGAAGAGAGCACATCCAGTTAGTCACAGTCAGAGAAACAGGACTACACTGGAAAACAGGCCAAGCTCCAACATCTAGAAACAAAGGTGTTGATGGCAGCAGCACAGCTGATATTTCTCTCCAGGATGGAGTCACAGCCAAACAGGAACAGACCAGATGAAGCTACTATGAGAAAAAGCAGAGAGAGCAGAACGTTAGAGATTGAACTAACAGATTCTGCAGAGTGGAAGAGATGAAATAAAGCAGAATGATGAGAAAGGGGTCCCTATGTCCTCCAGCAGTCTAAGCCTATAGCAGCAGAACTATAGAGATAGCTCAGGATAACCTGAGCCACTCTAACTAGACGCTTTATCAAAAAGGAAAGTTTTAAGCCTAGCCTTAAACAGGGTTAAACGTATTTAAAAAGTTAATTTCTTTTGAAGGTTTTAACGAGCTTTGTTTGTGTCTGCAGGAGGGAGCTTCCGTTCATAAAGACGGCCCACCTGTCCAACCCCTGGAACGACCACAAGCCCGTTAAAATCGGACGAGACGGACAGGTCCGCACCTTCCGGTTCTGGTTGCGATCCAACCTCAAAGGAAGGTCGTCCTTTTAACAGTCCTGCTTTATCCGTCTCTCTCAGGAGATCCAGCCGAAGGTCGGCGCTCAGCTCTGCGCTTTGTTCCCGTTGGACGAGAGCGTGGACGTTCACCACGTGGCTCGTCGCGTCCATCACAAGCGTCGGACCCCGTCAGAGCTACGGCCGAGAGGCCGACCTCCGCAGCGTGAACCGGGAAGGTTAGCCAATCATCAAGCTCCTTCCCCCCCGCTTCCTGTTCTTCTGCTGCAACCACGGCGCCACCTGCTGCCGGACCACGGAGACGGCTGCAGCCCGCGGCGGCGGCTAGCTTCCTGAAGCTGATCGCTGGTTGTTGTTGTTTCTGGAGTCTCCCCGCCGGAGCGTCGGCCATTCTGCATCTGGTCCAAGTTTTTGAGTCAGGCAGGAAGTAGAATTCCTCAGGTCCAACAGATTAATTTAATCTGAAGTTAAATTTTATTCTGATTTCATCAACGCCTGAAGCTTAACGTAGAGCCAGCTGTGATCCACCATCACACCTCGCTTTCTAAAATCCAGACGGCTCAGGAAGGAAATTAAGTTTCTCTGTTGTTACAAAATTTCTGTTTAAGATCTTTGTCTTTGCAGGAAATTGATCCTTCAGGAGCTTAAAAAAAAAAAAAAAAGAGGAAAGTTTGGCGGGTAGTCGGACTGTGGCTGACCCTTTCAGAATAAAAGCAGAAAGGACGATGGCTGGACTGATGTGGGGGGATGAGGGAGGTAGAACTGTTTCTGGTTTTTGAGCAGGTGGGTGTGGCCAGGGGGCGGGGCTTCCTGCTTTCTGTGAGCTAAATTACAGAAATGAAGGACTGGAATAAAAAAAGTTGGACTAACAGAAGGAGCACCCCGCCCCCCCCCACATGAAAGGACACTGTTTCAGCCGATGGACGCCCGACAGAAACGTTGTTTCTGTTTTCAGGACTGTTGGTATGGAGGGAGGGGCGGGGCTTGGCTCACGGGGGGCGGGGCTTTCAGTGTTGGTTAACAGGACTGCACCATCATCATCACCATCATCCCCCTCACCCTTTCAAAATAAGAGGGTCTTTTAAAGCCTTAAAATGGACTTGATGAGGAGAGAAACTGTTTGTTAGAAAGTGTTGCCCCTCCCTCATAACGGCACGAGCAGCGGTATGTTGTCCTTCCAGAGGCTTCTTCTTCTTTGTTTTCCTTATTGCTGTGTGTGTGAAAGAGAGAAAGTGTGAAGCAACTGGGTCAGAACCAGAATCTGGATCAGAGGGCCTGCAAGAGGACCAGTGGGACCAGTAGCAGCCAGTGTGAGGATGGTAATGTGAGCAGGTGCCTGGTGGAGCAGGATCACAGTCACCGCAGGTCAGTAGATGCTTCGGGGTGCCGTCGCCACGGTGACGGGTTCAGCACCACCGTGTAGGCCTGCAGTCGCCATGTTGATGGGATCCAGGAATGACTTGCTCCAGTAACCTACCGGGGTTCATCACCATGGAGACGGCTGCCTTTCTTACCCAGCATGCTTCACTCTGGGTCACTCTGCTCCTGCTCCTCCGTTCAGGCGCCTGCAGACGACGCTCAGGGATTCTTGGTGTCTGCCTTTACGTTGTGTTTGCGTCCCTGTCCGTGTGTGTTTGTCTGAAATCTAACCTGTTTACTTAGGCGTCGACCTGAAGAGTACGACCTGCACGGCAGGAAGAGGCCGCGCGCCGACGGTCTGCCGGACTTCGGGCAGCGAACAGGTGCTTCATCCAAACATAGTTGGCCTGGTTAGCCTAGCCTGGTAGTTGCTTCCAGGACCCGTCACTGATCTCGCTGACGATCATAACTACTGTTTAACTTTTAATTCATTATCAGGGTTCATCCCGGACCTACGGAGCCAGCCGGTGGACAGGTGAGAGGTCTCCCTCCCCTGGCAGTGGGCGGGGCCACTGTTTGTTTTCTTTAAACCAGAAAGTTTGACCCAAGTTGATGATCTGTTTTGAACCCCTGCAGGAGATTTTCTGGCGTGAGGCGTGACGTGTTCCTGAACGGGGTGAGTCCGGCTACAAGTTAACGTTAGCGTGGCGTTTACTCCTGTCTGATGTTAACCTGCGTTCTGTTTTCAGTCCTACGACTACATGAGGGACTACCACCACAACGTCGGGCCTCCAGCTCCCTGGCAGACTCTGGTATGGTTCTAGAGAGGATCATTCCAAGTCTGAACGCTTTTTGTCCTAAGAGGTTCTGGTTCTTTCTGGGGATGAAACTAAAGCCAGTTTGGTCCTGTTAAGGTTGGATCCTCCTTTCTTTAATTCTGGAAAACTGGACCTGAACAGAACAGTGCGATTAGTTTTAACCCACCAGATTAAAGGATTTTGCTTTCAGCTGAAATAATCCGCTGTTAGCAGCTCATCAACATACAGACAGCTCATATTCTGATGCTGGTCCAACCTGCTAGAATTCTTCAATTTTACTGTTTTAAATTGGACCAATCAGAGTCTGAACTGAGCCAAGGAGGTTAATGTGGTAGCGACAGTGGAGAGGAAAAACTCCCCTTTAACAGGAAGAAACCTCCAGCAGAACCAGGCTCAGTGTGAGCGGCCATCTGCTGAGGCCCACTGGGGTTCAAGGAGACGGAAGTAGACGTAGAAAACAAACATTGAAGCCCTGATTTATAAACACTTAAAGTTAGAAAAGGGTAACAATAAACTACCACAGGTGGCTGTATGGGGAAAGATGGTTTGGTAGATCAGCTTTGTGCCAGATATGTCAAAGGGATGATGGAGAGAATATCCCATTAATCACAGTTAAAACTGAGCCCGTAGAGAAACGAGACTAGTCACCAAAAATACTGTAAAGACTAGAATGGGAGAGAAGAGAGAATGATCAAAAAGGGGTCCCTATGTCCTCCAGCAGTCTAAGCCTATAGCAGCAGAACTATAGAGATAGCTCAGGATAACCTGAGCCACTCTAACTAGAAGCTTTATCAAAAAGGAAAGTTTTAAGCCTAGCCTTAAAAGTAGACAGGGTGTCTGCCTCACGGACTAAAACTGGTAGTTGGTTCCACAGGAGAGGAGCCTGATAACTAAAAGATCTGCCTCCCATTCTACTTTTAGAAATTCTAGGAACCACTAGTAAACCTGCAGATTGAGAGCGAAGTGCTCTGTTAGGAACATAAGGAACAATCAGATCTCTGATATCAGATGGAGCTTGGCCATTTAAGGCTTTATATGTGAGAAGGAGGATTTTAAATTCTATTCTGGATTTAACAGGAAGCCAATGAAGAGAAGCCAGGATAGGAGAGATATGATCTCTCTTTTTCATTTTCATCAGAACTCTGGCTGCAGCATTTTGGATCAGCTGAAGGCTTTTAACTACAGTTTGTGGACTTCCTGATAGTAAAGAATTACAATAGTCCAGCCTTGAAGTAACAAATGCATGGACTAGTTTCTCAGCATCACCCCTGGACAGGATGTTGCTCATTTTTGCAATATTCCACAGATGCAAGAAGGAAATTCTGGAAACCTATTTTAATGGGATTTAAATGACAGGTTTTTTACTTTATTATCTGAAATCAGTTTAATCCAAATGAAGTGACTGACTAATCAGCTTCTTTTTCAAAGACTCTGGTCCAAAGACTATAACTTCTGTTTTGTCTGCATTCAGGAACAGAAAGTTAAGAGTCATCCAGGTTTTTATGTAGTAATCTATGTAATGGGTTAGCTTCATCTGGATTTATAGACGGATATAACTGAGTATCAGCATAAAGGTCCATTCAGACCAAGAGAGTTGGACTTCCATAGTATCTCTATGGAAGCAGGGAAGTGGCCAGCTGTGAATTCTTCTGCTCCGCTCTCACCTCATGCTACTACATGGTCCTGAGGAGTTTGTGATAGCTGTGTGAAGCTGACACCCCACCCACGTGAAAAACATCAGCAAATAGACTGAATGGTTAGTGCTACGTTAGTGCAGATTTGTGCCGTTAAAACCAACATTTGTGCTGCTTTACTTTTTAAGATATAATCATTTTAATTTTTGGCTGATGACGTCACCATCCCCCCATTAAGCTCCGATTTTATCCAAACTGGTCTACTTTTTTAGTGCTTCGTTTGTGCTGATTTGTGCCGTTAAAATTATCATTTGTGCTACTTTCATTTTAGAGATATTAATGATTATTTTTTAGGTCATCCAGAGGTCACCATCCCCCCCCTACTAAAAAAGTAGACCAGTTTGGATAAAATCGGAGCTTGATGGGGCGATGGTGACCTCTGGATGACCTAAAAAATAATCTTTAATATCTCTAAAATGAAAGAAGCACAAACGATAATTTTAACGGCACAAATCTGAACTAACGTAGCACTAACCATTCAGTCTATTTGCTGATGTTTTTCACGTGGGTGGGGTGTCAGCTTCAAGCAGCTGTTTGTGATCAATGAAGTTGAAATAACAGAACTTTTCTGTAAAATTGCATCACCTATCAAGGATTGGTTGTACTTGTTACAAAGGTTAAAATGGAGCCGAGTTGAAGCTTTTCTTAGTTAAAATAGAATTTAGAGAAAATGTTAACAAGGTAGAGATAAGCAATGCTCTGAAGAGGTTTTTAGGTGGCTTTAAAAAAAAGCTGTTTTAATGTAGTCCTAGAAGGACTGTTGGTCATCCTCCCTTTCCTCCAGCACAGACCCTGGTCTGTCGCTGCTCACTGCCCAGCATTGGAGCTCTTTGCCTGGTAGATCTAAAAAGGAAATACCACTGACTCCCAACGTCATCCAGACGCAGCTCTGGATGAACCAAAGTGGACGTTTTATATGCTTTGACCTCATTTTTTGCCCAAATATAGTAGCCCCTCCCTCCTGCCATCTTCCAGCAGTGACGTCACGGTGCGGTAAGCCTAGCGCCATTCTCCCCGCTTTACAAGCAGAATCAATGGGAACTACTAGACACATCTGCAATCAACAACAATTATTGAAGATTTCCAGAGGACTTCACCATTGAAATTCACCAGAGCTATAGTGAAACTGACAATGCCCACGTGCATGGCAGCTGGATGCTGGAATACATCGGGTAAAAGTGAAAAAAAGAGTTATTCCTCCTTTCTGATTCCTGATCCTCCACGGACGGGTTGGTCGTTGGATCGCCAACTTGAAGAGGGAGGATTTGCCATCGAACTTCTGGCCAGAGAAAAAACACGTAATATGTAGCCAACATTTGGAAGAAGAATGTTTTCAAGATGACTTGGATAATAGCGCGTTGTGACAAACAACAGATACAGCACTGGGACTTGATCAACAGCCGATACCGCACCGTGACAATGTCACTAACCAGTAGGTGGCAGTAGTGTTCTATGACAAACATGGATGCCTCCAGTAAAGCACATTCACATGAAAATTACTCTGAATTAAAAACACTGATCATTTATTGAACAGGATGGAATTTTTTCACAGAAGTTCGAGTTCTGAATATTAGCGCACTTTTCCTTTAATTTCTCTGGAACAGCAGCATATATAATCTTTATTTTATTTTATTTTTTTTTCATTTTTACAAGTGATTTAAAGAAACCATTCAATCTTATTTTTATGTGGGTGGTTTGTCAGCATCCAGAAGCGGTTCTTGTGGTACCAGTAGAACCAGCTGTGCTGAATCATCCATTGATCATGTTTGTGTTGACAGGCGGCGTACCCCAGCGTGGAGCAGCAGCCCCCTCACCACCCCCCCTACTACCACCACAGCCACCCCCCGCCTCCCCCTCACCAGGCCTTTCACCACCATCACCCATCCCTGCCCCCGCATGAGGCGCCACCTCCTCGCTTCAGAGACAAGCAGCGTTTGCCACAGCATCGCGCCTTTGCATCGAGTCCGGTAGGTTCTGCTCTGGTTCTGGTAGACTGAATGGGCCCGGCTGCAGCCGTCTGATTCTTATTGGTGAAACGTTTCCTGTCTCCTATCCTGCAGCACGACTACGACATGCGGGTGGACGACTTCCTGCGGCGGACCCAGGCGGTGGTGAGCAGCAGACGTGAGCGCGAGCGGCAGCGGGAACGCGACCGCGGGGGGCCGCGGCGGGACAGGGAGCGAGAGCGAGGGAGGGACAGAGACAGGGAGAGAGAGAGGGACAAGGAGAGGGGCCGGTACCGCAGGTGATCACATGGTGGTCGGCGCTCTTATTTTGACAGTCAACTGACTGGTTTCCTGTTCATTTTGAAATAATGTATAAACATCCAAGCAAAACAACCTGCAGGATGACATCTTCAGTGTTTACCTCCAAAATAAAGTTTCGTTGTTTCTTAACTTCTAATCTGAGATTCTATGTAAATACTTTTTTATCTTGTGATTTAATTTCCCAGAATCCCTCTGTCGTCGCTGTAGGCTGGTAGTCGCCAACATGAGGGTCGTGGCCCTGTGATCGGGCTTAGAAAGAAAAACAAGGCTGATTTTTATTGTGAATGGTTGGATGTTGTTTCCTGTTGACTCCTTCACATTAAACGTTTTTTCTCTTTGTCACTTCCTGTTGAATGTATTCATGCTTTCTGATTGGTTGTCACTTTGTATTGATCCTCACACATGGGAAGTTCTGTCATACCAAAAAAGTTGAAAATCAATCCACTGGACTTTGTTTCCAAGTTTGAAGACGTTTCTCTTCCCATCCAGGAAGCTTTTTCAATAAAAAATATCAGAAATGGTGTTGAGTTCCAGGTTTTATATCATTGCAACCTCAACTCCTTTACAGGGGAAAAGAAGACATCGTCTGTTCAACCAGGCCACAGCTCCCTTTAATGACCCCCCCCCCTTTCAGAGACATGGGCCGTTTCCCAATCTGTGTACTTGTGCGTTCTCATTTCCTCGTGAAACATCATCAGCCTCAGCAATAGCACTGTTCCAATTCACAAGAACAGCAGACCGAGAACCGACAAAGTCCCCGGATGTTATTCTCGCCCCTCCCTCTGTACCCAGCATGCATCAGAGCAGACTTTTCTGTTCTTGAGATTGACAGCTGTCCCAGCATGCACTGGAGCAGCTTTCAATGGAGCGCTGACAGAGCTTGAATAAGAACGTTTTAAGATAATTTGAGGTGAGAATATTATACATTTAAGCGACACTATATGGAACATTTAACAATTTTTATGCGTAATAAAAAAATGTAAAATTTAAAGGTAACGGCAGCCAGGGCTAACATTAGCCTGTCTGCAGCATCTCTGCATAACATGTGAAGGACCACTGGCTCTAATGGCGAGTTTTTTGTTTTATTTGGCAAAGGGTTCATTTGATTTATCTGATTGTCTTTATTATTCCCCCAATAAATGAAAAAAGTCAGAATTTATTATCTAGAGACTATTAATAACTGGAGGTGAAATACAGCTCCAGACGAAAAGAGCGTGTGGTGATGTCATCAGTACGCTTCTGTTCCCGTTGACCCATATTTATGCTGCACAGTAAATACTATATTTGCTGCCGATTCGGATGTTATCCCAATAAATGTAAGCAATTATCATTCCCATAGAATTTTGATTGGTTCCTGTTAAGTTTTTCCTCTCCACTGTCGCTACAAGCATGCTTGGTGTAAGAGATTGCCTTCGAGTCAATGAGTCCATGCAATCAACTGGTTTTCCTTAGAAAACTGAATCAATCTGACTGGATGATCTGGTGAACTGGAAAGTGACCTGAGATGTGTTCTGAATTGGTGCTATAGAAATAAACTGAATATAATAGAGAGGATTCGGATGAATTATCACAAAGTTAATTCTAATCCTAATAAAGAACTGGTTTATTAAAGTGAAATGCTTCAGATCTAGAACTCTGGTTCTGATTCTGTTTGCAAACACTGGTACTTTTGTTTTGAAAAGCCCGGAAACAGCTGTGTGTCTTAAAACAGCTTCCGGGTTTCCTCGAGCCGCAAGTCCACGTCAGTGTGGAGCGGAGCTGGTAGAGACAGACCACCCAGAACCGAACCGAACCGTGGAAACATGGCGGACGATGCCACGCGCAGAGCCGTGTCACAGATCCCGCTTCTCAAGACGCACGCGGGTCCTCGTGAACGCGCGCTGTGGCCGCAGCGGCTGAAGGAGGAGTACCAGGCTCTGATCCGGTTCGTGGAGCAGAACAAGACCGCTGATAATGACTGGTTCCGCCTGGAGTCCACTCCGGACGGCACGCGTTGGACCGGTTCCTGCTGGTTCGTGCACGAGCTGCTCCGCTACGAGTTTGCCGTAGAGTTTGACATCCCGGTGACGTACCCGGAAACGGCACCGGAACTAGCGATCCCAGAGCTGGACGGGAAAACGGCCAAGATGTTTCGGGGCGGGAAGATCTGCCTCACCGAACACTTCGCTCCGCTGTGGGCGCGCAACGTGCCGCGCTTCGGGATCGCGCACCTCATGGCGCTCGGGCTCGCGCCCTGGCTGGCCGTAGAGATCCCGGACCTGATCAGCAAAGGTCTGGTCATTCACAAGGAGAAACCACGTGACGGAGCGGAGTGACGTCAGAGGATGGGGTCTGGCTGATGGAGGCGAGAAGGATTTATGAACAGGGTTCTGTCACAGAATAACATCTAGCAGCCAAAGTTCTGCAGGACTGGCTGTGGATCCACGGTCTGCTTCTGCAGAGGGACCTCATTCTGGAGAACAGATCCTGCTCAATGAGTTCTGGTTCTGAGAGGCTGATCTACTGTCAGTCAGGAGAACAGATGTTGTACAGAAGAATAAAAAGTTCTGGTTCAGATTGTGTGTTTGGTTCTGTAACAAAAAAAACTTTGTTCTGAGAAACCTGATGCTCTTAACGGATTCTAGAGCCGCTTAGTCTGGAGATGTGGGATCGGTTCTGAAAAGAAACTGATGCAATTCACAACATTTGAAAACAAAAATAATGTATGGAGCTAAATAGGGGCCATAAAGTTTGTTAAAAAAAATCCACTACCGTTAAAGGAATAGTACACCCAAAACATGATTAGCCTTCATTTTCTACTCACCCCCATGCTGAACAACACTCTGGAGTACTTTTTTGATATCTCAAATGCATCTGGAGATCTGGGAGGCCTCTTGCTGTCTGCTGACATTCAAATAATGGAGGTCTATGGCGCCCGAGGCAGAAAGGTCCATAAAAGTCCACAAAAAACGTGTAAATATTCCTCCATACTGCTCGTCCAATGTATTCCAAGTGTCCTGAGTGGGTAGCGTCCATAATTTACTCGAAACGAAGTCATTTAGAATGTTTTTAGAGCATAAACAGTAGTGTATAGGATTTCCTAAAAGCGCGTTCACGAGTCTACGGAAACCGCGGCAGACCAAACCAGATGAAAGTGCGCATTCAGCTCGGCAAAGAACTCATGCTCTTCCTCAACACTGAAATCCTCAGACATTTTTCTTTCGTTGTTTCTTTCTTTGCACAGGTAAACAGCACATTTCTTCTTCTACGCTTGCATTATCAAGAGCAGACGCTGAATGCGCACTTTCATCTGGTTTGGTCTGCCGCGGTTTCCGTAGACTCGTGAACGCGCTTTTAGGAAATCCTATACACTACTGTTTATGCTCTAAAAACATTCTAAATGACTTGGTTTCGAGTAAATTATGGACGCTACCCACTCAGGACACTTGGAATACATTGGACGAGCAGTATGGAGGAATATTGACACGTTTTTTGTGGACTTTTATGGACCTTTCTGCCTCGGGCGCCATAGACCTCCATTATTTGAATGTCAGAAGACAGTAAGAAGCCTCCCAGATCTCCAGATGCATTTGAGATATCAAAAAAGTACTCCAGAGTGTTGTTCAGCATGGGGGTGAGTAGAAAATGAAGGCTAATCATGTTTTGGGTGTACTATTCCTTTAAAGTTTGGGGTCACATTGAAATGTCTTTATTTTTTAAGGAAAAGCACTGTACTTTTCAATAAAGGTAACTTTAAACTAGTCTTAACTTTAAAGAAATACACTCTATGCATTGCTAATGTGGTAAATGACCATTCTAGCTGCAAATGTCTGGTTTTTGGTGCAATATCTACATAGGTGTATAGAGGCCCATTTCCAGCAACTATCACTCCAGTGTTCTAATGGTACAATGTGTTTGCTCATTGGCTCAGAAGGCTAATTGATGATTAGAAAACCCTTGTGCAATCATGTTCACACATCTGAAAACAGTTTAGCTCGTTAAAGAAGCTACAAAACTGACCTTCCTTTGAGCAGATTGAGTTTCTGGAGCATCACATTTGTGGGGTCAATTAAACGCTCAAAATGGCCAGAAAAAGAGAACTTTCATCTGAAACTCCACAGTCTATTCTTGTTCTTAGAAATGAAGGCTATTCCATGTGAGAAATTGCTAAGAAATTGAAGATTTCCTACAACGGTGTGTACTACTCCCTTCAGAGGACAGCACAAACAGGCTCTAACCAGAGTAGAAAAAGAAGAGGGAGGCCGCGTTGCACAACTGAGCAAGAAGATAAGTACATTAGAGTCTCTAGTTTGAGAAACAGACGCCTCACAGGTCCCCAACTGGAATCTTCATTAAATAGAACCTGCAAAACACCAGAGTCAACATCTACAGTGAAGAGGCGGCTGCGGGATTCTGAGCTTCAGGGCAGAGTGGCAAAAAAAAAGCCATATCTGAGACTGGCCAATAAAAGAACAAGATTAAGATGGGAAAAATAACACAGACATTGGACAGAGGAAGACCTGAAAAAAGTGTTGAGGACGGATGAATCCAAGTTTGAGGTGTTTGGATCACAAAGAAGAACGTTTGTGAGACGCAGAACAAATGAAAAGATGCTGGAAGAATGCCTCATGCCATCTGTTAAGCATGGTGGAGGTAATCTGATGGTCTGGGGTTGCTTTGGTTCTCTCTCTCTATATATATATATTATAAATCTTCAAATAGCGAAAAAATGAATCTGAAAAAGGTTAGTTTGTTGGCACTAGTGGCCCGTTTTTATGGATAGTAGGCTGAAAGGAAAGGGGGAGAGACAGACCACAGGTCAGATTTGAACCTGTGTCCAGGACTAAGGCCTCCATACATGGGCTGTAAAAACGACTTGCCCCGGGAGATCGAGCGATGGTTAACATCGAGCCCTGCATTACGTCTCCAAAGATACGTCCTGGTCTACAATTGCCTAGGGCGCCAACCAGGTGTCGGTGACGCCGCCCCTAAGAGGTCGTGGGCCCATAAGCAACTGCCGTCTCTGCTTACAGATATTTACGCCATTGCCATAGCCCCATTAATACTATGCTTTTGAAACCGTGCAGAGATCGGCCTGAGCACGGTGACCGAGATAACCATTGTGTGTAAACTGCATGCACAACCGAACCGCGATAAACTGATACTAGTCCATCAGTAGGGCTCGGAGCGGTGCAGTTCTGGCTCGGTTCTCAGATAACAAAGAGCGCATGAGTGGACTGCGTCATCTCCTTACAGTCAGCCTCCGTAATCTTGAAACTTAAGATATTCATAAAAATCCCAGCTTCCCTACCGCACCGCATGATTTCCAGTGATGATTCTGCTTAGCGGTGTGATGAACATCAACTGCTGTCATTGTTTCCTGCGTATGGAAGCTCTGATCAGACGATCGTTTGTCGTGTCCACTTCCCAAAAACCGACTGTCAAGCAAATTTACCAAAGGGTTCCTTCTTGGCCTGGCTCTCTGCAAACTTCCTGAATGTTACAGGTGCCGCCAATTGTTTGTTTAACTCTATAGAGCAGTAGTACCGGAGATCGCCACTAGGAGGCGAGGAACCGTGCTAGCGTGGTGTGTAAACGGTCGTAAGGAACCGAGCTCGGCATGAATCGGTTTTCAAAAGGAAGCGTAAATGGGGCTGATATCAGTGCAAGCTCGCCAGAATTTGACAGCAGGTGTAACGGCGACCAAATAACGGAGGAAAGACGTTCCACCAAAAGTCAGTTCTGCTGTTTGCTAGATCTTCGTCACGCTGATAGAACGCTGTTGCCATAGCAACGACTGCTTTCCTTTCCCGTTGAAGGGAAGAGGCTGTCCCATTCTTGTTTATACCCCTCCACCTTCAATCCAGCAGTGAGTGTGTGGCAGTGTTGGGCACGTTACTTTGAAAAAGTAATTAGTTATAGTTACTAGTTACTTCTCCCAAAAAGTAACTGAGTTACTAACTGAGTTACTCCGCAATAAAAGTAACTAGTTACTAGTAAAAGTAACTATTTCGTTACTTTTGCGTTTCTCGCCCCGTAACCCTCACCACCCAGCCCCCACCTTCTCGCCGTGTGTTTCCAAAGCCAGCTGAATAGAGCGGACGACAAAGACAAGAACCTGCAGAGAGTTTTGCATTTCTTGTAACTCAACGTAAATGACATCAGGGGGGAACGCCATGTGAAGTTTTTTAACAGGGCATTCAGATCTGGTGAAATTAATAACTGGGGATGTCTAATTCTGAAATCCTGTGTGTTTGGGTTGTTATAGATACTGCAACATCTATCTATCCATCTATCTATCTAGATCTATACTCTGTGTGTGACATAAAATATGGATCTCCATCCCTGCCACAAAGGCCATCAAATAATGTTTAAAATAAAAAATACAGTAGGTTGAGAAGGCAGAGTATCCATCCATCCATTTATCCATCCATCCATCCATCCATCCATCCATCCATATTTCTCCCTTTCTTCATATAGGCTATCATTTGATCGTTCACGCTCTCCATAGTTCTCCTGTGGCGCGAGCACAGGGCGACTGTTGCGCGCCTTTAGCGGGCATGCGCGTTTCCTGTCGCTTGCGCGGTGACTCGTGCCGCCTGCGCTGTGCGGAGATGCAGGGGAAACCGTATCTGATGGGGAAACGCAGCTCGACGTAACACCAGTATTTCCATCAGGAAAACGCTGTTTTGCTGCTGGAGTCCTCCTCCTCATCCTCCCCTCTCTCATGACAAGGCGCGCACCTCTGGATGACCTAAAAAAATAATCTTTAATATCTCTTAAACAAAAGTAGCACAAACAATATTTTTTTTCTGCACAAATCTGCACTAACGTTGCACTAACCATTCAGTCTATTGCCAGAGTTTTTTGACGTGGGTGGGGTGTCAGCTTCACGCAGCTGCGCACGAGTCCTATCATGAAAAAAGGTTCATTGTGCGACCTGAGTAACGCGCAGTAACGGGGTGTCTGCAATGGTAACTGCGTTATAGTTACAAAGTAATTAGACTACTCGTTACTAAAACAAGGTAACGGCGTTACTAACGCCGTTACTTTCAACGCTGTTAGTCCCATCACGGGTTTGTGGATAGATAAGGGGCGGAGCTTAGGGCTTAGTTTGGGATTCAGCCTGTTTCTCCATGAAATACCATGACTTCCTGATCTTAATCTCTCAGGTCCAGTTAGTCAAACTGATGATCACCAGAATAAAGTTTCCACCATTCCTCTTTTTATAGTAAAACTTTATTTTCAAATCCAGTGTTTAACATACATGATGTAAAAAAAAAAAAAAAAAGAAAAAAATGTCCACTCCGTCTCCTCTCAGTACACCTGGATGAGACCCGCCCACTCCGCAATAGGCCACACCCCGTTTTCCATCACGTTGCTAGGTGACGACTTCCAATCCCAGCTCTTCACCGGAACGTTCCAGGTGGAGCCGTAGTTTGCCATCACGTAATCCAACGTTTCACAAGGAACACGAACTTTGACCTCTAGAAGCTCCGCCCAGCACAGCGAGAAGGAAGGGAAGACGTACCTGAAGAAAAATAAACTTTATTTAAAACTTTGAAATCAAACAACCGCAGAGAGAAACACATGATGACAGAAAGCAGAGGATGTTCTTTGACCATCTAAATAATTGGTCCTCCTAACTGTCAATCATTCTGGTGATGGCCGTTCTACGTGCTCGGCCCCATTTTCACTCACAGGTGGTGAATCTGACTTAGTTATTTATGCGAAAAAATAAAAGTTGTGTCAGAATTCAAATACCTAGCCATCCTAATAGACTCTGAACTAACGTTTAAATCCCAGATAAAAAAAAAAGGTGCAATAGAGTAAAATTCAATAAAAAATAAAAATTCTATTCAGATTATTTCTATAGTGCAAATTAATAACACGTCATCAGTGGCGGTTCTAGCCCAAATCTACCAGGGGGCCAGAGGGGGCCAGCGTGTTTTCATGGGGGCCCAGAAAAGCATGAAATAAAAAACACGCAAGGGGTTTAAATATATTAGGGGAGCTTCATGAAGTGAAATTTCTATTCAGTTATATTTAATTAAAACTATATTTCTTATTAGGGCAATATACATTCATAATTTAGGAATTTTACATATTTTGGGCTTTATTTAAGTTAAGATGGCCGTTGTCTATAGAATGAGAAAAAAATATAAATTCAGCTGTAAAAATTAGAGCGTTTTTTTATTTATTTTGAAAAAATTTAGTGACCAAGTAACCACGGCAACCCTGTGTCCAGGCCATCACAGAAGGATACTTGTTAGAGCTGACAGCAGCGTCTCCCTGAAGAAAATACATTCTGTCTTATTGAAAATGTTTGGTTCTACAGTCAGTACAGACTTCAAACGGCGCCACCTGGTGGCTGCATCCAGATTAATCCTAAATATTCTACAGCACTGAACACCGAATACGATTATGCTTCTGATCTGACAGAATATCATGTCCCAACATTATGAGCATAAAATTATGAGAATACAATCTTAATATTAGGAGAATAATGTCGTTACATAATAAGTTTCAACATAATGAGAATAAAGTCATCATACCACAACCCGTTTCAGAAAGAAAGCTCTGACCAGCATATATGTACGTTTGCACCATCCTTTCAAAGCTCCGATACTAATTATAGACCCTCTAAGTCGAGCGTACGTTCTACGATTTTTTCCCCTTTTAGGTACCATTTTCCAGTCGTGCAAAAATTTTTCGATCATGCCGACTTTCAGCCTGATGGTGCATGGTGCTAGCCTCGTGAGACCATCCTGATCTCGCGAGCTTTCAAGGTTTCACTCGCAGATCAGTCTGGAGACTCTGTTAAAGAAAATTTGGAGCCGTTCACCAAACGAACGTCCAATCAGCGTTGGCTTTGAGGCGGGTTGAGGTGTGACGCAACGAGAAGCGCGACAGTTCAGTCTAAAGAACATGGCGGCTTCAGCCGATGAAACTAGCGTTAGCTTGGCTATCGAGCAAGTTTTATCGGAATTACAGAGTATTTCTTCACTGAAAGAAGAAAAAAAAAACTGCTCTGGAGGCTTTTCTCAGAGGAAAAGATGTTTTTGCTCTTCTCCCGACTGGTTTCGGCAAGAGTTTTATCTATCAATTGGCTCCTCTTCGTCGTCGCTCTGTTAGTACGTCATATGCTTCGTTGATCTGATTGGTTTATTTGGCCCGTCTATCACCAACATAGGCCAATCAGCTAACCAGTATGTTCGCCCCTTCCCAAAATTACTTCAACGGAAGGTTTCCAGATGGATATGCGGAGCAAATCCATCTGGCAGAGTCAGGTTAGCGTGGTGTAGCGTACAGGGGGTAACGAGGGACGATCAGCCTCTAACGACCACCTCCCCATCAGGAATTGTCGCAAGAAAATCAAACATGTTTGAAATCCAGTCGGCCGTCGTAAGGTGGTCGTGGGCAAATCGCTCAGTGGGAAAACAAGGATTCTTCTTCTTCTTCCTCTCAGAGAAAACCCTGAAGCATGGCGGGGGGGCAATGAGTGAAATTAAGTTCTTTCTCTAACATAACAGACCGTAGCAGCCATGTTTGCTCAGCCATGTCTTCATTCAAATACGTCGTCGCCTTTTCTTTTTAGGGCTTTCAGCTCAAAATTGTAGAAATTGCGAAAGGAAGTGCGTTTCACTCTAGTGAGTAGATCGCATCAGAGCGTCGGGTCGCACAAACATCGTGAGCTGTGAACTTTTAAATCCTGCATTTTCGTCGTACAGTTTGAGTTGTAGCTGCATTCAATGATTGAAAGAAATCGTTCAGTGTATTCTCAACTTTAAATAACTCAATTAAACATCCCATCACTAAAGGCAGATGTAAACAGGAAGGAAAAGGTTTACTTGAACTTCCTGCCGCTTTTCGCCTGCGTTCCTCCATTCCACACCACGTCTCCTTCTCTGTAGAAGAAGAAAATGTCCAGCTTGACGTCCTCACCCAGAAAGGACAGCTCCAGGCTGTCCTCCACCTGCCCTTCAAAGCAAAAGACCTTCAAAATAAAGCCCGACAAGCTTAAAATGAAATGCTGAGTCCAAAGCTACGACCTTTCCAAACTTGTGTTTGAGCGACAGCCCCGCGTCTCTGAAGGCCGCCATCATGTTGGGCCTGAAGTCTGTGATGAAGATCCCGATGTCCACGTCCCGGCTGTAGGAGATGATGCTGCACTGCCGGAACCATCCTGCAGGGGGAGACACATGGCTATTGAGGGAAACTTTTCATTTCCTTCATTTAGAGAAGAGGTCTCATGCAGAACCAGCGTTACCCAGACAGGTTCCACTGCTGATCCAGAACGGGACGTCCAGCTGGCCCAGGGTCCGAGCTGCTAAAGTCAGCAACGTCTTCGCTTTCCTGCGGAACTCGATGGCGGCCGCTGAGGAGTCATCAGGGTAAAGCTGCATTCAAACACAGCGAAGAGGGAGAGAGGTCACGTGATCGAACACCATGCTGCAAAATAAAACAAAACAAACAAACCTGCAGGAAGCTGCGGGCGTCATGGTAACGGCACTCCAGGAACCGCGCCTGTTCCTGCTGCGTCAGGAAACGGGAAATGTTGCGAGGGATACGAACGTCAAGGCCGTCAATGACTGTGAGGATGAGCTCCGGCCTGCAGGGGGCGACAAAGCACAGTCACATGATCATATACCCCAGGGTATTGATTCGTAGATAATTCCTTAATGACCGGACTTTTCCTTTAACGCCTCGGCTGGTTCAGCTGCTCTTCAAAGGAAACCAAAGGAACTGATGACCTCACCGATCGTAGGCGCCGGCGTGGCGTCCGTAGTCCAGCAGCTTGAAGGGAGCGAAGCTGCGGTCCATGTTGGCCTTTAGACGCAGGGGGCCGTGCCACAGGTAGTTCCCGCTGCGCTCGTACAGGAGCACCACCTGGAGACAAGAACAGGTACTACAGCAAACCCAAAGCACCGTAAACACGCCTTTCAACAGCAAGTCCAACCAAACCAGAACCAACAGAACAGAACTCTAACTAGTGACAGACAGACATGGCTCCACCCACATGGATGATGTAACCGTGGAGGCGGAACATGAAGTGCAGCGGGATCTCCTCTCCTGACAGGGTGTCCAGACTGCCCAGTCGGGGGTCGTGTCCTCGCACCTCCAGCAGCTCGAAGCCTTTCTGTTCAGCAGCCAATAGGAAGCCGGCCTGACGCACAGAAACGAAACATAAACAGGAAGCTTTTTTCCTCGGCTCCCGTTAACACGTCACACTCACGCTGTGCTTCCATTGGTTGGCCTGCAGAGCAAAGGATGTGATTGGCCGGCCGGTGCACAGGAAGCTGCAGTGCGGCTCCCGCGTCATGCGGTCACGCTGCCTCAGAGCGTCCTGGGAGAGCAGAGCCAGCGCGGCGGTGTCGGCGAGGAACAGAGGCAGCCGAAAGTACTGCACCAACCCCAGGAACTTCTTCAGGGTCTGCTGCAGAGAGAAGGTCCGGGTCAGGCTCAGACAGAGAGGTGGGACCGGGTCAGAACTGGTTCTAACTCACCCATTGGGCTTGGCTGGAGGTCACATGACCTGCAGGGTTCAGGAGAAGACCAGTGTGCTGCAACACAGACACAGCTTTAGACCTTGGTATACGGAATGGAGAGAGGTGGCCTAGTGGTTAGGGAATAGAGCTTAGAATCCTGAGGTTGTGAGTTTGAAACCCACTCTGTACAAAAGACCCATAATGCGTCGAGTCGCAATGCAGCCCACTTATTACAGTCCAATGACAATAAAACGCTAAAACAAGCAGCACCAGAACTGCTTGCTTTTTTGGCTAATGTGACTAATCTGTATTAGCTTGCCCTAGTATAAATATTGGGTGACAACACTGCCAAAGTTAGATTGGTTGGTTTGACCAAAAAATTGGTTGAACACATAATTTCCAACCCGATTAAAAGCAAAAACTCTGGAAAAACTATTATGTTTGAATAAAATGACTAACACCTTTCATTTTGTTCATCGTTGCCCAATTTGCACAAACACATTCACTGGCTGCTTGAGCTTATTTCACTAAAATGGCAGAAAAACTGAGATTTTTCTCTTCTAAGACATTTTACACATAAAAAAAACAACTTACAAAAGATTTTATTATACAGACCAATCATTAACAATTTCAAAGGAACTTATGTGGGGGGGAAAAAACAAGAAAAACAAAAGCAAAAAAAGATTATATTACTAACTGTAGTTCTGTACTCCACCAGTAGGTGGTGACAGATTCACATGAGGCTTCATGAACTGTGGGGATCTTTGAAGCAATTTAGCCAAACGGTTCATTGAGGCTTCATCTCACCAACATCACTACTGCATCCCTTTCTTCTCTCATCCATAACAGTTTACTTGAGCGGGAAGCCCCGCCTCTCACCTTGCTGACGTAGTTCCGGTAGTAATAGAGCTGGAAGAGCAGGAACGCGCAGCTGCTCACGAGCAGCAGCCCAAACACGAGCGTCCGGTTCACGCGAGGCATCCGGTACCGAGCCGTTCATGGCGTCCGAACCGAGCTGATACAATGAGGCAGCGACGCGAAAAACCGCAAACCGCCCGCCGCCATCTTTAAAATCCAACAGAGGAGCAGCTCCGCCTATTTCCTGTTGACCCTTCTCAATAAAAGTCCCGACATCCTGTTTGTCACAAATCGTTTATAAATAATAATAATAATAAAAAAAAAATAATAAAATGAAAATAATTTAAACAGCTGTAATTCATATTTTTTTATATGATTAGTGTTTGTTTGGCATAAAAACATAAACTAGCGTGGTTTTAAACACACGGGCGGCCTCTGACTGCTGCAGACAGGATCCGGCTCAATGCAGATCCTGAGGGATGAAGCAGGAGAAAATGGATGATAAAGTCCCATCTTTTTTATTTTATTATCTTTAAAGTTACAAAAAGACAGACTCACTGCATTTCAGTAAACTCTACACTGCCAGCCGAGCTTTGGTAAAACGTTTGGCTTCAAATGCAGTTGTAAATTCTCATGTTTATTTTTATTTTGTTATTAGAGGGCCCCCGATGGCCCCCACTCTGAAAACATCTGGAGAAAAGGCAAAAAAGCTATATATTAATTATAGAAACCAAAGAATTCAATGGTCATGAAGATTTTTTTGGAGGAAATAAAATAATCTGTAAAATCCATTAATTATCTTAAGTTTCATAAACATTATTGTTTCATGTCAGGAGGGTGGGGTATGAAGCAATTGGGTCAAATTGACTAGAAATGTTTTAATAAATCCAACAGATGCATGAATTCCTTTATTCCAATGACCTTAAACATTTTTCCAGAAGAAAAAACTGATGCAAAAACTTTTGCAAAATCTAGTTGGAAAAATGTATTTGGTCGGAACTAAACCTTAGGAAAAAAGGAAGAAATTTTTTAATCTTTGATGTTTTCATTAAAAATTTGCATAAAAATGAACTAGAAAAGTAATTCCTGCTGTTATGATTCTATTAACAAAAGACATGATAATATATTGAAACATCCCTAAAAGCTTAATAGGGAAAAAACTTTATACATTGAGCAGAAAGAATCTGACATCAATATTCTGTTAATAAACCCTAAAAAAGAAAAATATTGTAACTATAATAAGATATGTAAAGAAAATCAGAACCAATCGTTTCCAATCCCACTGAAAGTAAAAGCTGTTCTCTGATGCTATTAAGAAAAGCAGAACAATAAAAGTGTAATAATTGATTAATAAATGTTTCTTTTAAGGTTTTTCAAAACTGGATTTAGCATAATCAATCTATTCTACTTTCAAATATTAATAGAAATAGAAGGAGATCATGGTGGACTTCAGGAAGAACCGGTCTAACCACGCTCCACTGCTCATCATCAGCTGTAGAGGTGGTCAGCAGCACCAAATTCATCACAGACACCCTCACCTGGACTGGAAACACCACCTCACTGGTCCAAAGGGCCCAGAAGCGCTTGGACTTCCTGCGGAGGATGAGGAGAGACCACCTGACCCCCCCCCCCCCCCCCCCCCCCCCCCCACATCCTCCCCACCTTCTCCAGAAGCACCATAGAGAGCGTTCTGAGCAGCTGTCTCACTGTGTGGTGTGGAGGCTGCAGCGCCTCAGACTGGAAGAAGGTGAGAACAGCAGAGAGGATCATGGGGGCTCCTCTTCCCTCCATTAAAGACATTTCATCCCAGCGCTGCGTGTCCCGAGCCCGTGACATCATCAATGCAGGCCCATCAGATTCTGCAGCAGCTTCTTCCTCACCGCCATCAGCCTGCTGAATGTTGAAAAAAAAAAAAAAAAAACAAAAAAAAAAAAACAACTCTAAATCATGCCCCATATATATAAAAAAAACTGAGTTTAAACAATGTTGAAATTAAAAGAGTGAAACATTTTTTTGGGGAGTAGTAATAGATGATAAAGTTTGTTGGAAGCCTCACATAAAATGTGTAAAACAGAAATGATCTAAGTCTATATCTATTCTCTACAAAACTAGAGATTTACTGAATAAGAACTATCTTAATTTACTGTACTTCTCACTTGTGATGCATTATATGACATTCTGTTTTTAAGTTTGGAGAAATGTATATAAAACAAATTTAGATCCATTGATTACACTGCAGAAAAGAGCTATTAGAATAATAAATGGAGTTGGACACTATGATTATACAAGTCAGCTGTTTATAAAATCACAAACATTAAAATTTCCGGACATTGTATATTTAAAAACATTGGAAATGATGCTAGGAGTGGTAAATAAGACCATCTCTGTTTGTATTAAAAAATGTTTATGCTAAGGCAGAGGATTTATAACTAAACTAAACTTAAAAAGCCAGAACTAATGTCAAATACAGATGTGTGTCAGTTTTGGGTGCAGAATTATGGAATGCACTTAATGATGAAATAAAGATGTGTAACTCTGTATAAGTTTTTAAGAAGACTTTAAAATGTAAACGTAAAAAAGGTTACAACGAAATTTGACTGAGTTTGATTTTTCAGTATTATTGTTTTGTAATTATGTATTAGTAACAATGTTTTCTGGTGAATTATTGTTAAGATGGTACAGGATAGGCAAAAATAAGCTTTTTCGGTTACTTTGTGGTGGATTCTCTTGTAATAATATTATTGTATTTTTTGTTTTTAAACCGTAGTAAAGTAATAATTCATTCATAATCATTCATTCATATATATTAATGCTCTGAACTTCAATATCGATGCGTTTTTCTATTATTTTCCTCCAACACTGCTTACATTTTATCACTGCTGCACTTTATGGAATCAAAATTTTCATTTATTGTCTGGAAAGCCGTACTAAATGACTTTTGATTTGTATACAGTCTGTTTGCACAATAAAAGTTGTCTAAATCTAATCAAGGTTGGTCATCTAATATTTAGTCCTCCTGACTAAATCTTTCATTTCCCTCATTTTCAACATTTGCCTTCTATATTAATGGTAATTATCACAGCTTTGATTTTTCACATGTTTTTTGTTGTGGTGTGTCACTTTCTGAATAAAGTTTGGTTCAAAATTATGGCAGGATAATTCTCCCATACAAAATCAACTGCTCTGTTTCTTTATATATATATATATATATATATATATATATATATATATATATATATATATATATATATATATATATATATTTTTTTTTTTTTTTTTTTTTTTTTTTTTTTTTTTACTATTAACAAAAAAATCACTGGAGTTTCATCGAATGATAAAGGAATGATCTTTTGGCACCAGTTTTATTCTGAAATCAGCTAATTTTCTCCCATTAAATGAGCTGGTTCCAGCGGCGTTTCTTCAGTCTGAGCTGAATAAAAACTTGCAGACATGAAGGGAAACTAATCTAGATTATAATCTGGGCCTTTAAAGGTTCAGAGCCACATTGACAATCAGCAGCACAGTTCGGGTTTCATTAGGATTCAGAAGCAGGTTCGGTTAATCACAGCTGGTCCTCACAGGTACCGAAAACCACCCAGTCACACACACAGAAACAAGATGGCGGAGCACAGCAGCAGCTGTGGCTCCACAACAAGCCGCTTTTGATAAAACTTCACTGGACTTCGTTTTCCTCGTCCTCTCTGGTCCGGACCGGATTCATGAGTTCTCCGAACCGCCTCTAACGGTCCTTCCACCGGCTGGTTGTGTCTGCCCGCCGCCTGAGGCCCCATCAGTGGGAAGGTAGGAGCTGTTAGCCTAGCTGCTGGTTGGCCTCTTGTTATGGTTCCGTACCGGTGTTTGGACTGAAGGGAGGAAGGTTCTGGACTGAGCCTGGTTCACCGGAACCGGTCCGGTTCTGGAGTTGGAGAGAAGCTCAGATTAGGCGACATTTGTTCCGGTAAGAAGGCAGAAAGAGTCGAAGTGGTTTTAGCAGGAGCTAAAGGCTGCAGCTAAAGAGTACTGCTGTATTATGAGAGTACCACTGAACTATCAGAGTACTGCTGTAGTATCAGAGTACTGCTGTAGTATCAGAGTACTGCTGAACTATCAGAGTACTGCTGTAGTATCAGAGTACTGCTGAAGTATCAGAGTACTGCTGAAGTATCAGAGTACTGCTGTACTATCACAATACTACTGCAATATCAGAATACTACTGTACTGTCAGAGTTCTACTGCAATATCAGAGTACTACTGTACCATCAGAGTACTACTGTACTATCAGCGTGCTACTGCAATATCAGAGTACTGCTGTAGTATCAGAGTACTACTGCAATATCAGAGTACTACTGCAATATCAGAGTACTACTGTAGTATCAGTACTGCTGTAGTATCAGCGCGCTACTGCAATATCAGAGTACTGCTGTAGTATCAGAGTACTACTGCAGTATCAGAGTACTACTGTACTATCAGAGTACTACTGTACTATCAGCGTGCTACTGCAATATCAGAGTAGTGCTGTAGTATCAGAGTACTGCTGCAATATCAGAGTACTGCTGTAGTATCAGAGTAATGCTGTAGTATCAGAGTTCTACTGCAGTATCAGAGTACTGCTGTAGTATCAGAATACTGTTGTAGTATCAGAGTACTACTGCAATTTCAGAGTACCGCTGTAGTATCAGAGTGCTGCTGTAGTATGAGAGTACAACTTTAGTTGCTGTAGTAGTAGTTAACATCCAGTTTTGGGTCTAAAAATGTTCCCAAACCTTTCAGCGGAGCTGACTGACGCAGACCTGCTGGAGGCGGGACATGAGCAGAAACAGGAAGTAGTATTGTTGTTCTGGGAAAATGTAGAGTTAACAAGCTTTTCATCAAAGGAACCGGTTTAGACTAAAGTCCACTTTGAAGTCTTATGAAAGAAGAGCAACAATAAACTGGGAGTGCTGGGCGTGCTGGGGGGGGGGGGGGGGGGGTACACTGTCCCTGCTGTATGGTGTCAGACAGGCGGTTCTGTTTGTAGCTCTCATAGCTCCTGTCCTTTCTCAGTCGTTCACTCTGACCTCCTGGTTAAAGGTGCGCAGTCACCTTATACCTCGTTAGTAGCTAAGTCTGGTTTCACGTAATGTTTTTATGAAGGTTGCTGCTTCCTGCTGTCATTTTTTTTATTTTTGTATTTGACATTTTCTTTTTGCTTACTATTTTATTAAATAAAGTATTTCTATGTATATTTACAGTAACTTCACTGCATGATCAGAGGTATGATAGAGAGTATGTAGTGGGGCTCAGCCAGTTAGCACCTCTCAGTGAATTGTGGAAATAAAAGTCCAGGATCCGGTGGGAAAAAAACCATTTGATTCAAAGTGGGATGGGACTGGAACAGAGCTGAGAATCCAGTCTGTGTCATGAGCTGCCCTGACCGCTCACCTTAATAGTTCATTTCACTCACCTGCCTAACTGCCCTGTTTTCTAATTAGCACTCATCTCATGCACCTGCGTCTGTTCCTTCATATTTGGTTCAGCTTGAGCAATCTGGGCCAGATCATTGATCGTTTCCTGGTCTCTCAGGGTTTTGGCTCGGAACATGGAGAGGGTCAGTCTTATTACCATGAGCCTGGCTCCTAAGAGGAGACCAGTTTAAAGTCCTGCTGAAATCCTGGTACCACGTCTTGTCTCTGCTTCCCTCAACCACTGAGCCTGCCTGTCTGCATCTGTACGTCTCCGTCTGGGCACACTTCTGGACCGGTCTGAATCCGAACCTGCCTTCACACTTTGAGGATTACTGGAGGCCTGGATCCCTCTGTTTTCAGTTTGGGTTGGAACCTCTGAACATGTGAAGAACTCCTGGATCCCTGGACTGTTCCTGCCTGATCTGAATCAGACCAGAATCAGATTCCTGCATCTCCTCCGGGACTGCAGCATCAGGGACACTCTGGGCGACACAACGCGTCTAGTTGTCAGGCCATCGGCTGGAATGCACCCCTTTCTAAAGGCCAATTTATGCTTCTGACGCGTAGCCTCTGCAGACGTCAAATCTTTCTCTGCACGGTATCCCTTCTCTGTGGTATGCCTTTCCAGCTGTCGCTGTGGTCGTCCTTCTCGATTCGGTCCTTCCAGACCGAATGTGCAGAAGCATACCAGCAAAACTGGTTCATGACCAGACGCAAGTGACATTTGATGTGTGCGGTTGCAGAAGTGAGTTAAGGGTGTCAGTGAATGGGCCGTTCCCCTTCTGCAGCCGCCGAGAGCCGCAGATCCACAGCAGCGTGCCTCTGTTCGTACCTCTGACAGTCTGAAGGTTGGCGTTGACTGAGGAGGAGGAGCTAAAGCTGCAAAGGTGATACGCTGGTGAAGATTCCTAGTCATCCAGGTCATAGTCATTCCAGAAATGTTAAAAAACAATCCAATGGACTTTGTTTCCAAGTTTTAAAGACGTTTCACTTCCCATCCAGGAAGCTTTTTCAGTTCAAAATAGCAGAATTAGCTTTGAGTTTGAAGCTTTATATAGTAGCCCAGAACTTGTTTTGGCTTAGAAAACCTGCAAATTGAAGCAGAAGAACGGGTCCGCCCCTTAGGAATCAGGAGTTGTTTTGGGTCCTTGCTGTTCAAAAGAAATAATACGGAGTCTTGCAGACGTTACATCCTTGGGGATCACCTCTTCAAGAGATCTGGTTTATAGCCTTGTGTCCATCATCCTAAAAGTTTGGCAATTTGGGGCATGACCAAAACTTGTATGTAAGATTAACAGTTTCTCCAACGCAAACCTGGTACTTTAGGATCCATCTTAGCTCCTACGTCTGGCGTCCTGAAATATCTGCTGATAATTTTCCATTTATATTCCCGCCATCTATTTGAGCTTGTAACTTCATGTGCTTCATTCCACACTTGTTCCAATATATCATCAGAAATACTTTTGCCCGTCTCTGCCTCCCATCTTTGTTTTGTCCAAGTGGATACACTGATGTTCATGGACAAAAACATCTTATATAATTGTTCTCCCCTTCACCTTTTTGGAGTTGAATCAGTAATTTCTCTATTGGTGTGGGGCTTATGACTCTTTCCCAGTCCCTGTATGTAGACAAAAAGGAGCACAACTGTAGGTATTGGAAAAAATAATATTTTTAGAGATGAAAGCTGTTTGAATTTTAAGCATATTCATACATGTGAGCATCCTGTGCATCTTATTAGCCCACACAGGCTGAGCTCCACAGTTCATAACACCAAAATAAAGACAATCAGTTCTGCTTCTAAACGCAGTTTCTTTGGAGGACCACTCATGAGGGGTCCAAAAAAGATTTTAAAAAATGGTTTAGACAGCTGCAGCTGATCCAGAACGCTGCTGCCTGTGTCCTCACTAAGTCTAAGAAAGTAGAGCACATCACCCCAGTTCTAAAGTCCTTACACTGGCCCTCTGTATCTCAGAGAATACTTCTGTTAGTCTATAAATCTCTGAATGGCTTAGCACCTAAATACATCACAGACTTGCTATCAGTGTATCGACCCTCCAGACCAGCCTGCTCTGCATACCTAGAACCAGAACTAAACATGGAGAAGCAGCATTTAGTTCCTATGCTCCACTTATCTGGAACAAACTTCCAGAAAACTGTAAAAGTGCGGAAAGCCTGAATTCCTTTAAATCAAGACTAAAAACACATTTCTTTAGGATTGCCTTTGACTGTTCTAGTTAAACAGTTCAACTAAAACATCATAAGGTCAACTTTTTTATTTTCTTTATTCCAACTGTTTTTAATATTCTTTTTTCTTTCTGCATTTTTTATTTCATTTTATTATTTTTTTTGTTTTTTCCTACTTGCTTTGATTCTGTTTTATTCTCCTATATTTTAATCATGTAAAGCACTTTGCAATGTCTTTGTACTGAATTGTGCTATATAAATAAATTTGCCTTGCCTTGCCTTGCCTATGAGGGTCCAATCAGATTGAATTAAGGGTCGATGTTAGTCATCGACCCTTAATCGTTTATCAGGGCTCTCATCAGCATCTTTATATAAAACATTTTTAATCGATCTGCCATTTTATTCTAACTGCCTCATTCTATATAAATGATTTAGGAAATAAAATCCAAGTAAATTTTATTCTGATTGATTTTGTTCATATAATCATAAAAATGCTCTCAAAGCATAAATTCAAACAGAAATAATTTATTATTAAATCACAGAAAACATGAGGAAAGCAGAGCTGGTGATTGGATGAATCTCTGATGCTGATGTGTCTCTGTTCCTGTTCCAACCTCTAAAGATGCTGGATGTTTGTTCCCGGGTCGTCCAGGATCGGGTCAGAACATCTTAGTAAATGTGGTTTAAACCAACTTCCTGTCAGCAGCTCATAACCTCGCAGCAGCTCCTGTTGTTGATGTTCTCGTGGTTCTGCTGTATCGGGTCACCTGAAGGTTCTGCTACCAGTAACCTGGTGGGTCGGTCAGCCTGCAGTGCTGCTGCAGAGCATGCTGGGGTGAAGGGAGAAGGGGGGGCAGCTCTCCCTGCCCCTCCCTCTCTCCCTCTCTGTGTCTGCCTCCTGATTGGCTGCTGGCTGGCTCAGCTGACCTCCTTCAGTCGGATACAGAGACGGAGGCTGATGGAGGCGACAGCGATGGGGTGAGCTGCCATTTTCTCTTTCTTTATCCACCTTCTCTCCATCCTTCGTCTCTCTGACTGTTGTCTTTTGTCGCTGGAGCGAGGGATGAAAGGATTATTGGGGGAGGGGGGCTGTGTGTGTGTGTGTGTGGGGGGGGCTTTTGTTCCATTGTTTCTTCCTCTGCTGGTTTTCCTCGTTCTGAGGATTTAATTCATTCAGGTTCTCAGTTACAGATGGAGGGAGGGAGACGGAGGGATGGAGGGAGGAGAGGGGGATCAGATGATGGAGGGAGAGAAAATGGCCGACTGGTGGAGGGAGGAGGAGGGGGGGTGTTGTTCTACCCTGGTTCAGTGGCTATTGATCGGAGACCCGACCCAGAATCGGCTGTGACATCATCAGCATTGATCAGATGGGGGGGGGGGGGGGGGGATAATGATGGTTCCGTTGATCCCTGAGGTTCTCCTCCAGCTGCTCCGGTTCCTGTTACACTGAACCGGAACCGACCGGGTTCCACCCCAGAACCGACAAATCGGACCCAGGGAGACCGGTTCCCACCGGTCTGAACCGATCCAAACGGATCCGCGTTTGACAGGACGTCTGCTGACCCACAGCTGGAGCTGCAGGTTCTGGTTAGATCTATTTCTGCCAGGATCAATAAAGGTCAGAGGTCGCTCTTTAACCCTCATCCTGGTAACGGATGGAGGTCCAAAAGCAGGAGGTTCTCCAGAACCTGACATCATCAGAACCAGTACGGCTCTCTGTGGACTTACACTGGATTTTACTGGACACTGCGGGATGTTCATGGAAATTTAATTTCTAAGTCTAAACGATCTATTTCTTCTTCATCTCTGAACATTTTTTCCAAGTTTTCTTCATTATTTTTCTGCCGTTTATTTATCCTCAATAAAACGATGTAACTAGAGGCGGAGCTGAACTGATGTTATCGATGTTAGGCCGAATGTTGAAGAAGGAAAAAACAGACCGGGTGTCGGTTAAAACAGGCCCGAATCAGAGAGGCAGGTCTATTTACTCTATTTCTATAATAAATTGAAGTAAGGTTAAAAATCTCTTAAACAGCAGTAAGTTTCCTCTTTATGGGTTTTAACTTCATAAATACAGTTTACTGTTTTTATCTCTACCTTCTACTGACCTAAAGTTAACTTTTTTTTTTTAAGAACTTAAATTTTATTGATTTTAAAACAGAGCAAAACACAGCATACAATGACAATAATTAACTGTTTTTACAGTGCGAAACTTTACCACCGATTATCCGTCCCAGCAGGACATTTTACAGTTTCAACATCTTAATTGTGCTCCCAGCTTCATCCTTACAAACCTAACACATGAATTCACCTCAGATTGCAGATCTATGGAACATAATGAGGTTGTAATACTTGTTCACTTGAGTAAATCTTCCACAGAACCTCAGCGTTGGCTGAAAGTGTCTTTTTGAAGTCTTAACAACTACGTTATCTTTTCCACTTCGTAAAATTCCCTTACAGTTTGGTAGCCTCGTGAGACCATCCTGATCTCGCGAGCTTTCAAGGTTTCACTCACTAATCAGTCTGGAGACTCTCCGTTAAAGAAAATTTGTAGCCGTTCACCAAACGAACGTCCAATCAGCGTTGGCTTTGAGGCGGGTTGAGGTGTGACGCAACGAGAAGCGCGACAGTTCAGTCTAAAGAACATGGCGGCTTCAGCCGATGAAACTAGCGTTAGCGTGGCTATCGAGCAAGTTTTATCGGAATTACAGAGTATTTCTTCACTGAAAGAAGAGCAAAACACTGCTCTGGAGGCTTTTCTCAGAGGAAAAGATGTTTTTGCTCTTCTCCCGACTGGTTTCAGCAAGAGTTTGATCTATCAATTGGCTCCTCTTCGTCGTCGCTCTGTTACGTCATATGCTTCGTTGATCTGATTGGTTTCAGCTAACCAGTATTTTCGCCCCTTCCCAAAATTACTTCAACGGAAGGTTTCCAGATGGATATGCGGAGCAAATCCATCTGGCGGAGTCAGGTTAACAGTTTGGACCCATGAGTAGGGCCCAATAAAATCCGTTTTATTTTTTTCCCAAATTCCGTTTTATGTATGTATTTTTGGGCTTCCAATCAATGGAATGTTGACAAAACTTGCAAAATAATAGTTGACCCGACACGTAAAAGTCATGAGGGAACTGCTCGGCTCTGTACTCGGGGCTTAGCGTCGTGTTTCTCAAGTTTTTCGCCGAAAGCGGGGCTGCGGAGAGCCGCCTCGCAGTTTTTTCAATGTTTTGACGGGGGAGGGGGAGCGGAAATGACGGAGCGGGAAGGGTTGTGTCGCACAGATTTGCGTCCCCCGATGTGCATTTCCCACCAATGTACGTTCTTCTCCCGCACGAAAACAGAATTTTATTTCAAATGTAGACGTTACATTCTTGGGGATAACCTCCTGAAAAGCCTCGTGTTCTAAAGTTGACTTCTGAGATATACGTGTATAAAGTCCTTCATAGACGTACTTGCAGAGAGGAGTTTATGACCGCCCTTATCAGCAGTAATAAATGGAGCAATCAGAGCTCTGGTATTCTGCTGATATCCAAAGTATGAGACTCAGAAATAAAACAATGTGGATGGCTGCATCTCTAACTAGAGGTGAACCTTAACCCGTCTGACCACGGATGATAAAGTTAATCTGGTGATCAGACAATCATCCTCTCCGCCTCGGATACTTTAAAGCCTGGTTTATCCTCCATTCTAGAGAAGATGGATACAGGATGGCTTTAAAGCCGATACCCATTCTTTTCATCAGTGAAGTCTTTCTCTTATAGGTACGGAAGAGGATTAGGGCCACTGAGAAAAAAAAGTTAACTGATTTTTACATTTTATTTCAGTTTAATATGGGGAAAAAAGTCAGAATTCTGACTTTTTTTCCATACTAAACTGAAATAAAATTTAAAAATCAGTTAACTTTTTTTTTTTTTCCACATGCCCTAATCCTCTTCCGTATATAGGTGCTGATTTTTATTTATTTTTTAATGAAGGAGGTTTTTCAGGCTGTTTTCTCTTCCTCCATTTAGATCAGGGGTAACCAATTAAAATCATCGGGGTCCAAATGAAGAAAATCTTCAACCAGTAAAGGCCCGGACACATTTTGAATTATAATCTGTTACTTTAAACAGAATTTAACACTGAAATAGTGTAATTTTCATATGATTTTATAAAATATAAATGTATAAAATCTAAAGTGTTTTTTGAAGTAGAGAACAACAAGTTCCTGATTACCATATTTTCTCAAACCCCTGAACTGATCGTTTGTTCTTTTCTTCCTTTTTTCTGTCTTAATGTTGGCAGTGGGCTTTAGGCTGCCCTGCAAGGCTTTAAACCTGGGTTTAACCGGAGACTAAGCCATTCTCAAGCACATATCAAGGTGCTCATTTTGAGCCTGGATCCAGATTTATTTCTGATTCTGTTTCATTGGGCAGACCGTTGGCCAATAGGCACAGACATGGTTGTTCTCATCAACTATCTGCCAATATCTCATTCATCAGGGCCAGACTAAATAACAGTGAACCCTCGCTATAACGCCGTTCACTTTTCACTGTCTCGCTGCTTCACGGATTTGCATCATGCAATAAACTTTATTGTCAAACATAATCAATGGTAGAGCTGAGTATTGGCATGAGTGTTGCGATTCGATACATGTCGCGATACTTGGGTCACGATACGATATTATCACGATATTGCAGTATCACTATATATTGCCATATTTTCCCCAGCTATCAAAATCAAATGATGAGATAAAACAGCAAGTGCTGTATATGTTCATCAGAAAATATTGATTAGGTATTATTATTCATGTTGTTTGGGGTTTTCTTCCACTGTGACTGCCTCAAATACAGATTTGGTGCTGCACGCACAGTTAAAGGGCTCCACAGCGCTTTCTGCCAGAGTGGGGGTGCAGAGGTAGCCCATTTTCCCATCAATGTTTTATGTAACCATTTTTTAAAAAAATCGATACTAAGAAGTTAAAGATCGATATTATATTGGGCAGCCGAATATCTCGATATATCGCCAAAACGATTATTTCCCACACCCCTAATCAATGGTGGCATGTCGGTTTATAAGCATCTTTTGGCCCAGAAGAAAAAAGAGCGACAACATCTACCGATAACTATGTTGTTCTCTCCAAAAAACACACATGCACCGCAGGCTTTAGAAGAAAAAAACGCCACAGAGCAAAGTCAGGATGCAGCGGCTCCGTCAGAACAGCAGTGAAATACTGTACTCTACACGTCAGTCACTATTTGTCCTACTGTACTTTGTATTTTTTTTCTCATAATCATTTTTCATTTTCTCCCGATCCACTCCGTCATGGTGGGGCGCTGCTGATCCCCGCAATATTAACCCTTTAGTTCGTATTGATGATTAAAACTACTATTTATTTATAACTATATTATTTTACTGTACAGTACAGTAGTTATTTGTTAAAAAAACAACAACAACAAACGTTTATACAGTGCTTTTATTTGTTAAACCAATGCTTGGGCCTGTAAAAATATGGAGGATAAAAAGTGCCAAAATTAAATAAATAAATACAGCAATAAATAATTAAATGTGTCAATAATTAGTTAAATGTGGAATTGAATAAATAAATGCGTCATTCATTAATTAAAACCACGTCACTAATATAAAGTGCCACAATTAAATAAATAAATACAGCGATAAACAATTAATTAAATGTGTAATTCATTAAATAAATAAGGAATTAAATATATAGATGTGTCATTAATTTAATAAAATATGTGTTCATTTTATAAAAAAATTATATATAATTATTTCAGTGTGCATTTAATTATTTCATGGTCCTGTGTCGCAGTGCATCGAAACAATTAAAAGAATCTGTCAAACTCACCCATCAAAGTTAGGGGGCGGGGTTAACGCGAATCGAGTCTCTGTAATCGATTTGCTTCGCCTTAATGTGCAGGGTGACCAATCAGGTGTTAGATAACCGCCCCCTAACTTTGATGGGTGAGTTTGACAGATTCTTTTAATGGTTTCGATGCACTGCGACACAGGACCATGAAATAATTAAATGTAGGGCTGCAACTAACGATTATTTTAAAAATCGATGAATCGGCCGATTATTTTTTCGATTAATCGATGAATCGGACAAAAAATATTTTTTATATTAACCTCTTTATTCCAAAATAAACATTTTAGACAGAACAAACAAGCCCACAAGTACAGGTTGCTCATTAACTGTACTGGTGCAATATGAAAAATAAATGTTTGTGTTAAAACTACGCAAACTTACATGAGAAATGTAGCTGTACATCCACATAATATAGGCTACTTTGTTTCATAAAGCGCAAAAAAAGACATTTTTGTTTTTAAAAGCCCCTCAGGGGTTCAAACAATAGGCCCCCCCATTTCAACAAATGAGTTTTTTTTAGACTAGAAGAGTTCTGCCTTTTAAGACAGGAAAGTTTAGCAGTTAAAGTTGGTACTTGGGAAAATACTGAACCATAGAGATAAAAATAGCCTGTGATTCAAATTATAAATTGTATTTGGAATAAAAATGAGAGAACTAGGGGTGCTAAAAAACACATCCTCCAAAGCAATATTTTCCTGGGAATGTGGCAGATAATTAATTGACATATTACTGATCTTGCTGGATTTTATTCTGCTTTACTTCCATAAATTGCAGGATCTTCTTTACTTTATCTTTGCCAGAAGATTTAAACTTTAAAAGGCTTGCCCTCATAATTTGCAAGTTAATTTATTTATAAAGAAAATATAAACGCTGCTTAAGCTAATTCAAATGAAATTAAAAGTAAAATAAGTAGCCAACCTTATCACTGTCTGTAACCTACTAACACGGTAAGGAAAGCATCAGATGAGCTACCTGAGAAACTAACGTTACGTTTCCCCCCTTTAAAACCAAACAAACATGGTGGTTCCGTGCCATGTTCATTTGTTTTGACAAAAGTTGCATGTTACGACCTTTTTCACTGTACAAAGCGCATTTTAATTATTGTGATCAATTTGCGTCGTCAATCCCGGCGCGCGCGCGCTTAATTTGCAGTCTGGACGCTGAGGGTAACATCCTGCGGCTCTGACTGCAGCGCTGAGAGGGACTCCTGCGGGAGCGGGGGGAGGCGCCCCACGGCAGAGTAGGGACGATACATGCTTTCACGTAAGAGTCTCCAGAAGCCGCCAGTGACACCGTAAAAAGTCGCCAGATTTGTCGCTAGTCGCTTTTTTGAAAAATAGTCGCTGGAGGGGTCTGAAAAGTCGCTGAGTTGGCAACACTGCACCTGCAGCGCTGACTCGCTCTGCCGTATTTTTTTTCCTTCCCCCGTTTCAGTCAAGTGGATGTGATGACGGCAGCGGCGGATGACGCATTAATCGCGCGACACAACTAATCGATGATGAAATTCGTTGCCAACGCTTTTAAAAGTCGATTTTTATCGATTTGATCAATTCGTTGTTGCAGCCCTAATTAAATGCACACCGAAATATATATTTTTATAAAATGAAGACATATTTTATTAAATTAATGACACATTTATATATTCAATTCCTTGTTTATTTAATGAATTACACATTTTATTAATTGTTTATCACTATTTATTTATTTAATTGTGGCACTTTATATTAGTGACGTGGTTTTAATTAATGAATGACACATTTATTTATTCAATTCCAAATTTAATTAATTATTGACACATTTAATAATTTATTTAATGCTGTATTTATGTATTATTTGTTTGTGACACAGGAAGCAAGGCTCAGCAGTGAAGCAGTCTGAGCCGCTCCTCCTCACTGCCTTTATCATTTTACGGCACTTTGAGAATAACTTCTCACTTACAGCTGAGGAAAGCTAAACTAAATCCCTCTGAATTAAAAACACTGATCATTTATTGAACAGGATGTAATAATTTCATATTTAAAGACTTTCAGAAGTTTGAATTGTGAACATGACCAGACCTTTCCTTTAAGGTAGCTCCCTGTTAGCCTACTTTCCATTCAGAAACTGTTTCCTGCTAGCCTCTGGGTCTGACTCAGGGTCAAACATGTACTGTTGTCCCATTGTGAATCTGTATCCTGTCATTGTTTTTTTTTAACTGTAAAAAGTCCTAGCCACGCCCCCAACGTGGCCAGCTGCAGCTCCTATTTGCATAAATGCTTTAAAATAGGCGGTTTACTTTCTCCAGTTGTTTCCATGTGGAAACGAACCGCAGCCATGTTTGCCATACTGGGCGCCTCATGGTGTCGAATCCACACGTGTAAAGCTGATTTTTTGTCTTGCTTTTGCCTCTTTTGGCAGAATTCATGCTGATCTAATGAAGCTGCTCACATCGTCTCTTCCGTCCACATTCAGGGGCGGATTTAGGAAATTTGGGGCCCTAAGCAGAGACAGGCAGGGGGCCCTCTGGATTGAGAAGACAAGACATCAAACAGCCCTATTCTACAGATAGAGAAATGTTAATAGAATAGACATCCATTATCTGTTCTAGGTTGTGTCCCTCTCTTCTTGTCCCTTTTCTTCTTGTTTTCCTCTCTATGTTTTGTACTCAGCTGACTTTTCATGCTGTCTCTAAAGGAATGAAAGATTTTTTTCCAAGCACTAAGCTCACTTAGCTGATTGCTCCTTCCTGTGTTTCCAAAAAGGCCAAAGTAAATAACCCAGTCCTTCTTTTCACTGTAGACAAGCCATGATCTGCTTATCTGTTCTCCATTTTTCATTTGGATGAAATAATAGCTGCATGAATCATGACAGCAGACAAGATAGAGGAGAGCAGGAGGCGGGGTTACCAATCTACTTGCTCTGGAGAGCAGAGTTCGCTGCTTTTAGATGTTGTCTCCAAAGTCTCCAGTAGCAGAAAAAAGTCTCTAGATTTGGCGCTAGGAGCTTTTTAGAAATCAAAGTGCTAGAGGGGTCTGAAAAGTGGCTAAATATTAGGGGTGTGGGAAATAATCGTTTTGGCAATATATCGAGATATTCGGCTGCCCAATATAATATCGATCTTTCACTTCTTAGTATCGATTTAAAAAAAAAATGGTTACATAAAACATTAATGGGAAAATGGGCTACCTCTGCACCCCCACTCTGGCAGAAAGCGCTGTGGAGCCCTTTAACTGTGCGTGCAGCACCAAATCTGTATTTGAGGCAGTCACAGTGGAAGAAAACCCCAAACAACATGAATAATAATACCTAATCAATATTTTCTGATGAACATATACAGCACTTGCTGTTTTATCTCATCATTTGATTTTGATAGCTGGGGAAAATATGGCAATATATAGTGATACTGCAATATCGTGATAATATCGTATCGTGACCCAAGTATCGCGACATGTATCGAATCGCAACACTCATGCCAATACTCAGCTCTACTAAATATAGCGACTAAAGCGCTAAGTTGGCAACACTGCTCTTTGCATGGTTTGTTTTCAAATGGTTTGCTGCTGTCTGTTTGGACCTTTCTGAACATGTGCAGCAAATGGACTGATCCAATATGGTGGACACTGAAGGGGGGGCTGAGACACACTTATCAGCGTTCTGATGGCATTTTAGTGAAAGGATTTTTATGAAAAACATAATTAATGTGCACAAATAAGGAATAGTTGTATTAACATGTAAAACAAGTTTTATGGGGCCCCCAGGAACTTGGGGCCCTAAGCAACTGCTTAATGGTAAATCCCCCCCGTCAACATTGATCTGAACATCTGGATGCATCATAGTTTACTGTAAATGTTTACAGAATTACAGGAAGTCCAGCCGGTTTGAACCTGTTAATGTGGACGAATATGAAGTTCTAGAAATGTTTGTTTGCTTTATTAAAATCACTGATCGCTGTAATAATCGCACTATAAAGATAGATTCTAATTAATTTCTCAACTCATTAGTGAACAATGTTCTAGATATTAGTCTGCTTAGTTAGTTACTTAATATGAGATGAATGTTTTATTTGATAATTAGTTGAATTTAAAGTAAAACAATTTAAATTCATGGATCCTTTAGTGTAATCTAGTTCCTTTGAAAGTGCAGCAGCTGAGTTACTTTGAGGAAGAAGTTAGTGTAACTGGTTAGTTATGTGAAGTAACCTGGTAACTCAGTAACCGGTCCTGCTGCTGTGTTGTGTAGGTCTGACGTCGGGCGTCCAGCATGGCGGCAGCGTCTTACGATCAGCTGCTGAGGCAGGTGGAAGTGTTGAAGATGGAGAACTCCAACCTCAGACAGGAGCTGCAGGACAACTCCAACCACCTGACCAAGCTGGAGACGGAGGCATCCAACATGAAGGTGAGAACGTCTGGAGGACGGGAGACGAGGGAAGCTGTAAACAGCGAGGGAACATGTGCTGCCTGCATCCTGTCGGTCTGATCAGGAAGCTGCTCCCTCAGCCTGCCTCTCTCTCTCCATTAACAGTCAGTGTCTCTCTCTGCTGCCCAGAATAGACCTGAACTGTTTTCACCCAATCACGCGCTCTGCTGTCTGAGAAAGGGCTCCTTGTTCAGAGTGAGATGTCTGTGTGATTGTGACTCTTTGGTTGGATTCAGGAAATCGCTCAGAGTGAGCGCTCTGTCTGTTTTGGCCGGCCGTTTTCGTCCGTTCTGCTGGTCGTGGACTTTCTGCTCCTGTTAGGATGGTTTCTGTTGCTTCTTCCTGGCGTTTTCCATGGTGGGGGCGTGCCCCCTGCTGCGGCATGCTTCGGTTGTCCATATTCTGTTTTTCTCAGCTTCGGTCCTAATGCTGTTTTCATCTCTGGTCCTGTTCTGCTCTCCGGCTCATTAATGCGCCGTCCTTCCCGTCTCTGACTTCCTGTTTCTCTTGTCCTGTTTGTTGCTGTGTGTGTGTGTGTGTGCGGGGGGGTGTTAGAAGAGAACAGTGTGAGCGCTGTCGCTGTGTGTCATGTCGCTATATGAACGCTGCCGACTGATCGTGGTGAGTCTGGGTTCTCCATCCACTCCTCGTCTGAAATGAAGTTCCTGTCATTGGATTTCCACCCTTCCATTGAACACTGCTCTTTGTCTCCAACAGGAAGTGCTGAAGCAGCTGCAGGGCACCATAGAAGAAGAGTCCGGGGAGGCGCCCGGCTCTAGCCTGGAGCTCATAGAACGGCTGAAAGGTGAGAAGAAGGAGCGCCACTAAACGCAGCAGGTCTTCTTATCCAGACGGCCTCCTCACCCTGTTCCTCCTGCAGAAATGAGCCTGGACCCGGCCGGCTTCAAGACCAGGACCAGACCTCCTCTTCCGCCCTCGTCCTCCTCAGGCTCGGCCTCCTCTTCCTCTGGAACCCCGCCGGGAGCCACGGGAGGCTCCGCGGCCCCAGGACCGCCATCGGCTGCCTTCCCCCGGAGAGGCCTGGTGTCTGCGGGCAGAGAGAGCCACGACTGCTGCCTGGAGGAGCTGGAGAAGGAGAGGTACGATGCTGCACACTAAGAGGGCAGCACCGCTGCTTAACCCCAGATTCCACATCCTCCGTCAGCGTTCCGCCCCGAGGAGCACTTGTCTCTCATGTTAATGAATGAGAGCTGTTCCACATCCACCGCTACTCGTCCGCACGCCACCGTCCACGGACGTCTTCTCCGTCCTTCGCCATCAAAATACGGAGCCGAGCTATTTTTTTGCTGTGCTCCTGTTCAGCCGGGTCAAGATCCGCGATTCCAATCACACCAAACAGGAGAAAGAACATCTAGAAGATCCGGTTTGTCGAATTAAAATATAGTAACGATGGATCGGCATGGGCGGTTCTAGACAGGGGCCAACGGGGGCCAGTGCCCTTGTAAATCATGTCCTGGCCCCTGTTATGGCCCCTGTACTGAAGACATAATTCTTAGAATAAATTTTAATGATGATATGCGAGGTGCCGGACATGGTTGCTGATAGGTCCTTTGGATCTATTTCATTTTTTTCTTTACAAATTATGTTTTTCTAATTATTTAAAAACAATAAGGTGATAGCTTCAGTCGTATAGATTCAGGATCCCAGTTTTCATCCGCTAAATGTTTTTTTTAAACAAATAAAAAAAAAAATACTCAAATTTTTATATTTAAATTTATCAGTTTTTCTTGAGTTCTAATTCGGATTTTATAGAATATGGTAGTTTTAACTTTAATTAAGTAGAAAAACATGTAAAATTTCCTAAATTATGAATGTATATTGATCTCATAAGAAATAGAATTTTAGTTCAACCTCATTGAATAGAAATGTCACTTCATGCAGCTCTCTTAATACATGTGAATCCCTTGCTATGTTTTTTATTTCATGCTTTTCTGGGCCCCATGAAAACACTCTGGCCCCCTCCTGGCCCCCTGGTACATTTGGTCTAGAACCGCCACTGTGGATCGGTATCTAAAAAGATCATAATTAACTAAGACCGTTTAATTAAGTATTTGGATGCAAACTATCGGTCCTCCAACAGACCAGGAAGCAGATTTCTCATCTCCATCAAAATATTTATTTTATACCAAGAGGCTTAAAAATGTAATCAAATCCAGTCACTAATAAAAAGGCCAAAAAATAAATAAAAAAAATACAGCTCAGAAAATGCACTGGGGCTTATTTTAGCGCTAAAAAAAACAGTATATATTATATACACTGATTCTGAAAGAAAGTGGAAAATATTTGCTTCATAAATGTCTTGCGGACATCAAAATGCTTGTATGTATTATTCTATGGGTCAAATAGTTGAGTTAAAGCATTTGGCACAATCTGGCACATTTGGAGACGCTGGTGACGCCAGAGGTTCAAAGCGCCACAGCTCTGGAAGTGTTGTAGCTAGAGGGCTAACATTTTCTGCATTTGTGGTTGACATGATTTAGAATAAAAGTAATACAATGAGATTTTCCTTTTCTCAAGCATGTCTTTATTACGGCTGTTCAAAATGACTGACTTTAATCTCAGAATTCTGACATTAATCTCAGAATTCTGACTTTTTCTCAGAATTCGGACAGCTAACAAACATGTTAGCATCAAGCCATAGCCATGTCTGTTTTAGAGACTAGCTCTCTTGTTTTAATGACCTTCTGCTCCTCCATTAATGAGGCGACCCCTCGGGCACGTAAAAAGTTGCCTAATTCCGTCATTTTCCACCAATGTGTCACTGGCCACCTCAAACAACTCACATCTTTGTCAGCGAAGCTGAGAGCTCCCACATCTCTTCCTTCATGGTGCCCATCTACATTAAGATCCAAAATTCTCAGATTAAAGTCAGAATTCTGAGAAAGAAGTCAGAATTCTGAGATTAAAGTCAGAATTCTGAGAAAGAAGTCAGAATTCTGAGAAAGAAGTCAGAATTCTGAGAAAAAAGTCAGAATTCTGAGAAAAAAGTCAGAAATCTGAGATCAAAGTCAGAATTCTGAGATTAAAGTCAGAATTCTGAGAAAAAAGTCAGAATTTTGAGAAAAAAGTCAGAAATCTGAGATCAAAGTCAGAATTCTGACTTTTTTCCCATACTAAGCTGAAATAAAATGTAAAAATCAGTTAAATTTTTTTTTCCTCTTCCGTATTATTGACACAAAACCTCAGCGGTTCCATCCGATGCTTTGGATGTTCTTGATGCAAAGCTACACTTTAAAAGTCAGCAGGAGTCTTTGCATGTAAACCTGCTGATGTCAAAAAGTATTCCTTCTGAACGCAGCTTTGTCTCAGGTTCTGGATTCATACTTTAAGTTTTGCAAAGTCCTAACATCTAACCTCGTACTCTGACAGTGGAAACATCTGACATCACATGTATGAATGAATTCATGAAAAATAACTAATAAAAATCTTGAATTAATTTCTGTTTATTGACCAACATTTACAAATTTGGACGCATACACGTTAGATTTTATTGACTGTCATAGTTTAGTTGTTTCCTTGGATCCTTACGTATAGATTATAACCTGCAACTTGACCTGTTACTAATACTGTTACTTCCTCTCCTGTGATTGGCTGCTGCCTTTTCACAGGTCCCTCCTATTGGCTGAGCTGGAGAAGGAGGAGAAGGAGAAGGACTGGTACTATGCTCAGCTGCAGAATCTCACCAAGAGGATCGACAGTCTGCCTCTTACCGAGAATGTAAGAACTTCTCTGAGCCCACAGTGCTGCATGTCTGCTGAGCATGATGCATGCTGGGAGTTGTAGTTGGTGACACGTGGCTGTTTCAGTTCACTCTGCAGACGGATATGAGTCGCCGCCAGCTGGAGTTCGAGGCTCGTCAGATCCGATCAGCGATGGAGGAGCAGCTGGGGTCGTGTCAGGAGATGGAGAGGAGAGCTCAGGTAGGCGGAGCTCCCCTGTAGCTCACCTGCATGCCAGCTGTTCCTCACACTCACCTGATGGGGCGTGTTACGTGTTTCCAGGCTCGCGTGTCTCGTATTCAGCAGATCGAGAAAGACATCCTGCGGCTGGGAGCCCGACTGCAGGTAAACTTACCCGCCGCTCAGCCTGCGGCTCAGTCACACGCTCCGTTACCTGATCGACATGTTTGTGTCTGCAGGTGGAGGGAGCTCAGAGTGCTGGGGACAGCAGCGGGTTGGCTGCGGCTCAGGTCAGTTCCCTATCCTGCCTTCTGATTGGTTAACCCTTTAGTTTAGGTTTGTCTTTCTTTCTTTTTTTTCCTCCATCGTTTTTAAATGTTGGCTTCATGTTTCAGAGTTCCAGCAGCCGACTGGACCAGGACTCTGCCAGTGAGACCAGCTACTCTGTGCCTCGACGAATCACCAGTCACCTGGGAACAAAGGTGTGTGTGCAGGGCTTTGATGTATCATGCCTAACTCCTATCCCTGCATGTTGGTTGGTCTACGTCGTTAATAAGCCCATCATCATGGATGTACACATGGATTTAACGTTAGGTAAAACTAGGCAGTTGCTCAAGGCCCCAAGTTCCTGGGGGCCCCATAAAACCTGTTTTAATTGTATGGTCAGTGTCCACCATATTGGATCAGTCCATTTGCTGCACATGTTCAGAAAGGTCCAAACAGACAGCAGCAAATTATTTGAAAACAAACGATGCAAAGAGCAGTGTTGCCAACTTAGCGCTTTAGTCGCTATATTTAGCCACTTTTCAGACCCCTCTAGCACTTTGATTTCTAAAAAGCTCCTAGCGCCAAATCTAGAGACTTTTTTCTGCTACTGGAGACTTTGGAGACAACATCTAAAAGCAGCGAACTCTGCTCTCCAGAGCAAGTAGATTGGTAACCCCACCTCCTGCTCTCCTCTATCTTGTCTGCTGTCATGATTCATGCAGCTATTATTTCATCCAAATGAAAAATGGAGAACAGATAAGCAGATCATGGCTTGTCTACAGTGAAAAGAAGGACTGGGTTATTTACTTTGGCCTTTTTGGAAACACAGGAAGGAGCAATCAGCTAAGTGAGCTTAGTGCTTGGAAAAAATCTTTCATTCCTTTAGAGACAGCATGAAAAGTCAGCTGAGTACAAAACATAGAGAGGAAAACAAGAAGAAAAGGGACAAGAAGAGAGGGACACAACCTAGAACAGATAATGGATGTCTATTCTATTAACGTTTCTCTATCTGTAGAATAGGGCTGTTTGATGTCTTGTCTTCTCAATCCAGAGGGCCCCCTGCCTGTCTCTGCTTAGGGCCCCAAATTTCCTAAATCCGCCCCTGAATGTGGACGGAAGAGACGATGTGAGCAGCTTCATTAGATCAGCATGAATTCTGCCAAAAGAGGCAAAAGCAAGACAAAAAATCAGCTTTACACGTGTGGATTCGACACCATGAGGCGCCCAGTATGGCAAACATGGCTGCGGTTCGTTTCCACATGGAAACAACTGGAGAAAGTAAACCGCCTATTTTAAAGCATTTATGCAAATAGGAGCTGCAGCTGGCCACGTTGGGGGCGTGGCTAGGACTTTTTACAGTTAAAAAAAAACAATGACAGGATACAGATTCACAATGGGACAACAGTACATGTTTGACCCTGAGTCAGACCCAGAGGCTAGCAGGAAACAGTTTCTGAATGGAAAGTAGGCTAACAGGGAGCTACCTTAAAGGAAAGGTCTGGTCATGTTCACAATTCAAACTTCTGAAAGTCTTTAAATATGAAATTATTACATCCTGTTCAATAAATGATCAGTGTTTTTAATTCAGAGGGATTTAGTTTAGCTTTCCTCAGCTGTAAGTGAGAAGTTATTCTCAAAGTGCCGTAAAATTATAAAGGCAGTGAGGAGGAGCGGCTCAGACTGCTTCACTGCTGAGCCTTGCTTCCTGTGTCACAAACAAATAATACTTAATACAGCATTAAATAAATTATTAAATGTGTCAATAATTAATTAAATGTGGAATTGAATAAATAAATGTGTCATTCATTAATTAAAACCACGTCACTAATATAAAGTGCCACAATTAAATAAATAAATAGTGATAAACAATTAATTAAATGTGTAATTCATTAAATAAACAAGGAATTAAATATATAAATGTGTCATTAATTTAATAAAATATGTCTTCATTTTATAAAAATATATATTTCGGTGTGCATTTAATTAGGGCTGCAACAACGAATTGATCAAATCGATAAAAATCGACTTTTAAAAGCGTTGGCAACGAATTTCATCATCGATTAGTTGTGTCGCGCGATTAATGCGTCATCCGCCGCTGCCGTCATCACATCCACTTGACTGAAACGGGGGAAGGAAAAAAAAATACGGCAGAGCGAGTCAGCGCTGCAGGTGCAGTGTTGCCAACTCAGCGACTTTTCAGACCCCTCCAGCGACTATTTTTCAAAAAAGCGACTAGCGACAAATCTGGCGACTTTTTATGGTGTCACTGGCGGCTTTTGGAGACTCTTACGTGAAAGCATGTATCGTCCCTACTCTGCCGTTTAACTCTATCGCCCCCTGCAGGTGGAGATGGTGTACAGCCTGCTGTCCATGCTGGGAACTCACGATAAAGACGACATGTCGCGCACGCTGCTAGCCATGTCCAGCTCACAGGACTCCTGCATCGCCATGCGTCAGTCAGGCTGCCTGCCGTTGCTCATCCAGCTGCTGCACGGCAATGATAAGGACTCCCTGTTGCTCGGTAAGTCTCTTCCTCCTTTCCTCACCTTGCTCTGACTCCCCGCCTGAGCTCACACCTGCGTGGTTGCCCAGGTAACTCCCGCGGCAGTAAGGAGGCCCGGGCGAGGGCATCGGCCGCTCTGCACAACATTGTGCACAGCCAGCCTGACGACAAGAGGGGGCGCAGAGAGATCAGGGTGCTCCACCTGCTGGAGCAGGTGCGCCACTACTGCGAGGCGTGCTGGAGCTGGCAGGAGAACCACGAGAGGGGCGTCGACCAGGAGGACAACCCCAGTAAGTAACCGGCCACATGGACCAGAACTGGCGTCCTACAGCTGCGTTTTGATGGAGTTATGATGTCATGCTGCAGTGCCGTCTCCTGTGGAGCATCAGATCTGTCCGGCTGTCTGCGTCCTCATGAAGCTGTCCTTCGACGAGGAGCACCGCCACGCCATGAACGAGCTGGGTGGGTCGGCTAGGAAGGTTCTAACAGCTCTGAACTGGGTCCTGACTGGGTTTACTGGGAGGTTTACTGGGTTCCTATGGAGTGAATTTTGTTCTGCTAATGTGCAGAGAACATGTTTAGTGAAAGGAAAATTGAAATAAATGGGATCCAGAAATTAAAATTGATTGAAAACAAAATAAGATTTTGAGAATTTCTCAGATTATTTTATTTCAATTCAGTTTATTTCTATAGCTTGAAGTCACCTCAAGGCACTTTACAGATCAACCAGATCATCCAGTCAGATTGATACAAAGTTTTCAATCTAAGGAAAACCAGTTGATTGCATCGACTCATTGACTCTTCAGCAATCCCTCACACTGAGCATGCTTGTAGCGACAGTGGAGAGGAAAAACCCCCTTTGAACAGGAAGAAACCTCCGGCAGAACCAGGCTCAGTGTGAGCGGCCATCTGCTGAGGCCCACTGGGGTTCAAGGAGACAGAAGCAGAGATAGAAAAAGATATTTAAAATAATTTTTATATAGTTTTAACACATTGTAATATTTTAGTTTTTTAGATTTACATGTCTATGAATTGGGCTCTTTTTTATTTATGATAATACCTTTTTCTTTACTTCAAGTTCAATCCTAACTCAAGTTTTTGACAGAAAAACGTTGTTACTAATGTCCAACAGACCAATAAAAATGGATCGTCACTCCTCCCCCAGAGCAAAGCCTGCCCCCAGTGGAGTAGAAAATGTAATCAATATTTGAAAAAGAATACTTTATGTTAACCTCAATTAAAAAAAAAAGGAATATGAAATTTTTATTTTTAATATTTTATATACATTTAAAGAATTTGAAGTTTAAGTCCAAACGTTTGTTCAAAGTTTCATTACTGGATTCCAAAAAAGTTCAAATTCAAGCCACTGGACTTTGTTTCCAAGTTTGAAGATGTTTGGCTTCATATCCAGGAAGCTTTTTCAGGCTTTCTGGATTTTAATTTTTCAATTTAAAGGCATACTATGCAACATTTTTCAGTTAATTAATGTGTTCCATAACGTTTTGGATGATTAAATGAGTCATTTCAGTTTGAACAAGGGTTTTCTCGGCCGCCCTGGTTGTCGGTGGTCGTTGCTAGCGCAGTGGCGATATTTGTGCAGTTATCATGGCGGAACCAGTGAGAAAACAGCGAAAAATTGGCTAACTAGAATCTTTGTTATTTAGACACATGCAAGACAAATAATGTATGGAAACATGCTAAATTTTCAAACTCGAAAATTGGAACAAAATAGTCCCTTACCGCAGTAGACATGGTGATTGGTTGCGTTCGCCTGTCTGCTAAGCTAAAAAAAAACGCGCCTGGCTTGACGGAGAAACCAGGAGAACAGCTGAGCATATTTACGTGCACTTTTACTTTTGCCCTCTGGGGGGAGCCTCGCTGAAAAAATCAACACCGGTTGCATAGTATACCTTTAAAATAAAAAATTTTGAATTGAAAAAGTTTCCTGGATGAGAAGCGAAACATCTTCAAACTTGGAAACAAAGTCCAGTGGATTGAATTTTAACTTTTTTGGAATGAATATGAACTGGTTGACTGAAAATCTTCCCCAGCTGACTGTATTCCATTTTTTTTTTTTCCTTTTTTCAATTTTCGTTTTCAAACTGTATTCGCTATAAATGATGGATCAAAATTAACTCCATACCTTCTGACTGTTGTTTCTGCCCCTGCAGGAGGTCTGCAGGCAGTGGCAGAGCTGCTGCAGGTGGACTGTGAGATGTTTGGGCTGAGCAGCGACCATTACAGCGTCACACTGCGAAGATATGCCGGCATGGCGCTCACCAACCTCACCTTTGGGGATGTCGCCAATAAGGTGAGGAAGGGTCGTCATGGTAGCTGAAGTTCACAAAGAGGAGCAAACTTTCAAAACAAAATATGTCAATGAAAACCAGAAATTCGTAGAGAGAAGAATTTTCTCAGACGGCTGGTCAGGGTTTGAGCCGGTGATGTTTTGTCGTTCCTCCAGGCTACGCTCTGCTCCATGAAAGGCTGCATGAGAGCCATGGTGGCTCAGCTCAAGTCCGAGAGCGAGGACCTGCAGCAGGTACGTTCAGCTGTTCCCGACGGCGTGACGCTCAGCAGCTGTTCTCCAGCTCATAGACGGGTTCTGTTGTTTCCAGGTAATAGCCAGCGTCCTGAGGAATCTGTCGTGGCGTGCCGACGTCAACAGCAAGAAGACGCTGCGCGAGGTCGGCAGCGTGCGAGCGCTGATGGGCTGTGCTCTCGAAGTGCAGAAGGTACGTACTCGCCGGGCCGCCGCTGAGCGCGCTCGGTCCGCCTCCTCTCACCGTTTGTTCGCCGTTTCAGGAGTCCACGCTGAAGTCGGTGCTGAGCGCGCTCTGGAACCTTTCGGCTCACTGCACGGAGAACAAGGCGGACATCTGCGCCGTGGACGGTGCTCTGGCTTTTCTGGTCGGGACGCTGACGCATCGCAGCCACACCAATACGCTCGCCATCATTGAGAGCGGCGGGGGAATCCTCCGGAACGTTTCCAGCCTCATCGCCACTAACGAGGCCCACAGGTAGGCCCTTGAATCTTGTAGAGAGCCTCCGTGTGGACGGCGGCGCGTTTTCATCCTCTTGATCTCGTCCTGTAGGCAGATCCTGCGGGAACATGGCTGCCTCCCGACGCTGCTGCAGCACCTGAAGTCTCACAGTCTGACCATCGTGTCCAACGCCTGCGGGACGCTGTGGAACCTGTCGGCCAGAGACGCCAAAGACCAGGAGACGCTGTGGGAGCTGGGAGCGGTGGGAATGCTGCGCAATCTGATCCACTCCCGACACAAGATGATCGCCATGGGCAGCGCCGCTGCCCTGCGTAACCTGATGGCCAATCGTCCAGCCCGCTACAAAGACGCTAGCGTTGTGTCGCCAGGAGCTGGCGCCCCGTCGCTGCACGCCCGGAAGCAGAAGGCGTTATTCGAGGAGCTGGATGCACAGCAGCTGTCGGAAACCTTCGACAACATCGATAACCTGAGTCCCAAGGCGGCAAACAGGAAGGGGCGGAGCTGCAACGCCGCCGGAGCCGCAGGTGGTCACGCTGCCCGCTCCTACACCAACACGCCTGTGTTGTCGAGCCCAAAGAGCGGCGACGGATCAAAAAGGACAAGCGAGGAGGTGGCGTACGCGCGGTCTGTGTTCCCGCCCAGCGTACGCGCCTCCAGCGACTCGCTGAACAGCGTGACCAGCACCGACGGCTACGGCAACCGCGGCAAAACCAAGCCCTCCTCAAACCCCTTCTACTCCTCGGAGGAGAGCGGTGCCAACAAGTGTTGCGTCTACAGGAAGTACCCCGCCGACCTGGCACATAAAATCCGCAGCGCGAACCACATGGCCGATGACGACGGGGCGGAGCTGGACACGCCCATCAACTACAGCCTGAAGTACTCTGACGAGCAGCTGAACTCTGGGAGACAGAGCCCGAGCCAAGATGGAGACCAAGAGCAGGATGTCAGGCTGCGGAGGAACGACGGCAGCGATCCCGGTCACGGCGGCAGCCGCCTGGCGTCTGGACAATCGCAGCGCTACGTCGTTTCAGGGACGTCGAGCTACGCTGCCGACTCCACTCCTGAGCAACCGATCGACTACAGCCTGAAGTACGGCGCCGACTCTACTCGCAAACCTCTCTTCAAGCAGGATGAGACGACCATCACTTCTCTGGCTCCTCCCACGTCCTCCTCCACCAACAAGCTCCGCCCCCTGCCTCCTGCGAACTCCCGCACAGTGACAAAGAGTAACCAGGAATCCACACAGACATACTGCGTGGAGGACACGCCCATCTGCTTCTCCAGGGGCAGCTCGCTGTCCTCGCTGTCCTCAGAGGAGGACGAGGACGCCGACGTCATCACGAGGAAGACCAAAGGCGGCGGAAACGAGTACCCGACGCTTCCTGTCGGTGAGAAAGATTCTCATGAGCAGCAGCAGCAACGGCGCCAGCAGAAAGAGGCGGAAAGCCAGACGTCTGCCGCTCCGTCGACACGAGGGCGGAGGGGTCACCACCACCACCACGGACACCATCATCACCACCATGCGACGTCGTCGTCGTCAGGCGCCAGGACGCCAAAGAGCCCCCCGGAGCCGCCGTACGCCCAGGAAACGCCGCTGATGTTCAGCCGCTGCACATCAGTCAGCTCCCTGGACAGCTTCTCCACCTCCTCCATCGCCAGCTCCGTGCGCTCCAGCGAGCCGTGCAGCGGCATGCCAAGTGGCGTGGTCAGCCCCAGTGACCTCCCGGACAGCCCCGGGCAGACCATGCCCCCAAGCCGCGCCAAGACGCCGCCGCCGCTGCCGGCGGAGAAAAACAAGCAGGAGGAAAATGTCAAGAAAGAGGAGGAGAGCGGCGTGGACGCCCTGCTGCACTTCGCCACAGAGAGCACGCCGCACGGCTTCTCCCGCGCCTCCAGTCTGAGCGCGCTCAGCCTGGATGAGCCGTACATCGCAGCGAATATAAAGAAGGTGGAGCAGCAGGAGGAAGCGGGCAAGGAGGCGAAGGAGGAGCCTCTGAAACAGATCCTGGACGAATCCGACGACGACAACGAGATCTTGGTGGCGTGCATCAATATGGCCATGCCCAAGTCGTCCCAGAAACCAAAGAAACCGCAGCCCGCGGCGCCACGGAAACCCAGCCAGCTTCCTGTATACAAGCTCCTCCCTCCACAGAGCCGAGCCCTGCCCAATCAGAGAAAGGACGCTCCACCTCCGCCCGAGGAGGTGCCTAGAGTTTACTGCGAGGAGGGAACGCCGCTCAACTTCTCTACTGCGACCTCGCTCAGCGACCTGACTATAGATTCCCCGCCCAATGAGGAGGTAGCCCCGCCTCCTGCCGCCCCGAGAACAAGAGCCGGGGTCCCAGAGGGGGAGAACGGCGACGACATCTTAGCAGAATGCATTAGCGCCGCCATGCCTAAAGCCAAACCCAGGAAACCCATCAGAGCTGCCGAAAGCAGCGAGGTCTTTCAGGCCACGCCCCTTCTCCCCACAGCGTCTGCGCCGCCACCACCGCCTCTCTGCCAGCCACAGCTGAAGAAGAAACCCACCTCCCCCGTGAAGCCCATGCCTCAGCGGGCGCCATACAGCGGTCCCACCGCAGCCGCCGCCAAACCAAAACCAGGATTTGCCTTCGATTCACCGCGCCACTACACCCCCATCGAGGGAACGCCGTGCTGCTTCTCCCGTAACGACTCTTTGAGCTCCCTGGACTTCGACGAGGACGAGGCCGGCGAAAAGGAGGGAGAGGACAGGAGGAGCAAAGAGGAAGAAAACAGGAAAAGGAAGCAGCAGACGGCCGCCGTCTTCCCTCGAACCAAAGCCGCAGCCGGTCAGATGGTCACGGACGAGAAGCAGAAATTCGGCATCGAAGACACGCCCGTCAGCTTCTCCAGAAACCCCTCGCTGAGCTCGCTGAGCGACATCGACCAGGAGAACAACAACAAGGAGTTTGCACCTCCCCCGCAGCAGGAGGAGGAGGCGGAGCCTGAGAGGGGAGAGGCAGCAGCGAAACCTCTCCCCCCTACGGAGGTGAGTTCAGCTCAGAGCGGGAACCTGCTGCGCCAAAGCCCAACTTTTAAAGTCTGAAAAGCACAAATAAACTCAGATTTAGAAACCATCGTGTTCAGGATTTTAACGAATTATCAACTAAAAAAAAAAAATAAAAAGATAAAATTAAAAAAAATCAACTCAGGATTAATGGTTTATTAGATTAAAATTAGTTCAATCCGGTTCGTGGATAAAGAACAGCGAGGATCCAGGCCAGACGGGGGGATTTACCTTTAGGCAATACTAGACAGCTGCCATAAAACTGTTTAAATGTATGCAACCATTACTGGGTTTAAGGCCTTAATTGGCAGTAAAATTCATTAAATATGATTATCGTGGCATTTAAAATGTTTTATAAAACTAAATGTATAAAAACTATTTTGTCAGATATATTGTATCTGATAAAACTGGTTCTGCGTGTTTGTGCAGAACTTCAGGTTGATCGTAAAGTTTGGAAAAGAAGCTTGAGGCGGAGAAAAAGTAACCTGACTCCGCCGGATGGATTTGCTCCGCATATCCATCTGGAAACCTTCCGTTGAAGTAATTTTGGGAAGGAGCGAAAATACTGGTTAGCTGATTGGCCTATGTTGGTGATAGACGGGCCAACCAATCAGATCAACGAAGCATATGACGTACTAACAGAGCGACGACGAAAACACAACCACAAGCCAGGCTACTCTTGCCGAAACCAGTCGGGAGAAGAGCAAAAACATCTTTTCCTCTGAGAAAAGCCTCCAGAGCAGTGTTTTGCTCTTCTTTCAGTGAAGAAATACTCTGTAATTCCGATAAAACTTGCTCGATAGCCACGCTAACGCTAGTTTCATCGGCTGAAGCCGCCATGTTCTTTAGACTGAACTGTCGCGCTTCTTGTTGCGTCACACCTCAACCCGCCTCAAAGCCAACGCTGATTGGACGTTCGTTTGGTGAACGGCTCCAAATTTTCTTCCACGGAGAGTCTCCAGACTGATCTGCGAGTGAAACCTTGAAAGCTCGCGAGATCAGGATGGTCTCACCAGGCTAGAGAAAAAGTTTGAGACTGTGGGGAAAAAGCAAATTTCAGCAAAAGTGGCTGGAAAATGAGGAGTTGGGGACATTGCTTGTCGATGGTTAAGATGACGAAGGATTTTACCGTGTTTTTTATCCGCTCCGGTCCGGCCAGGTCAAGATCCGCTATTGCAATCACACCAAACAGGAAAAAGAATGTTGAGAAGATCTGGCTTGTTAAAACAAAATATAGTAACAGATCGATAACTACAAATTAGAGAATAATTCTTATATATTAAAAAAACTAACATCATTTATTTAAATGATTGGATGCAAACTATTGGTTCTTCAGCAGACCAGGAAGCAGATTTCTCATCTCCATCAGAAGGCGCACATCTGCTGGATGCTGATGGGGAATTTTTTTTAAGCTATCATATTAAATTAAGCGTTCATTTCTGCATGTTTTACTCCTATTAAGTTAATGATAATATCGCAATGCTCTCCTTGAGCTTCGAGGATAAGAAGCGCAGCAAGACGGGAGGAACAGCGGAGGCTGTAGGCTTTGCTTTGTGCAGGAGGTCTGGAGCGATGCGGAGCGGTGGCGGAGGATTTAGGATTTCGGGGTAACAGGAGAAGCGGCGCAAGTGAAGTTTAGACACCGTCCTCAGACAACATGCGGTAATCTATAAATGTTTTGAATCAGGTTGGATCTGGATCAGCAGGCGGTCCGCTAATCCGTGACCTCTGCCTAAGATGCTCACCGGGGACAGTAGGGGGGGTCTGAGTGGGCAGGATACAGGATGTTTGACGTGGATTGTGCTTGGCTATGGCTAATATGTAACGTCTGTCCTGCACAGGTGGAGTCCAAGCCCCGCCCCCCTGCAGCCAGCGGTTACGCTCCTAAAGCGTTCCACGTGGAGGACACCCCGGTCTGTTTCTCCAGGAACTCCTCGCTCAGCTCCCTCAGCATCGACTCTGAGGACGACCTCCTGCAGGAATGCATCAGCTCCGCCATGCCCAAGAAGAAGAAGAAGTCCGCCACACTTCCTGCACCCGCTGCCATCGCTACGCCGGCTCCTCCCTCCAAGGCCGACGAAGGCATTCTGGCCGAGGAGGAGCCCTCAGAGGCACCAAGAAGCCCCACCTCCCCTGACTCAGAATCCTTTGACTGGAAGGCCATCCAGGAAGGCGCCAACTCTATAGTCAGCAGCCTGAACGCCGCCGCTGCCTCGTCCCTGTCTCGCCAGCCGTCCTCCGACTCTGACTCCGTTCTCTCCCTGAAGTCTGTCGGCTCCCCCTTCCACCTGCCGAGGGCCAATAAGAACGCTGATGAGGAGGAGGAGGAGGAGGCACTGCAGGTGAAGCGAGGCGCCCGCATCCTAAAGCCAGGCGAGCGCAGCACGCTGGAGGCCAAGAAGAAGGAGGAGGAGGACGAGGAGGAGGCGAGGGCATTGAGGGGGGGGAAGAAGGTGTACAGGAGTTTGATCACAGGTAAACCCAGGGCAGAGCCGGCGGCCAGGGGGCGGAGCAAACCCAGAGCGGCAGCTGTGGCCAAACCTCCAGGAGGCAGCGACAGCGCCGAGAGAGGAGGTGGGTCTTCCCGGGACTCCACCCCCTCTCGGTCAACCGCAGCAGCCAATCAGAAAGGAGGGAAGCTGTCCCAGCTGCCACGAACCGCGTCTCCAGGAAGTGCCTCATCAATGTCTTCCTCTAGAGCAGCCAAACAGGGCGCCCCAAAGAGCGCCGGCATCCCGAGAAGCGACTCGGCCTCCAAGCTCAGCAGCTCCGCCTCCACCAAGAAGCAAAAGGCGGAGCCTGAGAAGCCAGCTCTCGTCCGACAGTCGACCTTCATCAAAGAGGCTCCGAGTCCCACACTGAAGAGGAAACTAGAGGAGTCGTCCTCAGCAGTGCCGGCGTTGGAGTCGCCATCCAGCCCTGAAACTCTGCTTCCTCCCGCCGCCAGAAAAGATGTCAACCGCTCACAGTCAGAGAGTCCGTCACGCCAACAGGACGCCGGCTCATCGCGCCTGAGCCGCACCGGGACCTGGAAGAGGGAAACCAGCAGCGCCGGCACAGGAGCGAGCGGCGGGAAGCACTCCACCTCTTTACCTCGGGTTGGCACGTGGAAGAGGACGGGGAGCTCGTCGTCGGTGCTGTCGGCGTCATCAGAGTCCAGTGAGAAGGGGCGAAGCGAGGACGGTACCAGCAGGTCCAAAGGGACATGGCGGAAGGCGAAGAGCAGCGTCGGCGACTCGGCTGCGGACAAATCAGAGGATGTTTGGGTTCGCCTGGAGGACTGTCCCGTTAACAACCCCCGCTCGCCGTCCTCCTGCTCATCCCGCTCCCCCACCACCGCCAACGCCCCACCGGTCATCGACAGCCCCGCCCCCTCAAAGAACCCCTCCTCTTCATCCTCCTCATCCTCTAACCTCAATCTCCGGCGGAGCTGTGAGAGTTTGGACGACCAGCCTCCGCCGCCGCCCGACCGCCAACAGCAGCAGCGTAGTCAGCAACGCAGCGGCGCCGTGGCGGCTCGAGTCAGTCCCTTCAACTACACGCCCAGCCCAAGGAAGAGCAGCACAGAAATAAGCTCCGCCCCCACACAGCCAACCAGCAGCACGTCCACCACCCCCACGCGGCCGTCTCTCATCCCCACCCCAGTAACCAAGAAGCGTGAGCCGAAGGGCGGAGACGGAGGCGGCGGCGGCGGAGAGCGCGGCTCCTACATCGTCACGTCCGTGTAAATCCACGACACGACAGAAATCGAGTTAGGGAGCAGAAACAGAATAGGAAGTGATTCAGTGTTTTAGCTCCGCCCCCATCCTTCTGCTGCTTGATTAGCTCCTCCCATCTGCCTGGGAGGAAACTTAAACTTTATATGTTTTTATACCACTAATGATCCGTAGCGCTTAGCTCCGCCCCCTGTTCTTCCCTGCATGGTCCCGCCCCTTCATAACAATGTTACCATGGTGACCCGAAGACGATGATGTTTCTGATAGCTTTAGCATCTGGAAGATCTGCTGTTTTTATAAATGGTTTGGTTCTGAACAAAGTTCTGATGCTGCGAGTCGGTCCAATCGGCTGATCCGATGTTAGAATGCGATCCATGATCAGAAACCAGAACCGGTCCTGAACATTTGAACTAATCTGATGTCAGATTATTAACTTACTAACCTGTTCTGGGCTCAGGTTCTGGGTTCTTTCTTCTCTTTGAATAACAGAACCAGTTTCCTCAGCAAGCTTTCCCGTTCTGTCGCCTTGGAAACGAGTAACACTGTAAAGCGTAAATTATTGCTGTAAACCTGCAGGCATTTGGATTCTGAAGCACATATTTAACAGAGTTTTTGCTTGAATGCTGATTTTCACTGATTCCTGCCGAAGGAAAAAAGACTCTAAAGCAAAAACCTTCATGTTTAACTGAAGATGATCAATAAAGTTCAACACAAGCTGCTTCCTGCCTCTTTTTACAGGCTTTTCTGTGTCAAACAGGGTAAGTTAGCCTTAGATCAGTAAAACAGATGTGTAGGATCTGATTCAGCAGATCTATGATCCTGAGGAGCTGCTTCCTGATGTGGGCCATAATAGAGGACTGTTTCCTCTGTAGCAGTACAGTAGTAACCATTCAAAATTTCCCCACTTCCCTTGATGGGTCCTTGGCTGGTCCCTTAAAATTCCCCTTTAAAATTCAATATTTGTAATAAAATATTCTTTCTGTCATGATTTGTTTGACTTTAAGATTGAAAGAGAAGCATCATCTCCTGGTCAGACCCTGTAATTCAGTGAAAGGATGGAGTCAGAGTATAAAATATGCAGGAGTGGGTCGCTCCAGTGGCTGGAAGTTGGAGGGAAGTGGGCTGCGATTCGGCTGACGTTTGATTGCGAAGGGCCATTTTGAATGGCTGCTACTGTATGTAGGACGGAGAACTGGCCACTGAAAGACGGGACCAGATGTTCATCTGAACCAGGAAGTGGTCGGCAGCAGCAGGACGGTGGCACTTAAGCAGAACCAGGCTAAATGTAGCTCCTGTAAAGAGAAAATACATTAAATGTTAACAAATAATGCTTTTTCATATTTTTCGAGGGAGATTGAATTTTATGAATTGCTTGATTTTTCAAATTCTGTATTATTTCACCCTCTATTTTATTCAATTCAGTTTATTTCTATAGCGCCAATTCAAAACACATCATCTCACACTAAGCATGCTTGTAGTGACAGTGGAGAGTAAAAACTAAATTTTAACAGGAAGAAACCTCCAGCAGAACCAGGCTCAGTGTGAGCGGCCATCTGCTGAGGCCCACTGGGGTTCAAGGAGACAGAAGCAGACATAGAAAAAGAAGCATAGATACAAAAGGCAACTGTCAACCAGCTCCACAGGCGGCCCCGTCCAGGAAACACACAGCCAGGCAGACGAGCTCCGAGCCAGCTCCCATGTCAGAGGATGAAGAGAGCACATCCAGTTAGTCACAGTCAGAGAAACAGGACTACACTGGAAAACAGGCCAAGCTCCAACATCTAGAAACAAAGGTGTTGATGGCAGCAGCACAGCTGATATTTCTCTCCAGGATGGAGTCACAGCCAAACAGGAACAGACCAGATGAAGCTACTATGAGAAAAAGCAGAGAGAGCAGAACGTTAGAGATTGAACTAACAGATTCTGCAGAGTGGGAGAATAGAGATAGAATGAAGCAGAATGATGAAAAAGGGGTCCCTATGTCCTCCAGCAGTCTAAGCCTATAGCAGCAGAACTATAGAGATAGCTCAGGATAACCTGAGCCACTCTAACTATAAGCTTTATCAAAAAGGAAAGTTTTAAGCCTAGTCTTAAAAGTAGACAGGGTGTCTGCCTCACGGACTAAAACTGGTAGTTGGTTCCACAGGAGAGGAGCCTGATAACTAAAAGATCTGCCTCCCATTCTACTTTTAGAAATTCTAGGAACCACTAGTAAACCTGCAGATTGAGAGCAAAGTGCTCTGTTAGGAACATAAGGAACAATCAGATCTCTGATATCAGATGGAGCTTGGCCATTTAAGGCTTTATATGTGAGAAGGAGGATTTTAAATTCTATTCTCAACTAAAAATTCTGTTGCTAACGACAACACAGAGCAGACTAATTTCCATTGGTCCACACAGAGCAACCAGGAATGCAATGGGTCAAATATGTGATACAGCATTAGAAAAAAAAAAACACTATTCGTAAAACTCGGTCTCCCGAACAAAAATTTAAAAAGAATCAGAAAAACTACATAAAATAAAAAATGTTGACCTTTTGTAAGATATTGATTGACCTTTAGCATACATATAAATGACTAGCTTAAGAGATTTTCAATTTTCCCTTTACAAAACATTTCTTTTTGCTTTTAATGATATTGGAACCAATTGTTCTTTATAAAAAAGTCTCAAACTGTATTTTATTTAATGCATTTCAAAGGATGTCCAAAAATGTCATCCTCAGTCTGAATACTCCAGGTAACAATTTATTACTAAACTAGTTCACTAATATTCCTAAAATGTTTTCTTCTTAGCCGTGTTGTTCAGGTAAGCAGAACTCGGAGAGCAACCAAGACTTCAGCCCTGATGAATTTGGTCTTTCTGAGGTTTAAATGAGCATCTTTACTCTTCTGGGTGAAAACTATGGAAAGCATCAATTGGAAGGAGTTCAGTTTGGTACCAGTCAGAGTTTAGAGGACAGTTGTCCCTCCTAATGGACCTGGTTGCTCTGCTGATTGGGAATCTTTAATGGATGCAACATTAATTGACTTGGATCATCCCGTATATGTAGGACCTCAGCCGCCTCCACCTCCTGAGGAGGCTGAGGTCCTTTGGAGTGAGCGGGCCCCTACTTAAAAACTAGGACTCTGTGGCGGCATCAGCCCTCCTCTACGCTGTCGTCTGCTGGACTCCTGGCAGCGCAGAGCGGGACAGAAAGAGACTGAACAAACTAGTGAGAAAGGACATTTCTGTCCTAGACTGAACTCTGGACTCAGTGGAGGAAGTGGCTGAGAGGAGGGTGCTGTCCAAGCTTCCATCCACCATGGAGAACACCTTCCACCCTCTGCAGCAGACTGGAGAGGAGCTGAGCAGCTGCTTTAGTTAAAGACTTTTACACCCTGTTTGGAAAAAGAAGCACTACTGCAGGTCATTCATAAAATGCCACAATACAACGGCAATAACTTCTGCAATGTATAATGTGCAATAACTATATATATAAATAAATATCTATAAAAATATCCATATAAACACTTTGTGCAATAACCCAGTTTAATAATTCTGCTATAAAAAAAGCTGTCATATGTGGACGGATTTAGGAAATTTGGGGCCCTAGGTAAAGACAGGCAGGGGGCCCTCTGAATGGAGAAGATAACGCATCAAACAGACCCATTCTACAGATAGAGAAATGTTAATAGAATAGACATCCATTATCTGTTCTAGGTTGTGTCCCTCTCTTCTTGTCCCTTTTCTTCTTGTTTTCCTCTCTATGTTTTGTACTCAGCTGACTTTTCATGCTGTCTCTAAAGGAATGAAAGATTTTTTCCAAGCACTAAGCTCACTTAGCTGATTGCTCCTTCCTGTGTTTCCAAAAAGGCCAAAGTAAATAACCCAGTCCTTCTTTTCACTGTAGACAAGCCATGATCTGCTTCTCTGTTCTCCATTTTTCATTTGGATGAAATAATAGCTGCATGAATCATGACAGCAGACAAGATAGAGGAGAGCAGGAGGCGGGGTTACCAATCTACTCGCTCTGGAGAGCAGAGTTCGTTGCTTTTAGATGTTGTCTCCAAAGTCTCCAGTAGCAGAAAAAAGTCTCTAGATTTGGCGCTAGGAGCTTTTTAGAAATCAAAGTGCTAGAGGGGTCTGAAAAGTGGCTAAATATAGCGACTAAAGCGCTAAGTTGGCAACACTGCTCTTTGCATCGTTTGTTTTCAAATGGTTTGCTGCTGTCTGTTTGGACCTTTCTGAACATGTGCAGCAAATGGACTGATCCAATATGGTGGACACTGAAGGGGGGTGCTGAGAGACACTTAAGCGTTCTGATGGCATTTTAGCGATACATTTTGATCAAGAACATAATTAATGTACAGAAATTAGGAATAGTTGGATTAACCCTACATGGAAACAGAGTTTTATGGGGCCCCCAGGAACTTGGGGCCTTAGGCACCTGCCTAGTATTGCCTAGTGGTAAGCACTATATATATCACATGAACCTTATTTTTTCTTTGGCACATTCTTCTTCTCTTTTTGACTATTTGAGCTGATTTAACGAGTAAATTATACTGTGAGATCAATAAAGTCAATCAATCAATCTGAAAACAAGAAGCATCAGAGGAATTTTACTCTGAAAGGCAACACCGGATGTTGCGGTGGGTTTCGGTCAGACGTCATTTCCGGCCTGTCCCAGTGTGATGGACTCTCAGAAGGTAAGACCCAGATGATTTTAGATCCTACCGGATCAGTGGTTCTGACCCAGACTGCCCGGTTAGCCGTTAGCTGTTAGCATCTCTCTCTCTCTCCGGTAGAGAGAGCTTCGGGCTGAACGGACCCACCGATCAGCTGGTTCCCCTTCATTAAACCCAATGATCGATCAGCTGATCCGGTCGCCTTGGTAACCTGCTGCTGGTAGCTACCGGTTCGTCCCCCAGAGGTTAAAGGCTAGAGTCGGTGATGTCAGGCGTACCTCGGGTTCTGCTGTGACGTCATTGTTACCTGTAGAGAGCGCCATGCCACCTGACCGGTTCCAGGTGATCGGATGGTTCCGGTCCATAGAGGCTGTCTGATGAACACGGAGGCAGCAGAACCTCTGCAGTTCTGGTTCGGTTCGGTTCAGTTGTCATCAGCTTTTCAGTGAGGATCAGACTTTAACTAGACCAGCGGCGACCAATGAAAACTCAGCGAGAAAATCATCAACCAGTAAAGATCAGGAAAGATTTTTAATTATAATCTGTTAATTTAAACAGAAATTAACAATGAAATAAAACGAGGTTCTTATGCATAAAATAAAATAAAAATATATTTTTTTAAATAAAATAAAAAAAAAAAAGAAAAAATTTTCCATTTTAAAATCTAAAGTGTTTTTTTGTTTTTTTTTGAGTATGTAGACAATTTCCTGATTCCCATCTTTTCAGTCCACACTTTTTTTTAAATTTTATTTCACTTAAAGTCAACAATAATATATAAAACATGTAACAAGCAAACAAATACCCCAGGGGTTATGTTACAAATAATGAATACAATCCGGAGGAAAGACAAACAGATTGACAAACATGCGCTGGGGAGTGTCATATGTGCATATGTATGTATGCATATATACCGTACATGTATATTCTAAAAATAAAAATTTCTTCTACTACATTAAGTTGTCTACAATTTTTAGTTGGGAACACTGCAAAAACAATCTAGAAATTAGTAAAAATTTCTTAAATTAAGTGTATTCCCCCTTAATTTGAGTAGGTAAATGAGATAATTTTACACTTAAAATAAGATATTATATAATTTGCACTTGAAATAAGTCAATGCAATTGTATTTTCTTATTTTAAGTGTAAATTGTCTTGTTCCAATGGCAAAATTTCTCTTCTACCTCCATAATTCAAGAACAAATTCACTTATTTTAAGAAAAAATGACTTATCTAGATTTAGATTTTTTGCAGTGAACAGATTGCTGTGTTTTTTTTGTGCCGTCTGGTGAGAAGAGAGTTGAATAGTATGAAAATATTGCTTGACTTCAATTAAATAAACATTAAATTCTGGCTTTTTTCCCCCAGAAATTTTAATTTACGCAAGTGAAATTTGGCCCAGATAATTAAAAGATTTATAAGGAAAGGTTTGGGAAACATTTAACTTTGCAGTTGAAAACCAAAATAAAACGTCTTTCCAATGAAGCTGAAAATTATTTAAAATATTTGAATCCACATAGTTACAAAAGTGTTGCCAGAAAGTCTTAGAATAGGGACCCAACCAGAACAAATATGTAACGGATTCTGGGAGAATATCACGAAAAGTGCAGTTTTTCTCTGCTCTCTTTTTCTCATCATCTTCTCCTTCTTTCCCATCGCCCGGCTTGCCACAGGTTTGCCTGCTATGTCTAAAAGTAGCAGCAGCAGCAACCCAGACTGACAGCTCATTGGCTCATTTGGATCAGGTGCAGCCTGGAGCCAGACGCTCCCCAGGGCTTTACCGTATTAACAGGAGAAGAGGAGCAAGTGAAGTTAGACACTGTCGTCGGACAACATGCAGTAATTTCTAAATGTTTTAGTTCAGGTTGGGTCCAGATTAGCCAGCAGGTGGGTCCGGATCCGGACCGCGGTCCACTGACCTCTGAACTAGACCATTGCAGCGCATGAGAACATTTCTTCTCCAGCAGGCTGCTGTAGATCTGCTGCTGGGTTTGGACCCAGGTTCTGTTGATGACCCGGTTAGGATCAAGCTTCAGATGCTGGACAGATGGATTCTCATTTGATGCTAGAATACTTTGGTACCTAAAAGAAAGTCATGTTCCTTTTCGATTCCACAGATGATTGACATCATCACTCCTCCACCACCGTGCTTTACTGTTATGAGCGATTATCATTTCTAGACTGGAACAGTTTTGCGTCAGGAACTGAAAGAGGGTCAAAGACTTTACTGTGTTCTAATTTATCTGATGGATTATGGAAATAGATAATGATGGTGAAGATTCTCAGGCATCCAGGTCATAGTCATTACAAAGAAGTTAAAACAACAATCCACTGGACTTTGTTTCCAAGTTTGAAGACGTTTGGCTTCCCATCCTGTTTCTCTGACTGTGACTAACTGGATGTGCTCCACATGATGCAGAACCAGACTCTTAAGCAAGCGAAAACTGCAGACACAGGGGCAGATTTAAGGGTTTTATTTCCTGGATTAATGGAGGAGTGCTCTGTCAACTTAGACAGCAGCAGTAAGAGAGAGTCCCCTTTTCCAGTGGATGGTCTTGTGTTGGACTGAGGGTGGACAGGCAGGCTGATGGTCCTGTAAGGAGTGACTGGAAGCTTTTTCAATTCAAAATGTCAGAAATAGCTTTGAGTTTGAGGCTTTATAGATTAGACCAAAAACACTTTGGATTGGGGGTCGTTTGGGTTCTTTTGTTAGCCTGTAATGCCCCATACCTGTCTATGTCTCTGAAAGGGGGTCGTTAAGGTCATTGTTGGCAGGGCTCAATAGGCGAGGTCTTCTTTTTCTTAGTAAAGGGAAACAGAAAACCTTTGTTTAAGGTTGGTTTTTCTTTCTTTACATAGATGGCTTCCTTCACACCCCTCTCAATCCACCTGCCTTCTTTGTCCAAAATGTGAATATTCTGGTCCTCCAAAGAACGTCCTTTGGTTTTTGGTCCACTCTATAAAGCCTTGAAAACTCTCTTCCTGATATTTTGAATTGAAAAAACTTCCTGGATGGGAAGAGAAACGCCTTCAAACTTGGAAACAAGGTCCAGTGGATTGTTTTTGGATTTTTTAACTTTTTTGGAATGAAAATAGATGATGGGGTTCCATTTTACAACGTGGCCTCTCTGTGGGTTAGTTACTAATAGGTTATAGTGTTAATAAATACTCTGTAAGCACACCATTGATAAATGTTCATTATGCATGAATTAAAGTTGAGACAAAACTGACCAGTTTCTCAGCAAATGGTTTTTCAGCAAAATAGACATTAGCAAACATATATTTTAGTATATATTGTTCTGAATGCATATTAAAATGTGTTTAACTCTTAATTACTAACATATCTATTAGAGTAGACGTTTCTAAAGGATGAGCTCTAGCTTCCTCACGTGGAGGTGCTGCCCTCTGCAGGCCTGTATCGGTACTGGACCAGAACAGCAGCAAGTTAACAAGAAAAACTTCAGAGATTCATTGGTGAATGTAGTTCTGAATAACAGAGGGAGAAGAACTGGACTTCTAATCTGATCATGTACTTAAAACCAGTCAGATCCATGGATCCACTGGGATTTTAAGCGGTTCTTCCTCAACAGCCGTCCTCAGATCTAGAAGGTTTCAGAGGCTTCCTCTTCTTTCTCTGATCTTCTGACTTAAACATCGGTTGTCTGTGGTTTGGGATCAGCGGACCGCCATCCGTTTTTCCTCAGGTTGTTATCCAGAAAGGTTCTGGTCCATTTCTCCATTAGTCTCTCTTTCAGCCTGCTGAATAGAACCGAACCATTCCTCTCTTTTCCAGCTTTTATTGTCATTACACTGAAACAAGTACAGAGCCACAAAATTACCTCTCTGCATTTCACCCCTCCCCTTGGGGAGCAGTGGGCTGCCATTGTGCAGCGCCTGGAGAGCAGTGTGGGGTTAAGGGTCTTACTCAGGGACCCAAAGTCTGTGTCAAACTCAGGCAAAGAGTTTTCATTTTTGAAAGGCTTTCATTCCAGCAACAAAAAAAAACAAAAAAACGAGCCCCATTCCAAAGGGGTGGACCCGTTCATCCGTTTCAATTTGCATGTTTTCTAAACAAAAACAAGGCTTTATTGGGCTGCTGGATAAAACCTGGAACTGGAATCCAATCAATCAATCAATCAATCAATCAATCAATCAATCAGTCAGTCAGTCAGTCAGTCAGTCAGTCAGTCAGTAAGTCAGTTATGGGATGTCCAGGTCTTTCCATTCTCTGGTCCAGAAGGTTTAGATTTTCAGTATTTCAGATTGTTTCCATGAGAAGCTGAAATCAATCTCAGCTGCTTGGACTGGATCCAGATCCACACCAGCTTCACTGGAACCAGAATGGGGGAGTGTTGGTCTGGTGGTTAGAGCGGTGCTCTTAAGTTCCTGAACAAAAAACCCTGAAACCCTGATTGTTTCCTGGGCGCCGTACAATGGCAGCCCAATGCTCCCCAAGGGGATGAGTTAAATGCAGAGAAGGAATTTGTGGATAGAGCTCGGAATCCAGAGGTTCTGAGTCCACTCCCACAGACTGCCACTCTGGGTCCCTGAGTAAGTCCGAGCACGGCACAATGGCAGCCCACCGTTCCCCCAAGGGATGCTCTGTACTTGTGACGCTGTAATGACAATAAAATGCTGAAAAGAAAACAAACAAAAGACTAAACTAATCTTCTAGCATCAATGTATCGCAGATAGGATATTCTGCGATACATGGAGTTGTCAACGGCACCCAAATCTGTCGACTGACTCTCGAATCACCTTAATGAAGCTTGATAATCTGGTTGAGTCATGATGAATCATGGGAAAAGATGAACTTAATTTTTAAACTCTAACGTCTGAGACCTGAGGATGTGGTAAGGTGGAGGGGAGGATGTGGTGAGGTGGAGGTGAGGTGGAGGTGAGGCCACTTCCACCTCGTTGCATCCTGATCAGCATACTGAGCAATGGATGCTTCTACATGGGGAGGTGGGATCAATCAAAGTGACCCTGATCCCTGTTTGTTCCAACAGGAAGCTCTGTGCCGCATCATCAACACCTTAGCCAATAAGAATGAAGAACTCCGGAATTTTCTGGACTCGGTCGACAGCACTCGGAAGGGCCTGCAGGTCAGCAGCTCATTGGTGGAAAGCTACAGTGGCAAGGTTTCTATAATCAATTAACAGCTAATGAATGAATTATCCAATCAGGAGGAGTCCTGTAAGGTGATGTCAGAGCTGGAGGTGGAGCTAGAGAAGCTGAGCTCCACCTTGGAGGAAAGAGGCGCTCAGCTCCGTGACATCATCAAAGAGGAGAAGCAGAGGAAGGAGGCGGAGCTTGAGGTGAGGCTTTGGATGACGTCACAGTTTTTGTTTATTTATTGTTTTTAATGTGATGTAAAATGTTTGTTTTGTTGATCCGGTTTGTAGCGGCAGCTTTCAGAGGGAAAGTTTGCTCTGCTGTCCTGCAAGGAGCTGCTGGACTTCGCAAATCAGACACTGACCATTACCAACGAAGAAGAATTTCTGACGGTAACTAAAACCACACTTAAATACAGTGTAGGAGACAATTATTTTTTGTTGATAATTAGGTTTTTTTATTCTACTTTATTGTTTGATATTTGTTTTAAGATTATGTGTTTTGGTTAGCTATGTTTCTTTGTTTCTGTTTGATTATGAGCAATTTTGGTGAATTAAGTTTCTAAATAGGCTGTCAATGGTAGGACCAGCATGCATCTGGGTGGGCGTGTGGTTTTATGCCACAGCGAGAGAAAAATGGGGGAAATGTTTGTGTTTGCTTGCTTTAGGAGAAATAAATTAAAGATCTTTACCTGGAAAATCAATTTCTTTTGCCTGCGTCAATAACTTTTCCATGGTTCATCTGCGGCTCTTGGGGATTTTTTGTGTTGTCAAAGCCGAGCCACAACATGGAGTAAAGTTTCTCTCATTGAGGTAAAAACAAATAGTGGATGTAGGACAACTAAAGACGCCTTATGGCCACATTTGGGTCGAGCTGGTTTTACTTAATAGATCCTAATTTCATCCACAGTGGAACAAACCAGTAAACTGCAGCAAATTTAAAATGTTTACTTTATTTCGGTGAACTAGAACTTTACAAACAATTACAAACATTATGGAGGGTTGATCAGGACCCTGCCTCTCTACGGAGAGAAATTTGATCCAAAGTTATTGGAAACAAATGCTCTATTTAAAAAATGGAAATTTATGAAAATTAGTTTCAAAATTCACCTTTGAAAAACTTGTAAATACAAAAAAAAAATAAAAAACTTTTAAAGTATTTTATATATATGCAAACGGTCATCCTAATTCATAGTCTGCATTTTTTTCAGTTTCTATTTTTTCAGATATTCTTTACCTGATACAATATTTCTTTTAAAGATTTTATTTATTTTTTTTATTTCTTTGTTGTTTAAAGTCAATTAAAAGTATAGTGGAGGATGTTCTTTTTCCGGGTGGATCATCTAAATAAGTGCTCCTCCTAACTGTCAATCATTCTGGTGAGATGTTTATGTAAGGCCATGCTCGACCACATGTTCACTTACCGGTGGTGAGTCTGACATAGTGGAAGAATTGCAAATCTTTTGCAAAGTAAGCTTGTATGAGCGATGCAAACAGCAACTTTTAAACAGAGCGTGCACGAGGAGAAATTGACTTGTGCACGCTCTCGCACGCGTTTAATAGGTGTTCCCTCTAGGGGGCGGGTACAGGGAGAGGGCGGGTCTTTTCAAAAATTCATAAAAATCCACCGCTACTCTTCCTTTAAGATTTTATTTCTCCACATTTTGAGGTGGAGGGGGCTGAGTTTGTGAATCTTTGAAATCCCCTTTAACTAATCTCACCTTCTATACTTCTGAGTTTTTGGTCCAATAGAAAAGCTGTTGCTGACGTCCAGGCAGAGCAGACTCATTTCTATTGGTTCTATGCACAGCCAATTGAGAAGTATGGAGGATTAAACCTGTACAACTGGATTAGATTTTTCCCCTTTTTATCTCAAAAAAAAGGGGAAAAGAATCTGGAAAAAAAGAACATTTGGAAAATAAAAGTAAAATCTGAACTAGTTTTTTTAATTATTGTTTTTGAATGAACTCTCTTTAAAATGTGCTCTTCCTTTAATCATTTTAGAACAAAATTCTCTCCATTATTTCCTCTCCCTGCTTTCGATGGGGTGCTTTACCAGGTTTCTGGCAAATCAACATGACTTCCTTCTTCATCCACAGACACGTTTCACGCCCAGCGACTCATACAAATTATCCAAAAGATTAAAGGTCATAAAAACACAATTTTATGGTAATAAATCCAGTCTCCCCTGATGAAAGCCTTGGATTAATAAACCTAGAAAAGCTGATTGGATCTCTGAGCCAATCAGCTTCTTCATGTGGTACGCAGAAACAGGGCCGGCCCAAAGCACACGCAAACTAAGTGGCTATTTAGGGCCCCAAGAGCAAATATTATTTGTTTTGCATGTATAATAGTTACTATATGATTATAGTAACACAATACAGTTTCATAAAAAAATTATGCATTTATTTAAGGTGAACAAATCTTTGATCTTGTAGAAATAAATAATAACTAACATAATAAGATCAGATGTCCAGGTTAAAGTAATTTTCACGATTGATGGAAGGTTACAATTTTATTTTTTGAATTAAAGCTTTTTGAAACTAGTGTTAAGCATTATTCAGCTTAAAATGTTGCTTTTTAAATTATTTTTACCTGGTTTCTTTTTGTTTTGTTGCAAAACATGTTAGTTTTTATACATCGCTGCTGCATATTTTTGGAACCAAACAATTATAAATTGAATTATTCTTTAATTGAATAGAATTAAATAGAATTCAACTTTAAAGCAAGTAAAAATTCACTCTCTGCATTTAATCTATCCCCTTGGGGAGCAGTGGGCTGCCATTGTGCGGCACCATGGGAGCAGTGTGGGGTGAAGGGTCTTGCTCAGGGACCCAGAGTGCAGGCTGTGGGGATCAAACCGGGTACTTGCAGTCTTTTCAGAGCATAAGCGCACAGCTCTAACTACTAGGCCAACCCTCCCTTTGCCTGTTTTTGTACTTACTTTTAGCAACATTGCATAATATATAGATATAGAAATGTAAACAGCAGCCAGAGCTGGGTGAGTGTGAATGTTCTGATCATCTGACTGTTATGGGAATCTATTTAATTTGTAGAAACAGGGGGCCCCAAAAATCTCAGGGCCCGTGAATGGTTAGGCGGGCTGGGCCTAAGACACAGCGACAGGACATGTGCTGATATTAGGCAACATGAAAACAGACATTTTTAAAAATAACATTTTAACTAAGTGTTGTTGTTTATTTTTAGGCAGCCAAACAGATCAAGGAACGGTACGTAACGCATCATCACACTCCATGTTTGTTTCCTTCGTTTGATTTATTTGCTCAGTAGGTTTCTTTGTTTCTTCTTTTTTTGTTGCTTTCTTTGTTGTTCTTGTTTGTGTTTTTTTTTTTTTTGCTTTAATATTTTCAATCTGTATAACTGATTCTTACAGATACATTAACTAAAACTAACAAGTCAGTCACTTTCTGTGATTAAAGCTCCAGTTTAGCACGCTAACCGCACCCTGTACTAACACACAACCCCACCCCCCTCTGTTGGCTTCGCTTCATACTGTTGCCAGGGTAACAATGGCTCCAGCCTTCCGGCTGACGACTCGACCGATGGTGTCAGAAAACATGTCGCAGTTTACCGTCGACTTCAGCGGCGAGAGGGCGGGGCTTCAACGCCTTAACTTTCTGCCAGGTCAGAAGCTCCGCCCACAGAGTGATAGTAGATTTTAGTTTTGGTGCTTATGGTGTGGTTCCATCAATTCTGAATGATGTTGCCATGGAAATCGCTAAGTTTAGTTGGCTGAAAGAAATGCATCGCTCCACATTAAAAAGAGTGCTTTCAGTCCCCAGAGCTCCAGAGATCAACGTTTCCGGCTGCCTCGTCCACGACAACAGCATCACTGTTGCCTGGCAACCGATCAGTGACGCCGAAGCGGATGGACCAATCGAGCGCTACGAGCTGGAATATCGTAAAGCAAACCATAACAGCTCTCCAAGAGCTACGGGGGACTGGGAGAAGATTTGTGACATCACAGACACACAGGTGACCATCTCAGGTAAGATGCTGCGGAAAGGTTCTAACAGATATGATGTCACTCAGATACGTTCCTTAGCGACACAATTATTTTATTTTCAGGTTTGAAATTTGATTCGCTGTTTGTTGTGGTTCGAGTTCGAGCGAGAAACAAAGCCGCAGCAGGAGATTTCTCTGAACCTGTTGGTCTGGAAACCAAAGGTAAGGATCAGATGAATGGATTACACAATATGCTGATGACGCACAGTTATATGTTTCTGTATCACCGCCTGAGAAAACTCAGGATGGATGGATGGATGGATGGATGATGGATGGATGGATGGATGGATGATGGATGGATGGATGATGGATGGATGGATGGATGGATGGATGGATGATGGATGGATGGATGATGGATGGATGATGGATGGATGGATGATGGATGGATGGATGGATGGATGGATGGATGGATGATGGATGGATGGATGGATGATGGATGGATGGATGGATGGATGGATGGATGATGGATGGATGGATGATGGATGGATGGATGGATGGATGATGGATGGATGGATGGATGGATGGATGGATGGATGGATGGATGGATGATGGATGGATGGATGATGGATGGATGGATGATGGATGGATGATGGATGGATGGATGGATGATGGATGATGGATGGATGGATGGATGGATGGATGATGGATGGATGGATGGATGATGGATGGATGGATGATGGATGGATGGATGGATGATGGATGATGGATGGATGGATGGATGGATGATGGATGGATGGATGATGGATGGATGGATGGATGGATGATGGATGGATGGATGGATGGATGGATGGATGGATGGATGGATGGATGGATGGATGGATGATGGATGGATGGATGGATGGATGATGGATGGATGGATGGATGGATGGATGGATGGATGGATGGATGGATGATGGATGGATGGATGGATGATGGATGATGGATGGATGGATGGATGGATGGATGATGGATGGATGGATGGATGATGGATGGATGGATGATGGATGGATGGATGGATGATGGATGATGGATGGATGATGGATGGATGGATGGATGATGGATGGATGGATGGATGGATGGATGGATGATGGATGGATGGATGATGGATGGATGGATGGATGATGGATGGATGGATGATGGATGATGGATGGATGGATGGATGGATGGATGGATGGATGGATGATGGATGGATGGATGGATGATGGATGGATGGATGATGGATGATGGATGGATGATGGATGGATGGATGGATGATGGATGGATGGATGATGGATGGATGGATGGATGGATGGATGGATGATGGATGGATGGATGGATGGATGGATGGATGGATGATGGATGGATGGATGGATGGATGGATGGATGGATGATGGATGGATGGATGGATGGATGATGGATGGATGGATGGATGATGGATGGATGGATGGATGGATGATGGATGATGGATGGATGGATGGATGGATGGATGATGGATGATGGATGGATGGATGATGGATGATGGATGGATGGATGGATGGATGATGGATGATGGATGATGGATGGATGGATGGATGAATGATGGATGATGGATGGATGGATGATGGATGATGGATGGATGGATGGATGGATGGATGGATGATGGATGATGGATGGATGGATGATGGATGATGGATGGATGGATGGATGGATGATGGATGGATCAAAGATGAATGGAGGGCTCACTCTGAGCATTTCATCTCTGAAACCTTCTTCTTCTATGTTTTTTGACAGCGTTTAACTTTGGCTTTGACGCAGCAACAGCTCACGCCGAGCTAAAGATTCAGGATGACATGGTCACATGGGAGCCCCAGGGGGTCAAAGGTCACGACGCACGGGGCAAGGAGAATAAAAACAGGTGAGGAATGGTGACTCCCCATGTGAAAATCTAACTCCCCTCAATAAATATCAATGTCACCAAAGTGGACCGTGGAAGACGAGCCTTACAGGCGAGGCAAAGCAATGGGATGTAGGTGGGGGTTCAGGGGTGTGGCCAGGACAAGAGAAAGCATTAGCTTAGCCTAGCCTATTTTAACTTAGCCTGTTGTAGTATGAAGCAGACGGACAGGGTCACAAGTTCATCTGCAGCTTCAGGAGGTTCCTTCCTGGACCTCTTCAGTGGCGACAAACTTCTCCTCCCAAAGCAAACTACTGATGATTTTACTGAGTCTCCAGTATTAAAGAGCCTCTCAGATACCAGCAGAAGTCCTTCTCTCTGGCTCCTCCCACAGCCAGGATCAGACTCTCCGACCTCAAAGCTGCAGTCCAATAATCAGAGGTCCAAACCCTCAGTTCTGGTCCTGCCTGAGCTCAAACATGCCAGAATCTTCCTGGTGAATGTTCTTTTTCTGAATGTTCTGTCTTTTTTACGGCTCGGTTACCAGCTGGGTGCTGGGGTGTGATAGCGTCACCTCAGGCCCTCCGCCTGCTCTGATTTCACTTGTTTCTCTGCTGTTTCTATCTTTGCGTCCTCTAACTTTTTTGTCCCTCTTCAGTCTCCGTACAGCCTTCTCTTCAGTCCCTCCAGGTAGACACTGTTATCATCCACTTGTTACCTAGCAACTACCAATCACTCACTTCATCCACCATCTCCTTCATGCAGCTGTTCACGTCACTGCTGACATCACCGCTGACATCACCGCCGTGACATGTTACAGATTATTTGGTAGAAATGGTTTTGTGAGGTGAAAGGACAGAAGCTGGCTGTTTTATTCACAGTAACGTTCATTTTCTCATGACTGAAAAACATTTTTTTTTTAATCGATTAACTGTTGGTTTTTGTTCTTCCCATCTTCCTGCCGCATCATCGCTTCGGCTCAACCTCATTGGCTGTTGTTTCCTCTATCAGTTATGAGGTTGTTTGTAAACGTTGGTTTTGTTCTGGTCAGCAGCAGAAGCGCCACTCCGTCTCCCAGTAAGACGGCAGGCGGTCGAGCCGGACGCGAGCGATTTGCCGGAGAGTCCTACACCGTTCTGGGTACGGCCATGAGTATTTTTAGGGCAGACAGGAGAGCCTGAAGCTGACGGGTAGATTCTGATTCATGCTCAAACTTTTCCGTATGTTTCTACATCATTTCTGTTTCCTAGGTGACCAGGAGATAACTGGAGGCTGCCATTACTGGGAGCTCCTCCCCCGAGCTGACTGGAAGTCGCTTAGTGTGGGCGTGGCCTACAGGGGGGGCTTAGGACGATTCGACCAATTAGGAAAGAGCTCCAGTTCATGGTGTCTCTACGCCAGCCAATGGCTGCAGACCTCACTCGCTGCCAAACACAACAACAGAGCGAAGGCGTTGGATTGGCCGCTGCCGCAGCGAATCGGAGTCTACTGCGATTACGACAACGGTTTGATCATTCTCTCCTAACTGATCGCTTCTGATTATATTCAAGGACTTACACTGATAGCTAGTTTCTGGACTGGCTGGGTCTCCATGGTAACAGATAAATGGTCACATGACAGATTTACCTTCAGAACATGTTCAGAATGATGGTTTCAGTTTCAGCAGGATCAGAGCTGATGATGTCATCTTCTCCCCATGTTTTAGGAGAGTTGATGTTTGTCGACGTCGATCAGCTTCGTCCTCTTCACGTCTTCAAGACCAGGTTTAGCCAACCGCTCATCCCTGCCTTCACCGTGAGTACTACACCACTACTACAGCAGTACTACAGCAGTACTACACCACTACTACAGCAGTACTACACCACTACTACACCACTACTACAGCAGTACTACACCACTACTACAGCAGTACTACACCACTACTACACCACTACTACAGCACTACTACAGCAGTACTACACCACTACTACAGCAGTACTACACCACTACTACAGCAGTACTACAGCAGTACTACACCAACCACTACTACAGCAGTACTACACCACTACTACAGCAGTACTACACCACTACTACAGCAGTACTACAGCAGTACTACACCACTACTACAGCAGTACTACACCACTACTACAGCAGTACTACACCACTACTACACCACTACTACAGCACTACTACACCACTACTACACCACTACTACAGCAGTACTACACCACTACTACACCACTACTACAGCAGTACTACACCACTACTACAGCAGTACTACACCACTACTACACCACTACTACAGCAGTACTACAACACTACTACAGCAGTACTACACAACTACTAACTATAGTGCTACACAACTACTGCAGCAGTACTACACCACTACTACAGCAGTACTACACAACTACTAACTACAGTGCTACACAACTACTGCAGCAGTACTACACCACTACTACAGCAGTACTACACCAATACTACACCACTACTACACCACTACTACAGCAGTACTACACCACTACTACAGCATTACTACACCACTACTAACTACAGTGCTACACAACTACTGCAGCAGTACTACACCACTACTACAGCAGTACTGCACCACTACTACACCACTACTACAGCAGTACTACACCACTACTACAGCAGTACTACACCACTACTAACTACAGTGCTACACAACTACTGCAGCAGTACTACACCACTACTACAGCAGTACTGCACCACTACTACACCACTACTACACCACTACTGCAGCAGTACTACACCACTACTACAGCAGTACTACACCACTACTACGTTACACTACAGCAGTACTACACCACTACTACAGCAGTACTACAGCAGTACTACACCACTACTACAGCAGTACTACACCACTACTACAGCAGTACTACACAGCTACTACAGCAGTACTACACCACTACTACAGCAGTACTACACCACTACTACACCACTACTACAGCAGTACTACACCACTACTAAAGCAGTACTACACCACTACTACACCACTACTACAGCAGTACTACACCACTACTAAAGCAGTACTACACCACTACTACACCACTACTACAGCAGTACTACACAGCTACTACAGCAGTACTACACCACTACTACAGCAGTACTACACCACTACTACACCACTACTACAGCAGTACTACACCACTACTACAGCAGTACTACACCACTACTACACCACTACTACACCACTACTACAGCAGTACTACACCACTACTACACCACTACTACAGCAGTACTACACCACTACTACACCACTATTACAGCAGTACTATACCACTACTACAGCAGTACTACACCAATACTACAGCAGTACTACACCATTACTACAGCAGTACTACACAACTACTAACTCCAGTGCTACACCACTACTACAGCCAAAGTACACCACTACTACAGCAGTACTACACCACTACTGCAGCAGTACTGCACCACTACTACAGCAGTACTGCAACCACTACTACAGCACTACTACAGCACTACTACTGTGAGCAGAAATAGGAAAATTCCCCAAACTTCAGTGAAATCATGTAATCGAGCAGCTAAGATGTCGTTAAACACTCTAAATGGTTATTTTCACTTATAGGAAAAATGAATGAAGCTAAAACAGAATTAATAAAAAAAAGGTTTGAAGATTTCTTGAGGGATAATTCAGCTTGTTGTTCTGCTCTGGTGAAAATTTAAGTTTAAAGTAGTCTAGAATTTCGGATTTTTTCTATCCTATTAAACATTTGTAAAAAATAATTTAATTTCCTTTAACTGCAAATTTCTGCAAACCTTTTCTGTTTTTCATTTGTCGTTCCGATTTATTTAGATGGAACTATAGAATGAATGTGTTCACTGCATAAAGATGGCAATGAAATGGCTTTAATCTTGGGTTTGGTTTAATGAGGAAAAGTGGTCCCCATGTCCTCCAGCAGCATAGGCCAATAGCAGCATAGCTGTAGCCATAGCTAAGGATAACCTGAAATAGTAGTAATCCTAAACTACAGCAAAACTTCACAGAGTACATCAGTGCTTTGGTGCGTTTATGGGCGTAACATGGTTTGTAGTACCTTTTGTGTTGCTCACTATATTGATATGTGTTCTAGGTGTGGTGTGGGGGGATCTCCGTGGCGACAGGCCTGCAGGTGCCGAGCTTCATGGGAAACTTTATGCCGACCAATCGAGGTCTGCCAACGGACCAATGAGCAGCTTCTACCTGATCCAGATTTAATCTTTTATGTCTTTATATTGATTATAGAAAATATTTATAGAAAAATCTTCTACGTGAATTTAAAAAGGTTTTATTGATTAGCTGAGTCTGGGCTTTTATTGTGAAGAACCCATATTTTATGTCCCAGGAAGGTGTACAGATTGATACTCTGGACTTTCACAGTAAAAGCTTGTGTTATATCTCCTTATGAATTCAATTATTATGCTTTTACTGATTCTGAATCCCGATATAATTTAAAAAAGCATTTAAAAATCATATTAGAGCAGCAGAATAATGTTAAAATTTAAAGATGTGTAATTTTGTTTTGATGGACTGATGATTTGTTTCTCTGAATAAACTTCCTGTTAAATCTAAACAAGTTGTCATGGTGATTCAAAACAAATTAAACATTCATATTGGTCAGTTCAACAGACAGGAAGTAATCTTTATATCATCGCTGGTTATTTTTCTTGCTATAGATGGCCGCAGTAAGGTTGCCCATGGCAACAGGTTGATCATGGTGGATCATCTGATGAACCTAAAACCTTAAATCCCCAAATTATTCAAACCCCAGACAAGTTCTGGCTGAAAAGTTGACTGGAAGTAAAGGTGATGAACTGGACCAGCTGAAGAGTAGGGTGATGGTAAAGAGGCCTTGCAAGGGGAAAGACTTTGGGATCAACATAAAAAATTTATCATTTTAATAATTGAGAACACAGAGACTAAATACTTCATCCTTCTCATCAGACTGGGAAAACCGGGTTTATACTGGGAGAACTGGGACCATGCTGCCCAGTGAATGTTTTAGGTTTATTTCTGCAGACAGATCCGTTATATTTTCTTTTTTTTTTTTTTTTACTAAAATGAAAAATAAATTCCTTTAATTTAAGCAAAATACAATAAAATCCACAAAGACAAAACAATTCCAACAAAAGAACAGGATAGAAACACCTGAGATGAAGTGAAAGAAGAGCAGGGTGGTCTCCATGGCAACAGCACAACAAACGGAGAGAAGAAGAAGAGGAGACACTCGTGAAGATCAAAGTGAAGTGAAGGTCCTGATCCAGCAATGATCTGATTAAGGATCTGATTTAATCTCTATGTTTTTATTTGGTTTTATTTAGTTTTAGCTTTTTTTATCTGTAATGAGCTTTTATTTAATCACATGTACTGCTTTAGAACTTGCATTTAATTGCATCTATGGTAATCTGAGTAAAAAGTTCTATCAAAGCAGCAGCTTGTTTATCATAAGCAGGTTCTGGGATCCTGAACTGAAGAAGTGAACTGGAGGTTCTAGCCCTAAATGATCAGACCAGAGCGAAGGAGGACCAGTATACAGCCTGGAGATCCAAACGGACTGAGAGGAACTGGAGACGTTTCATGACGTCTCACTTCTCTGCTTCCTTCAGATATTCTTCCCTCCTCATTTAAAGCCAGTGTTTTCTGTGATGCAATGTTCACAAGAACTTCCTCGCTGACCGAGAAGAACAAAGCCGACAGGTGAGTTCAGGTTCTAGCTGATATTTTTCTGTCCTTTGGTTCCGTCCAGCTCCTTCTCTCCTGATTCTGCTCCACTCCACCAGGCAGGTCATTAGTCATCAGGTGCTTGGCTGCTGATTGGCTCCTGCTTGGGGTGATGATGATGTGTTTCCGTGGAAACCGGGATGAGTTTTATGGGGAGGTCCTCCTATTGGATGGCAAGAGGCTGCATCTGACCTCTGAGCAGGGCATCAAGGTGAAGGTCACCTCCTGTTCTCTGATTGGTTCATCCTGCTCAGAGCGGCTTAACTCCACCCTCTCTGCCCCCTTAGAGGTCTTCCAAGGCGGCGGCCATCTTCCAGCTGGTGGCTTCTCACCTGAACCTGGTCCAGGTCCAGTTCTTCGGACTCAGATTTTGCGACAACAAACAGCGTTCGGTGAGAATAAACACAGACGATGCGATGCTGTGTCATGGTGTAACCTCAGAGATCATGTTTCTCGTTTGTTCCAGTTCTGGTTGGATCCGACCAGAACTCTGCTGCAGCATCAAGAGCTCAGTAAGGATGAACATTTTTATTCAAATGCTTTAGATTTTTATTTCGTTAACTTTTCTCCCTGGTTTGTCTCAGTCGGGCCTCCATACATTTTCTACTTTGGAGTAAAGTTCTACGTGGAAGATCCAGTGAAGCTGACGGACGAAACTACAAGGTCTGGTTGTATGGAGTGAAGTTTGCTCCATAATTGCTATAAAAAAAGGAATCGGTTTTTAATGGAAATCCAATCTGGAAATAAGACAAAAAAAAAACATCTTCTTCATAAAAGAGAGTGACTTAACAGTTCCAAAATAAAAAAATACCTCTATAAAACCTCGAACTCAAGGCTATTTCTTTAAGTTTGAATTGAAAAAGTTTCCTGGATGGAAGAGAAACGTCTTCAAACTTGGAAACAAAGTCCAGTGGATTGTTTTTAACTTTTTTTTTTTTCATGTTTTATTTTTTCAAATTTTATTTTTTTTAAATTAACTTTTTGAGATTAAATTTACAGATTGGATTTAACAGATCACTCTCTCTTCACTTCTAGAGGCAGGATTTCCGCTGGATTGATGAGAAAAATCACATTTCTACTGTCTTGCATAATGTATGTTAGCAACATTTTTATTGGTCACGCACAAGCAGATTCTAGTAATTATAAATCTAAAAAAATATTTAAAAAAAACTAAGGTTTGAAAATCTAAATAACAAATAAATATTGAAAAAAAAGAAAATAATGATTTGAAAAATTTTCATCTAGAAAAACAGAAAAGTTACTCTTAAAACAAAAGGTTCACTTCAGGACTGTATTTATTTTATTTTTTTTCAAACATCCATTAATGAGTTAACCACTTAACGAGGTTTAATGAGTTCATCTTTATCAAATCCAGAACCTGACCATAAAACAGCTGATATGAAACTTGAATTGCCACCAGGATCAAAGGTCAGACATACTCCTGCTTTTCAATTCAATTCAGTTTATTTCTATAGTGCTAATTCATAACACTGGAAAAGATCAAAATCTAGATAAGTCATTTTTTCTTAAAATAAGTGCATTTCTTCTTAAATTGAGGAGATTAAAGAGATATTTTGCCAATGGAACAAGACAATTTAGATTTAAAATAAGAAAACTCAATTACATTGTCTTATTCTAAGTGCATATTATCTAATTATCTTATTTTAAAGGTAAAAATACTAATTCCATTGGCAAATTATCAAATTTACCTATTCAAATCAAGGGTAAATACACTTAATTTAAGACATTTTTACTTATTTCTAGATCATTTTTGCAGTGAACACACCTCATCTCAAGGCACTTTACAATTCACCAGATCATCCAGTCAAATTGATTCAAAGTTTTCTATCTAAGGAAAACCAGCTGATTGCATCGACTCATTGACTCTTCAGCAATCCCTCACACTAAGCATACTTGTAACGACAGTGGAGAGGAAAAACTCCCTTTTAACAGGAAGAAACCTCCAGCAGAACCAGGCTCAGTGTGAGCGGCCATCTGCTGAGGCCCACTGGGGTTCAAGGAGACAGAAGCAGACATAGAAAAAGAAGCAGAGATTTAAAAAAAAAAGCAACTGTCAACCGGCTACACAGGCGGCCCCGTCCAGGAAACACACAGCCAGGCAGACGAGCTCCGAGCCAGCTCCCATGTCAGAGGATGAAGAGAGCACATCCAGTTAGTCACAGTCAGAGAAACAGGACTACACTGGAAAACAGGCCAAGCTCCAACATCTAGAAACAAAGGTGTTGATGGCAGCAGCACAGCTGATATTTCTCTCCAGGATGGAGTCACAGCCAAACAGGAACAGACCAGATGAAGCTACTATGAGAAAAAGCAGAGAGAGCAGAACGTTAGAGATTGAACTAACAGATTATGCAGAGTGGGAGAATAGAGATAGAATGAAGCAGAAAAAGGGGTCCCTATGTCCTCCAGCAATCTAAGCCTATAGTAGCATAAATAAAGAGATAGAGAAGAGAAGCTATAGCGATAAATTATCAGCTGCTCTCCAGATGCTCTGACCTGTTTCCTGGGGTCTCCACTAGGGGGCACTCCACAGAACCAGAGACCATCTATGACCCCTATATTCTATTACCCTCCTTTCTGCCCAGGCAGGTCCGACACTTTTAAAGCTGCATCGCTGAAACTGATGTGGACACCTGATGGTGACGCGGTTGTTTGTGGTTTCAGGGGTCAGTTTTACTTGCAGCTCCGTCAGGACATCCAGAGAGGGGTTCTGCCATGCCCCGCCCACCTTAAACCCCACCTTTTGGCCCTGATGCTGCAGGGTGAGGGTCACAGAGACGCCAACGATCACTGATCAATGAGCTTAGAGCAGCATGAGACCAGCAGCTGTGTTTCTCTGTCTCAGCGGACCGTGGGGACCACTGTGGAGAAACAACGTCTGAGGACCAGCAGGAAGCTCAGCTCATCCATCAAACACTGAGGTACACAGGAAGTTAATTAATGCATCAGATTCTGATCATCAGCTCTGTGATCGATTAGTTATAGACTCTTCCTGTTGCTGTCCAGCGGAGTCCCCCGCCTTCAGGCTCAGAACCACTTCCTGTCCCTCTGCAGCTCGCTGCAGATGTATGGCGTCACCCTGTTTGCCGCCTGCGTACGTTGACCCTCCCCCCTCCCAGCCATTGACTCATCAGTTCACCATCTGAGTCTCATGGGTCTGTGTCTCCTGCAGGGGCAGAACCGCACCGAGTACTTCCTGGGCCCAACCCCAGTGGGTGTGGTCATCTTCAAGAACAAGGTGCTGGTGGGAAAATATTTCTGGTGAGTGAGATCTCCCCACATGTCACCGACGACCAATATGGCTGATCAGATTAGATTTGAGAGTGGCAACACCTGCTTATCAGCTGATCTGACTGCTGATTAGAGATCAGTAACAGAAACTAACGGCAGATTAAATGTGATACTGATCCATAAGAAGAACACTCTTCCCTGCGTTCTTATTCTGCAGCATCTCATCTCATCTGAGGACCTGGAATCTACAATCATCAGACCTTTAGCATGAAAACATCCTGACAGAAAGACACATAGAAGAAAGTCACAGTAGATAGGAGTCATTCAGGATGTTTTCGTTTCTACTAAAGGTCTCTATGTAAAAACATTAAAGGGGTGATAGAATGATTCTATAGGGTATCTGGTCCTTCAGGTCTCTAATAGGGTGTGTAACAGTGGTTGGGCTGAAAATGTCACATTACCTGTTCTATGAGCCCTAATGCAGCCTGGTTAAAAGCCCTAGAATGAAACCACAGGTTTTCTTCCTTTTATGGTGTGATCATGAATATTTAGATGAGCTGTGCTCTGATTGGTTGGTTTACAACGAACCAAGCTGCTGAGCAAAGACGCATCATAGCAACAAGCACTCACTCACTGAAAACATCAGATTGTTGATATGGTAGGGTGACCAGACGTCCTCTTTTTCCCGAACATGTCCTACTCTTCATACCTCTTAGGGGCCCCATCACTGACACCTCGTAGGCCCCCTTCGCAATTGTAGACAAGGACGTCTGATTGCAGACGTAATGATGCGAAAAATTCCTCTTAAACCCACCTGACACTAGATAAACTGAGCTAACTGTGTATGGTTCATTAGACGGTTTGTAAAAAATATGCTTATATAATATGTTTCAAACCGCAATAAAGATCTTAAAATTTATTTTTTTACACTACGCCTTGGAATTATGGGTAATCCAGAGTGTTGTACCTAATATGGGGCCCATCCAGACAATGTTGATTACCTGCTTATTGTTGTGTCGTTACGCCATTGATTAAAAACACTTATCATTTATTGAACAGTATGTAATCATTTTATATTTAAAGTACTTTCAGAAGTTTGAATTCTGAATATGAGCGGACTTTTCCTTTAAATCTAATATTTAATCATAGAGCTGAGAGTAAAATTAAACAAAAGGAATTTTCAAAGCTAATAAATTCAGTTTCAAGTTATTAAATTCGGTTTCATTTGAATAAAATTTCAAGTGTTTCTTTAAATTTCAGAATACAGATTGGGTCCCTGAATATCACTTTCTGATGGGGAAAGTTTCTGATCATATTTATTCTGCATCTTTTTCTAAACTAAACTTAAAGATTGTCTTCAATGAAAGAAAAGAACAGAAGTTCATCAATCATAAAAAAACAGGTGGGATTCTCAGATACATGAAACCAAAACCATACCCGCCATCTGGTCTGTTGGAAAGAGTTGCTGCCCTTTGGATGATTAAAATATATAAAAATTATATAAAATGTTTTCTCAGACTGACTGAGTTCTGCAGTGATGTTGTTTTAAATATGGCGGTCTGGAGAATCCCTTCCCTCTGGTTCCCTCAGATGATAGCAGCATCTTTGAGAACCAGAGACCGGAGCAATCAGTGGTCAGATCTAAGCAGGCGTTTCCCATCATGCATTGCAGCAGCTAACGCAGCTCATCCTGGATCCTGACTCAGCTTCAGGTCTCCTGTCTTCTGTTCTTCAGGCAAAGAATCACCAAACTACGCTTTAAGGACGAGACCTTCGAGCTCGAAGTCTGCAGCAGAAACGTGAGCTCCCATTGGCTGACAGATGATGATGAGGAAGAGGTTGATGAAGATGGTGATCAGATTGTGTTTCAGGGCTCGGAGGCGTCGTTCTTCTTCCAGATGTACGATCGCTGTGACTGCAGGCGTCTGTGGAGGTGCTGTGTCGAACATCACGCCTTCTTCAGGTAATGAGGGAACGTCTACATGAAACAGCAGCAGGGTCGGAACCGGCTCTGGATGGTCCGGTTTAGCAGAAACATCTACAGGAGGAGAGAACGCCAGGAGCATAAAGGCTGTAACTTCATTTATTTAATCAAATAACTTTCAGACTGTCATGCATTGTTCTGTGAACTCGCACCTAACTGGCTGCGTGTTTGAGCAACAGATTAATGTGCAGCTCCAGTTCAAAGGAAACAGTTAACTTTACACACATTTTAAAGTCGTAGGGAAATCATATTTAAATATCAAAACGTTCTGGATTAAACATGTTTATAAATGAACTCTTTATCAGACCATTTTGTTTTAAAAAAAAATCCTTTCTCAAAATCTGTGGGTTTTTTCCGTTATCTTATTCAGGCCAGTTAGTTCTACGTCTAGCCTCGTGAGACCATCCTGATCTCGCGAGCTTTCAAGGTTTCACTCGCAGATCAATCTGGAGACTCTCTGTTAAAGAAATTTTTTAGCCGATCACCAAACAAACGTCCAATCAGCGTTGGCTTTGAGGCGGGTTGAGGTGTGACGCAACGAGAAGCGCGACAGTTCAGTCTAAAGAACATGGCGGCTTCAGCCGATGAAACTAGCGTTAGCGTGGCTATGGAGCAAGTTTTATCGGAATTACAGAGTATTTCTTCACTGAAAGAAGAGCAAAACACTGCTCTGGAGGCTTTTCTCAGAGGAAAAGATGTTTTTGCTCTTCTCCCGACTGGCTTGTGGTTGTGTTTCCGTCGTCGCTCTGTTAGTACGTCATATGCTTCGTTGATCTGATTGGTTTATTTGGCCCGTCTATCACCAACATAGGCCAATCAGCTAACCAGTATTTTCGCCCCTTCCCAAAATTACTTCAACGGAGTCAGGTTAATTAGAAACCTTGTTATTGCCAAGATTCATGCTTGACCTTCACCATGTACTGCTAGAATTATAAGGCTACGAATAAGGATATATAAGGCAGTACAGCTGCTTCTATATTTGGCAAGCCAGCCAGAATATCCTACATTAGCATCTAAATTCATAGGTCGCAGCTAATGTACGTAACGGTTGAAATCAGAATCCTTTCCTTTCCCAATGAGTTGCGTCCCAGTGTTCACGGGGATGGACGTCTGTGTCTTCGGCAGGCGTAGAGCTAACAGAACTGGCAGCGTTGCGAGGCAAGGGCTCAAACATGTACGGCTGGAAGCCTTCTACACCAAACCAAGCTTCTGCCGGGCCTGGCGTCCTCTTCCACAACATCTTTGTCCCCGCTTTCCTCCTGTAAATAAAAAATGGATGACGGAGGAGACTCATCCAGGACCTCCGACACTAAACTCTCCTCCTCTTGCATGTTTCCGCTGACCATAGCGTTCCTTGACAGCGTCGTTTCTAAGTCACCAATTTAGTGCTACTTGGTCCCAATGGAATTTCCCATTGGGAACCTACTAGCACTAAGTTGCTAACTGGTTAGCAAGATGCTTCTGACAAACCGGCCGCAACCAAACATGCTTGCGAACCTTCCGCAACACAGAGACAAACAGGACAAACAACCATTCACACACACACTCCCACCTAAGAGAAGCCAGTTCACCTAATAGTCTTGTTTTTGGACTGAGGGAGGAAGCCGGAGTACCCAGAGAGAACCAGACATGCTCTGGGAGAACATGCAAAGTCCATGCAGAAAAATCTTGGGTCAGGAACTGAATCTGCGACCTTGTCGCTGCAAGTGCTACCCACTGCTGCACTGAACAGACCCTATTTTTCTGTTAATGTATTGGAAATTCAGCTATCTAACAGTATCAATAATCAATCTGTTTATTTCATGTTATATTTATTCGTTTCATGATATATTTATTTCATTTTGCCTCATTTAACCTTTGAAACCCTTTAAAGTAAAGTCTTATCATACAAACATACTGACCTGTTGCTACGTCACGGAAGTTACAAACTGATTTTGTGTTTGCAGGATGTCGGACGGAAACATGGCGACGCTGCGTCTGAAACACAGCAGGTAAACGGTCTCCGCCAACCGTGGGATCAGAAAAATACAGCCGTTCATCATGTTTTTCATCAATCCTGCAGTTTCGCCCGTTCTTCATCTCTGACTCTTCCTCGGCTAAAAGGCAACCGGCTGAAAAGTCTTGACAAGAAAACAGCAGCAGACGATTGTTCGAAAACCACACAGTTCAGTACGTTTAAATTCTTTCACTGTTTGTTTGCAAACCCTCTGTTCAAAACCCCTGAAAAAAAGACAGCCTCAAAATAAAAATAATCCTAATAAAGTTTTAACCCTTATATAAAGATTTTTCTGTTTCTTAGGATTGTTTATTATTGACCAAAAATGGTCTAATAATAGCAGGTTTGCCAACTTTGTTTGAAATAAGAACTGTAATTGAGCTGAGTGCTTTGGCTCCACCCCTTTTTTCTGTCAGCCAATCAGAAAGCAAGTGAGATCAGTGAACCGATAATCCGGCAGATGGCGCCTGCTGCTGTTCAGAGGTCAGAAAGAAATTAGCTCTAGAAATAGAGTTAGAGTTCTGATTCAACTGACCCCGCCCCTCCCAAACAGGTCAGAGGGCGGAGCTACGGTTGATCTCATGAAGCCCAGTGCACCATGGGAAAACAGCCAATCTGTAAAGTAAGCAAACAACTGGTTGTAGCGTCTGTAATTTCATTTCTTGAATCATATCATTGCTGCACATCAGATCTCCACATTTTCTAATCCCAGAACTACTCCTCATGTAATCTGATTACAAGTCAAAAAGTCTGACTGAGAATAATCTGATGAAGATTCTGTTCCGTGATGTCTGATTATAAAACATAATATGTGTTTATCTATAGTCCTTTAAATTTAATCAGATTATTGCTGCAACTAACTATTATTTTGCAAATCAGTTCGTCTGTCGATTTTTTTTTATTTTTTATAATTAGATAGTAAAAGTTTCCTTAAAGAATATTTTTTTAAACAAAATTGAACCAGGTGGAAGTAAAACTTTTACACTTCAGAAGGAGTTCTGGGTGGAGAATATTGACAAATACTTTTTGTTTTGTTTTGTTTTTTTATCTTAAATGCAAAATGCTTATATATATTTTTTTTACAATTTTGATATAATTACTGCTCTAAGTGGTTCGCCCTGTCAGCTAAAGGCATGTCTTAAAGTCTCTATACTCCATTTAACGATTAATCGATTACTGAATTAGTTGACGATTATTTAAATAATCGATTAATTGCGATTAATCCGATTAATTGTTTCAGACCTAAATCAGATTACTGCACCGGCTCCAACAGCAATTACAAAAATCAGATTTTCACTCAAACATAATTACAGCACGCATTCATTTCATACCTGCTCTGGTCAGTCACAGAGAAGGGAAATCACTGTTTCTGAATTTTTTCAATATTCCTCCTGTTTCCTGTAATCCAGACATTTATTCTGGATGTAATCTGATTACCAACGTGTTTGTTTCCAGAGGCCTTTTCAACCCAAAGTTTCCATCAAACATCAGAGAAGAACAAGGAGGTCAACAAAGGTGACATAGAAACTAACTAACTAAGTGAATTATAAACTGACAGTATGACTGTCCTAGTTGACAAATTAATTGAGTAAGTGACTAATTAACTAATTAACTGACTAAATGACTGACTAATTACTTGACTGCATGCCTGTCTTAACTAAATAACTAGTTGACTGACTGTTCAATTAACCAGATAATTTGTTAGATGACTAACTTACTGAAATACTGACTTGGTAACTGACTAGAATAACTAAATATGACTAACTGGCTATTTAACTTGTTAGCTTTCTGACTGAATGTTTTACTGATTAGGTGATTGAGTAGTTGACTACCAAGTTGACTGAGTGGCTAAATAGGTTACTAACTACCTCACTGAATAACTTACCAATTAACTAACTAACTAACTGACTAACTAACTGGCGAATTAAATGAGTAATTAACGGACTGATTGAATGAATGAATGAATGAATTATTACTAATAAGTAGTTAACCTGTCTGTGTTTCAGGCGTAGCAGAAGTCTTGATGGTGATCGACCAACCAGAGGACAGAGGAGGAGGTCAATTTTAGAGTCTGACCGTCCGCCCTAACGCCTACATAGAGCACTTTATTGGGATAACGCCATTTTAAATGGATGTTCGAACGTTTAGTCCATGAAAAAGTAGTGGATTCGAAATATCCCACAATGCATCTTGAAAAGTAGTGATCATCCATGGTCAGTAGATTAACAGATATATCCCAGAATGCTTTGCAAGAGCTCTTCTCACAAAGCATCATGGGATATGTTGTGGTGGTGTTAAAGAACAAAGATGGAGCAGGCAACGTGCGGGGAGGCGGAATTACATGAACAAATGAATGAAAAGTAGTGATCATCCGTCCAAACGGTCAGTTAACTGAGTTCACTATAAACTCCACTATATAGTGATGGAGGGATTTAGGGGTTAGGGCGAAGGTTAAGACACAGCCTTTGTTGGAAACAAAAATGGAACCAATATCAAATATAATGTTTGAAACCATGACAGGTCTAGTTCCCATGGCAACACCAGCAGTGGCAGTGAATCTGGAAGGATGAGTACCCGAAAACAACGCCACAGACGGTAAGAAGAACTGTACACTCGGAGGTTGCCATAGTGACCATGCAATCCTGTTTCCTTTTAGCAGTGGGAGTTAATGCTTTGTATCTTTTTTGGTAGGCGGAGTCCTGAAGCCCAAATATGGAAGCACATCCAGTAGGTTCCGCATTAAGCTACAGTAGAGTACAACATATAATTTGTAACTAAATATCTGCTACATTATGGTGTATTTACTAAAGGCACGGTTAGACCTGAAGCTCCGATCAAATGAAGGAAGACTTACAATTACACATTAAAAAATCAGAATATATTTAAAATGTTTACTTCAGTAAATAAATAGACTTTTGTATGTTTTACAGTGAAAGTCAACTTAATAAAATCTACTGGTTGACTTTGGGCCAGTATCAGGGGTTCTGTTCATCTGTAGGCGGGAGGTCATTCTTAAAGTGTAACTCACCCTGCTGTAAAAAAAATAGCCCCACCCCCAGACACATTTTGAAAAATGCCAACAATGTGCTTGGTTCTATTGAGGGGCTGGGCTAAGTATGGAGGTGGGGATTTAGCTGGGGAGGGGGTTGGATGGGAGTAAGTGGAAGCTCGCTTATTTTACATATTAAAAGAGGAATCCTGGGAAAGAAACATTTCCACATATTCCACATTAAGTGATTTGAAACATTTCACTGTTTAATGAAATCACTGAATAGTTTTTGCTGAAGTAAATGAACTTAAAACAGAGAAAGGATTTGAAATCAGGATAAAGCACCTAAAGAGAAAATGAGTAAAATTTTAAACACTATTCCACGCAGTTATGTGTGGGCTGGGCTAAGCCCCCGGGGTCTCAGGATCCTAACAACGCCTCTGGTAATCACTCTGTTTCTACAGTAGATCAGGAAGTCAGTAACTTTCTGAATGTCAACAGGAAGCAGCTGGTGGAGCCTGAAGGTCTAAATGACAGACAGACAGAGGAAATACCATATAAGGAAGTTAGGTAAGGACCAGAGGGGGGACTTTGATTTGAAGACTTGGGTCTTTCTCAATTCACAACAACTTCAGTAGGGAGTCATGTTCTCGCCAAGTATGTCCTTGAGAAGAACAACGAAAAGTCAAAGCCAGCGGTACTTCCCACACGGCTATGCAAAGAGAAGGCTGCTGAAAACAAACTTACGTTAGCCCTGCCTGCTGCAGGCGGGCTAACGTTAGCCTTGGCTGCTGCATACGGGCTAACGTTAGCCTTGGCTGCTGCATACGGGCTAACGTTAGCCCTGGCTGCTGCAGACGAACTAACGTTAGCCTTGGCTGCTGCAGTCGGGCTCATGTTAGCCCTGCCTGCTGCAGACGGGCTAACATTAGCCCTGGCTGCTGCAGACGCGCTAACGTTAGCCTTGGCTGCTGCAGACGGGCTAACGTTAGCCTTGGCTGCTGCAGACGGGCTAACGTTAGCCTTGGCTGCTGCAGACGGGCTAACGTTAGCCCTGCCTGCTGCAGACGGGATAACGTTAGCCCTGGCTGCTGCAGACGGGCTAACGTTAGCCCTAGCTGCTGCAGTCGGGCTAATGTTAGCTCTGCCTGTTGCAGGTGAGCTAACGTTAGCCCTGCCTGTTGCAGGTGAGCTAACGTTAGCCCTGGCTGCTGCAGATGGGCTAACATTAGCCCTGCCTGTTGCAGGTGAGCTAACGTTAGCCTTGGCTGCTGCAGACAAACTAACGTTAGCCCTGGCGGCTGCAAGGGGGCTAACGTTAGCCCTGGCTGCAGGTAGCCTCGGAGGTCCGCTGGTTGCCACATTCCTCTCAAATCCGAACTTTTAAAATTACTCACTAAATCATTAAATGTGCCACATAGTGACGCTTAAAAGTATAATGTTTTTGCCTCAAATTATCTTAAAACATACTTTTATAGAACGGCAATAAAAAAAGTAAACTTTTAAGTTAATACTCTGAGCTCTGTGAGCGCTAACATTGAAGCTGCTGCTGCCGCAGTGCATGATGGGACAGCTGTCAGTCTGGAGGGCGGACAAGTCTGCTCTGATGCATGCTGGGTAAAGAGGGAGGGGCCAGAACAACATCCGGGGACTTTGTCCGTTCTCTGTTTTGTGTTCTTTTGAACCGGAACGTTACTAGTGCTGAGGCTGATAATGATTCACAAGTACATTAGAGTGCGCAAGTACACATATTGAGAAACGACCCTGGATTCAGTCAGAGTCACAGATTTGATTATTTAAAACCAAACTGGGTTGTTTTAGAACAGACTTCACTTTGACTTCAGCACCTCTGCTGAAATGAAGCTTTAACTAACGTAAAAAAACAAACCCCTAATAATAACAGAGGTTGCTTGAGTCATTATTATGAGAGATTATTTATCTCACAAATAGGCCAATAAAAAATAAAGTTCCTCAGAGATCAGATTTAAAAGAAGAGAAGTTCTGCCTTGTCTTTTTTTTTCCTGAATTGCAGAGTTTCAGCTAAACCAATAAGAATGCATCGTTCTTCAAGGGGGTGGCGACATCGACGGTGGGCGTCAGCTTCAGAGCTGCGGTCAGTGATGTCATCAGTAGCCGATACCATGGCCAATACCAAACAGGTGTATGTGTACATTCATTTTTTTATTTATGTTTTAGGTCTAAAGTGGAGGTGGTGCTGCCTCTGTCCGTTACCATGGCAACCGCCACCTATCCAACAGAAGGGCCACTCAGCCAGCAAGGCGGCCAGAATACGCATGATGCTACCACGGCAACAGCAACCAGTGCAAGGCCTCTGAGGACCAGCAGGGAGTGTAAAGACTGGAAAACATAGAAAAAGAATTTAAAGTAGTTTTTTTCTAACATCGCCATGGTAACCCTGACAGTCCATGTCCACCTGAAACAGCTGTTTCCATTCTAGTGGATGTAAGGATGGGCCAATGGATGGTCACATATGGAGTAAAGTTTGTTCCATTATTGTTGCAAAGAACGTGTTCTGTTAGAAATGGCCCCTCATCTGGGCAAAACCGAAATGAATGAGAACCAAACTGCTTTTTGCAATTTTATCAGGAGATTACGAACATATTAACTAGAACTGGATGTTATAGTTAATTAATAGGTCATTCAAATTAAGGGTAAAACCAATTAATGATTATTAGTTAAATGATTTTAACTGATATCTGCTTACGCTCTCTGCCACATTAAAGTCTTTTATCGAACGCTGGAACTTTACTGTTTGCCACAAAATGTGAGAGAAAAAAGCTTTAAATGTTAAGATTATCTGTTGGCTTGTTGTTGTTGTTTTTTTTTATACATTCCCTGCACCATGTTTTTTTTTTTTTTGTCTGTCTTTTTATTTCTTGCTTTATGCTTCGGTTCTGGTTTGGTTTTTATCTCTTAAAGTCGAAATCATAACTATAATTATGACTTTCTATTTGACTTTTATTTTTTACTTTCATGTGGCAGAAATGGGCTTCCATAGATGGTTTTAATGATAAGATTAAAAGTATTTTGGTTTGCTTGTAATTTGTATTTATCACAAAAAGCATTACAAGAGAAAAGAAGTATTTATCTGTTGACTAAATGTAAAAACACCTTTTTTCATCCCATTGATTTGTATTGTACTGTAATATAACAGGTATTCCATTTGGGTGAATTGGTGTAAAGGTTTGATTGTATAAGATTTTCCAATTCCTTAACGCTTGCTGGTGAAAATGTGAAAGTTTGACGAAGACGTTGAATCATAAAATACTTAATGACGAATTCCTTACAGTTTTGTTGTGTTTTCTTTTTATACTTGGGGGATAAATATAATATAAAAAACATAATTGACATTCAGGGAGGCATTTACTAGTGATGGGTTGATGAGGCGTCATGAAACGTTTCGACACATTACCAAACTGTATTGATACTGTGTCGATACTGTGTCACTGAATACTGACACCTGCTGGACATTAAAAATCCCTACAGGCAACCTAGTTGACAGTCAACTGACACTGATTTGATGACCTATTATATACACTAATATGATGCAATTCATTGTATGATGCATTGTATTATTATTAAAACATATTTGATATTTTAGACACAGTCAATGAATAATGAGAACCTGTATCATAATGTAATAATCTCTAAGTAAACATGTAGTAAATGAAGATGCTTGTTCACTGGTATTTTTTATTCAAAAAAATAAGTTGTTGCAACGTTTTGAAATTCAGTCTGTTGCGCTTTTTTGATATTAGTTCTCCAGCTGTGGAAAACACCCGCTCACACGGCACAGATGAAGCTGGAGTGCACAAAAATTTTAAGGCCAGGCAGAAGAGGTTTGGATAAACCGTCCTTTGGTTTTTCCAATATACAAGAGGATCCTGGGACCTCGCAATATTGCCCTCTGCCATGTATCTCTGCACCTCAAGGATGGCATCAGCTGTAGCACTTTTGGTCTGACTCCCCACTTCGAGATCAAAATGTTCCCAAGGTCATCTTAAAAAAAAAAAAAAAAAGTATTTTAGTACATGATTTACAAACAACAAAGAAATGATGCTCAATATCATGCCTGAAGTGGGGGCAGACAGCTGTTGTGAAGATGTTCCCGGCTGGGGCTCATTTGAGCTTCCAACTATTGAGGCACATTCTGTCCGCAGCCTGCTGTACTTCCATTTACACTTGTTCCTGTTCCTCCTCGTACTTTTTGGCCAACAGTTGTTTGATGGTCTGAAAACAACACCAAGTCAAAGCAGAAGAAAATCAATATATTTAAAATAAATTTGATGAATAAACTACCACTTTAGATAATTTCCACACAAACCTTTCTGGTTGGCAAAACATATGAGGGCTCAAGGAGCTGAACCAGCTCCCTGAACCCTTCATTCTCCACAACAGCGAGGGGCTGGCAGTCCTTTACAATGAAATTAAGCACAGCCTCATCAAGCATCTGCTTCCTGGAAGCTTGATGGTTAAAAATGAGAAAGTGTAAATTATTCAGAATTATCAATAAAACAAAGTCAGTAAGTTGTAAAATACCTGTATACCTGAGTTCATCATGGGTGTATCATGGATTTCACTCTCATGCTTGGCCCTATAATGCCTCAGCATTGAGGAGGTGCTGTTATTTAAATATGCAAGCTCTGTTGAGCAATTGCGACATTTAACCTGCAGAAAATAACACGAACAGTAAACTAAAGGTCACTTTGAAATGAATTTCTACTCAGAAAATCAAGTGGAAACTCTGAGAGGAACAGGATGAAACAAGGAAATTAAAACAAATACCTTATTTTCCGAAATGACATCAAAGTGGTTCCACACAGCAGAAACCTTTCTTTTTGCTTGAGGAAGCTCCATAATTTTTGATGAATTTTATATTCGCAAAACACGCAAGATTGTTTTGGCAGATGCGCTTCGTTATAAAGGCTTGTCAATCAGTTCGAAACATCGGTCACGTGACCGATACAGGAACTGTTTCGGTCACGTGACTTTTCCGTAGCGATACACACGTCGACACAGGTTTCGCTCTATGAGACCGACACATGCGCCAACGCATCGGTGTTGCCCGACCCATCACTAGCATTTACCATTAGGCAATACTAGGCAGTTGCCTAGAGCCCCAAGTTTCTGCGGGCCCCATAAAACTCTGTTTACATGTATGGGTAGTAAAACTATTCCTTGTTTGTGCACATTTATTATGTTTTTGATAAAAATCCTTTTGCTAAAATGCTACTCGAGACTTTGGAGACAACATCTAAAAGCAGCGAACTCTGCTCTCCAGAGCGAGTAGATTGGTAACCCCACCTCCTGCTCTCCTCTATCTTGTCTGCTGTCATGATTCATGCAGCTATTATTTCATCCAAATGAAAAATGGAGAACAGATAAGCAGATCATGGCTTGTCTACAGTGAAAAGAAGGACTGGGTTATTTACTTTGGCCTTTTTGGAAACACAGGAAGGAGCAATCAGCTAAGTGAGCTTAGTGCTTGGAAAAAAGCTTTCATTCCTTTAGAGACAGCATGAAAAGTCAGCTGAGTACAAAACATAGAGAGGAAAACAAGAAGAAAAGGGACAAGAAGAGAGGGACACAACCTAGAACAGATAATGGATGTCTATTCTATTAACATTTCTCTATCTGTAGAATGGGGCTGTTTGATCTGTTGTCTTCTCCATTCAGAGGGCCCCCTGCCTGTCTTTGCTTAGGGCCACAAATTTCCTAAATCCGCCCCTGTCAAAAACAGCAGGTTTACATGTTAGGACTTTGAAAAAAGATTGATAGAGAAAGATGACAGAAATAAACACCTTATTTACTTTCATGTTTAAGTTAAATTACTGATATATTTCTATACTATTGGGTTTTTGGATTGTTACAATCTTAAACGTTTGTTGTTAAATTAAAACTTGGTAAAATCATCAAATGGAGGAACGTGACTGGGTCACGTGACCCTCCCCATCGTGACGCAGAGTCAGCTGACTGCAGAGGAAGCTTCAATCCTCCTCACGACCTTCATCGCATCGCTCTGTTTCTGCGGTTCTGTTCCAGGTTCTGCTCCCGGTTCTACCTCCAGAATGGCCAGTCAGTCTCAGGGGATCCAGCAGCTGCTGCAGGCTGAGAAGAGAGCGGCGGAGAAGGTGGCGGAGGCCCGGAAACGTGAGTATGACAGGCGGTCCGCTGTGAGCCTGCTGGGACCGGGTCAGAGCCGAACCAGAACCTGGGTAGCAGGTGGCTTAGACCGCGGGTCCAGTTGGATCGGTAGAACCGACCAGTGGGCTGATTTGAGGCCGCGCTGCAGAACTCCGCAATAAACTCAGCAGATTTAGATATTATCCTGAGCTGGGCGGTCGGTACCGGAACATTTCACCGAACCGAAGCCGGATCCGGCATCGACAGAGTCTGCTCGTTCCATCGGCTTACAGTGCAAAAGGTTCTGGTCGGTTCTTTTAGGTTCTGGGGGATGTTTTGACTGCAGTCCTGTCTGATCTCAACCGTTACTAGAACAGAACCGTCCGGGCTGTGAGGCTGAAACATGACCCGAACTACTCGGTTTAGAAACGGAACCAGAACTTGAACGGTTAGACGGGTTCGGTCCACAAAAAAATGGCACCTACAGGATCTTAAAAGGTTCCACTAACTTCTGTTTCCGGTCGCTGTCCCATGATGATGGCGTCACGATCAGGTTTTCCGAGGAGAGCTTAAATCCTGGTGCTGGATGAATAAAACAGGTGTTATGCCCAAAAGTGCATGCCTGCCGAAATATGCATCCCCAGTCGCGGGAGCGCGCCTCGCTCTGTTGAACTGCATATCGACGAGGAAAACGGATTAAAATATGTTCAATGGAGCTTAGGTTCTTATATTAATGATATAAAAACGTTTAAAAATACCTCTCGTGGGGAAAAAAGTTGTGGTCATTTGGCAGATTAATTTACAAAAGTACGGATTTGTTTAACAACATTAAATCCAAAGATTTTGACCATGGTACGGCTGATTTATTTGTTGTGGTCTCTTGCTATTTACACACAACACTAAACCGTGATAGCCGACGTGAGTTTTGAGTTTACAAAGCTTTCTCTTAAGTGGAAAATCAACAGACCAGTGAGATGCGTTCGCTGCGCGTCAGAAAGCTATGGTGCATTCAGGAGCATTGGAACATTTTAAACTTACAAGAATGAGGCATTAAACAGAACTGTATTTTTACTGAACTTCATTGTATTTTTTTTTTTTTTGTTTGTTTGTTTATGAACATCTGCTAGCTTTTTATTCTAAAAAATCTATAATATTACAGCAGTAATAAGGGGGCAGCCAAAAAATGCATCCCCCTTGTTTTTAACCTAAGAATTGTCCTACACACATGAAATTCACACTGGTACCTCAGCACACATGTGGAAGCAGGTAGAAATTGAAACATCAGCTACAAATCTATATTTCTGGAAAAAAGCAGGGGATGCCTGCCAAAAAATGCATCCCCTGCTATCTCAGAGGAGTTGACACTTGTACGTCTGTATTCCTGTATATTCATCAGTAATTAAGTACAAGGATCAGCAAATGCAAATTCTGCCCTGTAAAACAATGACAGTGCAATTGTTGCTTCATATGATCTGAAGCCCCATTTGGAGCTTTTAAACAGAATTTGAAAAACTTTGATAAATTGCTGCTGTAATATTATAGATTTTTTAGAATAAAAAGCTAGCAGATGTGCATAAACAAACAAATAAAAAATACAATACAGTTCAGTAAAAATACAGTTCTGTTTTATGCCTCATTCTTGTAAGTTTAAAATGTTCCAATGTATCCTGAATGCACCATAGCTTTCTGACGCGCAGCGAACGCATCTCACTGGTCTGTGAACGCTGTGCTGTGTAGATGCGCGTTTGATTTTCCACTTAAGAGAAAGCTTTGCAAACTCAAAACTCACGTCGGCTATCACGGTTTAGTGTTGTGTGTAAATAGCAAGAGACCACAACAAATAAATCAGCCGTACCATGGTCAAAATCTTTGGATTTAATGTTGTTCAAAAAATACGTACTTTTGTAAATTAATCTGCCAAATGACCACAACTTTTTTTCCCACGAGAGGTATTTTTAAACGTTTTTATATCATTAATATAAGAACCTAAGCTCCATTGAACATATTTTAATCCGTTTTCCTCGTCGATATGCAGTTCAACAGAGCGAGGCGCGCTCCCGCGACTGGGGATGCATATTTCGGCAGGCATGCACTTTTGGGCATAACACCTGTACCGGTCTGAGACGTTCATTTCCCTCTGGTTCCACTAATAACATCTATAAATTGAGCAGCTGAGGAATACTTGTGGTTCTGACAGAACTTGGATGAAAATTAGATAATTTCCTATTTATTATTTAGTTGTTTGATCAGACTGGAGCCACTCAGGTATTTAGGGTAACATTTATTAGCAGATAGAGGAAACTGTGTTCTCTGCTCAGGCTTCATAGTTTAGATGAATTCTATAGATCTAGTTTGGGATGACAGTTAAAGATCCCAGCTGTCAGTCAGCTCCCTCTGAAATGATCGGCTGGATAGTGGAGCTGGAACCATTGCACTCTTCCTCCTGGTTGTAGTTCACACAGGTGATCACATGTAAGTCGCACATATTTGGAAATGTGAACGGCAATGCAAAAAAATTAGGATTTCACAAAAAAAATTAGAATTGAGCATCAAGGCCTGCAGCGTGAACGTAGCCCATGTTTGGAAGCTTTGGTTTGATGCTCCTTGAATTAAAAACCCTGAATGACGTCATGAATAAGAGCGTTTAGGACTGAAGTTCTTGGTTGTCGAGGAAATAAGTTTGCTTGAATTTCTGCACTTTTTCTCAGGCTGCGTACATTCTTTTACATCCAGACGCGGATTTTCTTTTTTTTGTGCTTTTATGGAGCTAAATTTAGGCCATACAATTTCAAAATAATAATAATAATTTGAAGCTGAAAAAAATATAATTTGAGATGGGAAAATTATTTAGAATCCATAAAAAATATTTCAAACTGATACAATTAAAAACAATAACAATATGGTAAAACAAAATTGAAGCTAAAAATTATATCTTCTAAACCTAAAAAAAAAAAAAAAAAAGATTTAAAAAATCTATATTAAAACATTACTTGTAGGGGATAACAAACCAAACAAAAATGATTTAAAGCCGTTCAAGAACTTTCTGTTTTGGTCGATTTTTTTCTCCGCCTAGTGGACAAAAGCTATATTTTTCCTTAAGGAAGACAACTTTTCCCACGAGGATCAGCATGGTAAAGACCATCGCCTGGGACCTCCCTGTCCTCTGCAGATTGAACCACATTTCTGTTTCTATCCGCTGTCAAAGATGAACAGCCATGAGGCGATGAATCTAATTGTGGCGCAACAATGTCACATGACGATGATGAAAATAAAAAAAACATTAAACTTTTTGTACTGTATCCCACCTCCGTAACTCATCAGTGACTGATGTGCTGACTAGTTAAGAGCCTTGAAACGGATCAATATAAGCACCATTTCCACTACCCTTTTGAAACCATGCCGAGATTGGTCCGAGCGCAGTAACCGAGATAACGCTTGAGTGTAAACGGCACACACAACTGAAGCGGACCGTGCCAGACACAACTGAACCACGCTAACATGGTACTAGTTCATCAGTTTTTTAGTTCGATTTAGTTCGGCCTCAGATAACAAAGAGCGCATGAGCAGACCGCGTCGTCTCCTTACAGTTAGCCTCTGGAATCAGGACATTTCTGACATTCATAAAATTCCTAGATTCCCGCACGATTTCCAGTGATGATTCTGCTTAGCAGTGGGATGAGTCTCAACGTCTGTCATTGTTTCTTGCGTCTGGAAGGCCTGATTAGACGATCGTTTGTCGTATCCACTTCCCAAAAGCCGGGTCTGTCAAGTAAATTCACCAAAGGCTGCTTTCTTGGCCTGACGCTCCGCAAACTTCCTGAACGTTACGGGCGCTGCCATGTTGGTTTGCTTGTTTACCTCTAGAGAGCAGTAGTACCATAGATCGCCACTAGGAGGCGAGGGACCGTGCTAGGGTAGTGTGGAAATGGTCGTAAGGAACCGAGCTCGGCATGGATCGGTTTCAGAGGGATGGTGTAAACGGGGTAATAATGTTACGTCAGATAATTTCACAGTAAACGGATTAATCCCAGCAGGAAGGAAGGTGCATCATTGGCTGAATATCAGCTGTGAACACTTTGCATGAATATGCAAAATACCGTAAAGCAGTCTGCATATTTATAGTTGGTTTGTGTTACTGCCGCCCTCCTTAGAGGTGCTTAGTGTTGGTTTAAGGCGATACAGACCTCCTCAGGCCATGGCAGAGAGGTCTTTCAACTAGTATATTCACAAAAGTTATGAAATTATTTTATGAAGGTTGAAAAGTTTCTTAGTGTTGGTCTGAAACTGATATATATTTTTAGTTTTTTCTTTTCTTTTTTTAAATTTAACTTAAAAATTAAAGTGAAAAGTAGTTTTAAACATTTATTTTATTTACAAATCTTTTTTCACTTGTATGTTTCCATTTTTATTTATTTTAGTTTTAGATCTTTTTTCCTATTTCCTTTAATTTTGATTGATTTTGAATTTCTATTGACCAAATTTAGCTAAATTCTTCAACGGAGTATTATTATTATTTTTTTTTTTGAGAATGAAGTCATAAAATTATGAGAATAAAGTCGTAATATTATGAGAAGCTGATGTGCTAAAAGATTTCCTTATTTGTCAAACTGATGCCAAAGTATAACTTCACATAATTCTCCACATTCCTCATTTTAGGGAAGAAAGTGCTTCTTCTAAGAGTCGTCATAATATAACTTTATTCTAGTATTTTTCTGACTTTATTCTCATAATTTTACGACTTTATTCTCGATAGAAAAAGACTCTCTATCATTGCCCTAATACTTTATATTCTTTATCACCTAAGGATGAATAAAGCCCATAATTCATCTGATAAATGGACTAGAATATAAACTGTTTGTATGAAAGTTACTTTATTGGAACAATAAATAAACCAGAACAATGTTCCTGTGTCCTTCCTGCTGCTTAACAGCCATTAAAGGACTCTTTATTTCATACACATTTATGCTAAACTTCAGAGATTCTCAGGATGAACTAGATCCCAGTCTTGTCCTGGTGGGGTTGATCTGGTCGTTATCAGTGTTTCATGTGTTTCTGCAGGTAAGAACCGGCGTCTGAAGCAGGCGAAGGAGGAGGCCCAGGCTGAGATTGAACAGTACCGCCTGCAGAGGGAGAAGGAGTTCAAGACCAAGGAAGCTGCTGTGAGTTCCTCCTCTGTTCGTCCGCTGGTCCTTCTCCCTTTCTCCTCATTTGAAGCTTCTTGGTTCCTTCTTAGGTTTTCCTCTGATCCTCATTTGAGTTTGTTTTCCCCCCCAGTTTTTATTTTCATTACACTGTCACAAGTATCGAGAAACGAAATGGACTCTGCATTTAACCCAGGTGCCCCCAAAGTGGGTCCTGGAGGGCTGCTGTCCTGCAGGTTTTAGAGGTTTCTCTGCTTCATCACAGCTGATTTTGATGATTCCAGTTCAGCAAAAGCCTCTTAATCACCTATCAATGTGAATCAGCTGCGCTGGAGCAGAGAAACCTCTAAAACCTGCAGGACAGCAGCCCCCCAGGACCCACTGTGGGGATGCCTGATTTAACCCATCCCCTTGGGAAGCAGTGGGCTGCCATTGTGTGGTGCCCAGGGAGCAGTGTGGGGTTAAGGGTCTGGTTCAAGGACCCTGAGCGGCAGTCTTTGGGGCTCAAACTTAAAACCTCATGATTCTAAGCTCTGTGCACTAAGCACTAAGCCACCTCCTCCTCCTTCCTCTGACCAATCACCAACCAGCACCAGCAGACATGCTAAATCCAACCCAGGTGTGATCTGGACATTTAAAGGTTTATCCATAAAGAACTCCAGGCATTTATATGATGAAATGTTGCCTTTTACTCTACAAAATATCCTTTATTGTGAAATATTACTTGCTTATTTCCTTTTTTTCTAAACCAGTAGAAAGACGTTTGGTTTTTTTGGTACGCCTCCACCTCTGAGCCATCAGAATTAATTTGATAAACTACATGAAGCTGCTAGCACCCAGTAAAATAACTTTTACAGCTGTTTGCATTGAACACCAAATAAAAAGCTGACATAAAGTTTTGTTTTTCCTTCTCATCGGTCTGTTTTTTGGTACGCCTCCACCTCTGAGCCATCAGAATTAATTTGATAAACTACATGAAGCTGCTAGCACCCAGTAAAATAACTTTTACAGCTGTTTGCATTGAACACCAAATAAAAAGCTGACATAAAGTTTTGTTTTTCCTTCTCATCGGTCTGTTTTTTGGTACGCCTCCACCTCTGAGCCATCAGAATTAATTTGATAAACTACATGAAGCTGCTAGCACCCAGTAAAATAACTTTTACAGCTGTTTGCATTGAACACCAAATAAAAAGCTGACATAAAGTTTTGTTTTTCCTTCTCATCGGTCTGTTTTTTGTCCCTCTCAGGCTCTCGGTTCCCATGGTAACAGCGCCGTGGAGGTTGATCGCGACACAGTGGAGAGGATGGCTCGTATCCAAGACAGTTACCGTGGCAACCGGGAGAAGGTGCTGAACGAGCTCCTGCGACACATCTGCAACATCCAGCCGGAGGTTCACGCCAACTATCGCGTGGCCGGCTGAAAGGGGGGGCGGAGCCACGTTCAAGGCCCCGAGGAGGGGCGGGGCTTGGTCCGGATCTGTCGATGTTATATTTCCTGTGCTTATGTTTACAATGTATTTATATTTTCAAAAAAATAAACCTGTTTGTTGCTTTAAATGCTTCCCGATTTAACAAAATAAAAATCTCCAGCTAAATCCAGCCAATCGCGGAACGAGTCTCACAACTCTTCTGTGATCCGGACGCCTGATTGGCTGGAAGAAATGCTCTTATTGTGAAAGTAGTAATTCCAGAGTGTTTTCCTGTTTGTGACCATGTGACCTCCTGTTGATTGTGATGTGATGATGAAACATTAAAGTGAATGCTGATTGGTTGAATCTGCTTCCTGTCGTAAAGTTTTCCAGAGACCTGATCCAGGATTAAGGATTAAGAAATATTGCTGAGTCTTAAATTACATTTCCCACAGTCTCTCATTCATGGATGGACAGCAGTCCAGCTTGGTTAAAGTTTTACCACCTTTATCAACTTTAAGCAGGTGATCAGAGGCCGGTCCTTACTTTATATTTGATATGTGGGTTTAAGCTCCTTTGAAAAGGTCTGTAAGATCTTAACTGCTGTACTGAACAATGAGGTACAATCACTGCAGGTGAAAATAATTCTGAGAGTCATCTGCATATCGGTGAATTAAAAAATAAAAACAAAAGGATTAATTTCTTGTGTCGGGGGAAGAAATTAGAGCAGAAGAAAGGAGATCCGAGCACAGATTCTTGAAGTGTTCAAAAGACTCAGTTTTAGCTGAACTGGTGGTTTGGTCTTGATCTTAGGAAGCTGGAGAATCATCGCTCAGCAGAGTTCAGGATCTGTGCTGTTGTGACTGTTATGTGCGTCGGGCACATTCATTATTTATTTTTCCTTCTAGTGTTGCATAGACCTTAGTTGGTCCTCCTATAAGTAGGCTGGGTTTCCACCTGTTAGCCTCTCTCTCCAGACTGCAATGCGGTATTTTTGTTAGCCTTTGTTTTTTGCTGAGTTTTTGTAACTTTGACCTGGTGGGACCGGTTGTCCTGTGTTTTAACCATTAGTTCGTTACTAGCAGAGGCTTTGGCGGCCCTGTATAGGGTTGGCCCTCTGCTGTGACGTTTTGTTTCTTTGGATCGGCTCACCAGGCCCAACTTTTTGTTTATACTTTGGGTCTTTTTCTTCTAGCACTTCTGTTTTTGTTTTTTTTTTTGGACACGGGGAACTGGGAAAAAAATCTGACACTGTTTTTTTTGTCTCTTTGCAGAAAAACAAAACACCTGATCTAAAAAGAAATTCCAGAGATTAAGAATAAAATAATTCTTTTGAACCTCATGTTTGTCTTGTGTCCTCAAATATGTCGTGGCCTTGGTGGTCGTAACATATTTATGGGGGCTTGTCGGGGATTCCCCGTGTCCAGTTCCTCGTGTCCAAAAAAGAAGAAAAAGACCAAAAGTATAAACAGAAAGTTGGACCTGGAAAAATAAATAATTAATGTCCCCGACGCACATAACACTGATGTTAACTAAACGGTTGAGGTTTTTCTGATGACTAGGATGGGATAACGTTAAAATTCCTCAATATGAAGAATGAAAGGAGCACAGATCCTCAAGAAGATCCAAATGAGTCAAAGTTTCTTTGAATCAAAACAGAATATTGTCTGGGGAAATAAAATAACTTGATATATTATCAGGAGGATTTTCCTGATGGTCTGGGTAAAACGTTATATTTTGTAGCTTAGTCAGTTTATGTCCTTTCTGTGTCTGAACGCGTTTCAATGATTACTATAATTACCTGCAGAGATAAGGCCACCAAATAATAAACGGTCCAATGAATAAAAACCAACTGACTGCAGCGAGTCCTTCACTCCTCATGGAGGAGCATGTGGCCACCATGCACAGCTGTTTGCTCTGTGTTGTCAACTTTCCAGCAATCCCTCATAGTGACTGCAGAGGAAAGCTCCGCTTTAAAGGAAAAGTCCGCTCATATTCAGAATCCAAACTTCTGAAAGTTCTTTAAATGTGAATTTATTCCATCCTGTTCAATAAATGATCAGTGTTTTTAATTCAGAGTAATTTTCATGTGAATGTGCTTTACTGGAGGCATCCATGTTTGTCAAAGAACACTACTGCCACCTACTGGTTAGTGACGTCACAGTGCGGTATCGGCTGTTGATCAAGTCCCAGTGCTGTATCTGGTGTTTGTCACAACGCGCTATTATCCAAGTCATCTTGAAAACATTCTTCTTCCAAATGTTGGCTACATATTACGTGTTTTTTCTCTGGCCAGAAGTTTGATGGCAAATCCTCCCTCTTCAAGTTGGCGATTCAACGACGAACACGTCTGTGGCGGAACAAGAATCGGAAAGATGAAATAACTCTTTTTTTCACTTTTACCCGATGTATTCCAGCATCCAGCTGCCATGCACGTGGGCATTGTCAGTTTCACTATAGCTCTGGTGAATTTCAATGGTGAAGTCCTCTGGAAATCTTCAATAATTGTTGTTGATTGCAGATGTGTCATAACCTGACTCCGCCAGATGGATTTGCTCTGCATATCCATCTGGAAACCTTCCGTTGAAGTAATTTTTGGAAGGGGCGAAAATACTGGTTAGCTGATTGGCCTATGTTGGTGATAGACGGGCCAAATAAACCAATCAGATCAACGAAGCATATGACGTACTAACAGCCAGGCTACTCTTGCCGAAACCAGTCGGGAGAAGAGCAAACACATCTTTTCCTCTGAGAAAAGCCTCCAGAGCAGTGTTTTGCTCTTCTTTCAGTGAAGAAATACTCTGTAATTCCGATAAAACTTGCTCGATAGCCACGCTAACGCTAGTTTCATTGGCTGAAGCCGCCATGTTCTTTAGACTGAACTGTCGCGCTTGTCGTTGCGTCACACCTCAACCCGCCTCAAAGCCAACGCTGATTGGACGTTCGTTTGGTGAACGGCTCCAAAGTTTCTTTAACGGAGAGTCTCCAGACTGATCTGCGAGTGAAACCGTGAAAGCTCGCGAGATCAGGATGGTCTAGATGTGTCTAGTAGTTCCCATTGATTTTGCTTGTAAAGCGGGGAGAATGGCGCTAGGCTTACCGCACCGTGACGTCACTGACGGAAGAAACTTTCATCAGAACCAGGTTCAGTGTGAACGGCCCTCTGCCACAACCAGCTGGGGGTTTGATCGAACAGGGCAGAGACACTAAAGAAGAGAAAATGTAAATCCTTTATTTATTTTCTTTACTAAAAACATGTAATAAATATCAGTTACTCCAGTTCTCTCCTACAATCAGTGACACAGTGGACGGGGTTGCTCTTTAAGAGCCAGATGGACCCGTGCATAGATAAATAAACCTTATAGATTGAGATAGTAGCTTTGCCTCGTCTGTTCCTGTTTGGCTGTGACGTCATCCAGGAAAGAAACATCAGCTGTGCTGCTTCCATCAACACCCTTGTTTGTAGATGTTGGAGATCGGCCTGTCTTCAGGTGTGGTCCTGTTTCTCTGGCCGTGGCTGGGTGGATGTGCTCTCTTCATCCTCTGGCATGGGAGCTGCCTCGGAGCTCGTCTGCCTGGCTGTGTGTTTCCTGGACGGGGCCGCCTTTTACAGCTGCTTTTTGTATCTCTGCTTCTGTCTCCTTGAACCCCAGTCGGCCTCGGCAGATGGCCGCTCACACTGAGCCTGGTTCTGCTGGAAGTTTCTTCCTGTTAAAAGGGAGTTTTTCCTCTCCACTGTCGCTACAAGCATGCTTAGTGTGAGGGATTGTATTTGAGTCAATGAGTCAATGCAATCAACTGGTTTTCCTTAGATAGAAAACTTTGTATCAATTTGACTGTATGATCTGGTTGAACTGTAAAGTGCCTTGAGATGACATGTGTTGTGAATTTGGCGCTATATAAATAAACTGAATTGAATTGAATTGAATTGAGATAATTAATTGCTTGCAAGGACACTTTGACCAGAATAAATAAAATGATAAAAGAGGACTAGTGCTAGTCCTGCACGTTGGCTGCAGACCTGAATCGTAAAGAAGAGGAGAATGAAATGTTTACAGCTGTGTTACGTGCTCAGATGGATGATGGGAAGCACAATAAAAGCTCAGAACATCGATAAGATCAGCAACCTGCTGAGGTTACAGCGTCTCTGTAACATAATAAAAACATGAACTCGTCTGAACCGCCATTATCTGTCTACCCGACCTTGACCTCATCACGTTGGTTAGGTATGATTTTATAATCATTTAGTTTTGATTTTATAATATAGTTATGATTTTATAATAATTTAGTTATCATTTTATAAATGAGCTATGGTTTTATTATAATAGTTATGATTTAATAATAATTTAGCTATGATTTTATAATTCAGTTATGATTTTAAAACTTTTTTATGATTTTGTCATAATTTGGTTATGATTTCATAATTTTGTATTTTTTAAATATAACTGAGTTATGGTTTTATTATAATATAGTTATAATTTAATAATTTAGTTATGATTTTATAATAACGATAATGTTGATTCAGATCACTGAAGCAAAGGAGTTAATTTGAAAATTATTTTAATTCATCTTTATTGTTAATTTTTATCAAAAATGAATTGTTTTTATCAACATTTGGGGGGTTAGTGTAATGAAATATAGGCTATTTACAATTAAATAGATTTTTTTTTGTGCATTTTTTATGACCTAAACTAACAAAATATATATAAATTTGATTCCATTCTAATTTATATAGTAAGGTTTTATTTTATTAAATTGTTACATTAATAAAACTTTAGAGATGATTTTCTTCCTGACATATTAGTTTCATCTTCTTTAACTAAGCTTTCTTTTCTCCAAATTAATGGAATATTTCTGCTCTGTCTGCTGTCTCCACGCGCCATGTCAGGCTGTGGAAGGTCATGTGACTTCCGTTTGAAAAAAAGGCCGTTGACGTGGCTGAAACATAGCCCCGCCCCTCACTATTAATTTCACTTTTCGATTGGATCAAATGAATCAACAGCTTCTTTAACCCCGCCCTCACTCTTACGGTCCTGACGTCATGACGCAGTGGACGGAAGCGGCTCCGTGCTAAACTTTAGGAAAATCCTCGCTCCGCGGTCTGTATTTGCTCTATTCGTCCTCTGGACCCGGTTCAGTTCTGCGCGCCTGGAGGTTAGAATTGACGAGCAGACCCAGCATAAGTTCGAGGATCGGTTACAGGTGAGTTCGCAGCTGGTTCTGATCCAGTTGGTGAGTCAGTGACCTCTGCTGCTTCACGTTGGTCTGACCCTAGGCACCAAAACCAGACTTCGTAGAGAAAACGGAGGTTTTTTCAAAGTCCGGGTTCCAGTGCGGGTTGAGTTCTAAAAAGGGGCTCATTTTTTATTTTCTCTGAACCGGACAGGTCTAAGGGTTAATTCGGTGGCATGTAAGCTAATCAGTGCCAGCTCTTTGAAATGTTTCCACAGCGTTTGTTTGCTTTTCAGCGAGTCTTGCTTTGCTTTGATCCTCCTGACCTGAATCAGTTCTTCCTCTCAGAGGACGCGGCGGCTCCTCGGTCCTCCCTACGTGTGTTTGTGCGAATCGGGTAGAATAAATGCGATGGGTCAAGAACTAGCGGAGGAGAGACGCCTCAGCCCTGGATCAGCTCAGAAACCAGCGAACAAACCGCTTATTATCCAAAAACCTCTGGAGGAGGAAAAAAAACTGAGGCGGAAGGAAAAAAAAAAAGAAAAAAAAAAGAGGGTCAGAAGGTCCAGTAGCGGTTCTAGACCAAATGTACCAGGGTGCCCAGGAGGGGGCCCGTGTGTTTTCATTGGGGCACAGAAAAACATGAAATAAAAAACAGGGCAAGGATTCAAACACTGGTGTAACTTTCTGAAGGACTGGTGTAACCATGTCCCCACCAATAATTTTTGCTTTTTTCCGCTTATTTACTTCAGACAACAGTAACTGGGGTTTAGGTGCAACTGACTGTGCTCTGAGCGTTTTCCGTCTGTGTTTTTTTCCTAGGGTTTAAAGAGTACCACCTCTTCAAACGTCATCGAATCTGTCGCTTTAGGACATAATATTATTTGGGGTCGCTTTTCACTGCGTACAGAGTCGCTACGTGGAGGAGGATGAGACACAGCAGCACTCAGTGAATATTAACCAGCAGCTACTTCGATAGATGTTTCAGTAAATGTTAGGAGACGGGTTGGTTAAAAAAATCAGAAATGACACTGAAAAATCCATTCGTTACACATACAGAGCTTTTTCAGGTAAAAATGGCAATAGAGTTTACATGTATATAAGTTAAAAAAGCTGGGCTTCTCAGAGGATCATTACTCAGAGTTACAGATTGAAATGAACACATATCAATTTTTTTTCTTATTGAACAGAGAATCAGACTGCAGAGCTTCTAGGGATCCTGAAAATGATTTTCTCTGGCATCATTATATCGGTAGACAGGTTCATAAATCTGCTTTTAAGCAGAGACACGATTAGGGAGAGCTGCTGATTTAAAGGTGAAACAGATTTACTGAGATATGCAACATGCAATAAAATATATCCTCAGGTTTACAAGAAAAAATATGCAACGCTATAATAAAATTCAACATATAATCCTGTCTTTTTTAGTTCAACGAGTCTCGGAAATAGCTGCACCAGCAACCCAGAGACAGCCAGACTCACAGGGCACAGATTTAAAATTAAAACATAAGAAACCTACAAGAATTAAAGCACAAGTAATAAAAATTAGTGTATAAATGATTTTTGAAATATAAGGTTCAATACATAGAGTTTGGCTGTCAATGACATATGGGAGAAATTTCTTTATTAGATTTAGCTGCTTGTGAAGGAGGAGAATCACTGATGCAGCTTAAAGGGAAGCCGTGGATGGATGGAAGTGAAGTTGTGTCCGAACTAAGAATGCAGGATATATTGCTGTTAACATCGGATATCGGCTGTTTTTCGTCATTTTTTATACATGAATGTTTTTGAGCCGTTTATTAATAATGCACTAAAGGCAGGCATCTGTCTATAACTATAAATATCAGCGTATTGGGGTTCTCTTATGTTCTCAACAATAGGAGACATTCAGTTAATATATTTTTGAGCTCATTTTTGGAAAATATAAACCCTATTAAAAGCGTTCAGGTTGAGTAGCTGTAGATCCATCAGCCCCCACCCTTAGAGCGCCCCCACCAACTTTTATCACAAAGTTACAGCCTTCAAAATATATTAATTAAGCTGCCTGAAGTGAAATTTCTATTCAATTGGGTTTAATTAAAATTCTGTCTTATTAGTTCAATATACATTCAGAATTTAGGAAATTTGTGTATTTTTGACTTAATTTAAGTTCAAATTACAGTTTTCTAAAAAAAAATCCGAATTAGAACTCAAGAAAAACTAATAAATTCAGCTGTAAAAATTAGAGTACTTTTTATTTTCTCTGAAAAATAAAGAGAGATTAAAAGTTGTTTTTAAGTAATGAGTAAAACAGAATTTGTAAATGCAAAAAATTCCAGAGCAGATCATTATAATTTCTTTGAGTATTATGTCTTAAAGGTATACTATGCAACCGGTGTTATTTTCCAGCGAGGCTCCCCCCAGAGGCCGAAAGTAAAAGTGCACTGTCGTAAATATGCTCAGCTGTTCTCCTGGTTTCTCCGTCAAGCCAGGTGCGGTTGTTTTGAGCTTAGCAGACAGGCGAACGCAACGAATCACCATGTCTACTGCGGTAAGCGACTATTTAGTTCCAATTTTCGAGTTTGGAAATTAAGCATTATTTGTTATGCATGTGTCTAAATAACAAAGATTGTAGTTAGCCAAGTTGGAGTTTCCAATACATTTATCCGACTTTCGCTGTTTTCTCGCTGGTTCCGCCATGAAAACTGCACAAATATCGCCACTGCGCTAGCAACGAGCATGCCTTTCACTGGGGACCTGTAGCAGTTCTCGCCGTAAAGCAAGACCGACTCTCGCGATGCACGAGACTTCTGAGCCTGTGGGTGCGGGCCGAGGGCTCCTGCAATTGCAAGTACGGTATTTCCCCTACAGACCACCAGGGCGGCCGAGAAAACCTTTGTTCAACCTGAAATGACTCATTTAATCATCCAATACGTTATGGAACACATTATAAACTGGAAAAATGTTGCATAGTATGCCTTTAAATACAGGGGCTATAACATGATCTACAGGGGTACTGGCCCCCGTTGGCCCCTGTCTGGAACCGTCCATGATTGGGGCTCAGGCTCTCAAATCATGTGACAAATAAACCAGAATCTGGATCTAGACTGGACCAATGTCCTGTTCTGAACCCAAATAGTGATGATGATGATGATGATGATGATGGAGCTCAGTGCTAATGTGGTGCAGAAGTGATCTGCTTCAGTTAACTCCAGTTGGTTTCTTAAAGGAGTATTCCATCCCAAAGCTTCACCACATCATCCAAACAGATGAGTTAAAGTTTTCTATCTAAACAATCATCTGATTGCATCAAATCACAGACCTGCAGAGTTCCCTCCTCTACGTTTAGCAGGGCTTTTTTCACAACTTTATCCAGAACCGTTTCTGCTACTATTAAAGTAGTTTTAAGGGGAAACAAACAGTGCACAATAAAAAAAACATGATAAGTAAATAAAGAAAATAAAAACATAAACCACAAAATAGACAAATGGAAAAAGAAGTTCCAAAGTTCAGCTGTATTCAGTACTTAATTATATGTTTGTTTGTCTTTTAGCCTTTTTTGTTTTGTTTTTTAAGTCTGGGATTGAATCAAGATACAGTTTAACATCCATTAAAAAGAGGTCAGAGCTGTTTCATGTCTATTAATTTAGATTTAAGGATATGAAACTAAGCAAGAAAGGAGATCAGAAATACGGAACACGTTATTTTCTTCTTGAAATTTATGATGATAACAAAACATTTTATATAGAATAGATCAGGGGTCACCGATTAAAAATAAGCGGGGTCAAAATAAATAAAATCAACCAGTAAAGGTCAGGAGACATTCTTAATCATGATCTGTTACTTTAAACAGAATTTAAAACTTCAATAAAAAGCAGGTTTTTATGCATCCATTGAATTTTTAAATAAAAACAATCCATTAAAAAATGTAAAGTGTTTTCTGAAGTGGAGAACAACAATCATTCAGTTTGATTTATAGACAATTTTCTGATACACATATTTTCTAAAACACCTAAACGGCTTCTTTTTTCTGTCTTAATGTTGGCAGTGGGCTTTAGGCTGCCCTGCAAGGCTTTAAACCTGGGTTTAAATGGAGACTAAGCCATTCTCAAGCACATATCAAGGTGCTCATTTTGAGCCTGGATCCAGATTTATTGTTGATTCTGTTCATGGTGGAGAATCCTGCTTCACAGCAGCAGGTTGAGCCAAACATCCTCTAAATGTGCAGGGTCATCTTTGAGCACGCCATTTCACTTTTCTTTCACCAGTTCACCGCAGTTCTTCCAGCAGTCCACACTTTCTCTGCTCTCTTTTTCTCATCGTCTTCTCCTTCTTTCCCATCGCCCGGCTTGCCACAGGTTTGCCGGCTGTGTCTAAAAGTAGCAGCAGCAGCAACCCAGACTGACAGCTCATTGGCTCATTTGGATCACGTGCAGCCTGGAGCCGGACGCTCCCCAGGGCTTTACCGTATTAACAAGAGAAGAGGAGCAAGTGAAGTTAGACAGTGTCGTCGGACAACATGCAGTAATTTATACATGTTTTAAATCGGATCTGGTCCAGATTAGCCAGCAGGTGGATCCGGACCGCGGTCCGCTAATCTGTGACCTCTGCTATAGATAGTATAGAAGGAAATCTGGTTAATGATTATTGGATATCAGAATAATTATCCTGATTAATCATGTATTCATTAGTGTTGCTGTTTGCCACATGAATGCAGCAACAGAGGGAAAGAAAACAAGAAGAAACATGGCTGAACACCTTTAGTTTTACTTTGTGGACTTCCTGATTTTAAGGGGTTAAACTGAACGAGCCTTAAAAGGAATTCGGATGGAGGTGCTTAATCAAATACTTTATTACACCCAAATTTCTAGTAGAACTAGGCTACATTCACACAGCAGCCTGAAGTGACCCAAAACCGATTTTTGTGGCCCATATGGCGACCTGGATCTGATCTTTCCATGACAGTCTGAACAACACGAATCTGATCTTTTCAAATGCGCCCTGAGGGCAGTATTTATGTTTAACCATCTTGAAAACATTGTGTTTTTATGGTTAGGAAAGATCGCTAGTTGTGCTCCAGTGCTACCGTCCATGTTTACCCCCGTAGAGCACGCTATAATATGTAGCAATATGCTTCACTTTCTGCTCTCCTTTAATCCTGTCGACCTCTCAGCAGCTTGAACTCCACCCGCCTGCATCAGCCTGCTCTGAGAAAAGCAGATGGCACTTTGTGACGTTCATGTGATTGGCTTAGAAATAAATGGTCGCCCACAGGGGTTGCCTTCATGTGATTGGCTGAAACAAGACATATATCTGATTCATTACATCTTAACCCCTATGGGGAAAAAAGGTTTAAATTGTCCCGTGCGTGTGTACGTCTAGTGGATGTGTGGATCTTTTGTGTGTTTTGGTGAATATCGACTCTCATAGCTCCATTGAAACGAGTTTCCATATAGTTTGCATCTACCCAGAAGTGGTATACAGGAGATAAGTATTTCTTTACATGTGTACAGAAACTATGAATGCATTGAATATAAATGGTTTATAATAATAATTAAACTTTATTGATCACACTGGAGAAATGTACCTCTGTATTTAACCACGCAGTGGGCTGCCATCCAGATCCAGTTTTGTTTGTTGTTATTACTCATTTATGTATACAAATATAAACAGAGTGTCTGACCTTCCTAATCCAGAGCTGTCTTAATGTCTTGTAGTACTGTGGTATAGTACTGTTATTATAATTCAATGGCTGTATTATAGTATTGTTTATTAAGTAGCAGATGGCCGCTCACACTGAGCCTGGTTCTGCTGGAGGTTTCTTCCTGTTCAAAGGGAGTTTTTCCTCTCCACTGTCGCTACAAGCATGCTTAGTGTGAGGGATTGCCTTAGAGCAGAGGTCACGGATTAGCGGACCGCGGTCCGGATCCAGAGCCACCTGCTGGCTAATCCAGACCCAACCAGATTTAAAACATTTATGAATTACCGCATGTTGTCTGAGGACAATGTCTAAACGTCACTTGTGCCGCTTCTCCTGTTACCCCGAAATCCTAAATCCTCCATCACCACTCGACCCCGCAGCGCTCCAGACCTCCTGCTCAAAGCAAAGCCTACACTGTTCCTCCGGTATTGCTGCGCTCCGATTTATCCTCGGAGCTCGAGGAGAGCATGCGCGATATTATCATTAAATTCGTAGGAGCAAAACATGCAGAAATGAACGCTTAATTTAATATGACATATTAAAATAATCCCCATCAGCATCCAGCAGATGTGCGCCTTCTGATGGAGATGAGAAATCTGCTTCCTAGTCTGTTGAAGCACCAATAGTTTGCATCCAATCTTTTAAATAATCTTTTAAATATATAAGAATTATGCTCTAATTTGTAATTACCGATCTGTTACTATATTTCAATTTGACAAACCGCATCTTATCGCCGTTCTTTTTCCTGTTCGGTGCAATTGCAATAGCGGATCTGGACCTGGCCAGACCGGAGCGGAGCCTGCTCATTTAGAGGATGTTTGGCTCAACCTGCTGCTGTGAAGCAGGATTCTCCACCATGAACAGAATCAACAATAAATCTGGATCCAGGCTCAAAATGAGCTCCTTGATATGTGCTTGAGAATGGCTTAGTCTCCGGTTAAACCCAGGTTTAAAGCCTTGCAGCGTAGCCTAAAGCCCGCTGCTCCTACTGCTCTTTATTCAGACCCTGCTGATTTTTAATTGGTTACCGCTGGTTAAGAATCAATGAGTCGATGCAATCAGCTGGTTTTCCTTAGATAGAAAACTTCTGATGATCTGGTTGAACTATAAAGTGACCTGAGATGACATATGTTGAGAAATGGCGCTATAGAAATAAACTAAACTGAATTAGTAGTACTGTGACGTGTACTTTTTGGCTGTATTATAGGGGTACCATAGTCTAATTTATTATTATTTTTATTTATTTATTTAACCTTTATTTTACCAGGAAGTCCCTTGAGATAAAATCTCTTTTTCGAGGGAGACCTGATACTATGTTGGAGTTCATCTTCCACTGAATCCTCTCAGTCAGGGTAAAATTTAATCTTTCAAAACTTTGATGCTGATCTGGACTCCCAGAATCCTGGTTCTAGTCTCAGCAGAGGTTCTGTCTGATTTGGACTTGATGTCTTGAACTGTTTGAGGGCAGCTGGACTGAAAGCTGCAGGTCTGGCCCCACCCAGAACCCCGAGTTGTTTCAGAACCCTGACCCCGCTGTGATCGGGGCCCTCGGCCGACCCAGCCTGATGTTTTCTTTCTCATTGTTTGGGGTGTTTGTTGCGTTTGGCTCTTGGTACCAAGCTGCAGGAAGTCCAAACTCCACCTGGTTCCTCTGGAACAAAGAGGGACCTAAAATCACAGAGCGGCTCCTGGAAGCCTGGTGGTTCAGATCCCACTGATTGAAACGAGTCGGGTCGTCATCAGAGGGATGAAGCAGCAGGACGGTGATCCAGTCCAGAACCTTTGGGTTGCTCATCACAAACAGGAGGACTGGGTTTGGTTCTGATCAGTCAGGGCAGCCTGTCCCGTTTCTGATGCTTGTTCTGATGAAATCTGATGAGCAAATATATGTTTGTCTCAGTCAATCATTGATGGGTTCATCTTTGCAGCTGATTGGCTCTCAGAGAACCAGGATGGCCTCCTATTGGCTGCAGCTGTTTTTATTTAGCACGAAGGCTCACTCTCCCCTCTGCATTACTTTGATCACCAATCTCTCTCTCTTCTTCAGGTAAGGCTCAGATTCTGGTGAACCTGAGCAAACATCAGACCCATAATGCTTTGCTCCGAAATTAACTAACTAGCTGTTTTGGTATCGGATGAATGATTCAGATCCAGCTTTCCTATCCAATCATTCCCTCTTTAAATTAAATCTCAAAGCAATGCAGTTAAAATAATCTTAAAGTGACATCGATCTTTCAGTTCCTAGTATTGATTTTAAAAAATCAACACTTTTTACTAAAACGGAGGGGGAAATGGGAAATGGAGCCTTTCTGCTATGCGGCACCGCGCCATATCTGTAGTTGAGGGCGTCACAGTGGAAGACGTGGATGAACTCACACCCTAAACAACATGGAAACCAAAATATATATATGCAGAACTTTTTTTATTATCTATGCGTTTAATTTTTATAGCTGGGAAAAATATTGCTATATAAAGTAATAATATCGTATTGTGACCCAAGTATTACAAAACATAAGCAAGTACTTACCCCTAGAAATAAGAACTTTTGGTAGGATGGTTTATTTATCTAATGGCGACCAGGAGGAATTTCTGGTTAGATGCTAGAGGTAGCATCTGTGGCTGTTAGCATCTTATGTCAGAGGTTTTGCATTCTGGTTGATATAGCCTGATATTTGGTGGTTTATAGCTTCTTTGGAAATGAAAAAACACACACTGAGCTAATTAGAAACTGTGCAGCTATAGCCAGACATGCACTGTATGATTTATTTATTTTTTTGCCCTTTTTTGGGCCGATTCTCCAGTCTTACAAGAATGTGTTACCTGTTTCGATCGGGCAGAGTTTCAGCCTCCTTGTGCGTCCAGGAAGTATCGTAGTATACAGCGGGTAATGAGGGGCGATCAGCCTCTCACGACCACCTCCCGATCAGGAATCGTGAGGTCGGGAGTAGGGGTGTAAATCGCATCCATCATGGCGATTCGATTCAGTATCGATTTCCTGACCCAACGATTGGATTATTTTCGATACTCAAGAATACACCACGATACGATTCGATTCGATTAATTGGTTCATTTTTTTTTTTTTTACACCTTACAGGCTAAACAAAATTTCAAGTTTGAAATAAATCAATGAAAGCTGTAACATCGTTATGTGTTTTTTTTAGAAACAACAGCAAATAACAGAAGTAAAAAAAGTTGCATCAAAAAATACTGCAGAAAATCAGTGCAATGAGTGCAATACAATACCTCGGCTCCAGATGTCCCGCCCCCTCCACAGACGCTCCGCTGCTCCTCTCCCACATTGTAGCTGACCGCAGACAGGAGGCCGGCTTGTTTTATTTTTATGACCGAAATTGTGGAAAACAACTCTTGAAGTTTGACCCGCTAGAAGAGCGAGGTGCGCGAGAACGCTGGGACCCTTTTTCCACCTGGATCTCCGCTCTTTTTGGCCCTCATGTCCCTCCGTTGTCGGTCTAAACTCGCCCCCACTTCCTCTCCGCCTCGGCCGTATCTAGACCCACAGCGTGTAGCACAGACCACACTTCAATATTGAGCATAATTTAAAAATGTCTGCATCAAGCTCACTGCAACACACTGCTGTAAGAGTATAACCAGGAAGCGAGGTAGGAGGGCAAAATAGGTTTAGCGCCACCGCAGCACGGGAGGGACAATTACGCCCAGGAGCAAATGGATAAAAATAGACCAAAGGAAAAAAAAAACATGAATCGATTCTCTTGCGGACGTGTCGATGCATCGATACAAAACGATTATTATTTACACCCCTAAGAGTTAGCATCTGTGGCTGTTAGCGTCTTATGTCAAAGGTTTTGCATTCTGGTTGATATAGCCTGATATTTGGTGGTCTATAGCCAGGCGTACACTGTATGATATTTTTTTCCCTTTTTGGGCCGATTCTCCAGTCGTACGAGAATCTCCTACCTGTTTTGATCGGGCAGAGTTTCAGCCTCCTCGTGCGTCCTGCATCATGCAGTATACGCCGGGTAACGAGGGGGATTAGCCGCTCACGACCACCTTCTGATCAGGGATCGTGAGGTCGAGAGAAAATAAAACATGTTTGAAATTCAGTCTGCCGTCAGAAGGCGGTCGTGGGCAAATCCTGCAGTTGAAGCAGAGCTACCAGCCGATTTACCAGAACCTCCAGCTCTGCACATGTGCAGACAACAGAGTTCTTCTTCTTCCAGATTGAAGCGTCCAACCAACGCCATCTCTCAAGAGAACAAACATCGAGAGCTGTGTACTTTTAAACCCTGCGTTTTCATCGTACAGTGTGAGCTGTATCTGCGTGCAACGATTGAAAATATCGTACAGTGTACGCCCGGCTTCACAGCACGACTGTAAACACTCATCGGCCTTTGATTAAGTCCAACAGCAGCGAGGAGGAAGGATCTGTGACGACGCCTCTTTGAAATACAGCATTGATTTATGAATTGTAATACAAATAATACATTTTTTCTTCCTCTAATCACCACAAAAGCATCATTATCTAGCAAATTGATAATTATTGAGATTAATTGGTGATTGATGGAGGAAATCTCACCCAGAGCAGGGATTAGTTTCTCAGCCTGTACAGTGAAAGTGTTGCTGGTCGAAGCGCCTCCTGTGGGATGTGAATATCTCCGCCCAGGGGCCTCATATGTGAACCATATGTAAACAGAAAAACCCTTTGTGTGTCAACCTTTCAAACTTGACACGGAGCTGCAGAAATCCATGCCAACTCGCAGAACTTGTCCAACTGGATGCCTTTAGTTTTAATTACCTCCGATGGATTAAACCTGATTATTCTAATGATAATACAAGCAGGATAACTGAAGAATCAAAGCAATACATCCACCAGAAAGAAGACTTTATAAGAAAATGACAGGAGGACAGAGAGAAACAGAATAAATAAGAAATGTTCACATCAACGTTTTTCAGTCTGTTCAGAAACGGTGTTTCCTGTTCAGATCCAGAGTGAGGTTTCTCCGGTAACAATAATGGAATAAAGGGCGAACGTTAAAAGTCAGTTTTCTGCTCTTTAGAGGAGAACAGATTTTTAAAGGTTATGGAAGAACTAGGAAGCATTAAAAGACAAAAAATCAATCCAGTTCTTTTCCAAACATGATTTTACTACATTTAGGTTTTGTTTCCCCATAATGCAGCAGCACTGCTACTCCCCCACCTATCCCCCGGTTTACATGGAGATGCTGTCACCAAGTTGACTTTAGTGAGCTGGTGTGGAACAGAAATGCAGATGTTTGTTTGTTCAGGAGGTGAACCCTGAACCAAACTGGCCGAACGGGTCGAGTGAGACAGACCAGGCCTGGAGAGAGAAAGTGAAAGAACAAAACGCCTCAGCAGGCGGGCTCAGAACGCGCCGTCAGGAGGAGGACATGTACATGACCCCCACAGAACCTCTGGCTTTTACTGACCGAGTCCAAGCTGGGGAGTCGCACTGCCCTCTGAGGAGCCAATCAGAGGTGAGGAAGGGGCGGGGCTTAAAATTTTTAAATTTTATTTCAGTTTAATATGGTAACTAAATCAGAATTCTGACTTTAATCTCAGAATTCTGACTTTATTCTCAGAATATTGACTTTAATCTCAGAATTCTGACTTTAAACTCAGAATTCTGAGAAAAAAGTCAGAATTCTGAGATTAAAGTCAGAATTCTGAGATTAAAGTCAGAATTCTGAGTTTAAAGTCAGAATTCTGAGTTTAAAGTCAGAATTCTGAGTTTAATCTCAGAATTCTGAGTTTAATCTCAGAATTCTGACTTTAATCTCAGAATTCTGACTTTTTTTCCCATACTAAACTGAAATAAAATTTAAAAATCAGTTATCTTTTTTTTTCAGTGGCCCTAATCCTCTTCCATAGGCCGGGAAAAGGCATAGTCAAATATTTAATCTCGCTTTACCCTCTCACATAAGGCCATTTTACTCACCAGCTCTTAAAACAGCAGATTTCAGCTGATTTTTGACGCCTCACTATTATCCTACGTCGTTAAGGTTGCTAATCCCTATTAAGGTTTTTCAAAGTTTTATACAAATCATTGTTATTAAAATTTTCATTTATAAAACATATTCTTTGCAAGAATAATTGAACAAAATTGTCTCCATAAGAGCAGGAGTCAGATTCAAAAGGTTTTCTGAACCGAAAAAAAGGGAAACTATTGATATTTCCGTTTCACAGAGAGTTTCCTGATCCTCTGTTTCAGTCATCGTAGCATCAATCCCCTCAGAGCTAACCTGGTCGCTAAACTCAGTTTCCTCTGTCTCCGCTCTCATTACAGCCAATCAACTTGATTTATTTCCTGACTGAGTCTGATTTTTGTCATAGTTTTGAGCGTTAGACACATAAGGTGTTCAAAACAATAATTGCGTGTCCGTTTGACGAGGATCTTATTAAAGAATGATCGGCATGTTTGCACAGAGAATAGGGTGCAAACTATGCCTGTTTAGTTTTTATTTTATTTTACTCAAATTGCTCAAATAAATAAACAAACAGAAATTATTTTCAGATTACAAATAAATAGATTAATTCCGCGAGGAGAAAGGAATTAGGATTAGGATTCGCTCGATGAAAACAACCCACTGTCATAATGTGAAGCCATTCTATGGGACTGATAGCCACTTATAACGGCCATTTATTGGGATGATAACAGCTGAAGAGGCTGTAAACAGACACTTAGGGCCGGATCTATCAAAGGTTTGCGTGTATAAAAACGTGAGCTATTTCACTGCGCACGCTAAAAAATGTACAAACTGATCTATCAACAGCGTGCTAAAAGGATTTGGTCTTTAAAACGTGCTAAATAGCGCCTCTTATCCATTTAGTACTTTTTCTGCAATGAATATGCAATATGGGGCGTTTACACGCAAAAGTGCGTCTTGTGGGAGGAGAACATGTAAATATATTAATTTAGCACTCGCAAAGTGATTTATTAAACCTGAAAGAAATGTGCTAACGGTATCTGACTCTATATTTAACACGTTTCAAAAGAAGGTGCAAATGGTCTGTATGCGTAATTGCGCACACATGGCAGCGGTTATTGTCGCAAGAAGGAGACATCGAAATGAAGCAAGGAGACGCAGAGAACGCATTTTTTCACTCCGTGTGAATATTTTTGGAATGAACGAGGAAACGATCATCAAAACATATCGTTTATCCTGCATTGCCATATTGGAGCTGCTGGGGGAACTCAGAATGGATTTGGAGCCAGCCACAAGGAGGACCCACGCAATACCAGATATCACAAAACTCCTTGCAACAGTGGATCTCCCAATCTCGTTTTTCAGAAGTGCTGTCCGACGTTCTAAATGCCATGTCGCCCTGACGCCCTACCGGAGAACCCCGACCTCCCCCCTGCGCCTGTGGAGCAACATGCCAATGCTGCGGGGATACGTACGCGCAGTCATCTCATCCACAGTCACTTCTTCTGAGCCATTTGGTCTGTGCATTTTCCTACAGGCCAATACAAAACACCTGTTTTTTTTTTTTGGTTTTTTTTTTACTGCAGTGAAGTAGAAATTCAGCCACATACCACCTTAGGGAATAAAGATTGCCAAAGTTTTTTCTCTCTCTCTCTCTCTCTCTCTCTATATATATATATATATATATATATATATATATATATATATATATATATATATATATATATATATATATATATATATATATATATATATATATATATATATATATATATATAGGGGTGTGCAAAATAATCGTCATGATGATGCATCGTGATTCTAATTTTCGTGATCTACTGCATCGATTCTTGACGCCAAGTATCGATTATTAATTCTAAAAAATAAATAAATAAAATTGCATGAATGGTTGGCGAACATCAGCCAAAAACAAGTGTAATACAACTTCCAGTCCAGTAGATGTCGCTGTGGATGTGTTGACGCACGCTGCCTTGTGTCACAAGACTTTCTGGCCGCGGGATACTGCGCCGAGTCATTCAAAAACAAAACATGGAGGAGAAAATATTGCAATGCATCACAATAATTCAAATATCGTGATGCATCGTGATAGAATCGCATCGTGGCCTGTGAATCGTGATTCGAATCGAATCGTGACTTCTTTGGCAATACCCTCCCCTAATATATATATATATATATTTATTTTTTTTTTTTCTTGTTGGGGGGCACTGTAAGATTTAAATTTCTTAATGCACTAGTTTGTACAAACTACTTTGCCGCAAACCACAAAACGCGCAAAACCATCATTTAAATAGGGCGTCTCCAACAGTTTTGCACCTGCCACCAGTTACGCAATCACTCTTGTTAAATCACCCGCAAACCATGGTTCAGCCCCTTGCGCAAAATTCCAGTTTGCAAGCGCAAATTACTGCACGCAAAATTGGATCTTGATAAATCTGGCCCTTAGTGTTTACAGTGTAAAAGAAAACTGAATCAACATGAGGAGGAACTCACAAAAACACTACAAAAAACAATTGAATTACTTACTTTTTGGTGTTTTTTGAAGCGTATGGTGATCTGACCTTAAATTGGGGGTTTTTTTTGTACATGACTAAAGGGATACAGGCCCGTTCGGGTATTTTAAAGTCTATTTTTCATACAAAACTAAAGGGATAAACACTAACCTGACGTCTTGCCAAGCGTATTGACTGTAGGTGGGCTGGTCTGACTGAACACCAGCCTGACTTTTTAACACAAGACTGGAGAAAAACACAAGGACAGTGTGTGACGTTACACCATGTTCCATCTAAAAACATCCCTTCGGTTCCTCGCATTACTATTTCTTATTTCTCTTTACCAAAATAGCAGATTATTGCTCATATCTCTTTTTCCTGAATCATTTTCATTAAATTTTTTAGGATTTAATAATTTTCCTGAAGCCTTTAAGGGTAACTGACGTGACTTCTGGGTTCTGGGCCGGGCCTGGTCTGTGTCAGACATAAACAGAGACTCTGCTTCAGACAGGAAGCGGGCAGTAAGTGTTGCCGACGGCAACCCCTGACCTTCCTGTTAATGTTAACGACGTTAGGATCTGATTTGTAGAACTCTGATTGGTCGCTTCTGTCTGCTGTGGCCTCGGGGCTTGACGGCCAATCGGATTAGAGCAGGGGCTCTGCCCTGTGATGTCAGGCCGTTACCACAGTTACGGCTCCCGGTTGAGCTTGTCGGGCATTGTGATGTCATCGGCTGTCAGTCTCTGGCAGTCTGTGGACGAGCGAGCGTCAGAGAGCGAGCGTCCGGTTTGGTGGGCGGTTCTGGTGCGAGGACGGGGAGTTTGTTGGATCTGTTCGGTGCAGCAGCCAAGTCGCCATGACGATAAGTTAACTTGAGCTTTGATCTGGAACCGCTCGCTCTGACAGAACTCTGTGTGAGGAGCGCAGTACCGCAACATCGTCAACTGGAGGCGCCACATCTGAAAGCCTTTCCCGCCTCCCTCTGACTCTGTTTATTTTTTTCTCCCTAGCAGCCATGGACCACTCGGACCACATGAATCACATGAACCACATGAACCACAGCACCATGGAGCACGTTCATCCCACCATGGCAACCACCACCGGACACGACCACGGAGGAGGGGACAACGGAGGACATACGGGACACATGATGGTGAGCGAAGCATTGGTCTCCGTTTGACCCGACATCGGGCATGATGTCATAACATTTTCCTTTTGGTTGCCCAGGCGATGACCTTCTACTTCGGCTACAAAAATGTGGAGCTGCTGTTCACCGGGCTGGTCATCAACACACCTGGAGGTAGGCGCCGCAGGACGGCACGCCTTAAGTAACATGTCCCCTGACCTGCCTGTTAACCATCTGTTACCCTGCCATCCAATCAGAGATGGTTGGCGCCTGTATAGGTGTGTTCCTATTGGCTATTCTCTACGAGGGGCTGAAGATCGGTCGGGAGATCCTCCTGCGTCGCAGTCAGGTTAACGTGCGCTACAACTCCATGCCGCTACCTGGCACCGACGGGACGATGCTGATGGAAACACACAAGACAGTCGGGTAGGTCTCCATGCACATGTATGCAAATGAAGTAGCGGCAGCCGCGACGTGCTTAGCTTGGAGGCGGAGTTTGTTATGATGTGACCTTGTGATGTTTCCTGTCAGCAACTGTCCAGAAGGGGCAGAGTCCGTCTTCTTTGGATCGCTTTGCAGGTAACTTAGGCGGGTTTAAGTCTGGGATGCCCCTATGAGCGCAGACGGGTTCGAGGTGGAGGGCTTCTGTTTGGGCCTGTAGGGGGCGCCCTGCTCTGAGCATTGCTAACTTTACCTTTCTTCCTGCAGCTGCTGCTTTCTCTCTGGATATTTCCTCAGGTGTTCTGGCGATGGTTATTATTAACTAACAGGGAACAGTTTAGATGGGTTTAGACCTGACAGGGCGTTAGGAGGTGGGGCTTAACATGTGGTCGGTTTGTGTCAGGCTCATACTAACATGATAGCTCTCTGGAATGTTTTAAAGTTTCACTTCCTCATGAATAAAAGTTTTAGCACAAACTAACGGCCTTTCTTTCATCCTCAGACAAAGGATGCTAAGCCCCGCCCACTTCCTGCAGACTTTCCTGCACATCATCCAGGTGGTGGTCAGCTATGTCCTGATGCTTGTCTTCATGACCTACAACGCCTACCTGTGCATCGCCGTGGCAGCCGGCGCCGGCATGGGCTACTTCCTGTTCAGCTGGCAGAAGGCGGTGGTGGTGGACATTACGGAGCACTGTCACTAACAAACCGCCACACTTAGCTTCAAGGTTACCTCTGTACCGGTCATCATGGTAACATGTCGCCATACTGTAGGTAAGCGACTAATCCTGGAGGATGGAAAGCCCTTGTTGTTGGCGTTTTCCTTCTTAAATTTAATGTCACGCAGGTGATAAAGGCCAGCCAATCAGAGCCTAGATCACCTCAGGATTCCTTCTTTTTTTGTTGTTTTTTTAGTGCCATAAGAGCGTTTCTCAAAAATGACTCTTAGTCAGTAGCTTATTAGTGGAGCCAGTAATCACCAAACGGGACATGATCAATACTTTGGTCCTCGGGGAGCGAATGAGGGACCTATAGATTAGCTTCACTCAGTAAACAGATTTTATAACAGGAAAACATATTGAAGCATTTTACTCTAATTTTATTTCCTGTTTACATTTTTCACAATAAACTTTCTTTTGTTTGTTCTGAGAGGGAAAAAAATCCAGTAAATGTTTTTACATGATATATGTATATAAAGAAAATGATCACAGAAATCATTTATTCTAATAGTTTTTCTGTTGTAGTAAAGTCCGGCAGTCGGGGTGAACAGTTCTGATCGTTAGCTTGTCTGACGCCGCCATCGGCCTTAAAGCCGCCGCCCACTGCCTTACTGTGACAACGCCCATGCTGCCTTTCGTCATCATACGGAAAAAGCCTCAGTGTTGTAGCTTTGGCCACCAACTGTTAAGAGTTGTTGGGTTTTAATTATTTTTTATCTGCTGACACTGGGATCGGTGGAGTTAATATGTGGACCAATGAGATTGCAGGGATGGATAACATTTGTGGTTTCTTCATTATTCTGACCAAAATCATGTTCTTCAGTTACAATAAGGCCTTAGTTCTGCTCAGGGAGCCTCTGGCTGTCCGTTTTTTCACTGAATGAAGGAAAATGTGGATCCCGGACAAGCCCCCAACGATGGAGGAACTCCAGCTTAAAAACACTAAAACTGAGATGACCTGTTGCTAATAAACTGTGCAGATGAATGTGAGGTCTTTTCTATCTGTCATAAACAAGCAGCTCTTGATAATCATTCACATCTTTGTTATCGATTCGTTTTTACCGATCTGAGCTTTTTGAATCAGAACTTCACCTATTCGTGTTTGGATGTCAGCAGGTTCAGTGCCACCCATATCAGCTGTTAGTGTGCTGAGTGCGAGTGAATGAGGATACAGTGGTGTTGTCTCAGTTTGACGTTAAAGGTTGTGAAGGAAAACTTTTACTCTGATGTCTGAAATTAATTTAAATGTATCTGATGCTGGAATCATATGAATAAAGTTTATGTGAAAGCAGAATCTGTCTCCCCATTTCAACATTGCTCAGTAAAACCAACAGCTTTAATCAGGTTTAAAAACATTGAATTATAAAAACAGATTTAAAAAGCCTAGATAGCAGATTTGCAGTTGGAAAACAGTCTTGGTTCCTTTCAAAGAACATAATCTGCTCCCAGTTGGTGGATGGTTTGACACGCAGTAAGACAGCAGAGCTAATTAATTTGCTCTCTGATCAGAAAGATCAGAGAGCTAATTAATTTGTAAACCCAACATAAGGGGAAACATCTGTTAATTAATATTTCAAAGATCCATCCTGTTCTTATGCTGGACCTTCCTGACCAGGAAGGAGATGCAGGTAACCAGCGGGTCAGCAGCCTTATTTGCCCCTAAAACAAAGGATCTGACTGAACAGGATCTTTAAATGATCTGGTCAGCTCATGGGAGTCGCAACTTAAAGCGACTGAACCATTCTATCTGCTGATGTCTCCCATCTCCTGAGCTATGTTTTTTGCTCCGGTCCGGCCAGGTTAAGATCCACTATTCCAATCGCACCAAACAGGAAAAACAACGGCGAGGAGATCAGGTTTGTCAAATTAAAATATAGTAACGACACATCGGTAACTAGAAATTAGAGCATAATTCTTATATATTCCCAAAAACCAAATGCGTTAATTAAACGATTGGAAGCAAACTATTGGTGCTTCATCAGACCAGGAAGCAGATTTCTCATTATGATCAAAATTTGCGTTTTATGCTGAGAGGCTTAAAGGTTTAATCAAATCCAGTCAAAACCTCTTAGAGCGAATCTCACACCTTGAAAACAAACCTCTTATCTCGTATATGGATAAAGAGATGCTGAGTTTAGAAGCAGAGAAAAAACAGTTCATCCAAAACATGTATTATCCTAGTTAAACCCTGTTACACAAATTCACAACAAAAAGAAAATATTTGGGCAGAAACTGAACATATGCTGGATGATGATGGGGATTTTTTTAATATGTCATATTAAATTAAGCACTAACAGGGTTCATTCAGGAATGAGTGACTCTAATTTAAAGCTATCAATAAGTACCATGTACACAAGTTATTAGAGTACATGAAATATGAAGGAGCTGTTCCATGACTCTTGTATGTATAAATATATATATATTTATATATATACACTATATTGCCAAAAGTATTTGCTCACCCATCCAAATTATTGGAATCAGGTGTTCCAATCACTTCCATGGCCACAGGTGTATAAATTCAAGCACCTAGGCATGCAGACTGTTTTTACAAACATTTGTGAAAGAATGGGTCGCTCTCAGGAGCTCAGTGAATTCCAGCGTGGAACTTTGATAGGATGCCACCTGTGCAACAAATCCAGTCGTGAAATTTCCTCGCTCCTAAATATTCCACAGTCAACTGTCAGCTGTATTATAAGAAAATGGAAGTGTTTGGGAACGACAGCAACTCAGCCACGAAGTGGTAGGCCACGTAAACTGACGGAGCGGGGTCAGCGGATGCTGAAGCGCATAGTGCGAAGAGGTCGCCAACTTTCTGCAGAGTCAATCACTACAGACCTCCAAACTTCATGTGGCCTTCAGATTAGCTCAAGAACAGTGCGCAGAGAGCTTCATGGAATGGGTTTCCATGGTCGAGCAGCTGCATCCAAGCCATACATAACCAAGTGCAATGCAAAGCGTCGGATGCGGTGGTGTAAAGCACGCCGCCACTGGACTCTAGAGCAGTGGAGACGCGTTCTCTGGAGTGACGAATCGCGCTTCTCCATCTGGCAATCTGATGGACGGGTCTGGGTTTGGCGGTTGCCAGGAGAACGGTACTTGTCTGACTGCATTGTGCCAAGTGTAAAGTTTGGTGGAGGGGGGATTATGGTGTGGGGTTGTTTTTCAGGAGCTGGGCTTGGCCCCTTAGTTCCAGTGAAAGGAACTCTGAATGCTTCAGCATACCAAGACATTTTGGACAATTCCATGCTCCCAACTTTGTGGGAACAGTTTGGAGCTGGCCCCTTCCTCTTCCAACATGACTGTGCACCAGTGCACAAAGCAAGGTCCATAAAGACATGGATGACAGAGTCTGGTGTGGATGAACTTGACTGGCCTGCACAGAGTCCTGACCTCAACCCGATAGAACACCTTTGGGATGAATTAGAGCGGAGACTGAGAGCCAGGCCTTCTCGTCCAACATCAGTGTGCGACCTCACAAATGCGCTTCTGGAAGAATGGTCAAAAATTCCCATAAACACACTCCTAAACCTTGTGGACAGCCTTCCCAGAAGAGTTGAAGCTGTTCTAGCTGCAAAGGGTGGACCGACGTCATATTGAACCCTATGGATTAGGAACGGGATGTCACTTAAGCTCATATGTGAGTCAAGGCAGGTGAGCAAATACTTTTGGCAATATAGTGTATATTAATGTAACATAGCAAATTCCAGCATCTTTACCATGGACAGGCTGCAGCCATGTTCCAAATTCCTTGTTTTCCCACCATTTTAATTGAAAGCTTTTTGTCCGCCTAGAGCTTCTATTCCAAACTTACGGCTTTATGATCAACCCGAAGCAGTTCCGTTCAAATTAATCACAATATATCTGATGAAATAGTTTTTATAAACATTTTTTCTAATAAAGCATTTCAAATGCCACGATAATCACATTTAATTAATTTTAGTGCCGATTAAGGCCTTAATTAAAAAAAAAAAATGTAATGGCTTTTAATGATTTTTAATGACCCTCGGAAACCCTGGTTAATTTCCGCATGTTTTGCTGCTTTGAATTGAATAATATCGCGCATGCTCTCCTCGAGCTCCGAGGAAATCGGAGCGGATCAAGACAGGAGGAACAGCGGAGGCTGCAGGCTTTGCTTTAAGCAGGAGGTCTGGAGCCCAGCGGGATTTCGGGGTAATTAGGCTCTTCATGGTAGCATCAACCAGCTGATCCACTGAGAAACATTTTATAAACATCAGAACAAATTCAGAGCTAAATGGTGGTTTGATAAAAACAAATAATTTTTTTTTTTTTCATGAGCTCACCAGAGCAAAGCAGAAGTAAAGTACACTCCAGTATAAGGTTACTACCCTACATTTTTTCCTGCATTACTTTTATACTTTAAGTAGTTTTAAAAATTGTACTTTTACACTTTTACTTACGGAAGAGGATTAGGGCCACTGAAAAAAAAAAAAGTTAACTGATTTCTTAATTTTATTTCAGTTTAGTATGGGAAAAAAGTCAGAATTCTGACTTTAATCTCAGAATTCTGACTTTAATCTCAGAATTCTGACTTTTTTCTTAGAATTCTGACAGCTAACAAACATGTTAGCATCAAGCCATAGCCATGTCTGTTTTAGAGACTAGCTCTCTTGTTTTAATGACATTCTGCTCCTCCATTAATGAGGGGACCCCTCGGGCACGTAAATAGTTGCCTAATTCCATCATTTTCTACCAATGTGTCACTGACCACCTCAAACAACTCACATCTTTGTCAGTGAAGCTGAGAGCTCCCACATCTCTTCCTTCATGGTGCCCATCTACATTAAGATCCAAAATTCTGAGATTAAAGTCAGAATTCTGAGAAAAAAGTCAGAAAAAATAGTCAGAATTCAGAGATTAAAGTCAGAATTCTGAGAAAAAAGTCAGAATTCTGAGAAAAAAGTCAGAATTCTGACTTTTTTCCAATACTTAATTGAAATAAAATGTTAAAATCGGTTAACTTTTTTTTTTTTTTTTCCAGTAAAAAGCTGAAGTTGATACTTTAACTTCTAAAAAGGTGTTTTTAAACATCATGTTTTATACTGGAGTAAAAACATGAAACCTCCTCTGAATAGCAGCTGTAACCTGCTGAGACCAAACCCAGCATAACAGCTCATCCCTGCCTTACAGCAGGGGGCAGCACTGCGTCGACCAGCTACCGGAAGTGCACTGACATGGTGTTTCCGGGTCCAGGTGTCTGTTTTGCAGCGGGTCAGGTCGGTTCGGCCCAGCAGGTCCTTGAGCTTCTCTGTCATTCCGGTTCCTGATTCCCCACCAGCTGCTGGCTCTGCTCCATACCCGCCTCCGCTCACTGATCCGCGGCGCTCTCTCGGTCCTCTCCTCCCCATGGCCTCCAGAAGGCCAGACAGCTTCGACGGGTTCGGGTTCCGCGGCCGCGACGACCCGTACGGAGCGGGCTACCCGCCCCGTGGGCCCGGGTCCGCTGGGGACCTGCAGCATCACCAGTGGGTCACCACCCCGCCGGACATCCCGGGGAGCCGGAACCTGCACCCCGGCGAGCGGACACCGCTGTACGAGGAGTCCGAGCAGAGAGAACCAGGAGCCGGCTGGGGAGCTCCGCAGGCCGCGGGGGTTCCTCCAGGTAGGCCGATGTTAGCGGAGCCGCGCGCGGGATTGACGGGTCCTTGAACGCACCATCATATAAAACTGTAGTTACCTGGAGGGGTCTGTCACCATGGTAACCAGAGGTCATCTCCTGACCAGGCTGATTGATAGACAGGATGAAAGTGGAACTAAGTGTTTTAAAAGCTTTTTTTCCTCCATGTTTATTTGAGTTTTTAAGGAAGTTTACTTCCTGTCAAAATGCAGCTTCATCCAAACAGCTCTGAATAAATTAGATTTTATGCAAATGTTTATAACCTTCTGGTTTTTTAGTCCATCAGCTGTTTCCATTAATTATCATTTCCAAACTGATCTGAGATAGAAGAATATTTCTCTCTTTGGCACAAAATTCAAAGTTTTTTTATTTTTATTATTTAAAGATATTCATATTTTTCCTGTTTCTGAATGTGGGATGTGGTAAAGGGATGGAGAGGTGTGAGGGCAGACCTGCTCCTCTGCAGCCAGATGAATTGATGACGTCACAATGTTTGTATCTACCCGCAATCTATAAGTTAGAAAGAACTGACATGATATAGTTATATAAATATAAAGATTTGTTTTTGTATTAAAGGAGAAGTCCGGTCAGCAAGGAACAATCAAGGAATCATTATCTATACATAAAACTAATACGTTTGCAGTGATTTATGAATTTAGCATTAATTAGTTAAAAATAAAAATAATTTTCGACGCGATCGCTGAGACTGGGAGCGGCCATTTTTGCCCCAATATAGTAACCCCTCCCTCTAGGGGTGGGTATTGGCAAAGAGTCATGATTCGATTAGAATCACGATTCACAAGCCACGATGCGATTCTATCACGATGCATCATGATACTTGAAATATTGCGATGCATTGCAATATTTTCACTGAACACTGTAAGAAAAAGATACAGCCGTTACCAGTGGCTGACTGGCTGGGTGCGATCTGGATCGTGTCTTCAATTGATACATAACTGAAAGCAACTGAATTCATTCATAGCTGTATTTATTGAAACGACTTTTGGAGGTGTTGCCATGAAAACAAATAGTGGACACAAATTTTACTATTACTGGCGTGGACACACTGACAAAAAGATCTTAGGATTCATCAAACTTAAAATAACAAAATAAGGATAATCAGAGCCGTTTACATGGCCTCAGTGGTCCTTTAAACCAATGAAACGAAAACATTCAAATGTATATCTCTCCTTTTGCAAATTACGTGCATCATATGAATTTCGTTTTTACCTTCTTTGTTTTTAAAGCCAAAATGCACCCAAGCATCTGACTTGAAATGTGATGGAGCCGTGGGGCGAATTTTCATAGTGTCCTCCATGTTTTATTTCATATTACTCGTCACAGTATCCCGCTGCCGGAAATGCTTGTGACACAAGGCAGCGGACGTCAACACGGTCCAGCAGCGACATCTGCTGGACTGGAAGTTGTATTCCACTTGATTTGGCTGATGTGCGCCAACCATTCATGTATTTTATTTGTTAATTTTTTTTTTTAAATAATCGATTCTTGCCTTCAAGAATCGATGCAGTAGATCACAAAAATTAGAATCGCGATGCATCGATATGAAGATTATTTTGCACACCCTTACCTCCCTCCTGCCATCTTCCAGCTGTGACGTCACGGTGCGGTAAGCCTAGCGCCATTCTCCCCGCTTTACAAGCTAAATCAATGGGAACTACTAGACACATCTGCAATCAACAACAATTATTGAAGATTTCCAGAGGACTTCACCATTGAAATTCACCAGAGCTATAGTGAAACTGACAATGCCCACGTGCATGGCAGCTGGATGCTGGAATACATCGGGTAAAAGTGGAAAAAAGAGTTATTCCACCTTTCTGATTCCTGATCCTCCACGGACGGGTTGGTCGTTGGATCGCCAACTTGAAGAGGGAGGATTTGCCATCGAACTTCTGGCCAGAGAAAAAACCCGTAATATGTAGCCAACATTTGGAAGAAGAATGTTTTCAAGATGACTTGGATAATAGCGCGTTGTGACAAACACCAGATACAGCACTGGGACTTGATCAACAGCCGATACCGCACCGTGACGTCACAAACCAGTAGGTGGCAGTAGTGTTCTTTGACAAACATGGATGCCTCCAGTAAAGCACATTCACATGAAATTTACTCTGAATTAAAAACACTTAACATTCATTTAAAAGTAGGAATAATATCATGTTTAAAGTATTGGGGATCAGGAATTAAGTCTCAAACTGTTGGATTATGTATTAATTTTTTTGTGGTGAAGCTGTGATGTAATCATCATGACGGGTCTCCTTCTGTGTTTCAGAGCAGCTGAACCGATTCGCCGGCTTCGGGATCGGACTGGTCAGGTCAGAGACCTTCATATTTTCAGTGATTGGTGTGCGGTGTTTATATTCACAGAGTGAGAGTCCTGCCAATAGAAGATCTGCAGTCAGTTCAGGGCCGACTCTGGGCCCTAAGCAGAGGCCTCATGGGCTCCTTTAGTGTCTGATCCATTTTCTGGTTCTGCTGCAGATCCAGAACCAGATTAGTTTGAACATATTTCTTGATCCGTTTTGAAACAGAAATTTTTAGTTTCTGAGATTCTGTAGATTTTGGGTTTCACCTGCTGAAAGATTTCAATATTTCAACCAATCAGAGACTTTTGGCTCAGATAACCACACCCCCTGAAATCAGGATCCCCCCAAAACCTTCTGACCTGAGCAGAACCTGCAGGTTTCTGGTCCAGATTGAGGACAATTAACCCCCCAATTAATCAGGAGCTTTAATGATCTCTGTGATAAGCCGCCTCTGAGCCTATCAGACCAGGCTGAGGGAGAAACAGCCCAGACGACAGGAAGTTGACCGCTCTGCCTGGTTTCTGTGTTCAGTCTTTTCACAGAGAACGTCCTCGCCCACCCCTGCATCGTCTTCCGCCGGCAGTGTCAGGTAAACTCCTCACACCTGCAGCTCTCATCCTCTCTGCCTCGTTTCTCCCACTAACCCCCGATTGGCTATCTGCCTCAGGTGAACTACCACGCCCGCTGTCATCACCTGACTCCTTTCAGCACCATCAGCGTGATGTATGCCATCACTAAGGCCCAGGTAAGCCCCGGCTGATGGTCCGCCCTGCGGCAGCGGCGAGCGGCGAGCTGATCTGTCTGTGGGTCTGTTCCAGGGAGTCAAGGCTCTGTGGAAGGGGATGGGCAGCACCTTCATCGTTCACGGCATCACCCTGGGGGCCGAGGGCATCATCAGCGAGTTTACGCCGTTACCACGGTAACCGCAGTCGTCAAAGGTGTCTTGCTGTAGTCCATCTGTGGTTCTGTTGATCCTACAGCTCTGTGTTTCTGCAGGGAGCTTCCTCACAGCTGGAGCTGGAAGCAGCTGGCTGGACACCTGCTGCTCAAAGGGTCGGTTCTCCGTCCGTCACACAAAACTGCTTATTAGCTTTAGTTTAAATTAACTAATTCCATATGCAAAAGCTTTAGTCTAGCAAAACTCAGTTTTAGTCCGATTTAGAAGAAAAATACACTATATTGCCAAAAGTATTTGCTCACCCATCCAAATTATTGGAATCAGGTGTTCCAATCACTTCCATGGCCACAGGTGTATAAATTCAAGCACCTAGGCATGCAGACTGTTTTTACAAACATTTGTGAAAGAATGGGTCGCTCTCAGGAGCTCAGTGAATTCCAGCGTGGAACTGTGATAGGATGCCACCTGTGCAACAAATCCAGTCGTGAAATTTCCTCGCTCCTAAATATTCCACAGTCAACTGTCAGCTGTATTATAAGAAAATGGAAGTGTTTGGGAACGACAGCAACTCAGCCACGAAGTGGTAGGCCACGTAAACTGACGGAGCGGGGTCAGCGGATGCTGAAGCGCATAGTGCGAAGAGGTCGCCAACTTTCTGCAGAGTCAATCACTACAGACCTCCAAACTTCATGTGGCCTTCAGATTAGCTCAAGAACAGTGCGCAGAGAGCTTCATGGAATGGGTTTCCATGGTCGAGCAGCTGCATCCAAGCCATACATAACCAAGTGCAATGCAAAGCGTCGGATGCGGTGGTGTAAAGCACGCCGCCACTGGACTCTAGAGCAGTGGAGACGCGTTCTCTGGAGTGACGAATCGCGCTTCTCCATCTGGCAATCTGATGGACGGGTCTGGGTTTGGCGGTTGCCAGGAGAATGGTACTTGTCTGACTGCATTGTGCCAAGTGTAAAGTTTGGTGGAGGGGGGATTATGGTGTGGGGTTGTTTTTCAGGAGCTGGGCTTGGCCCCTTAGTTCCAGTGAAAGGAACTCTGAATGCTTCAGCATACGAAGACATTTTGGACAATTCCATGCTCCCAACTTTGTGGGAACAGTTTGGAGCTGGCCCCTTCCTCTTCCAACATGACTGTGCACCAGTGCACAAAGCAAGGTCCATAAAGACATGGATGACAGAGTCTGGTGTGGATGAACTTGACTGGCCTGCACAGAGTCCTGACCTCAACCCGATAGAACACCTTTGGGATGAATTAGAGCGGAGACTGAGAGCCAGGCCTTCTCGTCCAACATCAGTGTGCGACCTCACAAATGCGCTTCTGGAAGAATGGTCAAAAATTCCCATAAACACACTCCTAAACCTTGTGGACAGCCTTCCCAGAAGAGTTGAAGCTGTTCTAGCTGCAAAGGGTGGACCGACGTCATATTGAACCCTATGGATTAGGAACGGGATGTCACTTAAGCTCATATGTGAGTCAAGGCAGGTGAGCAAATACTTTTGGCAATATAGTGTATTTATCTTCTCAGGGTTCCCGCAGATCCTTAAAAAGTCTTAAAAGGCATTGAATTCTTCAAAATAAAACTAAGGCCTTATTAAAATGTCTTAAATTAGTCTTTCGTAGTAAACTGACTTTGCCAGCTGGATTTGCTCCGCATATCCATCTGGAAACCTTCCGTTGAAGTAATTTTGGGAAGGGGCGAAAATACTGGTTAGCTGATTGGCCTATGTTGGTGATAGACAGGCCAAATAAACCAATCAGATCAACGAAGCATATGACGTACTAACAGAGCCACAAACCAGGCTACTCTTGCCGAAACCAGTCAGGAGAAGAGCAAAAACGTCTTTTCCTCTGAGAAAAGCCTCCAGAGCAGTGTTTTGCTCTTCTTTCAGTGAAGAAATACTCTGTAATTCCGATAAAACTTGCTCGATAGCCACGCTAACGCTAGTTTCATCGGCTGAAGCCACCATGTTCTTTAGACTGAACTGTCGCGCTTCTCGTTGCGTCACACCTCAACCCGCCTCAAAGCCAACGCTGATTGGACGTTTGTTTGGTGAACGGCTCCAAATTTTCTTTAACGGAGAGTCTCCAGACTGATTAGCGAGTGAAACCTTGAAAGCTCGCGAGATCAGAATGGGCTCACGAGGCTACTTTCATAGGTCTTAATTTATAAAACATCATAAATAGGATTATTTTTATCATGATTTATTTTTGTAATCTAAATAAAACGTTAAAATTGACCTTTTTTTTTTATTAAAAAATAACGGCTCTCCATTATTGGTTCCGTCCCGATAGCGGAACCAATAAAGCGTTGTTGCGGCCGGGACATTTGTGAGATGCACCATTTACTTTTTGTCTGGAAAATATGAGCAAGTGTAAATGTAACCAAAATTGTCTCCAGCCAAGAGTTTCCTCCATGGCTAAAACCAGGGAACATACATGAGGCTCAGTGGATTTATGCAAGAAGTCATTCAAGCTCAGAACGATGGGAATTAAGGCAGTGGAGTCGCACATGCGAAGCACGAAACACAAAGCGTCAAAATGGAGTTACAGAGAAACAGTCGGTATTTCTCAGTTTAGTTCCACCCTTGTCTCTGCAACGCCTCCACTTATCACCAAATCAAACATACTAAGAAAACCATACAAAGAAAAATAGCTGCAAAAAAGACTTAGCACTGGTTATGTTGGGGCTTTAAAACTGATTAGTTTTGTTCCCTGCTAAAACAAAGTTTGTGAATTCAGTTAAATAATTGTTAAAATATTTCTGTCATTTGTGTGTTTTTAGCTTTCTTCCTGTATGGGAAGCTTTTCAACATTTGAAACATTAGCGCAGTGGTTTATGTTAAAATAAACCTTTGGGTTAAAGTTGTAGCAAGCAGGTTTTTCTTGTGTTTCTTGTGAATTTGGTCTTAAATTTTTATTTCAAGTGGCATTAAAAAGTCTAATTTAATTCGCCTTATGCTGTAGGAACCCTGCTTCTATAAATGTCAACAACTGAATACAAAACAATATCATGTACGTTTAAAAACACAAATAGACACATGAATGTATTAGTTATAAATATCTCATGTCTTTAGACGCATCAGTATTAATAAAGGCTTTTTTTTTTAAACGATTTGATTTGTTCCCTGTAGAGACAAACCCCTTTCCTGACATGTTTTCTCTGCAGAATGTTCGCCATCTTCTCTCTCTCTCTCTGTTCATGCTGACAGTCGGTGTCTCTCTCCCACAGGTTAACCGCTGTGGTCGCTCTCCCTTTCTACTGCTCCAGCCTCATCGAGACCGTCCAGGTGACCGATCATCTATTGTTGATTGATTGATTAGCCAATGGTTGAGGCATTAGATGTGTCGTTAGACCGTTTAAACCAAGCATGTTGAGGATAAATGATCTGTGGGGTCATTAAAATCTTCTGAGATCCTTTAAATCTAGAAGTCCTCCAAGACGATCACTCGCAGCTGATCACGTACGTCATCTCTTGCAGTTGTAACCAGCAGGTCCTGATGTTCCTCTCAGATCATCGGATTTAGCAAGTTATTACGCTCTGGTCTATAAATACCTTCTAATTTAGGTGATGGTAAATTAGCTCAGTACGTGGCTCTGTCAAAAAAAAGAAACAGGAAAGCCGGTCGTACACTCTAGGGGTGGGTATTGGCAAAGAAGTCACGATGCGATTCTATCACGATGCATCACGATACTTGAATTATTGCGATGCATTGCAATATTTTCACTGAACACTGTTAGAAAAAGATCCAGCCCTTACCAGTGGCTGACTGGCTGTGTGTGATCTGGATCGTGTCTTCAATTGATACATTGATACAACTAAATTCATACATAGCTGTATTTATTGAAATGACTTTTGGAGGTGTTGCCATGAAAACAAATATTACTGTAAATGGACACAAATATTACTAAAAGTGCTTAGGATTTATAAAACTAAAAATAAAAAAATAAGGATTACAAGGCAGCGTGCGTCAACACATCCACAGCGACATCTACTGGACTGGAAGTTGTATTACACTTGTTTTTGGCTGATGTTCGCCAACCATTCATGCAATTTAATTTATTTTTTTTTAAATTAATAATCGATACTTGGCGTCAAGAATCGATGCAGTAGATCACGAATATTAGAATCACGATGCATCATCATGACGATTATTTTGCACACCCCTAGTACACTCTGCGATATTTTTAATCGTTGCACGCAGCTACAGCTCAAACTGTACGACAAAACCGCAGGGTTTAAAAGTTCACAGCTCATGATGTTTGTTCTCACACTGTGCGACCCAACGCTCTGATGCGATCTACCTGCTCACACCGTACGTCTAAAACCGGGTGGGACTCAGCTCCGCAGTGAGATGGCGCTACTTTTCACATTCACATGAAAATTACTCTGAATTAAAAATACTGATCATTTCTTGAACAGGATGGAATAATTTCATATTTAAAGAACTTTCAGAAGTTTGAATTCTGAATATGACCAGACTTTTCCTTTTAAATAGATAACATTTTAACAGTTTATCAGCCTTGGATTAATTAATAGATGAAGTTAGTTTGTTAAGGTCCTTCAGATGAGTTTGACGCAGCTGGTCATAAACCTAAATGATCATTAGCAGGTAGTTAAAGAGCCTCTACTGTCTGTGTCCTCAGAGCGAGATCGTTCGAGATGAGTCATCCTCCGGGCTGCTGGACTGTATTCGTGAGGGTCTGACCCGTCTCCTTGGCGTGGGCGCTCCTCACAGCCGCCGTCTGCTTCCTCTCAGCTGCCTGCTGCTGCCCGTGGCTCTGCACGCCATCCTGCGCTACGCTGTGGCAGCCAGCGCCCAGCGGGTGGCCCTGTGGTTCCACCAGCGCAGCAGGAAGCAGCGGCTTGATCCCTCCAACCCCCTGGACGCCTACTTCCCCGAGCTGGCGGCAGCGTGGGTGGGGTCTCTGGTCGCTGATGTGGTTCTGTTCCCTCTGGAGACGGCGCTGCACCGCCTCAGCCTGCAGGGGACGCGCACCATCATTGACGCCACCGATGGAGCGGTGGCAGCGGGAAGCGGCGGCAGCCCGCTGGTCCTCCCCGTCAACACGCAGTACGACGGCTTCTCCGACTGCCTGCACTCCATTCGCCGCAAAGAGGGCGGGCTCGGCTTCTACAGAGGCTTCGGGGCGCTGGTGACTCAGTACACGCTGCACGGAGCGCTGCTCGCTGCGGCCAGGACGCTGCTCAGGGTGATGCTGCTGGATGCCAAGGTCTGCTAAGGCTCTATCCAGGAGATGCTGTCGCCATGACGACAGGACTTTCGCTAGCTGATAATTGGTCGATAATCTGCATACTGGGGGGAATCATGTGACTGATTACAAAATTTCAACCCTGGAGACCTTTTCACATCCCCTCTTGACATCACTTCCTCACAGCACACAGTGTCCTACGTTGCCATGGAAACTGTCTGATCCCACTTCTTTTAAACTCAGCCATCCTATTGGTTGACAGAGAAACACAAGTTATTTAAACAAATGTGATGTGAGCGAGCATCAACCTCTGAGTGGCAGATCTCTGTGTAAAAAAATAAAAATTGTATAAAAACGAAACGTTCTGTGAATTAAAATGTAGATTCAGATTAAGTTATTGGTTGCTTGTTAATGAGTAAAGAATTTTCTGGATAAATGTCTGGAATGATTTCAAATAAATAAATTAAACTGTTGTCAGGTCGTCATTATCGTCTTTTCTTCAGATCCCGGATTATTATTGAACTTTGATGTATAAATTAGAAGAAATTCTGAAATAACTTTTTTATTAGAAACCTTCAGTTTCCTATTTTAGGTAAAATAAACCAAATTTTGGTTTAAATATTAAGTTATGAAGGTGAAATTTTTTTATGGATTTCCAACAGATGTAACTGTTGAATGCTTTACAAGTTTTTAAACGTAGAAAAGCAACAGATAAAAAAGAAAAAGATCAAGCACATAAAAATTAAAAACAAGACTAAAAAAAGCAGGCGAAAGGATAAAAACTGTGATGAATTAAAAGATAAAAGCAAACAGCTACTTAAGAGACATTATTTAGGTCATAGAGTACCAAACAGTTTTAAATATAAGTTTGAATCTGGAATTTTAACACCTCTGTGATATGAGAGGAATTGTAAAGTTGTAGGGAAATCATATTTGAATGTCAAATCATTCTGGCTAAGCATGTATATAAACGTACTCTTTATCAGACCATATTGTCCCAAAATTGAGAAGATTTCTATTTTAAAAAATCCTGTCTTAAAATATATATATTTTTTTCCGTTATGCAGGCCAGTTAGGTCTACGTCAGCCTGAACACCTAAATTCAGCCAATCATATATCAACGGTCATCTGTCAATCAAATTTTTTCGGCCATAGCATCTTGATTCTAACCTGACTCCGCCAGATGGATTTGCTCCGCATATCCATCTGGAAACCTTCCGTTGAAGTAATTTTGGGAAGGGGCGAAAATACTGGTTAGCTGATTGGCCTATGTTGGTGATAGACGGGCCAAATAAACCAATCAGATCAACGAAGCATATGATGTACTAACAGCCAGGCTACTCTTGCCGAAACCAGTCGGGAGAAGAGCAAAAACATCTTTTCCTCTGAGAAAAGCCTCCAGAGCAGTGTTTTGCTCTTCTTTCAGTGAAGAAATACTCTGTAATTCCGATAAAACTTGCTTGATAGCCACGCTAACGCTAGTTTCATCGGCTGAAGCCGCCATGTTCTTTAGACTGAACTGTCGCGCTTCTCGTTGCGTCACACCTCAACCCGCCTCAAAGCCAACGCTGATTGGACGTTCGTTTGGTGAACGGCTCCAAATTTTCTTCAACGGAGAGTCTCCAGACTGATTAGCGAGTGAAACCTTGAAAGCTCGCGAGATCAGAATGGGCTCACGGGGCTATCTTGATTCATATGTTGCAGCTAATTTACGCAACGGTTGAACTAAGAAACCAGAATCCTTTCCTTTCCCATTGAGTTGCGTCCCAGTGTTCACGGGGATGGATGTCTGTTTCTTCGGCAGGCGTAGAGCTAACAGAACTGGCAGCGTTGCGAGGCAAGGGCTCAAACATGTACGGCTGGAAGCCTTCTACACCAAACCAAGCTTCTGCCGCCCTGGCGTCCTCTTCCACAACATCTTCGTCCCCGCTTTCCTCCTCTAAATAAAAAATGGATGACGGAGGAGACTCATCCACGACCTCCGACACTAAACTCTCCTCCTCTTGCATGTTTCCGCTGTCCATAGCGTTCTGTTAGGTTTATCATTTATACATCATGTGCATTGTTATTTTGTTAGTCAGATTAGACAGAGCAGAAGGCCTTCCTTCACATTGTGGATGTCACGGTGTGTACGGGGGTCATCTAATCAGGACAGCCTTCGTGTCTTTAAAAGTACACAGGATATGGGCACATCTTGGAGCCGGTCTGATAGAGGAGAGCTATCTGTAACCCTGAGACAGAGAAGCAAGCTGTATACGGGTCAGGGCATTGATGGCGTGTCAGTTTCTGATACGGACAGTTAAGCATCCACATGATGCAGCACATAGACTCACAATGTATAAGAAGCAGAAGATGACCTTGTTCGGGGCTCAATTTTTGCCGGACGCTCGCGGACGTGATTTTAGAGCCCACAGCTGTGCAAGCTCCAAGCATTTTTCTCTGTCCTGTAACGACCTGATCTGGAATAAACTCTGTTAATTTTTACTCCTTTTTTATAGTCCTTTTTTATAAGGTTTTACCCAGTTTGAGTTAAGAGTAGTAAATAACTTGCTCCCAGGAAAAGAACAGTGAGGAAGCCCCTGAGGCGCAACGGCTTTTTATTGGGGACATAATTTCCTCATTTTAACAGTTCCTTGACAGCGTCGTTTCTAAGTCACCAATTTAGAGCTACTTGGTCTCAATGGAATTTCCCATTGAGATGGTTTTCAGCTTTAATAAAATATAGGTGTCTCATATAAATGTGATAATTCCCAATGAGTTTTCCCTTTTGGTACATTTGCTGGTGGAGATTCTCAGTCATCCAGGTTATAGTCATTCCAAAAATTTAAAGTTATTCAACATTAAACTAATAATTCTGACTTTAATCTCAGAATTTGAAAGGGGGTTTGAAGGAAGCCATTTATGTTAAAAGAGAAAAGCCAACCAACGTTACCCTGAATCAGAATTCTGATTCTAATCTCAGAACTCTGATTGAATTCTGACAGCTAATAAACATGTTAGCATCATTTTTTATTTTTTCAGTGTCCCTAATCCTCTTCCATACAACAATGGCCCTTAATGACTGCCTTTTCAGAGGAATAGGCCAGTATCGGGGATTGCAGGCCAGTAATGACCTCAATGACTCCCATTATTAAGGGGTGGAGCTGGTTTTCCAGCTTCAAACTGCATGTTTTCTGAGCCATTACAAGGCTTCTGTTGGTCTACTCTATTAAAGCCTGGAACTCAATGCTAATCCTGATATTTTGAATTGAGAAAACTTCCTGGATGGGAAGCGAAACATCTTCAAACTTTGAAAACAAAGTCCAGTTGATTGTTTTTTAACTTTAACTGTTTGTAATTTTGGTAGTATTTACAATTATTTTTGTAAAATGTAATAACCACAAAACTAAACAACACAGACCCATCTGAACTATTGCCACTTTAACAAAGTTTAAGACAAATAATAAAGCTTTTAACATTCTCAATTCATCCTATATATACCAGATTGTCACTTGGTAATATTAATATGTGTGAATCTGTACCCTCTGTCTTGTTCTAAATTTTTTCTCGCCCTTTCTATTTGCTTCCTTTTGAGTTTTTATCTAAATGAGTGCTTTAAGTCTTTAATTTATGTATAGGAACAACTCTAATAGAGTGTTTCACTGAAATACGTCCCCCTGGTTTCCGTGGAGAGGAACCTATGTTCCATGGGCTAGGTTTCCGGTCGGACAGTGTTTCGTGGCGCTCCTCCATGAGTTTGATCCTGCGGTCTGCTCCCGGTTGTTCCTCCTGCTGTTTGTTTAGGGGTTTGTTGTTTGTTTGTTGATTGTTTACCGGCCTGTAAACATGCCGCGCTCCGGAAGCTCCTTGTTCTCTGGCTTCCGCGTTCTGGGGCTCTACTCCAACCACGTGCCGCACGCGCTCCGGTACCACATGAAGCACCGGGAGTTCTACGTGGTGACGTCAGTGGGCCAAAGCTTTCACACATTCAACGTAAGTATTTCTTTTAATTTATTGTGTTTTATTGAGTAAATGAGTTTGATCCAATGGTAAACTGATGACTGTTTGGGGGCGGGGCGGTGACGTCACACGGTGGTTGGATGAAGGATAAATAATGGATAAATGAATAATGGAGTTGATGAAGCAGTTGATGACGTCACAGCTGATAATTGATGACGTGTCTGATTCCCTGCAGGTGAGCCGCCTCGGGATCGTCTCTGTCAGTGAGTACCTCTAATGATGCTGCAGAATCGTGCTCTCTGATTGGCTGTGATGTAACACTGTCTGTTTTCCCAGGTAACAGTCTGGCAGATGACATCACGTGCTTAGCGGCTGACAGGATGCTGGTGTTCGCCGCCAGCGGAACGACGATCTGCGCCTTCGCTCGGAACAAAGAGGCAGGAAACCTCTGGCTTCCCGTCTGCCTGACCTCCTGTTTGTTCCAGCCCAGTTAATAAAGATCTTTGTGTTTGGATCTCTGCCCAGGTGGTGATGCGTTACCATGGACACAAGCATGACGTGCGTCTGCTTCTTCCGCTGGGCGATCAGCTGATTTCTGCCGACAGCGGTGGTGACGTCATTGTTTGGGACGTTCAGGGAGGAGGTAAGCGGAGGGGGCGGGGCTTCGGTCACCCTCTTCTGTCCTGATATCAACCATAGTTCATTTTGTTGTTCCACAGACATTTACCTTCAGCTGAACTTTGACCCCGGCACCTTTGATGTGTCAGCTATGATGCACCCCAGCACGTACCTGAACAAGGTGCTGCTGGGCAGCTCCCAGGGAGCTCTGCAGCTGTGGAACATCAAGACCAGGTGGGGGCAGCTGCTGCAAGGGCGTCACATTTTAAATCTGTGTTCCGTTGCCATGGCAACTAACTCTGTTTCATCCTCAGTAAGCTGTTGTTCACCTTTCCTGGGTGGTCGGCAGCCGTCACCGTCCTGCAGCAGGTGAGTCATCAGTCAGCTGCTTTCTAATCGTGTATCGGCCTCTCAGCCAGGTGGATTCAGACAAGTTGGCTGTTCTGCTACGAGTCGGCTCTGACTAAAGTCTGGCTTATGCTCAGAAACCAGGTCGTCTGCGTCTGCAGTTAACGCAGATGTGCACCCCACTTCCGCAGACAGGAGGCCTCTGATTGGTTAATACTACATCCGCTCTTATCTATGCATATACCTGTTTGGTCCCTAATGGCAGAAACTCTGGCTGTAGCGCCGTCCACAACACCTGCCACACCTTGGTACTATCCTGGACACCGTGCAGGACGCTAGTTTGTAGCTCTGTGTGACGGTCTGTTTGCACCCGAAGCCAAAACACGCAGCGCCACGGCCAGACTTTGGGGAACACTCATGGGTGAACTGTGTGTCGTCTGGACCAAGCTCGGTAAGCTAACCGCGCCAAGCTTGGTTCTTACGACCATTTACACATCAGGCTAGCACGGTTCCTCTGTCTACCATAAAACTTCGAGAATAGCTTTTCGGATTGTTTGGAATGCTCAGATGCGCTGCCATTGACATGGACGTTTAGTGAGAACGCACTATTATGGATTATTGTGTCATTCCACTCACTGTCTAAAAAAGCACACAGAGAGTGCAGACCTCCGCCAAGTAGCACATTTTGCCCCTAACTGTGACCTGCATCCATAGCTAAAACTAGCACATGATCTGGATCCTTACCAAGTTAAAATCAACCTCTGTTAACAAACGTAACTGCCTGTGTGCAGTTATCCTGCACGCAGACAGACACACAAACTCTCCTAAAAACATAACCTCTTTGGCGGAGGTTATAAACTTTGTTAATTAAAGTCATATTTCTGTTGATGATATTCCAGGTGATGGGCTTTTATTTTGAAAGACTATCTAATGTTGACTTCTCTTCTCAGAGTCCAGCAGTAGATGTGGTCGGGGTTGGCACAGCGACGGGTCGCATCATCGTCCACAACATCCGACTGGATGAGACGCTGATGAGCTTCACTCAGGACTGGGGACCAGTCAGCACCCTGGCTTTCAGGACAGGTAGTTCACTCCCGAGTTAGCTCACCTGTGCAGGTCAGACTGGACCAGGACCATGGGTTCTGATTGGACCAGGATCACTGGAGTTCTGATTGGACCAGGATCACTGGGGATCAAATTGGACCAGGATCACTGGGGTTCTGATTGGACCAGGATCACTGGGGTTCTGATTGGACCAGGATCACTTGGGTTCTGATTGGACCAGGACCAGGGGTTCTGATTGGACCAGGATCACTGGGGTTCTGATTGGACCAGGATCACCGGGGTTCTGATTGGTTCAGGACCAGGGGTTCTGATTGGACCAGTATCACCGGGGATCTGATTGGACCAGGATCACTGGGGTTCTGTTTGGACCAGGATCACCGTGGTTCTGATTGGACCAGGATCACCGGGGTTCTGATTGGACCAGGATCACTGTGGTTCTGATTGGACCAGGACCAGGGGTTCTGATTGGACCAGGGTCACTGGGGATCTGATTGTTTGTCCCAAACAAACCCAGCATCCAGGTATTTTGGGTCCAAAAGGTCAACAGAAAAAGGGTCAGTCAGGTTCGGGGTTTGTAGTCCATGGATTCTCTCGGGTTGCGGCCTATCCAGGTTTTAATGTCAGGCTTTGGGTTTGGGTGGACTGCTGGGATGTTTAACGGTAGAGCAGAGAGTCGTCAGTGTAGAGTTGGAACACTCTGGTTCTGAAGATGGTGAAATAGAGGAAAGGCTGGACAGCAAGGTGTCCAAATATGGATCCCTGAGTGACGCCAGATCTTGTCTGAGACGTAACGCAGAGTCTCCTCTCTCCTTCAGACGGCCCTCCGATCATCGCCTCCGGGAGTCCTCAGGGACATATTGCATTCTGGGACTTGGAGCGCAAGCAGCTCGTAGCCCAGCAGAGAAATGCCCACAGAACAGCGGTTGCCGCGGCAACGTTCCTGCATGGAGAGCCGTTGATGGTCACCAACGGAGCCGATAACGCCATCAAGGTAAAAAAAAAAAAATCAACAGAAACCCGATAGGAAATGATTTTTTTCCTCACTTAGATCTTTGTCTTTTTCAGGTCTGGATATTTGACCAGGAGGGGGGCGGGGCCAGGCTGCTCAGGTGTCGTCAGGGCCACAGTGCCCCTCCCACCACCATCCACCACCACGGCAACGATGGAAAGAACATCCTGAGTGCAGGTAACAGTTTTCTCATCTGATTAGAATCAAGCTGATGCTTCACACAATTAGCTGAAGCTCACGTCGATCTGCTGCCCCCATCAGGTCAGGATGGGACACTGCAGTCCTTTTCCACTGTACACGAACGCTTCAACAAGAACCTGGGTCACGGTCAGTTCAGCGTTCAACCAGATCCTCACTGGGGTTCTCTAAAAATCAGCTTTTTTTAAATGGAGTCTGGATGAAGGGAATAATGCTTTTTTTTCAGGATCTATAAGCAAGAAAAAGGAGAAGAACAAGAAGAAGGGGCTGGCCTATGAGGAGCTGCGTCTTCCTGCAATCACAGCTTTTGCATCTGGTGGGTCTCCTAACACAGCCTGACTCTAAGAGCTCAGGGTTTCTGCCTGAGAACGGCGTGTGCAGAACTCCATAGAGAAAACATCAGATTTAAGCAGCAGCTGGGTTTCTCTTTCTGTCTCTCTTCTGATTGTCTCTCGCCCTCCCTCTCTCAGGTGTGACCCGTCAGTCGGACTGGGACGGGATCGTGGCCTGTCACCGAGGCCGCCTGACCGCCACCACCTGGAACTACCAGCGCTGCACCATGGGAGCTCATCATCTAAAGCCTCCAGCTGTCAGAAGGGATGCTGTTGCCACGGTAACAGCATGTTTTTGTGCACATGCTTCTTTGCTCATAGACCTTATATACGTAGACGCCGCATTGGACGCCGTCAGCAGCGGGGCCGACATGTTTGCAGGGCGGCCATCTTGGATCGGATAACAGTTCAGACAGCTGCTGTCAGAATCAACAGGAGGTTCCTAAGATCTCATTTTAATCACATGAAAGACGAGTCAGAGATAATATTACAGTAATCTCCTACATGTCACAACCCCTTAAAAGAACAAAACTAATTTTAAAATTACCTTTATTTTAGATTACACATAATTATTCAGATGAAAAACTATTTAAACTGAATCTGGATGGGATATATGTAAAGTTATATATTTTACAATTTAATATTAATATGATAAACGCAACGTTTTTTTTTTAACATATATTTATATAGTGTTTTATTATTGAGTATTTTTAAGGATTTCTCTTTGATAATAAGTATTATCATCTATAGAGGAAAATTTGTTATGTGATTTAAAGAGAGTAGGGGTATTTATTTTTATTTTTTTTATTAATTTGTCCTCGTTAAGACTGGTAAATGTATGTTGTGTCTAACTTAAGGCTTTTTTTCCTTATAAGTTTGTCTAAACTTCTTCCAAAACTCTTTTTCAAACTTTTTTTTAATCATTTTTTACACGTACAGTATGTCAACATTTGTTCTTTAATCATTTAATGTGTGCCATATAGGATATATATTTTTATATTTTAGAATTTGTTTTGGTCTTTTAAGGGGTTGTGACATGTAAGAGATTATTGTAATATTATATTTCATTTATTTTTAGTGTGATTAAAATGAGATCTGAGGCGCCTCTAATTCATTCGGACAGGCACATAGGCCAGCGTCCAATGAGGCGTCTACATATAGATGACGTCTATGGCTCTGCTGACTTTATTTTTCCAAATGCCTTTCTGTCTGTTCCCAGGCTGTTGACATCACTTCCTGTGGTAACTTTGCTTTGATTGGCTTGTCCTGTGGCCGTGTGGATGTCTATAACCTGCAGTCTGGTCTCCACCGCGGTTGCTACGGTGATGATGAAAAAGGTGGGCTTATTTGTCCGTTGACTCGGTCCATCCTGTGTCTGCCCCCCCTCTGACCCCGTCCTGTCCTGCAGCTCACAGTGGCGCGGTGCGAGGCGTTGCTGCAGACACACTGAACCAGCTGACCCTCACCTGCGGCTCCGATTGGCTGCTGAAGTTCTGGCGCTTTAAGACGAGGAAGCAGGAGGATCAGCTTAAGCTGAGTGCTTCGCCGGCGAGCATGAGGCTTCACAGGGACAGGTGAGACACCTGAGGAACTGAGCATGCTCAGTGGGTGCGTCCGTCTCCGATCACTGATCCGTTCCTCTGTCTCTTCAGCGGGATGCTCGCCATGGCGCTGGATGACTTCACACTAGCCGTCGTCGACATTGAAACCAGACGGATCGTCAGGAAGTTTGCAGGTCACCACGGCAACGTAACAGACATGGTGAGTGGATGCTGACGCTAACATATTGTAGCAGTTTAATTGTGATCCAGGTGTAAATAACAACCACAGGTCAGGAATTATGGGATGGCGAGGAAAGGAAAGGCTAAAGTTCTGAGGTTGTGACTGTAGGCGTCATCAGAACCTGCTCCGAGTACCATGGTTCTGCTCAGGCTTCGACTTACGGGCTTCATACTGTTCAGATTAGAGATGCAGGTCATCGGTTAATAAATTAATCTGATGTTGACTGATCTTATCAATCAAGTGACTGATTGATAGGCGGCCATTTCTAAAATGGTGTTTAGAAGCGTCTAATACTATGAAGGACTAAATTCCTTAAAATATGCCTGATTAAAACAAAGAAGGAACTTTTTATTGATCCAGACGAATAAGAAAAGAACTGCCAATCTCACAAATTACTAAACTCAGATTATATTTAATAAACAAAACAGTATTTAAATCATTTATTAGATAAATAAAAGGGATTTAAACCAACTTATTTTATTTATTTACATTTATGAAATTGTAGGATCACATCATAGTTAATGTGACAAATCTTGTGACCCTCTATTTAGTTAATTGGCATTAATTATGATTATTAAATATGTTGATTAATAGATCTTTATCATGAAACAATCATAATCTGTAACCTTCCTGGTGTTGTTGTTTCTGATTGGTTCCCTTCTTCTGAATGAAACTCTGACCTCCATCTTGGTTCACTTTCCTCCTAAGACCTTCAGCCCTGATGGCCGCTGGCTCGTTACCACGGCGATGGACTGCACCATCAGGACCTGGGACCTCCCCTCTGGCAGGTAAGCTGTGACATCATCGCTTAGTTTTTTTCTTCAGAAGCAGGAGGCTCCGCCCACTTAGCCATTGACTGTTTCCTTATTCTATCAGTCTTGTCGACTGCTTCCTGGTTTCCATGGCGCCCGTGGGAGTTTCCATGTCACCGACAGGAGACTTTCTGGCTACAGCTCATGTGGACAGTCTGGGCATTTACCTCTGGTCTGAACTAATCACAGCACTGGTGACATCCCTGATTCTGTCCTGTATCAGCCAATCACAATGCAGATCTCTTTCCTCAGGAACAACAGGAGTCTGTGCGGCCCTGTAGGGCTCCGCCCCCTCCCAGCTGACTACCAGCCAGTTGAGGAGACACTTCCTGGTGTCTCTGCGGAGGAGGCTGCAGAGGAAGTGAAATCAGAGGAGGTTGATGATGCGTACCAATCGGCTGAGCAGCTCGGGGAGCAGCTGGTGACCCTGTCGCTGATGCCGGAGTCTCGATGGAAAAGTCTGCTCCACCTGGACACCATCAGGGTGAGCTGATTTGCAGCTACAGGTGTGATCACAGGTGAGCCCCTCCCTCACCAGCTGCTGTTTCTGTTCTTACAGAAGAGGAACAAACCTACAGCGACCCCTGCTGCCCCACCCACCGCCCCCTTTTTCCTGCCAACTGTTCCTGGTCTGACGCCTCAGTTTGCGTTGCCCCCGTCAACCAAAGAGGATACACAGGTAGGGCCAATCAGCTGGTGTTCTGGATTTAGGGTCATGTGACCATGAAGTGTCTAAATATGGTTGTGGTTCCTGTGTGTCAGTCCAAGGTGCTTCCATGGGGGTTGCTGGCTCAGAGGTCTGAGTTCGGTTCTGCTCTGGAGTCCGCACTGGGGTCTGGATCATGTGAGTCTGCATTTCAAAATAAAAGCTTCAATTCAAGAGGTTTTTTTTATGTTTGTTTTTTTTTATCTAAATTTTCATTGTGAATATTCAGTGTTGAGAAATTAATATTGTACAGTTTTTTTCTTTATCCACATAATTTATTTAAAGCTGCAGTAAGTAGGAAATTTACTTCAAAATTAACCAAAATCTTCCTCGTTTGTCTCCCTGGATGAAGGGAAAATTTCCTATAATCAGTCAGAATTCTCTGTCTGGTTTGTTAAAAGTGTCAATACTTTGGAAATAATCGATACTGAGACGCCGTACACAGATTAAATACAAATTATCCACAGTACTGATGATAAAGATAAGTGGCGTTTGCATATTTTGGCCATTAGCTTAAATAATAACACATCAGTCAACCTTAAAATTTGATATTTATGTGTTATTTTTTTTTAATATATTTTGCAGTTATTTGCAGACTTTAACTAGTTTCACTGATGTGGTTCAGAAAGCATTCCTAATTATGTTTTATTTTTTTTCTAAGGTTTTTATTCTGCATTACTCTAGATGTCTGTGGCCGTATTGCTTGGTTGCCATTTTGACTTTTAAGTTAGAATTTTTTAAGTATCAAAAATAGTAAAAAATATTTTCATAAGAATTTTTGCTGTTAGAAATAAATGCTTTCTGATGATTCTCATTTTTAAATAAATATCTTTACGATTTTCTTTTAAAACAGATAAATTGTCTCTAATAGATAAATCTTTGTCCTCAGTTAATGATGATAAATCTGCTCTGTGCTTTTATTCTGTTAAACTGTAATTGACTTCCTGTCTGGTCCGCCGATGCTCCCAGTCGATCGGCCGCTGCAGATCCTGAAGGAGTGTGGGCCGTCCGCGGTTTCCGTGGAGCTTACCTGTCTGACATCAGAAGGAGGCGGAGACAATAACCTCCTGCTCGGCTTCATCCACATGATTGACAGGATGCTGGCTAGTGGGCGGGACTTCGACCTGGCGCACGCTTACCTGGCTCTTTTCTTGAAGGTGAGCTAATTGCAATGCAGCTTTAGACTTTTATTGTGAAAGTGTCCCAGCTTCCTGTTTACCATTACCTGTTTGTTTCATCAGCTTCATCTGCGCACGTTGTCGCAGGATGCCGTTGCCATGGAAGCGCTGATTCATCTCTCCTCCAGACTGGAGTCTGGGTGGGCGGAGCTTCAAGGATCGTTTAACCAATCATTGTGTCTGCTGTCGTACACAAAGAGTGCGCTCCTGTGAAGCGCACAGCGTTTGTTTTTGATTAAAGTTTTTCCTGTTTTTGTATCTGACTGAGTTGAATTAATGAAGAAAAAACCTGGGATTGAATGAGGTTGGTTGATCGCTTGATCTGGTCCAATCAAACATGGAGGAAATTCCCACAGAACAAACAGCCTTACTGTTTCTGTTCATAGGAGGTGCTCCACTCCGTGTTCTGCTCCAGTTTTTACATCAAGAATATTTATACAGAATGAAAAAATCCATGGATGGATTAAAGATGCAGCCTCATTTTTTTAATGAGCATCTGGAATATTTTCCATGTTTGCTTTCAGCTGTTTGCTTCATATGAGGCTGTATGGATTAGAAATGTTCCAAATAAGATTCAAAGATGAAAGTAAAGGTTCTGTCCATGCTTACATTCTCCTCTTTATTTGGGGCATGAGAACTGAAGCACAGCAGCAGCTGCATGAGGTCAGGGAAACTCCACCCAGTTTCATCGGTTCTGCAGGAACGATTCTAGCTGAACAAATCCAGAACTGAGCTCTGAACAGAAACTGGTTCACCAAATGAAACATTCTTCAGCCAATGATATGCAGAAAGAAGCTCTGACCCGATCCTGAGATAAGACCAACCGCAGCTCAATCAGGCTGAGCTCCAGACCCTCAGTCTGGATAAAAATAGTATCTTTGGCTTTATCTTTGCAGCAAAGCTCTATTAATTGCATCATAAATATTGGTAGATCTCCAGTGGGTTGTTAGACTAAAACTGATTTACCTCTTCTAGCCGTTCTCTGTTCACCTTTGTGCTCTGAAGTAATCCCTTTATGGCAGGCCATATTGACATAAAATCAGATTCACAAATTCTAGACTCCTCAAATTAATTTATGATGTTTGTCTGGATGTGTGATTGAGCATTAAGAGCATTACTTCTACTGGTATGGCGGTGGTTTAGGGGTTAAGGTTTACCATTAGGCAATACTAGGCAGTTGCTTAGGGCCCCAAGTTCATGGGGGCCCCATAAAACTATTCTTTACATGTGTGGTTAATACAACTATTCCTTATTTGTGCACATTAATTATGAATGCCATAAAAATGCCATCAGAACGCTGATAATATTAAATATGTCTCAGCCCCCCCTTCAGTGTCCACCATATTGGATCAGTCCATTTGCTGCACATGTTCAGAAAGGTCCAAACAGACAGCAGCAAACCATTTGAAAACAAACCATGCAAAGAGCAGTGTTGCCAACTTAGCGCTTTAGTCGCTATATTTAGCCACTTTTCAGACCCCTCTAGCTCTTTGACTTCTAAAAAGCTCCTAGCGCCAAATCTAGAGACTTTTTTCTGCTACCCGAGACTTTGGAGACATCTAAAAGCAGCGAACTCTGCTCTCCAGAGCAAGTAGATTGGTAACCCCGCCTCCTGCTCTCCTCTTTCTTGTCTGCTGTCATGATTCATGCAGCTATTATTTCATCCAAATGAAAAATGGAGAACAGAGAAGCAGATCATGGCTTGTCTACAGTGAAAAGAAGGACTGGGTTATTTACTTTGGCCTTTTTGGAAACACAGGAAGGAGCAATCAGCTAAGTGAGCTTAGTGCTTGGAAAAAATCTTTCATTCCTTTAGAGACAGCATGAAAAGTCAGCTGAGTACAAAACATAGAGAGGAAAACAAGAAGAAAAGGGACAAGAAGAGAGGGACACAACCTAGAACAGATAATGGATGTCTATTCTATTAACATTTCCATATCTGTAGAATGGGGCTGTTTTATGTGTCGTCTTCTGAATTCAGAGGGGTCCCTGCCTGTCTTCCTACAACCCCTGAATGGAGGCTTTAGTCCTGTTGTAGGTTCCTGGCCTGGTGAACGTTGCTGCATGTTGGTCAAAAAATATTCAGCCAGTCTGTTTGCAGCCACCAAAGTTATTTTTGTTAGTTCGATGGCAGCATAGTGGGTCCAATGCACAGTTTCCTAAATTCAGATATCTAGAAATGAAATGTTGACTATAGTCATCATTAAGATGAGGATACCTTGAATTGTAATTACAGATGTGAATCTTCAAAAGACAAACCTGGTAACATCATTTATCTTGAAAATCGTTTTAATATATCAAATGTGACTGAAGTAATGCTGAGCTGTTCCTCCTACTATTCAGAATGTCAACTCTAAGATGTATTTCTGCATGTAGTTTCACTTGGATATAAGGTCTGAATCTTAAAAAACGCTTCCATCCAGTTAATGTTGAATTTTCCACACATCAATGATTCAATTTGCATAAAAGTTTCATGTTAACGGCAGAAAACCTGCTGGAGGAATTTGTTTGAGTATCAGGTTAAAATATGCTGTTATATCTGATAGAGCAAATTTACTTAAGACCTTTTAATATAGCTATCGATTATTTTTTTTCTTTTCTTTCTTTGAAAAGAATATTTTGAAACTGAATTATTTTATTTTGAATGTCGGAGACATTTAATGTTATGGAAGCCTGTTTCTGTCATAGGATAATAAAAAAAATGTCAAATAGAAAGTCATAATTATGAGATACGCAGTTTAAAAATCAATTATCTGATAATTATCACTTTTTACTTGGCAGTTTTTACTTTCATTTGGTGGAAACGGTCTTCCATATAATTTGGTTGTATGCTCATATTTATAACTGAGCATCAATTGTATATATATAAAATACATATATTTATGAAATATATATATTTTATTATATGAATATATATATAATGTATGTATATGAATATATATATCTATATACATATATATATATATATATATATATATATATGTATATATATGTATATATATAAAATATATATATTTTATTATATGAATATATATATATATATAATGTATGTATATGAATATATATTTATGTATATGTATATATATAATATATATTCTTACGAAATATATATATTTTATTATATGAATATACATATAATGTATGTATATGAATATATATATAAATATATATATATATATATATATATATATATATATATATATATATATATATATATATATATAAAACGTTTGGTCGCTTTAGAATGGGGGCACCTATTTTCTCCTTTTTAATTGTTAATAATATAATTCTTTGTAGAAATTGATTAAAATAAAGAAAAAAAAACACAAATTTATCAAAATGTACATTTATAAATGTGAAATTTTTCTGTAAAGATTATAAATTGATAAGGACCTGTTTTTTTCGTGGTGACGTCACCATCCGGGAAAAAAACATAGCGCGGTGCGCAACCGCAGTAGTCAGCTGAGCTCGTGACGTCTCAGGGCTAATGAGTTTTTAAACTTTCGATTAAGTTTGGGGGAAAAAAGTGAAATTTTCCAGTTTTTATGGGTTTATTTCCGCCCTCGGTTGCACTTAGGTTGACCTGACGTCATCGCTCAGGCTCAGGCGCGCGAGAGTGATTGACGTTTGATCCAAACCGGAAGTGAGGAAGAGGAGTTTGGATCCGCAGGTAAACTTTGACACGTCCGTTCTAATTCCAACTGCATTGAATAATGTCACAGTTTGCTGTATTAAAAACCTAATTAAAGGAATTTAGAGCATATTTAGTTCCAGTAATCTGGAACCAGAGGTCACTTTGGGCTCTGAACCAACAGAACATATGTCACTATTAAAATTCACTTTCTAAAACTGCAGAAACGTTCTGAAAATCAACAAAAATGTCTTAAAATAAGTGTATTTACCCTTAATTGGAGTAGGAAAATAAGAGGAATGAGCATTTTTACCATTAAAATAAGATAATTATTTATTATGCACTTGAAAGAAGAGACTGCAGTTGTTTTCTGTTCTTATTTTTTATATAAATGTTCTTATTCCATTGGCAAAGTGATTCTCTTATGTGCACCTATTTCAAGAGAAATTGATTTACATGTTTTGCAGTGAGTGGGTGTCCCAGTCAAACCAGTAAATCTCCAAAATGGGCACCATGGGAGCTCCTGATTTCTTTAGTGCCTTTAGAGCTTCATTTCCAAGGCCTCAGTGAAACGAGGTTCTGTCTTTATGCTGATGATGATCTATTCTTTAGAAATGATGCAGGAAGCCCTGCAGAGTCAATCTAACCCGACGGTTCTTCATGAAGTTCATACCAAGAACTCTTCCTCTAAAAGCAGAATTCATTCAGACTCTGAAAGGCTCCAACTCCTGGTTCTGGACCCAGTTCTATGATCCGTGTCAAAGGTCTCTGAAGATTTTTCTTTAGATTCTGTAGAAGCAAACCAGACTTTTTAACCCTTTATAGGGAAAGTTAGCCTTTATGATCTCTTGCACACCCCTTACAGTGCTTCTAAACCTCAGTGAGGTCTAGAATCACAAGATCTATATCTATATATGGCATTGGACCAATTAGATGAGCCGTTTAATGATATATTATCTACTGTAAATTAAGTTAAAAAAAAAAGTTAACAAGTCAAGAAAAAAAGGTAAAAAGCAAATTGAAAAGTTAAAATTAATAATCCTAGTAAACGGTTATATTTAGGTTTATAAACAAAAAAAAATAAGTGCCAGTATCAGCATTAATGCCTCTAAGATTATGTTGTACCAAAAAATGTGTTTCTTTCATTCTAGGAGTGTTTTTCTTGAATTTTTTTATAAAAACACTTTGTATTTTTCTTAATATATTCGGGCAAGTTGGCGTTTCTTGTTATTACATTGATTTAAACTTTTGGGATTAAAATATCCATATTTTTTTAATGTTATAAAGGTAATAAGGTCTTGTCCTGGATTCCAATAACACTATTAGCTTGAATTATGGATTTCACTGCGTGTCCTATAAAGGGTTAAAGGTCCGGTCCCTATAAAAACAACAGAGGCCTGAAGGTTCTGGTGTTAGATAAATAACCCGGATCCGGACCCACCTGATGGTCCGTTATCTGTGACCTCTATTTCAGATGTTTCTCTGTTCTTTCCTTATGTTCATCTCTTGTCCACCTCCTGCAGTCCAACTGTCCTCCTGTCCGTTCTCACAGACAGTGCAGCTGAATGAAGTCAGTTTGGTCCATCAGAACCTTCTCTGTCTCGTTTGCCTACGTATCACCAGAACTGATCAGATTTCTCCTGAAGATCAAAATAAATGATCTTGAATCTTCCGAAACCAAAGCTCTGCTCTGACTACGTTTCCCATCATCCTCCTGTAATCTTTTTTTAACTTTTTTTTTGTCTCCTTGTTGTTATAGCGATGAAGAGGAGCCGGATTCTGGCCCTGCTTGTGGGTGGAGTCTTCTGCGTGGCTGTGATGTCACTGTACCGCATGCTGGAGCTGATGCAGGGTTCGGAGCGCGATCGACTGGAGGGCCCAGCTGTCGGACAGGTGGAGGAAGTAGGTTCCTGTTTCTGTGAGAGTTTAAACCAATCCCTGAGCTATCAGCCAATCAGATGTCTGTGTTCAGGATTTGTCCCGCCTCCAGCTGAAAATCGACAGGTTGGAGCACCTCCTGGTTGACAACAACCGGTTGGTGGCTCGGCTGCGGGACTCGCTGCTGGAGTCACAGGAAGGAAGGCGTGTCTCCAACGTCAGCTCAGACTCCTCCCACAGCAGAGCGGGTCCGCCCCCTGGCTGCCAAACAGCCGAGGAGATGAAGGACGGCGCCGATGGAGTCCAGGTGATCTGAGCATGCCTAGAGCTGCGTCTCTGACTTTAACCAGTCTGATCGGTCTGTTGGTCCTGGAGCTGGAAATGAAGTTAATCTGAACCGTCTGTTCGCTGATCAGCTGCTGGACGTTTACGACCTCCTGCCCTTCGACAACCCAGACGGCGGAGCTTGGAAGCAGGGCTTCGAGATCACTTACAACGGGGACGAGTGGGCGGAGCATCCTCTGGAGCTGTTCCTGGTACCCCACTCCCACAACGACCCGGGTGGGTGGGCGGAGCCTCTCCCTAATGAATCCTGCTGGAGCATCAGCTGTCTAAGCTGACCCCGCTGCTTTCTGTTTCAGGCTGGCTGAAGACGTTTGATGGCTACTTCCAGGACCAGACCAGACACATCCTGGACAACATGCTGGTTAAACTGGGCGAGGACAGCAGGTTTGAGAAGAGACCCTCTGCTCCCCTTATCACAGATGATCAGAAAGCTCCAAACAACCCAGCAGTTATTAATCTTTTGCTGTATTGGTGCTCTAATGACCCCTTGTGGTCATCTATACTGGTGCTGCTGAATAGTAAAATTATCCGTAAAAATCGCTGCTTTTATTAGACGAATCAAACAAGAAGTTCCACAATATCTGTTTAATATAATCTGCCTCCATCGTGTTTTTTGGCTGAAACTGAAGATTATTTTAACCTTTGAAGCTCAGATGCAGCTTGCAACTGAAAATTTAAAATCTAATGCTCCTTTCCCATTGGCCGAACAATCTACACTGGAAAACGATCTAGAAATAAGTAAAAATTTCTTAAATTAAGTGTATTTACCCTTAATTTGAGTAGGTATATGAGATAGTTTGCCAATGGAATGAGTGTTTTTACTCTTAAAATAAGATAATTAGATAATATGCACTTGAAATAAGATGATGCAATTGTGTTTTCTTACTTTAAGTGTAAATTGACTTGTTACATTGGTAAACTACCTCATTTACCTCCTCAATCCAAGAACAAAGGCACTTATTTTAAGAAAAAATTACTTGTCTAGATTTGGATTTTTTTACAGTGTAGTCTAGTAAACTAGCCCCACCTGCCAGCGACCAAAATCATTGTTGCCTGCGAGCGGTCTAGCCTCGATTAAAGCCCCAGGCTCTAGAATTGGCGGGCCAATCACAACGGAGAGATGAGTTTTTAATTTCTGGATGCAAAGCGGGCGGAGTTTTGAGGGCTGGACGACAAAGCTGCGCGACGCTCGAGAAAGCACAACAAGGAAGATGGCAACAACTATTGAACAGTTCTCGTTTGACTCAGCTTTGGAATCAGTTTTGGAAGGATTAGACTTGGTGTTTATGTTGAAACGTGAGCAGGAAGAGGCTCTACGCTCATTCATTTTTAAGAAGGACGTATTCGCCGTTTTACCGACAGGCTGTGTGTTTACTAGCCTCGTGAGACCATCCTGATCTCGCGAGCTTTCAAGGTTTCACTCGCTAATCAGTCTGGAGACTCTCCGTTAAAGAAAATTTGGAGCCGTTCACCAAACGAACGTCCAATCAGCGTTGGCTTTGAGGCGGGTTGAGGTGTGACGCAACGACAAGCGCGACAGTTCAGTCTAAAGAACATGGCGGCTTCAGACGATGAAACTAGCGTTAGCGTGGCTATCGAGCAAGTTTTATCGGAATTACAGAGTATTTCTTCACTGAAAAAAGAGCAAAACACTGCTCTGGAGGCTTTTCTCAGAGGAAAAGATGTTTTTGCTCTTCTCCCGACTGGTTTCGGCAAGAGTAGCCTGGCTTGTGGTTGTGTTTTCGTCGTCGCTCTGTTAGTACGTCATATGCTTCGTTGATCTGATTGGTTTATTTGGCCCGTCTATCACCAACATAGGCCAACCAGTATTTTCGCCCCTTCCCAAAATTACTTCAACAGAAGGTTTCCAGATGGATATGCGGAGCAAATCCATCTGGCGGAGTCAGATGACCGCGAGTGCTCAAGTGAGAGCGACAAGGATGAGACTGAAGTCAGTGACGGCATCCTGAAGCTGTTCCATTCAGACACCGAGGAAGAGGACTTTGAGGGTTTTCGTGCGCAGGAGGAAGAAGAAAGTGATTAATGACTTCCTGGTCGGCTGCAATGTTCTGTGCGTTGTTAAATTAAAAGTACCAGTATATGCAGCGTTATCTGCGTAATACCGACACATACGTATATTTAAATGTGTTACAGGTAGTTTGAAAAAAAAAAAAAGCATTCATAATATGTACCGTATTTGTTTGTTTTATCATACGGATTAAATCAAACGTTAAAAAAATGCTCACGTGTAATGTCTTTATTTGTAAATATCTCATACAACATGGGAAACCTGCGGCTTAAAATCCGGTGCGGCTTATAAAAGCACAGAATTTATTTTCTTTCTAAAATTAGAGCCTGCGGCTTGTAATTGGGTGCGCTTTATAGTCCGGAATTTACGGTACATAGAAAGTTCAGCGTCTGCCAGCACTTTAGGAGAATCTGGGACGTCGGGTATACGCTGGCTAAGGTGTGACAGGGGCCCTAAGCAAACCATTGTTGTAGGACCTGTAGCTGCTCATGTCTTCAGACTGACCTTCAACCCTGCAGCTATCAGCCGCAGCCTGACTGATCTTTGATTATCTGCCTGCAGGAGGAAGATGATCTGGGCTGAGATCAGTTATTTCTCCAAGTGGTGGAGCGGCATTGACGAGCAGAAGAGGGAGCTGGTCAAACGGTAAACTTCATGGTGGCCCTTCGTCGCCGTTCCTTCCCTTCACTCTCCTTCTTCTTCACTGATCCTTACCTTCATCTTTTTCTCTTCATCCCTGATGGTAGCCTTCGTCATGATGCTGAGTCACTGTTTTCAGATTCAATCATCAGACCGGATGTAAAATTTCGTGGTGTGAATCTCTCCATATCTTGTCTGTAATTGGTCAGCCTGGTGAAGGCGGGACAGCTGGAGCTGGTGACGGGCGGCTGGGTGATGGCAGATGAAGCTAACTCTCATTACTTTGCTCTGCTGGATCAGCTGATAGAAGGCCACCAGTGGCTGCAGACTCACCTGGGTAATGTTCACATTGTTCAGGCAGAGGTTTGGCTCCGCCCTCCTGCAGCTAACTCTGTCGCTAATGTACAGTGTTTTATCGACAGGCGTGAAGCCAAGCAGTGGCTGGGCCGTTGATCCCTTTGGCCACTCCCCGTCCATGACATACCTCCTAAAGGGGGCAGGGCTTAGCAACATGGTGATTCAGAGGGTGCACTATTCTGTCAAGAAGCACTTTGCATGGCAACAGACGTTGGAATTCCTATGGCGACAGAACTGGGGTGAGAGAGGGACGGAGACACCTAAAGTACCCTGAGGTGAGGAGAAAAACTCAAAAATGTTCTGACCCCGCCCCTTTCCTCTGTTCCAGACGCCTCCTCCCGCAGTGACATCACATGTCACATGATGCCATTCTACAGCTACGATGTTCCGCATACGTGCGGTCCGAACCCGTCGGTCTGCTGTCAGTTTGACTTTCATCGTTTGCCGGGGGGGCGTGTCTTCTGTCCATGGAAGATCCCGCCTCAGCCAATCACAGAGCAGAACATCAAGGAGAGGTGGGAAGTAGTTGGAGCCAGAAAAACTGAATCAGAATGAAGGAAATTTTTATTTAATTTTAAAGAGGCCAACAAAATCCTGTTTTCATGGTAAATTTTATCACTAATGTAGATGTACTTTTGTTCAACTAATTTAAGAAGCCTTTCATGCTTTACTTTGAGAGTAAAAATTACTACACTGGAAAAAATCTAAATCTTAACGAGTCATTTTTTTCTTAAAATAAGTGCATTTGCTCTTGGATTAAGGTAGTAAAAGAGACATCTTGCCTATGGAACAAGACAATTTACACTTAGAATAAGAAAACAGAATAGCATTGTTTAATTTCAAGTGCATATTATCTAATTATCTTATTTATCAGAGTAAAAATACTCATTCCATTGGCAAACTATCTCATTTACCTACTCAAATTAAGGGGAAATACACTTAATTTAAGACATTTTTACTTATTTCTAGATCGTTTTTCCAGTGTATGACTGCTGATCCAGTAGATTGTTTCATAACTCCTAAAAGAGGAGTACTCTTATTTTGAAGAGTATCTGCTATTTACTGCAAAATATTATTTCTGCACTTTTCCCATTGGCGTTCGCTTATTATTTAGGTTCCATGTATTCCAGCTTGCTGCATTTGTAACATAAAGTATTCAGTGACATGTTTTCAATGTAGCATAAAAAGCCTGAGAAAGTGTAGAGGCTGGAAGTGGCTTCCGAATTCAGATTGAATTGCATATATTTTCCATACACCATGTATGCAGTGACAGTGGATGGAAAAACACCTTTTCATTAACAAGAAAAATTAATCCAGCGGAACCAGAACCAAGCTCAGTGGAAACGGCATTCTGCCAAGATGACCTACTGGGATTATGAGAGCAGAAACATAAGAGCACTGATCCAGAAGTACCTTCTATGTATAAAGGTAGAAGCAGCAGCTCCTTTACTGGCTTCATTTAGGAGAGAAACATGGCTAAACAGGTGATTTGTTACCCAGTATTCACGTCTAGAAGATAAAAAGAGAACATCCAGTTAATCACAGTAAAAGCTCAACTACTAGTCATGTCTAGGAGAGACGCTGGGTTAACCACCGAAAGACAGGGCCAAGTGGATCATCTCTAGAAAGAGAAGATGGGCTCACCTAAAGCAGCCCAGAGGAGGCCTCCTTCCAGTATGGAGTCAAAACTAAACAGAACCAGGCAAAATGGAGCTAATATGAAGAAAAAAATTAGAGTGAACTTGAATTTAAAAGTCGAACTAACTAACTAATCAGTGCAAAATTGGTGAATAGAATTGCAACATAGCAGTGAGGAAACAGGGTCCCTTGGTCCTCCGGCAGCCTAAGCCTATAGCAGCATAAGTATAGTTCCCTTTTTATCTGTTGACGGTTACTGAATGTTCCACAGTATCGTGTCGTTCTAGTTAGATGAAGCATAGGGTAACGATCAATCTTTCTTCTTTTCAGAGCGCTCCTCTTGTTGGATCAGTATCGTCAAAAGTCTCGACTCTTTCGCTCTTCGGTTCTCCTGGTTCCTCTCGGCGATGACTTCCGCTACGTAGAGTCCAAAGAATGGGACGCTCAGTTCAGCAACTACCAGAAGCTGTTTGACTACTTTGACCAGCACCCTGAGCTGCACATCAAGGTTAGAGGGTGGGACGCCACGTGGGGGCGGGGCTCGGAGAAACAGCATGTCAGAAGCCCGTTCTGATGTTTCTGCTTTTTTCTTCTTCTGTTGTACGTCCGTGGTCTGGTTTTTAGGCTCGTTTTGGGACTCTGTCAGATTACTTTGCTGCTCTGCATCGGTGGCTGAGCACAACAGGAAAGAACCTGCCGACGCTCCGTGGAGATTTCTTCACCTACGCCGACCGTGACGACCATTACTGGAGCGGGTACTTCACATCCCGGCCGTTTTACAAGCGGCTGGACAGAACCCTGGAGTCCACGCTGAGGTGGGCGTTATCGTGGCTGAGATAAACGGAGCCCTCAGGTGATTTAAACTCACCTTTCTTCTGCTCATCAGAGCCACCGAAATCCTTTACACGCTCACGTTGGCTGAAATGCGTCGTTACCGCGGTGACGGTCATTTGGTGGAAGGTTTTCCTGAGCGTGAACATTATCAGCGTCTGACTGAGGCGAGGCGGAACCTCGGGCTCTTCCAGCACCATGATGCCGTCACAGGAACCGCCCGTGACCCTGTGGTGATCGACTACGGAACCAGGTGAATATTTCCTGTTTCATTCAGTGAGCTGTTTGGATATAGAAGATGTAGATTATTGTTTTAAATAATCACAATTTTAATAACTTTTTTTACATTATATAAACCCATAATTTACGTCCCGCTTCTGAGACTCCTTCAAATGTGCCTGATAAATGTGTCCTCAATATTTCCCATGATCCATAGCAGGTCAAAGTGAGTTAGTCAAGTTGGGTAGCAAAATGAATTAAAAAAATAATTTACACTTTTTGTGACCCAAAATAAACTTAAAGGGAAAAGTACATAATTCTGTGTTGTTTGTCCAGGTTTTACTGAATGTAGGAAGTACAGTTTTATTTTTTAGTGCCAGCTCTCCTCAGCAGCTGTCAGCTGATTTTCCTCCCTTATCTTCCCAGGAAAGGCGCCTGGTTTTTGGACATCTTGTTAAATCTCCCACTGGTTTACTACTGGGTGGAACTTATACATTATTAAGTCAGATAATATCAAAATGTTAATGTCTGGCATTCTTAAATGTTTTATTACGCAGTAAAAGTTAAGCTTCAAAAAAAGGAAAATTTTATTTCAATCGAATGCCTTGCTGAATTATATTTAAAACAGAGAAAAGTTCCATTGGCTTCACACTTCTTCACGCCGTCATGGTTGCTAAGCGACTGAAGTCCCTCATTTGAGGGCGATAGGAAGAAAATAATAAAAAATTTTACTTTTTTGATCTCACAATGGAGAAATTACCTCTCTGCATTTCACCCATCCCCCTGGGGAGCAGTGGGCTGCCATTGTGTGGCGCCTGGGGAGCAGTGTGAGATTAAGGGACTTGCTCAAGGACCCAGAGTGGCAGTCTGTGGGGATAGAACCTAGCCTGACGTAGTCCTACTCAATTCTGGTCAGAATATGAGTCTGATGCTGCTCCATAGAGCTGTGATTATGGGGCGTGTTTTGAACGAACCAGGAAAAAAAATGCCTCTGCACTCAACTGGATAGACCTACAACCAATAAGAGCAACGGAGTGCGTGACGTATGTTAAGCGATACATAGTTGTTGTCAACAAAAATCAAAGCGTGCAGTTGCACGCCTAGAATAAGAAGATGAGCCTTGATCGTGTTTCTCTGTTCCTCTTTTAAAATTTATTTAATTTCGATATCTTCTAGAACAGACCTAATAGCAGAATCTACACACCTCAACTCTCCAGCGGCAGCCATTGTTGTTGTCACCCAAGCACGCTTTGGTGGCGTGCTTGATTTCGTTACTGTTGATCATCTGTCCATCATCGTATAAAGCCCGCCCTGACAATTTGATTGGCCCGCCAGCTATTGTGCTAACATACTCGCGCTACTGTTGAGCAATGCCAGACCGAACTTCCCGACCTCAAACGTTGTGGGCGGGACTAAGTTCTGAATGGCACCCAGGCTAGATAGAACCAGGTACACTGGAAAAACGATCTAGAAATAAGTAAAACTTTCTTAAATTAAATCTATTTACCCTTAATTTGAGTAGGTAAATGAGGTCGTTCACCAATAGAATGAGTATTTTTACTCCTAAATTAAGATAATTAGATAACATGCACTTGAAATAAAACAATGTAATTGTGTTTTCTTATTTTAAATGTAAATTGTTCCATTGGCAAAGTGTCTCTTTTACCTCCTCAAACCAAGAACAAATGCACTTATTTTAAGAAACAATGACTTCAATTTTTTCCAGTGTGCAACCTTCTCAGAGCACAAGCACTAGGCCGACACTCCCCTTAACAATGACTATAAAACACCACCCCAATTCAGTTAATCACTTCCAGCCTTAGTGGTTTTAACATCCTTTGAAGGACAATGTCTGCAAAGCCGAGTCCTTCGAAGTATTCAGCTCCTAATTTTTACACAGCCCCCAAAAAAGGTTTAACCAGGAACATTTTTCCAGCTCTTGCTTTCACTCTATATTTATACAGTATTACAGTAAATTCAAAAACATATGCTACATATTCAAAATAAACATAAAAATGTTTATTTTGAAAATTGAAGTCATTGTAGAAACAATGACTTCAATTTTTTCCAGTGTGCAACCTTCTCAGAGCACAAGCACTAGGCCGACACTCCCCTTAACAATGACTATAAAACACCACCCCAATTCAGTTAATCACTTCCAGCCTTAGTGGTTTTAACATCCTTTGAAGGACAATGTCTGCAAAGCCGAGTCCTTCGAAGTATTCAGCTCCTAATTTTTACACAGCCCCCAAAAAAGGTTTAACCAGGAACATTTTTCCAGCTCTTGCTTTCACTCTATATTTATACAGTATTACAGTAAATTCAAAAACATATGCTACATATTCAAAATAAACATAAAAATGTGAATTTAGCATAGTGGCTTAGAGAAAGGATTAAAGCTAGGAATGTGTTATTCATAACGCTAATCATAGCATTATGAATACGTTAGCTATTTTAAACTTTACTGATGAATGTTTCTTTAAAGAACTTTTTTTCCCCTGCATTGTTAGCCATGTGTTGCCTATTCTAGCATTAGCCTGTTTTTTTTCTTTTTTTTCCCCTCCGCACTCTTAAAGATTCTGTCAACATGGAAAACGCTAAGAGGTAACTTCCCAGCTAATGTTAGCGGTTTGTTTTTAGAATTAACCCTCCATCACACCAATTCAATTAGTTTTAGTTTTTAATATTAACTTCTATCATTATTGTTAGCGTTTTATTTAGGTAATTGTTTTTTTTTTCTGTTAGCATGTCATTTCTCTTAATACTCTAATACATTATAAGCTAGTTTTGCTTTTCTTTAGTGTAATGTTTGCCTGTCATTAGTACGGAAGAGGATTAAGGCCACTGGAAAAAAAAAAAATGACTTTTTTCTCAGAATTCTGACTTTAATCTCAGAATTCTGACTTTATTCTCAGAATTCTGACTTTAATCTCAGAATTCTAACTTTTTTCTCAGAATTCTGACTTTTATTCTGACTTTTTTCTCAGAATTCTGACTTTGATCTCAGAATTTTTGATCTTAATGTAGATGGGCACCATGAAGGAAGAGATCTGGGAGCTCTCAGCTTCACTGACAAAGATGTGAGTTTTTTGAGGTGGCCAGTGACACATTGGTGGAAAATGATGGAATTAGGCAACTTTTTACGTTCTGGAGGGGTCCCCTCATTAATGGAGGAGCAGAAGGTAATTGAAACAAATGAGCTAGTCTCTAAAACAGACATGGCTATGGCTTGATGCTAACATGTTTGTTAGCTGTCAGAATTCAGTCAGAATTCTGAGAAAAAAGTCAGAATTCTGAGATTAAAGTCAGAATTCTGAGAAAAAAGTCAGAATTCTGAGAAAAAAGTCAGAATAAAAGTCAGAATTCCGAGATTAAAGTCAGAATTCCGAGAAAAAAGTCAGAATTCTGAGATTAAAGTCAGAATTCTGAGATTAAATTCAGAATTCCGAGAAAAAAGTCAGAATTCTGAGATTAAAGTCAGAATTCTGAGCTCAAAGTCAGAATTCTGAGATTAAAGTCAGAATTCTGAGAAAAAAAGTCAGAATTCTGACTTTTTCCCCATACCATACTGAAATAAAATAAAAAAATCAGTTAACTTTTTTTTTTTTTCCAGTGGCCCTAATCCTCTTCCATACATTAGCCTCTTAGCATGTTTTTAAGATTTTGTTTGCATGTTTTCATGTCTTTAGCCCTAAAAGAGCCATTTGGAGTTCTGTATTCAGTCATAGTTTGGGTCTATTTTATTTAGTTTCAGTACATTGGTTCGGTTAGGTGGCGTTATTTGGTTTGTATGTGAATTGTTTCTCAGACCTACAGCAAAGACCAAAACCATCAAGAGAATGCCAAGAGTAGGAGAAGCAGGAATCAAAGAAAAAGGTGGCTACTGTGAAGAACCTACAATATAAGACATATTTTCAATTGATTCACTCTTTTTTTGTCAAATATATAATTCCACATGTGTTGATTCATAGTTTTGATGCCTTCAGTGTTTCTCTTCAATTTTCACAGTCATGAAAATGAAGAAAACTCTTTGAATGAGAAGGTCTGTCCAATATTTTGGTCTGTACTGTATATTCTTGCTCTAACACTGGTGGTGCTGTGGGTGAAATCTATTTAAGTGTCAAGCTAAGGGCAGCGAGTGAAGGGTTTGTGGAGGTCACACGTTTTTTTTTACTTTATGTAGCGGTTCTTCAAAACTTTTTCATCTGTCTACAGGAAAGATATTGAACCCGTCCCTCTGGTAGCCATTTTTGGTGTGGCAACGGGGGGCATAGAATTAACGACAGCTCAAAGGAAGGCAGTGGCATTTTCTTCGTTGTCGGCCAGGAGATTGATTCTATTTAATTGGGTAATGTCAGCACCACCAACTCATAAACGATGGATACACTGGAAAAACGATCTAGAAATAAGTAAAACTTTATTAAATTAAGTGTATTTACCCTGAATTTGAGTAGGTTAATGAGGTAGTTCACCAATAGAGTATTTCTACTCCTAAAATAAGATAATTACATAATATGCCCTTGAAATAACACAATGCAATTGTGTTTTCTTATTTTAAATGTAAATTGTCTTGTTCCATTGGCAAAATGTCTCTTTTACCTCCTCAAACCAAGAACTAATGCACTTATTTTAAGAAACAATGACGTAGTAAGATTTCATTTTTTTCCAGTGTAGAGGAGGTAATGGCACACCTAAAGCTGGAACATCTTCGATTTACGTCACAGGGTACCATTAAGAGATATTTCAAGATTTGGCAACCTTTTATTTCTCATTTTGAATCCGAAGTTCCATAACCTGACTCCGCTAGATGGATTTGCTCCGCATATCCATCTGGAAACCTTCGTTTGAAGTAATTTTGGGAAGGGGCGAAAATACTGGTCAGCTGATTGGCCTATGTTGGTGATAGACGGGCCAAATAAACCAATCAGATCAACGAAGCATATGACGTACTAACAGAGCGACGACGAAAACACAACCACAAGCCAGGCTACTCTTTCCGAAACCAGTCGGGAGAAGAGCAAAAACGTCTTTTCCTCTGAGAAAAGCCTCCAGAGCAGTGTTTTGCTCTTCTTTCAGTGAAGAAATACTCTGTAATTACGATAAAACTTGCTCGATAGCCACGCTAACGCTAGTTTCATCGGCTGAAGCCGCCATGTTCTTTAGACTGAACTGTCGCGCTTCTCGTTGCGTCACACCTCAACCCGCCTCAAAGCCAACGCTGATTGGACGTTCGTTTGGTGAACGGCTCCAAATTTTCTTCAACGGAGAGTCTCCAGACTGATCTGCGAGTGAAACATTGAAAGCTCGCGAGATCAGGATGGTGTCACGAGGCTAGAAGTTCCATCTGCTTCAGCATAATTGGCAGTATTTAAAATTTTTTTCTCTTTGTGTGTTTGGCGGAATTATTATCATTATGATTGTTATTCATACTTATGTTTTTAGTTTTCACCCCACGGATGTCTGGAACACGGGTTGTATGTGCGGGTGTAGGAACTGTCTTGTTGATTGTTGGTCTATGTTTTTCTTTTTTTTGTGATGTTTGTGTGATGTAAATATGAAGTCTTTCTGTTTTGTTTCGTTTTGTTTTGTATGTCCTGGATGGGATGTCTGTTGGTTTAATATGAAAAACTGATAAAAACAATTTAATTATTATTTATGTATCGGCCATCAAATGACCTCTATTTTTGGTCTCCTCTGGGTGCGGAAAAAACAAGTTCTAACGAGCTCAAAAGGCATTGTCCAAACCGGGAGATGGGTTTGGGAACGCTCCCATTTATTATGCACACACCTCAAAACGCCACCTGGGCGGCAGGCTATGGCAGCATGCAAAGGAAATGGTAATATTGATCCAAATGTGAATATAATGAAGCAAACCAGTAAACAAACAGAGAGGGGTAAAAACCGTGTGACCTCCTACCTTCACTCACTGCCCTTACCTTCACTTCACCCACAGCGCCACCTGTGTTAGAGCAAGAATAAAGGCCAGAGAAACAATTCACATAAAATACAGCCACCTAACCAAACCAATGCTTTAAAACTAAGTAAAATAGACCCAAATGGCTCCTATAAGCCCTTTAGGACTGTTACTGTATCTTGTTATTTTGATGGTATATTAACTGTTATAAATTGGTATTAAAATAAGTCCTAGCTTGTTGACACATTATTAGGGCTATCTTGTCAGCGTCTTGTTTTCTAGTTGTTAGAATCTAATTTTGTTGCTTTTCTTTCACTGTTTTCAGACTTTTATTAGGGTGTGACCAGCCTGTATTTTGTAACATTTCTGGCTTCTGTTTGCATCGATTTAGGCTATTTTGTTTTTTTACAGCTAGCACGTTTTCACTTCTTTAGTTCACTTGTTTTTAACTAGTCAGCATTTTTTTTGCCATTTTTAGCCTCCTATTACATTGTTAGCCTGTGTGAGCAGTATTAGTTTTAGTCTGTGGCAATCACAGACATTATATATGTGGACGCCCCATTGGACGTGCCTAGAGGGCGGCCATCTTGGATCAGAACACAGTTCACACAGCTGCTGTTATAATGAATAGGGGGCCACTCAGATCTCATTTTAATCACATGAAAGACGAGTCAGAGATGATGTCACAATAATCTCTTACGTGTCACAACCCCTTGAAAGAACAAAACAAGTTTTAAATTTACCTTTTGGTTAGATTCCAGATATTTATTCAGATTAAAAGCGTCTACATATATAATGATAATGGCAACATTTAGTCTGATGACGGATTTCCCTGGAAGGCTCTTGGCTCTCTTGCTGACCTTCCAGGGTCCCTAAGCTTAAACCTGTGTCTCGGTATGGGCCCCGGACGCTCCTCCTGGTTTGTACAGATCCTCCTGACTTCAATGTCCATAGAAAAAAAAAAAGATCATCTTCGTGAAGTAAATTGTTGTGGTTAAAAATATCAACTTCGTTAATAAGCAGTGGCCCTGTGATCTTCACTCAACCAGCACTAGAAAGATTCATCTGATAAATCAGCTAAATCTGACTGAAGGTTTCTCTTTGCAGGCTGTTTCGCTCCATCCTGAACCTTCGCCAGGTGTTGCTGAGCTCCGCCCACTGGCTGCTGCTATTGGATAAGAGCCAGTACCACAAAGACCAATCCAAATCCTTCTTAGAAATGGTGACCTAACCTTTACCTTACATCTTTTAATTTGTAAAGATTGTTTTTTATTGATGACATCAGTTTGATTCTCCATGTTTTCAAGTATCAAACTCTGTGGTGAAGTCTGGCTGCTGCTTTGGGTGCTGCTCACCTTAACCTGCTGACCTCGCCTGATTTCACCCAATGAAGTGTTTTAACCTTAAGGAAATACATTTCTGTGGATGTCAACATTTTACAGAGTGAGGTGATATCTGCACAGGATGCTTTGCCTCAGAAGACAACACTGACGCTTGGTGATGAGCCCAGGTGAACAGCAGCACATTAGATTCGCCTAACCTGGATAAAGTCAGTTTTCGGTAGTTATTGTTGTGGCTCGTTGCAGGTCTTTGGTTGTATTTAACCCGACGGAGCAACTTCAAACTACTGTCGTCAACCTCGTCGTCCATTCTCCAGATGCTCAAGTTGTTGATGCAGAAACGGGTCTACCATTAGCAGCTCAGATCTCTGCTGTGTGGGAGGAGCCAAGCAAAGTGTCTTCACAAGCATTTCAGGTGATAAATGATTGGTTGATTGATTTATTTTCTGATCACCGTAGCTCTCTTTAACCCCGTCTGATCCTTTCTTTCAGCTCTCCTTTGTTGCTGAACTTCCTCCTCTGTCGCTTGTTGTGTATCATGTGATCAAAGCGCCTGGCCGCTCCGTCACTCGGGCGCGCTACATAATCCATCGTCATGGCAAACCGCCAACCGTCCAGTCCGAGCACTTCCAGATGACTCGACTTGAAGATGCTGAAGCCAACACCCCTCTTTCACTCAGAAACAAGCACCTTCAGATATGGAGCTCGCCAGAAACTGGCCTGCTGCAGGTCAGACTCTTCAAAATAAAAGCCTGATGAAAGGAAGCTGAGGAGAAGCGGTTTAACCTGTTTTTTTCCCGTTTGTTTTTGGAGAACAGAAGCTCCGCCTGCAGTCTGGTCTTGTCCGTCAGGTCCAGGTTCAGTTCCTGTGGTACGGGACCAGAACCTCAGGGGAGAAGAGTGGAGCGTATTTATTCCTGCCTGGGGTGGAGGGGCCTCAGGTGAGTCATCAAACCAGAGCTGCTTCTCTCCCTCTCCTTCTGTTCTCTGATTTAACCTGAATGTCTCTCGCTCCCTGCAGGTCTACTCGCCATCTGAACCCCCCCTCGTACGAGTGACCAGAGGTCCAGTCTTCTCTGAAATCACTTCCTGTTTCCCACATTTCACGCACACAGTGCGGCTCTACCACCTGGATGGTATCGCTTTTAATAAACATTAAAACAGTTTTTTTTTGCTGTTTTTTTTTTTTTCATTTGTATTTTCACAATAAGAGCCTCCTTTGTGTTGCAGGGCATGCTGGGAAATCCCTGGAAATCTCCAACACGGTTGACATCAGGTCCGAGAGCAACAAGGAACTGGTCATGCGACTCATCAGCGACGTCGCCAGCGGCAACCGTTTCTATACCGATCTAAATGGATTCCAGGTTTTTAACCTTTTCTTGATTTATCGGCTTTAACTGTGACATGCATTCAGTCCAACCAATCAGGAGCTTCCCTTAGTGTGATGTCACACTCTGTTAAAAATGACTGATTTTTGCCAGTTTTAATTGTTTCAATCAATCAATATATTATGCAGAGAAGCATACAAATACCAGCTCAAACTATGATAACATAAAAAGTGTTAAGATTTCAATTCATTAGAGGTACTTTAAACATCCTGCTTTTTTATACCATCTAAAATCAACTCTAGGCATACATATGATGAAATACCGCCTTCTTGAACTAAAAATATTTATTTCTATGAATTATTGCTTATTTAGTAGTGGGTTTTTTTTTTCCAAGCTGAGAGAAAGTCGGTTGGATTTCCATTTGGAAGCTGCTAGCATGCTGTTTAAAGACGAGTGCGTATTAGCATTTAGCTAGCCCAGCATCATGTTAGCATTAAAGGAAAAGTACGGTTAGCGAGGAATAATCAATGGATCCTTATTTTTACCTAAAACTAATACGTTCGAGTTGATTTAATGAATTTAGCGTTAATCAGTAAAAAAATAAATAAAAACAATAATTGTTTTCTTGTGTCTTTTTTTCCTTTTTTTGTTTAAATTGATACTTGTGCAAAATTTGTAATCACTCTTATCTTTTATCGTGTAAATGGAGAAATAAAATGCAGTATAGGCTTCAAGAATAAACCCAAAAATATCAGCAGCACATATCGAGGATCGGCCTTAAAATCCTGTATCGGTCGATATATACTGCCAAGTAGCCTAACTAGTGTTAAGGATTGCTTAAACAGGGTAGAATGACCAAAGTAACATGAATAGGATGTCTTTGCCGTCTGAATAATAGTTTAGGAAGATTCAAACCATCAGAGGTTCATTTTTGCAGGATATAAGACCTTTAAGAGTTCTGGCAGAGCTTACAGAGGGAGCTAAGAAGGCTCAGTCTCCTCCAGACTCTCCTGGTGTCTCCTAATCACCATTGGAGGTTCCGCCTCCAGCAGAGTTCTACCAGGAAAAAAACTATGCTGGAGATCAGAAAAATAAGAAGGAGCCGGAGGATTTAAGCTTTTAAAAACCAAAAGTATATTTTTTATCAGACAGAAAGTGAAGAGAATTTAGATTGGATGCCTGATTGCTGACGTCTGATTGGTCACTGATGCAGATGCAGCAGCGCCACACCTTAGAGAAGCTCCCCCTGCAGGCCAACTTTTACCCTATGACGTCATCGTCGTTCCTTCAGGACTCCAGCAGTCGCCTTTCTCTGCTGTCAGCTCAGAGCCAGGCGGTGGCGTCGCTGCGATCAGGTGAGTCCAGCATCCAGAAGATTCTGGTACCGATATAGAACACTTTTATCACTGTGTGTTTCTGTGGGGAGGAGCTGATGGTGAAAAAAGGCTTTTGCATTTTAAACCTTTGCTCTCCTGCCAGCTTCAGCTAGAATATCAGCTTTAGTGGAAGTGAAACTGGAGCTGGGCTGTTAGAGAATTATTACAGGATTAAAAAAAGGTTTTTTATGTTGATTTATCAAACATGGATTTGAGTTAAAACAAAGTGCCCCATTTATGAAGTTCACAGTGAAACACTGCAGACTTCACCAGCAGGATTTTCTGTTTACTGGAAATATGTTTCTAATGACAGCGGTAAATATTTTTTTTAAATCATTGTCTTTTTATTAAAGTATTTCTCCCTGTTTCACATATAAATAAGAACCTTTCTGTATATAAAGGTCAGACATTTGGTCTATTCATTTAAGATGTTTAAGAAACCATAATTATTCCCATTCACTGCCACCAAGCTCAGCGCCCTACATCTGACAAGAAGGCAGAGCATCTTTAAGTGAATTCACCTGAGATATTATGATATAACTGAAAATGTGTCATAAAGGAGGCCCTTGTTTTTTTTTTTTTTTTTGATTTCCCAATAAAGTGCTGAAAAACCATCTTACATAGGTTTCATGTCTGTGCAAATTCCTAGTCGTTTGGGTCAAAGGTGTCATTCTGGGACGTCTGGCCCAGAATGCAGACAGACATTAGAAATACTCAGAAAAAAATAAACATGAGGAAACCTATAAGGAAAACACTGAACCCGATGGAGGAAAATAGAATATATAGAATGAAAAAAGGTAGAGAAACTCTTGTTCAGTCAATACAGAGGTCGGCAACCGGTGGCTCTTTAGCGTCCCGCTTGCGGGTCGCCTGAGCTTTTTCAAAAAATTTTGAATATCGATTTTTTTTGTTTGTTGTAATATGGTTGTGCAGGAGGTCAAACTTATGTTTTCCAATGGTGGAAAAATTTGTATAATAAATAAATTTAAACAATGATTTGTTTCATAACCATAGAGATCAGTGGTCAAAGATAGATTTTAGAAGTAGATTGCATTTCCAAACTCCACTACTGCTGCTAGTTTGGTTGCAAGGATGGAAAACCGTTTATAGATCAAACAGGTAGCGCTCTTTATCGTTAGATAAAACACTTGGAGTCTGTTTTGCCATCCGAGGCTTATATAAGATGTTTACAGTTTTGCGTCTCCAGACAAATTAATTTTTGTATTTTTGGTCCAATATGGCTCTTTGAGCAGTTTGGGTTGCCGAGTCAATAGAACAAGTCATTTATCCTGGTTAGGATAACATGGAAATGTTGACATGGAGTCCAGCCACAAATAAATGAAATAATTCATTTCTTTCTGGCTGGACTCGCTGCTGCACCAACTTGTTGTTCACCACCAAAATAAATAGACTGGATGAAACAAATTATTTTGGACATAACTAAAATGAGCTTAAATGAAACAATTTTATATTTTTAAGATATAATGAATAGAAAGTAGAGATAATGGTAAAAAAAAAAAAAGGTAAGAGGTCGAAGGAAAAAGTCACAACATAATGACTCCAGTAAAGTATAGATGGTCAACATTTCTACTTAAGGAAGGTAATGAAGTAGTTGTATTCTAGATAGATAGAAGCTCCTCTGGTTTGTTCCAAATGTTAGCGTGTGTCCGTGAACTGATGGTGACACAGGTGAAAGGTGAAGCCAACCTCACGTTCAGTTTGAAAAAACTCTACATAAAACATCTTTAGGAGAGCAATCATACTTTCTTCTGTTTTTTTTTCTCTCCCACCTGTGCAGGTGAGCTGGAGCTGGTGTTGGACCGGCGGCTCCAGCAGGACGACAACCGCGGCCTCGGCCAGGGGGTCACAGACAACAAGCTGACGGCGAGTCTCTACCGCCTGCTGCTGGAGGACCGCAAGGGTGGAGCCAAAGTAAGGGGCGGAGCTTACACCCTCGGGGGTTCATTTGTAGCCTGCAGGTTCTCACGAGTGATCATAGAACAGGTTACCATGGTAACTGGGATGTACTACATCACACCGGCGTCTGTGATCTGACATATTCCTGGATTCTAATGAAGGAACGATGAGTTAGCAGAACCTGTTCTGATTGGATAGTTCCAGCCAATCAGCTGTCAGCTGGGTCCTGATGCGCAGTACTGCTGCCATCTAGAGGTCAGGAGAACTCTGAGGAGGGTCAGGTGACCCCCGTCACATGCAGAATGGTGGTTCTGAGAACGTTTACCATATAAGGATGGATCTGCTTTATTTCCTGAAGAAATAACCTGCATGTTGTTTCTGTAGCCAAGAGCGATGGAGGGGAAATATAAAGGAAGAAAAGAACGCAATGTAACACATCTGATTTACTTTATTTATATTCATGAAAACCATTTTGCTGTCACCACAGAGCAAACAGTTTACAGACGGATTAAAGCTACAACATCCATTTGATGTCAATATCAGAAGCAGTTTTATTGATTAGGAGTGTTTTACACGTCCTGGTCCCCAGATCCCAGAGTCCAGGTGCTGTAGGTGTTTCCCTGCTTTGAGCACCTGGTATCCAGCAGATCATGGAGACCTTCTTTATTCTGAAGGACCTCAAACGGCTCCTCCTTCAGAAAACATCTGGTTAGAACTAGAAATGTGCTCCTGCTTCTTAGTAATAAACTGTTTTTATCCAACAGGAAGTGGGCGGGGCCTCTGTTCAGCACCTGTCTCTGCTCGCCCACCTGGCTTCCCTCTCCCTCTCTCACCCTCCCATCGCCATGGTCGCCCCAGGCAACGGGCAGCTTCCAAAGCTCCGCCCCTTCCAGCCACTCCGCTCCTCTCTGCCGTGTGACGTCCACTTGTTGAATCTGAGGACCCTGGAGGACCAACAGGTGAGAGCTGAGGTCACTTCCTGCCCCACCCACCCAGAAAAAGTGCTGAACACCTTGATAGTCACGAGGAACCATCAGTTAAACGCTTTGAAGAAACCAGAAACCAAAACTTTCCCATCCAGACTGTAGTTACTGAATTAAAGCAAAGGGGGCGCTGTTTCTCTGTTGAACCCACTGATCTCTATTTATTTCCTGGATTGCTGATCGCCTGTTGGTAGTAAGGGGTTGAAGTGAAGTCACTGGTCGCCATATTGGTACTCCCTAATTAGACAGGTCGCAATGTAAGCAATCTGTGCTGTACAGCATCGAACAACGATGAGGTTCTCATTTTCAGGGAGACTTAAGACTTTTAAAAATAAAGTAAAATAAACTAAAGTGTATTTATACATATATATATATATATATATATATATATATATATATATGTGCATATATATATATATATATATATATATATATATATATATATATATATATATATATATATATATATATGTGCATATATATATATATATATATATGCATATATATATATATATATATATATATATATATATATATATATATATATATATATATATATATATATATATATATATATATATGTATATGTATATGTGTATACATATATATATATATATATATGTATATGTGTATACATATATATATATATATATATGTATATGTGTATACATATATATATATATATATATATATGTATATGTGTATACATATATATATATATATATATATATATATGTATATGTGTATACATATATATATATATATATATATATGTATATGTGTATACATATATATATATATATATATATATATATATGTATATGTGTATACATATATATATATATATATATATATATATATATATATATATATATATATATATATGTATATGTGTATACATATATATATATATATATGTATATGTATATATACACTCACCGGCCACTTTATTAGGTACCCCATGCTAGTAACGGGTTGGACCCCCATTTGCCTTCAGAACTGCCTCAACTCTTCATGGCATAGATTCAACAAGGTGCTGGAAGCATTCCTCAGGGAGTTTGGTCCATATTGACATGATGGCATCACACAGTTGCCGCAGATTTGTCGGCTGCACATCTATGATGCGAATCTCCCGTTCCACCACATCCCAAAGATGCTCTATTGGATTGAGATCTGGTGACTGTGGAGGCCATTTGAGTACAGTGAACTCATTGTCATGTTCAAGAAACCAGTCTGAGATGATTCCAGCTTTATGACATGGCGCATTATCCTGCTGAAAGTAACCATCAGAAGTTGGGTACATTGTGGTCATAAAGGGATGGACATGGTCAGCAACAATACTCAGGTAGGCTGTGGCGTTGCAACGATGCTCAATTGGTACCAAGGGGCCCAAAGAGTGCCAAGAAAATATTCCCCACACCATGACACCACCACCACCAGCCTGAACCGTTGATACAAGGCAGGATGGATCCATGCTTTCATGTTGTAGACGCCAAATTCTGACCCTACCATCCGAATGTCGCAGCAGAAATCGAGACTCATCAGACCAGGCAACGTTTTTCTAATCTTCAATTTTCCAATTTCGATGAGCTTGTGCAAATTGTAGCCTCAGTTTCCTGTTCTTAGCTGAAAGGAGTGGCACCCGGTGTGGTCTTCTGCTGCTGTAGCCCATCTGCCTCAAAGTTGGACGTACTGTGCGTTCAGAGATGCTCTTCTGCCCACCTTGGTTGTAACGGGCGGTTATTTGAGTCACTGTTGCCCTTCTATCAGCTCGAACCAGTCTGGCCATTCTCCTCTGACCTCTGGCATCAACAAGGCATTTCCGCCCACAGAACTGCTGCTCACTGGATGTTTTTTCTTTTTCGGACCAATCTCTGTAAACCCTAGAGATGGTTGTGCGTGAAAATCCCAGTAGATCAGCAGTTTCTGAAATACTCAGACCAGCCCTTCCGGCACCAACAATCATGCCACGTTCAAAGTCACTCAAATCACCTTTCTTCCCCATACTGATGCTCGGTTTGAACTGCAGGACATTGTCTTGACCATGTCTACATGCCTAAATGCACCGAGTTGCCGCCATGTGATTGGCTGCTTAGAAATTAAGTGTTAACGAGCCGTTGGACAGGTGTACCTAATAAAGTGGCCGGTGAGTGTATATATATATATACACACACATATACATACATACATATATATATATACAGTGGGGCAAAAAAGTATTTAGTCAGCCACCAATAGTGCAAGTTCTCCCACTCAAAAAGATGAGAGAGGCCGGTAATTTTCATCATAGATATACCTCAACTATGAGAGACAAAATGAGAAAAAAAAATCCAGAAAATAACATTCTCTGATTTTTAAAGAATTTATTTGCAAAATATGGTGGAAAATAAGTATTTGGTCAATAACAAACAAGCAAGATTTCTGGCTCTCACAGACCTGTAACTTCTTCTGTAAGAGGCTCCTCTGTCCTCCACTCGTTACCTTCATTAATGGCACCTGTTTGAACCCGTTATCAGTATAAAAGACACCTGTCCACAACCTCAAACAGTCACACTCTAAACTCCACCATGGCCAAAACTAGAGAGCTGTCAAAGGACACCCGAAACAAAATTATAGACCTGCACCAGGCTGGGAAGTCTGAATCTGCAATAGGTAAACAGCTTGGTGTGAAGAAATCAACTGTGGGATCAATTATTAGAAAATGGAAAACATACAAGACCACTGATAATCTTCCTCGATCTGGGGCTCCACGCAAGATCTCACCCCGTGGGGTCAAAATGATCACAAGAACGGTGAGTAAAAATCCCAGAACCACACGGGGGGACCTAGTGAATGACCTGCAGAGAGCTGGGACCAAAGTAACAAAGGCTACCATCAGTAACACACTACGACGCCAGGGACTCAAATCCTGCAGTGCCAGACGTGTCCCCCTGCTTAAGCCAGTACATGTCAAGGCCCGTCTCAAGTTTGCTAGAGAGCATTTGGATGATCCAGACGATGACTGGGAGAATATCATATGGTCAGATGAAACCAAAATAGAACTTTTTGGTAAAAACTCTACTTGTCGTGTTTGGAGGAGAGAGAATGCTGAGTTGCATCCAAAGAACACCATACCTACAGTGAAGCATGGGGGTGGAAACATCATGCTTTGGGGCTGTTTTTCTGCTAAGGGACCAGGACGACTGATCCGTGTGAAGGAAAGAATGAATAGGGCCATGTATCGTCAAATCTTGAGTGAAAACCTCCTTCCATCAGCAAGGGCATTGAAGATGAAACGTGGCTGGGTCTTTCAGCATGACAATGATCCCAAACACACCGCCCGGGTAACGAAGGAGTGGCTTCGTAAGAAGCATTTCCAGGTCCTGGAGTGGCCTAGCCAGTTTCCAGATCTCAACCCCATAGAAAATCTTTGGAGGGAGTTGAAAGTTCATGTTGCCCAGCGACAGCCCCAGAACATCACTGCTCTAGAGGAGATCTGCATGGAGGAATGGGCCAAAATACCAGCAACAGTGTGTGAAAACCTTGTGAAGACTTACAGAAAACCTTTGATCTCTGTCATTGCCAACAAAGGGTATATAACAAAGTATTGAGATGAACTTTTGTTATTGACCAAATACTTATTTTCCACCATATTTTGCAAATAAATTCTTTAAAAATCAGTCAATGTGATTTTCTGGATTTTTTTTCCTCATTTTGTCTCTCATAGTTGAGGTATATCTATGATGAAAATTACCGGCCTCTCTCATCTTTTTAAGTGGGAGAACTTGCACTATTGGTGGCTGACTAAATACTTTTTTGCCCCACTGTATATATATATACATAAATATTATTTAAACATAAATGTAGTGTTTTTTAATTTTATGTTTTCGTTTTGTTTTAACCTTATGCTATATAGTGCTTAATCTAAAGAAAGAAACAATTAAAATGCAGATAAACTTGGTTTAATGATTTTTCGCTGGACTGCTCTGAGCCCATCGTGTCCCATGATCAGAGAAGCAGTTTAATGAAGAAAATGTAAAAAGCATAGAAATGTTCTCACAAAAGTCATAAAGCATTTTTATTACTATTCTTTAGTGAGTTAAGGATAGAAATAAGTAGTTTTAGTAAAATAATTACATTATTCATGGACCCCAGGATGTATATCTTTTCGCGCAGGATCAGAACGGATCGTGCTTCCAGGACGGATCGCGTAGTGACATCCGTGCTTCAACGTTTTGATTCTTGCTCTGACTCGCTCTGTTTGTTAACAGGAAGCTGGAAGTCCATCACAGGAAGCGGCTCTCCTCCTCCACAGGAAGGGTTTTGATTGTAACTCCGCCCCCGATCCCCTTCCAACCTGCACATGGAGTGAGCAGGAGGAGGTCAGCATCCAGATGTTTGCTCACCTGTGAGTTTTCCTGCTGTTATTTACCCGCTGACGTGTTTCCTGTTTGCCTTCCCTCCCTGCAGGTGAACCTGGACAGCCTCTTCTCTCCGCTACAGTTCCGATCTCTACGGCGCTCTGGCTTCACTCTGCTCCGCGACCAAGACGAGCCGGACTCCGCCGACCAGGCGGCGCACGTCACTGCGCTGCGTCCAATGGAGATCAACGCCTTCCGCGTTCAGATCGCGTGAATCGCATCAATCAGCTGACAACAGCGACGGCAGGGATTTCACAATAAAAGCCATTTAGGTCAGAAACACTGAAGGAAACGTGTTACCATGGAGACAATGTGTGTGTGTGGGGTCAGGTGTGTTGTTGTTGTGTTGAAGGGAATTCTGGGAAATGTATTTTTGTAATTGTTTTTTTTATTTTCTGTAAAGCTGATGAAGAAAATGTGAAGGGTTATGTTTTCTGGGGAAATTCTGGTTAAATAAACATTAAATTATTTCATAGATGAAAACATCTGGAGTTGTTTTTTTTTTTTTTAAGCACTGGTGTCAACTGGTTTCAGATTCCAGTTGTCTCATCAAGTCATCAGGTTCAGACTGAAGTCACCTGAAGAGATGACTGGAGTCTCTACTGCCTGGTTGGAAAGAAAACCTGCAGCTGGACTCCCCTGGTTTAAAGGAGACCAGTCAGCAAAGAATAATAAATGGATCGTTATTTTTACCTAAAACTAATAGATTTGCGGTGATTTAATGAATTTACAAGTTTTTCCACCATTTTCTAGATCAACAACATGAACCCTAAAATGCTCGCTGTATTGAACCCAGTTTAGTGTTTAAGCCCCGCCCTGTTTTAGTCAGAAAAGCCTCGACTTGAAGCTAGAAATTAAAGATGAATCAAAATCAGTATCTGCTGATCACAGCATAGAATCTTCAGTATGAACCCATTTTTGTTGAAGTCAAAGGGATCTAGACGTATTACACTAGGAGGCGCAGAGGAATCATCACTGAAGTTCTGGATCTTTAAGCACAAAGTTTAGGAACCCAGCAGAACAGAAACCCTTACCTTAAAGGAAAAGTTTGGCCATATTCAGAATCCAAACTCCTAAAGGTACTTTAAATATGAAATTATTCCATCCTGTTCAATAAATGATCTGTGTTTTTAATTTAGAGTAATTTTTCCTTTGAATGCGCTTTACTGGAGGCATCCACGTTTGTCAAAGAACACTACTGCCACCTACTGGTTAGTGACGTCAACGAGGGCATTGTCAGTTTCACTATAGCTCTGGTTCAATGGTGAAGTCCTCTGGAAATCTTCAATAATTGCTGTTGATTGCAGATGTGTCTAGTAGTTCCCATTGATTTTGGTTGTAAAGCGGGGAGAATGGCGCTAGGCTTACCGCACCGCAACCTTTAAGAGTTCTTACTGAAATATATTTGGAGTTAAATTATTTTTGTGTAGAATTAACTGTTTGACCATGACTTCAGCTTTAATCACTTTCACCTCTTGTCCAAACACACATCCATTTGCATTCACAAGACATCATGACTGCCATGAACATACTTTTTGGACATTGGGAACCAGTGTCCATATTTCATCTTGACATGATGATGCGTAATCAGCTGTGAAATCTCTGCAACAATCCCCGTTTCAGCCAAGGCCTCCACATGGCAAGTCACAGAGGTATGACCAACCACCACCCCCCTCTGTGTGAGGACAGACAAAACCACAGAGCACCCAGGATTCGCTCTTCTCTTCTCCTTGCCTCCTCTTCCGTGCCCAGGAAGCTGGGGTCCGCCTCGGCTGGTTCTCCACCACAGTGGAAATGCGGGCCCCAGGGGAACCAGATCTCCAGAACCATCAAGGATAAGTCAGAACCTTTCAGAACCAAACTGCTGCAAAACAGACCTTTCACAACACATTTCTCTTGAGTTTCAGAACTTATAGAGCCAAACTGGATGAGAGGAGGACTGCCTGATGAACGACTGAGACAAAGAACCCCTGCTGTGCCCTGACTGTAGAGCTGCAGCTGGATGAAACTCAAGCTTTCCAACGGGACATGGAAAAAGGTTTGCAGGTCTGGCATGATTAGGGACAGAACAAACATGTCTTTTGATGATGCTAATCATATCGTGTGTTTACTGCTGAGCAAAGACGACGCTAATTGATGCTAAAGAATGGACTGCATGCTACGATATGCTACAGGAATATTGAGCTGGATTGTTGAGCTGTTGCTAAAGCTTAGACAAGCTTTATTCACTAAGGATTTAAACTCTGATATAACATTAGTGTTCATGTGTTCCTCAGATTCTCATTACATTTCCATTACCAAGTCTGACCAAGAGTCATTTAGTGGAATCCTGATGTCTATTCGCTGCTAGCTATTTCAAAGAGAGCAAAGAATCATTTAACTAAAGGTTTTTGATTAAGCAAATCATTGAATAAAACATTATTTGGCCAAATAATGTTTTATTTACCTCATGGATTTGCATTGTGAATTGGTCTGAAAACATTCCAATTTCTTTAAAATTAGTGAAAAGCTAATTTGATCATATCCCAAATTCTTCCAGATAAACTTTGGTTTCAAACACAAGAATCCATCTTAACCTGTAATATGATTTTCAACCATGTTCTCCTTCCTCTTTGTACATAGTAGTTAGTTTAGTTGAGTTTTACTAGTCTTAGTTGAGAGTGTTAAACTGAAATATGTTTGACTTGGAGCTGAATGATTTTTGTTAATAAACTCTTATATTTTGAACAGAAGTTGTGGTGAATTTATTCCATGTATGTGCAGAATTACCTGTTTGACCATGATTAGTGCTCGAATCACTCTTTCATCTATTGTTCTAACACACAGTTAGTAGGACTGTGTCATAAACAGTATATAACAGCTGAAATAATATCTGATTAAATAAGATATTTTACCCCCCCTACCAGGGAGGGCAATAAACACCTTAAAGTATCAGAAATTTTAATTCCCAGCTGACTGGCTGGGAATAGAATTGAACATAAAATCATAACATTTAATTGGTGTCCCATGTTGCTGGGCCGGTTGAATATAACATGACTCTGTTATTAATATTAAAGTTAATATTAAATAACCAGTCAAACCAAAGGACTTTCCTAGACCTTCACCTCTGAACTCGTTTCCTCCAACAAACCAGATGAGCATTTTACAGTCATATGATTTATTTTCATTATAAATGATACAAATTCTTTATAACAAGTTTATAAAAAACAAAAGATTAGTGCTGAAAACAAAACACTGGAGTTCACTGACTCAGACAGTAGGTGGCGCTCTGAGCTCATTTCAGCTCCGTCCTCACACAGGCCCGGGAAATGATGACGACCGACCGAGCAAGGGTTCATGATGTTTCAGTTACCATGACGACCCTTTTAGTAAGAAGCATTGTTAGTCAAAGACAGACTGGGCGGGGCCTGAGGTGACTGACAGCTGGCTTTTGTAAATAAAAACAAATTAAAACAATAAATAAAGGAGAAGTTAAAGTAAAAGAAACAGGAAAGAGTTTTAGGATGGAAGACGTCTGATGCTAAGGGGCGGGGCTTAGTGGCTTTTCTTTACATTCCGTGTATAATAAAAAACAAAAGTTGGTGTAAAAAATAAACATTCTGAAACGTCGCAGTTCGTTCAGATCTGCGACTTTTGTTCATTGAAGCGTTTTTTTTCTCCACTGTACTGTTTCCATCTGGTTTTGCTTTTCTTTTTGTGTTTGTTTACGACTCGTCGCCCGTTTCTTAGCACCTGTGCACTAAGACCCCTTGTGTGACATCACTTCCCGAACAGCAAGTAAGACTCAGGCCCCGCCCACTCGGCTGCTGAGGGCGTGGCCACCTCCTCCTCCCCTCATTTCTTCTTGATGGCAGCGAGATCCCTCTGCAGTTCGGAGAACTTGGGCCGCTCCTCTGGGTTGTACTGCCAGCAGCGCTGCATCACTTTGTACACCTCGTCAGGGCAGCGCTGAGGACACGACATCCTGTAGCCTAGCAACCATAAAGCGCGTAGTTAGCTCCTCATTGTACAAATGACTTATAAACTCCAGTGCCTCGGTTTTACCTTTCTCTACCTGCTCCCGAGCCTGCTGATTGGTCATTCCCGGATAGGGACACACCCCCAGGCTGAAGGTCTCCCACAGCAGGATCCCATAACTCCATACGTCACTTTCTGAGCTGTAACGGCCTGCGGCGGCCAATCAGACGAGAGAAGACGCAGTCAGCATATCTACTGATCTCGGAGGGAATTTTATTCCATAGTTGTTGGAAACAAACATGTTTTGTAAATAGAAAAAAATGCAATCCAGGAATTTAAAAACGTTTAAATAAAAATTTTGTTTCGTCAAATTATTTTTTCCTTTCGATTTGGTCGCAGAATTTTTTATATTTTATAGTTTCCATTTTAGTTTTGATTTTATTTACATATTTTAGATTTTTAAATAAAAAAAAAATATACAGGATTTTTACATAAAATGTTTTTTGTTAAATTAATTTCTTCACTTCTTTTTTTTAGACAGATTTTTAGAAATGTCATGGATTTAGCGTGGATATAGTTCGAAGTGAAAAGAATGTGAAACGCAATGCAATTTGTAAAACTCAATCTAAAAAAAGAGAAATTTAAAAAAATGAATTGAAAATTAAAAATGTGTAACAATAAAATTTGATTTCCAGTCAGCCTCTGTAATCAAGAAATTCATAAAATTCTAGCTTCCTACCGCGCCGCGTGATTTCCAGTGATTATTCTGTTTACAGCGTTCCTACAGCATAAGGCAAGTTAAATTTAAGACCAAATTCACAAGAAACACAAGAAAAACCTGCTTGCTACAACTTTAACCCAAAGGTTTATTTTAACATAAACCACTGCACTAATGTTTCAAACTTTTAAAAGCTTCCCATACAGGAAGAAAGCTAAAAACACACACATGACAGATATATTTTAACAATTATTTAACTGAATTCACAAACTTTGTTTTAGCAGGGAACAAAACAAATCAGTTTTAAAGCCACAACATAACCAGTGCTAAGTCTTTTTTGCAGCTATTTTTCTTTGTATGGTTTTCTTAGTATGTTTGATTTGGTGATAAGTGGAGGCGTTGCAGAGACAAGGGTGGAACTAAACTGAGAAATACCGACTGTTTCTCTGTAACTCCATTTTGACGCTTTGTGTTTCGTGCTTCGCATGTGCGACTCCACTGCCTTAATTCCCATCGTTCTGAGCTTGAATGACTTCTTGCATAAATCCACTGAGCCTCATGTATGTTCCCTGGTTTTAGCCATGGAGAAAACTCTTGGCTGGAGACAATTTTGGTTACATTTACACTTGCTCATATTTTCCAGACAAAAAGTTAATGGAGCATCTCCCAAATGTCCCGGCCGCAACAACGCTTTATTGGTTCCGCTATCGGGACGGAACCAATAATGGCGAGCTGTCTATTTTAACGTTTTATTTAGATTACAAAAATAAATTGTAATAAAAATAATCCTATTTATGATGTTTTAAAAATTAAGACCTACGAAAGACTGATTTCAGACATTTTAATACCAATTAAGGCCTTAGTTTTATTTTGAAGAATTCAATGACTTTTAAGACTTTTTAAGGACCGCGGGAACCCTGTGTTTAGCAGCTTGATGAACCTAAACGTCTGTGGTTGTTTCCTGCGTCTGGAAGCCCTGATTAGACGATCGTTTGTCGTATCCACTTCCCAAAATCCAACTCTGTCAACTAAATTCACCAAAGGCTGCCTTCTTCACCCGACTCTCTGCAAACTTCCTGAATGTTAGGAGCGCTGCCATGTTGGTTTGCTTTTTTCCCTCTAGAGAGCAGTAGTACCGTAGACCAGCGGTCCCAAACCACCGGGCCGCAGACCGGTACCGGTCCGTCGGTCATTTGGTACCGGCCCGCACAGAAAAAAAGTATATATATATATATATATAATTTATAGAAGATCAGAGTCTGAGTCGTGTTTTATTTTGAAAAATATAAAAAATTAGGGTATTATCTCCCGATTACATCAGTCGGTGCATCTGTGCCTCTTGACACAGGTTAATTCAGTTCAAGACGCATCTTATCTATAACATCCTATCTTTGTGAAGCGGGATTTTCTGCGGTTACAGCGACCAAAACAAAGCTACGCAGCAGACTGGACATCAGGAGCACACTTTGTGTGTCATTGTCTCCGATTACGCCTAGATGGGACCGGCTTGTTTCAGAGGAACAAGCTCAGGGCCCCCACTAATTCAACATAACTGTGAGTTTTATTTTTATGCTGTTTTTATTTGATCTTATGCCAGTCGTAACATTTTATTCGATCGTATTTACCCCCCCACACTTTAAAGGCCGGTCCGCGAAAATATTGTCTGACATATAACCGGTCCGTGGCGCAAAAGAGGTTGTGGACCGCTGCCGTAGATCACTTCTAGGAGGCCAGTAACCGCGCTAGCGTGGCGTATAAACGGTCTTAAGGAACCGAGCTCGGCGCGGTTAACTGATCCCGCTCACTACGGATTGGTTTCCAGAGGGTGGGGTAAATGGGGCTTAAGCTTCATCTCTGGATTGTATTTTTTTTTTCCAATTTTCCATTCACAAAACTTTTCCTTTCAACAATGATTCCCTCCATGTTTTAGATGCTCTGATTTGTGTTCAGGGTCTGGGACGAAGCAGCCGTTACCGTAGTTCAGGGCCTCTGGCGCGGTCCATTTGATGGGGATCTGTTTGAGTCCAGAGGAGGAATAAACTCCGTCATCCTCCTGCCGACTCATCCCAAAGTCGCTGATCTTCAACACGTTGCTTTCTCCAACCAGACAGTTCCTGGCTGCCAGGTCCCTGAGGAGAACAGGTTTGAGCTCGCGTTCAGCTGGAACAACAGGAGGAGGCTCACCTGTTAGCAGCTGAGCTACCTGTGGATGCAGTTTTTGCTCTCCAGGTAAGCCATCCCCGCTGCAGCGTCCACCGCAAAGCGAACCAGCTGCTTCGCCTTCAGCTCCTCCTTCTTCTTCCTCAGGAAGGACAGGAAGTCTCCCCCTGGGAGGTTAAATCAGATAAACTATTAGGGGACTGAGAGCCCAGCAGGGAGGGAGTGACCAAAAGCTCCACCCACCAGAAACCAGCTCCATGACGATGTAGATGGGCTGCCTCTGCGTACAAACACCGATCAGCTTTACAATGTTGGGGTGGTCGTACTGCTTCAGGATCCTGCAACCAATCAGATATAAAAGTGTCTAAAAACAGTTTTTCCTTCCGGGTTTTTAATCACGGACATATTTCAGTCACCTGGCCTCAGACAGGAAGCGGATCTTCAGCTCTGGAGGTAAATCTTCTTTGCACGTTTTGACAGCAACTGGCATTTTGTCCCGCAGCAGCGTTCCTTTGAAGACCTCTCCGAAGTTCCCCTGGCGAACGACAAAGAGGCGTTCAAGGACGGGGGATTGTAAAGAAAGAGGGTGCAAACAGGAAGTGAGGTCACCTTTCCCAGCAGCTCTCCCAGAACCACGTCTTCGTGGTTCAGGATCCACTTCTTATCCTGAAGAAAAAAAAAAAAAAAACAGCAGACTTTTCACGCTGCGCTTTCATTCTGATCTCTCCTTTATTGGGAGACCTTTCGTCATGGAGGCAGCTGGAAAGATGAAGCTCTGCTGGAAATGTAGGTTCTATTCTATTCAGTTTATTTCTATAGCGCCAATTCACATCACGTCATCTTAAGGCACTTTCTAGTTCACCAGATCATCCAGTCAGATGATTCAAAGTTCTCTATCTAAGGAAAACCAGCTGATTGCATCGACTCATTGACTCTTCATCAATCCCTCACACTAAGCATGCTTGTAGCGACAGTGGAGAGGAAAAACTCCCTTTGAACAGGAAGAAACCTCCAGCAGAACCAGGCTCAGTGTGAGCGGCCATCTGCTGAGGCCCACTGGGGTTCAAGGAGACAGAAGCAGATATAGAAAAAGAAGCATAGATACAAAAGACCAGCAAACACGCAGCCAGGCATAGAAGCTCCGAGTCAGTTCCCACGGTTAGAGAAACAGGACTACACTGAAAAATAGGCTGATCTCCGAGACCACCTTAGGGCCCCACAGATGGTAGATTGTTTTAAGAATGGATTGAAAACTTTCCTGTTTAGAAATGCCTACAATTGCTGATTTTTAGATTTTTTCATAGGCTACGTTTGCCTTCAAATGTATTGATTTTAATGATTGTCTTTTTACTCTGTTTTTAATGTTATTGTCTTTTAACCTTGTTTTAATTTGAGATTTGAATTCCAATGTAAAGTGCATTACAAACAAAATTTATTATTATTATTATTATTATCTCCAACATCTATATAAAAAGGTGCTTCTGGGACGGATCAGGCAGTGACAAGCGAGCGTGAAAAGAGTAACAGACAGGAGAGCGCCTCCTACTGGTCAGGAGCAGTTAAACTTGGAGCTTTATCCTTTAAATTTAGTTTTCCACTTAAGCAGTTCTGGATTGAACACATTGACAGATGAAAAAGATTTTTCATCTTAAGCCGGGAGTACACTGTACGATTTTTTGCCCTTTTTGGGCCGACTTTCCAGTCGTGCCAGAATTCTTCGATCGGGCCGACTTTCAGCCTGATGGTGCGTAGTGTAGTGTACAGAGGGTAACGAGGGGCGATCAGCCTCTAACGACCGCCTCCCCATCAGGAATCGTGAGGTCGCGAAAAAATCAAACATGTTTGATTTTCAGTCGGCCGTCGTAAGGTGATCTTGGACAAATCTCTCAGTGCGCAAACAAGGATTCTTCTTCTTCTTCCTCTCAGAGGAAAACCCAGAAGTATGGCTAGGGTATGTTTTCATAAAATTGACAGACCGTAGTAGCCATGTTTGCTCAGCCATGTCTTTGTCCAAATGCGTCGTCTCCTTTTCTTTTTCATAGCCTGGGTGCCATTCCGAACTTAGTCCCGCCAACAAGGTTTGAGGTCGGGAAGTTCGGTCTGGCATTGCTCCATAGTAGCACGAGTATGATCGCCCACTCTCTGGCGATCCAATCAAGTTGTCAGGGCGGGCTTTATACGATGATGGACAGATGATCAACAGTAACGTGATCAACCACGTGACCAAAGCGCGCTTGGGCGACAACAACAACGGCTGCCGCTGGAGAGTTGAGGTGAGTAGATTCTGCTATTAGGTCTGTTCTAGAAGATATCGAAATTAAATTAATTTTAAAAGAGGAACAGAGAAACACGATCAAGGCTCATCTTCTTATTCTAGGCGTGCAACTGCACGCTTTGATTTTTGTTGACAACTATGTATCGCTTAACATACACTATATTGCCAAAAGTATTTGCTCACCCATCCAAATTATTGGAATCAGGTGTTCCAATCACTTCCATGGCCACAGGTGTATAAATTCAAGCACCTAGGCATGCAGACTGTTTTTACAAACATTTGTGAAAGAATGGGTCGCTCTCAGGAGCTCAGTGAATTCCAGCGTGGAACTGTGATAGGATGCCACCTGTGCAACAAATCCAGTCGTGAAATTTCCTCGCTCCTAAATATTCCACAGTCAACTGTCAGCTGTATTATAAGAAAATGGAAGTGTTTGGGAACGACAGCAACTCAGCCACGAAGTGGTAGGCCACGTAAACTGACGGAGCGGGGTCAGCGGATGCTGAAGCGCATAGTGCGAAGAGGTCGCCAACTTTCTGCAGAGTCAATCACTACAGACCTCCAAACTTCATGTGGCCTTCAGATTAGCTCAAGAACAGTGCGCAGAGAGCTTCATGGAATGGGTTTCCATGGTCGAGCAGCTGCATCCAAGCCATACATAACCAAGTGCAATGCAAAGCGTCGGATGCGGTGGTGTAAAGCACGCCGCCACTGGACTCTAGAGCAGTGGAGACGCGTTCTCTGGAGTGACGAATCGCGCTTCTCCATCTGGCAATCTGATGGACGGGTCTGGGTTTGGCGGTTGCCAGGAGAACGGTACTTGTCTGACTGCATTGTGCCAAGTGTAAAGTTTGATGGAGGGGGGATTATGGTGTGGGGTTGTTTTTCAGGAGCTGGGCTTGGCCCCTTAGTTCCAGTGAAAGGAACTCTGAATGCTTCAGCATACCAAGACATTTTGGACAATTCCATGCTCCCAACTTTGTGGGAACAGTTTGGAGCTGGCCCCTTCCTCTTCCAACATGACTGTGCACCAGTGCACAAAGCAAGGTCCATAAAGACATGGATGACAGAGTCTGGTGTGGATGAACTTGACTGGCCTGCACAGAGTCCTGACCTCAACCCGATAGAACACCTTTGGGATGAATTAGAGCGGAGACTGAGAGCCAGGCCTTCTCGTCCAACATCAGTGTGCGACCTCACAAATGCGCTTCTGGAAGAATGGTCAAAAATTCCCATAAACACACTCCTAAACCTTGTGGACAGCCTTCCCAGAAGAGTTGAAGCTGTTCTAGCTGCAAAGGGTGGACCGACGTCATATTGAACCCTATGGATTAGGAACGGGATGTCACTTAAGCTCATATGTGAGTCAAGGCAGGTGAGCAAATACTTTTGGCAATATAGTGTACGTCACGCACTCCGTTGCTCTTATTGGTTGTAGGTCTATCCAATTGAGTGCAGAGGCATTTTTTTTCCTGGTTCGTTCAAAACACGCCCCATAATCACAGCTCTATGGAGCAGCATCAGACTCATATTCTGACTAGAATTGAGTAGGACTACGTCAGGCTATCTTTTTCAGGCTTTCAGCACAAAATTACCCAAATTGCCAAAGCAGCACATTTCACTCTAGTGAGCTTCATATTCCTCTTCTACTGCTTTGGCTTCCGGATAGACGAGTCCGAGTAGCGCCATCTCACTGCGGAGCTGAGTCCCACCTGGTTTTTAGACGTACAGTGGGAGCAGGTAGATCGCATCAGAGCTTCGGGTCGCACAGTGCAAGAACAAACATAGTGAGCTGTGAACTCACACTGAGCTGTAGCTGTGTGCAATGATTAGCTTTAACAACTGGGGTATAATTCCTGCTCTAAGTGGATCGCTCTACCAGCTAAAGACACATTTTAGAGTCTCTATACTTCAGTTAATAATTAAATGATTAATAAATTACTTGACTATTATTTTAAGAATGAATTAATCCGATTGTTTCAAGCCTAAAATTTAGATTTTCAAATTGAGGATAGTAAGGACTTGTGAAGGACACTGCAAAAAATCTAAATCTTGATAAGTAATTTTTTCTTAAAATAAGTGCATTTGTTCTTGAATTGAGGAGATAAAAGAGACATCTTGCCAACGGAACAAGATAATTTAGATTTAAGATAAGAAAAGACAATGGCACTCTCTTATTTCAAGAGAATATGATCTAGTTATCTTATTTTAAGAGTAAAATTACTGATTCCATTGGCAAACTATCTAATTTACCTTCTCAAATCAAGGGTAAATACACTTAATTGAAGACATTTTTACTTATTTCTGGATCGTTTTTCCAGTGACGCTAAACTGCTAACAGCCGAACGGCGCTTCTCAGCTTCTCACCCAGAGAGCAAAACCTCCTCCTGGCAAATCACATCCTGATCTTAGATATAAACCTCCTGATCAAAGGCAAAAACATTTCATTTATTAATAACGTGTTTGTTTGTAAGGTGGTTACCTTGACGACAGGGTTCAGCAGAATAACTCCAGACTTCTTAGTGATGACTTGTTTGGTAGAGAAGTGATGCTCGATGAGCTGAGGAATAGTGGGGAAGCCCGTCCCTTCAAACCGGTACTGACTCTACCGGAGAGAGAGAGACAGAAAAAAGGGGCGGAGCTAGGGTGGGTTTCTGACCTGTGACCTCAGGTGTGTCTGTGCTGCTTCAGGTGTCAGCGTGAGGATACGTACATCGGCGTACTGGATGATGAAGTGTCGCCTCTGGTCGTCGGAGAACACCGACAGGACGTACTCGCCCGGTTTGCCGTGACTCTCCCTCACCAGGAAGTCTCCCTGTTGCCGTAGCAACTCCTGAGCTTCTGTGCGGGGGATGGCTCCATGGTACCACTCCTGCTCTGCAAGCGGCCGCTCCGATGTGGGAATCACGTCGAAGAACTGCTGCTCAAAGGAAGACAACAAAACGCACGCTGTAGGCGGAGTCAACAGAAACATGGAGGGTCAAATATGGAGGATAAAACCGGACAGAAAGGAGGAAATACAGAAAACAACTCATTAGGGTTAGAACTACTCTGGAATCCTGGTTCCTCTGGAGCATCAAGGGAAGGGCGCAAGCGTCACGCCGCCTCTGTGATCAGACTCACGTAGGAGGAATTTCAAGGCAGTGCGACAACACAAACTCACCGAAGTCGAGGAGCCCAGCATGGATTTAGGAGATCGGATCATCCCAGCCAACGAGTGGCGCAGCGTGTCGAAGCGAGAGCTCTTCTCCTTCACCTTGTCCTGAAATAAAGAACGCTCTGGTTACTGAACACCTGCTGAGGAAAAGCCGCTTGAGAAACGGCTTCATTTACCGTGGAGGAGACGGAACGAGTGTCGTCCTCATACTGCAGCGTGGGCAGCGCCGGCGGGGGTGGAGAAGCCACTGCGGCGGCCATTTTGGCATCCAGCAATGCTTTCTGGGAAAGCAGGGAAGCCTCCGAGCTGCGCAGTGATTGGACCGTGTGACGGAGCTCCAGGAGGGACAGTTTCTGACTCAGCAGCAGGACACAGCTGGGGAGGACGAGACACACAGAGAGAGAGGACCAGTGAGGAGACTGGAGACGGTGGGAGAGGGATGGCCGCTGGTCCCGCCTCCTCAGACTCACTCGCTCTTCCTCTCTGCGCTCTGCTGACTCGTCTGGATCCTGGCTTCCAGGTCGTTGGCTAATGTCTCCTTTTCTTGTAGGTTCTTCTGCGTCAGCGTCAGCTCCTCCGTCTTTGAGGACAACCTGACAGAACAAAGACGTTTACTCTGATTAAAGATTTGCAGCGTTTCCTCAGAGGTCCGTCTGATCTGACTATTGTGGGTTTCATTTAACAAAGTTCTCTCTCCTTAAAGTTTCAACGGTTGCATTTCTGAATTCTCCCGCTTGGTGCCCGACTTTACACGAGTGAATAAAGTGATTGTGATTGGTCTTTTATTAAGGGGGCGCTATGGTCAGCGGAAACATGCAAGAGGACGAGAGTTTAGTGTCGGAGGTCGTGGATGAGTCTCCTCCGTCATCCATTTTTTATTTAGAGGAGGAAAGCTGGACGAAGATGTTGTGGAAGAGGACGCCAGGGCAGCAGAAGCTTGGTTTGGTGTAGAAGGCTTCCAGCAGTACATGTTTGAGCCCTTGCCTCGCAACGCTGCCAGTTCTGTTAGCTCTACGCCTGCCGAAGACACAGACGTCCATCCCCGTGGACACTGGGACGCAACTCAATGGGAAAGGATTCTGATTTCAACCGTTGCGTATATTAGCTGCGACATATGAATAAAGATGCTATGACCGAAAACATGTGATTGACAGATGACAGTTGATATATGATTGGCCGAATTTAGGAGTTCAGGCTGACGTAGAACTAACTGGCCTGCAGAAGATAACAGATTTTTTTTTTCTAAATAGAATTTTTCAAAATTTTTGGGAAAATATCGTCTGATACAGGGAAAATTTATATTTATGTTAAAGCCAGACTGATTTAACATCCCAAAATGACTTCCCTATGACTTAAAAAATAAATAAATTACCAAATAACTATAAACCCCCTATAAAATAAAAAATAAACCCCCAGCAGGTCGCTCACAAACTTGGTGCATCAGCCTCATTCGAAATGAGAGGAAAAAAGTTTGCATGTTCTGACCTCAGATGGTGCAGAAGGTTTAAATGGTTAAATGCAGAGTTGTTACTGTTTATTCAGTGACTTAAAACAGCAAATAGGGGAGTTTATTGGTCAAGCTGGTGAGACAAACAAGGGTTTTAGTTTCTGTTTCCATCACCTACAGCATAAATAAATTCAGAAACAACAACCTATAGAATATAATGCATTCAGCAACACAATGCACAAGAATAGCTAAGCCTTGAACCACGTTCTGCTGGAGGTTTCCCTCCTGTTCTTCCTCTCTACTGTTGCTGCATGCATGCTCAGTATGAGGGATTGCTAAAGAGCTAAAGACACAATGCAACAGAATGTCCACTGATGTTACAGTTGAAGCCATTGACAATTTCCCCACTTTCCTTGATGGGTCCTTGGCTGGTCCCCCACAGTTCCTTATTAAACATCAATATTTGCACTAAAAATATTCTTTCTCTAATGATTTGTGAACCTTAAGATCTAAAGAGAAGCGTCATCTCCTGTAATTCAGTTATAGGGTGGAGTCAGAGTAAAAAATATGCAAGAGGGGGTCACTGCAGTGAGAAGGGCCATTTTGAATGGCTGCTATTCATGCTCAGTGGTGGAGGAGAGCTAGTGGTTAGAGCTGAGTGCTTGTGTTCTGAGAAGGTTGCAAGAACCCGGTTTGATCCCCACAGCCTCCACAACTCCACACTGCTCCCCGGGTGCCACACAATGGCAGCCCACTGATCCCTGAGGGGACGGGTTAAATGCAGAGTTCATTTCTCCATTGTGAGATCAATAAAATTCTATTTTTATTTTATAATTATTATTATAAACTGGCGCCATATAAAGAACCAACTGAATTCTGAATTCATCATTTGAATTGAGAAAGCTTCCTGGAGAGGTGGCGAAACGTCTTCAAATCTTGAAAACCAAGTCCAGTGGATATTTTTTGAATTTTTACGGAATGACTATGACCTGGATGACTGAGAACCTTCATCAGCAACCAACTGCATTTAACTGATGACCACAGGAAGTGTTTTTATTTTGGAGGAGCTCACATGCTCTGTAAGCTGTCTGCCGTCAGCGTGTTCCACAGGATCTCATTGGCTGGGATGTTATCCGTCTCGTCCAATAAAGACGCATCAAATTCCACGCTTGCCTCGGGCGCCACTGGAGACCTGCGGGCGGGAGAAACCGATGGTCACCATCAAAACAAGTTAACAAACAAAACAAAAAACCCAGCAGCAGCGCTCACCTGTAGGCGTCGATGAAGTGCTGATATTCTGCCAGCGGATCGATTTGCTGAACGGCCGCTGAGATCTCCTGGTGGACTTTAACGATCTCCTCCGTCAGCAGGCTGCTGATCTCATAGTACTCCTCCAGAATACTTTTACTGCAGAACGTAAAAACAAACAAGCGTCACTTTAACTACGGAGCACAGGAAGAGATCATCACCGCTCTGATCAGCGTGTTTCAGTAACAACGATCCAGCGCCGCGCTCGGTGGGCGGGTCACGTGACTCACAGTGCAAGTGTCATGTCCTCCTGCATCCTCTGCAGCGCGTCCAGCAGCGCGGGCGCCGCCTGCTGACGGTGTTTGTCCTGCTGCGTCTGGGCGCCGCACACCGCCAACACGTAGTTGTTGTGGAGGTTATGTAGCTTCGCCGTTGCTTTGTCGTAGCGTTCCCGGGCCCGCTCAGCTTCCCGGCCTGTGATTGGACGGAGGGAGGGGGGGCGGTCAGTGCAACAGGAAGTGCAGCTAGCCAAAGGTAGCGGCCTGGCTGACACCAACCTTTGGCTAGCGCCTCTCGGTACTTGTCTTTGGCGTTGTTGGCGTCACGGCTCAGCTGACGATAGGAGGTCTTCAGCTTCTCCAGGTCACTTTTGGTTACCTAGCAACAACAAACACTTATAGTACCTGTGGGCGGAGCCCAGACCCCGCCTCTTTCTGTGTTGCTAGGTACCTTGTGGTTGTAGCTCTCCAGCTGCTGATGAAGACTCTGGTAGCTCTTCTTCACCTGCTGCTTGTCCCGGATGAGCGTGGCGAGGCGGTGCAGCGGCCCGGAGTTCAGGTCGTCTGCGTGGCTCCTCATGATTCGACCCAACGCTTCCGTCTGACGAATCACCTGCGACCACGACTGACAGAGCCATCCGGACTTAGTCGGCGACGGCTGATCGGCCGGCGGCCCAAACTGGCGAGCGGCTTACCTTGCTGACGGTGCTGACGTAGTCTGCGGCTTCCTGCTTCTCCGTTTGCTGAGTCATGCTGAGCAGCAGGGCGGCGTACTCTTTGTCGCTCTTCACCCGCAACGTCATGAAGCGTTTCACAGTCTCCAGCAGCTGAAGGGAAACGCAGATTAGGTCAGAATGAGACCCTGCTCCACCCGATGGAGACATTAGCTGCATTTCTACCACCCATTTCAAGCAGAGATAAGAGTTGAGTGTAAAATCTGGTTTATGCTCAGAAACCAGGTCATCTGCGTGTCGCAGTGAACACAAATATGCCCCGCCCCTTCCGCAGACACGCTGCTGCACCTCTCCAAAATTGTAGGTGACCGCAGACAGGAGGCCTCTGATTGGTCAAATCTACACCCGCTCTACTCTATGCGTATTTCCTGTTTGGTTCCTTACTGGCTTGTTTTGTTTGTATGACCGCCATTTTGGAAAACGACTGGTGAAGATGGACCAGCTAGAAGAGCGAGGTGCGTCAGAACGCTGGGACCCTTTTTCCACCTGGATCCCCGCTCTTTTTGGCCCTTATTTCCTTCCGTTGTCGCACAAACTTGCTCCCACTTCCTCACCAGCTCCGCCGTATCTAGACCCACAGCTAGTTCCTGATTGGCCCTCTGGCGTTGTGGCGTGGAATAACAGAGCGCAGACCAAGCTTCAATATTGGGCATAGATCAAAAACATCTGTGACAAGCTCACTGCGACACACTGCTGAGAGAGGATAACCAGACCTTAAATGGCACGAACAACTGAACCAGAGCATGCCAGACACAACTGAAGCGTGCTAACATGGTACTAGCTCATCAGTAGAGCTCTGCGTGGTTCAGTTCTGGCTCAGTTCTCAGATAACTTACACCCCATTTACACTACCCTTGAAAAACAGATCCATGCCGAGACCGGTCCGAGCTCTGATCAGTTTACCAGGCCGAGCTCGGTTCTGACGACCGTTTACACATCACGCTATCTCGGTTCCTCGACTCCTCGCCTCCTAGTGACGATCTGCGGTATTACTGCCGGTATTGAAGGAGGAAATCAAGCAGTTTGCACCAAAAGTTGTTTGCCAACCGCCATAAAACCCAAGAAGAAGAAGACGAAGAAGGAGGGAATTAAGCAAATCAAAATGGCGGCGCCCGTCACATTCAGAAAGTTATGCTTGATTATTATTGCTGTACTTCGGTGTTATTATTTAAAATGACATTTAAAATGTTGCGTGGAGAAGATTTCATGTGTTGTTTATAGTTGAAGAAGAAGTTGTTCTTCTGTTTCCGGAGGGGCATTACCGCCACCTACTGGAATGGAGTGTGAATCGGGATGTGCAGCCAGACAGAGATGACGCGTTCTGCTCATGCGCTCTTGTTATCAGAGAACCGTATGTAGTAGATTGGGTCAAATAAAATAAACTGGCATTAAATACTGTAAAAACTAACTGCATGATTTTAGGTTCAAATTACAATATTAATCAGAATCCTGTAATTAATATTAAGACTAACAACGCAGTTATTGAACAGGTGCATGAGACCAGACTGCTAGGTGTAATAGTTGACCCTAGATTATCATGGAAAAAACATATGAGTAATATTATTGCAAAAATGGGAAGAGGTATATCCATTATGAGAAGACATGCAAATTTCTTAACTTCAAACATTAGGAATTATGCAATGAAAGCACTAATATTGACATACCTCGACTATTGCCCAGCAGTTTGGTCAAATGCCACTGGGGAATATATAAATAAATTAAAACTTATACAGAATAGAGCTGCTCGTGTAGCACTCAGGTGCAGCTACAGGAGAAATATAACATTAATGCACAAAGATCTTAATTGGTTGTTGGTCAAAGATAGATTGTTGTATTCATTGTTAATTTTCATAAGAAATATTTCTAATTCCAAATTTCCTTCTGTTTTGTTCAAGCATCTTTCTTTCAGTGTAGTAAATCATAAGTACAGTACTAGACATGCAACTAAAGGTAATTTCACTTTACCCATAGTGAGAACAAATGCCATAAAAAATACTGTTGTGTTTAGAGGTATAAAAGAATGGAATAATCTGCCAAAACATCCTGCTTGCTAATAATGTCAATAAATTCAACTTATATGTAAAACAGCATCAATCAAAATAATATAACTGAATGTTTATATCTATATATGTGTGCGAATATGTATGTATATGTGTAGGTATGTTTACAGGTGTAAGTGTAGAATGTGTTTTATATTTGTCATATATCACGCCCGCATGAGGGTACATATGTACGTTAATATGTGTATATATTGTATATGTGTTTGTATATTTTCTTTTTCTTTAAAATATTGGTTGTATTCTTGGTTTTGTTTTTAATGTATATATTTTTTCCGGACCCCAGGAAGAATAGCTGCAGCATAGCTGTAGCTAATGGGGATCCTTTCAATAAAACTAAAACTAACCGAGCCAGGGAAAAACCGAGCCGAGCGCACCTCTGGAACCGGTCTGCAGTTAGCTCGGTTCGGTTCAGTTTGCTTTCCATTTACACACGATAAGTTATCTCAGTTACTGAGCTCGGACCGGTTTTTCAAGGGTAATGTAACCGGGGTAAAAGAGCGCATGAACAGAACGCCTCATCTCCTTAAAATCAGCCTCTGTAATCATGAAATTTCAGCCATTCAGAAAAATCCTAGCTTCCCTACTGTGACACACGATTTCCACTGATGATTCTGCTTAGCAGTGTGATGAACCTCAACGTCAGTCGTCGTTTCCTGCGTCTTTAAACCCTGATTATACAATCGTTTGTCGTATCCACTTCCCAAAAGGTGACTCTGTCAAGTAAATTCACCAAAGGCTGCCTGAATGTTACGGGCATCGCCATGTTGGTTTGCTTGTTTAACTCTATAGAGCAGTAGTACCATAGATCGCCACTAGGAGGTAAGGAGCCGCGCTAGCATGGTAAGTAAATGGTCGTGAGAACCGACCTTGGCATGGATCGGTTTTCAGAGGGTAGTGGAAATGGGTCTAGTAACATCAGCAGACAGAGATGAGCATCAAACTCAGTACTTTTATAGGTATTGACTGAATTCTGTTGGTACTACTGAGTATCGGCTCAGCTGAGACTGACCACCTTCCATTGCTTTGGAGGAGGGAGGGGCTGACAGCAGCGCTCGCTGCTTGCTGGAGACAGGAAACTCAATCAGAGCTAAAGGCTAAAGTCGCCAACAAGTCAGAAAAAGTCAATAACTTTGTTTTTGAAAAAGAAAAAGGGTCTGTAAAGGCGAGGCTTATTGGTATAGCATCATTCTGTACATGGACAATTCAAAGTGCTTTACATGAAAAATAAGAACAAAATAAAAATAGAAAGATTTGTAAAGCAAATAAAGAGTTTAATTTCTTTAATCTTTAATCAAACCCAGCAGACAAACAGATTCGCTCCCAGTCCCCGCCTCAATAGGTCCAGCGTGTCTCCGGTCGGGTTAATTGGTTAATTAGTAGATCAAATGTCAGAAGCCGGATCACTTCCTGTCAAGGTTACAGCTGTCATCTCCTGTTATCAGCAGAGATCTTGATATGATCTCTGTGAGGCGTCGCCACTAGAATACCTCAGCTGATTTCTCACCCTAATGGCATGGACACGCATCAGAACTCTGAAGACGCAGAGCGAGACGTCGGATCAGGACCTGAAAACGGATCATTGCAGCAAAAATCTTCAGAGGAAATAAACCTGGAGTCCTTCATTCATCTTGGTCTTAAAGTCTGAGTCCAACGGAGCGCGACACGAAGCGACGGTGCGCTCAAGGACAGCAAAGAGGTCGGATCTTCCAGCCACGGATCAGAGAACAAACCTTCCAGCGGTCCATCGCCCTACCTTCAGCTCCCAGTCCTGCAGCTTCAGTAAACCCTCATGGGAGTTGATGAGATCCCGACCAAAGCCCATCCTGGAAAAAGTGGTTCCGTCTCTAAAAGTGGAGGAAAGAAAGGCCTGAGGGCATGGTCCTGTGGAGACAGAGGGGACAGCCGGTTAGCCTGAGGATTCACCGGACCAGAACCACACCAGCCTCTACAGGAACAGATCCAGTTAATAGAGCATCAGAACCAGCAGGAGCCAAATGAAATGTCATAAGACTGTGGTCTGACCTGAGTGTCCTGTCAACAATCGGCTCTATCCTGCCCGGCGACAGTTTACCATCAGAAGAACTTCCTGGTGCTCAGCTGCTCCTCTGAAGTGGAAACAGGAGCAGGTCTGAGCCGTACCGGGCCACGCCTCCAACTCCTCCAGTCAGAGCCAGAGGAGAGCAGCCATCTGTGACTGGAGCCGCTGAATAAGTGCAGACTTTACTCATCTGGATGCTTTCTGATTTAAATCCAAACTTTGCAGCGATTGAGTTGATTTCTTCCCTTTACAGGGGAACAGAAGACCTCACCTATTCAGCCAGGCCAACAATTCCCTTTGACAACCCCCCTTTCAGAGACATAGACAGGTATGGGGCATTGCAGGCTAACAAAGAAGCCAAATGAGCCCCATTCCAAAGGGGGGGACCCATTTGTCTGTTTCAATTTACATGTTTTCTAAACAAAACAAGGCTTTGTTGGGTTACTCTATAAAACCTGGAACTCAACACTATTCCTGACATTTTGAATTGAAAAAGCTTCCTGGATGGAAGAGAAACGAAAATAAAATGCTGCACATCTCTGATGTTGCTGCTATTTTCAAATATCCATTACTGTCAAAATGCCCTGTACTTTGGTTATTTTATTCTTCATGTGCAGTTTTATATTATTAAAACACTTTAGAGTACAGTATTTTATTGTTTAACTTTTAACTCTTCTATTATGTTATTCTTATACATTTTTCTAAGGTCCACATTTGTGTCACATTTTTTGGCTGCTGTAACGCCAGGATTTCCCTACGGAAGAGGATTAGGGCCAGTGGGAAAAAAAAGTTAACTGATTTTTATATTTTATTTCAGTTTAGTAACGGAAAAAAGTCAGAATTCTGACTTTTTTTCCACATCAGAGCAATTTTCTGTGATATTATCAGCAAGCAGGAAAAAAAGCTGTACAGTTGTTACAAAATTGGCCACTCAGGTCAGACAAAAGAAGGGGAATTAAAAAATGTAAAAAATATGCAATAAAAACAACAACAAATCATTTACAAAAAATATATATATATATCTTTGCACATATAGAGGAGGTGATTACTAGTTTAGTTTTTTGGGAACAGAGATTCTGCTCAGAGGAAGGATCTGCAGAGATGCTTATTAGGACACCTAAAGAGCAGCAGTGTATCTCTGACGGAGCTCTCCAGCTCCAAATAGATCAGACCCTTCATTTTGAGTTACATCTACTGTACCTCACAAAGATCTGAGCAGCAGAAGCCGTCAGTGCTTGAAAAGTCTCATTTGTATTTAAGAGCACCAACTTATGAGCTCTTTAAATTTGTTTTGTCGTCATTTTCTGTAGTAAACTAAGACTGGAGCAGTGAAGGCATATCATGACCCAGTAAAATACATTAGAGTCAGTTAAAAATAAAAATATGGAATGGAGCGTAATTGGAATGACGCTTCAGGCTTTTTAAAGATCAGTGATCAATCTGATCAGTAAAGGATTCATTTTCTTCATTTATTTTTTAAACACAGGAAAACAATCAAACAGATATGGAGTTCAGAGAAGCATCTCAGCAGCTTTCCATCAGGACTGCACTGTGGGACTTTTACAAGTTTCAATGCTGGAACCAACCTCCTTTAGACCTTCACTCCACTGACAGACATGTTTAATCCAAGAAGCACAGTGTCTTTATCTATGAGTTCTCTTTTGGACCAGTTTTAGTCCGTGAGGCAGACACCCTGTCTACTTTTAAGGCTAGGCTTAAAACTTTCCTTTTTGATAAAGCTTATAGTTAGAGTGGCTCAGGTTATCCTGGGCTATCTCTATAGTTATGCTGCTATAGGCTTAGACTGCTGGAGGACATAGGGACCCCTTTCTCATCATTCTATCTCTATTCTCCCACTCTGCAGAATCTGTTAGTTCAATCTCTAACGTTCTGCTCTCTCTGCTTTTTCTCATAGTAGCTTCATCTGGTCTGTTCCTGTTTGGCTGTGACTCCATCCTGGAGAGAAATATCAGCTGTGCTGCTGCCATCAACACCTTTGTTTCTAGATGTTGGAGCTTGGCCTGTTTTCCAGTGTAGTCCTGTTTCTCTGACTGTGACTAACTGGATGTGCTCTCTTCATCCTCTGACATGGGAGCTGGCTCGGAGCTCGTCTGCCTGGCTGTGTGTTTCCTGGACGGGGCCGCCTGTGGAGCTGATTGACAGTTGCCTTTTGTATCTATGCTTCTTTTTCTATGTCTGCTTCTGTCTCCTTGAACCCCAGTGGGCCTCAGCAGATGGCCGCTCACACTGAGCCTGGTTCTGCTGGAGGTTTCTTCCTGTTCAAAGGCAGTTTTTCCTCTCCACTGTCGCTACAAGCATGTTTAGTGTGAGGGATTGCTGAAGAGTCAATGAGTCGATGCAATCAGCTGGTTTTCATAGAACACTTGTGAACACTGGTGAATTGGTGCTTTAGAAATAAACTGAATTGAATTTTGTCTGCTTTTAGAGTTGTACATTTTTGTTTTTAAGAGTTCATCCTTTTTAAATGCTTCTGTCACTGTAGTTGTTAAATAATGATTAATCTTTATTAAGCAGCACATAGAAGACAAGATCTCAGTACAGCTTCTGAAAGCAAGTTATGAAAAAAAGATGGTTGGAGTCACTTTGAGGTTCTGAGGGCCTAAAGTTAAACACCAGAGTTGATGTTCCAGCTGAAATGTTGAGGCATTAAACCGAGCAGAGAGCTGCTGGGTCAGATTAGCTGCTACTCCCACATACAGCTCTGCAGAGGATGGCAGAGGCCACCACAGAGTCAGAGGAGGTCTTCAGCTCCAGATGATCTCAGTCAAATATTCAGATCTGATCAGATCAGAGAAAATAGTCTGAAGTCTGAAGATAAAAACATAAAGATTTAAATCTAAACAGCTTTAATCTCCTCCATCACTAACGGACCAACATTTGCGGCTGACAGACAGAGGGTGTTTTCAGGCTGATGGAGGCAGTGAAAGTTACTAGTGAAAGTTACAGGATGCTAATATTAGCTCCATTCAATCCAATGGGAAAAAGTTAGCTAGTTATTGTTGACACCTAGCTGCTTCAGCTCCAGTTAAACTGAAACATTTTAACTCAGAACACCTCCTGAACCTGAACCCCGTCCCGTCCCAGCTTCAGTCCTCCGTCTGGCCCCAGAAAACGGAGGAAACAGCCGGACTGGAGCTGGCAGTCTGAGACCTCCAGGGTTCGGGAGCAGACCGCTGTTTTCCCGGAGCTTTCTGTTGGATTAACTGACCTGAAAACGAGTGAAAGCGGCGGAAGAAGCTCCGTCTGGTCACCGCGCGCCCAGCTGCTCCTCCCCGGGACTCATGGCGTCCTCTTCACCGAGTTTATCTACACCGTTACTCGGACTTTGCTGCTGTTGTGCGGCTGCGGAGCTAAACGCTAACAGGGAGGGGCTTCCGCCGGAAAAGGAAAACCGGGAGGAGATGGGAGAGGTGCTAGGAGACGGGATGGGTGGGAGGAGCAAGTCACGTGACGGGAGCCTGAGGCAGAAAGGAGCAGAAGCAACATGTATCAGGGCAAATATTTAATAATGAAAGTTAAAATCAATCATCAATTTAATAGTTGATGATTCAGGAGCAAAAACGCATGAAAAAAAGATAAAGCTTAGAGTTGGTACAAGAGAATTTAGAGCTGCGCAAACAGTAAAGATAAATGTCACTAGATTAAATTTATTCTTATAGCGACAACTCACAACATGTCATCTCAAGACACTTCAACCAGATCCCCCAGTCAGATTGATTTAAAGTTTTCTATCTAAGGAAAACCAGCTGATTGCATCGACTCATTGACTCTACAACAATCCCTCACACTAAGCATGCTTATAGCGACAGTTTAGAGGAAAAACTCCCTTTGAACAGGAAGAAACCTCCAGCAGAACCAGGCTCAGTGTGAGCGGCCATCTGCTGAGGCCCACTGGGGTTCAAGGAGACAGAAGCAGACATAGAAAAAGAAGCATAGAAAGAAAAGGCAACTCTCAAACCAGCTCCACAGGCGGCCGCGTCCAAGAAAACATACAGCCAGGCAGACGAGCTCCGAGCCAGCTCCCATGTCAGAGGATGAAGAGAGCACATCCAGTTAGTCACAGTCAGAGAAACAGGACTACACTGGAAAACAGGCCAAGCTCCAACATCTAGAAACAAAGGTGTTGATGGCAGCAGCGCAGCTGATGTTTCTCTCCAGGATGGAGAGTGCATTTTGTCTTGAATTGAGGAGGTAAATGAGACACTTTGCCAATGGAACAAGACAATTTACATTTAAAATAAGAAAAAAAAAAACAATTGCATTTTCTTATTTCAAGTGAATTTTATCTAATTATCATATTTTAAGAGAAAAAATACTCATTCCATTGGCAAATCCTCTTACACACCTACTCAAATTAAGGGTAAATGCACTTAATTTAAGAAATCTTTACTTATTTCTAGATTGTTTTTGCAGTGTACTGGTGGTTGTTGTTGAAAGGAATTGGTTTTACGTGCGCTCAATAAAGATTCAGAAGGCAGATCTTCCGTTTGACATAAAATAAAGTCATTTATTTTCAGCACAATGTCCATTGTCTTTCCGTTTCCCTTAAGATCCACATAAATTCGACATAAATCCAAACCAAGCACAGTAGAAAACTGTTTGCCTCAGCCTATTAACAACACCTGAACAGAATTGATGGTTGACCTTAAATAACCCATCCCCCCATAAGACACTCAGAACTTAAAGTTAAATACGCCCCCTGGTGGCGACAAATACCAAAGGATAAATGGCTCCAACAACCAGAATGATTGACAAATAGGAGGAACACTTATTTAGATGATCCACCCGGAAAAAAAACCATCCTCCTCTATACCTTTAAATAGATTATTAATTAACTATATATCAACTCCTTCCAAAACCGACAGCTTCCCACATATTACTGACAGCTCCTCCATCTCACCGTCCCTTCAGGTTAAAATTATCTTGACTTATCGCATAGTAATAAATTATTAATATCAGAAATGTATTTCTGTTTTTTCTTTTTACATATTTTGTTAAAAGGCAATTTTCTGTTTTGTTTTATTCTTGGATCGGGCTTTAAAGGGTTAATATTAATTTCTCTGTCCCAGCCTTTGAATTTTTTTTATGGTTTTTATTCTGTGTTTTGACTTTGTTTCTGCCAATGAGTTTTTATCTTTTGTACGGTGACCTTGAGTGTCCAGCAAGGCGCCTTTGAAATAAAAAATGTATTATTATTAAATAAATATTATATTAACCTTGTCAGGATTTAGTTATGGAGTGTAGACCCAAAAGCAGATGCAGGAAGGCAGAGGTGAATTTCTTTAGATTTAATTAAAAAGGGAAACTGAAAACAAAGGCAAGTTATCCAAAAATCCAATGATGAAAACGAAGTCCAAACAAGCATCAAATCAGGAGTGCAAAAAAAAAATCCAAAAGAATCAAACATAAAAACTAGTCAAAACGAACCAGAAACAGTGGAGACATCAGGGGAATCACTGTCACAACGAGGAAGTCTCAGGAAGACGGAGTTGGAGGAAGTTTGACAAAGTTTGGCAGTGTTTGACGAGGACCCAGCAAAGGCGAACTGAAGAGAGAGGGCTTTTTAAAGGAGACTGAAACAAAGAGGGGGCTAATGAGGAAACTAGGAGCGGGTGTGCACAGAACAAGAGAGGGAAAGAGATAGGAAAGAAGGAGAACACAAGAGGGCAGCAGAGAGCAACAAATAGAAACCTGGAAGACTGGAAATAACAACAAAATGATAATCAAATAACTAAGACTATAAAACACGGAGAAAAGAAAACTAAAACACTTGAAAACAAGGAGTAAAGTAAGACTGAATACTCAAAAGAAAAACATAACAGAAACAGAAACCTGACAAACCTATTTCATTTTAGATTTTTATTTCCCTTCCCTTACCTCCGGAAATATTCATGAGAAATACATGATTCACCTTCTAGTGTCCAGGGACACTTTCAGCTACTTTCTGCACTAAACTGCCAAATGTTTTTATCTGTTGATGAATAGGATGCTGTAACGTTTTGGAAGCTACCAAGAAACAGAGTAAATGACAGGGAGTCACTGTTAAGGCGTTTATAATATGAAGGGCTTCTATAATGCTGTTGTACAGGTAGGCCAACTGCTTCCCATTGAGACACCAGAAGCCAGACAGCTATTAAATATGGCTGCCATGATCCTTAGGTGTGGGAGTTTTCCTAGATCCTTTGTCGTTATTTTTTCTTTTTGCCTTTTTAGTTAATTCCATTGCTTATGTATATCTCAGCATCTTTCCATAGATTACTGATTTACATTTGTCTCTCTCTCTTCATCGGCCTCAGCTGTTCCTTATCTCCTACTGATAACCCTCGCCTGTTTGCCAAGCCCAGTTTTCCTCTCATTCCTGTTCGGTTGTCCATCTCTCTGCTGTTTCTACTGCCTTTTGTTTCATTATTCTACCCTGTTTACCCTCCCTGCCATTTGTGAGTCTTTGTCATTCGTCAAATATTGTTTCCCTTCAAAGCTCCTGTCACACCTTGACAATGTAGACCAGCGTATGCCTGATCTACGAAAAATCTGGCAAGAACGCCGGCATACGTTGGATAAGTTATGGGTATGGTTTGTATATGTTATTAGCACAATGAAGTACGCCGGCACACGTCGACATACTGCAAGTATGTGAACAACGTATGAGCATACGTCGATGTATGCCAGCGTATGCCATACATGAGCTATAAGTTACAGGTAAGTTATCTGATTGTTGACATACGTTATGTGTAAGTTAGTCATAAGTCGTGGCGTCTAGCTTGTCCAAAACTTCTCCTCCACACTTCATACCCAACATAGGGGGCGCCAGAAGTTGAGTGTGATGGATCCACCAACAAACTTCCTAGCAGACATGACGCTGAATCTGCTGCAACCGCAAACCTTCTGTCTTTCTTTTTATTTATTTATTCTTTTTTTTTTTGGGCGAGCGGTAAACAGCAGCTAGGTTAATACAACACATGTCATCTCAAGGCACTTTACAGTTCAACCAGATCATCCAGTCACATTGATTCAACGTTTTCTATCTAAGCAAAACCAATTGATTGCATCGACTCATTGACTCTTAAGCAATCCCTCACACTGAGCATGCTTGTAGCGACAGTGGAGAGGAAAAACTCCATTTTAACAGGAAGAAACCTCCAGCAGAACCAGGCTCAGTGTGAGCGGCCATCTGCTGAGGCCCACTGGGGTTCAAGTAGACAGAAGCAGACATAGTTTCCTGGATGGGGTCGCCTTTTACATTTGCTTTCATCCTTTTGATATTAAGAATAGATTCAATTCAGTTTATTTCTATAGCGCCAATTCACAACACATGTCATCTCAAGGCACTTTCCAGTTCACCAGATCATCCAGTCAGATTGATTTAAAGTTTTCAGAGCCTGGTTCTGCTGGAGGTTTCTTCCTGTTCAAAGGGAGTTTTTCCTCTCCACTGTCGCTACAAGCATGCTTAGTGTGAGGGGTTGCCTTCGAGTCAATGAGTCGATGCAATCAACTGGTTTTCTTAGATAGAAAACTTTGAATCAATCTGACTGGATGATCTGGTGAACTGGAAAGTGCCTTTAGATGACATGATGTGAATTTGCGCTATAGAAATAAACTGAATTGAATTGAAAAAGAAGCACAGATACAAAAGGCAACTGTCAACCAGCTCCACAGGCGGCCCCGTCCAGGAAACATACAGCCAGGCAGACGTGCTCCGAGCCAGCTCCCATGTCAGAGGATGAAGAGAGCACATCCAGTTAGTCACAGTCAGAGAAACAGGACTACACTGGAAAACAGGCCGATCTCCAACATCTAGAAACAAAGGTGTTGATGGCAGCAGCACAGCTGATATTTCTCTCCAGGATGGAGTCACAGCCTAACAGGAACAGACCAGATGAAGCTACTATGATGAATGAAAAATGTGGGAATATGTGCAAAGAACCCAACTGCTGGAGAATCTATCAAGAATCAATTTATATATGTGAACAAATTATTTTTCACCACTGTTTTTTTGCTTCTTTTGCTTTAGCTCCTAAACTGGAATCAGCTGCTCCTTCATATCAGGCAGATTTCTGATGCTATTAAGTCTCTTTCATAATCATATTTCAAACACTTGTAAAATTTTGGGGGTTTCACTTTATAGTTTAATGTGGTAATTTATGTGTTTTTAACATTTAATTTATTAAATTTAAATTTATTTGAGTGATTTGCAACACTGTGGAAAATGGGACAGTAGTAAAAAGCGAAAAAGGCCAAACATTTGACATTTGAAATGAAATTGGTTTCTATTTCCTCTCTCTTTCTCTATTAAACTCAGATTGTATGTCGCATTTATTTCAAATTTCGATCTAAATAAAAAAATAAAAATAAAAAAAAAACACCACCCAGTATATGTAGTTCCTCTTTCTACCTGTAGGAGGCAGCATTTCTTACCTGAAATCTTAGAATTTTGTTAGAAATGTTAAATTAAAGTGTCAACTAGCAAAGCAAAGAAGAACAGGCTAGAAAATACCAGGGGAGGACCTAAGGAACCTCATGGAGCCCATGGGGCCTCCCTTGATGAGGTGTGGGCGGGGCTCTGAGCTGGAAATGAGAGGAATGAAGGAAGAGAAAAGCAGTTTCTGTCCAACTGGTTCCAGAGATGAGAGCAGATCACTGACATCCAGCGAAGTGACATCAGCTCTGCCCTCCACCTGCATCACCTCTGTTTGTTTATCCTCCATAAGACTCTGTGGTCACATGACCTCCATCCAGGAACAGAGAGATATTACACCTAAATATCCACAAACTCAGCCTGATGGTAGAGCATATTGGAAAACATGTATGAAATATAAAAATATAAATTAAACTACAAGTAATCCAATAATTCATAGAGATTAGACAAAAATCTGTTTGATTTTATTTGAACAAAAAATAAAAAAGTCATAAAATGACAATAATAGATCAAAAGATGTCGAATAAATGTAAAAATAAAAGAGTTTTTATGACATCTAAAGAAAAAAAATCTAATTAGATAACTTGTAAATAGTGAAAATAGAAAAAATATTTCTTTATCCAATAAAACATATAGAAAGCTAGAAATATGGAAAATAATAAAAACAAATGTGTGTAACAATGAGTTGGTATAATTTTTAATATCTACACAATATTCACCCAATATAAGTTGATTTCTAATTATCTATTAACTGTTTTGATATTTGGAGAGTTTCTGTTTTTAAAGTAATGGTTCTGATGTAAAAGATATTTATGAAATAATATTATCTGAATCTAACAGGATAAAAACACAAGGGTAACATATATTTATCAAATACAAATTTAAAATAAAAGCTGCCAGAAGGGAACATATCAAGAAAACAATATGACATAAAATATTGACACAGAAAACAGCATCCATTTTTAATAACAGAGGATTCTGAAACATAATGCAAATCTATTTTTAAATCTCCAGACAGAAGCAGAAGGGGTCAACCTGAAAGAGCAGCAGGTGTTGTTAGGGCAGTTGTTCCTGTGGGTGAGAATGGAGAGAGAGAGAGGGGAGGGGAAGGAGTGCCAGCAGGTAGAACAGGTTTGGGCGAGGCAGTCAAGAGAGCTCCGAGAAACTCAGTGAGGCAGAGAGAGAGAAGCTGAGTCAGATTTGTTTCTATCAAATAAAAAATATTTTCTTTGCAGATCAGACAGAACTGAATCAGTTCCAGTCAGAAGAAGGTAGAGGAGGAGGACTGATTATAAAGGGGAGACTGAGAAGGACGAAGGAGGACGAATACCTGGACAGGTAAGCCTTCTGAACCTGCTCTTGAACCTGCTGAGATAGACGAGCTTCAACATAGAGAATACTTTCAGATAGATAGATAGACAGATAGATAGCCTTTTCATTTAAATCAGTCTAAATAAATAAATTTGTCCGAATGGAGTCCATTTGTGTTACGATTATGATGTAATCAGAAAGCGGTGAGTCTTGTTCTTTTGCTCTTTAATTGCTAATAAGAATTATAATCAATTATCAGAGTCAGTAAATATAACCAAAGAAGCTGACTTTCGTGCCACTTGGTGCTTTCTGTGTAGTCACCATCTTTGTATCAAAAGAAGCTAATTAGTTTGAGTAATTAACTTAAATGCAGTCTCACTCACATCCTGAGCAGCAGCATCGACTCATTGACTCTTCAGCAATCCCTCTAAGCATGCTTGTAGCGACAGTGGAGAGGAAAAGCTCCCTTAGAACAGGAAGAAAACCTCCAGCAGAACCAGGCTCAGTGTGAGCGTCCATCTGCTGAGGCCGACTGGGGTTCAAGGAGACAGAAGCAGAGACACAAAAGCAGCTGTAAAAGGCGCCCCCCCCCCCCCCGTCCAGGAAACAAACAGCCAGGCAGACGAGCTCCAACCCAGCTCCCATACTTATTGTGAAGGACTGCTGTAGCTTCAAGACATATAATGCAAGTGAATATCTACTGTCTCTACCTGAGGATGCTGCAAAAATCAATGAGTCGATGCAATCAGCTGATTTTCCTTAGATCAGGGGTTAGATCAATTCCACTTCCTGGGGGCTGGCATCCTGGCACTTTTAGATGTGCCTTTGGGTCAACACACCTGAATCCAATAATTCGATAGATTGAGAGGAGTGCATACTGAGGAGGTAACTCAGCCATTTGATTCAGGTGTGATCTAGAAGTTGCAGGATACCGGCCCTCAGCAACCAGAATTGCCCACCCTTGCCTTAGATGAAAAAACTTGGAACCAATCTGACTGGATGATCTGGTTGAAATGCCTCCCATGAAGAGTCTTGAGAAGACATGTGTTGTGATATAAATAAACTGAATTAAATTGAACTTAAAAATGTTGATCTACCACCACAGGAAGCATCTAGTCACAGCTGGGCATCATAAATACACTTGGGTCTCTGTTCAGGCACTGGCCTATCTTGGTAAGATGATGATAAAGGCTGTAATTGGTCCATCTCTCTTCCCTAAAATACTTTAATATATAAAACCACCTACCCTATCCTGGCCAGAACAGTTCAGGGATATTAGTAGGTGTGCTTTCACATTGATTAGTGTAAACATATGGTGCAATAAGTGAGACATTTGCTGTAAAATGTATCTTTTTTTTATTTTTTATTTCTTCATCAGAGATGCAAGTAAACGTTCCTTATGAACAATCAATCTGCTCCATCGAAAAGGTCTTAGGCCGTGTTCACACTGCAGGCCTTAATGTTTAATTCCCAGTTTTTGGATGAATCTGATTCTTTGACGCGGTCGTTCACATTAACAAGTATACGCTACTTCTATGTGATCTCTATAAGCTGCATTTATACGACTTAGGTGTCAGTAGAGGATGCAGTGACGTCACAAGTAAGTAAAAAAACAAAAACAATCCACTGGACTTCGTTTCCAAGTTTGAAGATGTTTCGCTTCCCATCCAGGAAGGTTTTATCCAGCAGCCCAACAAAGCCTTGTTTGTTTAGAAAACATGACAACTGAAACGGATGAACGGGTCCCCCCCTTTGGAATGGGGGCCGTTTGGCTTCTTTGTTAGCCTGCAATGCCCCATACCTGTCTATGTCTCTGAAAGGGGGGTCATTAAAGGGAATTGTTGGCTCATCATTAAGTTATGACCTGTATGACTGAGAATCTTCACCAGCATAAATGGCTGTTAATGCAGGAGTGCATCCATCTATCAAATATCTACTAAAAAAAAAAAACAGAATCTGGCCTGAATAAAGCTAGAAACAAGGCTTTCTACCAATTTTCCTTTGTTGATTGCTCTCTGCATTGTCGGCCATGGTTGTTGCTTTTCTTCCTGCTTCTGTGTAGCAGGATGCAGAACCGTGACGTTTATTGAGTATTAATGATGAACAGGTCGAATGAATGCGACCAGGCTGTTCAGACAAAGGTGTAAAAAGATCATATATGTATCTGATTTAGGACCACAGAGCCAAGTGGGCCGGGTGGCATTTGAAATAATCGAATTCTGTGTTGGTCAGACTGATATGAACAGATCAGATCCAAGTCGCATATTCTCAAAAAAAAATTCAGATTTACATTAGTTCAGCTGGATCGTAGCCTAAATTACATTTTTCTCCTTTTAAACCTAGAGGTACGGAGCTGAACTACTTGAGCAGAGTGTGACCCCTACTTCCTGGTTCCTGATCCAGTCATACGAGGGTTCCGTGCGTTCTCCAAACACAGCAGAGCTTTGATATTTAATGTCGGCATAAAGAGCAGCAGCCTGCAAACATGGAGGCCAACAAGAGAAGCAGAACAGAAATAGTCATACAGTGCCAAAATAGTGCTTCTGTTAAACTGCTCTTTTTTCTCCCTCTTCTCTGTGGTTGCCATTAGTAACCATAAAATATCAATGATCTAATGGCTCATTTAAATACTTAGTGACACTCATAGTGGTTTCCACCATTTATGGCGAAATGTGGGCAAATAGAGGTGAAGCCTTGGACACAAACGATGATGTACAGCTGTGATTTAGAAAGTTTAATTGCTTGGTTTTGTTTGGCCTGGGGAAAAATGAGAGATTGTGTCCAAGTCTCCTCTCTAACCCGCACACAGAGCACTATATAGGAGTTACACCATTTTAGATGAGTGTCCGAATGTTTAGTGGATGAAAAAGTAGTTGACCTGAAATTCCCACAATGCACCTTAAATAACAGTATAACGATGGTCATAAGACGAGCAGATTATCCCACAATGCTTTGCAAGAGCTCCCTTCACAAAGCATAATAGGATTCATTTTGGGGTGACAGAGAAAATAGATGCTGCAGGCACTGTGGGGGGAGGCGGAGTCATGTGACCAACGGGGAGTGAAAGGTAGTGATCATCTGTATAAATGGTCAGTTAACTGAGTTTACTATTAAGTCGACTATATAGTGACAGACGGGTTAGGCCAGACGTTCAGACAAAGCCATGGTTTTTTCTTTAGTGTCTGCTATTTAAAGATATTAGTTGAATGTATATATTATTTTAACTAATGTATTTTTCTTTTAACTAATTAAACTAAGATTCTTAAATCTGTTTAGCTCTGATCCTTAATTTAATTGAACTTACATCAATAACTCGTTAAGATTAAATGATTGAATTCATTAAGCTAAGATCCTTATACTACCAGGTCTAGCTCAGACCATGAAACGTATTTATCTTTAGACTTGTTTAGCTTAAGACCTTCAGCTGATTTAACTAATCATTAAACCCCTTAAGCTCAGATCATTAAAACCGTTAAACTTAGATAATTAAACCCATTAAGATTAGATCATTAAACTGGTTTACCTCTGATCATTAAACCTGTTCAACTTAGATCATTAAACCCATTAAACTTAGATTATTAAACCCGTTAAGCTTAGATTATTAAACTCGTTAAACTAAGATAATTAAACTAGTTTAGCTTAGATTATTAAACCTGTTAAATTTAGATCATTAAACCCATTAAGCTTAGATTATTAATCCTGTTAAGCTTAGATCATTAAACTCATTAAACTTAGACCATAAAACCCATTAAACTTAGCTCATTAAACCTGTTAAACTTACATTATTTAACAGATTAAGCTTAGATTATTAAACTCGTTAAACTTAGACCATAAAACCCATTAAACTTAGCTCATTAAACCTGTTAAATTTAGATCATTAAACCCATTAAGCTTAGACCATAAAACCCATTAAACTTAGCTCATTAAACCTGTTAAACTTAGATCATTTAACAGATTAAGTTTAGATTATTAAACTCGTTAAACTTAGACCATAAAACCCATTAAACTTAGCTCATTAAACCTGTTAAATTTAGATCATTAAACCCATTAAGCTTAGACCATAAAACCCATTAAACTTAGCTCATTAAACCTGTTAAACTTAGATCATTTAACAGATTAAGCTTAGATTATTAAACTCGTTAAACTGAGATAATTAAACTAGTTTAGCTTAGATTATTAAACCTGTTAAATTTAGATCATTAAACCCATTAAGCTTAGATTATTAATCCTGTTAAGCTTAGATCATTAAACTCATTAAATTTAGACCATAAAACCCATTAAACTTAGCTCATTAAACCTGTTAAATTTAGATCATTTAACAGATTAAGCTTAGATTATTAAACTCGTTAAACTTAGATAATTAAATTCGTTTAGCTTAAAAGATTAAACTCATGAAGTTTAGATCATTAAGCCCCTAAAGCTTAGATTATTAAACTTGTTAAGATTAGATCATTAAACTGGTTTACCTCTGATCATTAAACCTGTTAAGCTTAGATCATTAAACTCGTTAAACTTAGATCATAAAAACCATTAAGATTAGATCATTTAACTGGGTTAGCTTAGATTAATAAACTCGTAAGCTTAGATTATTAATCCTGTTAAATTTAGATTATTACACCCATTAAGCTTAGATCATTATGCCTGTTAAGCTTAGATTATTAAACTCGTTAAACTTAGATCATTTAGCCCGTTAAGCTTAGATCTCTAACATCTTTTATCTCAGATGATTAAACTCAGGAAGTGAAGATCAATAAAGTCGTTAAACTCAAGGCCTTAAACAGTTTATCTCTGATCATTAAACCTGTTAAACCTAGACTTTTACACTCGTTTAGCTCTGATTGTTTATTTCTAGCTATTGATCTTCCTGTTTCTTATTTTCAATGACTGATAAACTCCAACCTGATTGGTCAGCTGGTTAAAAAACGTAGGAAGAATCATTATAAATGTTTGTACAATAAAATTAACATCCATGTCACTCTGTCTCTCTGAACTCCACAGTTTGCTTCCCTGAACATCTCTGATTGGTTTACGTTCTGATTGGCTGCTCTACACTGCCCCCTAGTGACATCACCAATATGTCATCCAATATAAAAATCTCCCTGGAGAACCCATACGGCGAGGTCACCATCCCCAGGGCCAAACTCCGATCATCAGACGACGCCACAGTCATCGCCAATCCAGTGGCCCTGAACAGTGAGAACCCGTACGGGCAGAAGGGGTCCGCCCCCCCGCCGTACACGGTGAAGGAGGACACAGGCGATGAGGAGGAGGGGCGCCGCAGGGCGTGTTGCTACCGCTGCAGGAGGAGGAAGTGATGCTGCTGTGGCAGGAGGGCAGCGATTGGCTGATCACGTGTCAGTCACATCCAACAGAACCACTAAAACCAGAACTTCCATCAGACCCAATCAGAACCACAGCTATAGGGTACATCCTGGGTCTGAGCACAGACTGTGTGGATAAGAAGATCTCAAACCCTTCATATGGGTCCTGTATGGAGATCGCTGCAGACCTCGGAGACCCTGTAGAACCTCAGGAAACCCTGGACCGTCATAGACTGCAAGGACCTTGGGATCCTGAAACCTGCCAAAAAACAAACTTTGGACTTTAGATCCTGAATGTTGGATTTTTTACATTTTTAAAGCCAGAAACTCCCTAAGGAGGGCAGTGGCGGTTCTGGACCAAATGTACCAGTGGGCCAGGAGGGGGCCAGGAGGGGGCCAGCCTGTTTTCATGGGGGAACAGAAAAGCATGAAATAAAAAACCGGGCAAGGGATTCATGTATATTAGGATAGCTGCATGAAGGGAAATTTCTATTAATTTAGTTTTAAGTAAAGTTCTATGTCTAATTGGGTCAATATACATTCATAATTTTAACTATTTTTGACTTAATTTAAGTAAAATTAAGTTTTCTATAAAATCTGAATTAGAGCTCAAGAAAAACTGAAACAATCAGCTGTAAAAAAAAAACAATTAGCAGATGATATCTGAATAACACTGAGGCTATCGCTTTATTGTTTTTAAATAATTAATAAAACAGAATTTGTAAAGGAAAAAACATGAATTCGATCCAAAGGACCAATCAGTAACAACGTCTGTTCCAGCGCAGATCATCATTAGAATTTCTTTGAGTATTATGTCTTCAGTACAGGGGCCATAACAGGGGCCAGAACATCATCTAAAGGGGCACTGGCCCCCGTTGGCCACCGTCTAGAACCGCCCATGAAGGAGGGGATCTTGAAACCTTTACAAACTTTGAGTGGGACTGTTAGGGACAGGAGGACTATCCTGTGTTCATTTGGTCTTTGGTTTAATTTAGATGTTTATTTTCTTTAAAAGCTTTAAACACAGGATGGTTTGCCTTTCCGTTGTTGCCAGGACAACAACGGCCTGATGAATGAAAGCTTCCTTTAAAGTTTTAAATAATTTCCCCACCAAGTTTCCACACAATATCTTTTCATTTCATACATTAGACCCAATTTAAGGATTTTATTTTGTAAACTAAGACTCTATTTACTATTTACATTTTTTCTTTTATATTAAGATTTATTTGACATTTAAAAAAAGGTTTTTACTTTTGATCAAATATGTTCCACAAACACAACAAGAAAGCAAGCTATTTAATTTAAAGCTAATATCAAAATAGATACATTTTCACGTCCATAACAAGTAACGTCCACCTTAAAAATAATTATATATGTATATTCAATGATGATAATGTCTGTAAAACACATTTATCTTGTTTTTAATTCAATTTATTTTTGATTTTTCTGATTTAATTTTCTGCTGCTGGTTTTGTTGAGATATTTATGTTTTATTTCTGAATTCTGAGGAAAATAATTTTGTTTTCTGTTTCATGATTTTCAACATGAAGGATTTTTTTCTAGCATAAATTAAGCAGAATATTCCATCAGCGAGTTATTGTAGACAAAGAATAAAATAAACAGATCAGTTACGTGTTTTGTCTGTTTGCGTCATGTTTGTCTCAAATATAAAAGCACAAACTAGAAGCAAATAACTAAAACACTGAATTCATTAATAGGTGAACCCAGCAGGGGGCGCTGTTTGTTCCACTTTGTGTTTGGAGGGATGGGATGGACCAACAGAGCAGAAACTCATCAGTGAAGAACAGTCAAGCGGAGAAGAAAGTGAAATTAAACATTAAAAAAACTTAAAGAAAAAATTACTTTCGTAGGAAAAAAGTATTCAACTCTTTACCCCAATTTAATAAATGGAGATCGATGGATTTAACTCAGTCGGCACTTTATTTCATCATTGCAAAGAGAGAACAGTTCATCATACGGGCTTTATTGCGCGGTAATCAGCCCTGTTCTGACCTGGACAGCGTTTGTTCTTCCTTACTTACAATAATGGAAAGTAGTCAGAGTCAAAACAAGTTTGGATAAACAGTAACATGTTATGAATAAACCTTGAGAAAGAATCTGTTTTTTTATGGGAAGGACATCTTCTTTTATAGTGAGTAAATAGCTTAAATCAATATATGAAATAAGAGAAATCTGAATTTTCCGACCACATTACGAAGTAAAGGTTTTAATCATAGGTTTGTATTTCATACTATATTTTGCAGGAACCACATCACAGTGATTGTGAAAACCATCTTGTGACCCTCTACTTGTTGTCTCGTGACCCCCTGCAGGGTCCCGATCCCCACTTTGGGAACCCCTTCTTTAGATCCCTGCTGTAGCTGAGCAGGAGATTAAGGCTAGAAATGATAGAAGGACATTTCTTTAATTACAGAAAGTCCTCCAGGTCCAGAAACAGTAAAGCAGTCCCATACCATGACTCTACCACCACCATGTTTGACTGTCAGTAAGTGGTATGGTGATGGTTTTAGCACAGCTGTGTCATTAACTGCACACCATTCTTAAGGGTATAGCTGTGTCTTAAATGTCCACACATGCTGGAGGAAATATGGAGGCCATCATCGTGACCTCTGACCTTAGCTGAGGTAGTTAGCCCTGTGGAGCTTTTAGATGTTGTTCTAGGACCTCCTGGATGAATCATCGATGTTCTCTTGGAGCAATGTTGGTAGGTTGGCTTGTCCTAGGAAGGTTTTCCAGTGTATCAGATTTTCCTCATGTGCGGATCAAGGTTCTGTGGGATTTATACCCTTTCAGTAGCCATCTTTTCTTAACCTCTTAACATCCACCTCATTTTGGGTAATCCTCGCCTATTTTGCATACCCAAATGGAAAAGCGAATAACTTAGAAACTGTAAGCCCAAATTACATGTGCTATAAATTATTTTAAAGATAAAACCCTCTAGTTTCCTAATATATAAATGTGGGTGACTAGAACACAGACCAACCTGCATCAGTTCGAACATGACTCGAGTTGAGTCATGAGTTGGGTTTTTTTATTCTTGGAAATGATAGGTCTTTTCTGAACAACAGTAATAAAGACATTCTTGAGAAAAGGCAGGTTTCATTATTTCTACATCATGGCAACCACAAATGCAGAAAATTTCAGACCTCTAGCTATAACAGTCCCAGCTTGGAGCTACGCAGTGGCTCCAAGCTGGTAAAAATTTTACCGGTGGAATTTTATGCATTCTGAATCATTACCCCCACTTAAAGGGGAATACCGTTGTTTTTACATTTGTCCCTTGATTTTAAGTTATTCCATCATGTTCTAGTCACCCATATGAGTTTTGTGTCATTTGGAGCCATTTGGAGATATTCTGTTAGGTTTTATCCAAGTAACGTCTTCCTATTGGCAACGACTTGAAGGCACAAACTAAACTGTTCATCATTTATTCTTTATGGTACGCCAGCATTCAGAACATGTCCCCCCAGACATCCGTGGTTATATTATTTATATTTATATCTTTTTAAAACAAAGTTGCGCGTGTATGACGTCACCAAGCAACCCTGGTGGGTTTTAAGAGGTTAATGTGTTGCAAATGAGTTCTTTAAGCCTACTTCATGCTGCCCAAACTGGAGGAGGATAAAAGCCCCAGTTCATAAGCGTTTGTGATTGAAGACTTGTTCAGGCTGTATTGGATCATCTTTCCTTGAATGAAAGACATCATAAAGGAAGTGTTTCATGTTTTTATTCTGCTTATTTTTTTCTTTGGTTTGATGATTTAAAAACATTAATGGAGGACAAATAATTTTCCACTCAACTGACCAGAATGAAAGGGCTGCTTGTGGATCTAAAGGTTCTGCACCAATAAAAGATCCAAACTCAAAGCAAGCCAGATTTATTGCTACAGCGTAATCTAGGGTAAGGACAATTCAATGTTCTTTATATGAATTAAAGAATAAAATAGAAGAAAAATAAAAAAGACAATAGAAGCAAGTAATTATGAAAACATGATAAAAGCAACAAAACAGATGGAATCCAACCTTAAACTAATAACACCCCAGTTAGCTGTTTTACCAATAGGCAAATCCCTAATGGTGCCTGGGGCCCCATGTTCCTGTGGGCCCCATAAAACTCTGTTTACATACATAGTTAATACAACTATTCCTTATTTGTGCACATTAATTATGTATATTTAGCAAATTTTCAGACCCCTCTAGCACTTTGATTTCTAAAAAGCTCCTAGCGCCAAATCTAGAGACTTTTTTCTGCTACTGGAGACTTTGGAGACAACATCTAAAAGCAGCGAACTCTGCTCTCCAGAGCGAGTAGATTGGTAACCCCGCCTCCTGCTCTCCTCTATCTTTTCTGCTGTCATGATTCATGCAGCTATTATTTCATCCAAATGAAAAATGGAGAACAGATAAGCAGATCATGGCTTGTCTACAGTGAAAAGGAGGACTGGGTTATTTACTTTGGCCTTTTTGGAAACACAGGAAGGAGCAATCAGCTAAGTGAGCTTAGTGCTTGGAAAAAATCTTTCATTCCTTTAGAGACAGCATGAAAAGTCAGCTGAGTACAAAACATAGAGAGGAAAACAACATCTACAACAACATTATACAACATCTGTAGAATGGGTCTGTTTTATATGTTGTCTTCTCAGTTCAGAAGGCCCCCTGCCTGTCTTTGCCTAGGGCCCCAAATTTCTTAAATCCGCCCCTGCTCTACACTAATGGGTTTTTAACGCTGACCTCAAAGAACTTGGCCTTTCATCATGTTCACTCTGCTGGGAGTTTGTTCCACATCAGTGGAGCAAAGGAACTAAATGCTGCTTCTCCATGTTTCTGGATGTACTCAGTGATCTTCTGACTGGAAAAAATAAGATCTTCCCTAAAGACCAGATTCAGGCTTAGAATGAGTCCAGCAGCTCCTGAAGCAGTGATCAGATAGTCGTCAATACTTTATAACCGGTTTCTGCTCTGCTGCTTTAACCTTCAGTCACCAAACAGTGTGGCTCGACCGACACCTGATAGGACGACACCTCCAGAAACCTGAGCCCAGTTCCACTTTCTATTGGCCGATCAGGTTCCAGGAGGAGGAATCCATCATGAAGCTGCTTCTGTTTGGGAGTTTATCAGATACCAGCAGCTCATCCGGATCAATAAGTTTGTCTTATTGATCCAAGGTTGCTGATATTTAATGATCAGGGATTGCTGTTTTACTAAATACAAGATGTTTATCATCTTCATGTGCGGTCCTTATTTCAGAGTCAGGTTTCAACTTGTTGGTGTGTGTTGGTTGAACGAGGCTGAATTATTGATGAAGGAGAGTCCCTCTCTCTCTGTTGCTCTGAGAGGACAGAAACAAGGACAGAACAGAAGAGAAGGAGACGGACCAAAGGATAGAATAAAAGGCTGACAGAGAAATACAGAAAAAGAGATAAAGAGAAGGAAGAAATCAGTTAGAGAAAAGTTGAGGGACTGAAACAAGAGCAAGAGTTGAAGAAATAAAGAGAAAAGAAAGGAGAAGATCCAAGCAAAAAGGAGGAAAACAAGATGTGAAGAAGAAGAAGAACAAACTCAGGTGAGTTTCTGTTCAACCAATCAGAAAGCAGGGTAGAAAATATAATTTGATTAGATGCATCTGATAGTTGATCAAGCTTTAGGGGAAAAAAAGAAGATTGTGGGATTTGAGAAGATTTAATTCTTAACTGGAGGAGCCTAGTTTTTTTTTTCCAAGTTTAATCCCAGCATGTTCTCATCCTTACTCAAGTCCATCCGAATCTCTTCCCACTTAGTCTCCAGTTCAGTCCAAGTTGTTTCCAGCCTGTTTTGCAGTTTGTTCCCTGTTTGTTTTTAGTCTGATCCCAGTTTTTTTTTTCCAGTTTGTTCCCAGTTTGCTCCCTGTTCTTTCCCAGTCTGTTTCCAGTCTGATCCTAGTACATCCCAAACTGCTGGCAGTTTATTCCCAGTCTGTTGTAAAATTCTTTCTTGTTCAATCCCAGTTTCTTTCCAGTCTGTTCCCGGTTTGTTCCTCATCTAATCCAGACATGTTCCCATCGAGTCCCTAGTATGTTCCAATTTAGTTTCCAGTTCAATCTGAGTTGTTTCCAGTTCGATTACAGTTGGTTCCTAGTCGGTTTCTGGTCTAATTCCAGATTTTTCAAAGTCTGTTTCTATTTTGTTATCAGTCTGACTGAAGTATGTCCCCGTATGTCCCTGTATGTTCCCATTCTGGTCTGTTCCCAGTATGTTTTGCAGCATGTTTACAGTCTGTTCCCAGTATGTTTCCAGTCTGTTCCCAGTCTCATCCCAATATCTCCCAATATCTTTCAATCTCATCCCAGAATGTTTCCAGTCCTATGTCAGTCTGATCCCATACTGTTCCCAGTATGTTTCCAGTCTGTTTCCAGTCTGATCCCATACTGTTCCCAGTATGTTTCCAGTCTGTTCCCAGTATGTTTCCAGTCTGTTTCCAGTCTGATCCCATACTGTTCCCAGTATGTTTCCAGTCTGTTCCCAGTATGTTTCCAGTCTGTTTCCAGTCTGATCCCATACTGTTCCCAGTATGTTTCCAGTCTGTTCCCAGTTTTTTCCCCAGTCTTATCCCATTATGCTTACAGTCTGATCCCAGTCTGTTCCCAGTATATTTCCAGTCTGATACCAGTATGTTCCCAGTCTTATCCCACTATGTTTCCAATCTGTTCCCAGTATGTTTCAAGTATGTTCCCACTCTGTTCCAAGTCGTATCCAGGTATGTTCCCAGTCTTATCCTTGTATGTTCCCAGTCTGATCCCAGTATGTTTCCAGTCTGATCCCAGTCTGTTCCCAGTATGTTTCCAGTCTGATCTCAGTATTTTTCCAGTCTGTTCCCAGTCTATTTCCAGTCTGATCCCAGTCTATTTCCAGTCTGATCCCAGTATGTTCCCCTTATGTTTCCAGTTGTTCTCACTATGTTCCCAGTCTGATCCCAGTATGTTTCCAGTCTGATCCCAGTCTGTTCCCAGTATGTTTCCAGTCTGATCCCAGTATGTTTCCAGTCTGATCTCAGTGTTTTTCCGGTCCGTTCCCAGTCTATTTCCAGTTTATTTCCAGTCTGATCCCAGTCTGTTCCCAGAATGTTGCCAGTATGTTTCCAGTCTGATCTCAGTGTTTTTCCAGTCTGTTCCCAGTCTATTTCCAGTTTATTTCCAGTCTGATCCCAGTCTGTTCCCAGAATGTTTTCAGTATGTTTCCAGTCTGTTCCCAGTCTATTTCCAGTCTGATCCCAGAATGTTTTCAGTATGTTTCCAGTCTGATCTCAGCATTTTTCCAGTCTGTTCCCAGTCTATTTCCAGTCTGATCCCAGTATGTTCTCCTTATGTTTCCAGTTCTTCTCACTATGTTCCCAGTATTTTTACAGTATTTTTCCAGTCTGATCCCACTCTGTTCCCAGTGGGATCCAAGTCTGTTTCCAGTATTTTTCCAGTCTGATCCCAGTATGTTCCCAGTGGGATCCAAGTCTGTTCCCAGTATGTTCCTGGTTTAATCCCAGTATGTTCCCAGTCTGTTTTCATATCCTGAAATGAGACCATAACCACTTTGTGTTTTGCAAACAAGGAAGATGCCCCATGACAAGAGAGAGGAGGATGAGGAAGAGGAGGATGACACCTGTCAGCCCCACCTTCCTACTTCCTCTGTTGCCATGGAGACAACGATGTCAGGTCGGAGGCAGGACCTGGTGTGTATCGTATGTTTCGGCAGCTACGACCTGCTGACGAGGTTGCCGCGGCGACTCCACTGTGGCCACGCCTTCTGCCAGGCCTGCCTGAAGAGACTGGACACGGTGATCAATGAGCAGGTGAGGTCCAGTCCTTCATCCAAGTAGAACCTACAGAACCGGGTCTTTTTCTGCAGTTTTTCCACCCTGTAATCTCCTCATTAATGTTCTGCTAGCTGCTTCATTAGAAAAACACCAACAGGACAGGTGGACTGAAAAAGGTCAGAGAGAAAATCTCCTCCTCATACAGGATGTGACATCAGCAGCCAAGTGTTGATTAAACCTGATGACCCTCCTCTTCCTCATAGGATGAAGTGGCGGATCCATTGAACTTATGATGCTGAACCCAACAGCTTTCCACCTCTTCCCCCTCAGGTGTGGATCCCGTGTCCTCAGTGTCGGCAGAACACACCCAGGCCTAGAGGAGGAGCGGCGGGTCTGGACCTGGACTTGGCCTCCTTCTTGGCTGTGAAGGCCCAGCAGACCTACGTCTCCTGCTCTTCGTCCTCCTGGAGTTCTGTTCGGACGGACGGGACACCGGCTGGAGACGCAATCAGCAACAACAAGCCTTGGCTGGGCAAAGAAGTTTCAGATGACGGATGGCTGCACGGTGGGTTGGCTGAGCCTCGCTTCCATCGCTATGGCAGCTGCTGCCCCACCCCATCCTGTTGGCTGTGCTGCTGGTTCTGCTGCCCAGGACGGGGCTAATAGACTAACCAAACTGAAACAGGAAGTCCTGAAAGACCAGTTGGAGGTTTTTGGCTATAAAATCTGGTCTGTCTTCTGACCATTGAACACATGGAAAGTTACAGACATCCTCTGAAGGGACAGGAACCTGGATTCATCTCCATCCAGCTGGTATCAGATCATGGATATCAGTGCCAGGTCAGGTCTAGATGTATATAAGGAAAACTATTTCAAAATACTTCAGCAATCCTAAAAGTAAATGAAACAAAACCTTTTTGTTTGATAAATCAAACAAAGTTGGTGAAGTGAAATGGAGGAAACATAAAAACAACTCATACTTGTCGTATTGCACCTATCTGGGGCCGCAGCCTCTGCAGAGACCCACAGATTTCCCTCTTCCCATCCCACCTCCTCCTCTACCCTTCTGGGGGAAGCTCAAGGAGTTCCAGGGCAACCGAGAGATGTACGAATGGGGCATATCGGTAAGGAGACCTGAGCCAAGGTGGAATGCTGCACAATACAACCACTGTCCGAATAGTACCTGCAGTAAGGAAGGAGGTAAAGGAAGCAAGACGATTCCTACCATAGTTGTTTTGACATATGGACCAAGGAGCGCTGGAAGTCATTCTGAATAAGGGGTGCTGTGAAAATCTTTTTTGTTTTTTGGACAAAAGACCTATGAGCCTATAGGCCTATTTAAAATACAGCAGATAAAAATAAATAAATAGAGATTTACTACTTCATTGTCATATATACTTCAGTGCACGCATTCAGGATCTGTAACACAGACATCAGCTGACTTTGTGTTATTGATTACTTCACAATAAACAATTTTTCAGTGGCTTTACACCGATTTGAAAAGCCGGCATTCACAAAGGGGTTGTCTTTCTTAAATGTGTCTTTTGGTATGACTTGCTTTTGGACAAAAAAAGCATAAAATATGATCAGTCTCTTCCACATATTGCAGCCACTGCCATCTAGCAAACCGAGTCGGTTCTACAGAATGTGAGAAAGTTTCATTACCACAACGCCATGCAGGAAATTTGAAACTGGATGTTGACCATAAGGGTTTGTCTAATCCAACCATGCTAGGTTGGGTTGCGGGTGCTGGGACAGCGCCTGTCGTTGCAGCTGCCATCAGAGGCGGTGCGCCGGGCGGACAGTCTCCTCACTCCGGTGCTCTCCGTTGTCATGGTTGCAGTACCAGCGGTTTTCCTCTTTGGTTGTGGTTTTCCAAAAAAAATCAGAAATAAGTTTCTTTCATTTGACTATGTAAATTAACAGTCTGCGGCCGTGAGCAGGATACCCTGGCGACCACTAGCTTGCTAGACGTTGCCATGACTGCGTAACTTTCGTTGTGATTAGGCCTCAAAATAATGAAATTAAAATCCACTTAAAGTTGTACGGAAGCGGCCATTCCAACCGTTGCATTTCCGAATGCCTAGTGGTGCACGACTTTACACGAGGCAATAAAGTGAATGTGATTGGTTGATTATCAAGGGGGCGGGATTGTAGTGGAGGAAGGTTCGCAAGCAAGTTTGGTTGTGGCCGGTTTATCGGAATCATCGTTGCTAACCAGTTAGCAACTTAGTGCTAGCAGGTTCCCAATGGGAAATTCCATTGGGACCAAGTAGCACTAAATAGGTGCCTTAGAAACGACGCTGTCAAGGAACGCTATGGACAGCGGAAACATGCAAGAGGAGGAGAGTTTAGTGTCGGAGGTTGTGGATGAGTCTCCTCCGTCATCCATTTTTTATTTAGAGGAGGAAAGCGGGAATCTTCAATTCTTCCATTAGTAAAAGCAACTTGGCTATGTAGCCCCTTAAAGGCTGTGGTGTCACCAATTACCTTAAAATGTCGCTGTAGTAGTGAAGACATGTGCAACATTAGTTTTGCATGATTTGTCGGTATAAACCAACCTTTTCTAGTAACCCACCATGTAGACCAAAGCCATTTCTCAATTCACTAGAATGCAAGTATGGACTCGCCAAGTATGTTCTTGAGAAGAACACAGGAAAGTGTGGACTCTGGGAGAACGGGAGCACGCAGCATAAATCTCGGTCAATGGGAACAGAAGCGTACTGTCTCTAGATAATAAATTCCCACTTTTTCATTTATTGGAGGAATAATAATGAACACAGTCAGATAGACATAACTCAAATGAACATTTTGCCAAATAAAACAAAAAACTTTCCAACAGAGCCAGCGGTTCTTCACACCCGGCTATGCAGAGAGAGGGCTGCTGCTGACAGGCTAACGTCTGCAGCAGATTATATGTATATATATATATATATATATATATATATACATATATACATAGCATGCATTATCAGACATATAAGGTGTAATTACCATAACAATGTAATAAATATATGTATAATACATGTACATCATCAATTTAACACTTTTGGCAGATCTGTATTATTGTGCTCCAATATTCATTTTATTGTCATTGATTTGTATAATATCTTATATTACATGATTTATAGACATCATTGACTTCACAAAGACTATGCAATGTGATGGGCCTATTTTTTATTATAAGTTAAAGTAATCTACTAGCTTGATTGTGGCCATTTTCTTGGAAGCATCTTGCTAAACAGTTAGCAACTTAGTGCTAGTAGGTATAATTTAACATCTTCTTCTACAATGCTTTTTCTACTTAGAAGGTATAGATTTCAAGTCTTATTCTAAAATAAGAGTAAAGAAATTAAGGTAAAAATAAGTTAATAAATATATTCATAAATATAGATAAAAGTGCTAAAAGTCTTTAAAAACTTTGAAATATGCATGTAGTGATTGCTTTCAGTGATTAAACAACCAATAGCTGGCAAAGGCTGGTTTCACATCAGACAATAAGACTGCTTGTCCCGCCCCTTTAACTGCTGTTCTGGGATTTTGCTCGGATTTCATCCGACATGCCTGAAAGCTTGCAGCTGACGGTTGTTTCCACTAATAGCTGCGTATATTAGCTGCGACATATGAATCAAGATGCTGACCGAAAAAATTTGACTGACAGATGACCGTTGATTTATGATTGGGCGAATTTAGGTGTTCAGGCTGACGTATAACTAACTGGCCTAAATAAGATAAAGAAAAAAAAAATTTAAGACAGGATTTTTTTTTTTAAATAGAAATTTTCGAACTTTTGGGACAATATCGTCTGATAAAGAGAACATTTATATACATGTTTAAGCCAGAATGATTTAACATTTAAACATGATTTCCCACAGACTTTAAGGCCCGTCCTCCACCTGCTGTTGCCACGGCAGCCCAAGGCTTTAAAATGATAAACTGACAAACATGCTCAAAGTAGAAATTTATTTTTTACACTTATATACTTTACAAAAATAAAAGTAAACAAAGTCACCAGCTTCCAGCCAATCAGTGGCCATACCACTGATGACCTCACAGTGCTTTCCTCTGATCTGCTTCGAACCAACGACGGCGGCTGAAGATGCCCGAGTTAAAAGAACGTTTGGCCATTATGGCTGTGGGTTAGAGACACATTCCAGTATTCAGAGAGAGAGCGACCTTTGGCACAAAGCATCCTGGGAGTTGGAGTCCATGGCATGTCCTTCTGCGAAATCCTCCACAATGCTCCGCCCTCCAAGTCTGAAGCCAATTTAAGACCTCCACCTTTCCATCGTTGTTTAGACTACACCTTCCATTAGTGTTCAGCCAATCAGAGGCTGCCGAGGCCCTCCCCCATTCTGATTCGCTGCCCGGGCTGCAGGCTGAAGCTGAATTCTCTGGGAGCCTCGAACAGGAGAACGATGGTGGACCCCAGGTTAAATTCCCCGACAGGCTCCCCTTTGTGCAAAGACACGCCCCCTTCTTCTGGAGCCGACTTCACCTGGTTGTCTGTAGCAACGTAGCTGCGATCGTGGAACGAACCTTTGTTGTAGCGAGGAGTGTTTGTCTGCAGCTCCTGAGGAAGAAAATGATCTGTTTACTGACAAAAGCAAACAAAGCAGCACGTTTTATCACCTGATCTCTGCTTCCTGTCAGCTTTCATGGCTTCAAAGAAGATCTAGCAGTTAGACTCAAACAATGGTAGAAAGCAAACGCACTGCAAAAGGACATCTTTCTCTAAATAAGTGTATTTTTAGGTGTTCAGCAGGACGGTAAAGTAACTGAGTAAAGAAATAAAAAAAACAACTGTAACCCACAAGAAGGGTCTGCAATTACACCTGATAATAGTAGATGGTAAGTGTGTTAATTCACTTCAATTACTGATACCAACACCACACAAGGATAAAGAAAGTTGAGCCTGATCAGAAGATTTTAAACTCACGGGAGCCTAGGTGTAAACAACAACAGAGGAGAGCACACAATGTCTATAAGAAAGAGTAGAATTTAATATAGTAAACAATTGTGGAACCATATTTACAAATAAACAAAAACTGCCTGCTTTAAAAAAAAAAAAAGAAAATAACAGCAATAACCCAGTCGTTTCAGGCTCGACATCCACTTTCTGAAGAGGAGGATCATGGGGTGTCTGGGCACTACAGACCAAAAGTGGGGGGAAAAAACCTGACCGATGCTCTGATGCAACATGAAGCTACTCGGGGGAATTTTCCAGATTCAGTCGCTCACAAGGGAAGCTTTCGATTTCCAACATTCTTCATTAAATTTCATAAAATCTTCCAGGCTATTAGTGGAAACAACCGTCAGCTGTGAGCTTTCAGGCATGTCTGATGCAATCCGAGCAAAATCCCAGAACAGCAGTTAAAGGGGCGGCACAAGCAATCTTATTGGCTGATGTGAAACCAGCCTGTGTTAGCTACTGGTTGCTTAATCTATCGCTGAAAGCAATCACTAAAGGCATATTTCAAAGTTTTTAAAGATTTTTAGCACTTTTATCTATATTTATGAACATATTTATTAACTTATTTTTACCTTAATTTTTTTTTACTCTTATTTTAGAATAAGGCATTAAATCTATACCTTCTAAGTAGAAAAAGCATTGTAGAAGAAGATATTAAATCAAGATCTATACTTTTCTTTTTTTACTTGTGGTTTTAACACTGTTGTCTAAATAGAAATTTTCTTACTTTTGGGACAATATGTTCTGATAAAGAGTAGATTTATATAGATGTTTAAGCCAGAATTATTTGACATTTAAATATGACTCCCCTACGACTTTAAGCAGAGCAGTAGAAGGATGCAGCGTGTTTTTGTTTGAAACGACAGACTGTTTTCCTCAGGGAGAACTTTGTGAAAGCATCAGAGCTTTGGAAGGCACTACTGAATTAACCGCATATATACTATGTGTTACATAGATACATTACATGCATACATGCTTGTGTATACCTGTATAAATGTATTTGTGTATAGAGTAGTAAAAAATTCTAAAAATAAATGAGTGGCTGTGCTTTGCAACATGTATACATCCTTTCAGAATATTCTATTACTCTTAACTCCAATAATGTTTAAATGTACCGTGAAAATTAGTTCAATATTCAGCGAGTTAAAGTTGATTAGTATTTTTTCTGTGCCTGCGCAACCCGTTGCAGTGAGTGAAGCCAGCGATCGCCACTAGATGGCACCACCAAATCACGTCAGCACCCATAGGTGTAAGCGGTTGATGGGGGGTCTACACTTATATGTATGTCTACGGACGAGCACATATATCTGGTAATGTTTTGCAACAGCTCTCCTTGCAAAGCATCATGGGATTTTGTGGCCAAAAGAAAACAAAGATGGACGCTGGCACCGTGAGGGGAGAGGAGTCACATGACCTATGGGAGGGGCAAAAAGTAGTGATCATCTGTCTGAACTAAGTGCACCATGAAGTCTGCTATATCGTCCCCGGTCTACATAGTGATAGAGGGGTTAGGGTGGACGTACTGAGACCGCTGTCGTCTCTCCTCTCAGTGTGAGGCTAAAAGCTGAACATCCGCCCACATTTCGGCCCCTCAGCCAATCGGATCATGTTTGCCTCCATCTCCTTTCGCTGCAGTAAAACTCAGATATGTAGAAAGCAATCACTTTCAACATGGCTGCACCACACAGAGAGCTCAGCAGAAGCTTCTACATCTGAATGGAACCGCTTGGTTCTGGAGTCCAAATTCTGGATTTGAAAGCCAATAAGATGATCCTGGATGGTAGAGGCTCCTGAGGGACTCACCTGGTCAAAGTAGACCCTGATGGAGCCCACGTTGGTGGCTCCCACCGCCGTCAAAGAGAAGAAGCCGTGCTGCCACTGGCCTGTGAGCACCACCCGCTCATTAAGGCAAAACAGCTCTTTGACCCAGCGGGCCACACCCGGGTTCACCGACATCAGTGCGCCTGCAGAGAACAGAGCGGAGGACATGAGCAACCGGCACCGCGATGGAAACCAGCTGGGAAGTGACGCCTCAGCTCACCTGGGAAGTGACGCCTCATCTCCACGGTCCAGTTGGTCGGCGAGTGGAAGCAGTGGTAGTCTCCTGGGGCCAGGTAGACCACCACATGGAACAGGTCGTTGTCAGGAGACGTCAGCAGGTCCTCCTGGAATGACGACGAGGACAAGTCTGAAACAAAGAACAGCTTCTTTAGCTCCAAGTCACGGCTCGACCCGGCAGCCCAGCCTTACAGCGTTCTGATGGGTCACCTTTGCTTCTGCTCGTCTGTGGACCCAGGAAGTTCTCCAGGCTGTAGGTGATGCCTTTTACCTGCTCCACCTCAGAGTTCTTAACCCGACCAAAATGAAGGATCTTCCCGTCAGCGGGAGACGTCTGGAAGCAGAAAAACAACCGGTGACCAGCTGGATCCCGACCAGGGGGAGAAATACTAACCTAGGTTCTGCTGCAGGTAGAGGTAGGCCGATCGACCCTAGGATCGACATTATGGACATTAAGGCTGGTATTGATACTGAACAATATTCGTTTAACAAGATCAACACCCTTTTATTCTCTCACTTATGCACTAACTGCAGCAGATTTACCAATCTCCCCGTCTGTGTCACAGCACTTTGCTGTTCCACCCTCCCCTCTCGTCACTGGCTGGCCCCCCCACTTAGCTCTTTCTCCACTAGAAACACAAACAGCCCCACTGCTGCTCCTGACGCCGGAGCAAAAAAAGATGAAGAAGAGGGTAAGAAGCATCGTTTGGCTATATTTTAATGCTGTAAATGAAACAATAGCATGCTGTATAGTTTGTAAGTATTTGGTTAAATGCAGTGCAAACAAAGTTTATATAAGCACGAGAAAAACCATGAGGAAGAAAACGTTAAGCTACAGAGACGGCGAGAGGAGATGAAACTTTGCTAATTGTCCTGACAGACAATTTTCACAACCCCAGAGAATATCCTGGTAGATAAGAGTGATCACCTTCATTTTAACTTTCAAAGTATATATTAGATGTCATATTTTACTGGAGCCCACTCAGAAAGTGTAATTAAAACCTTGAAAGAACCAGTACATTAATCCCATTAAAACATGTTATCTAAGTGGGCAAATATGAACTAATCCTTTATTTATTCCACAACGGGGATATTTATAGAATTAAACCAATAGGCAAGAGCAGACAATAGAAACAAAATCACATTAGGGTATAATATAAGAGGTGTATTAGGAAAAAAAAATATGAACAGAAAATTATTAAGTTTATTATTATTCAATTGTAAGAATAAAATAAAAATCACCAAAAAAACTGAAAGGTCAACAGTTCCACGATCTATCCAATTTAAATGTAAAAAGTATTGGTTATCAGCGATGCTGAACCTGTGTTTACTTGGTATCATATTGATGAAAAATTCCCGGTATCGCCCACCTCTAGCTACAACCATCTTTCACAACCATCAGAACTGTCCCATTCTCTACAGCCCAGTGAAAAGAACATTTGTTTTTTTCTTATTTTAAATGTTCGTTTCGATTGGCAAAGGGTCTAACCTCCTCAATTCAATAAAATATGCACTTATTTTAAGAAAAAATTACGTTAAAATAATTTTTTTTTTGCTGTGAATTGTGCTTCATATACCAGGTTTGTGTCCAACGACTCGTTCTGCAGAAATTAGGTCGAATTTATAAATTTTAATAAGCTAAACAAACAGTCGGTTTAGCCGTAGCTCATTTAGCATAAACACATTTTACTCCTTATCTAAACCAATACGTTTTCCCGCCTTCCTGTCAGCGCTATAATAAAATGGGCTGACTGACCGCCCTCCTTCAGACTCACTCTGAGCTCCTGCTGACAGGTGAACACACCGGACAGCTATGGAAGCAAATTGTTACCATATTTAAAATTAAAAAAGCATTTTGAGAAATGCTTTTTCATTTTCTTTTCAAATTGAATTTTGGTAAGTTTTTGCTGAGGTACGTTTTGAAAAATAAATCTCAAATGACTTTTTCTTTTTCATTTTAATTAAGTAAAAGGATGAGCAGTGTTAAAGAAGAAAATTAAAATGCAAACAGGATTATTGATTACTAGTTTCATTTATGAGTCAAACAATGCAGCCACATTCTTAAAATGAAAACGCATTTCTGAAAATGCGTTTTCATTTTAAATATGGTAACAATTTGCTTCCATAGACAGCAACCAGGTTAGGAAGGATTACCAAACCACTGGTCTGTCAAGCTAAACCAGTCGATGGCCAACCCCCCCACCCATCTGATACTTTACACATTAAAGCCTCAAAATATGAAGAAAAATGGGAAAGAAACAGGATTGGGATTAATTAGCAACAGAAAGGAAAAAAAAAAGTCACTCTGTTATCTCCAGATTTTCTCATCAGTGCTTAATATTTATAACTCATAATATATTGTAAAATTTGTCAAATATCACATCTGGCTTTTAAAGATATACTTAAAATCCCCAACACCAGAATCAAAGCAAGTCCAAACTGGTCTCCCACTCAGACCAGTGACTGGGAAGAACCTTCTGACTGGACTTCCCATCCTGCCTTTGGGTTCAGTCCAGTGGGAGGGGATTAAGTGGGAGGGGCTTACCAGGCAGGAAGCGGCGCAAACGGGTCGGACTGCAGGTTTGAGACGTCGGCGGAAGAACTCGCCCAGGTTTTTGTAGTGATGTAAATCCTCCACCGCCGCCTCCTGGTGGACGACCAGAGGAATAACACGGTTAGAAACAAACAGCGGAGAGGGATCCGGTTCTGGTTCCGATTCTGGAGTCAATACCTGCATGTTGACCCCAAACGTCCAGATGTACAGCGAGTAGATGGGTTTACGGAGCCAGGTGGGGAGGTCCAACCCGTTCAGACGGCCCCAGGCCCGAGAGACGAGGCGCGTTGGGAAGGTACGGTATAGCGCCACCTGCAGGAGGAAACAGAAATTACAGTGTCACCTTTTTTTCTATTCAGAGGCAACAGACAGGAAGTCAGAACCGAGTCACAGCGCGGTTCTGATCGCTCTCAGACAGATTGATTTGGGTCAAAGGTTCTGCAGCATAGACAGTCGTTCTGTAGGAAACTCATGGAGTCAGTTATTGATCAGATAATCAGCAGCAGGAAGCAAGACGTACAAATATGGTCACACTTCCTTCTCATCCAATCAGAAGCCCTCTTTACAGCTGCTCTTACCCGATTGGCCAGCGGCCGCAGGGCACTGACAGACAGGATGAAGCCGAGGAAAGAGATCGGCCGGCAGTGCCAGGGGGCGGGCCGACAGACGCCATTACTGAGCGCGCTCAGACGGTGACGAAGAGCCAGGCGAGGCACCCGGAGCCTGGCATGAAGGAGCACATGTATCAGCTGACAGGAAGTCAAACCAAATCAGAAACAGGTGCGAGGTGGGCGGGGCGTTAATGTGCTGCGAGCGGGAGGAGGCGGAGTCAATAACCAGAAGCTGTCTGACACTACGGAGCAGGAAGAGGGCCAAACATGGGAGCAGGGAGCAGCCAGGCGTTTTTAATAAAGCTCACACTCTGGGTGCACCGTCCTGCAGGCGTCTCCGTCCCTTCAGAACCGGACGGAGTCTGCAGAACCTGCAGGACAGCTGGGCTCAGAGGATCACTGGACTACACACTAAATAACTGGATTAGCAGGCTATCGGAGGATCAGATGCTGTCTCCATGACAACCATACCTGTAATCCGCTCTAATCTGGGCTTCACCTCCATCCTCTCACCTCTCTAATGTCTCTCAGCATCAAACTGGTTTCTGTCTTCAGTCCCAAACATCCATGTCTGACTGAACTGACCTGATTTTATTTTTTTTTTCACCTTCGCTGAGATCCTCCTGATTCAGATCAACCTTTGATCTCTGACTGAAGCTGAAAAGAACTGATTACAGGTTCTGTGGATCCCATCCAGATCTGTCTGACCAGCGGGATGAAGCTAGAAGCCCTGCAGCGCCTCTGCTCTCCCACCTGAAACTTCCAGCAGCTCTGGTCCTCACCCCTCTCCCTCTTCCTCCTTCCGCTGCGTTCCGCTGGCTCTCGCCCTGCCGCCGCCTCACCTGACGCAGGGGGCTGCGGTCCTGCCGGGCCGGGCGGATAAACCTCACCATGAACGAGCGCCACGCGCCGAGGACGGCGCCGAGAGCTGAGTGGGCCGACGACACATGGTTACAGTGAGAGTGGAGACAGGCAGCGGCAGCAGAAGAAGAAGAGGAGGGGAGGGGGACAGATGGCGAGGTGTTAATACAGACTGGCCCCGCCCCTCCTTCCACGCACCGAGTCTATAAATAGCAGACAGATCAGAGTCCAGAGGAAGGCGGCTGATGGAAAAATCCGAATCGATGTGCTTGATCGGCCCTCGGACTGCTGAGTCATCAATAAACACGGCCATTAATGATCAGCTGTCCTATCAAAGCATGCCGCTGAGCTGCCCGGTTACTGATTAACCAATCACACCAGGCTATGTGACCACTGACCAATCAGGAGACCTGGAGGCTCTGAGGAGAGCAGACTGGACTGTGTGACCGGTCCCAGTGACATCAAACTCACCTTTCACCCAGAGAACCAATCAGGGTGAGCCCAGGCACCTGGGTGATGTCACCGACTGGGCCTCACCGTATTGGTCAACTCTATTTCTGTTACATAAACAGTTCTGCATGTGCTCAGAAGGCTGCAGCGAGAAATTTTTAATCAGGAGAGAAATAAACCGGCTGCTAATTGGTCCTGAACCAGAACCGCTCCTTTCTGGGGTTATTCACCTGCAGGTTCCTCAGGTTGTTTCCCGTCAGTCAGTGGGATCCATCTAATCCGTTTAAAGAAATTAATACCAGCCTGTATAAACAAAGCATGAGGTTACCATGGCAATGGCCAAGCTGTGAGAATGCACAGATTATTCCATTTCCTTTACCAGACTTTTAAATATTTACAAAAATAAAACAGAAACAAAGCAGTTTGTGTTCCTGTCTCTTTAATGTTACTATGGTAACATCATGTGTTTCTGTTGGCATAATTCCTCTCCATCTCATCAGAGTGTGACCATAAGGAATAGTTTGGTTTATTTTCGCATTTCTGGGGTTAAGATCCGACTTTAGAAACGAGTCAAAACAAGCAAAAACAGGAAATTATCAACGATCCGCTGCAGGAATATGGAGAGAAATGTGCTGCATTATTATTGAAAGCAAAGAACATAAAAAAATTTGAAAAACTTCTTAATAAAAAAAAGGTTCAAGATTTAATATTAATGTTTATACACAATTTACAATTTGCCATTTTTTATTTTCTTTTAAACAAGATTTTTTTTTCCTCTTATTTTTCAACTATTTTCCCCCTAAATTATTTTTTGAAACTGTTTTAAGATTCTATTTTTTTTTTTTCAAAGACTGTTTTAGGAGTTTGACATTTTTCCCTAATTCTGGGAGGAAAAATAATATCTGAAAAATGGATCAAAAAAGAATCGGGAAAATTTAAATCTAGAGAAATAACAAACTTTAAAAATATTGGTTTGACTTCTGCAAAGACAAATTAATTATGGAAAAAGTTTAAAAAAAGAAAATTTTTGAAAAGAATTTTCTTTAAATTTCAGTTTTTAATCTTCTTCCATTTTTTCAATAACATTGGAACTAATCTCTCTCCATACTGAGAGGAAAAAGAAATCGTGTTCAGGGATGAATGTTTGACCAAAAGGCGAAGATCACAAAGGATGCCTTCCTTTGCTGCAGAGCAGAACCTTTAGCAAATGCCTCTTTAGGCCACACCTCCCCACCTCCACCTGAGACATAAGCTCCTCCCCCTCTATAAATTGGAAGAAAAGGAACACAGAAAACGAAGCAGCAGGGTTTTCCTTTCCTTACCTGTGTGGGTGTGGCTAAATGGGGCCCCGTCTCCTCATCCCGATGGCCCCTCCTCTTGTACTGCTGGTAACCAAGGTAACAGCCTCCTGTAACAACGAGCAGAGGGAACGGCCGGGGGCGCGGCAACATGCGAGAACCTGACGAGACAAAGGAAGTCGATCGGTTAACAGAGCCGACATCATCATCCAGCAACCTACTGCAGGAGTGCAGGGACTCACCGGTGCTCAGGCTGCGGCGCTGGCTGCAGCTCGCTGATGAGACCCTGAAGCAGAAAAAGATGTTTTAGACATTAATCTATGGATGATGACTCATCATTAATCAGCTGATCATGACTGACGATTAACTACTGAGAGGCTCTCAGACGGACCTGAGGGGTTAGAAAGATGCTAAATGTTTATATCCATCCTAATCGGTTCTGATGGCAGAGCACAGCGCCCCCCTCAGACTCTATAGATCCACATCTTGACTATAAGTCATGGACTGAATAAGTGGAGGTTTGAGTTGGGCAGTGTGGTAGGCAGAAATAAAACAGAATCTGGCAACCATACTCATATATTTTGGACATGTCCTAAATTGACAAAATTGTGGGACGAGATATTCGAGGCCCTTAGAAAAGTATTTCAGAAAACCTTTAACAAAGATCCTGAGATGGCACTTTTTGGATTATTGCCAAAACATGTTACTGGAAGAGGAAAAAAAATACCTTCAAATATTACTGATTCTTAAATGCATCACAGTTAAATGGTTGAAGCCTGACCCGCCAACATACAAAATGTGGATTGAAAAGGTCTGAGAAATCTATCATATGGAAGAAATAACTTATTGCCTGAGGCTTCAAGAAGACATATTTGTTAATAGTAGGTATGGAACGGTTTATGAAAACCGTCCGAACCGTTCGGTTCGGTTCTCGTGTGTTGCGTTCGGTTCATGCGCTGCTCCTTTTTCTCATAGGCGAAGCGTTTACACTCCAGAGCAGAAGGTGGCGGTACTGCGACCAAAGCCAACCACCAGTAGTAAACAAGAAGAAGAAGAAGCGAAGCAGCGTAGCCGGGTGTAGCAGAAAGTGGGTAAGAACAGGAGTTGGAAGACGCGCCAGCAGCACTTTATAGGTCTGCTGTATGGGACCACTTTGCATTTAGAGTGACCTACGATGACGGCGGAAAGAAAGCTGTGGATAAAAGTGCAACAGTGTGCAAGCATTGTGCAACACGTTTTGTTTATGCTAACAGCAACACGGCCAACATGTCAGACTAACAATCAACATAAACCGAACCGAAAACCGTGACAACGAAACCGTGAACCGAATTGTGGATTTTGTGAACCGTTCCACCCCTAGCTAATGGGTGGAAACCAGCCATGACCATATTAATGCAGTAAAACTTTTTTTTTCTTTCATTGTATTCTATTTCATTTCTATTATACTTTTTTATCTTAACTTATTATTTTCTATTTACTTTTTGTTAATTCCATTGGTGCTGCTTATTCAATTATTAACTACATTCATATTACCATCTGACCTACTTTACTTGTAAGCCTAACTTGCTGTATAAACTTTCAAAGTTTTGTTCTTTTTTTAAGTATAGCGTATAGAGCAGCAGCCTGAATGTGGTCTTGTATGTATATGTCTGTAAGTTGCAAAAATTTTAATAAAAACTAAGTGAAAAAAAACAAAAACGGAATCTGGTCAGATAAATATGCTGATTTACATTATTGGAGACCTTCTGCATAAGACAAAGAATTATTCTTCAAATAAGAAATAAATTCAAATAAGAATAAATTAATTATCCTTCAAATAAGAACTGTAGTTCTTATTTGAAGGAAACATAGTAATGAGGAAATTGTGATGTTGGGGGAATGTGCATGATTATTATTATTATAACAAAGTTTCCTGGAAATGCAGCCACTGATCTCATCCCTCCCTGTCATTCCACTCAAAGTAAAACCGTTTATCATCCAGACTGTTTGCTACCAAGAGACACGAGGAAAACAAACAAGCATGTTGATTCAGCTCATTTCAATTGATAATTTTGTTCAGTTTTATCGTGTGATTCATTGATTTATTGGGACTTTCTGTCTCAGTCGTCTCTTTGGCATTTTCTACCCTAAACACCAAGATGGAGGAAATGACTCTGCAACCACAAATTAAGCTTTAGATCTTCCTTTTGACACACCTGGGTAAATAGTTGATTCAGAATTCAAACTCCTGAAAGTTCTTTAAATCTGAAATGATTCCATCCTGTTCAATAAATGATCAGTTTTTTCATTTTTTTTTTGCTTGTAAAGCAAATTCTGAATTCTGACTTTAATCTCAGAATTCTGACTTTAATCTCAGAATTCTGACTTTAATCTCAAAATTCTGACTTTTTTCCACTGACTGTATTCTGACAATAAAAAAGTCAGAATTCTGACTTTAATCTCAGAATTCTGACTTTAATCTCAGAATTCTGACTTTAATCTCAGAATTCTGACTTTTTTTTCCCATGTTAAACTGAAATAAAATTTAAAAATCAGTTAACTTTTTTTTTCCAGTGGCCCTAATCCTCTTCCTTAAACATGTTTTTTTAATTGTTGTGTATTTAAATCATTTTTAATTTGACTGTGAAAATCTTTGTTTTGAATCGAAAAATCTGACATTTGAGCTGAATTAAGGGGCATTTTCAAAATATTCCTTCTGTTCTTGTTCCCACTTTTATAAAAGCTGAACCCAAAGTTACATGACTTTTAAAAATAGCTCAGCGCTGCGATCGGTTTGGCTGTGAGCAGAGAGGCTAAATAACCTCCCAGAATATCGAGTGTTCGGGATCAAAGGTCGGTGGAGTTCTTCAACATTTTATCAGTTTTATTTCATATGAATATTTATCAGCTCTCTATTGCAATAGATACCCATTTATTACTGCACCTTATAAAACAAATATTCCTAAATATGTTAGAGAGCAGAAATCCTCCTTTGGTGACATAACAGGTGTGTTTATCCAGATGCTGATTAGACGGTTTGATTATTGCCTCAATAATGTTCACTGTTGCCAGGATCCTGCAGTCAATGACCTGCTGTTATCAGCGGGAGTCTTTATGTCAGTGATATGTTTGGATGGTGCGTTAGAGATAACTCTGAAATGTCTTATTTCCATTAACCCCTTAATCCCAGCGGGCTTGGTGCAGGACCCAACTGGCACATGCATGTTTATCTATTTATAGAAATGTCCAAAACACGGTCACATGGTGTTTCATCCACGCGCTTTTCAAATGGGGCTTTAAAACATGTCTCAAAATGGTTTTTTAGGCTCAGACCTTTCTAAGGAGGGGTCGGAGGTAATTTGGACCATTTCAGGTGATGTAACCTGATGTAACGCAAGCGTTGCATAAGCTTGCTCTTTTATTTTTATTTTCTAAACAGTGTAAAGCGCCTTGAGATGACACGTGTTGTAAATTGGCGTTATATAAATAAACTGAATATATTTTTCTATTCAGTTTTGTGATATTATTGGTAACTTTCTATGAAATAACGGCTAAATCTTAGGAGCAAAGGCTTTGACTTATGCAGAAGGTCTCCAATAATGGAAATCAGCATATTTGTCCAACCAGATTCCCTTTTATGAGTGAAAAAATGCATTTTTGCACTGAGCTAAAATCCCATTTCCTCCTAGCATACTGCCCACTAAAACCTTTGTGGAACAAATATGCATGAACTTATTTAGTCCATATTAGCTTGAGTTATAGTCAAGATGTGGATCTGTAAAGTCTGAGGCTTCATCCAGTTTCAAATGGGCTCTCATGGTGTTTTGCAGTTTTTATTTTGGGAAAAAAATGTCAGGCTAAATATTTTTAATTTTTTCTTTGTTTAATCACCTATAAATCAGACATGGTGACATTTAAAATAGTGTATTTCCAATTTATAGTTTGGGAGCTTTTCTTGCTTTAGTTCACGTATAATTTCAGGCGGAATTTACTCCTAAGACCCTCTGTGCTTAAGGGGTTAAAAATGTCTTTTCACACATGAAATTGTGCTCGGAAAATTTAGATTTCTCTTATCTTATATATTTAGTTATGCATAGTTAGTTATTTATCCAGTGAAAAATGTTTTTACTCAGTTTGTTTCACCTGCAAGGCTGAGAAAATGTCTGAGTGAGGGGTGGTTTTGGATAAGGTTCTCAAAAGTAACGACACTCAAGAAAGTATAGATAATGAAAAGTTGTATCCAGATAGAATACTCATTTTCAAAAGTATCGATACAGTGCCACCACCAGTGGCACCTAATCAGTCATTCATCTAAAGTGCAGATTACAGGAAAATGCACTTTCTGAACACTGTGATTGAATAATTCTGTGCACTTTTCAGTTTCAGACTTTTTTCTGTAACAGGTGCAGCTGCTGAGAATGATTTTTGTTTTGTGTTTAATATACAAGTGTCATTGTCATGTGTGCAAAGCATAGCAAGGAAGGAACACTTAATTTTAATTTTGTAAGTTTTTTATCAAGCTTGCTTAATATTGTGCACAGCAAACAACTTCAAAATATTGTTTATTGTATTTATTTATCTATTTATTGTATATTGTTTATTAATGAAAACATTTCTGTAGAATTTTGGAGTCTTTGTTTTTATCCTTGTGGTATCGAAAATGACATCGAGTATCGAATATTTTCCTTAGTATCGGTATCGAGTTGAAAAGTTTAGTATTGTGACAACCCTAGTTTTGGATAAAACATACTTATTCCCACGACGAGCCAAATTGTTTCTCAATGTTTGTTAAAGTCTGACTAGGGTGAATAGTTGAATACTTTTTTCCCCGCTACAAAATATATATTTCTTTCTTTTTATACAAATAATGCTTTTAATAATTGTCTCTCTGTCTTTCTTGTTAATAAACATCTTAAATGTTTGAGTTCAGCTTGTTTATTTTATTTTTAAATGTTGCCTCCAACTGATCATTTAACATTTAACGTAGTTCAAAGAACTTTGGACCCTTTTTGGATCTGGAACCGGTCAGAACCGGTCTAGTTAAAAAACGACATCAGAAACTTCTAATCTGGATAATTTTCTTCTAGATCAGGTCTTCCCAAACATTTCAGCTGTGACCCCAAGAAAATACAAACATTTATTTCCCTTTGTATTTATTTATACATTAAAAGAGAAGAAAATATATCCATTTAAACATTTGTTTTTACTCATTTCATAATTTTAAATATATACTTTCATTACATATTTGGACATTATTCAATTGAGAACTGTACAGTTTAATATGATTATTATTTGAATCATTATTAGTATTAGATGAATAAATAAATCAATATTACCTTTAATTCATGGGATATTCAGATTTCTGTACTATGATATATTTTAGCCTTTTAAATATCTTTTAAACTTTTGTTCTAGATTAATAGAGAAATTTCGTGGACCCGCCTCTCCTAGGAAGGTTCTCTACTGTTCCACGTGTTCACCATCTACTGATCGCAGTTCTGTCTGTGGTTCTATGGATTCTATGGAGAAGCTTCTAACCTTCCAGGCTAATAGATTCCAGCTTCCTTCTTTCTTATTGGCTCCTGAATGCAGAACCATGAAGGTTTAGATTCACTTCATCCATTTATAATTCAGACCTATTTGACTTATCTTTCTATTGTTTATTATTGGTGCTGTATGTCTTTATTATGATACTCTGTTTTGGCAGGAACATCTAGATTTCTCTTATTTCATATAAAGATTTATGCTATTTACTCAATATAAAAGTTTTAACTCCGTCAGTCTCACCTGAAAGGCGACACAATTCCTGAGTGAGGGGTGTTTGTAGACCAGACATACTTCTTCCCATAACAAGCCAGATTATTTCTCAGGGTTTATTCATAATATGTTACAGTTTAACCAAAGTGTAGTTAATTGGTTTTGACTCTGACTGCTTTCTATTATTGTAAGTAAGGAGGAACGAACGCTGCCCAGATCAGAACAGGGCTGATTACTAAGCAATAATATCACCAAACTGAAGTATGATGAACTGTTCTCTCTTAGCAAAGATAAAATAAAGTGCCGAGCAATTGAAATCCATCGATCTCCATTTATCTAACTAGAGTGGATAGTTGAATACTTTTTCCCCACGACACCCGTCTTTAAGAAATGAAACAAAGGGCCCAATTAACTATTGTCTTTTTCATTCCCATTGTTTATAACTCTCCCTCATCTAAGCAGTCTGTAGCCATTTTCACATAATATACAGACCAACATGAGTTGAACTGGTTCTGCAGGATCTGTTCTGGGAACCATTTGGGGAAAGAGGGGAGGAACTAGGGCTGACACTAATGATTATTTTTGTTTATCAGTTAATCTGTTGATTATTTTATCGATTAATAATTGGATAGCACAAGGTTTCTCAAAGATTAAACCAGGTGAAACTGAAACTTTTTACTTCTGGAGTTCTGGATAGAGCATATAGACCAATTAAAATATTTTATTTTTTTTATCTTAAATGCAAAATGTTTATATACTTTTTTACAAATCTTGGTATAATCACCAGTGGGTCGCTCTGTCAGCTAAAGACGTGTTTTACAGTCTTTATACTGCAGTTAAGGATTAATTAATTACTAAATTAGTTGACGATTATTTCAATAATCCATTAATTATGATTCATCCGACTAATTGTTTCAGCCTTAGGAGGAACTAAATCCAATTAGGCTGAGAAGAACAATAAAAATATATAAGAACACCTGAAAAAAAAACAAGTGATGAAAAGATTTTTTAATGTTTTAACTCTGAATGTTTTAGATGTTTCTCTGTTTTATCGGCTGATCCAGATGACAGCAGAGAAACATCTGAAACATGCAAAGCAGAGAGACTCTGGTTTAAGGTCAACCGCCATTAAAACCTTTTCCTCTTATTGCTGCTAACTGATCTAATAATCAGCGGGTTTGTGTTTTTGTTCAGAGGAACATTTGGGTCAGAACGGGACCGTGGTTCGGTAGATCTGCTGAGAATCAGCCTGAATCTTATTTAACTTCCGTCTAAAACCTAAACTCGGGTTACTTCCGGTTCCTTCTGAAACTTATCGAAGTTTCGGCTTATTTTTACATCGGTGACGTAACAGATAAGGCAGCGGCGGGATGTGTTTGATGAGCACAGGTGAGTTTACCTGAAGGTGGTCCTGGACGCTCCCCTTAACAGCCTCACCGCTGCCGCCATCTTTTTCCTGGGATATGACGTCACCTGATGTTGTGTCACGGTTCTTTCACCGAAAGAGGTCGCGCAGGCGCAGTGCTGCTCCCTAGCGGTCTCCTACTTCCAAGGAGATTATTAAAGAAGGAAACTTGAAAAGGTTCTGCTGATAAATGGGAAAGAAAATCTCTTATTAAGACCAAAGAAATGGAAAAATGGCAAAAAAAGGTGGAATGAAGATAAGAAAGGAAGATAATTGTATAAAGTACAAAAGTCAATATTAAATAGAAACATTAATGAGAGAAACAGAAGGGAAGAAGTAATAATAATAATCAGATTAAGAGTGGGTGATTCCTATTTAAATGGCAATTTAAATTTAATAGGACAAATAATGATAAACGTGATGGATGTGAAGGAAAATAAATGTTGAAACTGTACTGATGAACTGTAAAACTTATGAAAGGGAGAAATTGAGAAGAATGATTTGAAGGACAGTCTTAGAATGGAGTCTTAAAGGAATATCCATCCATTTTCTGACACACTTAATCCAATGGGTGCTGGTGTCTATCTCCAGCTTTCTATGGGCAAGAGGCGGGGTCCACCCTGGACAGGTCACCAGTCAATCACAGAGACACACAGGACAAACAACCATTAGCTCACACCTAAGGAGAGTCTAGAGAAGCCAATTAACTTAACAATCACGTTTTTCGACTGTAGGAGGAAGCCAGAGTACCCGGAGAGAACCCATGATTGCTCAGGGAGAACATGCAAACTCCATGCAGAAAGATCCCAGGCCAGGAATCGAATCCAGAACCTTGCTACAAGGCAGCAGTGCTACCCACTGCACCTACTAAGCAGCCCGTATTGGAATACAATGAAGGAAATATAAAAGATATTTAACGATTAAGGAAAGCATTATTTAGTTGTCTCTAGAATACAAAATTAAAAACTAGAATTTGATAGATGTAAATTAATGTTGCTACACACTCATGTACGGTAGGTAGCAGTATGCACCTTAAAGTTGCTTTTAAATCACCATAACAGAAAAGAAGAAAAAGAAGGTTCTGTTGGTTAGAAATCCATCAGTGTTTATTTAGGTGTGGAATAGATGAATAGATTAGATAAAACAGCCGACAAATTTGCTAAAACGCTTTGGGAAAACCTCTTTAACCTTTTTAACCTCTGGATGATTCAGGGATGAAACTTTCCCCTGTAGACGGAACCAGACTTAAGACATTTTACTGCTTTACTGGAACCAACAAAGGAAAAAAAGAAAAGGGGGCTCAACAGGTGGAGGTGTTCAAACCAGCTTTAATCCAGGTGTGGTCCCTCCTCCATGGGGCCCTGCATGGATCCCCTCCCCTCAGCCTGATAAAGACCTCTGATCAACCTTCCTATTAGCTCCGTTCTGTCGGCTTCCTGCTTCTAAGGGTCCAGTTTTCTGGGAACCTTGATGAATCATATCCTTCTTTGGCAGAGGTAAAATGCTCTTAAATTCAGCAGGAAATTCTCCCAGTTTGCACATTTTCTTGGAGGAAGAGCAGAACCTTTCGGAGCCTCACACGTCAGTCCAGGTTACAGCAGAGACGGTCATTGAACAAAACAGAAAGCTTCAGAGAAAAAACAATCCAACTTTATTTGTTCCAAAAATACCATTTTCATCCGAAATAAACATCACAGTTCAAAACACTGCAGGTACTACTATAGAGTACTACACCGTACCACAGAGTACTGCAGCAAACCACAGAGTACTACACCGTACCACAGAGTACTGCAGCAAACCACAGTGGACCAGAGTGCAGCAGGCAGGGGTGCATTTTCCCCCTTACAGACTGCCCCTCTGGAAAAAACGTCTTCCTACTGTCCTTGACCCCTTGAAAACAGGAAATGATGTCACACAGGGCTCACACGTCCAGGCCCTGCTGCGTCAGGAAGTGTTCCAGCTCGCTCAGCCGCTCCACCAGCATCACGTCCAGATCGCTGCCGTCGTCGGATCCTCCGCCGTGGTTCTGATGTCGCACCGCCGTTCGTTTTCTGGGCATCAAGGACACAGGAAGTCCCACCCCTTCAAGGAAAAGATTTAAGATTTCATTTCCCTTTGGGATTAATAAAGTATTTTTGAACTTTTTAATTGAATCAAAACAGGAAACAAAAAGTATCCGCTGCTGGATGATGTCTGAACAGCCATAAAAAACCCACAACAGTTAACGACGTTTCATGGCGTACCTTGGGGCTTCTTCCTCTTCCTCGGCTGAGTGAAATCAGGAAAGAGGAGGAGTCGGCGCCGCTTCTGCTGACCAACCAGGAGCAACGCTCCGTCTTTTTCTCGAGGCTCCTCAAAGATCGTTTCAAGGCTCCTGAAAGACACAAACAAAGCATGCTGGGAGAGCGAGTCAATAGCCCCATTTCCACTAACCTTTTGAAACCGTGCCGAGATCGGTCCGAGCGCGGTAACCAAGATAACTATTGAGTATAAATGGCATGCATACCTGAACAGTGCCAACTAGTGTTGCACCGATACCAGTATTGGGCAGGGCCCCGATCCAGCACTAAAATGGTGGTATTGGTATCAGCGAGTACCAACAAATAGGGCACCAATACCATTTTGAGAGCCAAAAGTTTATTCAACTATTATCACCCATTCCAGGTAGGCAATAAAAAGTTCTACTGGATTCACTTTGTTTTAGTCTTTTTCCTGCTTCACAAGGTAGGCAGCAGCTTGACAACCCATGAGGGCAATTATTTTACATCCAAGTAGTCTGCAGTTCTTCATACAGGGTTCCTACAGCATAAGGCAAGTTAAATTCAAGGCTTTTTAAGACTTTTTAATGCCACTTGATATAAAAATTTAAGACCAAATTCACAAGAAACACAAGAAAAACCTGCCTGCGACATCTTAACCCAAAGGTTTATTTTAGCATAAACCACTGCACTAATGTTTCAATTGTTGAAAAGCTTCCCATACAGGAAGAAAGCTAAAAACTCACAAATGACAGATATATTTTAACAGTTATTTAACTGAATTCGAAATGTGCGACTGTGCGACTCCACTGCCTTAATTCCCATCGTTCTGAGCTTGAATGACTTCTTGCATAAATCCACTGAGCCTCATGTATGTTCCCTGGTTTTAGCCATGGAGGAAACTCTTGGCTGGAGACAATTTTGGTTACATTTACACTTGCTCATATTTTCCAGACAAAAAGTTAATGGTGCATCTCCCAAATGTCCCGGCCGCAACAACGCTTTATTGGTTCCGCTATCGGGACGCAACCAATAATGGCGAGCCGTTATTTTTTTAAATAAAAAAAAAAGGTACATTTTAATGTTTTATTTAGATTTAAAAAAAAAATCATAATAAAAATAATCCTATTTAGGATGTTTTAAAAATTAAGACCTACGAAAGACTGATTTAAGACATTTTAATACCAATTAAGGCCTTAGTTTTATTTTGAAGAATTCAATGCCTTTTAAGACTTTTTAAGGACCCGCAGGAACCCTGTCATAGAAACACAAACATCAATTTCAAACTGAACGTATCGGCCAATACTGCACAGCCAGGTATCAGGTATCGATGTCTGGGCCAAAAAATGGCAACACTAGCGCTAACGTGGTACTAGTTCTTCAATAGGGCTCGGCATGGTTCAGTTCAGATAACAAAGAGCGCATGAGCAGACGGCGTCATCTCCTTACAGTCAGCCTCTGTAACCATGAAGTTTCAGACATTCAGAAAAATCCCAGTTCCCCACTGTGCTGCACGATTTCCAGTGATGATTCTGCTTAGCAGTGTGATGAACCTCAACATCTGTCGTTGTTTCCTGCGTCTGTAAGCCCTGATTAGACGATAGTTTGTCGTATCCACTTCCCAAACGCCAACTCTGTCAAGTAAATTCACCAAAGGCTGCGTTCTTTGCCCGACACTCCGCAAACGACTAAATATCACAATTATAACCAAACTTCCCAAATGTTACGGGCGCCGCCATGTTGATTTGCTTCTTTCCCTCTAGAGAGCAGTAGTACCGTAGATCCTCTCTAGGAGGCGCAGAACCGTGCTAGCTTGGTGTGGAAATGGTCGTAAGGAACCAAGCTCGGCAAGGTTAACTGGGTGGTGTAAATGGGGCTAATGTGAGAAACCGAGGGCCTCTGATGATGTAAACAGAAAAATACTAACCGATCAGAACCTCACAATGATTTTTTAATATATAAATAAATCCCAAAGTGAGTCTTTTTGTGGTAAATCAAATCAGCCTGTTGTGATCGGATGATGTCCCAAAGTAGTTGAACCAGAGATGAACCAACCTGTTTGTCTGGTGTAGGGCCAGTTTGAATTTGTTATCGGGTCAAAGGTTTACCTGATGCTTGGAGGGGACTCGTAGTTCTTGTTCGTGTAAATCTCCTCCAGACTGAACTCTTTCTTCTTTAACCTGCAAGGATAAACCCAGGATTAACTGCTTATCAACAAAATATATGAGCCAAGGATGCAAGATCCTAGTCAATGTTGTGCACCGGTGGCGGGCAACTGCTGAAAAACTTCTTCTGAAGTTCCCTTTACAGGGGTGTGGATGTGCCATTAGTGCCCTTGTTTTTCCTGCCCCTGTCCTTAAGAAAGTCTGTGAACACCACTGCTACTCATGTTCCTCTGTCTGCAGTGGAACATCAGACCGGTCAAACACAGTGACCAGTTTCTGAGAGAGTGTGGGCTTGTCTCTTTGTGCTCTGATTGGACAAGAAAATATGGTCGTCTGGTAGTGGGACATGTAGTCCTGACTAACGGGAAAAGGTCTATCTGCATGCCCAACCAGTAATTCCATTGGCCCCTCCCACTCCGCCTCTAAAAACAGAATAAGATGTTATTCAAGTCTTCCAGCATCTCAATGGGAAAAAAAACATCTCCAGGAACTTGACAATGTTTCTTTCCTTTGCCTAAAAACCTGCTTTGACCAACTAACCTGCATCTTCAAACTCCTACATCCTGCTTCTTTTTAAGGTTTCCAAGGTAAACTGTAGGCATCTATAAGATGAAGTTTGGCCTTTGGCCTACAGAGTTGTTACTGCTATGATTTCAATGTCCGTTTAATATTTTATTGAATCTGCTGAAGAAAAAAAGTAAAAAACAATTCACCTGACTTTGTATCCAAGTTTGAAGATGTTTCTCCTCCCATCTAGGAAGCTTTATCAATTCAAAATCTCTGAAGTGTTGTTGAGTTTGAGGTTTTATACTGTAGCCCAACAAAACCTTGTTTTTGTTTCGAAAACACAGAAATTGAAACGGACGAACAGGTCCAGCCCTTGGAATGGGCTTCTTTGTTAGCCTGCAATGCCCCAAAAACGTCAGAAATAGCGTTGAGTTCAAGGCTTTGTTTTCGGTCCACTCTATAGAGCCTTTAACTCAACGCTATTCCTGACATTTTAAATTGAATAGGATTGCTGGATGGGAAGCCAAACATCTTCAAACTTGAAATTAAAGTCCCGTGGATTGTTTTTTTTTTTTTTTTTTTGTAAAAAAAAAAAAACAGGATCTGCTAAGAAACTCCTCTTTATAGAATGTAAAGGTTATCTTTTTTTTTATTTGGCTGAGGGTGCTTTATTTTGAAGTTTTAACTTCCTGTACTGATCTGTCTAACTCAAGCCGAACCTCATAATTATGTTCTCTTCTAGTGAAGTTGTGATAAATGCTTTTAAAGCTCTGACAAATGGCAAATTCCTCCACTTATGAAGGGGAGTGGCGGCATAGAGGTTAGGGAATAGAGCTTGGAATCTAAGGTTCTGAGTTCAAGTCCCACAGACTGCCACTCTGCAAGGGGATGGGATAAATGCAGAGGTAAATTTCTCCAATGTGAGATCAATAAAGTTAAATTATTATTACTATTATTATGAGCCAAAGCATCAAAGTGCTTCATTTGCTCTATGTTGCCATCTAGTGGACAATATATATAGAAGTGATATTTTTATATTTGCTCGTCTAAAGCTTTAAATAAATAAACTATGTTTTGAAGGATGTCAGTTTTTTTTAATATAGCGTCAGTACATTGGAAAAACGATCTAGAAATAAGTATACATTTCTTAAATCAAGTGTATTTACCCTTGATTTTAGTAGGTAAATGGGGTAGTTTGCCAATGGAATTAGTATTTCTACTCTTAAAATAAGATAATTAGATAATGTGCACTTGAAATAAGACAAACCAAATGTGTTTTCTTATTTTAAGTGTAAATTGTCTTGTTCCATTGGCAAAATGTCTCTTTTACCCCTTCAATCCAAGAACAAATGCACTTATTTTAAGAAAAAATGACTTATCTAGATTTCTGATATTAGATTTTTTGCAGTGTATGATCTTTACTTCTGATGTAATAGCTGGATCCAAGAGAAACTGAAAACAAATGGAGGGGATGATGTGATATGAATGTGCTTCTGTTAAGAGAGACAGATGTTTATTGATTTTTTATCTGAAACTAACTTTTTAATGTGTGTGTTTTCTCCTTTTGGAGGTAAAGGATCTCAACACTAGAGAATGTGAAGAGAGAATCAGCCTTCAAAAGCCTGGAAACCGGCAAACCATTTTCTGAATCAGTCAAATGCTGAGGGCGCCCATCATGGCCTCAAACTCACCTACATACGGAGGCCTGTTTCAGCCACTCATTTAAAATCAACAAACTTATATCTCTGATTCTGTGACCATGAAATCAGACTGAATCCAAACTGTTTTGAATATTTGAGGGTCAGAACCATCATTAATCCAAACTGGTAGGAAAAAATCAGAGCAAAAAAAAAAAAATCCTCACACTAGATTGTGATTGGAGGAGGAAACAGAACAGGGATCATCACTGCTTCACCTACAGTCACATGATTTGCATGATGTTTATCACATCACCGACGTCCCACAGCCTTCCTGCTGCTCACTCCTGATAACCGCAGCCCAGCGAAGCCGAAAGCCTCAGACTTTCACTTTATTTCACCAACAACTGAATTATTTTGGAAGTTTTTATTAATTTTTTGGGAAATTTTTGATCTGTTTTGATAAATATTCAGATTCTCCAGATGATCCAGAAATGAAATCTGCGATGACTGGTCTCTCACCGTTTAACTTTGGGAAGTCCCATCGGTGTGAGGGGCGTCTCCCGTGGCGACGCCCGCCGTATTCTGATCTGGGACACTCGTTTACTGAGCTGGACCACAAAAACCAACAACATCAGCATCAGGAGGCTCCTCAGAAACTTCCTGTCTGAACCAAGTTCTACTGCACCTTCACGTTTGCTGATTGGTTAGCGGGGAGGGCAGCAGACAGCCCATTGGCTGAGCATAAAGGCAGAGCCGAGGCCCGTCGCCTGGGGAACCGCAGGCTCCAGGCGCTGTGATTGGATCGCTGTGTGTGTTGAACCAGAACAGAACCTGCAGGACTGAAACAGAGGGTTGAATTTAGAGGAGACCCCCCCACACACACACACACAGAAAATAAACAGAGTTTAGAGTCACTCACCTGCTGCTCTGCCTTCTCATGTAGCTGAAGATGAAACATCAGACAGCTTTTAGTCAATAAACAGATTCAACATCAAACTGGTTGATCTAGGATCAGTTAAAAAAGTGGAAGAATCAGAGGTTTTCCAGGAAACAGGATGAAGTAGCTCTGAGTGAATCACCATGGTAACAGACTCTGGGGATAACCAGGGAGTCTCACACACAAAGCTCAGCGGTACGGCTGTTTCCACGTAAACATCCAGATGGATAAACAATAGAATTACTGTGGGAACAGGCTGAACTCTGGCGACACCTAGAGGGTACGATGGGGAACCGTCGAGTCAGAGCAATAATTAATTATCAGTATCTGTACAGATTTAAGCACAGATATTTGTACTTTCTACTCCTACTTTCTCCAAACTGACTCATTAAATTTTTACACGCTGATAACAACATGACAACGACTAAGGAAACCTGTTTACAGAAACACCTGACAGAGACAGGAGGTGGGATTTCACTGCAGATCAGGAACCAGATTCTAATATTAATCCTCTATTAGACCTTGAATGTTCATACTGATAATGCTCCAAGCTCTATTTTAACTTTAATCCTATTTAATGCAATGATAAATACCAGAGAACTGTTTTTAATCAGATAAGTTTTTAAAAATCATCATCTGAGGTGACATTTTAGCTTTACTTTTGAAATTAAGTACAGTGTAAAACCTTTTTTTAGTAACATAAAGTAAAGAAGTTTAATCTTAATTTTTACTTTCACTAGTTTTATTTCACAGATGAATCTGAACGTTTACTTTAGGAGGCGTTGCAGAGAGAACAGAGAAACACCTGCTGCTTCTGGGTAAGTTGATTTTGACGCTTGGCGTGTCTGACTCCATCAAGCCAAGCTTGGATGACTCTCTGATCCATCTACATTCCCTGGTTCTGGTTTCAGCCAATTTTCATTGAATTTCCTGTTAGGTTTATTCAATGATGATTATAAAATTAATGTGTATGCATATGAAACATTGAAGAAATAAGATGCTACATTCTGTCCTGTGATTCAATCAGGAGGGTCAGTCTAGTTTATGACCTGCCTCTCAGCCAGTTGGTCATTCTAGGGTCATAGGACCCACCCCATTGTGTCATGTTCTGTTAATAAAAGACTCTGCTGTTCTGGTGGGGGGCAGAAAGGTGCTGAAGTGTGAGCAGGCAGCCTTTCTCCTCCTGCAGGAAGCTGTGTTTGAAAATCCCTTGGTGTGTCAGATTCATTTTTTGTCACATATGAACTCACAATTTTTTGAGGCTAACATTTCCATTTCCTCATGTCGTTCAGATAGAAAGTTAGTGGCGCATCACCTCAAGGTCCGACCGCCAACATCATTTTTATCGGTTTCACTATCGGGATGGAACCAATAATGGTTACAGTGAGTCATTTGGTAAATGGAAAAAAAATATTGTCAATTATTTTAGTCTTTGATAGGATTACAAAAACAAAATCCTATTTATAAGGTGGTAACAATTTGAAGACCTACGAAGGACTGATTTAAGACATTTAAAACCAATTAAGGCCTTAGATTTATATTTAAGAATTTAAAGCCTTTTAAGACTTTTTAAAGACCTGTGGGAACCCAGTCTATCAATCTGTCGATAGACTGACTGCTGGGGTGACAGTATCAGAGCTAATGACTTAAAAAAGTTCATCAAGCTCATTAAGAAGGTCGGCTCTGCTCTATGAACTCCTCTAGAACCCCTGGACATCATTTCACAAAGAACAATTCTTCATAAAGTGAAGAACATCAAGGACAACAGTGAGCTTCCTCTTCAGAAGATTTTTAAATGAGAACAGAATGTCTTCAGTCAGAGGCTTCTCCAGATCCGGTGTAAGACAGACTGTTACAGAAGATCCTTCCTGCCTACAGATACCAACACCTACAACACCTTTCCAAAAAAGTGAAAAATCAATCCACTGGACTTTGTTTCCAAGTTTGAAGATGTTTCGCCTCCCCTCCAGGAAGCTTTTTCGATTCAAATGTCAGAAATAGCGTTGAGTTCCAGGCTTTATACTGTAAAAAAGCCTTGTTTTTGTTTAGAAAACATGCAAATAGAAACGGATGAACGGGTCCACCCCTTTGGAATGGGGGGTCGTTTAGCTTCTTTGTTAGCCTGCCATGCCCCATACCGGTCTATGTCTCTGAAAGGGGGGTCGTTAGAGGGAATTGTTGGCCTGGCTGAATAGGTGAGGTCTTCTGTTTCTCTGTAAAGGGGTCGAGGTTGTGATGATAGCAGGAATCAACTCAATTGCAGCATTGTAGGTTTTTGAAAGCTGGAATCTGAGTCCACCCCCCATCCCTCTGTTTAAGGTTGGTTTTTCTTCCTAAACAAAATGGCTTCCTTCACGCCCCTCTCAAACCACCCGTCTTCCTTGTCCAAAACCAGGTGGTTTTATTTGCTTTCTGCTTGCTTTCATTTGTTTTCTAAACAAAAACAAGGCTTTGTCGGGCTGTTGGATAAAGCCTGGAACTCAACGCTATTTCTGACATTTTGAATTGAAAAAGTGTCCTGAATGGGAAACTTGGGAACAAGTCTAGTGGATTGTTTTTTAACTGTTCTTTGGAATGACTCTGACCTGGATAACCACTACCTACAACACCTGTTTTGACAAAAAGTACTTATGAGTTACTGCATAATTTTGTGATTAATAAAGTATTTTTTAATTGGACTGACATGAATGGTGCTGCAGTTGGTAGAAAGAAGGACCTGAGTTTAAATCTAGAGGTCAGTGGTTGTTTAGGTGCATTGTCCTCGTGTCGGTTCAGCTAACCTTTAGTCATTAGCAGGAACAGGAAGCAGAGACGCATCTAACGGACACTTCATTTTACTGCACTACCATACAATTCATTTGGGTATTACTGTTCTTACTGCTGAATGAAAGCAGCAGAAACAACCTGATGTTGTATTTTACATCTCTATTTCTCTTATTGTGTTATTTGTTCTTTCTTCTGTACAGTGAAATGTTTCTTTACGGCATATTTGACACTAAAAGCTTCTGATTTCATTTCAGTATTAATTCAGTTTGCTTTCGATCCCTGGTTATCATCTCCTTGGTCTGAGGTCTGACTTCACAGCAGCCATTTCTACCCAGAGCAGCGGAACAGGCGGTTGCCATGTTGATTCATCGTTTGCTAGCGTGTTAGCCGTTGTTCTGATTCCTCCTGATCATCTCCAGACAGAAGTAGCCGAGCACAGATCAGCCGCTTACGTACCAGTGGTCGGTGCTCAGGCTGGGAGGGGCCGTCCAGTCCCTCAGAGGCCGCAGAGGGCTCCAACAGACTCCGCCCTTCACCCAGTCTAATGCCGTCTCCATGGCAGCCGCGGACAGGTGCAGCACAGCGGCGGGGTTAACAATGAAGGTGGTCTTCGGGAGTCGGGGGTCGAAGCAGCTCTGATTGAGGGACAGGTTGCTGATGATGTCAGAGAAAGTCCACCGGCTGAAGGAGATCGCCTCTGATTGGTCGCAGGTCTGACCAATCACAGCCGAAGGCAGAGGAAGAACTGCTTGCTGGGAGACGGAGCTGGAAGAGAAAAAGCTTTAGGATCGTTGGCGGGTCAGACGGAACCGGGTCATGGCGTCGCTTCCTGGCGTCTGACTCACCTGAAGCCGTTCTTCCTGACCGCCACGGCGAGGGACTTCTCTGATTGGCTGGCTCCGCCTTCTCTCCGCCTGCGTTTCCTCTGGTTTAAGTCGAGCAGGAGGATCGGCGGCTCCCCCTCAGCTCCTCCTCCTCTGTAGGACACCGCCATCTGACCCACAAACCTCTCCTCCTCATCATCATTTTCCCTTCCTGAATGAAAGGAGCCTTCATGTCTCCTCCTCTTCCTCCTCCTCCTCACCTCCTCTTCCTCACTGCTCCTCCTACTCTGCTCTGATTGGCTGAAGCTGCAGGTAGGAGGCGAGCTGTCGACATCAGATGAAGAGGACGATGACGGTGAATATGAGGAGATGATGACGTCTGATGACGGGGCTGATGTGAAAGAGGAGGCGGAGCTGCAGACGACGGCAGGTGAAGCTACAGACAGGAAGTGACCCGGTGAGATCAGAGGGAGCAGAAGAACGAGGAGAACGTTGGAAAGGACTCACCTTCACCGCTCTGCTTCTGCTTCTTCCTCCTCTGGTTCTGCTTCCTGCTCCTCCTCTCCAGAGAGTCCAGGCGGCGGCCAAGGGACGAGAGAGCTCCTCGAAGGAGGCGCCGCACCTCCATCCGGTGAGCCACCAAGAGGCGAGGCAGGAGGGAGGCGCAGGAGCAGCATGGGGGGGCGGCGAGGGGAGGAGGGGGAGAGAGACGCCCTGCAGGAGAGAAACGTGATGTTAAAACCTTCACCATGTGAGAGACAGAGAAAGAACAGGAGCAGAACCACCTGCATCGGCCACAGGGAGGAGCGGGGAGGCGGGGTCTGCTGCCGGGTCGCATCCCCGACCGTTCGTCTCCGTCAGGGTCGGAGGCCGAGAGAGCATCGCAAAGACTGAAACACAGAGAGAAAGACAAGTCAGCTCCCAGCAGTCAGAGGATTTTCTCTGTTTTAACAAATGTTTGGATTCATATCAATCGTTTGTCCTTCAGGTTCCCCCTCATCCAAAAGGCGGCAGATCTTAGGAAGTCCTGCCCGACGTTATAACGAGGCTAACTTTACATTTAAAGGCGCAATCATTCATTATTTCAGATAGAAAGGACGTAAACATGGAGTGATGTCACACAGCATCCCTCTGTGTTGATCTGCAGCCATGAGTTAAGCTGCTAGAGGCTCCGCCCCTTCCTGCCTGGTTTCATTTATATAAAATTTTACCATCACTGGAATTTTTCTGAATAAAATAGTTTATAAAAATGAAACTAAAAATTGCGCTGTGATGACTAATTACCACTGATCTATTTTTTACTCTGTCATGCTGGTACTCCCCGCTCCCATGGAGACGCTCAGTAAAAATTCCTCCCTGTGAAGCATTTGGCTGCAAAAACAAGCAGTTTTCTGGCTCTAGGAAAACGTTCCACTGGTAATTTTACAGTCAATGGATGAACTAACCAAGAAAATCCACCTATACCCTGATGGATCCTATAGTATAGTCTGTAGCGTAACATTAGCCTGCCTTCTCTTGGATTGACTGGAAGACATTGACTAAATTAGCCAATGACATTGTTTCTAACGTTAGAAACTAGAAAGTAGAGTAAATAGAAACTAATTCACTGTGAAATATCAATGTAGTAATTCTTTATTAAGTGGATGATGCTGTTGTTTTTGTAGTGTTTGTTGTATTTCTCATATGAAAAAGTGATGAGCTGAAATATATTGCACGTATATTAACGAAGAAAAAGAAAAAAACATTTGACCCTTATTTTTTTACTTACACATATACATACATACATATACACACACACATGTATATATATATATATATATATATATATATATACACATATATATATATATGATGCATTATCAGACATGTAAGATGTAATTACCATGACAGTCTAATAAATCCATGTATATGTACTGCAATGTGATGAGCCTTTTTTATATTAAGTTAAAGTTAATCTACTGATGCTATGAAACAGCCAGTCTGTGTCAAAGTGATGACTTTAACTTTAATTTAAAAGTCTTAAGTCCCTTGGAAAATGACAACATCGTCGCTGTTCGATGCTGTAGCGCACAGATTGTTTACATTGTGACCGCTCTAACTAGGGAGTACCAATATGGCAGCCGGTGGCTTCACTTCAACCCCGTACTGCCGACGGGTGATCAGCAACACGTGAATAAATAGAGATCAGTGCTAATTCCATTCCCAGCTCTTTACTGTCATTGTGTCACAGCGCCACCAACTGGTTTAGCATAATTTCACAGCATTTTCAGTAGAGGGCAGAGAGCAGAGGGGGTGGACAGGATGTACGACGGAGTGTTAGGCCCAGGTTGGAGATTTTTTTCCTTCTATTTCGAGAATAAAGATGTAACATTACGAAAATAAAGTCGTAACATTACGTGAATAAAGTCGAATATTACGAGAATAAAGTCAAATATTAAGAGAATAAAGACGTAACATTATGAGAATAAAGCTGTAACATTACGAAAATACATTCGTAACATTACGAAAATAAAGTTGTAACATTACGTGAATAAAGTCGAATATTACGAGAATAAAGTCACAAAATTATGAGAATAAAGTCATAACATTGCGAAAATAAAGTCGTAACATTGCGAAAATAAAGTCATAACATTTCGCGAATAAAGTGGAAAATTACGTGAATAATGCTGTAAAATTATGAGAAAAAGGTTGTAAAATTTGGAGATCAAAGTCGTAACATTACGAAAATAAAATCGTAAAATGATGAGAATAAAGTCACGGCGAGAATAGTTCTAAAATTACGGGAAACAAGTTTTATTTTATGATAACTCTTCCAAGAATCACTTTCTTCCCTAAAATGAGGAATGTGAAGCATCATGTGAAGTTATACTTTAGCATGGTTTGACAAATCAGGAAATCTTTTAACAGCAGCATCAAACTGGGCAGGATGTCAAAGTGGACTCAGGTTGCTGATTGGTACAGCTGGTCGGATGTCATCTGGTGGGCGGAGCTCCAAGCTTTCTTTCTGAACCGGGTTGTTGAATGATGACTTCATTCTCGTAATATTACGAATTTATTCTGAAATATTACAACTTTATTCTCGAAATAGAAGACAAACAAATCTCTAGCCTGGCCCTAACACTTCGTCGTAAGGATGATAGACGTCTGAATGAGCTTCTTTTTAAATGATGAACACCAGGAACCAATAGGAAACATGACCTGCAGTAGCAGCAGTTCAACCCTTAGAGAGCAGCACTGAGACTGTTTAGAGACACAATTTGCAGAATTAAACATGTAAATATGAAAATGTTAAAAATGCTCAGAGCAACAATAGAAGAGCGCCAAATAAACCTAGTTTATTCTTTTTAGATGTAGATAATGATGACCTGGGGGGGGAAATGATCTCTGAAGGTCCAGAAGCTGAATGGGGGCGGGACTTCCGAACCACCAGGACCTCCTGGAGGAAGCAGGAGGAACTGGGATTCATTTAAACGGTACTTTCTGATTTACTGCAGTTAAACAACCACGTGATCAGATTAAAGTTGGAATAACTTTTGGTTTGACTTAACCTGAGCGTCTCCTGTTCTGCAGTTGGAGCTCAGCCGCCTGGAGACAGAAGCTGTTCGGTAATCATGACCGATCCGAAGGAACATTAAAGGAACCGGAAGTGATCGGAAAGGGGGGATCAAAAGACTTTAGGAGAACCTGGAGCTGACTGTAATGCTGGAGCAGAGTGAGTTAGCAGATGCTAGGTCCAGTTAGTGGACCGTCCGGTCCGTGCAGCTCTATAAGCGGGACATTTACCGTCCGGATGATGTCCTCCAGGCTCCGTAGCTCTCCGCTAGATCCTCCTCATCATCATTTCTGAGGCTCACAGCCGACAGCAGCCGGATTATCCGCAAAACTCCAGGCTGTAGTTATAAGACTGGCGGTGGGCTGGCGGAAGTGGCTCAAACACAGCATCCGCTGGAATTTTCAAAATAATGTTCCTTTTCTTCTTCTCTGATTTTAGCGGCTGGAGGCAAACAACCGGAAGTGGAACTACTGCCTCCTCATGCGGGCTGTGTTGGAATTCATGGGCTGCATCCTCCAAGAACGGATCTACCTGGACTGGATCCTGTGAAGTCCGTGAAAATAAGGAGACAGGAAGTGTTTTGGCTGTGAATTCAAACAGGTCCAGCTGTCAGCGGCTTTTACCGCCGCAGGCTCTGTAGCCTAGCAACTGTGATAGTTGACACAGAAAGCAGGAACAAGATGAATCCCGAACTTTTCAAAACTGTTTCTTTTGAGTTTTTTTTAATTTTTTTTTTTTAATTTTTATTATTGTAAAGTGAACAAAGACTACATTAACACGAATCCAGAGTGGAATAAAGGTTCCAACCACCGGGAGCAGGAACAAATAAAATCAAATGTAATGATAGAAACCTTAGTTAGTTAAATAACATGCTGCTGTCATTTTGCACATCTCTATTACTGCAGAAATGTCCATAGCTGTATATTGGTTATTTATTCTCCAGTTGTATATTGTTAAAACACTTTACAGTACAGGATTTTATTGTTTATATTTGAACTCTTCACTATTATTTTATTCTTATGCATTTTTCTAAGGTCCACATTTTGTGTGACCATTTTCTATAATCTTACTGCTGCTGTACATTTCCCCATTGTGGGACAATAAAGGGATTTTCTATTCTATAAAAGGGGTAAAAATATATAAGTAAATCTAAACAATGTATGTATAAAAAAGCTGGAGAGGTGAGACAGAAGAGGAGCAGATTGAAGCCAAACACAGAGGAAATTATTCTTTTTTTTGAATAACAATTGTTGAAACCGAACAAAAGTGCACAACCTTCACTATTTTAAAATATAAGTAACACAAGCACCATCCTAGTTGCAGAAGCTCACACTCCTCCCACATTCTTGTCAACATTCTGCAAAAAACTGCCTAAAGTATGATTTTATAAGGTATAATTACACAACTATCTGCTACTAAAAAAAAAAGAAAAGAAAAAGCTTTAATTCAAGCTGTTATGCAACACAAGGGATGTTAATCACATACAAATTTCACATGTCAGGAATACAAAAATATACATAAATATCTTCTTTAATCATTATCAATACTGTTATTATGTAAAAAAGAGTTCAGTAACAAATAATTGAGGACGCTTAGATACAGGCTCAAATGTAGTTCTCATAACTGTCCAGCAGATGCCGCCATTCAAAAGCGTGTTAACTATTTTGAGCATGGTTTCAACTTTGGGGCAATTTTTTTAAGTTTGATTAATTTGTTAATGGAGCCATCACTAGAGACCACACAAGGATTTTCTGATTGAATGAGAAAAAATGTAAGAAAGAACATTAAACATATAACATTTAATAGATAACAAAACCTGGCCAAGACTTCAGAGAGAATAATGTTTCAGACTGTCAATATTTTCTGTCCTTGTTGATGTTCCCCCAACTGATGACTTTAATAACTGTTGGAGTCTCAAATATTACAGCTGGAAACTAAACCTGAAGAAACTTTTTTAAATAGGTGAGAAGATGTCCTCCATTTCTATAAACCTTTTGGTTTTTCACTCTTTTTAATGGTCTCAAGTGAACAAAAACATTATTGCATGCAAAGGAGTTAAAATGTGTAACTGTTAAGATTTTCCTTCTGTTTCTAGATAAACAGTACAGAGCTGGTTGAAGAAAATGGTCACAAAATCTGATGTTACATTACTGAAAAATTTGAGTTGAACAAATGCCACTGAGAATATTTGAAAGTATATTATATATATAAATAGGGCACCGATACCATTTTGAGAACCAAAAGTTTATTCAACTATTGTCACCCATTCCAGGTAAAAGGTTCTACTGGATTCACTTTGTATTAGTCTTTTTCCTGCTTCACAAAGGTAGGCAGCAGCTTGACAAAGCCATGATGGCAATTATTTTACATCCAACTAGTATGCAGTTCTTCATATATACACACACATCAATTTCAAACAGATGGTATTGGTATTGGCCGATACTGCACCGCCAGGTATCAGGTATCAATTTCGAGGCCAAAAAATGGCATCGGTGCAACACTAATTTTAATGTAAGTAGAGTTTCTGCAAAGTGAAATATAGAACCAGTATTAGAGTAGTAGGGTACGGCGTGTTGGAGCTTCGCTGCTGTTTTTGACTAAGCTGTCTCAGTGAGGAACTCAAGATGTCTACAATGAAAGTTAGACATTTAATTTAAAATATGCAGCAACAGCAGCTCTGCCTGCAAAGGTCATTGCTGGATTGAAAAGAGCTTCACCGATGAACAGAGATGTAAATGAAATAAGATAAAGCTGTCTGAAAAGAAGAGTTGAGATGAAGGTTTTTAGATATTTTATCATTAGTTTGAGAGGAAGTTAATAAAATGAAAGAAAACTCTAAGGACTCCTTTATTACGGTTTAACTTCTGTGTTAAAAATGAATCTCCTCATGTCTTGATGGCAGAGTATGTACTGAAATCTGAACTTTGGATCGTCCTCTTCCTCTTCGTCCTCTGTGATGGCGGATGGATTTCCAGGGCAGCATAACAAACATTTTCATCCTAGGAATTAATATTCAGAATCATCATCATTTAAAAAAGTTTAACACAGAAAAACAAATAACTGTTCTGTTGTTTGTTACCTGGGCTCCTTCTTTTTGCCTTTAAATGTCACATCTCTTATCTTCAGCTTCATTGTTTGCTGCAGGTATGAAAGATTTTTTAATATAAATAAATAAATAAAACTATTGGTTTCACATTTCTTAATGTCAAAAATCATCTTCAGCACCTTTCTTCAGGCAAAGCAGGTAGACCAGCAGTGAGGAGAAGAGAGCTGAGAGCAGAGAAACAGCAGGACAGACAGAGAACAGCAGCTTCCAGCATGAACCACACTCCTCCACTGGCCTGGAAATGTTCTGATGCAGGAAACCAGACCCTGCATCTGAAAAGAGAGACACATTTAGGAAAAACTCAAATAGTGTCATTTGTCACGTTTCATTAGAATATTTTGTAATGGTAAATTATAAAAAGGACATATACATCTCCAGGACTCTGAGGCGTGCAGGGAAGATAGTGGCTGATCCTTGCTCCCCAACCAACTATTTCAGTCACTTCCCTCTGGCAGGATGCTGTGGTCCATCAGGGCCAAAATCTCGTGACACAAGAATAGTTTCTACCCATCCGCTACCAGCCTTATCAACAAGGCCCAGAGACCCCAGTGACACTGACACTGCCTCTCTCCCTCCCCCGTTCTGCACCAACGTCTCCAGACTTCCTGCGTCACTTTAATGCACATGTCTATTGTGTATATCAGGGGTCACCAACCTTTTTAAGGCTGAGGGCTACAGTGGGGCAAAAAAGTATTTAGTCAGCCACCAATAGTGCAAGTTCTCCCACTTAAAAAGATGAGAGAGGCCGATAATTTTCATCATAGATATACCTCAACTATGAGAGACAAAATGAGAAAAAAAAATTCAGAAAATCACATTGTCTGATTTTTAAAGAATTTATTTGCAAAATATGGTGGAAAATAAGTATTTGGTCAGTTCCAAACAAGCAAGATTTCTGGCCCTCACAGACCTGTAACTTCTTCTGTAAGAGGCTCCTCTGTCCTCCACTCGTTACCTCACATCACTAATTTCTCCAATGTTCCATATGTACACACATTAACTTTATAATTATCATTGAACAAACCTAACATTTCCCTCCTGTTGTGCATATAAACATTAGCACATAGCACTTCTAAAAAGATTTTTACTACACATATCATAAATGCATTGCAGATAGGGAATTCAGTAATCAAAGATTAATATGCAAAACAAAAAAATTTGAAAAGGATTCAAATGTAAAACTTAAGCAAAAATGTTAAATTTATTGAGAATGTAAAAAGCTTCAAAAACCTGTCCCTTGAGTAGGCAAAACTCAAAAACCGAGGAAGCAATCATTATCCCTGTAACAGATTACACAGTTGCCACACCATCAGTATCTTCACCAGCATCTCGGCGGAGTTGAACATAAGTTACAGCTGAATACTGGATTAGAGTGGATCCTATCATTCTCTGAATCATTGACTGGAGGCATGGTATTAAGCAACAAATAAAAAGGAAAAATATAAGAACAATCCTACAAATGGTAAAGCTATCTTCATCAGCACCTGCCACCATGATCCCATGGTGAACCAGCTTGTCCATGGTGCTGGACTTGCACCGGAGGTGTGAACAGTCTGTTTTGTTCAAACCTTCAGCAACGCGCTTGGAATGCTGCCACCATAACTTGGCACTGTAGGGATGACTTGGTGTGGATCCATCAAAAATCATTCTGGTTTTCCTTTGTTTCTGGCGGTCAATTTGAGTCCTTAAGAGCACCAGTCCAATGGTCATCATCAGGCAGCAGAGCCACTTTAGTTTTCCCATCTTCACCAGTCCCTCCAAGGAAGCACCCACTAACCAGGACGCTAAGGGATTGGGTTAGGTTGGTTTCTTCACCAGCGTTGAGACGAAAGGCTCTAAATTGCTTAACCCCTTTGTAGCTGGGCTTCACCACAGATCCCTACCTTTTGTTACACGCTTCAGTCACAGTATTATATATATATATATATAAAAAAAAAAAACTGTTTTCTCACCCCTCGTGGGGTGGTATGTGTCATCCTCAAGCTCGGGTCCTCTACCAGAGGCCTGGGAGTTTGAGGGTTCTGCGCAGTATCTTAGCTGTTCCTAGGACTGCGCTCTTCTGGACAGAGACCTCTGATGTTTTCAGAAGAAGGTAAAAAGATACAAGAAGAGTGAAAAAATGTAATAGCAAGAGCGTAAGCCAGTAACTAAAGGACAAATGTCTTTTTAGAATGGTGCAATTACTGCAGAGCTTAGATTCCACATTATGAGGAAAAAAACTCATCTTTTCTTAAGTTTTTTTATGACACACTAGTAGCTATGTCAGAGACAATTTAATGGATCTCAGAAGTAGAACAGCAATTCACAAAGCTAAAAGTAGAACTTTCCTCAGCAACGGTCTTAGCTCTCCAAAATTATCAAAAACCGTGCATCCAAATAGTTGACGGTTAAGCAAGTTATATCACCTCTGTGTTGTTACAGCCTCATGGTGATAAGCTCATACTTGTAGTGTCCTACTCTTAAGGGTTAAAGGGGACCCATGGAAAATGTAGCTCCCTATATTCTTATTTTTTTATCTTTATTATATTGTGTATATATATATAAAACTGTTTTCTCACCCCTCGTGGGGTGGTATGTGTCATCCTCAAGCTCGGGTCCTCTACCAGAGGCCTGGGAGTTTGAGGGTTCTGCGCAGTATCTTAGCTGTTCCTAGGACTGCGCTCTTCTGGACAGAGACCTCTGATGTTTTACCTGGAATCTGCTGTAGCCACTCTCCCAGTTTGGGGGTCACAGCCCCCAGTGCTCCAATTACCACTGGCACCACTGCTGCTCTTACTTTCCACATCTTTTCTAGCTCCTCTTTCAGCCCTTGGTATTTCTCAAGCTTCTTGTGTTCTTTCTTCTTGAACGCTCTTGCTATTACATTTTTTCACTCTTCTTGTATCTTTTTACCTTCTTCTGAAATAACATGGCCCAAATAACAGACTTGTTTCTGCACCCACTAAATTTTTTTGTAACTGGCTTTATAGTTTCCTTTGCTTCACATTTTAGCAGACATTGTTTTATCCTTGGCCTGTATTGTGATTTAGGAACTATTTTAACTGAATCTATAGTTGTCAACAGTCCTACATCAATTCTTCCTGTAGACCACAACGCATTTGGAATATCTTTGAAATCATTTTCATCAAATTGTGATAGCAAAGAATATGAGTTATTTTAACACATACTAAATCTTGAACCTGGGGTTTTACATTGAACAGAATTTTATAAGGCTGTTTCCATAGTTGGAAAAATAGACATAGAGCAGAAATGCTAAGCATGTTGCATAAAACACAGAAGGATTTAGTTGCAACACCATTACATGTATTATTCATACAGCCTTCATTCCCCCCAGCGTGGGGAAAATTGCAATGCCTAATTTTCCATCAAGTCTCACTTTAACAGATTAATGGGGTGAGTTGGTGATATTACTACAAAAACATGCAACCTTGCAACCTTTTTCCTGTTTGAAGGTCTTCTATTTATATTTGTCATGATTGGTTCAGAGAGGCCCAATATGCAGAACACCACGGGAAACAGGGAAAAGGATTAAATGAGTTTATTAATAAAGAACATGGAAATGAGTCTGGAACTGGTTCACGTCTGGAGGACAGGTTCTCAGGAGACTTGAAGGGTCCGGGTTTGGCTTTGAGAGAGGCACTGTTGGGTCCAGAGACTGTTTGTTTCAGCAGAGTTCAAAGTCCGTTTCAGCGTCTTGCATCTAGCGTTTGGACAGACCTTGGTTTTCCAGCTCTTAGTCCAGAGCAGCATGGGAATCCAGAGGAAGGTCTTCAGGTTTGGGCTCAGAGGGCAGGCTCGGCAGGTTAAGCTCATCCAGAGCTTACAAGGCAAAAACAGGTTTCCTGTAAGCAGAGACAAAAAGGGAATAAGAATCCAACTAGGAGATTTTAAGCGACAAGGATTTCACAGAGGAAGAGAGGCTCAGGTGCTAACCAAACTGGATAAACACTGCGGCGTTGATGCGAGGTCTGAAGGCTGCTTATATAGTGGAGGATCCTCCTGATGATGAGATGGGCTTCAGGTGTGTTGAAGGCTCAGCTCAGGAGGATCCACAGCGAACTCTGCTGGAGACAGGTGGAATTTCTCCAGATCCCAACAGTACCCCCCCTCAACGACCGCCTCTTGGCGGTCCAAAAGACGTCGATGGGAGGGATCGCTCGTACTCCTCGATGAGGGATGGGTCGAGGATGTAGGAGCCAGGAACCCACTGGCGATCCTCCGGACCGTAGCCCTCCCAATCGACGAGGTACTGCCACCTCGCCGACGGGAGTCCACGATCCGGCGGACGGTGAAGGCCGGATGTCCATCGACTTCCAGGGCGGGTGGAGGGGAGTCGGACGGAGGGCACAAAGGGCTGGAGATCACAGGCTTGACTTGAGAAACGTGGAACGTGGGATGAATACGAAGAGTCGGAGGAAGTTGCAGGCGTATGGCTGATGGGTTTATGACCTGGGAAATCCTGTAGGGTCCAATGTATCTTGGAGAGAGTTTACGGGACATCCCCTTGAGGGGAATGTCCCGAGTGGAGAGCCATACCTCCTGACCGACGGAGTAATCTGGGGCAGGACGTCTCTTAGAGTCAGCGAAACGTTTGGTGGTTTCCAGGGAACGGTTGAGGGTGGTTATGGTGTCTCTCCAGATACGACGACAGCGGCGGATGTGGTGGTTGACTGTTTGGACCGAAATCTCTCTCTCGTCTGCGGGAAAAAGTGGAGGTTGGTAACCAAGACAGACCTGACATGGGGACTGGCCGGTGGAAGCTGATTTGAGAGAGTTGTGGGCATATTCGATCCATGGGAGATGTTGGCTCCAGTCGATGGGATTACTGGAGGTCAGACAACGAAGGGAAGATTCAAGCTGCAGATCCATTCTTTTTGTTTGGCCATTGGACTGTGGGTGATAACCTGAGGTGAGAGATGATTTACAGTTGAGTGCAGAGCAAAAAGCTTCCAAACCTGAGAGATGAATTGTGGTCCACGGTAAGAAAGAATCTCCTGAGGGATGCCATGTAGACGGAAGACGTGTTTAATAAGGAGCTGGGCAGTTTGAAAAGCCGTGGGAAGCTTCCTGAGGGGAACAAGATGGCAGGACTTGGAAAATCGGTCAACAATGGTGAGGATTGTGGACATACCTCGAGAGATGGGAAGACCAGTCAATGGCCAATGGCGATGTGAGACCAGGGGCGAGAAGGAACAGGAAGTGGATGCAACAGCCCAGATGGAGGTTGATGTGTGGTTTTGTTTCTGGCACAGGTTGGACAGGCCAGAACATATTCTTTAACATCCCTGTGCAGGGTAGGCCACCAGAAACGTCTCGAGATAAGGTTGATGGTTCTACTCACCCCCGGATGAGCGGAAAATTTGGCAGTGTGCATCCAATGAATTAGGCGTGATCTGACCGAAGAGGGAACATAAGATTTGTTTGGGGGACCGTTACCTGGGTCAGGTTCAGAAGCCAGAGCAGAATTTATGAGGTCGGTGATCTCCCAGGTAACCACCCCAACAGTGCAGGAAGCGGGTAGAACTGGTTCAGGCGTCTCAGATTGATCAGTGGAATAAAGACGAGAGAGAGAATCGGGTTTGATGTTCTTTGATCCGGGTCTGTAAGAGATGATGAGATTGAAACGAGAGAAAAATAGTGACCACCTTGATTGCCGAGGATTGGCCTGTTTGGCGGATTGGATGTAGGCAAGGTTCTTGTGATCTGTCCAAACAAGAACCGGGTGTTCTGCCCCCTCAAGCCAGTGTCTCCACTCCTCTAATGCCAATTTGATGGCCAATAGCTCGCGGTCACCAACATCGTAGTTTTGCTCAGCAGGGGAAAGTCTACGGGAGAAAAAGGCACATGGGTGAACTCTTTGATCAGAATCGAGTCTTTGGGATAAGACAGCACCAACTCCAGAGTCGGAAGCGTCGACTTCGAGGATGAATTGTTTTGATGAATCAAGCTGGATCAACACTGGAGCTCTGGAAAACAACATCTTTAGTTTGTCAAATGCAGTTTGTGCCTCGGGGGTCCATTGGAAGGTTCTTTTGACTGAAGTAAGAGAAGTTAAAGGTAGAGCTGTCTGACTATAATTCCTGATGAATCGTCGATAGAAGTTAGCGAAACCCAGGAATCTCTGCAGCTGTTTGCGGTTCTCGGGAACCGGCCACTCCAAAACTGCCTTTATCTTATCTTCAGATGGCTTAACCTGCCCGCCCTCAAGCACAAACCCCAAAAAGGTGACTGAAGATTGGTGAAACTCGCATTTCTCGGCTTTGACAAAAAGTTTATTCTCAAGTAGTCTTTGTAAGACCAGGCGAACATGTTTCTTGTGCTCAGAAAGATCCTTGGAGTAAATGAGTATGTCATCAATGTAGACAAAAACAAACACGTTCAAAAAGTCTCTGAGAACGTCGTTGACTAAGGCTTGAAAACACGCAGGGGCGTTTGTTAGACCAAAAGGCATGACTAAATACTCGAACTGGCCTAGAGGTGTCTTAAAGGCTGTCTTCCATTCATCGCCATCTCTGATTCTGAGAAGGTGATAGGCGTTCCTTAAATCGAGCTTAGTGAAGACAGTTGCACCTTGAACTGGTTCGAAAGCAGAAGCGAGCAGAGGAAGTGGGTACTTATTTTTAACAGTGATTTGGTTCAACCCTCTGTAGTCGATACACGGTCTAAGAGAACCATCCTTTTTGCCCACAAAAAAGAAACCAGCTCCCAATGGAGACGAAGAGGGGCGGATTATTCCAGCAGCTAATGACTCATTAATATATTTTTCCATCGTCTCCCGTTCTGGTTTGGAGATACTATAAAGTCTACTGCCGGGTAGAGGTGCTCCTGGTAATAGCTCGATAGCACAGTCGTATGGTCTGTGAGGTGGAAGGGACGTAGCACTGACCTTACTGAAGACAGGAGCCAGATCATGGTACTCTGGAGGGACAGAAGTAAGGTCAGGAGAGTCCATCTCCCCCCCACCTCTAGGAGATCTTACAGCGGGGCTGCTGAACGAAGACACGTCTCATGGCAAGAAGTCGACCAAGACTCAATATGACGATCAGTCCAGTTTATATGGGGGTTATGTCGTTCCAGCCACTCAAACCCCAATACCAAAGGAGAACATGCAGAAGGAAAAACAAAGAATGATAGGGTTTCACGATGGTTACCTGAAACCAACAGCTCGAGGGGTTGTGTTTGGTGGGTAACTTGGTGGAGCTTCTTTCCATCGATCGCGGAGACACAGAGAGGCTGGATTAGGGGAATAGTTTGAATCTGTAACTGCTGAACCAGATTAGAGTCAATTAGATTCCTTTCACAACCTGAATCGATGAAGGCAGATAAAGTGAGGTTTTGATTAGCGAAGAATAATGTGGCTGGAAGCAACAAGCGAGGAGATTTCTCAGATATAACATGGCCCGTCAGACTCCTCAGATCCTCTGACGGGCCTCGGCTTTTGATTTAGCTGGGCATGAGGTAATGAAATGGCCACTCTCACCACAGTAGATGCACAGCTTGCTCCTGACACGCCTTAACCTTTCCTCAGGAGTTAGCCTCGTATGTCCAACCTGCATGGGTTCGGCCTCCACTTCAACCGCATGAGAGGCCTGAACTGGCAAAGGGAGAGATTGGTTCTTAGACCCTAGCTTAGAAAAAGGTTCTGTGGGAGAAGAGAAGGCCGGCACATTGCCAGAAGCAGGGACAGAGTTGAAAGGACCAAAAATCCTTGGTTTTCTGCTATTTCTGGCTCGAATCCTATCATCCAGCCTAATTGTCAGGCGGATTAATTCCTCGAGAGTAGCAGGTTCGTCGAGGGTTGCAAGCTCATCTTTTATATTTTCGTTGAGAGCCTCAAAAAATGCAGTCTTTAAAGCACATTGATTCCAACCGGAAGCTGCGGCTTTAACCCGGAAGTTAATTGAGAAATCAGCAACTGAAGAATTTCCTTGTTTTAGTTTCAAAAGAGCCCGAGAATCTACAGTTTGATCTGTTTCCTGGTTAAAAACTTGTGAAAACTCAGAAATAAAGTCGGAGTATTGGCAACTAAGGCTTTCTTCGGAGGAAAACCTAGCCTGCGCCCACTCAAGAGCTCTTCCAGTCAATTGAGACAAAATAAATTATATTTTCTTGTAATCCATTGGAAAACTGCCTGGAGAATTTTGAAAGATTAATCGACATTGAAACAAAAATCCTTTGCAGTCCTTCATGTTACCTGAAAACTTTTCAGGGAGACTAGGTCGGAACCCAGATGATGACGTCACCGCCGCTGACCTCGGAGGAGGAACTGGACCCGGAAATGGTTGTGAAAGCGGCGTGGCGTTAGCGCTGCTCAAATTGTTAGCGAAGCCTTGAATAACTTGATTCTGGTAAAGAACCATTCTGTGCAACTCACGGAGGGTTTGGGTCTGTCCATGAATTTGGGCATCTTGTTCCTCCAACCGACGATGAAGTTGGTCTGCTGGGCCTTGTGTTAGGCCGCAGTGTTCTGTCATGATTGGTTCAGAGAGGCCCAATATGCAGAACACCACGGGAAACAGGGAAAAGGTTTAAATGAGTTTATTAATAAAGAACATGGAAATGAGTCTGGAACTGGTTCACGTCTGGAGGACAGGTTCTCAGGAGACTTGAAGGGTCCGGGTTTGGCTTTGAGAGATGCACTGTTGGGTCCAGAGACTGTTTGTTTCAGCAGAGTTCAAAGTCCGTTTCAGCGTCTTGCATCTAGCGTTTGGATAGACCTTGGTTTTCCAGCTCTTAGTCCAGAGCAGCATGGGAATCCAGAGGAAGGTCTTCAGGTTTGGGCTCAGAGGGCAGGCTCGGCAGGTTAAGCTCATCCAGAGCTTACAAGGCAAAAACAGGTTTCCTGTAAGCAGAGACAAAAAGGGAATAAGAATCCAACTAGGAGATTTTAAGCGACAAGGATTTCACAGAGGAAGAGAGGCTCAGGTGCTAACCAAACTGGATAAACACTGCTGCGTTGATGCGAGGTCTGAAGGCTGCTTATATAGTGGAGGATCCTCCTGATGATGAGATGGGCTTCAGGTGTGTTGAAGGCTCAGCTCAGGAGGATCCACAGCGAACTCTGCTGGAGACAGGTGGAATTTCTCCAGATCCCAACAATATTGCCCTTGACATCCATTCCTGGGATGTTTGACCATTTGCTGATTTTACAAAAATTAGCCTTTTAGATGGTTTGAGTATTTACATTATGTTTAACACAAGTATTACAGGCTCCTGAATTGCATATAAGTCTAACTGCCTGTCCATTAATTGCTAGAACTATGCATGTTTTTCTTTTAATGCATTTAATATCCCCCATGCTCCATACACATTTACAATTTTAACCCCTCTAATTTTTTTATTCCCTGTATGTAGCTTGCATGACTAAAAGAATTTTCTGGTGGGTTATTTATTTTTAATTTTTTGGTTCCGAACTTAATAATTTTGGAGACCCTGCAGGCGCACTAGGAAGGCTGTCAGTTAGATCAATCATCTGGGCTGCAGATTCAAGCTGTCTCCCTCAAAACTGTGTTTCATTATCTTTTGGACGCACAAACAACTTAAAAGACCCACAAACATAACTTTGAAGACAGAAACACATAACATTAAAAACGGACAAACACAGCATTAGATCTATTTATGAATTTTTAATAATAACATTGTACCTACTTTGAGCATGTATTATATCAACACCTCGCCATTTGGAGCTCATTTATTTATTTATCTATTTATTTATTTATTTATTTATCTATTTTTGCACTAGTGCTTGCTTCTAGCCAGCACATAACATTTCTCCATTGATCTACTTTCACACACCATCTATTTCATACTTTTCCTTCCACTTCTACTTGGATCAATCTGACACAAACTTTCCATACCCTTTATGATCTTCTCTATACTCTTCCCTGAACCCATCCTTTTTAATTCTTTTACCTCCCTGGCTCTCTTTAGTTATTTTATCATTTAGTTCTTATTATTTTATTATTTTGGAATAGAAGTGTACCTCAAACCCATATTTTTTTAAACCATATATTCAAGTGTTTATTTTTTTTGGATCCTGCGCTTCTACAAACTTCTAATCGTAGATTTTAAATTATCTCTAAATTAATTTTGACCTTTACCCATTTTAAAGAGTTTAGTCCAGTACAAACACCTAGGGTATTCTACCTACTGGATGTTTATTCAGCAGGACAGTACCCAAAAATTGTTGTGGTAATTTCTGCTTCTACCTTTTCAGGTGAGAAATTCTTGCCTCTGCATCCACAAGGGCTGTACTGTATTAAACCCCTGCTGTTTTAGTATGAAACAACAGAACCCAACGGTTCGATTGTTTCCTCACACACTCTCACACAGTCACTCCTATTTTAAGGTCTATTATATTTTTTTATTTTAACCAATATAGACGCAAAACACCTATCGTTATATGTACACTTTGGAGTCTCAAACTCCAGGCCCTCGCACGCACCGGATACCCAGATGCCACATCTGTCAACAAAACTTGGTTTCATCAAATATCCCTGCTGCAGCAGCTGCAAACCTTACTATCTCGAGAACAACACAGAGTCCCAGACTCAAACGCACAGAATGCCCAGATGCCACATATGTCAACAAGACATGGTCTCGTCAAATATTCTTGCGATTACAGCTGTAAATTAAACGGTCCCAGACCAACTTTTGATCAAAAGCTTTAGGCCTACCCTTTGCCGTGTATACCAGTCCTCAGCGGGAGTCGTCAACAAGACGCCCAGGGCAGGGCTGGACCAAACTGGCCCTGTCCGGTGAAGGGAGGACGGCTGTCGACAGATTCTTGACCTTGGTCCCACACGGTCCTGGACAATTGGATCTTGACTCCCGGGTTTCGGTACCAAAATGTTAGGTTCAATAATGTAGGTTCATAAAAGAGAAAGTGAGTCCACACAGATGAGGGATTTTTTAATGGCTTCTGCAGAAGGAGAGAGCTACATTCAGCTACATCTACTCTCTGACTGGCTTCCTCTGCAGCCTTTTTATTAGCAGATCATAACACATGGGGTGGGTTAAAAAATAGAGTGTTCTTCTGACAAGCCAATTGATCAGGTCATAGGACAAAATGCTCCTCTGATTCAATCACAGAATAGACTGGTCTCCTGATAACTGTGATTAGTCTTGCACAAACATCAGCAATTTTCTACAACCGTTGCATGACAGTTTGCAGTAAACAGAGTGAAGCATCTCATTTCTCCAATGTTCCTTTTGTACACACATTAACTTTATAATCATCATTGAATAAACCTAACACTCGCCGCATAAATTATGATAAAGCTATTTATATGCATAAAACAATCGGAACACTATGGCGATAGCCGTGCTGCTCCACTTGTGAAAGTAAAATCTGTTGGTCTCTTTTTGGCATCAAGACAATTATTCTTATTGCCACATGGCCAGACAAGACACTATAAAAAAAAGAAAAAAAAAAGAGATTGAACTAACAGATTCTGCAGAGTGGGAGAATAGAAATAGAATGAAGCATAATGATGCAGAAGGGGTCCCTATGTCCTCCAGATGTCGAAGCCTATAGCAGCATAACTATAGAGATAGCTCAGGATAACCTGAGCCACTCTAACTCTCAGCTTTATCAAAAAGGAATGTTTTTGATGGTGGCGATGGAAGAGCCAGACTGCTGAGAGCGAAGCATCACTGTGGAGCACAAGGGCAGACTCAGGGTTAAGCATGTGCATTTCTGATTAGCTGGAAGAGCAGTGTTTGTCAGAGTTCATCTCGCAGTACCGGATGATTGCAGCTTATTTTCACCTTTGCCGCTACTGCCATGGTCCATCTGTGGTTTTGCAGAATGTGCACCGTTGCACGCCAGGTGGGCGGCGTCACCAAACAGGAAGCAGCAGCACGGCTGATGCTGCTTTGCAGCTTACAGCACAATGATGGATTTTAAACATCTGAGAGACCACCCGCTAGCATTTTTATTTATTTATAGAAATTCACACCCATAACTCATCAAGTTCTTCTCATCAAAGATCCACGTTTAGCTCGTCAGTTCTCGTTATTGTCATGAATAAAAGGACTGTCAACAAAATAATTTTAACATTGTTGATGAAAACAACGCTGGCCTCGAACTAAAAAGATGAAGCCTGCTTAAAATTTAACAACTGCTCACATCTTGAGAAATGTAATAAACGTCTTAGAAGTAGGTTTTCCAGAAGAGCTCAAAGCTGACATCCAAGAATATTTCTAAAGTCCTGTCCTTGTTGATGTTCCCACACCAGATCACTTTAATGAATGTTGGAGTCTCAAATATTACAGCTGGAAACTAAACCTGAAGAAACCTTTTTAAATAGGAGAGAAGATGACCTTAAAACAGATTTCTATGAACCTTTTGGTTTCTCACTCTTTTTAATGGCCTCAAGTGAACAAAACCATTACTACATGCAAAAGAGTTAAAAATGTGTAACTGTTTAGATTTACCTTCTATTTCTAGATAAACAGTACAGAGCTGGTTGTAAAAGAAAATAGTCACAAAATCTGATGGTACATTATTCAAAAATGTTACAAAATCAATTTGAGTTGAATAAATGCCACTGAGAATATTTGAAAGTATATTATATATATAAATAGGGCACCGATACCATTTTGAGAACCAAAAGTTTATTCAACTATTGTCACCCATTCCAGGTAAAAAGTTCTACTGGATTCACTTTGTTTTAGTCTTTTTCCTGCTTCACAAAGGTAGGCAGCAGCTTGACAAAGCCATGATGACAATTATTTTACATCCAACTAGTATGCAGTTCTTCATATATACACACACATCAATTTCAAACAGATGGTATCGGCCGATAATGCGCAGCCAGGTATCAGCTATCAATTTCGGGGCCAAAAAAATGGCATCAGCGCAACACTAATTTTAATGTAAGTAGAGTTTCTGCAAAGTGAAATTTAGAGTAGTAGGGTACGGCGTGTCGGAGGTTCGCTGCTGTATTTGACTAAGCTGTCTCAGTGAGGAACTCAATACGTCAACAATGAAAGTTAGACATTTAATTTAAAACATGCAGGAACAGCAGCTCTGCCTGCAAAGCTCATTGCTGGATTGAAAAGAGCTTCACTGATGAACAGAGATGTAAATAGAAATAAGACGAAATAATTTTATCTTTAGTTTGAGAGGAAGTTCATAAAATGAAAGAAAACTCTAAGGACTCCTTTATTACTGTTTAACTTCTGTGTTAAAAATGAATCTCCTCATGTCTTGATGGCAGAGTATTTACTGAAATTTGAACTTTGGATTATCCTCTTCCTCTTCATCCTCTGTGATGGAGCATGGATTTCCAGGGCAGAGTAAAGAACTTGTACATCCTAGGAATTAATATTCAGAATCATCATCATATTGAAAAGTTTTTCACAGAGATAATTTCTATAAAACAAAAACAAAAATAACTGTTCTGTTGTTTGTTACCAGTGCTCCTTCTGTTTGTCTTGAATGTCACATCTCTTATCTTCAGCTTCATCATTTGCTGTAGGTATGAAAAAATGTTCAATATAACAATATAAAAATGTAGGTTTCACATTTTTTAATGTCAAAAATCATCTTCAGCACCTTTCTTCAGGCAAAGCAGGTAGACCAGCAGTAAGGAGAAGAGAACTGAGAGCAGAGAAACAGCAGGACAGACAGAGAACAGCAGCTTCCAGCACGAACCACACTCCTCCACTGGCCTGGAAATGTTCTGATGCAGGAAACCAGACCCTGCATCTAAAAATAGAGACACATTTAGGAAAAACTCAAATAGTGTCATTTGTCCCGTTTCAATAAAAATAATTAGTAATGGTAAATTATAAAAAGGACCTATACGCCTACATGACTCTGAGGCGTACAGGGAAGATAGTGGCTGATCCCTCGCTCCCCAACCAACTATTTCAGTCACTTCCCTCTGGCAGGAGGCTGCGGTCCATCAGGACCAAAATCTCACGGCACAAGAATTTTGGCAAGCTGTTTTAACATAAATTTGGTTTCGTCTCGCTATCCACAATGACATTCCACATACCTTAAAATAGATTTTGACCAGACAAAACCACATTTTGACTATCCGGAATGGCAATTTAAGATATCTGTATTTACATTCTGATTAGGAACAATAATAATTAGAGATATCTTAAATTACATATTGCCTAGTCAAAATTCCTTTAAAGATATCTCAAATTACGACACCAGATTTGTCATTTAAAGCGTTACACGCAGATTTAACTTATCCTCTTTTGGATTTAACTGGCAGTAAGAAAATTTTTAGGAATGATCCTCCTTGAAGCCCATTAAAAAGATCATTACACATTTTAACTAGTCAGAATGTCAATTTAAGATATCTTTAATGGAAAAAATGAATTCAAGATATCTTTAATTCATTTATAGATACCTTAAAAGGAATTTCGAATAATCGAAAGTACAATTCAAGATATCTTTAAATTTGTTTTGTCTAGTCATCATTTGCTTTTAAGATATCTATAATTTAGTTTTCACTAGTCCTAGTCAAAACTGCATATCTCCTATCCTAATATACATTTAAGATATCTTGAATGATGGTGGCATTTGAGATATCTTTAATTAGAATTATGACTAGTCAAAACTAAAATCGAGATATCTTGAAATTACTTTATTACTAGTCGTAATTTAATCATAGATATCTTGTCATGATGCGATGGTTTTACTAGCCCAAATGCAGACTCACAGACACAGAGGGAGGATAAAAGTCCAGTAATTTATTGGAACCGGTTGACAGACTCACAGGTTTGCAGAATCAGACAGGCATGGTGGCACAGGAAACACAACGATCCAGCACAGAGGGAAGTTCAGACTCAGCTTATATAGGGAGCTTCCTTAATCAGCAGATAGAAAACAGCTGATCCATGCTGAGCCCAAAACCCCCAGGCATGGATCCACGGCGCCCTCTGGTGGGCAGAGCCCCAGATCCTGACAGTACCCCCCCCTCAAGGGCGGATTCCAGACGCCCCAAAGAAAAATAAAAAACAACTCACCCATGGAGGGCGAAGGGCGAACCAGGGATGCCAGGAAGAGTCTCAGAAGCTGCAGGGGCCTTGGAGGAGGGCGTCACCTCCGCTTCAGCAGGAAGCACCGGGAGAAACACTGTCTCCGCTTCAGCAAGAAGCCCCGAGAAGGACGCCGTCTCCGCTCCCGCTGCTCTGCAACAGGTCCGCCCACTACGGCTCCACATCCAGAGCAGAGGAAGCCACCGACTGCGGCTCCACCTCAGGAACAGAGGGATCCACCGATTGTGGCTCCACCTCAGGAACAGAGGGATCCACCGATTGTGGCTCCACCTCAGGAACAGAGGGATCCACCGATTGTGGCTCCACATCCGGAGTCTCTGGAAGGCGCATGCTGCCATGGTCCATCTGTAGTTTTGCAGAATGCGCAGTGTTGCACGCCAGGTGGGCGGCATGACCAAACAGGAAGCAGCAGCATGGCTGATGCTGTTTTGCAGCTTACAGCACAATGATGGATTTTAAACATCTGAGAGACCACCCGCTAGCATTTTTATTTATTTATAAAAACTCACACCCATAACTCATCAAGTTTTTCTCATCAAAGATCCACTTTAGCTCATCAGTTCTCGTTATCGTCATGAAAAAAAGGACTGTCACCAAAATAATTTCGTCATTGTTGACGAAAACATCGCTGGCCTCGAACTAAAAAGATGAAGCCTGCTTGAAATTTCACAACTGCTCACATTTTGAGAAATTTACTAAACTTCTTAAAAGTAGGTTTTCCAGATGAGCTCAAAGCTGAAATCCAAGAATATTTCTAAAGTCCTGACCTTGTTGATGTCCCTCCCCCCCCAGACTTAATGACTTTCATGACTGTTAAAGTCTCAAATATTACAGCTGGAAACTAAACCTGAAGAAACCTTTTTAAATAGGAGAGAAGATGTCCTTAAAACAGATTTCTATGAACCTTTTGGCTTTTCACTCTTTTTAAGGGCCTCAAGTGAACAAAAACATTATTGCATGCAAAAGAGTTAAAAATGTGTAACTGTTTAGATTTACCTTCTATTTATAGATAAACAGTACAGAGCTGGTTGTAAAAGAAAATAGTCATAAAATCTGATGGTACATTATTCAAAAATTTTACAAATTCAATTTGAGTTGAATAAATGCCACTGAGAATATTTGAAAATATATTATATATATAAATAGGGCACCGATACCATTTTGAGAACCAAAAGTTTATTCAACTATTGTCACCCATTCCAGGTAAAAAGTTCTACTGGATTCACTTTGTTTTAGTCTTTTTCCTGCTTCACAAAGGTAGGCAGCAGCTTGACAAAGCCATGATGGCAATTATTTTACATCCAACTAGTATGCAGTTCTTCATATATACACACACATCAATTTCAAACAGATGGTATCGGCCGATACTGCACAGCAAGGTATCAGCTATCAATTTCGGGGCCAAAAAAATGGCATCAGCGCAACACTAATTATAATGTAAGTAGAGTTTCTGCAAACTGAAATATAGAACCAGGTTTAGAGTAGTAGGGTACGGTGTGTTGGAGCTTCGCTGCTGTTTTTGACTAAGCTGTCTCAGTGAGGAGCTCAATACGTCAACAATGAAAGTTAGACATTTAATTTAAAATATGCAGCAACAGCAGCTCTGCCTGCAAAGGTCATTGCTGGATTGAAAAGAGCTTCACTGATGAACAGAGATGTAAATAGAATTAAGAAAAAACAGTATGAAAAGAAGAGTTGAGATGAAGGTTTTTAGATATTTTTCTTTAGTTTGAGAGGAAGTTAATAAAATGAAAGAAAACTCTAAGGACTCCTTTATTACTGATAACTTCTGTGTTAAAAATGAATCTCCTCATGTCTTCATGGCAGAGTATGTACTGAAATCTGAACTTTGGATCGTTCTCTTCCTCTTTGTCCTCTGTGAAGGCGGATGGATTTCCAGTGCAGCGTAACAAACATTTTCATCCTAGAAAATAATATTCAGAATCATCATCATTAAAAAATGTTTTACACAGAAATTTTTTTTATTAAACAAAAACAAATAACTGTTCTGTTGTTTGTTACCTGGGCTCCTTCTCTTTGCCTTGAAATGTCACATCTCTTATCTTCAGCTTCATTGTTTGCTGCAGGTATAAAAGATTTTTTAATATAAATAAATACAAATATTGGCTTCACAATTCTTATTGTCAAAAATCATCTTCAGCACCTTTCTTCAGGCAAAGCAGGTAGACCAGCAGTGAGGAGAAGAGAGCTGAGAGCAGAGAAACAGCAGGACAGACAGAGAACAGCAGCTTCCAGCACAAACCACACTCCTCCACTGGCCTGGAAATGTTCTGATGCAGGAAACCAGACCCTGCATCTAGAAAGAGAGACACATTTAGGAAAAACTCAAATAGTGTCATTTTTCACATTTCATTAGAATATTTTGTAATGGTAAATTATAAAAAAAAATCTTAATTTATTGTAGATTTTTTCAGCAGCTAAACCGATTGTTGTAGCCTGTAGTTTTAAGACAGATAATTATTTCTTAATCACCTTTTGTGATTAAGAATGGATGTCATTAGCTGATCTCTACCAGTAATACTGATAATTTACAACATTTTATTAAACATAATAATTGACAGGAATCATCTCACAGGACCTAAAGTGGGAGCTGAACATCGACTCCCTCACCAAGAAAGCCCAGCAGAGGATGTATTTCTTGTGGCAGCAGAAAAAATTCAACCTGCCAAGGACAATGATGGTGCACTTCTACTCCTCCACCATTGAGTCCATCCTCACCTCCTCCATTATCATCTGGTATGATGGTGCCACCGCCAAGAACAAGAGCATGTCATCTGGTCGGCAGAGAAGGTGATTGGTTGCAATCTTCCATTTCTCCAGGATCTACCCCTCCAGGACTCTGAGGCATGCAGGGAAGATAATGGCTGATCCCTCACTCCTCAACCAACTATTTCAACAATTCCCTCTGGCAACAGGCTACAGTCCATCAGGACCAAAATTTGACGGCACAAGAACAGTTTCTACCCATCCGGTAACGGCCTTACCAACAGAGACCCCTATGACACGGACACTGCCTTTCTCACTCCTCTGTTCTATACCAACTTCTCCAGACCTTCTGGGTTATATTAACGTTCAGTCTACTGTTTACACAGCATATAGCTATGTTCTATATATTGCCTACATAATTGCATATAGACTCTGTATTCTGTATATATTTATCTAATTTGTCTGCACTATCAACATCAAGTCAAATTCCCTTTAAGAGCAAAACTACTTTGCAAAGAAATTGTATTTGCAAAGAAATGTAGTATAATTTTTCTCAAACCTCAAAACAGTATTTTATAAATGCATTCAATATATTGGGAACTGTTATTTACTTGATTATTGTGACTGTTTCGAAGGTTACTTAATTTACTATTTTATGTTCTTTTTTATTTTTTACCAGGTCTCTGCTGAAAAAGAGGTTGTTAAACTTAATGGTTATTTTCCCGGGTCAATAAAGGTCAAATGATAAAGTAATTTAAAGAACATTCATCTGTTTAACCAAAGAATTAGGAGATTCTTCAAAAGTTTCCTGTAGTGAGTTTTAAAAAAATATTCTAAATAATTTTTTAGATGAATCAACTTGTTAACATCTTGATATTTCATCTTTTTCCAATTCAGCTCCACATTAATGTAAAACAATTTGGTCAAACTTCTGTAAAATGATTTTTTCTTCTAGAAGCCCTGATAAAATCAGAAAGGAGAACTTACAGAGTTTGATCCTTGTGGTGATGTTTCCGTAGACGTCTTTCTCCACCTTTGGTTCAGTTGTTCCACAGTAATAAAGTCCTTCATCAGAATCAGTTATGTTTATGATCAGCAGGTCATACGAGTCTGAAGACTGATTCTTTAAAAATTTAAAACGAGGAGGATGTAAGTTTTCCCTTTCTGAAATACTTTTATGTGTCTCAATCACAAGAGTGGGTTGGTGTCGATGGGAGCAGTTTCTATACCAGACTATATATACTCCAGTGGACGGCCTGCAGTCACAATAGAGGGTGATGTTGTCTCCAGGTCGAACAATCGTCTCCAGCATTGAAGCAGAAATGGAGCAGAGATTCCAGGAGAAAATTCCTGAAACAGAAAGACGGTGAAGAAAGAACATGAATATTGTTCCAGGATTAAAGCTCCGACATTCAGGAGATCTAAACTTTAAATATAGAAAATTTAAGTTTTTATACAGATCATGTTCATAATTATTTATATGTTGGTAAATCTAAAAAATACCAAAGAGAACAACCAGAATCCTCTGCCTTTCATCCATGGCGACGTTGATCTGGATCTAAGTGACAGTTTCACAGGTTTCATATGGTGAAGACATGATGCAGGTTTTTCCATTGAAGGAGATGTAGAAGCTGATTGGCTGCTGGAATGGAACATTTTATTCAGAGGTTTTTTTGGGCTGGCTTAGGTTTGTTATGTTAGTTTGGTTGGTGTTTAAGATGATGCAGCTTTGAGAAAAATAACACTGAGCTGAATGGATGAGCTGGTGAAATTAATTATGGATCAGACCAAATACTTTATTTAATAACCTTCATAAAAAAAAGTTTTAATTCAATTCAATTCAGTTTATTTCTATAGCAACAATTCACATCATGTCATCTTAAGGTGCTTTGCAGAGACAATTCAACCAGATCATCCAGTCAGATTGGTTCAAAATTCTCTAACTAGGGAAAACCAGTTGATTACATCGACTCATCGACTCTGTTTTGAGGAGGAGAGAGAAGAGGAGTGGTGGCCTAGTGTTTAGGGCATAGAGCTCAGAATCCTAAGGTTCTGAGTTCAAGCCCCACTCCCAAAGACTGCCACTCTGGATCATTGACCAAGACCCTTAAACCCACACTGCTCCCAGGGCGCCGCTCAATGGCAGCCCACTGCTCCCCAAGGGGATGGGTTAAATACAGAGGTAAATTTCTCCAATGTGGGATCAATAAAGTTCAATTAGAAAAGATCAATATGTAGATGTACCATAGTTTTCTACAACTGAATAAAAAATAAACTGAGGATATATTTATAGATCCAGAGTCAGCTCACAGCTTCAGGTGCTACAGCTAGAAACCACTGATTATGGCCGACATCTTGGTATCATGATGGACTCAGACCTGAACCTTCAGAGCCCTTACAAAGACTGTTACTAAGTCAGCCTGTTAGGTTCAGAAAATGTAGGTTTTGTAAAAGAAGAACTTGAGTCTACACAGGAAAGAGATTCAAGCAACTTCTGCAGGAGTGGAAACCCAACTTCAAGCTTTCTTTCACCGAATCCTCTCCTGCAGCCGTCTTTTATTAACAGAACATAATACATGGTTACAAAACAGTATTTGTTCTGACAGAACAATTGATCAGTTCATAAAGACAGGATGCTCCACCAGAATGACAAGGCAGAATGGTCTCCTGACTGAATCACAAAACACAATGGAGCATTCCCTTGCTCAAATGTTTCATAAGCATACATTAATTTTATAATCATCATTAAACCTAACATTTCCCTGCTGTTGTGCATATAAACATTAGCACATAGAACTTCTAAAAAGATTTTTACTACACACATCATAAATGCATTGCAGATAGGGAATTCAGTAATCAAAGATGAATATGCAAAAAAATATATAAAAAGGATTAAAATGTAAAACTTAAGCAAAAATGTAAGATTTATCAAGAATGTAAAAAGCTTCAAAAATCGGCAAAACCTCTCCAATAGAGGGAAATTCCTACCCGACCCTTCCTGAGGAAGCGATCATTATCCCTGTAACAGATTACACAGTTGCCACCATATCATCAGTATCGGCACCAGCATCTTGGCGGAGTTGAACATAAGTTACACGGTATTAAAAAACAAATAAAAAGGAAAAATATGAAGAACAATCCTACAAATGGTAAAGCTATCTTCATCAGCACCTGCCACCATGATCCCATGGTGAACCAACTTGTCCATGGTGCTGGACTTGCACAGGAGGTGTGATGGTCAACATACCTCTTTAAATCTTCAACTCATCCAGAGCGGTCTGTATGAGTACAAACATAACAGTCCGTTTTATTCAAATCTTCAGCAACGCGCTTGGAATGCTACCACCACATATTGGCACCATAGGGATGACTTACTGTGGATCCATCAAAAACCATTCTGGTTTTTCCTTTGTTTCAGGCGGTCAGTTTGAATCCCTAAGAGCATGAGTCCAATGGTCACCATCAGGCAGCAGAGCCACTTTAGTTTTCCCATCTTCACCAGTCCCTCCAAGGAAGCACCCACTAATCAGGATGCTAAGGGATTGGGTTAGATTGTTTTCTTCACCAGGGTTGAGACGAAAAGCTCTAAATTGCTTAACCCCTTTGTTGCTGGGCTTCACCACAGATCCCTACCTTAGTCCAGGGTCCCTGTGAAGGTAACCGGGCTTCTTGCTGAGGAAAATCTTTAATGAGCTTACAACGACTCTGGTGGATCCAAGTGTCTCTCTACTGGATCTTCAAAGCGGTGTCTTGTTATTGGACTTCTGTGCAAGTCACGGATTGTGCATAATGAACACCATGTTCAGGCATAAGGATGTCCATCGTTGCACCTGGTACCAGGACACCCTAGGCTGAAGGTCGATGATCGAGTTTGTTGTGGTATCTTCTGATCTTCGGCCACATGTCCTGGACACTCGGGTGAAGAGAGGGGCGGAGCTGTCCACTGACCACCACCTGGTGGTGAGCTGGATACACTGGAAGAAAAGGAAGCCTGAAAGACTGGGAACATCTGGTGGAACCCTCGGTCAGGGACATGTTCAACTCCCACCTCCGGGAGAGTTTCTCTCAGGTTCCGAGGGAGGTTGGAGACATGGAGTCTGAATGGGCTGTGTTCTCTGCCTCTATTGTCGATGCGGCTGCCCGTAGCTGTGGTCGTAAGGTTTGCGGTGCCTGTCGTGGTGGCAATCCCCGAACCCAGTGGTGGACACCGATAGTAAGGGATGCTGTCAAGCTGAAGAAGGAGTCCTATCAAGCTTGGCTGGCTTGTGGTACTCCTGAAGCAGCAAGCAGGTACTGTAAGGCCAAGAGTGTTGCAGCCCTCGCGGTTAAAGAGGCTATATCTCGGGCCTGGAAGGAGTTCGGAGAGGCCATGGAAAAAGACAGCCTCAAAGCGATTCTGGCAAACTGTCCGGCGACTCCGGAGGGAAAAGCAGTGCTTCGCTAACACTGTTTTCAGTGGGAGTGGGGAGCTGCTGACCTTGAAGGAGGATATTGTCGGGCAGTGGAAGGAATACTTTCAGGATCTCCTCAACCTGACAGACACGCCCTCCGTGGGGGAAGAAGAGACAGGGTGCTTGGAGCTGGATTCGCTCATCACCCAGGCTTAAGTCACCAAGGTGGTCAAAAAACTCCACAGTAACAAGGCTTTCGGGCTGGACGAGATCCGTCCTGAGTATCTTAAAGCTCTCGATGTTGTCGGGCTATCATGGCTGACACGTCTCTTCAACATCGCGTGGAGGTTGGGGACAGTTCCCCTGGATTGGCAGACTGGGGTGGTGGTTTCCCTCCACAAGAAGGGGGACCGGAGGGTGTGTTCCAACTATCAGGGAATCACACTTCTCAGCCTCCCCGTAAAAGGCCTATACCAGGGTGCTGGAGAGAAGAGTCCGGCTGATTGTTGAACCTCGGCTGGATGAGGAGCAGTGTAGTTTTCGTCCTGGCCGTGGAACAGTGGACCAGCTCTACACCCTCTGCAGGGTTCTTGAGGGTTCATGGGAGTTTGCCCAACCAGTCCACATGTGTTTTGTGGACTTGGAGAAGGCATTCGACTGTGTCCCTCGTTCTGCCCTGTGGGGGCTGTTCCAGGAGTATGGAGTCGGGGGCCCTTTATTAGGGGCCATCCATTGTCTGTACAAGCGGAGCAGCAGTCTGGTTCGCATTGCCGGCATTAAGTCAGACCTGTTCCCAGTGCATGTTGGACTCCGACAGGGCTGCCCTCTGTCACTGGTCCTGTTCATAACTTTTATGGACAGGATTTCTATGCGCAGTCAAGGACCGGAGGGGGTCTGGTTTGGGGACCAGCGGATCTCGTCCCTGCTTTTTGCAGACGACATAGTTCAGCTGGCCCCCCCCTGCCAAGAGATACAGCATGCGCTGGGGCGATTTGCAGCAGAGTGTGAAGCGGCCGGGATGAGAATCAGCTCTTCCAAGTCCTAAGCCATGGTTCTTGACCGGAAAATGGTGGCTTGTCCCCTTCAGGTTGGAGGAGAGTCCCTGCCTTAAGTGGAGGAGTTCAAGTATCTTTGGATCCTGTTCACGAGTGAGGGAAGAATGGAGCAGGAGATCGATAGACGGATCGGTGCAGTGCAATAAAGCGGACGCTGCATCGGTCTGTCGTGGAGAAGAGAGAGCTGAGCGAAAAGGCAAAGCTCTCAATTTACCGGTCAGTCTATGTTCCTACCCTCACCTATGGTCATGAAATCTGGATCATGACCGAAAGAACGAAATCTCGGATACAAGCGACTGAAATGAGCTTTCTCTGCAGGGTGGCTGGGCTCTCCCTTAGAGATAGGGTGAGGAGCTTGGTCATTCGGGAGAGGCTCAGTGTGGAGCCGGTTCTTCTCCACATCGAGAGGAGTCAGTTGAGGTGGCTCGGACATTTTTTTTTCGGATGCCCCCTGGACGCCTCCCTCGGGAGGTGTTCCAGGCACGTCCCACCGGGAGGAGGCCCAGGGGACGACCCAGGACATGCTGGAGAGACTATGTCTCTCGGCTGGCCTGGGAGCGTCTAGGGCTTCCCCCAACAGAGCTGGAGTAGGTGTATGCGGAGAGGGAAGTCTGGGAGTCTCTGCTTAGTCTGCTGCCCCCGCGACCTGGTCCAGGATTAAGCGGGAGACGAGGAGTACAAGTACGGGTTCCTCAAGGCTCCATTTTGGGGCACCTCCTATTCAATATCTAAATGCTCATGTTGGCTCAGATTATAGATAACAACAAGATCAGTTACCATAACTATGCAGACAACACACAGCTTTACATCCCGATGTCACCAGGTGGCTATGAACCCATCAGAACGTTGGTTAGATGTTTTAAAGAGGAGAGAGAAGAGGAGTAGTGGCCTAGTGTTTAGGGCATAGAGCTTGGAATCCTGAGGTTCTGAGTTCAAGCCCCACTGCCACAGACTGTCATTTTGGAACACTGAGCAAGACTCTTAACCCCACACTGCTTGCTCCCAGGGTGCCGCACAATGGCAGCCCACTGCTCCCTAAGGGGAAGGGTTAAATACAGAGGTGAATTTCTCCAATGTGGGATCAATAAAGTTTAATTAAAAAAGATCAATATGTAGATGTACCATACATTTCTACAACTGAATAAAAACTAAACTGAGGATATATTTTTAGATCCAGATCCAGAGTTAGTTCACAGCTTCAGCTACTACAGCTAGAAAACACTGATTAAGGCTGACATCTTAATGTCATGATGGACTCAGACCAGAACCTTCAGAGCCTCATAAAGGCCGTTACTAAGTCAGCCTTTTATCACCTGGAGAACATCTCCAGGATTAAAGGACTAATGTCCAAGAAGGATCTAGAAAAACTCACTCATGTATTTATCTTTAGTAGAATGGATCACTCCAACAGTGTCCAACTTTTATCTCCTCTTTCTTACATCTTTTTTTCATTATTTTTCTGTTTTTCCTTTCCTGTTCTACTTACATTGCAGTTTCCATATAATCTGTAAAACTCCCTGCATGAATTATACTAAAGCTATTTATATGCATAAAACAAGGGGAACACTATGGCGATAGCCGTACTGCTCAACTTGTGAAAGTAAAATCTGTTGGGCTCTTTTTGGCATCAAGACAATTATTCTTATTGCCACATTGCCAGACAAGACATTGTAAATAAAAAAGAAAAAAAAAAGAGATTGAACAAACAGATTCTGCAGAGTGGGAGAATAGAAATAGAATGAAGCAGAATGAGGAAAAAGGGGTCTCTATGTCCTCCAGCAGTCTAAGCCTATAGCAGCATAACTACAGAGATAGCTCAGGATAACCTGAGCCACTCTAACTCTCAGCTTTATCAAAAAGGAAAGTTTTTGATCAGCCACATATAGATTGTAGGGATGGAAGAGCCAGACTGCTGAGAGTGAAGCATCACTGTGGAGCAAAAGGGCAGACTCAGAGTTAAGCTTGTGCATTTCTATAGAAGCTTAGCTGGAATAGCAGTGTTTGTCAGAGTTCCTCTCGCAGTACCGGATGATTGCAGCTTATTTTCACCTTTGCCGCTGCTGCCATGGTCCATCTGTGGTTTTGCAGAATGTGCAGTGTTGCACGCCAGCTGGGCGGCATGACCAAACAGGAAGCAGCACCATGGCTGATGCTGCTTTGCAGCTTACAGCACAATGATGGATTTTAAACATCTGAGAGACCACCCGCTAGCATTTTTATTTATTTATAAAACTCACAGCCATAACTCATCAAGTTTTTCTCATCAAAGATCCACGTTTAGCTCATCGGTTCTCGTTATCGTCATGAAAAAAAGGGGTGTTGACGAAAATAACGCTGGCCTCGAACTAAAAAGATGAAGCCTGCTTGAAATTTCACAACTGCTCACATCTTGAGAAATTTACTTAAGATCTAAAAAGTAGGTTTTCCAGATGAGGTAAAAGCTGAAATCCAAGAATATTTCTAAAGTCCTGACCTTGTTGATGCCCCTCCCCCCCAGACTTAATGACTTTCATGACTGTTGAAGTCTCAAATATTACAACTGGAAACTAAACCTGAAGAAAACTTTTTAAATAGGAGAGAAGATGTCCTTAAAACAGATTTCTATGAACCTTTTGGCTTTTCACTCTTTTTAAGGGCCTCAAGTGAACAAAAACATTATTACATGCAAACGAGTTAAAAATGTGTAACTGTTTAGATCTACCTTCTTTTTCTAGATAAACAGTACAGAGCTGGTTGTAAAAGAAATTTGTCACAAAATCTGATGCTACATTATTCAAAAATGTTACAAATTCAATTTGAGTTGAATAAATGCCACTGAGAATATTTGAAAGTATATTATATATATAAATAGGGCACTGATACCATTTTGAGAACCAAAAGTTTATTCAACTATTGTCACCCATTCCAGGTAAAAAGTTCTACTGGATTCACTTTGTATTAGTCTTTTTCCTGCTTCACTAAGGTAGGCAGCAGCTTGACAAAGCCATGATGGCAATTATTTTACATCCTAGTAGTATGCAGTTCTTCATATATACACACACATCAATTTCAAACAGATGGTATCGGTATCGGCCGATACTGCACAGCCAGGTATCAGGCATCAATTTCTGGGCCAAAAAATGATATTGGTGCAACACTAATTTTAATGTAAGTAGAGTTTCTGCAAAGTGAAATATAGAACCAGTATTAGAGTAGTAGGGTACGGCGTGTTGGAGCTTCACTGCTGTTTTTGACTAAGCTGTCTCAGTGAGGAACTCTAGACGTCTACAATGAAAGTCAGACATTTAATTTAAAACATGCAGCAACAGCAGCTTCACTGGTGAACAGAGATGTAAATGAAATAAGATAAAGCTGTCTGAAAAGAAGAGTTGAGATGAAGGTTTTTAGATATTTTATCTTTAGTTTGAGAGGAAGTTAATAAAATGAAAGAAAACTCTAAGGACTCCTTTATTACGGTTTAACTTTTGTGTTAAATATGAATCTCCTCATGTCTTGATGGCAGAGTATGTACTGAAATCTGAACTTTGGATCGTCCTCTTCCTTTTCGTCCTCTGTGATGGTGGATGGATTTCCAGGGCAGCATAACAAACATTTTCATCCTAGGAATTAATATTGAGAATCATCATTTTTAAAAGTTTAACACAGAGATTATTTTTATAAAACAAGAAAAAATAAAAAATATCTGTTCTGTTGTTTGTTACCTGGGCTCCTTCTCTTTGCCTTGAAATGTCACATGTCTTATTTTCACCTTCATTGTTTGCTGCAGGTATAAAAGATTTTTTTAATATAAATAAATAAAAATATTGGTTTCATAATTCCTAATGTCAAAAATCATCTTCAGCACCTTTCTTCAGGCAAAGCAGGTAGACCAGCAGTGAGGAGAACAGAGCTGAGAGCAGAGAAACAGCAGGACAGACAGAGAACAGCAGCTTCCAGCACAAACCGCACTCCTCCACTGGCCTGGAAATGTTCTGATGCAGGAAACCAGACCCTGCATCTAAAAAGAGAGACACATTTAGGAAAAACTCAAATTCACATTTCATTAAAATATTTTGGAATGGTAAATTATATTAAAAAAAAATCTTAATTTATTGTAGATTTTTTCAGCAGCTAAACAGATTGTTGTAGCCTGTAGTTTTAAGACACATAATTATTTCTTAATCACCTTTTGTGATTAAGAATGGATGTCATTAGCTTATTTATCTTGATATACTGTATTAACCTGGATATACTGTATATATATTGTTTATTGTTTATTCCTAATGCACCTTTTCCTCCTTGTTTGCACCCTCTTTGACTTCTATGCCAACATGTGACAAGGGAATTTCTCCGCTGTGAGATCAATAAAGCTCATCTCTAATCTCTCTCTCTAAACATAATAATCGACAGGAATGGGAACTATAATCTCACAGGACCTAAAGTGGGAGCTGAACATCGACTCCCTCACCAAGAAAGCCCAGCAGAGGATGTATTTCTTGTGGCAGCAGAAAAAATTCAACCTGCCAAGGACAATGATGGTGCACTTCTACTCCTCCACCATTGAGTCCATCCTCACCTCCTCCATTATCATCTTGTATGCTGGTGCCACCGCCAAGAACAAGAGCATGTCATCTGGTCTGCAGAGAAGGTGATTGGTTGCAATCTTCCATTTCTCCAGGATCTACCCCTCCATGGCTCTGAGGCGTGCAGGGAAGATAGTGGCTGATCTATTTCAGTCACTTCCCTCTGGCAGGAGGCTGCGGTCCCTCAGGACCAAAATCTCATGGCACAAGAACAGTTTCTATCCATCCGCTACCAGCCTTATCAACAAGTCCCAGAAACCCCAGCGACACTGACACTGCCTCTCTCGCTCCTCCGTTCTGCAACGTGTCCAGACCTCACGTTAACCTCGCGTAACCTTAAAGTGTAGTCTACTGTGTATATAGTACATAGCTATGTACTACATATATTGCATATAGTATATTGTATGTTTTATATTGTGTATAAATATAGACTCTGTATTCTGTATATATTCATCTAATTTATCTGCACCATCAACAAAAAAGTCAAATTCCCTTTAAGAGCAAATCTACTTTGCAAAGAAATTCTATTTGTAAAGAAATGTAGGATAATTTTTCTCAAACCCCAAAACACTACTTTATAAATGCATTCAATATATTGTGAACTGTTACTTATTTGATTATTGTAACTGATTGACAGGTTACTTCAGTTACTATTTTATGTTTTTTTTTCTTTTTGCCAGGTCTCTGCTGAAAAAGAGGTTGTTAAACTTAATGGTTATTATCTCAGGTCAATAAAGGTCAAATGATAAAGTGGTTAAAAGAACATTCATCTGTTTAACCAAATAATTAGAAGATTCTTCAAAAGTTTCCTGTAGTGAGCTTTTTAAAATACATTTTTAGATGAATCGACTCGTTAACATCTTGATGTTTCATCTTTTTCCAATTCAGCTCCACATTAATGTAAAACAATTTGGTCAAACTTCTGTAAAATGATTTTCCTTCTAGAAGCCCTGATAAAATTAGAAAGGAGAACTTACGGAGTTCGATCCTTGTGGTGATGTTTCCGTAGACGTAGACATTTTCAATCCCCTTTGGTTCAATTGTTCCACAGTAATAAAGTCCTTCATCAGAATCAGTGACATTTATGATCAGCAGGTCATACGTGTTGGATAACTGGTTCTTTAAAAATGTAAAACGAGGATGTCCTTTTTCCAAAATGTTGTCTTTGTTAATTGTCTTCACCTCAAGTGTGGGTTGGTGTTGATGGGAGCAGTTTCTAAACCAGACTATATATACTCCAGTGGACGACCTGCAGTCACAATAGAGGGTGATGTTGTCTCCAGGTCGAACAATCGTCTCCAGCATTGAAGCAGAAATGGAGCAGAGATTCCAGGAGAAAATTCCTGAAACAGAAAGACGGTGAAGAAAGAACATGAATATTGTTCCAGGATTAAAGCTCCGACATTCAGGAGATCTAAACTTTAAATATAGCCAAGTTTAGTTTTTATACAGATCATGGTCATAATTATTTATATGTTGGTAAATCTAAAAATTACCAAAGAAAACGACCAGAATCATCTGCCTTTCATCCATGGCGACGCTGATCTGGATCTAAGTGACAGTTTCACAGGTTTTGTACGTTAAAGATATGATGCAGAGTTTTCCGTTAAAGGAGATGTAGAAGCTGATTGGCTGCTGGAATGGAACATTTTATTCTGAGGTTTTTTGGGCTGGCTTAGATTCGTTATGTGAGTTTGGTTGGTGTTTAATATGATGCATCTTTGAGAAAAATAACACTGAGCTGAATGGATGAACTGATGAAATTAATTCTGAATCAGACCAAACACTTTATTTAATCGCCTTCATAAAAAAGTTTTAATTCAGTTCAATTCAGTTTATTTCTATAGCACCTATTCACATAATGTCATCTCAAGGTTCTTTGCAGAGACAATTCAACCAGATTATCCAGTCAGATTGGTTCAAAGATTTCTATCTAAGAAAAACCAGTTGATTACATCGACTCATTGACTCAAATACAATCCCTCACACTAAGCATGCTTGTAGCGACAGTGGAGAGGAAAAACTCCCTTTTAACAGGAAGAAACCTGCAGCAGAACCAGGCTCACTGTGAGCGGCCATCTGCCGAGGCCGACTGGGGTTCAAGGAGACACAAGCAGACTTAGAAAAAAAAAGCTTTTACACAAAAGGCAACTGTCAACAAGCTCCACAGGCGGCCCCGTCCAGGAAACACACAGCCAGGCAGATGAGCTCCAGCTCCCATGTCAGAGGATGAATAGAGCACATCCAGTTAGTCACAGTCAAAGAAACAGGACTACACTGGAAAACAGGCCAAGCTCCAACATCTAGAAACAAAGGTGTTGATGGCAGCAGCACAGCTGATATTTCTCTCCAGGATGGAGTCACAGTCAAACAGGAACAGACCAGATCAAGCTACTATGAGAAAAAGCAGAGAGAGTAGAACGTTAGAGATTGAACTAACAGATTCTGCAGAGTGGGAGAATAGAGATAGAATGAAGCAGAATGATGAAAAAGGCGTCCCTATGTCCTCCAGCAGTCTAAGCCTATAGCAGCATAAGTATAGAGATAGCTCAGGATAACCTGAGCCACTCTAACTAGAAGCTTTATCAAAAAGGAAAGTTTTAAGCCTAGCCTTAAAAGTAGACAGGGTGTCTGCCTCACGGACCAAAACTGGTAGTTGGTTCCACAGGAGAGGAGCCTGATAACTAAAAGATCTGCCTCCCATTCTACTTCCCTCTTAGCCAACTGAATTCACAGGACCCCTCCCGGAGGTGTGCCTTGGCCCCCGTGCGGAGATTTCATTCTCTTTGCATGAAGCTGCCCAGGGGTTCAGACTGGAAGAGACAAAACCATGGAACCAGTCCCAGAGGCGCAGATCTCCATAAGGACCAAGGATAAGTCATGATGATTGACATTTCAGAACCGAACTGCTGCAAAATATACTTTTTGCAACATATTTCACTGGAGGAGGAAGTCTTATGAAGATCCCTTTTTGTGAGCCGCATGGGACAAAGGACAACCTCCTCGTCGTTTGCTGTGAGTCTGCCCTGCTAAGCTGCTGCTGGATGAAATTCAACCTTCCAAAATGGACATGGACAAAAGATTTTTAGCTCTGGCACAATTAGGGACAGAACAAATAACATGTCTTTTGATGATTTTGATCATTTTATATGTTTACTGATGAGTAAAGTGAGGCTAACAGGATGGCCTGCATGCTACGCTATGCTACAGTAATATGTTCTGAGCTGTGGTCGAAGCTTAGACAAGCTTTATTTCACTAAGAGTTAAACATTAGTGTTCATGTTTTCCTCATATGTTCATAACATTTCGAATATCAAGTATGACCAAGAGTCATTGTTGGAATAATTATGTATAAGATACTTAATGTTTGTTCTTATGATGTATAATGTGTGACATATTACTGTTCCAGAGAGGTGTTGCACAAGCAGTATAGGTCAGCTATCAGGAAGTATTGCTCAAGCTTAACGAAACCAGGAGGTTCTCGGACCATTTGACCGCAAGACATTTAAATGCAAATTGACCTGTTCACTGAGGCTGCAAATTGAATTGTATTTCTTGTTTCCTATTCCTTTAGCGCAACCTCAGCTTGTGTAACTAGGGTCCCCCCGCTCTGACTTTAATAAATAGCGAGGAGAAAGCTGAAGACCGGCAGAGTGGGTTGGAGATTTGTAAACTCTGCAGTCTCTTCCTACTCTCTCGTGAGAGTAAAACTAAATGAATTGTCTCTGTGCCTTCTTTCTTCCCCTGTATGTATGTATGATGTTTTAGGTGCTTAGACCTGACATTAAATTGGTCCTTCGAGCCGGATACCAAGATACCTGACGATATCTAGGCACGTGGGTGAAATCCAGTAAGTCTGCGGCCGCAGCAGGACTGATAGGTCCTTCAGACCCTTTCATGGGACTGGGTTTCATCCCGTCCCCTGGGAATCTGAAGGTTGACGGTGATCCGAGGGAGAAAGAGACACAGAGAGGGGCGGCGGAGTCTTGTCAAATCCGAAAGTAGGTTTTCATTAAAACGGAGTGAGCCTGTGTGTAAAAAAGCCCTGAGGTATTCTAGATTCTACTCAGGCAGTAAAATACAGCAATAACATCCTAAATGGACAACAGACCCCCGGAAGTGTCTGTGGAAAATAGGAGTTTTGCGTCTATATTGGTAAAAGAATAAAGTAGGCCTTAAAAGGAGTGACTGTGTGAGAGTGTGTGAGGAAACAATTGAACCTTTAGGTTCCGTTGTTTGATACCAAAACAGCAGGAGTAAATACAGTACAGCTCTTGTGGATGCAGAGGCAAGAATTTCTTACCTGAAAAGGTAGAAGAAGAAATTACCACAACAGTTCTTTGGTACTGTCCTGCTGAATAAACATCCAGTGCTTAGAATACCCTGGGTAATTGTACTGGACTAAATTCTTTAAAACTGGTAAAGGTCAAAGTAAAATCAGAGATAATTTAAAATCTATGATTGGAAGTTTGTAGAAGTGCAAGATTCAACAAAAATAATAAAGATTTAAATACATAGAATAATAACTATGGGTCTGAGGGACGCCTCAATTCCCAAAAAATTAACAGAACTTAGTTAATTAACTTAACTTAATTAACAGGCAGTGGACCAGCCACCCTCCAGACAGCCTTCCTTAAGAGCCTGCTTGGTCTCCAACAATATTAGGTTCAAAACAAAAAAAAAGAGCCCGCCAGAAAACTACTTTAGTCATGTAAACTATGGTAGCGACTGAAAAAGATAGACCACCACCATATAATCCCTTAACCCCCCTAGGCAAATTGCCCAATTTGTGTCCAGACTTGGATGAACTGAGTAAATCATTCTTCCTTTATCTACAGGCCAGAAGCAGCCTAGAAGTTTTCTACAGGAGGGCGGATCATAGATATTTAGGGTCCATAAAATAAAAAACAGGAGAAAACATGTATGAGTTCAACATACGTTTTGAAAAATAATATGGATTTTACAGTGGTATGCCATATGCTGATGGAGATGAAACATCATACCAGCAGCAACTAAAAAATATGTTAATGGGAGGTTTCCAGCCACATATCTCCACGTGGGTTAAAAAACATTTAATCACACTGTCAACGTCTAATGTAACCAAAGTAATGGAATATGCTCGTCACGCTGGAAAAACATGCTAAAAGGGGAGGTGTTGTGTCTGGAAGGGGGGCTGAAATATTCTGGTCCGATTCTATATGTGACCCAGAAGAATTATTTCTTTCCAAGCCACTGGACCCCTTCGAAGGCGTCCAGGAGGTTTCCGAGGAGGCAGGGGCGGTCCTAGGGGCTGAGGGGGCTTTCAGCCCAGACCAGTAAAAGCAGACCAGGAATGCTGGAATATTGGGTCACCCGACCATTGGTATAGGGAGTCTCCCGATCAGATACAACCACCTCATCACCGGGACAGGGGAAGAGTCCGCAGGGGCGGTTCTTCATCTGAGGTGCTAGAGCACAGGCGGATCCTGAGCCTTTAAAAACAGTATGTGTGTATGGAGCATGGGAGCTATTAAATGCATTAAAAGAAAAAAACAAAACATAAATAGTACTTACAATTAATGGACAGCCAGTTACTTTTTTATGTGATTCAGGAGTCTGTAAACCTTATATTAAAGATAATGAAGGACTAAAAGCATCTAAAATGCCCAATTTTGTACAATCAGCAAATGGTCAAATATCCCAAGAATGGATGTCAAGGGCAATAAAAATAAAAGACCTTCAAACAGGAAAAAGGTTGCATGCTCCTGTAGTAATGTTACCAACTCACCCCATTAATCTGTTAGGATGGACTTGATGGAAAAATTTGGCAATTTACCCCAAGCATGGGGGCATGGAGGCTGTACATGTAGAACCTGTAATGGCGTTGCAACAAAATTCTCTTGTATTTAATGCACTATGCTTACCGTCTCTACTCCAACTGAAAGAGAAAGCGAACTTATGCAAAATGCTTGAAGCACTTTGCCAGATTCACAAGATGAAACTCTGTTAGTTTATCTATAGACCACTATGAATGTGTGCTTAACCCCAGATGAAAAGTTTCTGAAGCAGGAAATTGTGATCATGACTACACAAAATATGTACACAGATGGGAGTTCGCTCACAGCAGTTACTGTTATGCTGTTATGTTCTACACAGATGTAGGGAAATTACCGCTTACCATGGGTACATCATTTGTCATTGTTTGAGATCAATGAAGCACAGTGGAGAGACACAGGCCTGCTTTTAAAAGGTGCAGAAAGCACATCTGATTTCCACCCATGTCCGCACAAACCAGGCTGGCTCTATAGCCAAAGCACAGAACTATGGAAACAGCCTTATAAAATTCTGTTCGATGCAGAAGCTTGGGTCCAAGATTTAGCATGAGATAAAATAATTCAGCATTCTTTGCTCTCACATTCTGATGAAAATGATTTAAAAGATATCCCAAATACTTTGTGGTCTACAGGACAAACTGATGTAGGACTATTGACAACTATAGAACCAGTTCAAATAGTTCCTAAATCGCTATACAGACTGCGGATAAAACATAATCGGCTAAAGCAGAGGAAGGTATAAAGCCAGTTAAAAAAATGTATTGGATGTAGAAACAAGTCTGTTTCTTGGGCCATGTTATTTCAGAAGAAGGTGAAAAGATACAGGAAGAGTGAAAAACTGCAATAGCAAGTGAGCGTAAGCTAGTAACTACAGGACAAATAATTTCTTTTTTAGAATTGTGCAAATATTGCAGAACTGTAATTCCACATTATGCAGACAAAACTCAGCTTCTCTTAAACCTTATTTATGACACACCAATTGCTATGTCAGAGACAATCCAGTGCACCCCGAAAGCAGTTCATAGAACTCAATGCAGAGCTCAATTATCAAAAACCATTGATCCAAACAGTCAACTGTACAGCTGGTTTTATGACCTCTGTGTTGTTACAGCCTCATGGTGATAAGCTCAAACCTGTAGTGTACTACTCTAAAGGGTTAAAGGGGACCCCAGGGGAAGCAGCAGCTGTTTTGAGCCATGGACCCTATCATGTCTCAACAGGAGGGATGGTAAAAGCAACATTTTACAGAAGAATTTTGTAAAGCCTGTACAGTTCGTGTTAGACCAGGCATCCCCAAACTCGGCCCTCAAGGCCCCCTGTCCTGCAGGTTTTAGAGGTTTCTCTGCTTCAGCACAGCTGGTTATAATGATTGCAGTAGACCAAAAGCCTGTTAATCAGCTTTCAATTAAAATCAGCCTGTGTTAGACATAATCCTCAAGCTAATATAAGACCAAAACTAGGACATTTTCCAGAACTAGAGGGAGTTTTGAAGTGATGCGTATGGATTTTATTGAACTAACAAGAAGTGACCCTTACAAATACTGTTTACTAATGATTGCTTCATTTTCAAAATGGGTTGAAATAGTCCCAGCAAAGCATGCAGATGCATTGACAGTAACTAAAGCTATATGCAAAGTTTCCATTCCAAACTTTGGAATCCCACAGAAAATTTACAGTGACAATGGTCCACATTTTGTGAATCAGGTGATTCGATAAATGGCATGCAGGTTACAAATAACCTTAAAGAATCACTGTGTTTATCATCCACAAAGTACAGGAATTGTGGAAAGAACAAATGGGACAGTTTAAATCTAGGCTTAAAAAGTTTATGAAAGAAACAAAAAGGCCATGGCCAGAATGCCTCTACTTAGTAAAACTGTACTATTGTACTACTGTTGAAATAATACATGTTAGACCATACAAATTACTGTTGTTCACAACACAAACCCCATCTAAGGAGGAAAAAAAGACACTAGCAGACTACATCACAGAGAAATGTTGCAGTCTAAAGAAGTGTCCTATGCAAATTCACTGCCGGAAAGATCTTTATCTCCACAGGATCCACAAGCAGTGACACCAGGGACTGGACTGGGTGTTCATCAGTCATCAGAGGGAAGAACTGGGCGAGTCCAAGGTGGAAATTACCATTCCAAGTGCTCCTGATCACTCCAAAATCTGTGAAGATTGCTGAAAGACCATACTGGATTCACCTCAGCCACTGCAAGTTACAGAGAGTGTTAAAAACCTAAGGTTGGAGCAGTGGGGAAGTCCGACTACAAAGGGGTTTGGTTTTTTAGGGCCACTCGTCTCAACGTCGGTGAAGAAATTAACTGATCCCTGTTCTTTAGAGTCCTGGGTAAAATTAACATCTCTGCTAACCTAGCAAAAATGGGGTTCCCATGGAGATGGGACTTCTTTTACGTTGTTGCTGTTGTGTGCAATATCTGTTTCAGTCCAGAGCCGTACCAGATGAACAAAAACTGGTTGATCAGGTTGCTGCAGGATTTGAATCAACAATTTGCCGGTGGTGTACCATTAACAAAAATGTAGACAGAATTAATTATATACATTATAATGTTCAGAAATTAGGTAACTGGACTCAAAGTGGTTTTGAAGCTGTACATGGACAACTGGCTGTGACTTCTCTCATGGCTTACCAAAACAGAATAGCATTAGATATGTCATTAGCACAAAATGCTAAAACCAAAACTTTGGTGAGCAATGCTGCACTTTCATCCCCAATAACACGGCCTCCAATGGCAGGTTAACCATTGCCCTGGAAGGGCTCCGGTCACTGAATGTAAACTGAAAGAGCATTCTGGCGTGGACACATCCATGTGGGACTCGTGGTTGGACGCCTTTGGCAAGTACCGCACCCTGGTGTCCTCTGTCCTGGTGTCCATAGCTGTGTTTGCCGCCATCTTGACCCTCTGTAGTTGCTGCCTTATCCCCTGCTTTCGAGGCCTTTTAAAGACTAATCTCCACTGCCATTTCCTCTCCACAGCAGCAGCTTCAGATGTATCCGCTCTTTGCCCACACAGACTCTGCAGGTGATGATGATGATCGGAATGTGGAACGGTTTTTTGCCCACCATGAGTGAACTTGTAGCTCCTCCACATGTAAGTGAAGATATCTACATTATAGTATGAGCTGATGGTCGAAAATCATCTTTGAAGTGACTACTTAGTGATATCTGTATTACTTGGATCAACTGAGATTATACACCATAAACAGGGGGGAAATGTTGGAATGATTATGTATAAGATACTTAATGTTTGTTCTTATGATGTATACTGTGTGACATATTACTGTTCCAGAGAGGTGTTGCACAAGCAGTATAGGTCAACTATCAGGTGTTAGGATCCTTAGGCTTGCCCTCCAGAGGGCGCCGAGGATCCTCTTCTGCTCTGTGTTTTTCCTTAGGGTTGGAGTTACTGTGGGGATCTGGAGACTATCCTCTGTCTCCAGCAGAGTGCGCCGTGGGTCTTCTGGAGCTGGAACCTTCCTGCACACCTTTTGCTAATCCTCTCATCAGAAGACCTCTCCTATATAAGCTGACTTCAGACCTTGCCTCAACGCTGCAGTGTTGATCTTAGTTGGTTAGCAACCTGAGCCTCTGTTACTGGAAGAATCTTGGTTATCTCTAATGTGAGATCAGATTCTAACTCTTCCTTGCTTCTGCCTCACAGGAATCCTGTCTCTTCGTGAAGCTCTGGATGAGCTTAACCTCCTGTTTCCTCGTGAAGCTCTGGATGAGCTTAACCTCCTGTCTCCTCGTGAAGCTCTGGATGAGCTTAACCTCCTGTCTCCTCGTGAAGCTCTGGATGAGCTTAACCTCCTGTCTCCTCGTGAAGCTCTGGGTGAGCTTAACCTCCTGTCTCCTCGTGAAGCTCTGGGTGAGCTTAACCTCCTGTCTCCTCGTGGAGCTCTGGAAGAGCTGCCTCACAGGCAACCTGTCTCTGGCCTGCAGCTCTGGGAGAGCAGCATCACAGGACACCTGTCTCTAGCCTGAAGTTCTAGGTGAACTTAACCTGCTATCTGCCCTGGTGAGCCAACCTGAAGATTCCCATGTGAATTTAACCTGAAGACTTCTATGTGGATATTCCCTGTCGTTCTCTGCAGTGAGCTGGAAGCTAAAATCTAGGTCTGCCATGCTAAGCCTTAAGCTAGATGCCTAGCCACTCATGAACTCAGCTAACCAACAGTCTCCAGTCCCAGTCAAGACTCCAGTGAACCAGCCCCTGACCAATTCCAGTTCCCGTGCTTTACCGTGTGTTTTTGAACTGTTATTAAACATTTTGAACTTTTTCCCTGCCTCCTCCGTGTGTGTTCTGCATCTTGGGCTTGCCTCCGTTTACCCATCATGACATCAGGAAGTATTGCTCAAGCTTAACGAAACCAGGAGGTTCTCAGACCATTTGACCGGAAGACATTTAAATGCAAATTTACCTGTTCACTGAGGCTGTAAATTGAATTGTTTCCTATTGCTTAAGTGCAACCTCAGCTTGTGTAGCTAGGGATCCCCCCCCCCTCTGACTTTAATAAATAGTGAGGAGAAAGCTGAAGACCAGCAGAGTGGGTTGGAGATTTGTAAACTCTGCAGTCTCTTCCTACTCTCTTCATGACTAAAACTAAATGAATTGTCTCTGTGCCTTCTTTCTTTCCCTGTATGTATGCATGATGTTTTAAATGCTTAGACCTGACAGTCATTTAATGGAATCCTCATGTCTATTCACTGCCACCTATTTCAAAGAGGGTAAAGAGTCATTTAACTAAAGGTTACTGGTTCCTGATTAAGCAAATCATTTAATAAAACATTATTTGGCCAAATAATTTTTTACTCACCTCATGGATTTGCATTGTAAATTGGTGTGAAGACATTCAAATTTCTCTAAATTAGTGAAAAGATAATTTGATCATATCCCAAATTCTTTCAGTTAAGCTTTGGTTTCCAAACACAAGATCCATCTTATATCAAGGAGCTCGAAACCTTGGATCCAATATTCAGACAGACAGAGCTGGAGAAGTTTAACAGACTTTATTTGGAAGCAGCGTGAAAACGGCGCGTCAGCAGGGTCGGATTTCACGGATCCTCTGTGGAAACAGAAACTCAGGTCAGTGACTATGAATGGATGGCTGGTGGTAGTTTAGAGCTAAAGTCACTGACCTGGTTCAGAGTTCAGTCCGATCACTGAAGGAGAGGAGGAATCCGAGAAGGGGAAAGGACCTCCGCCGCAGGCGGGAGCGGCCCCCGAAGCGCTGTGAGGAGAGCGGCGCTGAAGCCAAAAGGCGCCGAGGAGCAGGTGTTGCCAGAAAAGGGAGATCCAAGCCGAAGTCGAAACAGAACCAAGTTCGTTAACCAGGAGATCAGAGAGCCGATGAGGTACCGATGAGGGAGTCCAAGCCGTGGTCAGGAAAGCAGTCCAGGTTCGGTAAGCCAGTAGCATCCAACACACAGTCCAGAGCCGAACAGACTAAATGAGCAAACAGGGGCGAAGCAAAACTCGGGATCCACAAGACAGAAACGGGTCATCAAACAGAATAATGAGAACAGTAGTTCGAACGCTAGAGTTACTCTTACTAGAACAGCTAGAATAATCTGGCACTGGAAGCTTGAAACCAAACCGTATATAAAGGGGCTGGAACCAGGTGAGAGGAATAAGAAATGATGAGAACAGGCAGAGCTAAACAGGTGGGTGGAATAAGCAATCAAGCCACCAGTGCCAGGACCATGAAAGAACCCCCCCCTCAAGGGCGGATTCCAGACGCCCCAACAGGCTGATCTGGGTGATTTCTGTGGAAATCCCTGATCAGGTCCTTGTCCAAAATGAAACGGGCTGGGACCCAAGAGCGCTCCTCAGCCCCGTAACCCTCCCAGTCTACCAGATACTGGAGCCCCCTGCCCCTCGGTCTGGACTTTAAGAGACGGTTGACAGTGTAGGTCGGACCCCCATCAATAAAACGTATTGGTGGAGGCGAACTAGAGGTGGGCACAAACAGGCCTGACTCGGGACACATGAAATGTGGGGTGTACCCATAATGAACGAGGAAGGTTAAGGCGGACGGCCACCGGGTTCACCACCTTGGAGATAGAGAAGGGCCCGATAAAACGGGGAGCCAGCTTTTTACTGTCCACCTTCAATGGCAGGTCCTTAGTGGACAGCCAAACCCTTTGACCCACCCGATAAGCGGGCGCAGGAACCCTCCGGCGGTTAGCAGCTTTGGCCTGGCTTACCAGGGATTTAGAAATGGCCCTTCTAGCCCTTCTCCAGGCCCGCTGGCACCTAAGGGCCGAAAGATAGGCCAAAGGAACCTTGGATTCCTTCTCCTGAATGGCGAACACCGGCGGCTGGAAACCAAAAACAATGTAAAAAGGGGACAACCCAGTGGTGCTGGAGGGAGTAGAGTTAACAGCATGCTCGACCCAAGGGAGTTGGCTGGCCCACTTAGCAGGATCAGCTTCACAGGGAATGCGGATCTTTGTTTCTACCTCTTGGTTGGCCCTCTCTGTCTTCCCCCAACCTCCCCCATCTCCTTGGCAGTGGGAAGTTTGGTCAGAGGTACCAGATGAATCATTTTAGAAAACCTATCAACGACAGTGAGGATGACGGTGTTACCTTCAGAGCACGGTAACCCAGTAATGAAATCCATGGAAATGTGAGACCATGGCCGGGATGGGATGGGAAGGGGTCGAAGGTAGCCAGAAGGAGGTCTTTTGGATGACTTAGACTGGTTGCAACTGGGACAGGCTGCCACAAACTCCCGCACGTCTGCAGACAGAGAAGGCCACCAAAACTGAGACCGGACAACACAAATAGTTTTGGACACACCAGGATGACAGAACAAACGGGATGTATGGCAGAAACTTAACACTTTCTGCCTGAGGGCATCAGGGACAAACAATCGGCCACTAGGACATTCGGAGGGAGAGGGTTGGTTGTGGAGGGCCTGCCTAACCTCCCTCTCAATGTCGACCATAGTGACAGAGCACCTTACTGTTTCGGGTAAAACAAATTCCTCAGCACCAACTGAGCTCACATCATCCGCCTCAAACATCCTGGACAAAGCGTCGGGCTTGGCATTCATACAGACCCGGGTCTGTAAGACAAAGAAAAATTGAAACGGCCAAAGAACAGTGCCCACCTCGCCTGTCGGGGATTTAGTCTCTTAGCAGACTTAAGGTACTCCAGATTCTTGTGGTCGGTCCAGACCAGGAAAGGAGTGCCGGCTCCCTCCAGCCAGTGTCTCCACTCCTCCAGAGCCAATTTGACTGCCAGCAATTCTCTGTCCCCGACATCATAGTTTTGTTCAGCTGCTGACAGCTTCTTAGAGAAGAAGGAACAAAGGTGGATCCTTCCATCCCCGGCGTCCTGACTAAGAACAGCCCCTACCCCCGTACTAGAGGCATCCACCTCAACAATAAACTGCCTGTCCGGGTCAGGAGACACAAGAACTGGAGCAGAGGAGAAGGCGGCTTTAAGCCTAAGGAAAGCCCGATCAGCCTGATCGGTCCAATAGAACCTAATCTTGGCTGAGGTGAGGGCGTGGAGGGGTGCAGCTACCTGACTGAAATTTCTAATGAATCTGCGGTAGAAGTTTGCAAAGCCTAGGAACCTTTGTAGTTGCTTCCTATCCTTGGGTAATGGCCATTCTGAAACTGCACGCACCTTTGAGGGGTCCATAGAGATCTGGTCAGGGGAGACTACAAAGCCCAGAAAAGAAATAGTGTCTACATGAAACTCACACTTTTCTGCCTTAACAAATAATTGGTTCTGCAATAAGCGGAGCAGGACGGCTCTAACGTGCTGCCTGTGGGTGTCCAAGTCCCGAGAGTAGATGATAATGTCATCGATGTAGACAAAAACAAAGTGACCTACCATGTCTCCGAGTACCTCATTGACCAGGTTCTGGAAAACCGCTGGTGCATTGGTGAGCCCGAAAGGCATCACGAGGTACTCATAGTGACCGGTGGGGGTGTTGAATGCGGTTTTCCACTCACCACCCTCCCGGATTCTAACCAAATGGTAAGCGTTGCGGAGATCGAGCTTAGTGAAAATCTTAGCTCCCTGAATTTGGTCAAAAGCAGAGTTAATTAGAGGGATGGGGTAGCGATTCTTAACCGTTACGTCATTAAGCCCCCTATAGTCAATGCAAGGCCGAAGAGATCCGTCCTTCTTTCCCACAAAAAAGAACCCCGCGCCAGCAGGGGAGGAGGAGGGACGAATGATTCCTGCTCTAAGAGACTCGGAGATGTACTTCTCCATGGCCTTAGATTCAGGGGCAGACAAGGGTATAACTTGCCCCTGGGAAGGGTGGTCCCAGGCAGTAAATCGATCCCACAATCGAAAGGTCTGTGGGGAGGTAGGGCTGTGGCCCTTCCCTTATTAAACACCTCCTGGAGGTCATGATAATCCTCTGGAACACTGGAAAGGTCAGGAAAAAGCTGAACGCAAACAGGAGCTTGAACAGAAAGAGGACCAGCCTAACACCTCCACTCTCCGCCAATCTATATTGGGGGTATGCTTAGCTAACCAGGTAGAACCTAAGATAACAGGCACATCAGGTGACTCGATAATAAGAAAAGACAAAGTTTCTACATGATTGCCACCCACTACCAGTTCCACAGGTTCAGTTAGGAGAGAGGACTGACTAAGCTGGTGTCCATCCAAGGCTACTACCTTGTGGGAGTCCCGAGCAGGAAGCAGCTTTATGCCGAGTCGTCTGGCCAGGGCCCCATCCATGAACTCGGTATCTGCTCCTGAGTCCAAAAAGGCAGACAAACTATGGCTGCGAGAGGCAACAGACAGAGTCACAGGAAGCAAAAAGTCTGGAGAGGCAGGTAGTCTGGCTCGGCTCAGCAGGATCCTCCCTACTCCTACTGAGCCTGTCCTTTTACTGGGCAGTGACTTGACCAATGGCCCTCTCCGCCACAGTAAAGACAGTGCCGGAGCCTGAGACGACGATCCCTCTTCTCCCTGGAGAGCCGAGCGCGTCCCAGCTGCATAGGTTCCGGTCCAGGAGAACGAGGGGATCCAGAAGTCGATCTGTGAACCTCCCTGCCGGAAGAGGAGGTGAGGTGACGAACCTGGGGGCCCCGCTCTCTGCATCGCTCCTGAAGACGTAGGTCAATCCGGGTGGCGAGCTCCTCCAGCTCCTTTAGAGAGCGAGGATAATCACGGGTGGAGAGCTCGTCCTTAATCCTCTCGCCAAGGCCAGTGATGAAAACGTCCATCAAAGCCTCCTCATTCCACGGGCTCTCTGCTGCCAACAGGTGGAATTCAATAATAAATTCGGATACGGACCGACTTCCCTGCTTGAGAGACAGGAGACCCCTAGAGGCCTCACGGCTGGGAAGAATGGGGCTGAAAACTCTGACTAATTCCTCAGAAAAATCCTGATAAGAGTCACACAGGAAGGAATTATTCTGCCACTCCGACGTCCCCCATAACTTCGCCTTACCAGCCAAAAGTGAAATTACATAAGCCACCTTGGCCCGGTCAGACGGGAACGCAGAGGGCTGTAGCTCGAAATGAATCTCACACTGAGTCAAAAAGGCTCTGCACTGATCAGGTTCTCCCCTAAAAAGCTCTGGGGTAGACAGACGAGGTTCATGAAAAGCTGAAACAGTGGGCGGGGCCGTGGATACGGGCGCGGCTGCTTGGGAAGGATCAGAGGCAGCAGAAGTCTGGCTGCGCAGGTGAGCGAGAATCTCAGTAACCCCGGATTCTAACTGAGTGATTTTCGAATCAACGCCCTCGCGCCAGGATCTGTCTGTCGATGGATCCATAATGGCCAGATTATTCTGTCAAGGAGCTCGAAACCTTGGATCCAATATTCAGACAGACAGAGCTGGAGAAGTTTAACAGACTTTATTTGGAAGCAGCGTGAAAACGGCGCGTCAGCAGGGTCGGATTTCACGGATCCTCTGTGGAAACAGAAACTCAGGTCAGTGACTATGAATGGATGGCTGTTGGTAGTTTAGAGCTAAAGTCACTGACCTGGTTCAGAGTTCAGTCCGATCACTGAAGGAGAGGAGGAATCCGAGAAGGGGAAAGGACCTCCGCCGCAGGCGGGAGCGGCCCCCGAAGCGCTGTGAGGAGAGCGGCGCTGAAGCCAAAAGGCGCCGAGGAGCAGGTGTTGCCAGAAAAGGGAGATCCAAGCCGAAGTCGAAACAGAACCAAATTCGTTAACCAGGAGATCAGAGAGCCGATGAGGTACCGATGAGGGAGTCCAAGCCGTGGTCAGGAAAGCAGTCCAGGTTCGGTAGCATCCAACACACAGTCCAGAGCCGAACAGACTAAATGAGCAAACAGGGGCGAAGCAAAACTCGGGATCCACAAGACAGAAACGGGTCATCAAACAGAATAATGAGAACAGTAGTTCGAACGCTAGAGTTACTCTTACTAGAACAGCTAGAATAATCTGGCACTGGAAGCTTGAAACCAAACCGTATATAAAGGGGCTGGAACCAGGTGAGAGGAATAAGAAATGATGAGAACAGGCAGAGCTAAACAGGTGGGTGGAATAAGCAATCAAGCCACCAGTGCCAGGACCATGACATCTTAACTTTAATATGGTTTTCAACAATGTTCCCCTTCCTCTTTGTACATAGTAATTTAGTTTAGTTGAGTTTCACTAGTTTAAGTTAAGAGTGTTAAACTGAAATAAGTTTGACTTGGAGCTGAATGATTTTTGTTAATAAACTCTTACATTTTGAACAGAAGTTGTGGTGAATTTATTCCATGTATGTATAGAATTAAGAGTTTGACCATGATTTGTGCTCAAATCACTCTTTCATTTATTGTTCTAACACACAGCTAGTAGGGCGTGTGTCATAAACAATATATAACAGCCGAAATAATATCTGATTAAATAAGATATTTACCACCCCTCCCAGGGAGGGTGATAAACATCTTAAAGCATCACAACAGTAGTTTGTTTAGTTTTGTACAATTTAACATTACTGCAGCCAGTTTGTCCTAATCTGTGTCTTTCTAAAGATATTTGTTGATGAACTGTTGTCAGTAAGTTGGAATTTATCTGCAGATTCCGTTTCTAAGCAGAAACACGTATGCAGATGCATGAAGGGGTGTTTGTGGGTTTCCTGTTAGTTTACACAAATACTCTTCCATCTTAAACCTGGTAAAAGGTTTTTCAATCTACTTTTTCATAGCAGTAAAGCAGCTATTATATAAAGAGTTTGCAAAACCAAATGGTGGTAATCATTTTTACAGGCAGTAAAAGCTTCAGTTTAGCTGCAGAGTCTCTCTTTTGAATCATTGGTTTGGTTTCTGCAATGCTACAGGAGCTGCGGTCATTACAAAAAACAAAGAAACAAGGCCACTATAAAATTGAACTTTTATGCAAAATAATTTAGTCCTGGAATATTCAGAAATAATAAAACTATAGAATATCAAGCTTATCAAGCTTTTTCATGAAGTTTTCAGGAGATTTCTCCAGATCATCCAAGCTAAACAAACTCCTAGTACTAGAGCTGTACGGTCAGCTTCAAAACTATATTGAAAGTCACATAAGTGTTTTGTTGGGGAAACATTTAGCGTCATTGCGGTCATGAATGTATGTGAACACAAAGCTGTTAGAATCCTTCGCCCTCTACCTCTTTAAAACAGGAAGCCCACAACGACCGTGAGACATTTCTACCTTTGTGAAGTTAACCCACTGATCCTGCAGAGTTTCACTGTCCAAACCAGCTATAAACATTCAGAGATCACACAATGACCCTAAACTGCAACAAATACTCTGTAACCAAGTGACTGTCTGAACTGAAAAAATAATGCAAATGTCATTAACTTAATATTAAATTACTTTAACTCAATTGTTTCATGTTAGCAGGGTAAGACATACAATAATTGTGTTAAAGTAACTAAATATCATTAAGTAAATGCCAAAAACGGCTGCATTGTTGTTTTGAGCTGGTTTGTTTTATCTATGACTCAAACTTCTCACATTATTCTTTTATTCATTAGTTATTTATCAAGATTAAAGAGAACTGTGGACTTAGGAAGCTGAAACAGAGGCAAGTTTTGCAAAAACATAGATTTATTTTACGTCCGTAGATGGAGAGATATAGCTCTTACTGGTGCAAACCCAGCACACACATTTAAACTGTACAAATCCCAACACACTCTCTCCCTTGGGGCCATCCCACCCCCTGCATAAAGAACTTTTCCACACTCAAACATTGGAGCAAAACAACTTCAGTTCAACAACGACATTCCCTGTTAGGTTAATACATCTATCACTGGCCAGATAAACATTTCAGAACTGGTGTTTTCTGTTCACAGCATGAGGGAGGCTCACCCTCGTCTAGGGTAAGGAGGCAACAGCTTTCTGTTGCCCCTACCTTAAACAATCCAGCCTAGGGACTGGTACAAGATTTCTCTGAAATCTCTCCTATTAGGCAAAGAAAAAAGATGCTTTCTCAGAACTTTACCAGAAAAGCTGAAGTAGTGACACCTGAGTCATTGGTTGAGTTATTCTCATAGTTGCACCTATTTCATCTGACTTTTATAAAACTATTACAAAATTATAGTTGCAACATAAATATATGTAGTTTGTTTAGTTTTGTATCATTTAACATTACTCGGAAATAACAAACATCTGAATGGGCTGCAGCCAGTTTGTCCTAATCTTTCTCTTAAGATATTTGTTGATCAACTGTTGTCAGTAAGTTTGGATTTCTCTGCAGATTCAGTTTCTAAGCAGACACACGTCTGCAGATGCATGAAGGGGTGTTTGTGGGTTTCCTGTTAGTTTACAAAAATACTGAACCTGGTGAGAGGTTTTTCAACACTGGGGTCATTTTAATGCAAAAGTCAAGAATGCCAAAAGTATGTTATGACAAACCCCAATGAATCATTCCAAAAAACAAAAATCAACTTAAAGAGTTTGCAAAACCAAACAGTGGTAATAATTTCTACGGGCAGTAAAAGCTTCCGTTTTGCAGCAAAGTCTCTCTGTTGAACCATTGCTTCCTTTTCTGCATTGCTAAAGGAGCTGCAGTCATTAGAAAAAAAAGGCCAACATAAAATTAAACTTTCATGCAAAATAATTTAGTCCTAGATTATTCAAAAATGATCAAACTCTACTGTATCAAGCTGGAGATTTCCTCAGTTCCTCCGAACTTAACAAACTACTAGTACTAGAGCTGTTCAATCAGCTTCAAAACTATATTAAAAGGCACATAAGTGTTTTGTTGAGGAAAACATTTTGTTTCATTGTGGTCATGAATGTCTTTGAACACAAAGCTGTTAGAAACTTTAGACTTCACCCTCTACCTCTTTAAAACAGGAAGCCCACAACGACCATGAGGCATTTATAGCTCTGTGGCAGTTAACCCACTGATCCTGCAGAGTTTCACTGCAAATCACAATGTAAATCGCATTTACAACAAATTTTAGGTAAGGCATTATATTTCACCTTTCAAATGTACCGTGAACTTTGAGACTGCACCAAGTTACCAGTTTTAGCAGCGTGAGGGACAGTTTGGGTGTTGGAAGGCCTTCCATTGGCCGGGAACAATAGCATGCTCCTTCTGGCTACAGGATAGTTTTGATGATAAATGAGGGTTCTGAATCCAGAAGGAATCCAGGTTGGTCAAGGTGTCTATTGTGGGAACAGACTAATAAATAAAAACTATGTATCTTTAAACAGATCAGTAATTTAGAAAGCGTCAGACCCCTTCTGAAGGGCCAAGGACAGCTAGGCAGTGGTTGGAAATCCACTGACGAATAAATGTTTGAATTTAATCCATAACTCCTGTTTAATCCAAACTTCTTTGCTCTGTCAACAAAATGAATCCTGGAGAGCGAATGTAGGAACAGAGTATTTCATCTTAACAGAGGTTAGCTGAGAAATTTAATCATGCTAATTTATCATGAATTTAGTTACATTGGAAAAGCATATCTGAACTAAGGCCTTTATTGATCAATCAGTTAAATCTGATAGAACTTAAGAAATTAATAACAGTTAAAGATTTGTTATGTAAATATCAGGCCAGAGTATTAATTTACAAACAGCCCAGTTTTTGTGAAAACGGCGCTCATGGCTGCAACCTGACCGTTGGAACACGCTGGTTCTGCTTCGTCATTAGGTGATGGAAACATACCTGGATGACGTTAATCAAACAGCTTTCAGAAGAACAACAAAAAAAAGGTAAACAGATAAAGTGAATCGCTGAAGCTTCATTATGAAACCATAAACATGAATGAGTGGAAGTAAGTATATATCTGAAGAAATCATGTAATTTTGTTCATTTTCATGATGTGGGCGTGATGGTGGTGCCAGTTAGGAACCTTGCTAGCTCCCTATGCTAAATGAACTATGATAGAAGTCTGAATATCATGGTGTCTGCTGATGCAGATAAAGAATTATAACCGATTTTTGTGATCGTGATTTAGCTGACAGGGTTTGACGGGTTTCCATGCAAAGAAGAATTTAGAGGTCCTGAAGCATGCTTCTTGTTTCTGCTGCTTTTTGATGTGTTGTTTAGTCGGATGTGGCGCAATTTTTGACGATGTAGATGCAGAAAAGCATTCTGTTTAAGAGAATCACATGGTCGTTCAGAAACAGGCCGTTCCTTAGGATCTCTAAACAGCTGCAGACTGCAATAAAGGGGGAAGGGTGTCTCTGTGTGGGTTCCTTCTTAGCCTTTATAACGAGTTATAATTGCTTAAAAAATTCTTTATTTGGTTCTTGCAGTTTGCTGCACCGATCTGTATTGATATTGGAGTCATTATAATATAAATATAAAGTATTCACACGTTAAACTAAGCCTGTATTGCTCCGAGTTTTTTCTCAAAGTGCTTCATTGCTGGTTGACTTGAACAAATGTATTTCATGTTTTTCAGTTATATTAATATTTATTTGCAGTTTTAACCACATTCTCAGCTCAAGTTGAACGATGTGAACTGAAATATGTTTAAGTTTTGATTTTATTCCATATGTGTGCAGAGTTCTTTGATAATCTGCTGTCCTAACACCACAGCTGACCCGGGCATGTTCATAGGACAAAATGTGACAGAGTGAATTTTATTTGATTTAACATTAAATGACAAATTCATACAATTGCACTAGATGTATGATGATACAATACTGATCATTTGATCAAGTGACATTAGCTTTATAAAACATATAAAATCAATAATCCATCTTTGGGCCTGATCAGATCAGTACAGATACAATCAAAACATGCATGAATTATCAAATCATGTCATAAATAAAGAAATGCATTTTAATCAAGCAATGCATGAACAACAACAAAAGTGAAGGAAACCAGTAGCGGCTGGGGAATAAAGGGCGCTGCCCCACTCACACAATGACCTTTATCAAGACTTAAAAAACAAATAAAACTAAATTATAAATTGAAAATATTTCGAAATATATAATTATATTTTTAGATGTAAAAGATAAATTTTTAATCTTTAGTGATGAGTAAAGCTGTTTTGTTTGTCGTCGAATTGGTGATGTATTTCTAAATTGGGATGCAAAACTCTTCGCCTCCTCAGCTGCTCTTCAGTGCAGAGATAGGAATATCCTGAGGAGCAGCTCTCCTGCTCCCAGAACTTAAAGTAACTTTATTTGCACACCCCCTCCCACCACAGCGCTGACGGCACAGTCATCTGTTAGAAAGCGCTGCTGATTGAAAGGTTTATAAAATTTTTATAAAGGCTTGGCTAACTGCATGCAGCAAGGCTAATGTTTTATTGTGCTTTCCCTGCCTCCTTTTTCAAATGTCATCATCTGACCCAGCATGGATTAACAGCTATGACAGCTATGACAGATTTAAAGCACTTTTCAGAAATGTTCAAAATTATCTGGCTGCAGACCTGCACTGTCAGGCCCTTTCATTGCAGACATGCAAACTGGGGTCTCCTGCACTGTCAGGACCGGAAATTTATTCCTGAAATTGTATTCAAGGCCTTCATGAATAGCATGCAACACGTGTTTGCGTTCGGATTAGAGTTTATCACAGTGTTAAACTGAGCAAAGAAGCAGTTTAAATTGTACAGTAAGCAAAAATCCTTAATATGTCTTATAGACTAAGGCCCTTTTCCAGCCAGCGATCTAAATACAAAGGCTTATTTCTATATAGCACATATCTATCATTCCAGATAGGAGTTTGGTGGGGAGTAAAATTGTGCGTGTACATAAGTTTCCAGCATAACAAAACTTGTTTGTTAAAGGAAGCTATCTTCATGTCGAGTTTATCGACGCTAGCTTCTACTTAAGAAAGTATCGAATCAACTTTGCTTTTACTTTGAAAGTCTTCGAATAAACTTCCGGTCTTAACTATGCAGGAGACCTGACAGTGCAGTTCTGCAGCCAGACCTCTCTCAAAAATTGTATAATGTTGTTTTTTTTGTTCTTGGCATTCATGTAAATATTCTGGTGTGATACCTTAGTATGCATTTGAAACAGAAAACTCCACCAGCCCTGCCACTGGAGAAAAACCTGAACAGAAATGTATATTTTGTGAAGACTAAACTGATCCAATTCTTCATAAAATCAAAACTAATCAAAACATTTTTTAAATTTTGTAATTCTCTGTTAGTAATATTTAATAATTCTCATTTGTAAGGAAGGGAGCCTTTCAGTCCCTTTTCTTGGTCGGTGATCGCCATCTCCAGCGCCAGAGGAAGCAGTGAAGCCCCGCCCAGCAGAGGGCAGAGCCAGCTGTTATTGTGAGCAGCAGAGCCATTAAAATGTCCAGACTGTAGAACTGGAACCAGTACAGGTCATGTGACGCCTGCCTCAGGTGTCTAGCTCCTCCATGCCGCATCACAAATTCTACCCAGAATGCAGCGGTTGCTAGCGGTGCCACAGGCTGTTGCTGCTGCAGTGAAGACAGGCGCTGCATATTCGACCTGAAACTGAACATCATGAGAAGAAAATTAATGTCAACATTATTGTTGTTCTTTGATAACAAAATAAATAAAAAAATTCAAAGTAACATCATGCCTCTTGGATGACATCATCCTCACCTTGGCTCATGGATTACGGCATGCAGAGCTTCCACCAGCTCATCCACTGTCATGAGATTGAAGTGAAGAACGACTGCGGCGCCGCGGCGGCTCAGACGGGCCAGATTATCTGGCTGATCACCAAACAGCGGAATACCCACCACTGGCACACCATGAAACAAAGCTTCATATAAACCATTTGTGCCGCCATGTGTCACAAATGCTCGGGTCAGCGGATGGCCTGGAGGTCAGACATGGAGCTCTTATTGTGAAAGTTTTATAAAAAGGAAGAGGAGCTGATTACTGGATGATCTATGGTAATAGATTCAAATTATTTTACCTGGAAAATAAATAACAGTAAGAATGTATGTAAGGTAAGACAGCTGTCAATAAAGATATTGGCATATGTGTCTGAATATGAAAATTTGAGATAATATATGTGAATTAATTCAAGCTTTATATGTTTTGCTCCTCCAACTCATACATGCATGTGATCACCATTTTAGAAGTTACAAAGTTAGAACTTTGCAAAAAATACAAATACAAATCACAAATTTACAAAAAGAAATCTACAAACCCAGATGAAGCTGTTACACTCTTTTCCACTTGGTGGCGGTAACCTTAAATTTGTTCAATAGCTGATTTTAAATAAGAAGAGGGACATAAGGAAAACTGAATGATTTATTTAGCATTATATCTTTGCTAAAATATTTTCTGCACATCATGATGTTTGATTTGATCTATGGTTTTGTTTTTGTTTTTTTTCCTCCTCGTTTGATGGGTGTTTGTAAGAAGCTTTCAGGTTTATTACTGCCACCAGTGGTTAAGAGAGTAACAATTAGTCATTAACACTTGCAAAGCTGTGAATGGGTCTCATAAATTTGAGTTTTGTATTTGAAAAATTGTGTTTAGTTCTTGTGATTGGTTCTTATAAATTTTGATTTGTACTTTGTATTTATACCAGTAATAATTTCGTAATTAGTACTGGTAAATTTGTCCCTTACTTTTAAAATTTTGTATTTATATTTGTAAATTTTATGAGTGGTACTCTTAAATTTCTGATCCATAATTGTAAAATTGTTTTTATTTCTAATCATAGATTTGTGATTAGTATTCATAAACAAGAGATTCATTATAGTACATTTGTGACTACTACTTGTAAATGTATGTCTTGTATTTGTAAATTTCATAAGTGCTACTCTTAAATTTGTGATTGATTTGTATTTTCTTACAGATGAACCATCTGATGTCACATATATATGTGAGTTGATAAGAAATAATGCAAATCTTAAATGCATTTGCGTTTGTAACATTTACAAATTTAGACAGCTACACATTTGTTTTTATTGACAGTTATCTTAACCTATAGACAGAGATCAGGCTTTTATTTTGAAAAGCTATGACTGGAGTTTATACCAAGCAAGTCATTCTGAGGGATCCAATCATAAAGCTTTGTATTTGCTGACAGGGTTCTTGGAGTTTCGCCACGATAACGCCAAATAACCTGAAAAACGTCACAGGACAACAGCTGGTAACGAGTGAGAGTAAACACCTGTTGGAAGTCAGTGAGTGAGTAGAATCTCTGACCTTCTGTGGTATTCGTCCCAAAGCAGTGGCAATGACATCAGCTCTGTCTGGTGTCAGATGGGTTATCATGGAGCCAAAGGTGACCACCACCACACCGGCGTCACCGGAGCTCTGCATAAATGCCTCCAGGTCCTGCAGAAAGTGACATAAGTTTTATGTCATTCCATCACTTTTATCTGTAAATAAAACAGGAAGTTGAAGCGTGCCTCTGGCAGATGATTGGCTGGTCTGCAGTGAAGACCGCCCACATAGAAAAAGTTTGGCTGTATTGGTCGTGCCGTCTCCATGTCCCAAAAGGTCCTGATCAGCCAAACATCGGCCCTCCCAATGGAGCTACAGAAACTGCTAGCACTTCCTGTTCACACAGTAAACACTCTGTAAGATGACTTTTACTGGAAAAAAAGTTATTTTTACAATGACAGAAAATTACATTTTTATCCTGCTAGCATCGAAATCTGTTTCCTAATGTCCGATTTCCAGGTGATGATTCCTTTAAAGGAGAAGTTCCGTGGTGTTCAGAATTACGACTTCTGAAAGTACTTTAAATATGACATTATTATTATGATTATTATTGTTTCTGTGCAATAAATGATCAGTGTTGTTAATTAAGAGTAATTTTCATTTGAATGTGCTTTACTGGAGGCATCCATATTTGTCAAAGAACACTACTGCCACCTACTGGTTTTTGGCGTCACTGTGCGGTATCGGCTGTTGATCAAGTTCCAGTGCTGTATCTGGTGTTTGTCACAACGCGCTATTATCCAAGTCATCTTGAAAACATTCTTCTTCCAAATGTTGGCTACATATTACGTGTTTTTTCTCTGGCCAGAAGTTCAAAAATCAGAAAGGTGAAATAACTAATTTTTTCCACTTTTACCCGATGTATTCCTACATCCAGCTGCCATGCACGTGGGCATTGTCAGTTTCACTATAGCTCTGGTGAATTTCAATGGTGAAGTCCTCTGGAAATCTTCAATAATTGTTGTTGATTGCAGATGTGTCTAGTAGTTCCCATTGATTTTGCTTGTAAAGCGGGGAGAATGGCGCTAGGCTTACCGCACCGTGACGTCACTGCTGGAAGATGGCAGGAGGGAGGGGATACTATGTTTGGGCAAAAATGGCCGCTCCCAGACTCAGTTGGAGCTTGACCTGTTGTTCAGTGTAGTCCTGTTTCTCTGACTGTGCCTAACTGGATGTGCTCTCTTTATCCTCTGACATGGGAGCTGGCTCGGAGCTCGTCTGCCTGGCTGTGTGTTTCCTGGACGGGGCCGCCTGTGGAGCTGGTTTACAGTTTGCTTTTGTTTCTCTGCTTCTTTTTCTATGTCTGCTTCTGTCTCCTTGAACCCCAGTCGGCCTCAGCAGATGGCCGCTCACACTGAGCCTGGTTCTGCTGGAGGTTTCTTCCTGTTAAAAGGGAGTTTTTCCTCTCCACTGTCGTTACAAGCATGCTTAGTGTGAGGGATTGCCTGGAGTCGATGCAATCAACTGGTCCTTAGATAGAAAACTCTGAATCTATTTGACTGTATGATTTTTTGTAAATTGCCTTGGGATGACATGTGTAGTGAATTGGCACTGTATAAATAAACTGAATTGAATTGAGAAATTATTGTTTTTATTTTTTTACTGATCGACTCTAAATTCATTACATCACTGCAAACGTATCAGTTTTAGGTATAGATAATTGATTATTCCTCTCTGACCTGACTTCAAAGGTGGCAAGAGCTCTCAGTTAGATCACATGGCTCAAGCCTTTTACCCTTATTCTACAGCCTAGCCCTATACTTCTTCTGATCATGAGTGGAAAATTTAAATTACCCAGATGATAAAGACTAACCTTTGACCTCAGTGTAAAACGAGTCGAGTTTCATTTTCCACTGAATTCTGCTCAACACTGACGTCCCCATGTACATCAACATGTTGATTAACCGTTCAAAAAACGTCATGTGATCGCTGTACGGCAGCGGAGACGCTGGGACATAGGACGCTGGCAACAATGCCTGACCGCAGTCACGCTCCAATGTGCTGCCAAATGAGAATCGCATGGAAACTACAAGGGGCAGGCCGAGGATGTCGGCCACAAGGTCTCCACATGGCGCCATGGGGTCATGTAGGACCACATCGAAGGTGGAGTTCCGCAGGGTTTCCATCAGCTCCTTGTTTTTCAGCATGGCTTCACACTGCTGCATCCCGATCTGAGCAAAATTACTCAGGATTGTCATCGGCACAAGAAAGCGGCGCAGCAGTGAAGAGTTGTGGGCCTCGTACATGGAGAAGTGAATGAAATCCTGCATCCAACTAGTCATGTCTGATTTACTGAAAGGAACCTGAAGAAGGAAACAGATGCAGCAGATCAGTTTATAAATCAACTAACTGATCATATTCTAACACTAACGAGGTAAATATTTAATGAATTTTCACTGAATTCAAATATTAAGAATGGAAACACAAGGTTCAGCTGATGATGATGTTTTAAACAGACAGATATTGATTGATGTTGATCAGTACTTGCTAAAATGTATATACCAGCATTGATCTTTGAGATGGTGGTTGGAGTTCATCACCTTGAAAACCAGGAAGTTGAACTTAGCAGCATCTCTGCTGCTGTTGAAGTTGATGGACGGCGATGCATCCGGCACCAGAACGGTGACCTTGTGGTTTCTTCTCACAAGCTCCTCTATGATTGTCCGTATGTTGAGCCAGTGGCTGTACTCACCTGGAAAGGCCAAAACGTGTCCTCCATCTGCCAAAGAGAAGAAAATCCCCACCAGCAGGACAGAAAGAGGACTCATTGTGGATCACAGTGAATAAATTGAGGACCCAGTGTTTGTTTGCAGCTAGCAATCCATGTCCCTTCCTTAATGGAGGACCCAGTGTTTGTCTGCAGCTAGCAATCCATGTCCCTTCCTTAATGGAGGACCCAGTGTTTGTCTGCAGCTAAAGATCAAGAGTCCAAACTGATCAAAGGTAACTGTAAGCTCTGATCTGATTGGAGCTAAGAGTACAGTCATCAGTTTAAAGCTGTAAACACTGCTTAACAGTCAGAAGGAAAAGGAAAATCAAGGAAACCAGCACTCCTCTTTTGAATGGAACACATGACTGATAAGGTTTATTTTGTGAGATGAGTTCATTCAGATCCGGATGATTCAATAAGTACCCAACCAGAGAAGAGCAGGGTCTAAAGCAGGGGTCCCCAAACTTTTTCCTGTGAGGGCCACATAACTTTTCCCTTCTCTGATGGGGGCCGGGGTCAGTTTGTAACAGAAAAATTGTGACGATTGCAAGAGTGCCTAAATTTATGATGGGATTTATGTCTTCATGACGGGAATCATAGTGTCTCCGCAGGTTATATTCTTTGAATACCGCCACCGTCTCTTGACAGACGAGACAGACAGCCTTTTCTTTACATTGAACAAAAAAAAATATTGTTTTTCCAATTCAGGTTAAATGCCCTGCATTCTGAATCAATTTTTCTCTTACCTAATCTTTTCGCCATTATTCCGTTCTCTCTTTACGGAAGAGGATTGGGGCCATTCAAAAGAAAAAAAAAAACTATTAAATTCTGACTTTTTTTTCTTAATTAAAGTCAGAATTCTGACTTTTTCTTCAGAATTCTGAGAATAAAGTCAGAATTCTGAGAAAAAAAGTCAGAATTTAATAGACTATTATTTTTATTTTTTTGAATGGCCCTAATCCTCTTCTATATCTCTTTGAGAGGGGCGGGTTTAAGATTTTATGCTGGGGATTGCCAGATAGGGGCACAGACCCCAAAAGGGTGGAACATTGTCGCGTTATATGTGTGAAATGAACTAGTTACTAATAGTTAATAATGAAAAAACTTCATAATTATGGAACATCTTTTTGCAAATGTCCAACTTTAATAGCAAATACAAAAAAATAAACACTTATATGAAAATACTCCCTGGTATTGTTCAGGGGGCCGTACCAAGTGTGGAGGTGGGCCGGATCCGGCCCGCGGGCTGTAGTTTGGGGACCACTGGTCTAAAGTTTCATAACTGAGCAGATCTAGGGCAAACAAGAGACACACAAAGGTCTGAATTTCTATCTATATGAGGACTTTTCAATGACTTCCATTCATTTTAGTTATTGCTTTTAGGACTAACCCTGACATTTACCCTAACCCTAACCAATATCAGTGTATTCCCCAACCCTAACCTTAGCCTAAAAGTAATTCACACCATACCCCTAAACTACCACACACCCACACACACATCTCTTTATGTTTGCTGGGTCTTTCCATGGAATTACATTCATTTTAAACCAGTTTCTACAGCCTTACTGTGACCCTTACTCTATACCTAACCATTAAGGGTTAATACCTAACCTTAACCTAAACTCAGTTCATAACTTGGTCCTAAATATGACCCCTGACCATGAAACAGCAATTTTACTTATGAAGCAGAACAGCTCACACACACATTCTTACAGAGTGTGGAAAGACAGAGGCGGTTTGCATTGGTTGATATCACACCCCACAGCGCCATTCACCTCACCTCCTCATTACAGTAAAAGTAAAAAAAAACAAGTTTGAGCCTTTTTTTAAACATTCTTGGAACTCATGCTTGGAAATTGCTTCAACTCTTTTTCGAGTTTATTCCAGACCTTCACACCTGAAATGCACATTCTCTTTATGGTGTTTTAACCCTCAAGGTTCTGAAGTTAAGATTTTCCCTGTAGTCATAGGCCCCCACTCTATCAGAAAACAGCTTTTGAATATTTCCTGGTAGTTGTTTATTTCTAGCTTCATACATAAACTGAGCTATTTGAAATTCTACCAGATCTGGGAGTTGAGGAGGCGGGACACCAATATATAGCAAAGGTCACGGATTAGTAGACCGCGGTCCGGATTCGGACCCACCGACTGGCTAATCTTGACCCAACCTGATTTAAAACATTTATAAATTACTGCATGCTGCCCGACGACAGTGTCTAATTTCACTTGCGCTGCGTTTCTTGTTTGTACGTTAAAGCCCTACAGACCTTAGGCTCCAGGCTGCACGTGATCCAAATGAGCCAATGAGCTGTCAGTCTGGGTTGCTGCTGCTGCTACTTTTAGACACAGCAGGCAAACCTGTGGCAAGCCGGGCGATGGGAAAGAAGGAGAAGATCATGAGAAAAAGAGAGCAGAGAAAGTGTGGACTGCTGGAAGAACTGCGGTGAACTGGTGAAAGAAAAGTGAAATGGCGTGCTCAAAGATGACCCTGCACATTTAGAGGATGTTTGGCTCAACCTGCTGCTGTGAAGCAGGATTCTCCACCATGAACAGAATCAACAATAAATCTGGATCCAGGCTCAAAATGAGCGCCTTGATATGTGCTTGAGAATGGCTTAGTCTCCATTTAAACCCAGGTTTAAAGCCTTGCAGGGCAGCCTAAAGCCCACTGCTCTCATTACGACAGAAAAATGAGAGCTCTTCAACGAACACGTCTGACCCCTTTAGTAAACTGCCCTGTTTCAGTAGAGCAGTTTGTTTCATTTTACTGAACCTAATGATAATTGCCTGTTTGTCGTTGTTCCCTTGTCTCTGGAGCTGGTGGCACTCTTCAATGGAGTCACAGTCCAGCTTTATCCCCTTCGACAAGAGGACAGGGCCCTGCCACTGCGCCGGCGTCAGAGCGGGGCTTCACACACAGTCGCGATGATCACATCATTCATTCAGGTGTACTATTACAAGTCACCCACTCAGTCTTCCAAAACTTCAATCCCTTTTTCCTTTTTGTCATTCAGCAGTCGTAAAGCCTTCACCTCTTCAACCAGGTCCAGAATGGACTTTTGCTCGAGATGAATGGCCGAGGGTTCTGTTGTGGGAAAATTTATATCTTTCTTCTATTATATATTAAAATTTCATATTTACTCACTATAAAAGTTTTCACTCAGTCTGTTTCTCTCTCAAGGCCACACCATTCCCTGCAGAATGTTGTTTGTAGACCAGTCATAGCTTCTTCCCATAACAATCCAGATTCTTTCTCAAGGTTTATTCATAACATGTTACTGTTAACCAAAGTGTGTGTAATTTGTTATGACTCTGACTGCTTTCCATTGTTGTAAGTAGGGGGGGACGAACCCTGCCCAGATCAGAACAGAGCAGAATGCTGTGCCATGAAGGCTGTATGATGACTGTTCTCTCTTTGCAAAGATTATTATAAATGTGCCGACTGAGTGAAATCCATCGATCTCCGTTTATTTAACTAGTATGAATAGTTGAATACTTTTTTCCCTCGACAATTTGGCGTTGTTGGCAGGATTCTCTTTGACTGATTTTTTCTGAGGACAGCGATTGTCAGAAGTGTCAGGTACCACCTGGAGGAAGCAGTCTTCCAGCCTCAATACCCCGTTAGCAGGATAAGGGAGTGAGGACTTCTGGCATCGAGGTCCCTGGAGGTCAGCAGGAGGATCAAAACGAACCATTTTTTTTGAGACGGTGAGATGAATCTTTTGTCGGCACAGTTTAAATTAAATTTCAAAAACTAAATTACAAAACAACAGCTTGTTTACAGATTTAAAGACTATTAGAAATCAAATACTGGAAAATTAGCTCAAACAAAGTCCTCTTCTTCTCCATTAAAAATAATCAAATAAAGAAATGTAATCTAGCAAAAAAAAATAACTAAATTAAAGATGAATAAGTTAATCATTTTAATGCACTAAAATTAGTATAATACTAAAGAATATAGATACAAAAAAAACAGATAATTTTTGTTTTGGGGAGCAGAAAGGCAGTTCAGGTTTTGTTCCAGCTGTGAACCAAAAGACCTCGCATAGGAACATGAGGCTCTCTCTAAGGGTGAGAGGAAGGTTGTAGGTGCCACCAGAAGGCATTTAATTTTACTGAGACATCGGTAATCTAGAGTGGGATCCCCCCCAGTTATCCAGGTATATCATAAGAAGTTAGAGGCTAAAAGAAGGTACGGTAAGAAATTTACAGATTTTGAAAAAAAAGACAAAAAAAATGGAAAAAGAAAAAAAAAGAAAAAAACAGTTTAAAATGAAGGATGGTTAAAAGGAGAGTTCAAAGAAACTCTCAACTTCAAAAGGAAATGGTTTAAAATAAGAAGTCAAAAAAGGCAGTTTTTAAACCTTTTACTAAACATATTTACACTGTATTACATATTAAACTTACACTATACTAAGTTATAATAATGAATTTTAATTTCAATGGTGCTTTTAAAGAAACAAAACTTTAAACTCTTTCAGGACACTAATAACTCATAGCTAAAATAAAAAAATATTAAATTATTACAGAAAAAAAGTAAGTAGGGTATAAAATAAGGTCAAATTAAAAATTTTAAACTGAAAAACCTTGTAAAATGGAGGAATTAAAATAAAAAACAAACAAAATTAAATAGAGAAAAGTAAGGTTGATGATAAAAGCAAATATGAGAAAATTAGATGAGGAAAGTTTGTGACGAGAGGGGAAAGGTGACTTAAAGTGACTGAAGGATGAAGTGGGGCGACTGACCAGACGACATTCCTTTCCTGGAAAAGGCTTCTTCTTTTATATGGTAAAGATGAACAACTTGATATTATTTTTTTATTATTATTCATTTGAAACATTGAAACTCCTTAAACTAATCATTGTTTTGTTTTTTTTACTCCCTGCCCTTTAAACATGGACTCCCTGATCGGAGCCGCTCCTTGTGGAATTCAGACCTGGAGGAGTTGTCCCCCCTCCCATCAGCCCGCCGGAGAAAGACAGCCTGCTACAAGCATCAATCTCCCCCCACCCCCCAACGCACACACACCGTCACAGCAACCGGATAGAAATGATGGTTTAAAATCTGGGGAGGGCAACACAAAAGGATTTTCATCTGCTCTGAACCCCTGACCCTAGTGGCTCACCTGAGCTGCAACCTGCTCCACAATGTGTGTGTGTGCAAGAACCATGAGGACAGAGACACTGGGGAATTTTTTTTGTGGGGAAACAAGGAGGAGGTGCACCAACATGAGGCTTTCCTTCTCTCCGGTGCTAAATAATTTTTTAATTATTGAATTATTTTTTTTGTGTGAGAAGTGGCTGACCTTTTTGACTGAGGTGGTGGAGCTCCAGGACTGAAACCGCCTGTTGGCAGCAATAAGTAAAAGGGTATTGTGATCCATTATATATATTAATATTTTTCATTTAGTGGTTCCTAGAATTTCTAAAAGTAGAATGGGAGGCAGATCTTTTAGTTATCAGGCTCCTCTCCTGCGGAACCAACTACCAGTTTTAGTCCGTGAGGCAGACACCCTGTCTACTTTTAAGGCTAGGCTTAAAACTTTCCTTTTGATAAAGCTTATATTTAGGGTGGCTCAGGTTATCCTCATCTGTCTTTAAAGTTATGCTGCTATAGGCTTAGACTGCTGGAGGACATAGGGACCCCCATTTCATCATTCTGCTTCATTCTCTCTCTGTTCTCCTATTCTGCAGAATCTTTTTGTTCAATCTCTAACCTTCTGCTCTCTCTGCTTTTCCTCAGAGTAGCTTTGCCTCGTCTGTTCCTGTTTGGCTGTGACGTCATCTAGGAAAGAAATATCAGCTGTGCTGCTGCCATCAACACCCTTGTTTGTAGATGTTGGAGATCGGCCTGTTTTCCAGTGTGGTCCTGTTTCTCTGGCCGTGGCTGGGTGGATGTGCTCTCTTCATCCTCTGGCATGGGAGCTGCCTTGGAGCTCGTCTGCCTTGCTGTGTGTTTCCTGGACGGGGCCGCCTTTTACAGCTACTTTTTGTATCTCTGCTTCTGTCTCCTTGAACCCCAGTCGGCCTCAGCAGATGGCCGCTCACACTGAGCCTGGTTCTGCTGGAGGTTTCTTCCTGTTAAAAGGGAGTTTTTCCTCTCCACTGTCGCTACAAGCATGCTTAGTGTGAGGGATTGTATTTGAGTCAATGAGTCAATGCAATCAACTGGTTTTCCTTAGATAGAAAACTTTGTATCAATTTGACTGTATGATCTGGTTGAACTGTAAAGTGCCTTGAGATGACATGTGTTGTGAATTTGGCGCTATATAAATAAACTGAATTGAATTGAATTGAATTTCTTTTCTTTATTTTATTTTCCATTTCCATAGACTTCCAACTATTCAAGAAAAGTTTGACAACTTTCTCTTATTAGATTCTTTTCTGCATCTTGCAATGAAGAAAAAGCTTGCTGACTGACATGACTTTATCTATGGGAAAATGTCTAATGAGGGTGATAATGTACGGCCTGGTTGGCTTTCACTAAACCATGATAGTTTTAGAGTAATTTCTGATCAAATTAGAACCAGCCTTAAATATCTAAACCAAAAATTATCTTTTAAAAGAAATAACTCAGCAGCAACTGTCTTTTCCTATGTCGGCTTCAGGACTGGAAAACAAAACGTTTATTATCAGGCCTGTGGTTGTTTAAAAACAGGACGGGTCTGGTTTTGTTCATTTCCTGCTGTCACCATGTTCCATAATGTTATGGACGGACCTGGAGATGAAAACTTAGGCAAATCCAGAGAGAGAAAAGGGTCCAAACATGGTCTGACACAGTAGTAGTAAAATGCGCACAGGTTTTAGTCACAAACCAATTTCTCTATTTCCACAGCAGCCACTTGGAGAGATTAACTTCATCTCTTCGTGATTTCATGGTACAGTATGTTGCTTTATCCCTGTGCCATGAATGTCTGAGGTTCTGACTAAGACAGAGAAAAGGCGATGGTTGCTCTGACTTATGAAAATGTAAACAAAATAGCACCTTATAGAGGAAAAAGAATTAATAATATAATCCAATAGGATAAAATCTAAAGTTATGTGTGAGTTTAATATGAATTAGATTTCACTGAATGAAAAATAAATAAACCTTACAGTTAACCAAATATATGGGATGTAGTTTGGGAAAATGCAACTAAAATACATAAAAGCTATGAGTTTATTAACTAAAATTATAGATTTGCAAAAATAAATAATTAATTCCTGAAAGATTTGAATCAAAATGGCATATTTTCCTGAGAGAGTGAAATAATAATAATTTTTGGCACATTTAAAACAATTATGTTTAAAAATAAATAAAACCTAAAACCTGCTTAATGGATTTAAATCTAGGATGATAAAAAATGAAAAAACATCCTAACTTTCAGAATTAGGACTGAAATAGCACCAGACATAAAGTTATAAATGGTTGGTTGGCTTACAGCAGAATAGTAACTGGTTCGCTGTTTATTGACTAGAGTTAAAGTACCTACGTATAAATAGACTGAAAAGCGTCCATTTTACCGTTGACCCAGTTACAGGAGGTTCGGTAAAGATGGGCGGGCTAAGGGTCCCCCCCCCAATGAGAGAAAAGGGCCTGACACACATGAAGGTTTGCATGCAATAATTACGTTTAATCATTTATGTTATGGCCATTTGTTTGTGTTTTGTTTGTCTTATATGTTGTCTGTAGTTTCTGTGGATCCACTCTAACTATTGTATGTTGTCCATTTGTGAAATGATAATTTAGTTCTTTTGTCTTGGGAAAATAGAAATGAGGGAATAATTAGGGTTAAACTGTAAAATAAGGACAGTTTCTAGTTTCTGTGGCTCATTCTTTCCCCTAACCTGTTTTCAAAACAAAGCAGGAGTTAGAGATGTTAAAACCTAATGCACAGCTGTTTAAATTGGTTATAAAGGGGATTGATATAAGGTTAAAATGTCACAGCAAATAAAGTTTAATGAGACAGATTTTTTTTAATTAAATCAATTGAACAGATTATGGTTGTTTAACAATAATTGGGCATTTCTTCAAATAATCCAGGACCTGTGTCATTATTTAAAAGCTAAATGCTAAAGTTTAATTTATTAACCTTAATTCTTTAAGATTTAGATTAAACTTTAAGGGTAAATAAATCTATATGTGAGTAGCACAAATAACTTGTATAAAAATAAATTGGGCTGATTGAATTTGCTTTTACATTATTTACAATTCTTTAAGAAGTAAATCTATCTTAAGCTGATCTGGAATAAATATGCAAATTTATTTAACATAAGTATTGGTTAATAATTATACGGTGTTCAAGTGACTCATTTGGAAATAAGGATGATAATAACATTATTTAATAATAATAATAACGATAACATTGATAATGATTACAATGACAGAGGATATAAATAACAGGATTTAATTCCTATATTAAGATGAATGGTGGAGGCTTTAAAATGATCTATTCTCAATGAATCTATAGCTCAGATATATCTGGAGGTTAAATGGACTGAAACTTTATGGTTTTTCTTCAACAGAACATATTTTATTTGTTCTGATGAAGAAAAGGGTGGAAAGAAGATAAAACAAGAGAAAAACAGCAAAGCTAAACTAATAAGGATCCATATAGATGCTGTTTATTTTTCCATCTGGAACAGTCCATGTGGAATTTGGGTTGGTAATTGAGAGCAGAATAAATAAACAACCTAAATAAAATACTAAATTATGACTAAACCAGTAAAGTAAATAAATATGGGAATAAAATGGCCTTATATAGGAAAATGATCTATTAAGGTAATTCTTAGCAGCAGAGGACAGAAACGACTGCTAGACTGCTGGATGAAGTTTGAACACCTCAGCCTGACTGTCTGATGTGCGTTTGGGAAAAACCAGCTTTGTTGATGTTTGTTGATGGTTCAGCTTCTTGCACCCCTGGTTCGGTGTTTCTTCACCTCATGAAACTCTTGTTTCTGGTTTTTTGATTTTGCTTCGCCTTGGAAACATCGTTTTTGAAATCGGATGGAAAGCCTATATTCTTCTTCCACACACATCATGTCTGGTGGAAGCAACAGAGAAGGCTGTGCTGCAGTGTCTCCCTTGTTTACAGCGCTGCAGCCCACTGACACACACTGTCCTCTGCTGAGGAGAAGCTTGTTTGGATTTCTGCAGGTGCAGAAGTGATAAGGGTACCGAACACTAAGGAAGTACATTTACTGGGTAAGTTTGAAATTATGGAATAATTCAATGATTTGTAACAAAGTTCAAATTTTAATCTAAAATTCTTTAAGCTACATGAACTTGTTTTATCTAGTATTGTTTGTGAAAGGGTAAGATATGATCTGTCCTTCCCTCAGCTCCTTTAATTCAGCATGTTGGTAACTTTGACTCCCAGTTTTCCTCCCCATGAGCTCATGACGGGTCGACCCTTTCCTGGACCACAGAACGGAGCAGACCACTGACCTCTGGCCAGACTAGGACTGACAGCTCACACATTAAAATGACCTACAAGACCTTTTTTCCCTTAGAGACTGCTTTACAGACGGACCAAGGTGCCTGGAGATCCTGATGGAGGACCTTCTCAGCCATCCTTCCATCCTTCAGCAGGAGGAGGTGTGGCTGAAAGTCATCAAAAGAAAGTGATCAGAGCTCATCTGAGCTCATCTGGAAGGAACCAGGAAAAGCTTCATTAATCAGAATAAAGGGGCAGAATAATCCCCTCTGATTGGTTAATTAACACATCAGTAGTCCACCTGATGTGTTGAGGACCAGCTGCTCTGCAGACCACCCATTGATCCGCGTACAAAATGTCGCCTGTATAAGGGACCAACATCAACAGAAAGATGAAGACGCCCACCTGAAGATGTCTGACATCAGTTTTGGCTTTTTGATTTTTCAATTATACAACATGAATGAGAAGGGAAATGTGTTGTAATGTGTTGTATTTTAATAAAAGATTAACATTTTTAGTATCTAAGTGTTTGATATAACTTTTCTTGATAATAAAAAGAAAGTCCAAGTGTTAGATGAGCAGCTGATGGCTGATGGTCAGTATTGGCAGAGATTTCTGGAATAGAGAATGAACTCTGATGATCGGGTAATCTCAGCCACCGTTGGGAAAGAGGAGCGCTGAGATTAAATCCTCCAACTTTTCAATGTGTGCTTTGACTGACCCTGATTCTGAAGAGCTGAACTCGTCATCTGCGTGAAACATCTTTGTGTTATGATTTTAACATTTTGCATAGAGATTGATCCTTTTTACTTTTAATGAAGCTCAGATTAATAATTTGACTTACAGTTTGTAGACATGAAGGGGTCTATTGTTTTGACTGATTTGAACTTTTCTCTTTCCAGGGAAACAAAAAGGGTAATTGATAATGATAAGAACTAAAAATTTACATTTTCAGCAAATAGATATTTTACCATAAAAGTATCATAATGGGGAAAAACAGTAAAGATGTTTGTCAACTAAGATGTGATTCCAGGGCTCTTTTTGTTGGCAACAAATTTTAGCTATCAATAATCTTTTCCATACTTTTCCCATCTATGATAATCATTTAACATTGTCCACCGACTTAATGCAGTTGTGGATTTTTGATTTATTATTTTTAATTATCATTATTTTCTTATTTTTTTTAAATTAGTTTTGTAGTTTTTAGCTTTCTTTACATATACTCACAATTTTAGTTTCTTAGTTTTTTATATTCATTAATTTTCCTTTTTTTATAATATCGATTACACAAGAAAAATATCCTTTTAAGATCGAAAGGGTGGACTGTTGTGGGAAAATTTATATCTTTCTTCTATTACATATTAATATTCATATTTACTCACTATAAAAGTTTTCACTCAGTCTGTTTCTCTCTCAAGGCCACACCATTCCCTGCAGAATGTTGTTTGTAGACCAGACATAGCTTCTTCCTATAACAATCCAGATTCTTTCTCAAGGTTTATTCATAACATGTTACTGTTAACCAAAGTGTGTGTAATTTGTTATGACTCTGACTGCTTTCCATTGTTGTAAGTAGGGGGGGACGAACCCTGCCCAGATCAGAACAGAGCAGAATGCTGTGCCATGAAGGCTGTATGATGACTGTTCTCTCTTTGCAAAGATTATTATAAATTTGCCGACTGAGTGAAATCCATCGATCTCCGTTTATTTAACTAGGATGAATAGTTGAATACTTTTTTCCCACGACAATTCTTAAGAAAGGAAATCCAACACTTTCCTTACCTTCCTAAAAAGCCTCCAAGCCTGGATTCTTCTGAGGTAAACTCTGCCACACAACAGCCAAGACGCCCCCAAACCCACGATGCCACTTTCGCGCCTTTGGCACAACTTCCAGTGTAACGGCTTAATCCGTTCGACTGGAACAATGATTCATCTTCAGACATAGCTATAGACATTCGTGCCTATATCTAATCTGGCTATGGAGTTAACCATATTAGAAACCCACTGTTGCACTGGTGAAGGGTCCATGTTTTTTTCTGTCATCACCAGACAGACTGAGGACCGAAGAATTCAACAAGACACAAACATTAACATTTGAAAGATTTAATAAAATAACATTTTCTGGGGGATGATTTACAAGTTTGACATTATTGGAAAGCAAAAATGTCACTCTTACAGGACCAGTACATAAAACATAATAAGAAGTCTTGGTTCTGATTTTGCCTTTACCAGTTACAAATATCCAAATCAAACACTATCATTAAACTAAATAAAATTATAACTTATGTCTTCTGACAGAATGACACAAAATATATGTAAAATCGTTATACTTGACTAGAAAGAAGATGCAGACATATTTTATTTAATGTTGATGTTTTAAAAATTTTTAAATAACTTTTAAAAGGGGGAAAAATTTCAGTCCCGAATAGTGCCGCCTTGTGTAGGAGGAGTTAGTTTGCCCGAAACATCTGCCCAGGGTAGAGTTAAAAACTTTGGAAGAGTAAATACATAAGTGTGATGCAGTAACACCATTTAAACCTGAGGATGGTGCCAAACAGACAGTTTTAGACATCAAAGCTTGACTGTTAGAAATTAACAGTAAATTCTCAATACCTGGAACAGGACTATAAGACAATGCTGTTCATTGTAAAAAAAAAGAACAAAAAAAACAACAGCATCGATTTAGGGATGTTAATGGTGTATGTCCATGAAGGAGGATTTTTGTTCTGTCTAGTCAATATAGCTCTGGGAATTGATGTCCCACAGCTTGCTTATAGCCCTACGACTTTGCTTTCACAAAAAGACCAGTAGGATTGTTGCCATAAGGTTCTGCTTGATACTTGTATATTACACTTTATTGAACAGTATTTGGGGAGTAAAACCATATATAATAGACATGGAAAGGAAGGTGAGAGAGAAAGAGGGTATAAGGAGTAAGGAGAGAGAGAAATAGAGACAGTAAAGAGTTCATGAAAAGAGAGAACATAAAAAACAGCAAAAATAGATACAGAGGATAAAAGTAACTCCTAGAGGTCTGCTTCCATACCTGTATGAAATGAGAGGACCAGGAAACAGAGAGAATAACAGCAAGAAGAAGACAACCAACAACCAAAGTAAATTTATATATATATAAAAAAAAAAAAAAAACCTTCAAGAGGCGGGTATCCTTAAGATGTCAATGTGTGTCGGATCATTTTCATTTGAGCCCGATTGATATGGGATCCTGAGGGCCGATACTGATACCGATAATTGGGGCTTTAAAAAATGATATCAGTTATTGGCCGATATCCGATAACACTGAGCATGGACGTACACAGGATATGTACTCTCCAACTGTAGACCAACTGAAATTATCATAACTTCTTAAAGGGGAATACCGTTTTTTTTACTTTGGGCCCTTGATTTTACGTTATTACATTATGTTCTACTCACGTCTTCCTATGGGCAACGAGTTTAAAGCCCAAACTAAACTGTTCATAATTTATTCTTTATGGTACGCCAGCATTCATAACATGTAGGAGAATCACTGTCCCCCAGACATCCGCGGTTATAGTTTTTTTATTTATATCTTTTAAAAACAAAGCGTAGTGTGTGTATGACGTCATCCGCGCACGCCGCTACCGTTCATTCATCCTGTCCGCTGAACTGCTGCCAGTCACATGCCTGGAAGATGTCTGCTACAACCGTAGATGATCTTACTCTCCAAATGGAATTGAACGATTCAGATTAGCTAGAATGAATAGAAGGGGTAGAGGGTAGCCGCCTGTGGCCCGGGCTGCCTGTTACGACTCCAGATGATGGCATACACGCGCCGCTTTGTTTTTAAAAGATATAAATATAAAAAACTATAACCGCGGATGTCTGGGGGACAGTGATTGGCCTACATGTTATGAATGCTGGCATACCATAAATGATAAATTATGAACAGTTTAGTTTGTGCCTTCAAATTGTTGCCCATAGGAAGACGTTACTTGGATATAACCTAACTGAATATCTTCAGAACGGCTCCAAATGACACAAAACTCATATGGGGGAGTAGAACATGATGTAATTATGTAAAATCAAGGGACCAATGTAAAAAAAACGGCGTTCCCCTTTAAGTCCACAGGTCTATTTTCCAAACAAGGCATACTCATAATTTATAAGGACTTTCTCAACTTGCATAGTGCCTAAGCTGTTAATCTTGTGCCTTGTATAAGCTTTGCTTGATTTTGACAATGTTTTTGAAGGACCATTTTGTTGAGTGGTCAGCTGCAAATGGTCAGAGTTTTGCTAATGAATTTGACTTCGGCAGATTCAGTGTCTCATTGGCTTTCGTTAATAATGCATCATTCGGTGCTGCTACATGTGTTGAAGTTTCTTTTTGTTGCTAGCAGCAAAAATAGAATTTTATTATCTTCTAAATTTTGTCCAATGCTGATTAATAGGCCAGATGCCAAAATTGGCCCACTAAATCATAGGTCAGACTCTATTTTCATGTTGGATGACCCATCCAAGACCCATCTTCAACGCTCTAGCTGAGGGAGTAGGGTTGTTCAACAAAATCTTACAATATTGTCAAGGCTCAGAACTAAGGAGCCAGAATTTGAAACAGACAATTCAGTGTGATTCACAAATACATTTATTGATGTGTATCGGATCTGCAACTCAGCGACAAAGGCCGGAATCTCTTAAGAGGGAAAACTCAGGTTAGTGAACAAGAAAATCTGATGGAGGGCAATTACAAGCATGTGAGAATCTGTTGGCTTACAACAGCCAGAGAGTCCTGGCTGCTGGAGCCTGAAAACTGCCGAGCTGGCTGAAGAGCAGACCCAAACAGGAATGGCAGGAGTACCCAGAAGATGAAGCCCAAGCTGGTGTCTAAGGGGTTAACAGGAGTCAAAACCAGAAGATCAGAGATCCAAAGAGGTGCCAAGGAGAAAGCCAAGTCAAAGTCAGGAGACAGATCCAGGTTCAGTTCACAACCAGAAACCAAGAGGAGTCCGAAGAGAGATCAGGCAAACAAATCTGAAACAGGAACAGGCAGGCTCATGGGTCCAAGGACAGAACTGGTCAGGATCAGGCAATCAGAACAACAATAGAGAACTCTCACTCAAGGCTTGAATAATCTGGCACTGATGACTGGGAGCAAGCGGCTTAAATATAGGTAGGAGAAGGGAAAAAAGATAAACAGATATGAGAAACTGATCAGAGCTAGGCAGGTTAATGGAATGAACCATTAAACCAGTCATCAGTGCCAAGATCATGACAAATACATGGCCCTGGTCATCCTCCTTAAATTGGTTCAGTCACCCTGTCCCATGTGCAGAAAAAGAGACCCAAAGAGAGGATGCTTCCACCCTCATGCTTCACAGTAGGGATGGTATTCTTGGGATGGTACTCATCATTCTTCTTCCTCCAAACACAGTTAGTGGAATTATCACAAAAAAGTTATATTTTGGCCTCTTCTGCCTCATGACTTTCTCCCATTACTCCTCTGGATCATTCAAATGGTCATAGGCAAACTTAAAGGAATAGTACACCAATAGTACACAATGCAAATATTAAGGTTAAGAGGCTGAGCTTGTAGATGATGATAAAATAACATAGTTATGTATAATATATTACATTTCTGACTGTATATCCCTGTAATTATTACACACTGTAGCTTTAAAGGAATAGTACACCCAAAACATGATTAGCCTTCATTTTCTACTCACCCCCATGCTGAACAACACTCTGGAGTACTTTTTTGATATCTCAAATGCATCTGGAGATCTGGGAGGCTTCTTGCTGTCTGCTGACGTTCAAATAATGGAGGTCTATGGTGCCCGAGGCAGAAAGGTCCATAAAAGTCCACAAAAAACGCGTCAATATTCCTCCATACTGCTCGTCCAATGTATTCCAAGTGTCCTGAGTGGGTAGCGTCCATAATTTACTCGAAACGAAGTCATTTAGAATGTTTTGAGAGCATAAACAGTAGTGTATAGGATTTCCTAAAAGCGCGCGCCTGCGAGTTCACGAGCCTACGGAAACCGCGGCAGACCAAACCAGATGAAAGTGCGCATTCAGCGTCTGCTCTTGATAATGCAAGCATAGAAGAAGAAATGTGCTGTTTACCTGTGCAAAGAAAGAAACAACGAAAGAAAAATGTCTGAGGACTTCAGTGTTGAGGAAGAGCATGAGTTCTTTACCGAGCTGAATGAAACATCAAGATCATGACAAATACATGTTAACGAGTGGATTCATCTAACAATTTATTTAGAATATTTTTAAAAATCACTACAGGAAACTTCTAAATCTTTGGTCAAACAGATTATTGTTCTTTAAATTACTTTATCATTTCACCTTTATTGACCTGGGAAAATAACAATTAATTCTAACAACCTTTTTTACAGTAGAGACCTGGCAAAAAATAAAATAAAATAGTAAATTAGGTAACCTTTAAAACAGTTACAATAACTAAAAATATATAACTGTTACAGCTATATTGAATGCATTTATAAAATAGTATTTTGGGGTTTGAGAAAAATGATCCTACATTTGTTTGCAAAAAGAATCAGAATCAGATTTATTGTTTGAGCTTACAAGGAATTTGACTTGGTGTTGATGGTGCAGACATATTAGATACATATTTACAGAATACAGAATCTATAGCTTTATATGATATAAAACATACAATATACTGTATGCAATATATAGAATATAGCTATATACTATATGCACAGTAGACTGTGCGTTAATGTATTGCAGAAGGTCTGTATAACGGGGGAGGGAGAGAGGCAGTGTCATGGGGGTCTCTGGGCCTTGTTGATAAGGCCATTAGCTGATGGGAAGAAACTGTTCTTGTGTCGTGAGATTTTGGTCCTGATGGACCACAGCCTCCTGCCAAAAGAAATTGTTGAAATAGTTAGTTGGGGAGCGAGGGATCAGCCACTATCTTCCCTGCACGCCTCAGAGTCCTGGAGGGTTACGTCCTGGAGAAGTGGAAGATTGCAGCCAATCACCTTCTCTATAGACCAGATGACACATTGCAGTCTGCTCTTGTCCTTGGCCCTGGCAACAGCATACCTGATGATGATGGAGGAGGTGAGGATGGACTCAATTGTGGAGGAATAGAAGTGTCTCATGATGTTACAAAGTCTTGACCCAAAAATGCAGAAAACCGAACAGAGAGACCAGGGGAAAGGTTTAACGGGTTTTAATAAAGAAGTAAAACAAGGGGAGAAGTGTTGCTCAGAACACAGCTCAACCGAAACTGCAAAGTGAGGGGAAGAAACAGTGGTTAGTTCAGGCTCAGTGGGGAATTTGACTTGTGAAACTTGGAGAAGAGGTTTTGGTTGCGGACTCACGTTTCCAGAGAAGTTGTTCGTATCCTTGACTCCTGGCTGTGTGCCGTGGTTCCAGTGTTTGTCTGATTCGGTGGAGGCAGGAACGGGTTTTACCCAGAATGCGGTTGATAGTTGAAGAACGGAGAAACTGACTGCCACTCAGATTTCCTGCGGTACTTGAATGGGTCGTAGTGGAGAATAATCCCTTTCTCAGTGGAAAGCTCAAACGATCTCTTGGGGAAAGTGGATCCAAACCTTCTGTTTGAATCCCAGCTCAGTTTGAAGCTTAGTTTATCCTTCCAGGGTGTGAAGGTCCGAGAAATCCGGTTTGCAGGACAACTTCCTGCCAAGAGGCAAAGCCAAAACAAAGTTAAACTCAGGTTGACAAAAACTCAGCTTGACTCAGCAAACTCAGCTTGGCTAGAGTACCCAAAACTGGCAAACACTCTGGCGTCGAAGTAGTGGCAGTCAGCAGCTTAAGAACATTCCGTTTAATGAGGAAACCATCAGCAAGTGTGTGAGGAGGCGGATCAGAACCAGGTGCCTCCTGGTGGATGAAGGAAGACAAACACAAAAACAATGACACAAAACAGGAGTCCCGACAAAGTGCACCATCATTGTCCTTGGCAGGTTGAATTTTTTCTGCTGCCACAAGACGTATATCCTCTGCTGGGCTTTCTTGGTAAGAGAGTTGATATTCAGCTCCCACTTTAGGTCCTGTGAAATGATAGTTCCCATTCCTGTTGATTATTAAGTTTGATAAAATGAAGGAAATTATCAGTATTTACTGGTAGAGATCAGCTAATGACATCCACAGAATCAGGAGGTGATTAAGAAATAATTATCTCTGTGTTAAAGCTACAGGCTACAAAAATCTGTTTAGCTGCTGAAAAAAATCTACAATAAATTTAGATTTTTAAATATCTATATATATCTATAGATATATATATATATCTATAGATATATATATCTATATATATATCAATATATATAGATATATATAGATAGGCACCAGCACCCCTCGTGACCCGACTCGGGACAAGCATGTAAAGAAAATGGATGGATTGATGGATATATATATATAATTTACCATTACAAAATATTTTAATGAAATGTGACAAATAACACTATTTGATTTTTTTTCCAAAATGTGTCTGTCTTTTTAGATGTAGTGGAGGAGTGTGGTTTGTGCTGGAAGCTGCTGTTCTCTGTCTGTCCTGCTGTTTCTCTGCTCTCAGCTCTCTTCTCCTCACTGCTGGTCTACCTGCTTTGCCTGAAGAAAAGTGCGGAAGATGATTTTTGACATAAAGAAAAGTGAAACCGATATTTTTATATATTTTATATTGAAAAATCTTTTATACCTGCAGCAAACAATGAAGCTGAAGATAAGAGATGTGACATTTCAAGACAAACAGAAAGAGCTCAGGTAACAAACAACAGAACAGTTATTTGGTTTCTTTTTTATAAAAACAATCCCTGTGAAAAACTTTGAATATGATGATGATTCTGAATATTAATTCCTAGGATGAAAATGTTTGTTATGCTGCCCTGGAAATCCATCCGCCATCACAGAGGACGAAGAGGAAGAGGACGATCCAAAGTTCAGATTTCAGTACATACTCTGCCATCAAGACATGAGGAGATTCATATTATCACAGAAGTTAAACAGTAATAAAGGAGTCCTTAGAGTTTTCTTTCATTTTATTAACTTCCTTTCAAACTAAAGATAAAATATCTAAAAAACTTCATCTCAACTCTTCTTTTCAAACAACTTTGTTTTATTTCTATTTACATCTCTGTTCATCAGTGAAGCTCTTTTCAATCCAGCACTGACCTTTGCAGGCAGAGCTGCTGTTGCTGCTTGTTTTTAATTAAATGTCTAACTTTCATTGTAGACATCTTGAGTTCCTCACTGAGACAGCTTAGTCAAAAACAGCAGCGAACCTCCGACACGTCGTACCCTACTACTCTAATACTGGCTCTATATTTCATTTTGCAGAAACTCTAGCTACATTAAAATTAGTGTTGCGCCAATGTCTTTTTTTGGCCCCGATGCCTGATACCTGGCTGTGCAGTATGGGCCCATACCGATAACATCTGTTTGAAATTGATGTGTGTGTAAATATCAAGAACTGCATACTACTTGGATGTAAAATAATTGCCATCATGGCTTTGTCAAGCTGCTGCCTACCTTTGTGAAGCAGGAAATAGACTTATACAAAGTGAATCCAGTAGAACTTTTTTACAAGGAATGGGTGACAATAGTTGAATAAACTTTTGGCTCTCAAAATGGTATCGGTGCCCTATTTGTCGGTTCTCGCCGATACCTATAACAGCATTTCAGTGCTGGATTGGGGCCCTGCCCAATACTAGTATCGGTATCGATGCAACACTAATTAAATTATACTTTCAAATATTCTGAGTGGCATTATTCAACTCAAATTGAAATCATAACATTTTTGAATAATGTAACATCAGATTTTGTGAGTATTTTCTTTTTCAACCAGCTCTGTACTGTTTATCTAGAAATAGAAGGTAAATCTCTCTTTCATGCAATAATGTTTTTGTTCACTTGAGGCTTTTAAAAAGAGTTAAAAACAAAAAGGTTCATAGAAATCTGATTTAAGGCCATCTTCTCTCCTATTTAAAAAAGTTTCCTCAGGTTTAGTTTCCAGCTGTAATATTTGAGACTTCAACAGTCATTAAAGTCATCAGGTGGGGGAACATCAACAACGACAGGAAATATTGACACTCTGTAATGTTATGCTCTCTGATGTCTTTGCCAGGTTTTGTTACCTATTAAATGTTATACACTACTGTTCAAAAGTTTGGGGTCACCCAAACAATTTTGTGTTTTTCTGAAAAGTCACACTTATTCACCACCATACGTTGTGAAATGAATGGGCACAATTTGCAGCAATTACAGCATTGCAGACCTTTGGCATTCTAGCTGTTAATTTGTTGAGGTTATTTGGAGAAATTGCACCCCTAGCTTTCAGAAGCAGCTCCCACAAGTTGGATGGTTAGATGGGCACTTCTTGTGTACCATACGGTAAAGCTGCTCCCACAACAGCTCAATGGGGTTCAGATCTGGTGACTGCGCTGGCCACTCCATTACCGATAGAATACCAGCTGCCTGCTTCTGCTCTAAATAGTTCTTGCACAATTTGGAGGTGTGTTTAGGGTCATTGTCCTGTTGTAGGGTGAAATTGGCTTGATTCAAGCGCTGTCCACTGGGTATGGCATGGCGTTGCAAAATGGAGTGATAGCTTTCCTTATTCAGAATCCCTTTTACCCTGTACAAATCTCCCACCTTACCAGCACCAAAGCAACCCCAGACCAGGCATGGACCGGTAATCGGGCGTACCTGGCACCTGACCTGCTGTTTTGGCCGTCAGACCCAAGGGCTAGGCCAATCATAAAGTAGAAAAACACCTTCACTCTCCATGCAGCGGTGTTCACTGTAGTAATGGACATGAGTTTCAGACCTTGACTTGGTTTCCTAGCTCTTCCTTGAGAGCTGTTGGAGGAATCCAGACTGATGTCTTCGGGTTTGGCTTCCTTGGGCAGGCAGGCAGGTTTACAGGCAAAGCTCATCCAGAGCTTTAGACTTAGACGGGTTTCCAAACTTGGTCAACACTGCGGCGTTGAAGGAAGGTCTGGCTGCTGCTTATGTAGGAAGGTCTCCTGATGGGCTGATGAGCTTCAGGTGTGCTGGAGGGCTCCAGCCCAGGAGACCCACAGCGCACTCTGCTGGAGAAAGGTGGTACATCTCCAGATCCCAACAATAATGTCACCAACTGCTGTGTATCTTTGTTTGATGTTTGAATTACTCTGTATTGTTACACGGAATTGCCAAAAAAGCAAAAAACAAACAAAAAAAACCTAGCTAATCTCGCGAGTCCTTCCGTATAACAATGACCTAGTATGTGATTGGAGGAGCTATACTCAGAAGAACTTTATCTCAAGTTCCTTTGTTTGGATTTTGCTGGTACGTGATCCATGGCTGGACGACATCCCCCGTTCAACTTGCCTTCAACTCCTCTTGGACGCGATGGCGACTCTGCAGTGGAACAACTGTGCGGGAGAGACGAACTCAAAGAAGAGAAGCTAGCGGTAAATATGTTTGATTACTGCCTGCTAAGCTAAAAGCAGCCTAGCCTAAAGCTATGGCTAATAGCAGCCTAGCCTAAAGCTACGGCTAATAGCAGCCTAGACTAAAGCTATGGCTAATAGCAGCCTAGCCTAAAGCTACGGCTAATAGTAGCCTTGCAAGAACAAGCTTTATTGAAGTTTATTTCTTGTGATTGACAGGAAGCAGTACGCCGTCTTCACAACTCTGAGACAAATTGCAGGCGCTATGAACCGGAGCAAGGGTAAGAGTTAAAGAATATGCTTTCATTCTGCGGTAAAAGGAAATAGATACGGATGGATACCGATCATAACTGTACATTTTGTTTTCACAGACTAATCTCGCCTCATAATGAGGCGGTGACCTCCTATTATTCATACCACTCTCATTTAATTGTTTTCCAGCTGCCTGTGAGACGTATTATGAGACGGTACGCAGGAGCTTGAGAGCCTGAGAACACGTTGCCCGCGGAATCTGCCAAGCATTCAGAAAAGAAAGAGAGTAAGACTTCATTTGGTGACTATTTTTCAGGTGCATTGATAGATGTGTTGTGTCCATACGCAGTGCATCCCATCGCATAGTGCTGATTCATTGTTTTTTTTTTTTTTTTTTTTTTTACAGCTGCTGGAATCGAGGCAGAGTGTGCTAGCTGATGAGGAAGTGGAACTCTGGAACGGCCGCCGCCATTTCGTAGGCCGGATCTCTCTGAACTCTGTGTGAAGCTGCAGTCCCGGTTAGAAGCGATGCCGAAGTACAGGGCCACGCACAGTAGGCGTCTGCACATCGGACCTGCCTCGGAGGGAATGCTACCAGTTACCTCCAACCCCGAGGAAGCAAACGGACCGTTCACGGACTTGTAATTTTTGGATACGCATGTGTTTGGATACACGTTGTATATAGTTGTGTGTGTGTGTGTTTTAATAAAGCTCTTTCTTTGCATAAACAGCTTCCTGGCAAATGTTCATTTCCTGTATAAATTCATTCATGTCCTTGATGGTAGCCTAATAATTGTGTAGTAGTGTAGGATAACATAAATACACAGCATATGAATGAATAAATATATGAATGAATAAATAAATATATATATAAATATATATATATATATATATATATATATATATATATATATAAAAATATATATATATAAATATATATATATATATGTAAATATATATATATATGCCAACCAATCACGAGCGACTTTACTTGATTTAAAAGAAGTGGTTCCATCCAATACTCAGTAAGAAAATTAAAGCCTGGCGTGGCCGCGTGTGGTTTTGCTGCCAATCACGAGCGATTTTACTTGTTTGAGAATAGTGGTTTCAGCCAATACTGAGTAGGTTATTCAAGCCAGACCTGGCCAGCCGCACGGGTTTGCTGCATTCATATGCTAATTAGGGCCATTAGTACAGCTGATCGCTCTCCACATACGTCAGAGTCCGTTCCCGACAATTTGTGGCACTGACAAACGGGGACAAGCGCGGGTTGCAAATTGTCAGAAACTGACGAAAATCAGGGAGATCTGCGGGAGTTTACGGGGACGAAAATCTCACTTTTCATGCAGTGCAGCTCCTTTGAAAATGAAAACTGTTAAAAATAGAAAGCTTGCTCCTTGGTTTAATGCAGAGCTGCGTACTTTGAAGCAAAATGCTAGGAAACTGGAGAGAAAATATCGCTCCACAGGCCTGCGGGAGTCCTTCCTAGTCTGGAAAAATAGTTTACTGCTGTATAAGAGGACCCTTTGTAAAGCAAGAGCAGCATACTTCTCATTAATAGAGGAGAATAAGAATAATCCTAGATTTCTTTTTAATACAGTTGCCAAACTCACCCAGAGCCATAGCTTAGTTGAACCGTCTATTCCACCTACTCTTAGAAGTAATGATTTTATGGGATTCTTTATAAATAAGATTGATCTTATTAAAAATAAGATCATAAGCACTCCTCTATCCGTGATTGTACCTGAGGTAGTCATGGAATCTGAACCGGGTTTAGACTGCTTTGATCCAGTTGAACTTTCTGAATTACCAAAATTATTGTCTTCATCTAAGCCTTCAACTTGTATGTTAGATCCAGTTCCAACCAGGTTATTTAAGGAGATATTCCCTTTGATCTCCTCCTCCATTTCAGATGTGATTAATCTATCTCTGTTACAGGGATATGTACCTAAAGCTTTTAAGGTTGCTGTAATTAAACCTCTGCTTAAGAAACCGTCTCTTGACCCAGATGACTTGGTCAATTATAGACCTATATCCAATCTTCCTTTCTGATCTAAAATTCTTGAGAAAGTAGTTGCCAAACAAGTTTGCGATCACTTAGACCATAATGAACTTTTTGAAGAGTTTCAGTCTGGCTATAGAGCTCATCATAGCACTGAAACAGCTCTGGTGAAAGTCACTAATGATATTCTCATGGCCTCAGATAATGGACTTGTGTCTGTGCTCGTCCTGTTGGATCTCAGTGCTGCATTTGATACAGTTGACCATAATATTCTTTTAGAAAGACTTGAATATTTTGTTGGAATTTAAGGAACAGCACTAGACTGGTTTAAATCTTATCTATCTGATCGAATTCAGTTTGTTCATGTTAATGATAGATCTTCAACACGCTCAAAGGTTACCTGTGGAGTACCACAGGGATCAGTGCTAGGACCAATTCTCTTTACTTTATACATGCTCCCAATCGTTAGAGTTATTAGACAGCATGGGATTAATTTTCACTGTTATGCTGATGATACCCAGCTATATCTGTCTATAAATCCAGATGAAGCTAACCCATTACATAGATTACAGGCATGTCTTGAAGACATAAAAACCTGGATGACTCTTAACTTTCTGCTTCTGAGTGCAGACAAAACAGAAGTTATAGTCTTTGGACCAGAGTCTCTGAAAAAGAAGCTGATTAGCCAGTCACTTCATTTGGATGGGATTAAACTGATTTCAGATAATAAAGTAAAACATCTTGGTGTTATTTTCGATCAGGGTCTGTCATTTAAATCCCATATCAAAGAGGTTTCTAGAATTTCCTTCTTTCATCTGAGGAACATTGCAAAAATTAGAAATCTCCTGTCCAGGGGTGATGCTGAGAAACTAGTCCATGCATTTGTTACTTCAAGGCTGGACTATTGTAATTCTTCACTATCAGAAAGTCCACAAGCCGTAGTTAAAAGCCTTCAGCTGATCCAAAATGCTGCAGCCAGAGTTCTGATGAAAATTAAAAAGAGAGATCACATCTCTCCTATCCTGGCTTCTCTTCATTGGCTTCCTGTTAAATCCAGAATAGCAGAACCAGGCTCACACTGAGCCTGGTTCTGCTGGAGGTTTCTTCCTGTTAAAAGGGAGTTTTTCCTCTCCACTGTCGCTACAAGCATGCTTAATGTGAGGGATTGTATTTGAGTCAATGAGTCAGTGCAATCAACTGGTTTTCCTTAGATAGAAAACTTTGTATCAATTTGACTGTATGATCTGGTTGAACTGTAAAGTGCTTTGAGATGACATGTGTTGTGAATTTGGCGCTATATAAATAAACTTAATTGAATTGAAATTGAACTGAGTTAATGGATCAATGTTCTTTTTCTTTTTCTGTCCATGGCTGTCCTTCCCATAAAGGTAGAACAAAAGGTCTCCCATTCACTATTTCAAAAGACGTCAAACCATCAGATGTTGGAATAATTATCATCTCACGAGTAATTTTAACGATTGCAAACACTCTGGTCATGGTTTTCCTGTTTCTGCCATGAATTTTCTCAATCTATTTTTAATTTCTCCATTAATTCTCTCCACTAATCCTGCACTCTGTGGATGGTACAGTAGGAACAGTGATGTTTCAAAGTTTATGTTTAAATGTTTGGACATTAGTGATACCACTTCATTCACAAAATGTGTTCCACTATCACTTTGTAAGATTTTTAGGATACCATGCTCAGGTATGATATGTTTACACGCTTTTGCTACTGTCAGTGCATTGGCATCTTTTGTGGAAACAATTTCTACCCATTTAGAAAAATTGTTCACTAGGACTAGGCAGTACTTGTACTGTTCACTTGGGGTCAGCTCAATATAGTCCATGCTAATTACTTCAAATGGAGCTGTACCTCTTGGTGCCTGTCCTCCCTTAGTTTTCTGATTTGATTGTGAATTATATTTACAACATGTGTGACGTGCAAACATTTTAAAAGCAGTAGTAGTTACACACCTGTGTGTGTGTGTTACTATACTATATTAATCATAACTCCCCCCTGTTTGAGACATGATAATTTCATGGATCAAAATAGCTGCTGGTTTTAAGCAGAATCAGAATCAGAATAATTCCAGAGAGAAATTACTTTTGCTACATGCTCAAGTTACAGTTATATATATATATAAATACATCCAACTACACAATATAATAAAGAGAAAAAAAAATAAGAATATGGGACAACTAATGTTTCCATAGGTCCTTTTAACCCTTAGAGTAAGACAATATAGGTTTAACTTTATCACCATGAGACTGTAACAACACAGAGGTCAAACAGAGGTCAAACAGGCAACTGTTTGGATAACAGTGAGATAAGCTCTGCTTTAGGTTTGTGAATTGCTGTCCTGTTTCCTGAGGCCAGTGAATTGTGTCTGACATGGTTTTGTGTGTCATGAATTAGGCTTAAACAAAGCTGAGCTCTTTCTGCATAATGTGGAATCTAAGCTCTATAGTAATTGCACAATTCTAAAGACATTTGTTCTTCAGTTATTGACTTACACTTTCTAGCAATTACAATTTTCCACTGTTAACGTAGCTTTTTACATTCTTTTGAAATAACATGGCCTAAATAACAGACTTCTTTCTGCACCTGGTTTTATACCTTGTTTGCATCACGGTTTAGCAGATATTGCTTTATCCGCGGCCTTTATTGCAACTTAGGAACTATTTTAACTGGATCTACAGTTGTCAACAGTCCTAAATCAATGTTTCCTGTAGACCACAAAGCATTTAAAATATCTTTTAAATAATTTTCATCAGATTGTGATAGCAAAGAATGCTGAGTTATTTTATCTCATGCTAAATCTTGGACCCAAGCTTCTGCATTAAACAGAATTTTATAAGGCTGTTTCCATAGTTCTGTGTTAGGTCTATAAAGCCAGCCTGGTTTGTGTGGTGCAGACATAGATAGAAATCAGATGCGCCTTCGGCAGCTTCTAAACGCAGGCCTGTGTCTCTCCACTGTGCTTCACTGCTCTTAACTGTCAGGTTTAATCAATGATGATTTTAAAATTGTGTGCTTATGAAGCATTTTTGCAGTCAGGAGACCATCCTGCCTGCTGCACTGTCTTGTGATGCAGTCAGGAGACCATCTTGCCTTGTCATTCTGAGGGAGCATCTTGTCTTTATGAACTGAACAATTGTTGTGTCAGAACAAATACTGTTTTGTAATCATGTGCTAGTAGGAAAGCTTGAAGTTGGGTTGGGCTTTTCCTTCCGCTCCTGCAGGGGCTGCTTGAACCTCTTTCGTGTGCAGGCTCAATTTCTATTTATTTGCAAAGTTATTCTTCCTGAATCCAACATTAACCAATGACAAATGATTTACCCATGATAAGCGGTACATTCCTTACATCTGTGTAGAAAGCATAACAGGAACTGCCTCTAACGAACCCCCATCTGTGTACATAATTTGTGTAGCCATTCTAGTAATGTCTTGTTTCAGAAACTGTTTTGCACAAATTCATAGTGTTCTACTGTTCAACTAACAGAGTTTCATCCTGTGGATCTGACAATGTGCTTTTAGCATAGTGTATATAGACACAAGTAGATTTTGTTGAAACGCTATTTATATGTTCTCCACATTCAGCTTTCATGCCCCCCTGTTTGGGAAAAATTGCTTAATTTTCCCATCAATTCCCAACTTACCAGATTAATGTGGTGAGTTGGTGATATTACTACAGAAACATAGAACCTTGCAATCTTTTTCCTGCTTGAAGGTTTTCTACTTTTAATCCTTTGACATCAACTCCTAGGATGTTTGACCACTTGCTGATTTTACAAAAATTTGCATTTTAGATGGTTTTAGTCCTACATTATCTTTAATGCAAATTTTACAGGCTCCTGAATCGCATATAAGTCTAACTGCTTGTCTAATAATTCTTAGAACTATTCATGTTTTTTCCTTTAGTGCATTTAATATCCCCCATGCTTCATACACATCTACTATTTTAATGGTTCCCCCATTTGCTCAAACACCTATTCACACTCAGATGAAGAACTGCCCCTGTGGACTCTTCCTTCCTGGTCTGCTTTTACTGGTCTGGGGTGAAAGCCCCCTTTGAAGTTCTAGAACCGCCCCTGCATCCTTGATGCCTTTTGAAATTTCACATGTTTTTCTTAGTGCAACAATCTCTGCAGTTTACACAGAACATGATGATTTTAAGGCAGCACTGCAAAGGTTTTTTTTTTTTTACTCATCTACAATTGTAAAAACAACTAATTTCTTTCTGGAAACTGACACATCCACGTACAAATTTTATAACCCCTCCTATGGCTCATCTTTTACCCTGGTTGGTTAGATCCAGGTAGTAAAATGTTTTTGGTGATGAGCCTGAATGTATCAGCTGCTTTTAGCTCTGAAATCCTAATAATTAATTCCTGACATTTTACCCACGACTGAACTATCAGTCACTAGGTGGATTGAAGTCTTTTTGTTTTTAGTTACCCAATCCTGAACATGCAAAGCATACTCCATCAATGTGTTAAAATTTGCAGTTTTCCATCCAACCAAATGTTTTTCCAAATGACTTCTAATATCTTGACGGAGATTTAGTAAGAACGGGAGGTTGTTTCCACAGACATTGGGCTGCCTCACAGACCGCATTAACCTGTCTTTCTAGGTCCCCATGCCCCGGTGGCAAAATTTCAGCTGGATTTCCTCCATGCCCAGTATATTGTTTCCTCACTTGATCCCAATTATGGCCCAAACAACACTTCATAGCTTTTTCTATGTCTGCCCCATTTAATTTGTAAGAATCAATGAGGTTTTTATTATTATTATCAATGAGGTTTTTATTATCGTCGGACCATTTAACTGGGTTTTGTCTGGCTGGAGTTAAACCTTCAAAGGCAGTCTGCATTTCTACATCTATCCATGGGCTATACACAAGAATGGTGGGCCTATTATTTAATGGGTCATTATCTTGGGGTCCCGTGCGTTGGCCATAATAAGGGTTGGCCACCTCTAACATTGGAAGAGCACACGCCCCCCCCCAGGATCTTAGTCCTGTTCTTGGTTTTTTAACAGGAAATATGGGTGTATTATATTTACAAGTTGAATCTTCAATCAAAATTCCAGCTTTCAACCTTTCATCAATTACAGGTTTAATTCCTGCCAAATAACCTAGTTCCTGCCACTTTCTCCCTGATTTCCTGGACAGTGAAACATGCGGGGACATTCTTGCTGCACCAAGGGCTGTGCCTGGGGGTTGAGAGAGATTGATGCTACTGAATCCCCAGTTTCTGTGCTGTACACATACTTAATCTGGATGAACTGGGGTGGCAGCTTGTGAAACTGTCTGTATGTAGCTTACATGACTAAAATAATTTTCTGGTGGGTTATTTATTTATTTATTTTTTTTTCAGTTCCGAACCTAATAGTTTTGGAGACCATGCAGGCGCATTAGGAAGGCTGTCTGCTGGATCAACGATGCAGCCATTGATCCATAGACATACTCCCCCGCTGCTGCAAATTCAAGCTGTCTCCCTCTAAAATGTGTTTCATTATCTTTTGGACGCACAAACAACTTAAAAAACCGTCAAACATATCTTTAAAGACGGAAACACATAACATTTAAAGACGGACAAACACAACATTAGATCTATTTATTTAGGTTTTCATCGTATCTACTTTGTGCATGTATCATACCTACACCTCGCCATTTGGAGCTCATCTATTTATTTCACTATTTATTTATTTCTTTATTTCTTTATCTATGTTTGCTACTTCCACATACCATCTATTTCATACTTTTACTTCCACTCCTACAAGTATTTTAAATTACTTGGATCAATCTGACACAAACTTTTCATCCCTTTTAATTATTTAATCTCCCTTGCACTCTTTAGTTATTTTATTCTTAAGGTCTATTATTTATTATTTTGGAATAGACTGTATTAATTCCTGCTGTTTTAGTATGAAACAACGGAACCTGAAAGGTTTGATTGTTTCCTCACACACTCTCACACAATCACACTTTTGAAAGCTTATTCTAATAATATATATATTTTTTTTTTAACCAATATACCTAATGCTATTAGTACACTTTGGAGTCCAATACTCCGCACGCGCAGGCCCCGGAGTCCCAGACTCCTCGCACTCAGCTGATACCCAGATCCCAGATCTGTCAACAGAACTCGGTTTTGTCAAATATTCCTGCTGCGGTAGCTGCAATCCTTACTTAGCTGTGTTCTTAATCTAAAAGAACGCAGAGGGTCCCAGACCCAAATGCATGGAATACCGATCCCAGATCTATCACAACAAAACCCTGTTTTTCAAATATTCTTGCGACTACAACCAGTTATAGCTTTCACATGGTCCCAGACCAACTTTTGATCAAAAGCTTTAGGCCTACCCTTTCGCTGCGCAGATTCAGTCCTCAGCGAGAGTCGTCACCAGGATGCCCAGGGCAGGGCTGGACCAACCTATTGGCCCCGTCCGGCGAAGGGCGGACGGCTGTCGACAGTTTCTTGGCCTTGGTCCCGCACGGTCCTGGACAATTGGATCTTGACTCCCGGGTTTCAGCACCAGAAATGTTAGATTCAAAATTGTGAGTTCATATAGGACAAAAAATAAATCATACAAAGGGATTTTCAAACAAAGCTCCCTACAGGATGACAAAAGGCTGCCTCACATCCCAGCACCTTTCTGCCCCCCAACAGAACAGCAGTCTTTTATTAACAGAACAGAAACAAATGGATGGGTTTTATGACCCTAGAATGACCAACTGACTGAGAGGCAGGTCATAAAAGTTTATGACCCTGTAAATGCCTTCTGGCTGAAGGCAAGTCTAGAATGACCCTCCTGATTGAATCACAGGACATAATGTAGCATCTTATTTCTTCAATGTTTCATATGCACACACATTAATTTTATAATATTTATTTAATAAACCTAACAGGCTCTCTGGACGATCCTGTCCTGCTTCATTAATTCTTCTCATGCACTGAGCACGCACACCCTAAAAAAACACACAAAAAAACAGGTTAACCCTTAGCTAAAAACAGAATGTTAACAGGAGCTAAAGTAATACACATAAATACAAAATATGACGGAATGCTTCATAAAATAAACACTATATTCTTAATAAATAAATCTAAACAGAGGTAATTTACAGAATGAACACCCATTTCTATATGGGTCTATCATTCTCCATGCTAGAAACAAGATTTCAACGGTTTCTTCATGTAGAGTTTTTCTTATTTATGATGAGGATCATTTTACCCATACATTTGTAAATTCATTTCTTGTAACACATTGCTTCCTTATTTATTGACTCAAGGGGGTTTATGCTTCTCTGTTTGGCCTCTTGTTTTAAAGTTATCATTGTTTTGACATCTTCCTGAAAAACGGGTTGCTTTGAATATTCCCAACTGCTGTCGTTTTTTGACATCTTGTCAAACAGGGTCGGTTGCATACTTTTCTGTGCTGTACTCTTTACTCTTTTGTTTTAGCTCTGGTTTGTTCAAATCAATTGGATCAGTCTATCTTGTATTCTTTTTTATAAAACCCATCAGTTTGTTTCATTAAATTTTTACCTTTGTCCTTTTTCACTTTTCTATTTTATAAATTTTTCACACCTTAATGTGTTGACTTTGTACGGCTAACATGCTCGTAAGAGGAACTTAACCTGCTACATTCATTAATGAATTGATGTTTCAAACAAGCAGTGTGTTTATAATGACAATCAATGACAGATATTGTTAGAAGGATATCTTAACCGTTGTTGTCCACTGTCTGTACCAACTTAAAAGGAATTTGCTGCAGCTTTAATTTCAACATAAGTGGCCCAAGTTAGTCCATATTTATTCCAAAAAAATAAAAAAAAACAATCCACTGGATTTAGTTTCCAACTTTGAAGACGCTTCCTTTCCGATCCAGGAAGCTTTTTTAATTAAGAATGTCAGAAATAGCATTGTGTCCGAGGCTTTATAGAGTGGCCCAAAATAAAGCCTTGTTTCTGCCTAGAAAACATGCAAATTGAACCTGATGTGCGGGTCCGGCCCTTAGTAATGGGTTCTTTGTTAGCCTGCAATACTTGATATTGGTCTATGCCTCTGAAATGGGCTTGTTAGGGAGAATTGTTGGCCTGGCTGAAAGGCAAGGTCCTCTGGTCCCCTGTATGGGGGTGGGGGTTTCAATAATAGTGGGAAGGAATCAACTCTATCGTTGCATTGTAGGTTTTTGAAAGCTGAAATCTTAGTCCACCCCTTCTCTTTAACGCTGTTTTCTTCCTTAACATAAGTGGCTTCCTTCACACCCCTTTCCTTTCAAACCATCTGTCTTCTTTGTTCAAAATGTGAACATTCTGGTCCTCAAAAGAATGTCCTTTGTCCATAATGTGAAGTTTTATAATTAGGTAACTCGGTATAGGACTCTATGACAAGGTTTGACTGCTTGTTTTGGCAATCGTTAATCACCTGATCTCAATGACATATTAGTTCATCTTTCCAGCATGCAATCCCAGCCTGCAGTTCACAGACCCGAGGTTTGATCACTCAGTGTTGTTATTATCAGACTTATCAGCACTGTGCTGAAGAGTGCCACGAAGGGATGTTCACAGAGGTTAGTTCAGGGTCTGTGGGAACTTTGAACGACGTCCTGCAACAGCAGATATAAAGGGGACTCACGTTTTGCAGAGAAAGGTTTCTTCCCAGAATCCAGTCAGTGTGGGTCTTTCCAGAGATAGAGGGGCTCGTTGGAGGGTGGACAGGTTTGGGTTTGGTTGGTTCCTGAGGAGCAATGGAGCGTACTACCACTTACTTGAACTTGAAGGGGACATGTGGATATAAATCCCCTGCTCAGTGTGAAGCTCAAACAAATCCTTCCAGGGAGGAGAAGGTCAAAAATCCAGTATGCAGGAAGGTAAAAGACAAAAACAACGTCAGAACTCAGAGAAACAAAGACTCAGTTAGACTCAGCTAAACTCAGCTTGGCTAGAGTACCCAAAACTGGCAAACACTCTGGCGTTGAGGTAATTTTCATTCCATCTCATATTAACTTTAGTTAAACATGGTAAATGGTATCCATGCAGAAGTGGCTTCTATACGATTCGTTAGTTGGAATGTGAGGGGTTTAAATGGGCCCATTAAGAGAGCCAGGATTTTTAACCATCTAAAGTATTTAGAATGTGATATAGCGTTTCTACAGGAAACCCATCTATTACTAAAAGATCAAGTCAGACTTAAAAAGAGATGGGTGGGTAATGTGTTTCATTCCAATCTTAACTCTAAAACTTGCAGAACAGCTAAATCAATCTATAAGAAATTTCTGTTCCCTCTCTATCAATTACAACACTCACCCTGGAAACTAGACAGAAACCTCTTGGCTGACGAGAACAATTGTGAAATGATATCCCAAAAAATAGAGGACTTTATACATTTCAACAAAAAAGATAATATCTCTCCTTCTCTCCTGTGGGAAAAATTAAAAGAGGTGACTAGGGGTGAGATCATAGCGCACTCAGCTAAAATAAACAGGATGAAAAGAAATAAGCAAGAGGAGCTTATGAAAGCAATGTCTATGGTGGATGCCCAATACTCCCCTTCCCCCGAGCTCTACAAGAGGAAGCTGGACCTCCAAACACATTATAATTTACTTTAATTTAATCAGGTGAGAAATAGAACGTCACGAGGGTATGTTTACGAGCATGGTGACAAGGCTGGGCGTCTATTAGCACATCAACTCAAGTGCTGCTCAGCCTCTCAACAAGTCCCATAAATTCGTAAAGAAGAAGAAATTAAAGGGAAATGCTGTTTTTTTTTTTTTTTTTTTTTACATTGGGCCCTTGATTTTACATTATTCCATCATATTCTACTCACACATATGAGTTTTGTGTCATTTGGAGCCGTTCTGAAGATATTCCATTAGGTTATATCCAAGTAACTTCTTCCTATGGGCAACGAGTTGAAGGCACAAATTAAACTGTTCATAATTTATCATTTATGGTATCCCAGCATTCATAACATGAAGGCGAATCACTGTCCCCCAGACATTCGCGGTTATTTTTTTTATATTTATATTTTTTTAAAACAAAGCGGAGTGTGTATGACGTCATCAGCACATGCCGGCTACCTTTCATTCATCCTGTCTGCTGAACTGCTGCTAGTTTTACTCACATGCCTGGAAGATGTCTAGTGCTACTACCACAGATGATCTCGCTCTCCAAATGGAATTGAAGGATTCAGATTATCTAGCCGAATGAATAGAAGGAGTAGAGCGTAGCCACCTGTGGCCCGGGCTGCTTGTGACGACTCCAGTCCGGCATTCTGATGACAGAAAGTTTTGTGTTCCAGCATATTATGGAAGGCGGGTAATAGCTTGCACTTCAGCCAATCAGCTCAAAGTAATCAGTGGTGTCCAGTGTTGGGCACGTTACTTTGAAAAAGTAATTAGTTATAGTTACTAGTTACTTCTCCCAAAAAGTAACTGAGTTACTAACTGAGTTACTCCACAATAAAAGTAACTAGTTACTAGTAAAAGTAACTATTGCGTTACTTTTGCGTTTCTCGCCCCCGTACCCCTCACCACCCAGCCACCACCTTCTCGCGGTGTGATTCGAAAGCCAGCTGAATAGAGCGGACGACAAAGACAAGAACCTGCAGAGAGTTTAGCATTTATTGCAACTCAATGTAAATGACATCAGGGGGGAACGCCATGTGAAGTTTTTTAACAGGGCATTCAGATCTGGTGAGTATATGAAATTAATAACTGGGGATGTCTAATTCTGAAATCCTATGTGTTTGGGGTGTTATAGATACTGCAACATCTATCCATCTATCTATCTAGATCTATACTCTGTGTGTGACATAAAATATGGATCTCCATCCCTGCCACAAAGGCCATCAAATAATGTTTAAAATAAAAAATACAGTAGGTTGAAAAGGCAGAGTATCCATCCATCCATCCATCCATCCATCCATCCATCCATCCATCCAGATTTCTCCCTTTCTTTATATAGGCTATCATTTGATTGTTCACGCTCTCCATAGTTCTCCTGTGGCGCGAGCACAGGGCGACTGTTGCGCGCCTTTAGCGAGCATGCGCATTTCCTGTCGCTTGCGCGGTGAATCGTGCCGCCTGCGCTGTGCGGAGATGCAGAGGAAACCGTATGTGATGGGGAAACGCAGCTCGACATGACACCGGTATTTCCATGTGGAAAACGCTGTTTGCTGCTGGATCCTCCTCACTCTCCATCTCTCTGTGTGTGCTGTACGTTAACACCCGCCAGCAGAAACACCCACCTACCCAACTGACAGACGGAATCTCACTATACATCAGCCATTCTCATCCTCCCCTCTCTCATGACAAGGCGCGCACCTCTGGATGACCTAAAAAATAATCTTTAATATCTCTTAAACAAAAGTAGCACAAACAATATTTTTTTTCTGCACAAATCTGCACTAACGTTGCACTAACCATTCAGTCTATTTGCTGAGTTTTTTGACGTGGGTGGGGTGTCAGCTTCACGCAGCTGCGCACGAGTCCTATCATCAAAAAAGGTTCATTGTGCGACCTGAGTAACGCGCAGTGACGGGGTGTCTGCAATGGTAACTGCGTTATAGTTACAGTCAAAGTAATTAGTTCGATCACTCGTTACTAAAACAAGGTAACGGCGTTAGTAATGCCGTTACTTTCAACGCCGTTAGTCCCATCACTGGTGGTGTCAAAAGTTCACACATTTGTTACTTAAGTAGAAGTATAGAACTGCAGTTTAAAAACACTCAGGTAAAAGTTGAAGTATCAACTTGACCTCTTTACTCAAGTAAAAGTGAAAAAGTATGTGCTCCAAAAACTACTTAAAGTATAAAAGTATAAAGTAACCTTTAAGAAAAACAGCCAGATGCCACTATATGAACTGAAAGCTGAATTGTTCGACTATTTCGAAACATTCTCTGAGATAGGGCCAAGGAGGAGGGAGGTCTTGTTGGTCTCCATCTCCCGATACGCTCTCGCCTGTGTCCGACCTTTCAGACATTTCAACATCTTTTTCTGAATCCCACATTGTAGCATGGCATAGACAATTCACGTTAGCAGTTTGAAGAACACCTGCTTGCTTCTGATGATTTCCTTTAGCTAACCAATGAGTGTTTGCGTTATATGACTCATCCAATGACACTAGTTTTCACTAGATGTGGATGGAGCCAATGATCTGCATAGGATGGAGCACATGACGGGAAATAAATATTTAGAAACATTAAACCGAAGCCAAGAGTAACGAGTAAAGTTTGTTTTAAAAATGTAAGGAATAGAAAGTACAGATACTTTTGTAAAAATGTAATGAGTAGAAGTCAGAAGTAGGAAGCAAAATAAGTAATGGAGTAAAGTATAGAAACCCCAAAAGTGTACTTGAGTACAGTAACAAAGTATTTGTACTTCATTACTTGACACCTCTGGAAGTAATGTACTAAACGTCCCTCCTTTTCACGGACAGACTGAACAGCAGCCATCCCAGATTGATAACGTAGAACTGAACTCAGATCTATACATATAAATCTGGCTACTGCCAGGTTAGTTAAGATGTCCATTTATCTAAATATTTTAATTTGAATGTGTTTTTAATCCATTTGTCAGGTTCAAGCACCTAAAACATTCATAAAACCACACAAGGAAGGAAAAGCAAAAAGCATTAGATTTCCTTCTTGTGATGAGAAGATACAGAGATGTGCTCAGATAAAATCTACTTTCTGTCATGATTGGCTTAAGAGACTTAACCCACATGCAGAACACCACTGGAAGCAGAGTAAAAGTTTAACAGAGTTTATTGAAGGTTTTCACACAAAGAACATGAACTGGTTCAGGCACTGGTCCGGGACTGGATTCACTGATGTCTGCAGAGACGGATAGTTTGATTAGCCAGGCAGTCAGATGGTTTGATGAATTTAGATTATTCAGAATATACCTTGAAGAAGTCCAGACAGATCTTTGTGAGAGAGGGAACCGGTTGGGTCCAGAGACTGTTTGTTCAGCAGAGTGCTCAGCAGCAGCAGCGTCTAGCTTCTAACTTGTGAGTGGCAGACCTTGGTTTGAGATTCCAGCTCTTCCTTGAGAGCAGCAGGAGGAGTCCAGATTGAGATCTTCAGGTTTGGCTCCCTTAGGCAGGCAGGCAGGTTTACAGGCAAAGCTCATCCAGAGCTTTAGACCTAGACGGGTTTCCTGTGAGCAAGAAGACAGAGGCAGATTAGAATCAGGTTTCTCTCTAGAGACAACTAAGATTCAATCAGAATAACAGAGGCTCAGGTTCGCTAACCAAACTTGGTCAACACTGCGGCGTTGAAGGAAGGTCTGGCTGCTGCTTATGTAGGAAGGTCTCCTGATGGGCTGATGAGCTTCAGGTGTGCTGGAGGGCTCAAGCCCAGGAGACCCACAGCGCACTTTGCTGGAGAAAGGTGGTACATCTCCAGATCCCAACACTTTCGCTCTGAAGCACACTCTGCCGATCCCTCTCTTTTTATCAGTTAAGGAAGTTCCTAGTTACAGTAAATGACCATTGCTACTCTAAATGGTGGGGAAGCAGCAGCAGCGGTATCTATGTGAAACAGTCATGGAAAGTTGATCTGAACTAAATATATTTAGATAGCACAGTCAAGTGCCGCAAAACAAATATGTTTTTTCAGCACTTTTGAACCTTTCTGAGTTTATCCTAGATTAGAGTGGCATAAGAAATAAATGCTGTATCTTGATGTTCAAAACCATTTACCACTATCAATATCATCTATTGTACCAGTTCTAGCATTGTGAACAGCATTAGTCATGATAGCAGTAACACATGCCTGAAATGATTAGATACAAACACCAAAAATTGGCATGCATGGTGGTGATCCCATTATTCCTCCTGGTTGATTTACAGTCAGGTGTCCGCTTGGATTACACCTACTGGGTTAGATAATGAAGAACACAATTTTATCTTGGGTGTAGTATTATTTTGTCTACAAATAAAATTGCTCTGTGGTTATACCAGGTGTTATACTGCACCTAAGTTGAAGATCAATTTGGCACACCCTAGATTTTTGATGTGCATATTAAATTAAACATCATCCAGACTTGAAAATGTGTTGTTTAAACATAAGTATTCAATTTATAAATCACTTTGTAACTTTATCAAAGCAACCAAAAGACCTTCCTCATGAAGGGTAGGGAATAGTGAAAGGAAAACCAAAGCAAACTATTTTTCTGTGTAAACGTAATGACTGAGGCTATTTTTCTGAGAAAACATGTGATCAGTGACGTTATTTACTTCTCTGCTCAGGTATAAAATCTGTGAATACAGGCACCTTTTTGGGTCTTTCTGCCTTTGGAGACATTCCACACTTGTTAAGCCTACACCAGGTAAGATCACTAAATCTGACAGAATTAGAATTTCACATTAAAAGGTTAACATAATTTAAAATATAATTACTGCGTCTATGCTAGGTGTGAATTTTTTGTAATAGTAATTAAATAAAGTATGCAGGCATCCACTAGGCTGGGCTCAGTTTAATATGGAAAAAAAGACAGAATTCTGACTTTTTTCTCAGAATTCTGACTTTTTTCTCAGAATTGTGGATCTTAATGTAGATGGGCACCATGAAGGAAGAGACGTGGGAGCACTCAGCTTCACTGACAAAGATGTGATAAAAGTCAAAATTCTGAGATTAAAGTCAGAATTCTAAGATTAAAGTCAGAATTCTGAGAAAAAAGTCAGAATTCTGAGATTAAAGTCAGAATTCTGAGATTAAAGTCAGAATTCTGTGAAAAAAGTCAAAATTCTGAGATTAAAGTAAGAATTCTGAGAAAAAAGTCAGAATTCTGAGATAAAATTCAAAATTCTGAGATTAAAGTAAGAATTCTGAGATTAAAGTCAGAATTCTGAGAAAAAAGTCAGAATTCTGAGATTAAAGTAAGTATTCTTAGAAAAAAGTCAAAATTCTGAGATTAAAGTAAGAATTCTGAGAAAAAAGTCAAAATTCTGAGATTAAAGTCAGAATTCTGAGATTAAAGTCAGAATTCTGAGAAAAAAGTAAGAATTCTGAGATTAAAGTAAGAATTCTGAGATTAAAGTCAGAATTCTGAGAAAAAAGTCAAAATTCTGAGATTAAAGTAAGAATTCTGAGAAAAAAGTCAGAATTCTGAGATTAAAGTAAGAATTCTGAGAAAAAAGTCAAAATTCTGACATTAAAGTCAGAATTCTGAGAAAAAAGTAAGAATTCTGAGATTAAAGTCAGAATTCTGAGAAAAAAGTCAGAATTCTGAGATTAAAGTCAGAATTCTGTTAAAAAAGTCAAAATTCTGAGATTAAAGTAAGAATTCTGAGATTAAAGTCAGAATTATTTGAAAAAAGTCAAAATTCTGAGATTAAAGTAAGAATTCTGAGAAAAAGGTCAGAATTCTGAGATAAAAGTCAAAATTCTGAGATTAAAGTAAGAATTCTGAGATTAAAGTCAGAATTCTGAGAAAAAATTTAGAATTCTGAGATTAAAGTCAGAATTGTGAGAAAAAAGTCAGAATTCTGACTTTTTTTCCCATGTTAAACTGAAATAAAATGAAAAAAATCAGTAAACTTTTTTTTTTCTTTCAGTGGCCCTAATCCTCTTCCGAATGAATCAGATCCACTTTTTTGGCTGACTTTAAGAAATTCCTGATCACTCACTTTGAGGATACATTATTTTTGGGAAAGAAGAACATTTGTTTAATAGTAATGATGCAGATTAATTAAATACGCGATGAATAGATAAAGGGCTGCTCAGAGGTGCAGTGTGTATCACTGCCGATGAAGGTGCCGTGTTTGATTCCCAGCCTTGGGTCTTTCTGCATGGAGTTTGCATGTTCTCCCTGTGTGGGTTCTCTCCGGGTACTCCAGCTTCCTCCCACAGTCCAAAATCATGACTGGCTTCTCTAAATTCTCCTTAGGTGTGAGTGTGTGAGTGAATGGTTGTTTGTCCTGTTTGTGTCTCTGTGTTGCCCTGGACTGTCCAAGGTGTACCCCTCCTCTCTACCATAGAGAGCTGGATTTTCCTTCAGCAGTTAAAGATACTGTACATCCAGACTCATTGGAGATTTCCAACAATAAGTTTTATTCCTGAACATCAAGCAGGTACAGCAAATTAATTCATCTGTTTTAAATACAACTTCCATCTCCTTCACAGTCAGTTTTAGTTCCTCTAGCTCATTTTGAGTACAGCTAGATTAGATGTATTTGGAAACTACATGTTTTTATATATATATTTGTTTTTGTTTTCTTTTTCAAGTGTTTTGGTCAATGTACTTTGAACCACTGATAAAACAAATCTACGTACGAGAACAAATACGTTTTTTTAAGCCTTAAATAAAACATTTGAAGAGTGAGTTTACAGATAAACATCTAACTTATCTGTGATGAGGATTATTCATAATCTTTTTTTTTTGCACCACTCAACAATAATTCCTGTTTGATTTCTTTTATAGAAAAGAACATCCTTCATCCTCATCATGTGGAGACTGTTTAGCTATCTCTCCTTGACAAAACAGTGAGTAACACCAACAGTATAAGAAATAAAATCCTCTCCAGTATCTCAAAAAGTACATAGATCCGGGTATTATTTAGTCATTGTCGCTTCATGGTGTACTCACCTTTCTTGCCAGATATTAGATATTAATATCCTTGCTGCACAATGGATAAAATGAATCCAGGTTTCATATCATACGTTTATTCGCTGAGAAAATATAACTTAATTTTAAAAATGTAAGGGGAGTAATCACTTTTATAAGATACTGAACATAAATGTTTAAAAGTGTATGATTCCTTTCCTTCTTTCATCTTTGCTTTTCTCAGCAAAATGTTTCAGATAATCAAACTATTTTTATAACAAGATAAATATAACCTTAGAAAACACAACACAGGCTGACTTTATTTACTGAAAAAAGAAAAAAACTGTGCAAATCAACCTCTATGTGAACAACTCCATCCCAACAAAGACACAAAGGATCATGATTGTAGATTAAGCCAGAACAACATCTAAAACTGTGGAGGCCTCATATAGCAGCAAGTGGTGTCCATGGTGTCTGTGTTTTATTCTGCAGTAGCCATTCTCCGGTAATAGAGGGCAAGGCTAAAAAAGTAAAGGATGTGGTGCAACATTGTTGATACTTCAGCTCTATAATGACAACATTATTGATGGGCAGAAATGTCATTGAATTTGTTTGTGTGACAAATCATGAGAATGTCTTGAGCTGTCGGACTGCGGCAAAACCTGGTCATAAAAATATCTGTGGGCAATAAACCAAGCTGCCTTTCAAAAGATGTCCGACAGCATTCAAGTGGCAGCGTGTTTAACAATGTGAAGTAGAAATGTACAAACACACGGCATTCACAGGAACCAACGAGAAGAAATGAGCAAGGAAACCTATACAAAAGGATGGCAAAACACAACTTTACGAAGACGGGAAAAATGGCTGTAACATTAAAGACACAATATTTAACTGTTTGTCATACAGCTCATCAAAAATAGCTCAGGAGTTCCTTTTTAATAAACAAATCAGCATCTAACTACTAATTCCGTTTGATTAGACAAGTTACCCACCAAAATAATAAAAATATCCTTAACTTGTTGCTATCCCAAGGGAGGAGAAAAGATGGACATTGGTCCAGAGTCACTGTGAGCAGCCGTATCATCGGAGGCTGGACTCCAGCAGGCCTGGATCAAATGTCCCTGTCTGCCACTTGGGAAATTCAGAGTCAGTCTAATCCCGCAGAGATTATATTGTAGAATCTTAAACTTGGGCATCAACAATGCTCTCAGCTCAGCAGGGTTCTGCAGCTCACAGATCAGGAAGGCAGGCAGCGACTCAGTGGTCTGAGTCAGAACTGCTAACAGTGCAGAGGACACAGTATGTCTGGCCAGGACAGAAACCAGGTGCTATTTTGGTTGATCTACGGGCGGAGATTTAAAAGCTCCTCATCAATTGTGTCAACTGGTGGTAACAGTAAGGTTATGCTGGTTTCCAGCCCAAAGCTTAAGAGGGATGTAGTCCTCTTCGCCTTCAAAAATGGACCACAGTTCCAGAGATTGTACCACATGTAATGAGATGTCCAGCTGTGGTGTTGGGTCTGTTGAAGGAGTGGTGGCCTAGTGGTTAGAGCATTGTGATTGGGTCCTGGAGGTTCTGAGTTCAATTCCCAGAGACTGTCACTCTGGGTACCTGAGCAAGACTCTTAACCCCACACCGCTATCCGAGATAAAGTTCAATTATTCTTTCATGAGACTGAGGTCCAGAGGAAGAGAAAAAGGTTTCTGGTGGTTTAAAAGGTGCCGCAGCTTGAAGATGTAATATCAGAGGTACAGACTGCAGCAAAACACCCCCATAATCTGACGCTGACATGGGAGTTGTATTTCTGATCCAAGAACCTGAAGTTCTAATCTGTTACAATAGAATGGTTCTTGTACAGAAATTGTCTGAAATACTTAAAAAAATTCTAAATTGTCTAAATGCATATAAAGTTTGTTGACACTATATATGTTCATACTGACATTTCTCAAATCTACAACTGTAAATTGTATGCATAATAGAAATTAATGATTGACGGACTAAAACAATCAGATTAATGCTGAATGTTAAATTTAGGTTTTGCGTCCCAAAGGATGCCAGTGAATAGCACAAGCTTATTAAATCCTGCCCAATGATCCACTGTGCAATAATTAATTGAGTCAATATGGTATCTAACATAAAGTTAGATGACAGTTTAATGTGCTTTGGAGTCTCCTGACCTGACATTTTGCTATACTAGGTTCCCGTTATTTAGAGATTCTTTTGCAATGCTGTGGTTCCTTTTTCCTACTAGGATGCAGCATACTGTATATTGGTGCCGCAGTTTTTCGTTTTTGCTTAGAGACTGCATGATGTCTGGGGACAAGTGAGGTGCATTGATTTTCTTTCAGTCAACTTTCCATTAATATGCTTCAGTATATGTAACTCTATATGAAAAGCTAGCTTATGTCTCTTAAAGGTATAGAGGATGAACTTTTATTTCTGGGTGGATCATCTAAATAAGTGGCCCTCCTAATTGTCAATCATTCTGGTGATATGTTTATGTGAAGCCGTCCTACGTGCGTGACCCGTTAGCTATCTTTTTCTGCGCATGCGCGCTTTCAGGCGTATATCTGTGGTTAGCTACGGTTTCAGGCAGTCGTTGAAGCGCACCTTTTTCACCGTGGTTCTATGAAAATGGTCGAGGGTTGTAAGAGAAAAGAAAGGCCTCAGAAGAGGCAGATACTTTATATCCCGGAATGGTTTGCGTGGAGAGCTCTCCTTTTTGTTGTCTTGAGGGTTGGTTGATCTCCAGATAATTCAGGATCTGGGTAGCTGAAAACACAGAGACAAGGGGATTCAGAATCAGGGAACTGATCCAGGTTAAAGCAGCTCAAAGTAAGCCGGTACCGTTACTGGCAACACTCTGGCAGAAAAGTGTCAGCATCCTCCTCCATTTATACGCCTCCAAATGAGAAGATAGAGAACAGGTGTGCAGACTTCGACTTATGCCCTCAGGAGGAAGGTCTCAGGCTCCCTCTGGAGGTTTGTCAAGGATCCAGAGGTCCTTGACAAACCTCTGGATTCCAACAGAATGTTTTGGATAGAGATGGTATTGATTTGAGTAAGGTTGAGATCCAATAATGCTATCAACCTGGCTGGTTTAAGACATTCAAAAATGTAAATTCACCTACCCTGGGAAACTTAGAATAGGTCAAAATAAACTTGCCAAAGTGACAACACTGATAAAGTGACCGAGTCAGAGATTTGGAAGCATATGGGCTTCCTATTAACAGATGGGTAAAGATGATTCTGAGAGATACCTTTGAGTAGCAGATTAATTGAATGATTTCATAGAAAATTTAAAACTCTGAGAAATAGAAGGGTAGTATCCGTATAAAACTGAAGTGGATCGACGGAGTAGATGACGGAGCTGGCTGACCATGAAAGGAGGACCTTGAATGATGATTAGCTTCGTAGTGGGGTTGGTTCCCATCCTTGTTTGGCTGGAGGTTGAACATGGCTTGTCAGCAGGTGGTCAAGATGAGGCTGATTAGATTATTTAAGATTTAATTTTCACTTACGCTTAATTTTTCAAAACATATCTAGATTATAGTTTTGCTCATACGTTATTTTCCCCAAAGGCACCATGGATGTCTGAGCCAGCCACACATTAACCATGAGAACCTGAGGAGTTGTCTTTTTTACAAAGACACATTTTCTTTTGTTTTTATATGTTAACTGCAGATTATGAACAAATTATTAACTACACCTGGGGTTATAATTAACTAATTCATATCAGAGGTAAAACCAAGTAATTGTCTCTAGTTAGATTTTTATAACATGCAATTTGAGCATGAGGACGATTTGCCATTAACGTGAACAAACTGAAATCCATCAGATATATAAGTTTTAAACCAGTCTAGTGGTGTACCTTTAATTCCAACAAAATATTCAAGTCTTTCTAAAAGAATATTATGATCAACTGTATCAAATGCCGCACTGAGATCCAACAGGACGAGCACAGATACCAGTCCATTATCTGAGGCCATGAGAATATCATTAGTGACTTTCACCAGAGCTGTTTCAGTGCTATGATGAGCTCTAAAGCCAGACTGAAACTCTTCAAAAAGTTCATTATGGTGTAAGTGATCGCACACTTTTTTGGCAACTACTTTCTCAAGAATTTTAGATAAGAAAGGAAGATTGGATATAGGTCTATAATTGACCAAGTCATCTGGGTCAAGAGAGAGTTTCTTAAGCAAAGGTTTAATTCCAGCAACCTTAAAATCCTTTGGTACATATCCCTGTAACAGAGATAGATGAATCGCATCTAAAATGGTGGAGGAGATAAAAGGGAATACCTCCTTAAATAACCTGGTTGGAACTGGAGTTAGTTTTGCTAACTCTGAAAGTTCAACTGGATCAAAGCAGTCTAAACCCAGTTCAGATTCCATGACTACCTCAGATACTGCCCCACCCTGCAGAGACAAACCAATTGTGGATAGAGGAGTGCTTATGATCTTATTTTTAATAAGATCAATCTTATTTATAAAGACTCCCACAAAATCATTACTTCTAAGATCAGGTGGAATGGACGGTTCCACTAAGCTATGGCTCTGGGTGAGTTTGACAACTGTATTAAAAAGAAATCTAGAATTAATATTATTCTCCTCTATTAATGAGGAGAAATATGCTGCTCTAACTTTACAAAGGTCCTCTTGTACAGCAGTAAACAATTTTTCCAGACTATATAGGATTCCCGTAGGCCTATGGAGCGATATTTTCACTCCAGTTTCCTAGCATTTTGCTTCAAGCTGTGCAGCTCTGCACTAAACTAAGGAGCCAGCTTTCTATTTTTAACGGTTTTCATTTTCAAAGGAGCTGCGTTGTCTAAGGCAGTATGCAGAGAACTAGCAACCCCATCAACAATTCATCAATGTGTGAAGGGGGATAAGCTAAGCTTTTTCATCCTGCAGCACTGTTCAGCGACACAGATGAGAGAGAAAGAGAAACAGATTCTTTAAAATTCATAACTGCACTATCTGATAATGATCTCCTAAGATGGAACCTTCTTTTGGGGGAGGAGAACTCTGTTAAAGTAATCCTGAAGGTTATTAAAAAGTGGTCAGAGAGGACAGGGTTGTGAGGAAATACTGTTATTTCTTCACATTCTATGCCGTATGTCAGCACAAGATCCAAAGTATGAAGATGAGAATGTGTGGGACTATTCACATTTTGAACAAAGCCAATAGCATCTAAGATAGCATTAAAGGCTGCTCTTAAGCTATCGCCTTCAATGTCAGCATGGATGTTAAAATCTCCCACTCTGATGACCCTTTCAGTATTTAATACAAAATCAGAAAGGAACTCTGAAAACTCATCTAAAAATTCAGAGTAAGGACCTTGTGGATGATACAAAGTTACAAAAAAAAAGAGCTTTTCTTGCTTTGCAATTTGGATGAGGGAAATTAAGAGTTGTAAGTATTAACTGCCTTTGGAGTAATCAGTAAGTCAGACTGAAAGATTGTTGCTACTCCTCCTCCTTGCCCAGAAGTTCTGGGTATGTGAAAATTTAAATAGCTTGAAGGAGTTGCCTCATTTATGCTCACATAATCCTCTTGCTGCAGCCAGGTTTCTGTAAGGCAACATAAATCCATGTGATTATCACAAATCAAGTGGGCAAGACACAGTCTGGATGGAGTAAAGAGTGGGTAACAGTAGAGAAGCTGCAGAGATGTGTGTTAAACTACAACTCTGCTTCCTGGTCTGCACCCTGGGTGGTCAGGGTTTTGGAGGACTAATAAATTTGGCCAGATTCCTAGAAAGAAGAGCTTCACCATCCAAAGTGGGATGGAGGCTGTCTCTCTGAATCAGACCAGGCTTTCCCCAAAAGGATTGCCAATTATTAATGTAGCCCGCGTTGTTTTCAGGACACCACCTAGACAAGCAGCGGTTGAATGACGACATGTGGATAAACATGTCATCCCTGGTCAGATCAGGGAGGGGACCAGAGTCCGACATTGTTTTGGCAAACTTACACACCGAAGCAACACTAATTTTAGTGACCTCCGATCAGCATAACCGGGTGTCATTACCACCAGCGTGAATAACAATCTTACTGTATTTATTCTTATCCTTAGCCAGCAGTTTCAGGTAGGATTTGATGTTGCCCGTTCTGGCCCCCGGCAAACATTTGACTATGGTCCCTGGTGTCTCTAATGCCACGTTTCTGACTATGGAGCTGCCAATCACCAGAGTGGACTTCTCAGTGGGTGTGTCACTGAGTGGGGAAAACCGGTTAGAAAAGTGAACGGCTTGGTGGTGACCAGTGGGCAGAGATCCACGACTACGCTTTCTGCGTACAGTTACCCAATCGCCTGGCTGCTCAGGCACTTTTGGCACTTTTGGCCTACTTTAACTCCTGGATGTTCAACAGCCTGAAGCCTGGATTCTAACTCTGACACCCTCACCTCCAAAGCTACAAAAATACTACACTTATTACACATCCCATTATCACTAAAGGAGGCAGGAGAGAGGAGAGGAAGAATAAAGAGTTGGAAAACAGTCAAGGGAGGGAGAGAGAGAAGCCATAGCAATGCTAAGATAGCGCTAGCCTAGGCTAGCTACTCCTTGCTACCAGAAATACAATCATGTGAAACTGACAAGTGCTCAGTAGAAAAGTGCAGCAGAAAGTGCTATGATTTAAAGTGGTTCTGGACAGTTACTGAGATACAGCGATATCACAGAAAAAATAACTTAACTCAGACTGAGATAGTCTGGACAGCAACAACGTAAGGCAGGTGGGCGGAAGCACGGGGCCGCCGGTGTCCAGGCTCACTGGGTTGGGTTTGGTCGTTCCATCCCCTGCTGGCTCCCTGCCTCCATACACCGTGGTTTCCGGACCAGTCCAGGAGCTCACGGCTCAGTTTTTAATGCCCGGTGTGTTTCAACTACGTGCTGCATTGTAGTCCACCGAAATCCCGGACAATTTTGAAATTCCTCCCGGACATTTTTTTAGGTATGAAAAGTAGGACATGTCCTGGAAAAAGAGGACATCTGGTCACCCTACCATATCAACAATTTGATGTTTCAGTGAGTGAGTGCTTGTTGCTATGATGCATCTTTGCTCAGCAGCTTCACTCGTTGTAAACCAACCAATCAGAGCACAGCTCATCTAAATATTCATGATCATACCATAAAAGGAAGAAAAACCTGTGTTTCATTCTAGGGCTTTTAACCAGGCTTGCATTAGAGCTCATAGAACAGGTAATGTGACATTTTCAGCCCAACCACTGTTACACACCCTATTCAGAGAGCTTAAGGACCAGCACCAAATACTCTATATAATCATTCTATCACCCCTTTAATAAATCAACAATGAAAAATCAACTGAGTTAGAAATTAGTTTTATTACAATATGAACCTGCCTGTGAACCCTTGTAGTCAGAATCATTAACATAGCCAAGTGGCAAAATCGTTTGCTTCCTTTTAACCTGAAGTAAATGAAACATTATTTTCTTTCTCCTCTTATAATTTTTTCATGATTATATCCTTTAGTTTTGTTGAAGTTAACACTTAGTACAAAGGAACTCTGAAAAACCCTCCTGCATTTAAATGAATAAATTATTGACTCTTTCTACAGGGATGGCAAAACCAGGTACAAGGACATCATTTCTCAGAGTGTAGAGATCCATCCTGGACCTCCTGCTATCTACCAAGTGAAACCAAAGGAAAAAAAGATTGACAGTTTGACCAGATTGAGTGTCGGTGAAAGAGATTTAAATAGGACGAACAGAACCATCCTACTTGTTGGTGAAACAGGAGCAGGAAAATCTTCTCTCATCAATGCTTTGTTCAACTACACCATGGGAGTGAAGTTTGAAGATGACGTCTGGTTTCAGATCGTAGCAGAGGAGGGGAGAAGTCAGACCGAAAGTCAGACATCAGATGTGGTCGTCTATGACATTTTTGGTTTTGAAGGTCAAATTCTGCCATTTTCTCTGACAATCATTGATACTCCTGGATTTGGAGACACCAGAGGACAAGGACATGATGAAGAGGTTGCTGAGAGGTTACTTGACTTGTTTGGATCAGTGGATGGAGTTCATGAAGTAAATACAGTTGGTCTAGTGATGAAGGCGTCTGATAACCGGCTGACTGATCGACTGTGTTACGTCTTAGACTCAGTGACGTCTCTGTTTGGGAAAAACCTTGAGGGCAAGATTGTAGTTCTTGTTACACACTCAGATGGAAGAAAACCTGTAAATGTTCTTAAAGCTGTGAAGGAAACAGAAATTAAATGTGCAAAGAATGAAGAGAATCAGGCTGTTCACTTTAAGTTCAACAACAGCCAGAAGGAAGACCGAACAGAAGATGTTGAATATCTGAAAAGTCTTAACAAGATATCAGAGACCGGGTTCAAGGAACTTACAGATTTTATGGAAAACTCTGCTCCCCAAACATTAATGATAACTACTGAGGTTATAAGGGAACGGAAAAATCTGAATGCTTGCATCACGAACCTGCAGGAAAGAATCAAGTCAATTGACCTGAAACAAACAGAAACCAACCAGATTCAAGAAGCTCTAAAGAAAGATGGTGATAAGATGAATCAAGTGATCGAGGTGGATGAGGTTTATAAAGAGAAAATTACCCTTAAAGGTAAAGGGTTTTTTGGTTTGTTTTTTTTTAAAGGAAATGTATGTTTCAGTTGTAACATTTGTGAGGAGAACTGTCTCTATCCATGCACAGATGGAGGAGCAGGTATCATTCAAAATGGTCATTGCATTGTCTGCACCAAGAAGTGCCCTTCTTCAGCTCATAGTGAAAAGAACTGGATGTATGTGGCAAAGACAAGAAAAGTTCAAAAGAAGGTGCAAGACGTAAAAGAGGGGTATGAAAAACTTCATTCGGAAAGTCAGAATAAGACGAATGCCTTAAAAAGCCTTGACAAACAACTGGAACAACTGACAGCACAGAAGAACCAGTTTGTTGATGAGGCCTACCGACATATTGTCCGGCTGGAGGAGATCGCTCTGAAGGTCAATTCCAGAAAATCCATCCGCCACTTGAGCTTTCTGATTGAGAAGATGAAGGAGAAAGGAGATAAAACAAAGCTCAAGAAACTGGAAGAAATGAAAACTCTGCTGGACAGCAGAGCTAGACTAACTTCAGATTAATTTTAGGATTAACACAAAGCAACTGGAAAAGGAAAAGAATCAGTATCCTGTTGACCTTATCATTCTGTTTTTCAGAAACAGTACACAATATTTTGTTTCATTGAGCATGTAGGAGTGGACATTTTAAGAGGATTTATTTAATAAGTGATTAATGTAGGAAATGATTTATCAGTTTAAATGTCAGAATTCTGTAGTGAATGGGTACTGAAATGGTATAGCAAATAGTTCAAATGCTTAATCTCTCTTCTATCCCTGTTTAACTACACCTATCTCTACTCTCCACCTGTGTGTCTGCCGGCCGGTCTGTCTGTCTGTCCTCAGCTGTTAGAGCCCTTTTTTAGGTTTTATTAGCGTTCGTTTGCTACTTTAGTGCCATTTTCATGTATAATGTCAAACATTTTATGAACTTAAGTTCAAGTTAGATTGGGTTTGTTTGCACAATGATCCACAGCAAAACACAAAGTTAATCTCTAAATAGCTAAAAAGGAAAAAGGAAACTGAACATAGGTTAGGTGACAGCCAAGGGAAAATTTTGTATTCAATCAGAGGGAAATGCTGTGGAATTAGTTGAGACAAATATTTATTGTTGGTTAATCCTTCAATGTATCTGAATTAAATAATTTCTGCAAAGGAGAGCAGGAATGGGAAACAATACTACCCTCCCCCCAAAAAAAAAACAAAAATAAGGTTTTGATGGGATAAGGAGATCTAAGGACACGTTCCAAATGAGAGGTCTTCAACCCCGGTCCTCAGGGCCCACCATCCTGCATGTTTTAGATGTCTCAGTCCACGACAGGAACAGTGTTGAAGACCTCTGTTCTAAAATATTTAGCCTTAAAAACCTTTTATTTAAAGGGTTCTAAAAGCTCTTTGAAATAAATGAAGGTACCAGGCTCCCGATTGAATAAAGTGGATTGATGGACTTTTTGAGGTTTTGTTCAGATTTTTGATTATTCAAGTTTAAATTAGTTTAGTAATAAAATTTTAAAGTTTTGAAATGTAGTTAAAACTTAATAGTTAAATGCTTGTTTGAATATGTAAGTCTTTTCTATTGATTTCTATGTAGAATGAGTAAACAAATCACTTTCAAAATGATAATTTAAAGTATCAATCTAATCTGAAGAACTGCTTGGGAGCTAATAGAGCCACCTTTGTTACTGAGCTGCGGTAGGAATCTGATTCCCGTCACTAATAGAAGAAGAACTATTAAATGTATTTCGTTTTAGCTGTTGGTCTCAATACAGCAACCATATTTGTTTTCCAATACAATTTTATTATATTCAATTGTCCTTTAATATCTGAAAGGGGACTTAAAGGCTTTAAATTTGAACTTCTTAAGGCGGATCCTTTTTATTTTATAGGAGCTATACCTTCCAATTAAAAAAACTATAATCACACAGATGATAATGTTATATATTTATATAGTTTAGAATAAACCACTTTCATGCAGATTATTACACCGTCCTTATATAATGCACTTTAATACAAACCACATGTTCACAGTAAATACAATCTAACAAGAAATATGTCAAAGTGATTTAAGAAGTCACTCCTGTTTTGCAGGACAAATGATCTGACTTTCAAAGATACCATCACCAAGACTTTGATCTCTTCTGGATCTCCTAATCTCTACCAGCTGAAAACAAAGACAGAAAAGTTTGCAAGTTCAACAAGAGTGACTTTAGGAGACAAAAATGAGAACCAAACCAATAAAACCATTTTACTGGTTGGTGAAACAGGAGCAGGAAAATCTTCCCTGATCAACACTCTGGTTAACTATGCAATAGGAGTAAAGTTTGAGGATGACGTTTGGTTTCAGATTGTTGAAGAGGAGGAGAGAAGAAATCAAACAGAAAGTCAGACATCAGATGTGATCGTCTATCAGATCTTTGGTTTGGAAGGTCAAACTCTGCCGTTCTCTCTGACCATCATCGATACTCCTGGATTTGGAGACACCAGAGGCTTGGAAAGAGATGACTCTGTCAGCCAAAGATTGTTGGACTTGTTCAGATCAGAAGATGGAGTTCATGAGATCAATGCAGTGGGTCTGGTGATGAAGGCCAGTGATAACCGACTGAGTGGCCGACTGATGTACGTCTTAAATTCAGTGACGTCTCTGTTTGGAAAAGACCTGGAGGAAAGCATAGTAGCTTTCATTACTCACTCTGATGGAAGAAACCCTAAAAATGCTCTTCAGGCTCTGAAAGCAGCAAATGTTAAATCTTCTGAAAATGAGATTATTCACTTTTTGTTTAATAACTGTCAGCATGAAGACAGAAGAAACGACAGAGAATTTCTGGAACTGGCAAATCAAACATCAATGAAAGGACTGAAAAACTTCATGACTTTTCTGGAATCAACCAAACCTCAGCCTCTGAAAATAACTGCCGAGGTTCTGAATGAACGGATCAGACTGGAGGCCTGCATCCAGAACCTGCAGGACAGAATCAAGCTGAATGAGCTGAAGCAGAGAGAAATCAGACAGATTGAAAAAGCGTACGAAAATCATGAAGAAGAGATGAAGGAGCACCAGAACTTTACTATAGAAGTTGATGAAGTCTACAAAGAAAAAGAACCAGTCGATGGTGGAATGTGGGGTTTGGTGTTTTATGAAGGAGCCGTCACCTGTTCTGTCTGTGAGGAGAACTGTCACTATCCTGGATGCACGAAAGCCTGGAGCCCAGGACTCTGTGAAGTCATGAAGTGGGGGCGCTGCACAGTTTGTACCAACAAGTGTCCTGCAGCAGATCATGTGAAAGAAGAATGGAGATATGTGATAAAGACCAGGAAAGTTCAGAAGACCCTGGAGGATTTGAAGGAGAAATATGAAAAGAATAAAGAAGAATGTGCGGAAAAGTCGAGCCTTCTGGAAAACCTTAAACAGGAAAACAGAAACCTGGAAAAAGAGCGAGCATCGCTGCTGGATGAGGCCTACAGTCATGTTATGAAACTGGAGCAGATCGCCCTGAAAGTTGAATCAGTGTCAACTTTGGTCCATTTGGACTTCCTGATGGAGAAGATGGAGGAAAAAAATGACTGGGAGAAAGTCAAGAAACTGGAAGAGATGAAAAGCAGAGTGAGCGAAGGAACCAAAGCAGCACTAAAATATGCAAAAAACTTATCATCAGAATAAGATTTGGTACAAAGATCAATCAATTGTTCCATAAATAATCAACCAATCATTAATTCTGTTTCATCCATTCCATCATCTGGATAAGACCAATGATGAGTCGAAGAACCACAGGAATCTCTACAGTAATTGTTCTGCATCAGGTGGGAACGTGTTGAAGGTTAGATAAGAGCTCAGCGCAGCAGAATATGAATCAGGGTTTCAGAAAGATCTATAGAAGTTATAAGAAAACTTACATTTTGTTCTGTAAATGTTTGAACTTTAAAGCTCTTATGCTCAAATTTTTTTTTATTAAACTGCGATAAAACGACAAGCCCCAAGAAAGGAATTTATCTTTAAAACAAATTAAAAAAGACAAACAACATTTTGCCCCAGGAATTATTTCTATGTTTATTCACTTAAAATCCTAATATGCTAGTTATCGTATTCTTCTCTTTTCATCATTTAAAGTGTAAATATTCAATAAGGCTCAACCTATTAAGAGATTTCAGTGTTTATAATATTAGAGAAAATCGTTAGCAACTCATTTATGGCTTAACTTAGACGATTGGTGTAAAATAGAGGTTAATAGTTTTTACTCAGGATTAGAAACACAAACATTTAATAATGTTGCATACAATCCTGCACCAGTTTATTGATTTCAGGTGCTAGTTTAAGTCCATAATGCTATAAATTCATTACTCTGAACCCTCTTATTGCCATCTAGTCAGTGCAGACAGCATTTAGCTTCACATTTTTTATTGATTGCCATTAAACTATGAATCTTTAAAACTCCCCAGAAACATCAAAGATCAGACTGGGACTGAAGCAGCTGCTGTTCTCACTGAATGTGTGTTTTTTTGGGGTTTTTTTTGTTCCATCTATAAAATTGCTTCAAGATGTTGGATTTATGTTATTTAGTGTTTAAAGATGAACACAAATCTAACATGTTGTAATATTTGATCAAGTCTTCAGTACCTCCAGGTGGCCACTAGGGGGTGGGACACCATCATCTATTTTGAACTCCTCTGACTCACAGTTTAAACCTGAACTGATATTGGCCTTTATGGTACTTTGGAAACTTTTTAAAGTTGTTTTCTTCTCTTTTCTTTGGTTGTGGTGTTTTATTAGTTTGTTTGTACATTAACCCATAATTCATCCATCTTCCCTCCTAGACCTACTTCTTCCATCAGGGTTGCAGGGGGAGCTGGTTCCTCTCTTCTGAAGGGAGATAGGAAGAGAATAGAGAAAACTTGCTTAGTATAAAAATATGTTATCTTGAATTTTAAGACATTAATCAAATGATTTATCAACTTTTTTTCTGCTTTATAGTAACTTGAAAGTAAAAATATAAGAAATAATGATCATAGATCTGACAAAATTAATGGCTGTTTGAACTTTGATCTTATTGCAAAATGTTTGCTCAAATTATTGTTTTAAACTCTTTTATTTTTATCAGTTGAAGTGGATTTTGCATCATTTATTGTGGGTTTTTATAGTAATCTGTTTTTGGTGTATCAGTATTTACCTGATAATCAATTTGTGCAACAATGTGATTAAAAATAAATGTAACATTTGATCTAGTTAATGACTCAGTGTGATTTTTTGTTCTGTGAATAATGTGTTTAGATCACTGATACTTAACAATCAATAGTGCTGAGAAATACATCTTGGTGATAAATTATTTTATTTATAGTGAAATGTGGGACTGGTTTACTTTTAGTTATATAATAGTGTAATTAAGTTTATGATAGAATCTTCTAATTTTAGAAGAGATGCTTTTGTTTTTACCAAAGGTTGATTTTCTCTCACAAAGCCTAGATGGTTATTTGAATTAAGAAGGTAATCTCTATGGAGAAATGCTCCAGCAGAGAGAATAAAAATGGGGAGTACCGAAAAGCTGAAGGACTCCAGATTCACTATGAAATCTATAAAAATAAACTTCACAAATATAATTTACAACTATAAGATGCAAGAGAATTGAGTTTGCTTCATGGTTCAGGCCTCAGGTGACTATGAACCCATCAGATTGTTGGATATATGCTTAGAACAGATCAATATGTGGATGCACCATCATTTTCTACAACTAAATAGAAACCATCAGAGGTAAGAATTTTGGATCCAGATCCATAGTTAGTTCAAAGCTTCAGCTGCTACAGCTAGAAACCACTGATTATGGCCGACATCTTGGTGAAGATGTGAAGAACATCTTAAGGATTAAAGGACTAATGTCCAAGAAGGATCTAGAAAAACTCACTCATGCATTTATCTTTAGTAGAATTGATCACTGCAACAGTGTCTTCAAAGGTTTGCCTAAAAAGTCCATCAGAGACTGCAGCTGATCCAAAACGCTGCTGCCCGTGTTCTCACTAGAACTGAGAAAGTAGAGCACATCAGCCCGGCTCTGAAGTCCTTCCACTGGCTCCCTGTAGCTCAGAGAATAGACTTTAAAATCCTTCTGTTAGTCTAGAAATCACTGAATAGATCAGCACCTCAATCCATAACAGATCCATGGTCAGTGGATCAACCTGCCTGGGTTTGGAGGCGGTTCATGGTGCTACATTCTGCATATTAGATGTCACTATAAATTACACACTGTAGCTTTAAATGTTCTTATTCATTGATATTGATTTATAATTTGAGGAAGAAAATAAACTCAATGGAACAAAGTCGATAAATTATACATTTATTTATTTTTAAAAAGGCCAATCTGTGCAAAGATTTTCAGATCAGATATTTCTCATGTTAATCTACAATTAAAATAATTATAGCAAAATTCATGCATGAAAAAAGTCTGACAAACAAATCATCAGTTAAACCTTAAGAGTTATTTCTTCATTTAAAGATCTGTGTAAGACAGAAGAAAACATGAAACATTAAAAACAAGGAAACTGATCTAAACCGACCATCTGAAGGCACCAGGAGGGATAAACTAAACTGCAGCAGGAAGAGTTCAGTCTGGGTTTGAAGGGAAGTGGAAATAGAAGAAAACTCTGGATTAAAAGATCAGATCATAAATCATCAATGCTTTTATTCTGAAAGCCTCCCAGCAGATTAAACCAGGTCCATCCTCTTATAGAGGTGCTGATCCCTGATGTCTGCTTCCTCCTCCAGCAGGTTTAACTCTCTGAAGAACAGGTTGGAGATGTTCAATTCAAACCATCCAGGTCACAATGTGGAGAAACTTCCATTAAAAAAATCAACCCTGCATCAGAGAACTGATGGTTTAATGTCCATCTGGGACCAAACTAAGGCTTCAGGTAAACAGATTAAAGTTCAGAAAGATCTAAACTTCTTTAAAAGTGAAATCATGACTTAAAAACAGAAAATATAGAAAAAAAAGGTTCAGAAATGTTTATGGACCAACAGTCCCGAACATTTTATCCACATGATCTGATTGTTTTTGCTAATTTTCAATGTTTCATTCAAACTTTTATTCAAACAATCAGAAAATGAATCAATAATTCTTTTTCTCCAGCTGATGTTTCTGTTGAGCTAAAATCATGGGAACCTCCCAGAACCTCCCAGCAGGATCACAGGACCTTAAAGTGCTCAGTGTTGATAAATAAGGTGATTAGAGGTAGAGAATCTGTATCCTCCCTCAGGACCTGGACACGTCTGTGGTGGTTTTCACAGTTTGGATCGGGGGGTTTGCTCCAGCAGCCTCCTCATGTCCAGCAGAGCGTCCTCCACCGCCGCTGCCAGACTTCCCGCATCCGTTTCCCTGCAGCTGTTGAACGACGACACAGCGAAGTTGATGTGGTCCTCCATGGGGTTGTAGCAGACGCCGTAACCGTCTGGTACCACCGGACCGAAACACATGACGCAGTCGGTCTTTGACGGGACCTTGGGAGGAGAACAGAGAGCGGTCAGGTTCTGGTAGAGTCCAGAACTCTCAGCGATCGGGGTTCTGTGGTACCTGGCTGGTGGACAGGTGGTAGTGAAGAGCTTTAGAGTAGGAAGGATCCTTGAAGATGGCAGGAACAGGAAGTTTCTCCTCAGCAGCCTGAAGCTTCAGACCCAGCAGGTGTCTGTCGATGGCCTGCCCACCGACTGCCTGAATAAAAAATAAACGGATTCCATTAGTTTGTGATTCTATAGAGAATAATTTCTAGGATCTTCTGGTCATGATCTTCACCAAGAACTCAGAGCCGTAAATCAGGAGCTTTGCTTTCAACACAATAGATGGAATAAATCTACATGGCACACGGACGCTGCGTGATATTATTATCGTCGCCTGGCAACGTTCAGCTAATCATGTAGCGTAACGTCATTGGCATGAAGCAGGGCCTGAGCAGATCTGGTACCTACTAGAGATTGACACGGGAGTGGATTTTCACACCTGTCCCGTCCCACTCCCACAGAAAAAAATTGTGTCCCGATCCCGGGCCAGAGTAGAAATCTAAATCCTGTCCTGTCCCACTCCTGGTGAAATTACTCCCACTCCCATTCAGAATGACTCCCGCTCCTGCACCACTCCCATTCAGCTTGTGTTGCAAATCAAACTTTTCGAAGTCCAGTTTGCCACTTACTGTTGGTCCCTCCATTGTTGTTTTTGAGCGCGGGTGAAAAACTCAGAGCGGAAGCACTGTTGGTTTTTGGGTCGTGTAGTTTTTTTGACTCGCATTATAGTGTAGGCTTCAAGGAAAAAAACTACAAAATGGCGGCACCAGTACTGGATTTTTTTTCTTTCTATTTTATTTTATTTTTTGGCATCGATCCTAGTTTTTTTTTAGTTACTATTGGTTCCCGTCTGCTCCCGTTAATGTTTAATCCTGTACCGTCCCAATCACGTGATCGTTAGAAATACTGACTCCCATCGAAAAAATGTCCGTCTCTAGTACCTACACCTGGAGGCAGCGCTGGAAATCCCCGCTGAAAGCTACCTGCTGCGGCCAGCCTGAGGGGGATTTCCCGCTGCCGTTCGTAGCGGCTGGGAGTGAATAGAAAGAGTTTTTATGGTTCGTGATAAAAACTGCAAGTATATGAATCTACAATAATATATTATTCATCGGCAGGTTTTAACATTTTTAGTTAATTTAGGTATTTCTAAACTTTTATAAACCACAGTTCATAAAAACTGTTTCAGTGCAGCAATAATAAACACGAGCTCGCTCTCTGTTCCTTCTATATATCAATCCATTCTTCCACCTTTATTTTAAACCTTTGGAATTTTACTCCTTCGATATTTTTTTGTCATATGCCTAAGCTCCCCAAAAAAACTCCTTGATCAGCTTTCTGATTGGTTGATGCTCTGGCATCCAGCGGCAAACGTTCAATTTTCTGAATCAAAACGTTTGACACATTGGAAAACTGCATTGATATTGTTTCAATAATGTTTCACTGAATACTGACACCTGCTGGACATTTGAAAACACTACAGTTAGACTCTGACAGACTAAACTGACACTGATTTGATGACCTATAATATTAAATCATATTTAAAACCATTGTTTGCTTTGATGTAGTATTTCATATTTTCGTATAAATTTAAAATATGTTTGATATTTTCAGATAGATTTTTTTTTTTAAGAGAGCATTTGGGACTAGGATTTATGTATCTATTTAAGATAACAGAACAGCAAACTAAGAGCAGGATGACACAACAAGAACATCAAGAAAATCAAATATGACATCAGAATCGTCCCGCTCTTTTCTCTTAGGATGATCCATTTTTCTTGATTAACTTGATGATAAACCGCAAAAGATCTGATATTGTTTTTTTTTGGCAGCATCGTTGTGTTGACAGATGCGCATATAAATACAATTTAGTGGTACAGTCAGTGTGAAACAGCTCCTGTATCGGTCATGTGACTTTCTTGAAACTATATGTGCACCGACACAGTATTTTGCTGTTAGAGCTCGATACAAACGCCGACGCATCCAGTGTTGCTGGACCCATCATCAAGCTCCAGCATTGAAGGCTTAAATGCGCCGCTGGACCTCTTCATGCCGTCTCCCATAGACACTACAGAAAATGTTCCTGATGTGAACGCAGCTTTAGTCTTTAGTTAGTGATCCTATAGAGAATCATTTCCAGGAGCTTCTGGTCATGATCTTCACCAAGAACTCAGACAGACATCATTTATCTCCATGCAGCGACTCGTTAAAGGCGTTCAGCAGGTTGTGAATTTATCGTTTTTAAACCAAACGTAAAGGTCTGCTGTGAATACTCACCATGTTGGTGTAGGATCGGTGCGCCTTCACAGCTTTCTCCATTAGGTCCAGTTTCTCCTGGTTCTGGGGTCAAACAGAAGATGTTGGAATGAAGCTTCATGTTCAGAACATTCACATTATTAAATCTTAAACATATCTGATCCATCTCCAGGTTTTATCTTTCACAAAGATGGACTGGATCAGGTTCTGGAGTTCAGATCAGATGGTCCGTTTAGCAGCAGCTGACCTGTTTGCTGGAATCATCGAAGGCCTTAACGAAGGCGGCCGAGGCGTTTGAGGCGGACCGGATGGTATCGGTGCGACCCAGTCGGAACATTCTCAGAGAGGCGCTTTCATACGTAGCGCAGCAGCGCCGGTACTTTCTGGGAACGAAGAACAGGACAAACAGAGAGATGATAGCAGCACTAAAAGTACCAGAACCAGTCTAGTGATGACAGTTTCAAAGCCTCATGAACCAACCTATTTTAGATCTATGTGCATGAAGCAAACTATTCTGATTCAATTCTAAACTAGACCTAAATATAACATTTCTTTCGCTGCGGTTTGAGCCACAATTCTCATGTTATTTTTAGTGTTGCACCGATACCGATACCAGTATCGGACGGGGCCCCGATATTGCCCTAAAATGGTGGTATCGGCGAGTACCAGCCAATAGAGCACCGATACCATTTTGAGAGCCAAAGGTTTATTCAACTATTGCCACCCACTCCAGGTAGGCAATAAAAAGTTCTACTGGATTCACTTTGTTTTAGTCTTTTTCCTGCTTCACAAAGGTAGGCAGCAGCTTGACATGAAGCCATGATGGCAATTATTTTACATTATTATGGTATCGGTATCGGCCGACACAGCACAGCCAGGTATCGGGGCCAAAAAATGGCATTGGCGCAACACTAGTTATTTTAATACTTCAGTATTATTAAAACTCCCTCAATTATTCTAATTGACTTTGAAGCTCCACACAAAGTCCGACATAGGCTTCGTTCGCAGGGTGCACTTGAAACAATTTTCAGCAAAAGTTCTGCTTCAAAAATGATGAAAGTTAGACCGACTGGAGCCGAACATCCCTGAACCGGTCCTTCTCTCACCTGTAGTAGGCCAGCTGCAGGGCGATCTGTATAAAAGCATCTGGACTCATCTTGTGAGCTTTAGGGACGTTCTTCCCAAAGTGTCCGAACACCGTCACCCTCATGTCCAGGTCCTGGGCCAGCCTGTGGAGGGACGAACGCTGAGTGGCGGGACGGACAGATGGACGTCCACCAGGCGGCTCATCGTGCCGCTCTCACCTGTTCATGCTGAGCTTTGCCTCCTCGATGTCCTGCTTGATCTCAGCCGTGATGTTGAAGGGAAGTCTTTGAGGGACGGGAAGAGACCCAGCAGGAGCTCCGGGTGCCTCAGGCTTCCTCCTGTTTCCATGGTAACGGGAGAAAAAACACCAAATGGAAAAGATTTATTTTACAGGAAAGTAAAAAATACCTAATAAAAAGTCATAATTATGAGATATTCGACTTTTAAACTTTGTAACTCATAATTATGAATTTATATTTGGCATTTTTTTATTTCCATGTGGTGGAAACAGGCTTCCATATATTTAATGTTCTGTTAGAATAATAGTTTTTTGGATAAAATCTTTATTTCTGATCTTTCTCTGGTTGGTTTGGGTTTCTATGTCACTGACGTGAACTCCACCACATGGTCGATCAGCGCCACGATGGGGGGGCCCTCAGCAGGAGCGTGCTCATAGTTCACTCCACAGGTTCCATCTTCTCCAACAATGAACTAAAGGAACCAGAAACCAAGAACATTTACTGGTCAGTGAAGCAAACAGCTCTCTGTGCTTCCAGCCTTTCTATAAAGACCTGGGCTTGAATTGGACCAGCCGGTCCGGTTACCTGCAGCGTCTTGTCGAACCAGCGGTTTCCACTGTAGCCCCGACTGCCTCCTCCATGCAGCATCTGGACGGCGGCAGAGCAGCGGTAAAGCTCACCGGTCGCCTCAGACGTGACTCCATCCAGACACAGCGTGAAGATGCTCCTCTGGATCGCAGAGACCGAATCTTTGTTGGTCTTATCTGGACCCGGAGGAAAGAGGAATCAGATATTAAGATGTTCTGGATGTTTTTACATGAATTATCCCTCCTGCTAACGTTTGTTCAGTAATTGAGGTCTTAAATCTTTATCTGTTATTAAAAGGTGCTTTATTAGTCGAATATCGGGACAGTTTTTTATTTCAGACCAGGAAAAACTCATTACATAGATTAGATAATATTAGAAACCAGTCAAATGGTGCAGATGTTGATGGTTTCTCTGGTTTTTGTGACATTTATTCTGATGAAAATCATCTTTTGCCATCTGAAACTAAATGATCCTTTAATTCTCTGCTCCATGACTGACATCTAGTGGTAGAAGGTGTGAATTACATACTAGTGAGGAAATAAACCTCAGTAATAAAAAGATGGAGAAGTTTATTCTGAATGTCTGAGCCACAGAAATCCAGGCTTTAGACTCGGTTCTGACCCGTAGACGTTGGTCTGTGACGAACCTTTGATGAGGTTGACGTAAGCTTTTCCCCAGACGTCTCGATGCTGGGTGGTGAGGATGCCCACAGGTTCGCTGTCAGTCTGCTGTGAGGCTCTGCAGATCTTCTCCAGCTGAACACAGAGCTGATCTACAGTCAGTGGAGTCCTGTCCCTGTGGTACACATCCAACTGGAAGAACTGGGAGGAGTGGAAGCACAGATTTAAACACTGATCAGGCTGTTTATTCTAAAGGAGAATTGAGTATGTTGCCTTTCTAAGAAAGTCTGGAATGCAGGTTTACTCAAAGCCCCTCAGTATGATGCTATAAAATTAAATACAGTGGAACCAGCTATATTTAGAGTCCCTGTAATTGTATATTTATATTTGCTTTGGGCCCCAGAGGTTCGACATTATTTTATCATCATCATAAAGTAGATCATTCAGTAAATCAAGATAGAGAAAAATCACATAGTTCTTCAAAGATAATTAACAAGAAAATAAAACATATCTAGTTGGATTACAGCATAGATAACATTCTGATGGCTTTTTAGCAGGGAAACGTTATAATAAAATGTTAAAAATGTTAAAGGAAAATGGGTCCAACAACAGAACCCTGAGGAACTCCTTGGTTCAAAGTAACCAGAGTTATAGAAATATCTCTGAATGACAGATTAGAAGTAAACCAATCCAGAGCTGAACCAGATTAGAAACTATTTCTGAAACTAGGGATGCAAACAAATAATTATTTTAGGTTTATTTCTCAATTATCAGTAGATAAACATTTGTTCAATCCAGTTAATGGATACCATGTGCTTAAAAAGAATTTATTTTTAACTACTGTCCACTAGAGGGAGCAGTTCATTCTTAAACAGAGCCTCACTGTTGTTTGCAAGAGAAGGAATCTCAGAGTGGAGTAGGGATGGGACGATTTATGAAAACCGTCAGAATCGTTCGGTTCGACTGTCTCGGTTCGGTTCGCATGTGTTGCTTTCGGTTCATGCGCTGCTCCTTTTTCTCATAGGTGAAGCGTTTACACTCCAGAGCAGAAGGTGGCGGTACTGCGACCAAAGCCAACCACCAGTAGTAAACAAGAAGAAGAAGAAGCGAAGCAGCGTAGCCGGGTGTAGCAGAAACAAATCAGTTGTTGTGGAGAATCGTGTGGGTATGGCGAGTGGGAAAGAACAGGAGTTGGAAGACGCGCCAGCAGCACTTTATAGGTCTGCTGTATGGGACCACTTTGCATTTAGAGTGACCTACGATGACGACGGAAAGAAAGCTGTGGATAAAAGTGCAACAGTGTGCAAGCATTGTGCAACACGTGTTGTTTATGCTAACAGCAACATGTCCAACATGTCATGCTAACCCCGAAATCCCTCATACTCCGTCAGCGCTCCGCCCCGCTGCGCTCCAGACCGGCTGCTCAAAGCAAAGCCTACAGCCCCCACTGCGGCTTCGTCTGCTCCCCTCTGAGTTCCTTGGAGATGGTAGAGAGCATGTAACCTGACAACAGCCAGATGCATGTCTCGCTCCGAGCGAGACATGCATCTGGCTGTTGTCAGGTTAGAGAGCATGCGCCAGATGATTAAATTCAAAGCAGCAAAACATACGGAAATGATCCAGGGTTTCCGCGCATCATTTAAAATAATTACAATCCATTATTTTTGTGGGGATTTTTTCATTAATTTCATAATTTTTTATGGAATGTCGGTGTAACAATCAACATGTATCGACATGTAGTGACCAGAAACCGTGAATCGAACCGAACCGTGGATTTTGTGAAACGTTCCACCCCTAGAGTGGAGGCAAGAGCAGAACCATGAATGGATCCAGAGTCCGGTCCAGATCATCTCCACTGTGTAATGGATCAAGGATCCTGAACGAACTTTCTGTGGTTTTGTTAATAAATATAAACTCTGAGGCCGTTTCTCAATTCACAAGAACGCGAGTACGGACTCGTGTCCTTGCCAAGTCTGTTCTTGAGAAGAACACAGGAAAGTGTGGACTCAGGGAGAACGGGGGAAGCAGCATAAATATGGCTCGATTGGAACAGAAGCGTACTGATGACATCACAACATTCAAAGCTAATCTAGAGCTGCATTTCACCTCCTTTTATTAATAGTGTCTAGATGATAATGAAGTCTTACTTTTTTCATTTAGTGGGGGAATAATAATGAGCACAGTCAGATAAACACACGGCTATGCAGAGAGAAGGCTGCTGCAGACGGACTAACGTTAGCCCTGGCTGCTGCAGACATGCTAACGTTAGCCCTGGCCGCTGCAGACGGGCTAACGTTAGCCAACGTTAGCCCTGGCCACTGCTGACGGGCTAACATTAGTCCTGGCTGCGGTTACCTTTGGAGCTCCGCTGGTTGCCGCGGTCATCTCAACATTGGAAATTTTTTTTCAAATTACGCAATAAATCAGTAAATGGGCCACATAGTAAAGCTTAAAGTATAATTTTCTCGCTCTTAACTTATCTTAACCTGTACTTTTATAGAACATTGGCAACAGAAAAGAGAATTTTCAACTTAATACTTTGAAATCTGTGAGTTTCCATTGAAAGCTGCTGCTGCCGCTGCAGTGCATGCTGGGACAGCTGTCAATCTCAAAAAGGGACAAGTCTGCTCTGATGCATGCTGGGTAAAAAGGGAGGGGCCAGAACAACATCCAGGGACTTTGTCTGTTCTTGGTCTGCTGTTCTTGTGAATTGGCACAGTACTAGGTCTGAGGCTGATATTTCACGAGGACACGAGGACGCACTAGTACACATTTGAGAAACAGCCTGAATAAACTCCTTCAGTTCTCACTTAAATTGGCCAATTTAGCCGCCATGTTTTATTGATTTCTTTTTATTCAGTAACCCAACAGGCTCCTGTTTTCATCATAACTTCTAAATTTGTCCAGTTTAATCGTTTTTTAAGAAAGCATTCCACCAGCGATCCTCACCTGGAAGTTGTGGACCACGGTGATGTGTCTGGGGGGCCGGGGGCTCTTGGCGTGGTTCACCACAGAGTCTCTCTTCAACCCGGGGATTCTGCAGGACGACAGCACCTCGTAGTACTGGTTCATACACAGAGGCTTCCCTCCCAGGTACTCCACTGGAAGTGTTTCACTGTGAGGGAGAGAACAGGAGGAGGAAAACTTTCAGTCGCCAACCAATCAGATTTACACACAGATAATGATGCTTTGTTATCAGACAATTGCTTCCTGACTTACTTGTCGATCATCGTCTTAAAGTCTAAAACTCCTGCGATCAGTTTGGAAGCGAACCTACGAAGAAAGAACCGAGTTATTTATTTTGATGGCTTCTAAAAGCAAACGTTAGCTTACAGGTAGAAACGGTTAGAGTCTCTTTCCTCATTTAAACACAATTTGATTCAGACTTAAATCATGTTTTAAACTCAGAGGGAGAAGAAGCAGAAGAATTTAGGTAACTGAAAAAAGAAATAAATAATATGTGAATCGTTTAGAATTTCCAATATAGAGAGACGTAGAACTATCATTAACAGACAGGCTCTGAGATACTGTAAGACTGTTCCAGGGTTCCTACAGCAAAAGGCAAGTTAAATTCAAGACTTTTTAAGACTTTTTAATGCCACTTGAAAAAAAAATTTAAGACCAAATTCACAAGAAACACAAGAAAAACCTGCTTGCTTCAACTTAACCCAAAGGTTTATTTTAACATAAACCACTGCACTAATGTTTCAAATGTTGAAAAGCTTCCCATACAGGAAGAAAGCTAAAAACACACAAATGACAGATATATTTGAACAATTATTTAACTGAATTCACAAACTTTGTTTTAGCAGGGAACAAAACAAATCAGTTTTAAAGCCCCAACATAACCAGTGCTAAGTCTTTTTTGCAGCTATTTTTCTTTGTATGGTTTTCTTAGTATGTTTGATTTGGTGATAAGTGGAGGCGTTGCAGAGACAAGGGTGGAACTAAACTGAGAAATACCGGCTGTTTCTCTGTAACTCCATTTTGACGCTTTGTGTTTCGTGCTTCGCATGTGCGACTCCACTGCCTTAATTCCCATCGTTCTGAGCTTGAATGACTTCTTGCATAAATCCACTGAGCCTCATGTATGTTCCCTGGTTTTAGCCATGGAGGAAACTCTTGGCTGGAGACAATTTTGGTTTCATTTACACTTGCTCATATTGTCCAGACAAAAAGTTAATGGTGCATCTCCCAAATGTCCCGGCAGCAACAACGCTTTATTGGTTCCGCTATCGGGATGAAACCAATAATGGCGAGCCGTTTTTTTTTTTTATAAAAAAATAAAAATAAATTGTCAATTTTAACATTTTATTTAGATAAAAAAAATAAATCGTAATAAAAATAATCCTATTTATGATGTTTTAAAAATTAAGACCTACGAAAGACTGATTTAAAGGCATACTATGCAACATTTTTCAGTTAATTAATGTGTTCCGTAATGTTTTGGATGATTAAATGAGTCATTTCAGGTCGAACAAAGGTTTTCTCGGCCGCCCTGGTGGTCTGTTGGGGAAATACCGTACTTGCAATTGCAGGAGCCCTCGGCCCGCACCCACAGGCTCAGAAGTCTTGTGTATCGCGAGAGTCGGTCTTGCTTTACGGCGAGAACTGCTACAGGTCCCCAGTGAAAGGCATGCTCGTTGCTAGCACAGTGGCGATATTTGTGCAGTTTTCATGGTGGAACCAGCAAGAAAACAGCGAAAGCCCATGTCGGACCAGGCAAGAAAGAGGAAAAGGGCTCTGGACAGAGAAAGGAGTCGTACACGGGTGAACATCGGGCAAGCTTTTTCCGAATGGCGATAGCTAAAAGAAAAAGAAGGCTGCAAGGCTCCATATTTACGACAGTGCACTTTTACTTTCAGCCTCTGGGGGGAGCCTCGCTGGAAAATCAACACCGGTTGCATAGTACACCTTTAAGACATTTTAATACCATTTAAGGCCTTAGTTTTATTTTGAAGAATTCAATGCCTTTTAAGGCTTTTTAAGGACCTGTGCGAACCCTGTGTTAGCAGCATCTTTGATCCACTGGTTCTGGTTCTGCTCTCAGGATGTTAAAACTTGGATCAATAAAGTGCATCAACTGTCTTCCCTATCTACCAAGCTAACTGCTGGATGCCTTTTTCTATCATGTTACAAATGTTTGGCGTAATGCCCTCCACTTTTTAGAACCATATCATCTCTGATCCCAGCAAAGAAGTTCTGCTGCTCCTCCATGCAGCGCAGCTTAATGGGCTCATTAGGAGGAGAACTGGAGGAGTTTAGATTCACTAACAGAACCACAGAGGTTCATTCTGGATCCTTGGATCCATAAACAGTTAAAATAATCTGGCCCGGACTCTGGATCCATTCCTGGTTCTGCTCTAGCAGGCCTCCACTCTGACATTACTTATCCTGCAAATAATACCACTGTTCCCAACAACCTCAATAAATTGTTCCATTCATGCTGATTTTGCACAGTTTCTACCTTAGTGTGTTAAATAACATGCTGCTGTCATTCTGCTTATCTCTCATGTTGCTGCTATTTTCAAATATCCATCACTGTAAAAATGTCCATAGCTGCATATTGGTTATTAGTTCTCCAGGTGCACAGTTTTATATTGTTAAAACACTTTACAGTGCAGGATTTTATTGTTTATCTCTTAACTCTTCACTATTATCTTATTCTTATACATTTTTTCTAAGGTCCACATTTCTGTGACCATTTTTGCAGCTGTAAACACCAGAATGTCCCCATTGTGGGACAATAAAGATGTTTTCTATTCTATTCTAAATAACTTAATAATAACTGATAAAGACTGAATATTGGCTCCCTCTAGTGGATGAAGGTAAAATTGAAACAATGATAAAACTACACAATCATCAATTAATAGGATTATTGATAAACCATTACATTGACAAATAATGGTAGGTTATTATTTTATTTTCTCCATGATGCTGCCACCACCATGTTTCTCTGTAGGGATGCTGTGTACAGGACGGGTCAGAACTCCTCCTCCATGTTTTCTTGTTCATCTTTATTGAATGACTGATCAGAACTCTGGGAGATGTTCAAACCTTTAGGTATTATCTAGGACCAAACCCAGCTTTAAAATGAAGCAGAACTTCCTTCACTGGCCAACAGAAGCTCAACAGAAACAGAAGCGTTTCTGTTGAGCTCAGATTAAACCACATCCAGCTGGACTCTGGTTCTATAGAAAAATTCTGGGCAGTTTTTTCTGCGGTTTATTTCCAGTGAATCAGAGTAAAAGTTCTTTCTTCTTTCCACCTTAGATCTATAGACTATTTTATGTTTTTATATCACACTAATTTTAAGAATATGATAATTTTTTGGGGGGTCAGAACCTGATGAGATGTAAAATGTTCCCTTTTTGAAGGTACTGTGGTATTTATCATGGTTTAAAGAACCACAGATCAGGATCTGAGTGCAGGCAGAGCGTCGTCGTCACCTGATCTGTCCGTCTTTATCCCTGAAGTCCATCCTGGGCAGAACCAGACCCGGACTGGAATGGACCACCACAGGCAGCCGGTACTCCAGGTAGGCCACCTGAACCCACCACTGGGAGAGCTGCAGAGACACGCAGAGCGAGTTTAAGGCCTGAGTCATGTTTCAGGATGAACATGTCCATCATTGAATATTCCAACATCTCCTGCAAAAAAGTTGCAACTTATTAAAGTCAAAAGGGAATTGAGTTTAGCAAAAGTATAAACATTTCTGGAAGTTAATTTGATATATCAGGTTACTATAGAAACGCTTGAATCAGACCAGATTATTTATGTTTTTAAATCAGGCTTTTATCCTTGAATATCCTTGCTGTCTCATATCTTTAGGTTTTGAGTAGTCAGTTCATCCAGATTACCATCCTGCCTTCAAAGATTATTTATATGGAATATAAATAATATTTTATTATATGGGAATCCCCAGCAGCAGCTGCCTCAGGCCCGCTCGCCTCTTGGGGGTTTTCCCCTCCTGTTGGTGGCGGCTGGAAGTAGATGTTAGCGTTTTTTCAGGTCTGTGCTACAAACTGCAGGCAGCAGGATAATAAAAGCCAACATATTCTGCCGGCAGGTTTCTACATTTGAAGTTAATTTAGGCGTTAATAAACTGTTTCAGAGGAGTGATCATAGCGCTCTGCATCAGCAGTGCTGTGTCTGACTCCCTGCCAGCTCCCAGATCAGCTTCTCTGATTGGTTGATGTTGCGCGTCCAGCAGCTAAAGTTTCATTTTTTCATCTCCAGCAGCTGCTGCTTGTGACATTTTGAACATTTGAGTGAAGTTTCCATGAGTTAACGTTCCAAAAACAGGGCGTACAATTTGTAATTTTTTTGAGTAAAGGCAGTACAATGTAAAATCATAGTTTCTATTTTAAGGAGTAAAATCCTCCTGGTTAAATCGGTGACAGTTTGTTTCATCAGTTTAGCTTCATAAACCAGGAGATGTTTGAAGGTCAGGAAAGAAACACTAGATTAATTCAGCAGCAGTTCCAGGAGAGAAACCACATTAATGTTCAAGGAGGAACCGATGAAAAAGGAATGAAACACCCAGAGATGTTACCCAGTTCTCCGTCCGGCTCGCTCGCTTCTCCAGGCCTCTCTGCAGACGCTCTCCGACTCCTCCGGCCTCCTGAAACTCCTGGACCAGCCGCCTGGTGAGGCTCAGCTCCTCGGCCTCCACGATGGGCTCCAGGGCCGTGATGTAACGCTCACAGGTCTGCTGCAGGGGGGGCACAGGCAGACTGGGCAGCCCCTTCTGATGGGTCAGGTACCTGCCTGCCACCCGGGTCGCTGAGACGGGCTTCACCAGGTGGCGGGGCCTCCCGAAGGCGCATTTTTTGGCCATTCCCACCTTTCAGAGAGAAAACAGAAAGTTTTATCTCAGTGGTTGGAGGAGGAACATGAGCTATCCCTAAAGCTGAGATCAGAGGGAAAATTTTGGTTGCTTCAGAAAGATTCAGTGAGGCTGAAAAAGTCAAATCGTTCTTTAATGTGCAGCTTCAAAGGAAGCCTTCCTAGATTAGCCCCCAGGTTAAGTACATTTTCATTCAAAGCTGAATAAACGTGCAGCAGAAAATTTAAGCTTTATGGGCTTTTCTGTCCCATAACATTAATATTAGCCACTGTATTCATAAAACAGTCCCTGGAGCAAAGGTCACAGATTAGCAGACTGCGGTCCGGATCCAGACCCACCTGCTGGCTAATCCTGACCCAACCTGATTTAAAACTTTTATAAATTACTGCATGTTGTCCGATGACAGTGTCTAATTTCACTTGCGCTGCTTCTCCTGTTAATACGGTAAAGCCCTCCGGAGCTTCCGGCTCCAGGCTGCACGTGATCCAAATGAGCCAATGAGCTGTCAGTCTGGGTTGCTGCTGCTGCTACTTTTAGACACAGCAGGCAAACCTGTGGCAAGCCGGGCGATGGGAAAGAAGGAGAAGACGATGAGAAAAAGAGAGCAGAGAAAGTGTGGACTGCTGGAAGAACTGCGGTGAACTGGTGAAAGAAAAGTGAAATGGTGCTCAAAGATGACCCTGCACATTTAGAGGATGTTTGGCTCAACCTGCTGCTGTGAAGCAGGATTCTCCACCATGAACAGAATCAACAATAAATCTGGATCCAGGCTCAAAATGAGCACCTTGATATGTGCTTGAGAATGGCTTAGTCTCCATTTAAACCCAGGTTTAAAGCCTTGCAGGGCAGCCTAAAGCCCACTGCCAACATTAAGACAGAAAAAAGAAAGAAAATAACAAACGATCAGTTCAGGTGTTTAATAAAAAGAAAAAAAAAAAGTGAGTCAGGAAATTTAAAAAACAATTTGGATTTTAAAATGGAAAAATGTTCTATTCTTTATATTTTTTATTTTAAAATTCCATATATAAACATGGATGCATAAAAACCTGCCTTTTATTTCGATGTTAAATACTGTTTAAAGTAACCGATTATAAATAAAAATGTCTCTTGACCTTTACTGGTTGATGATTTTCTTTATTCGGACCCTGCTGATTTTTAATTGGTGACCCCTGCCCTACAGGATCCACTGTGACCTTTAACCTTTCAGGATGTTCTACTAATAAAGGTCACAGTGAAAACTGCAGATATTAACCTGTAGCTTCCTGTTTGCTGCAGACTGTACAGCAATTAGCTTTAAGCTTTCCAACAGAAACTAAATTAAAGTTTAAACTAAACTTAAGGATAAAAAAGGCAATAAAAATAAATCAATAAAACTCAGATGATCCCTTATAACCAGACTAATATGTAGAATTATAAAGTTTTAAAGTTGTTCCACATCAACGTTCTTCATATTAGAAACATTTAGGACCAACAGCAGTCAGTGGGAACATAAAGTTCTTCCACCTGTTTTTATTCCCACTTAAACCGACCTTTAACCCAGTTGGACTGTTAGCATGAGTTAGCATGGGTTAGCATTAGCCACCTCAGCTAAGTAGCTCCATTCACTTCAACGTAAACTAAGCTAACAGCTTAGTTTTAGTCAAAAACATTCAAAACAAGCCTCTGTCAGAATAACTGAGCTGCTGAAAAATGTCCGTATTAATTTATAAATGTTCCAGATGCTGTTAAATGGCTTCAGCAAACATATTTAAACCGATGTAAACGTTTCTTTGCTACTTAGCTGCTTTTGTTTTTACTCACCACAGATCTGCTGCAGAAAGTCAACATTCTGACCAGGAAACGCCCACAAACCGAAGTCTGAATCCGGGGAGGATCAGCTCCTCTGCTCGGTGTTTAACCCCACAAACCGCGGACTGAATCCGGGGAGGATCAGCTCCTCTGCTCGGTGTTTAACCCCACTAACCGCGGACTGAATCCGGGAAGGATCAGCTCCTCTGCTCGGTGTTTAACCCCACAGACCGCGGACTGAATCCGGGGAGGATCAGCTCCTCTGCTCGGTGTTTAACCCCACAAACCGCGGACTGAATCCGGGGAGGATCAGCTCCTCTGCTCGGTGTTTAACCCCACTAACCGCGGACTGAATCCGGGGAGGATCAGCTCCTCTGCTCGGTGTTTAACCCCACAGACCGCGGACTGAATCCGGGGAGGATCAGCTCCTCTGCTCGGTGTTTATCTCAGCTGAACTTTAGGATCAGCTGTGCAGAAAGCTGCAGAGGAATGAAGGAGGCAGAGCGATCATTCTCCAGGCTACACGCCTTTTTTTTGTCTTATTGGAAAACTCATAATAAAAGCTAAATATATTTACTGAATTAGTTGTTTAATTTTTGCAGTGTTTACTCTGTACTGTACCTAAACTCAATAAACATTTCCACCAATCTTATTTTATTTACTTAAAATGCATCTATTAAAGTGTAATACCTGGTTTATCTATTTATAAGATTACAGAAGATAGATAGATAGATAGATAGATAGATAGATAGATAGATAGATAGATAGATAGATAGATAGATAGATAGATAGATAGATAGATAGATAGATAGATAGATAGATAGATAGATAGTGGTGTCAAAGTACACATTTGTTACTTAAGTAGAAGTATAGATATTGCAGTTTAAAAACACTCTGGTAAAAGTTGAAGTATCAACTTGACCTCTTTACTCGAGTAAAAGTGAAAAAGTATGTGCTCCAAAAACTACTTAAAGTATAAAAGTATAACGTTCAATTCAGTTTATTTATATAGCGCCAAATTCACAGCACATGTCATCTGAAGGCACTTTACAGTTCAACCAGATCATACAGTGAAGTTGATACAAAGTTTTCTAATCTAAGGAAAACCAGTTGATTGCATCGACTCATTGACTCAAATACAATCCCTCACACTAAGCATGCTTGTAGCGACAGTGGAGAGTGCCAGTATCAGCATTAATGCCTCTAAGGTTATGTTGTACCAAAAAAAATGTTTCTTTCACTCTCAGAGTGTTTTTCATGGATTTCTTATAGAAGCACCTTTTGTTATTTTTCTTAAAATATTCGGGCAGGTTTGCGTTTCCTGTTATTACACTGACATTACTTTTGCCATCAAAATATCCATATTTTTTTAATGTTACAAAGGTAATAAAGTCTTGTCCTGGAATCCAATAACGCTACTGGCTTGAAATGTTGATTTTTAAAGGATTTCACTGAGTGCCCAATCGGTCTCCGCCAGGTGACGTCAATTGTTTACCTCGGGCGCGGTGCATCGTGGGAAAACCACCATATTAGGTGGAAAGTCGAGATAACCCACACGCGGCTGTTCTTTCGGCACAATTATTTACCAGAAATGACACGATCGTGTTGTTTTAGAGGCTGCCAGTCCTGGTGTCGTGCCAAGGTTGTTATCCCTGCGAAAATTTGTATCCCCTCGTCGGGAGCGCGCACGGAGTAGGAAGGATAACGCGAGTTAACTCCGCTTCAATTCCAACGTGCAGAACTTGAAATTTGAAAGGTTTTATGTGTATGAAAGTTGCTTTACTGTTTTATTCTTTACTTCACATGTTATAGCAGAATGTCGCCAGTGATATTGATTTAAAACTAATAATAAAACACAAACGTTTGCTTGAAAGCTGGTCGCTGACAGCAGTGTCTACTCCTTCCTCTGAAAGCAAACAGATCCTTGTTCTTTTCCATACGTGCCTTAAAAAAATCTCTCATTGTTTCACAGTGTCCAAATGTTCTCATCCCATTGAAAACTGTTGTAAACACTAGGTAGTTTGTTATGTCCACTGATGAGGTCGGAGGCAGTGAAGTGACGTCGGAGCTCCAGTCTTTGCTGCGGAGATAATAAGGATCTCTGCCGTTAATATCCGACAGTTTCGACAAGTAACGGTCCCTGGCCTCGTTATTAAGTTTTTGCCGGTACGGTAATTACGCATTCTGCTTACTTTTTCCATATAGTCAGAGAAACAAACAATCCTTTAGTCCTTCGTTTAGCTATGCTGCGGTTGTTTACACTACGCCTTCTCCACCTAAAATGGCATCTTAGCAACAAATGTCACGTGACTGGCGGAGACCGATAAAAGGTTAAATCTTCCTCAGATTCAGTGGCGCCTACCCGCCACCAGGGGGCGGGGCGGAGCTGTGACTGTATTAAACCTCGTGATCAGACCGTAGAAGAAGAGCGCGGTTCGCCATGGCGGAAACCGGGCAGCAGGCAGGTAAATATCTAATGATGTTTCTGCTCTCTGTCACCAGTTTATGGGTTAAACTGGGAGCACGGGTTCCTCTCCCAGTAATTAAGCTGCTTTTCTGAATTATATCGGTGATGTTTGACCGCTGAAGGTTATTACTGGTTTATGTGAAGCTGAATCTGTTTTCATATTTCAGAGTTTTAGACTAGTTCTGTAAATATGTTAGTTTTTGACCTCTCTAGCAGAGCATTAATAACTATTTCAGGTTATTCCACCCTTTTTATTTGTTTAATACTTTGTAATTTTAACATCTATGTGATTTAAAGCCTTTATTTGCTGCAAACCGAGCGGCTGATGAAGAATATCTGTTTTATGTGAGAGAAAATATTTCAGCTTTACTGATGCAGTTTTAAAACATTAATAAAAATACGAAGCCATTGGTGTTTAAATGTGATTAACATACTTTATTGCATATTTGTTTATTTTATTATTTTAATTCAGTTTTTTTCTAAAGAACCAATTCACAACACACGTCATCTCAAGGCACTTTACAGTTCAACCAGATCATCCAGTCAGATTGATTCAAAGTTTTCAATCTAAGGAAAACCAGTTGATTGCATCCACTCATTGAATCTTCAGCAATCCCTCACACTAAGCATGCTTGTAGCGACAGTGGAGAGGAAAAACTCCCGTTTAACAGGAAGAAACCTCCAGCAGAACCAGGCTCAGTGTGAGCGGCCATCTGCTGAGGCCGACTGGGGTTCAAGGAGACAGAAGCAGAGATACAAAAGGCAACTGTAAAAGGCGGCCCGAACCACTCTTCAGCAATCCCTCACACTAAGCATGCTTGTAGCGACAGTGGAGAGGAAAAACTGTAGCCTGATAAACCAGACTAAAGGTGAGATTAAATGTGTTATTTAGTCTGGCCCCGATAAATGAGACAGCTGAAGATTTGTTGATGAGAACAACCTGTCGCCATTGACCAATGAGTGCCACTGACTGTCACGTAGGAAGCCCGACATAAAGCTGGTGGGGTAGTGTAAACAAACAGCCTGTCGGTAAAACTGCAAATATGTCCTTCTTAAAAATGAATGAGTGTAGAGCCTCTTCCTGCTCACATTTCAACAAAAACCCCAAGTCTAATCATTCCAAAACTGATTCCAAAGCTGAGGCCAACCAGAACTGTTTAATAGTTGTTGCTATGTTCCTTGTTGTGCGTTCTCCAGCGTCACGCAGCTTTGTTGTCACGCCCTAAAAACCCCGCCCACTTTGCATCCAGAAATTCAAAACACATCTCTGCGTTGTGATTGGCCCGCCAGTTCTAGGGCCTGGAGCATTGATCGAGGTTAGATCACTCGCTGGCAATAATGATTTTGGCCGCTGGCAGGTGGAGATAGTTTACTAGCCTAGAAAAACTCCCTTTAACAGGAAGAAACCCCCAACAGAACCAGACTCAGTGTGAGCGGCCATCTGCTGAGGCCGACTGGGGTTCAAGGAGACAGAAGCAGACATAGAAAAAGCAGCTGTAAAAGGAGCCAGCTCCCATGTCAGAGGATGAAGAGAGCACATCCAGTTAGTCACAGTCAGAGAAACAGGACTACACTGAAAAAGAGGCCGATCTCAAACATCTAACATCTTGTTGTTAAATTGGTTGATTAGGGTTCCTCTGGGTGGAAAAGGCAAATATTAAACATCCTTTCATCAAAATGAGAGATAATAATCATGTTGTGAAGTTTTTTGTGTGTTTTTGTGTAGATTTTCCGGGTTTAGGTAATTGCATGTTTAAAATGCTAAATATTGATGTAGATGATCTGGTTTAACTTGTTGGACGTCATCAGGACGGTTTCCTCAGGTGGAAAACTGTTACCAGTAACGAGCTGCTTTCTATTGGCTTCTATTTTCAGTCAGGCCTGAAAACTGTAGTTGATTCTGAATGTTTCTGATTCATCTGGACTGAATAGGATCGTTTATAATCAGTTTATTCGTTTACAATTCAGTGAGTTCTGTTTCTGTTGTGTTTAGGGGACAGTTCTGGTATTTTTGTCAAGAATTTTAAGGGTTTGTTTATACATTTAAGTAACTAATAATAATGTTTTGATCCGGATGTTTTCTGGATGCCTGCGGGATTTAAATTTTTTTCTGTCTAATTAATTTAACCGGCTTCTAATCTTGCTGCTCACTTTGTTTTATACGAATTTTTTATTTTAGATTTTAAACCTTCTCTAAAAAAGAGAAGTGGAAAAATAGAAAAAAAGAACCAAAAAATAAAAAATGTATAGGTCCCAGTGACAGTGATAGGTTTTCAGGACTGAATGGCTTCTATATTTTTTAATTTTTTAATATAAACTTAAGAATTTAATCCATTTCTAAACTAATCCTTAGAGAAAAATATCTCTTTTTGAACCCATAAAGTTTCTCTAAATGTTTGAAATATCATTAACCATAAAATAATTTGATTTTGTGTATTTCAGATTTTATTTTTAATGCTTCTCAGTGATGTTTGAAAACTTTTATTTAATCTTTAATCAGAATTTAGGAAAGATATGAAAATAAATGCCCTTATCTTAGACCGTAAAGTCTTAAATAATGACAGGTCTCCAACTATATTTGGTCACTACTGAAGGAAAATGTCTGAAATATCAATAATAATAAAGTTAATATGTTCCTTTATTTAACCAACCCTAACATATCAATTTTATTTAAATTATTTTATAGAGATCATTTCGTATCATCGGTATCTTATTGCTTTTGTATTTATAGACAATGAATTCAGACCTGATTATGCTGTAAATAAATAAATGAAACTATAATGCAGGGAAACCAGACGCTTGATCAGAAAATCATGATCCTCTAGAAGAATCAGGTTCTAAACGTACTTTCTGCATGTTTTATTAATAGTAATGTTTATTAATAAGTAATCTGCAATCCTTCTCCACTTAATCACTAGAAGCTGAGAATAAATGGAAAGTAAAACACCTTTTTAACCAGACGTGGCTTAAAAACAGGGATGTAAATAGTTTAATAAACTGTTTATCAGCATTTGCTGTGAAACTCGATGCATCCTGCAGGGTCTGAAGGCAGTCAGGGTGTTTAATTCCTGAGTTTATATGCTGTTGAAATGGTCGACGGAGGATTTCAATTGTGCACATAAGTTAGGAGTGAAAAATAAGATCAAATATTTTTTTAACTTATGTTTTTCATTAATTTAAATAGTTATGATCAAAAAAATGGAGTTAAAAATCTTAAACTGAACCTTTTGGTTCTTACAGGAACCCTGTTTAACAGCTAAACTCTAATTCATGGAAGTTTTTTTCAGTAAATCAGAAAAAAAAAATTAAAGTATATTCCAGCACAGAATCCAATATCAGTGGTTGTTTTTTTACAGGAGTAAACCTCTTTGATTTGGGTTAGACCAGGGGTCTGCAACCTGCGGCTCCAGAGCCACATGTGGCTCCTTGGATCCTCTCCACTGGCTCTTAAAATGTAAATAAAAAGCTAAATAATGTACTCTAATAAATACCAGTATTAAAAGCTTTTGTGTTTTTTTTATAAGATGGAAAAGAATGATATTAAAAGAACCAGAAATATGTTTTAAGAGCCATCTTTCTTTGAATTAGCGTGGAAATTATGTGTTTTAATATTATTTTAAAAGCTAAAAAGACATACATTTCCTTTACCAGCTAATAAAAAAAAGATATATATATATATTTTTTTAAAGACATGTTATATTTTGTGGCTCTAAATAAACTTTGACTTGGTTGTACTGGAGGCAAAATGGCTCTTTGGATATGAAAGGTTGCAGACCCCTGGGTTAGACAGATGTTTCTGTTTGCTGTGCTGTCGTTGTCTCAGACGGACCACCTGATCCAATCAGATCGTTTTCTTAATCTAAGTGTATTTAGATCAGATTTACAGTCATTAATAAAAGATCTAAATGTCATTTAGTAAAACTTGAACAGAAATGAGAAGAAAACATCTGATCTAGATGGAAATCTGAGATATTTGTGGAATTAATTTGTTTTAGAGGGAAATGTGATGTCTGAAAGTCCAGCAGGGGGCAGTAGAGGTTCAGTAACTGATGTAATGACAGAGCAGTTGGTGAAGGTCAGCAGCAGCAGAGGTTGAATTATTTAGAGGATCAGGAACCAAACTAAGCCCATCCTGGGTCTGCTGAACCTGTTCCTAGGAATCCAGACCAGAATCATAAATAAAGTTAGGATCCCGAGGACCAGAAGGAGAATGGGTCATGTCTAATCTGGACCTTTGAAAGGTATTTTCCTCTTGGTAGAGGAATGGGTCAGAATTACAATAGATCCAATCATCCAGCTACTGGTGTCTGATCCTTCCTCCACTGTAAGATCCAGATGTTTACATGCAGGGTTCTGATCAACTGTTCCTTGTTCAGTCCAGTTTAATTGATCAGAAAATATAATGTCTGATGTTTACGCACTAATTTGGGCAAATCCAGATCAGGATGTAGAGAAACGGTAGGCGTCCACCTGACCGGTTCATCCTTGGTTCTGATCTCTAGATGTCAGAAGGTTCCATGTTCACTGGTTCTAACAGATCTATACCAGCAGGAACATCATGGGAACGCCAAGCCATCAGACAGCTTCTAGAAGAAAAGGTGGGAATGAATTTCAGAAATAAATCTAGAGACGATCCAAGCCTGGTAGAGCGTCAGGATCCACAGTGGAACAGGTTCTGGACCAACACTGGCTGTAGGGCCGCTCAGAGAGGAAGAAGCCGAGACTCAAGAACCAAAATAGAAAGACTATATTTAAGGTTACCTTCATGTTGGAGACGTTTCCTTACTCCAATGGAACTAAATGTTTGGACATGATCAGCAAGTCAACTCTCAAAACTAAGAGCATCATCCTGACTACGGGGTACAGAGGCGGCAGCATCATGCTGACTGGTGACTCTCACCAGGAGGCTAACCCTGGGGACAGACGGGTCTGGGTGGACGACTTCCCTACAGCCCCGGTCACATCATGACGGTTTAGACCAGCGTATGCCTGATGTACGAAAAATCTGGAAAAAACGCTGGCATACGTTGCATAAGTTATGAGCACGATGAAGTACGCTGAAACACGTCGACACACAGCACAGGGGTGGAACGGTTCACAGAATCCATTGTTCGGTTCACGGTTTTGTGGTCACGGATTTCGGTTCGGTATATGTTGATTGTTAGGTTGACATGTTGGCCGTGTTGCTGTTAGCATAAACAAAACGTGTTGCACAATGCTCGCACACTGTTGCACTTTTATCCACAGCTTTCTTTCCGTCGTCATCGTAGGTCACTCTAAATGCAAAGTGGTCCCATACAGCAGACCTATAAAGTGCTGCTGGCGCGTCTTCCAACTCCTGTTCTTTCCCACTCTCCATACCCACACAATTCTCCACAACAACTGATTTTTTTTCTGCTTGACCCGGCTACGCTGCTTCGCTTCTTCTTCTTGTTTACTACTGGTGGTTGGCTTTGGTCGCAGTACCGCCACCTTCTGCTCTGGAGTGTAATCGCTTCGCCTATGAGAAAAAGGAGCAGCGCATGAACCGAACGCAACACACGCGAACCGAACCGAGACAGTCGAACCAAACGGTTCGAACGGTTTTCATAAACCGTTCCATACCTAATACAGCAAGTACGTCCAGAAATTTTGATCATGCTTGACGATGCAATACGTGCGCCATGAGTTCCAGGTCAGTTATCTGATGGTTGACAGACGTTCAGTGTCAGTTATTCATAAGTCGTGGCGTCTAGCTTATCCTAAACCTCTGAGTAACTTAATAGTGCATAACTGATGCGTAACTTATCAAGAGCTTCTCTCCAACACATATCAACGTATCTGAGGTGTTCCAGACGAGCGCTGAACGTGTTTCTAACTTCCAGCTACTGTATAATGGCGTATTGGCAGCGTTTTGGTATAAAGGGGGTTCACAGGAGGAAACCGTAAACCTGACTCCGCCAGATGGATTTGCTCCGCATATCCTTCTGGAAACCTTCCGTTGAAGTAATTTTGGGAAGGGGCGAAAATACTGGTTAGATGATTGGCCTATGTTGGTGATAGACGGGCCAAATAAACCAATCAGATCAACGAAGCATATGACGTACTAACAGCGCGACGACGAAAACACAACCACAAGCCAGGCTACTCTTGTCGAAACCAGTCGGGAGAAGAGCAAAAACCCCTTTTCCTCTGAGAAAAGCCTCCAGAGCAGTGTTTTGCTCTTCTTTCAGTGAAGAAATACTCTGTAATTCCGATAAAACTTGCTCGATAGCCACGCTAACGCTAGTTTCATCGTATGAAGCCGCCATGTTCTTTAGACTGAACTGTCGCGCTTCTCGTTGCGTCACACCTCAACCCGCCTCAAAGCCAACCCTGATTGGACGTTCGTTTGGTGAACGGCTCCAAATATTCTTCAACGGAGAGTCTCCAGACTGATCTGCGAGTGAAACCTTGAAAGCTCGCGAGATCAGGATGGTCTCATGAGGCTAGGAAACCGTCAGTTCTCCTCCAGACTTCATCCCCATCATAGGGTGAGGGAGAAGGTGAGGGTGATGGATCCTCCCTGCGTTCACGCCCACCACCAACAAACTTTCTAGAAGACATGACACTGAATCTGCTGCAAACCTCTCTTTCTTTCTTTTTCTTTTTATTCTTTTTTTGGGGGGCGAGAACTGTAAACACCAGCTAGGTTATTACCACGATCAGAGAAATGTTTTTATGCTGGACGGGTGCTTCCGGGCAGATTGCTGCCCCCCTCAGGACACTGATTTATGTATCATTTCATAGGCATTATGCTTCCGTTCGTTATGCATAAGTTAGGCTGTCATTGGACATAAGTTCTGGACTCCTGTATAAGCGCAAAACTGAAAAGAATGCATAGAAAATTCAGCGTTTGCCAGCAAGATTCTGGGACGTCGGGCTTACGCTGGCTAAATCATTAATTAAACCATTAATAAGCTCTGCAGGGATTCAGGGAGAATAAAGCAGAGGTTTCAGTTCCGATTGAAGACAAATCCGACCCAGTTACAGCCATTCTGTTAGGAGCAACGGGCCACAACCCCAGTTTTGTTAGAGAAAAACCAAAAATATCTGACTCATTCAGGCAGTTTAAAGGCTGATTCCGCCTAAAACCAGAGATAAGTTAATAGACTTATTACCAGAATAAAGTTATTCTCTGATTGTTCTGATGTTCTGGACCAGACGCTGTTCTGTTGGTCCAAATTAAGTGAAACCAGGAAGCGTTTTCTTCCCTGTTTCTGTTAGTTTCAGCCTGTTTATGAGATACAAGTTCTGATTGAATCCAGTTTGGATCGGTTTATTTGATAATAATGGAAACTGATTTGGACCTTTTAGCATCTTCTCCTGAAGATGAGGCTGGAAGCACCTTCTTCATCCCCAAGAAGGAGATCAGCATGGTGCCGGATATGGGCAAGTGGAAAAGGTCTCAGGTAGGATCCCAACCAGAAGCATTCAGAACCCAAAGCTCTCAGACAGATTGAGGTTTTAACGGATGCAGGTTCTGGTTCTGGTTTCTGCAGGCCTATGCCGACTACATGGGCTTCATCCTGACCCTGAATGAAGGCGTGAAGGGGAAGAAGCTGACCTGTGAATACCCCGTCTCTGAGGTGAGCTTCTTTTGGTTCTGCTGGTATCTGATGCTCCTCATGGAGGATCAATGACGGGTCCGACTCCATCCTCCGGAACCAGTTGGTTCTGATGAATCTTCCTAAACTACTAAATTCCCTGTCCTCCTCCAAACACGCCGGACAGGAAGCCATGAGGAGCTTTAGGTTTTCAGGAGGAACGCGGTTTGGGCCGGAACTGAACAGGTTCTGATGTCCTGTAAGCCGACCTGTTGGTTTTACAGACCGTGGAGAAGCTGCTAGAACTTCTGGACACTCTGGACCGATGGATAAATGAAACCCCTCCGGTGGACCAGCCGTCCCGCTTCGGCAACAAGGCCTACAGAACCTGGTTCTCCAAACTGGAGCAGGTCGGGTCCGAACCGCCGCACACGTCCCCATGTTTTTACCTCAAAGGTTCTGGACCGTGCTTGTTTGTGTTCCAGGAGGCCGAGGCACTGGTGTCGACAGTCGTTCCTGCAGAGAGAGCCGCCGCGGCTCCAGAGATAGCCGTCTACCTGAAGGAATCTGTGGGGAACTCGACCCGGATCGACTACGGAACCGGTAGGGGTCTGGGTCTGATCCCTGGTTCTGCTTTCCTGCTTAGAAGTTCTGATGGCCTTTGCCTTTTGATTTTTATATTCCTCTTTGTTTTAAGCCAAAGTAGATGTTACCAGAACCTTCTGACGGTTTCTGTCTCCTCAGGTCATGAGGCGGCCTTCGCAGCGTTCCTCTGCTGCCTCTGTAAAGTCGGAGCTCTGAGAATATCCGACCAGCTGGCCATCGTCTTCAAGGTTTTCAACAGGTGAGAAGTTCTCCCAACGAACCACAAAGGTCCAATTGGACCGAATATAATCCAAAATCCTACAGATGACAAACTGAAACATTTCAGTTGATATAACTACAGTGGCTGAGGAGGGCCAAACGTTGCGTGAAAACAGAATTTGTCTGCAAATTCTAAAAGGTCTGCAAACACAAAAAGGAGATGATCCCCTGAATTTAAAGAAGTCCAGTCAGCAAGGAATAATCAATGGATCATTATTTATACCTAAAACTAAAACATTCGCGGTGATTTAATGAATTTACAGTTAATCAGTAAAAATTTAAAAACAAAAATTTTCTTTGCGATCTCTGAGTCTGGGAGCGGCCATTTTTGCCCAAATATAGTAACCCCTCCCTCCCGCCATCTTCCAGCAGTGACGTCACGGTGCGGTTAGCCTAGCGCCATTCTCCCCGCTTTACAAGCTAAATCAATGGGAACTACTAGACACATCTGCAATCAACAACAATTATTGAAGATTTCCAGAGGACTTCACCATTGAAATTCACTAAAAGAGAAGGTTCAACCATTAGATCATGACGTGATGCTGAATAACAGTCTGGTTCTGAATCAGAAAAATGATCCAAATAAACCCAACCAGTCCAGTTCTGAGAAGCATAACCCTTTAACTCTCTGAGGTCTGTACCACCAAGGAAACTCAATACAGCGGGATTACTTCCAGCCTCAGGGGCGGATTTATGAAATTTGGGGCCCTAGGCAAAGACGGGCATGAAGCCCTCTGAATTGAGAAGACAACACATAAAACAGACCCATTATACAGATACAGAAATTTTAATAGAATAGATATGCATACATCAGGGCACTGGACATATCCCCCATGGTGGACATGAAGCTGCTGGTTGCATAATATCTGGTGGCCATATATGCAGTCTGTGGTAGTTAGATCCGCCGTCCTACGGGTCGCATGGACAACGCATCGTTCCAGGATCCGGTATAAATCTAACCGTCCGGCCAGTGAAAATCTGTTTCACTCTTATAAGTATCCAAGGGATCTTCTCGCAATTTGTGCTCTGATTTTTATATATTTTTTTAATTTACCTTCATTTATCTGTTATACAAGAAAGAAGTGACTGCCGGCGATCTATAATGACATTATACAGGGTTTCCATGGGTCATTAAAAATCATTAAAAGTCATTAAATGATTATTTTTCAAATTAAAGCCTTAATTGGCATTAAAATTCATTAAATGTGATTATTGTGGCATTTAAAATGCTTTATAAGAAAAAAAAGTGTATAAAAACTATTTCGTGTATATATATATATATATATATATATATATATATATATATATATAGTGTCATGGGTACTTGTTGATGGCATTAAAATTATTTCTAAGAGCATTAAAAAGCATTAAATAAGAGTGACTCATTCCTGTATAAACCCTGGTATTCAGGAGAACACTGATACATAATAGTGAAATATCAGTATGTCAGAAATGAGGAAAAATAAAAAGAAATTAAATTAGTTTTAAATGCTGTTTGGTTTTCAAATTGTTTTATTGTCATGTTTTGTTTAATCTCTTCTTTCCTCTGAATTAAACCGGGCCTTCAATGAAAAGGACACGTCATTGTTTTCCGAGCAGCGTTTTCTAGGACTCAGGTCAACTCTGAAAGCTAGCCTACCCAGTTCAGAGTACGTTACCACGGTAACCAGCCTCGCTAAGAATTAACCCAGCTCTGTGGTACCAGAGTTAAACCTGTAGTTGTCTCTCCAACCCAGTGGTCCTGGCTTCATGCTCCAGGGCTTTGGTCAACCAAATGGGGTTAACAACTTAAAACAAAAGTTCTAGAGTGGCCTAGTCAAAGTCTGGACTTTAACCTGTTCAAGAAGATGTTTCAATAAGTTACACAGGGCATTCATGCCAGAATCCCCCAACACTTATTTTGTAGAGCAGAGCTGGTCCACATTCCTCCACGCTCATGTTAGAAACTCACCTGCAGACTTGAGAACGATGGATGAAGGGGGTGTGATTACTTTCTCACACAGGTTAAGGTTAGCTTGACTGCCTATTTTTCTCTCTGTAGATGGAACCGCCTTAAAAACCTGAATTGTTTTCTGCAGGTATCTCCAGGTGATGCGGAAGCTGCAGAGGACCTACAGAATGGAGCCCGCTGGTAGCCAAGGGGTGTGGGGGCTGGATGACTTCCAGTTCCTGCCCTTCATCTGGGGCAGCTCCCAGCTCCTAGGTGAGAGCATCATCATCATTATCATCATCATCAGGCATAGGATGCTGCGGGGGGGTCTCTGCATGAGAGGAAGAAATGACATCAGAACAGGTTTTATTTAAGGACATCAGAGACAAACCGAGCCTGATTGATTTGCAAATAAACCAGTAACCAGCTTTATGAAAAATGACCCCATATTTACCTTCATCTGGCTCCTGAATGGACAGTTTAAAAAGAATACATCCCTTAAAGGTGAGGTTCAATCAGACTGAAATAAACAGTGACGAGCGGCTCTTTAGTTGGACTAGCAAGAGGAAACCCGATGTAGTAACCGTGTCTGTACAGTAGGGGGCACCAGTCTCATACCATCCAGGCTCTGACACCAAAATCTCTGCAGCTGTTAGAGCTTTATATATCAGTGGGTCAACACCCAAAGTTACCATAAACTTAGTACACCCCTGGTCCAGCAGCTCCTTCAGCGGCTCCATCTCCATCAGTCTCCAGCCTCACAGATCTCCATCAACCTCCATCAGTGTGGGGGAGTCATTTTAGTCCAGTTTTTGTCCCAAACACTGAATTATTAAATGCAAAATGAATACTAAATTTCCCTAAACAAGGAAAAAATAAGGAGAAATAAGAAATTTGCTGTAAAATTAACCAAAATCTTCCTTATTTGCCATCCATGATGGAAGCAATATTCCATGTAAACAATCAGTCCTCTCTATCAACAACCAGAGGGATGGTCTGGAACTGCTTAGCTGCAGTGCGAAGCCCATCTTTATTTCCTGCTTTTTGAGCCAATCATATAAGAGTTCCTTGCCTTAAAAACCTCATCAGAACGGCGTCTCTCTCCGTTAAGGTATATAATTTACTGTTAAATAAATTCTATATACTAAAAAGGACTGCTTGAAAGGCTAATGTAGGCTCAGAGTGTTGTTCCAAGTTAAAACACTAGGTGTCACTGTTGCTTATTTCTCCTTTAAGCTTTCCATTTCATCTCTGTGAGGATCCAACCACAGAATGCCTTTCAAGTTGAGGTCTGGACTTTGACTAGACCAGGCATCCCCCCCAAACTCGACCCTTGAGGGCCGCTGTCCTGCAGGTTTTAGAGGTTTCCCTCCACAGCTGTTTATGATGATTGCAGTTCAGTAAAATGATATTAATGAGCTTTCAATTAAAATCAGCTGTGGAAACCTCTGAAACCTGCAGGACAGCGGCCCTCAAGGACCGACTTTGAGGATGCCTGGACTAGACCATTGTGGTACCAAGGTTCTTCAGCCTTTTTTTTAGGATTGTTCTTTTGATGACCCAGTTTGGACCAAACATTAAATCTTAATTAAAAAAGAGTTAAAGAAACAATCCACAGGACTTTGTTTCCAAGTTTGAAGACGTTTCGCTTCCGATCCAGGAAGTTTTTTCAAATCAAAATGTCAGAAATAGCGTTGAAATTGAGGCTTTATAGAGTGAACCTTGCTTAGGTGTGGCTTAGAAAACAAGCTCATTGTTCTTCCCGCCCAAACCATAACCCCTCTACTGCTGTGCTGTACTTGGAACAGTGTTTTCTCTACAATTGTTCATGATTGCAATTATAAAAATGTTGCTTTTTTTTGCTTCTGCCTCTTTAAAGATGTAGGGAAAGAATATTTAAATATGAAATCATTTGTTCCGCTATCTTCTGCAGACCAGTTAGTTCTACGTCAACCTGAACACCTAAATTCGGCCAATCATATATAAACAATCATCTGTCAATCAAATTTTTTCGGCATAGCATCTTGATTCATATGTCGCAGCTAATATACGCAACAGTTGAAATCAGAATCCTTTCCCATTGAGTTGCGTCCCAGTGTTCACGGGGATGGACGTCTGTGTCTTCGGCAGGCGTAGAGCTAACAGAACTGGCAGCGTTGCGAGGCAAGGGCTCAAACATGTACGGCTGGAAGCCTTCTACACCAAACCAAGCTTCTGCCGCCCTGGCGTCCTCTTCCACAACATCTTCGTCCCTGCTTTCCTCCTCTGAATAAAAAATGGATGACGGAGGAGACTCATCCACGACCTCCGACACTAAACTCTCCTCCTCTTGCATGTTTCCGCTGTCCATAGCGTTCCTTGACAGCGTCGTTTCTAAGTCACCAATTTAGTGCTACTTGGTCCCAATGGAATTTCCCATTGGTAACCTGCTAGCACTAAGTTGCTCACTGGTTAGCAAGATGCTTCCGACAAACCGGCCACAACCAAACTTGCTTGCGAACCTTCCGCCACAACAATCCCGCCCCCTTAATAAACGACCAATCACATTCACTTTATTCACTAGTGTAAAGTCGTGAACCACTCGGGAGAATTCAGAAACGGAACAGCCGCTTCCCTACGACTTTAAGCACAACAGTGTAGCTTTTAGGCCACTAGGGGCGCTGGACCTGTAGCTTCCAGGTTTAGCGCCCCTAAATGAACCAGTCTTCTGGTTCTGATATCAGATCCGTTTGGACCAGCAGACTGAGAAGTCATGGAGGTCCTCTAACATTCAAGGAAACATTCACCCTCTAGATTAAATCATTCTCTAGATGAAATCCTGCATCACAGAACCAGAAATATGTCCGATCAGCTAAGGGTCTTATTTTTTTGCGGTTGCTAAAAACCGTTAGCTTAGCTTGGTTAGCTTTAGAGTTTAAGAGGAGCTCAGACTGCCGTAAAGCAGCGCTCTGGGTCACATGACCCATTAAGTCTCTGATCCGACTTCATAGAGTTTTTTAAAACATCATTAATATGCACCAACTGCTGAATACTGAACTGAGAAATCACTGAATAGATCTTAAATTAGGCTAATAGTTTGGGTAAAAGTTCTGCTATGTTGCATTAAATAAAACCTAAATCGACTTATTGCCAATTATTTTCAATGTTGAACCTGATTTCAAGAAAACATTTTAAACTATCCAATCTTAAAAGTTTTAGTCTCTAAAAGCTAAAACGTATCTAAATCTAACGAACCAATCAAAGCTGATGGTAGATTCTAGATGTGCTGAATGGCGCCACCTGGTGGTGAACGTGGAGACTAACGGGCTGATCTCTCCTCAGACCATCCGACGCTGGAGCCTCGGCACTTCATCGAAGAGAGCGTGGTTAACGAGTACCATCAGGACTACATGTTCCTGGACTGCATCAAGTTCATCAACGAGGTGGGAAATCACACTGGGTCCAAGTCGGCTCCTTAAAACGCGACTCGTCCGTCAGTCATCTGTGTGATCAGGGAGCCGACCGGGCCTCTGTGTTTATATACATGCTTGGCCTTAAGGCTATTAGAAGCTCTGTTTGTATATAATGTCTGCAGAGACAGAAAAGTTTGTATGACTTCAAAATAAATGTTTCTGTTTAACTATAGAGATAAAAAATGATGCAGTTCCTGTTGCATGTTTTATAAACAATCCCCCTAAGATCAGCGCCATAATGAGACTCTAGTTTTCATATTTAGTAAGAGAATAAAGTCCAAATGTTAAAAGAATAGAAACGGTAATTATTTCAGAGTAAAGTTGTAACACTATGAGACAAGAAAAGTCATTTTAATAAGTAAAAAGCTTCGAAAGATTTTAACCTAATTATTACAAATGTAATCTGGTAATTTTACAACTTTAATCCTGTTGAGTTAATATTATGACTTTATTTTATTCATTTAAATACATATGCTGGTGAAGATTGTCAATCATCCAGGTTATAGTCATTCCAGTAGAGGAATGACTTCAATTGAAAAAGCTTCCTTGGAAACAAAGTCAAGTGGATTGTTTTTTTTTTTTAGCTCTTTATTATAAAATATATATATAACAGCACCAACCTACACAAGGAAGTAGAAAACACAACTGATTACAACTTTATCAAACCCTCTTGATGCCGTCCTAGTGCTACAGTCATTTAATTCCTGGAGTTTTTCCCCAATGTGTTGATAGTTGTGATATTTATGAGCCAAATGACAGGATGTCTTAAGATGTTTATGTTTGCAAACCCGCGCTAGCAGGTGCAGCTGCCCGCTCTCCATGTTTTCCGTGTGGTTCCAGTGTAGGTACTCGACTCGCTTTCGGTGCGTCGTCAGCTCTTATGCAGCTGAGCTCATAGAAGAATGTGTTGTAAACCCGGAGTTCAGAACAGCTGGTTCTTGTTTTTTTTTCCCTCCTAAGTTGTCATTAAGATAAAATGATATTATTAATCTAAAATTATTACATATATGAGGCCACTCCACTGTTGGCATGTCAGTATATTCATCACCAAATTTATTCCTGTGGGAAATCTTTGTCCCTTCATTATTATCACCTGTTGGAGACACGGGAAGCCTTTAGAAGGATGTCGATTTAGGATCAACCAGATGAACCTAAAGATGTTTGGACTCTAGCTAACGACGGATTTTTGCTATCGTGAACAAACGGTTAAGATATTTGCAGTTTCTCAATCTGTGTTCCTGTGCGTTCTCATGTGCTCCTGAAACGTGATCAGCCTCAGCCCTAGAACTCATCCAATTCACAAGAACAAGAAGACCAAGAACGGACAAAGTCCCCGGATGTTGTTCTGGCCCCTCCCTCTTTACCCAGCATGCATCAGAGCAGACTTGTCCATTCTTGAGATTGACAGCTGTCCCAGCATGCACTGCATTAGCAGCAGCTGCTAATGGAGCGCTCACAGAGCTCAGAGAATTAAGTTAAAAGTTATCTTTTCTATTCATGTTTTAAGATAATTTGAGGTGAGAAAATTGTACCTGTTATAAAAAGACCCTTAACCCAACACGGCTCCCCGGGCGCCGCACAATGGCAGCCCACTGCTCCCCACGGGGATGGGTTAAATGCAGAGAGGGAATTGTGAGTGTAATGATAATAAAACGCTGGAAAAAAGCAAAAAAAAAGCACTGAACGATAGCTAATTTGACCAGTCTGCCTCTGCATTCTGGTTTTGTTAGAGACCAGTTTGAACCAGCAGATTAGTCATGGATGAAGTCATGGAGTTCCTGGTAAATTAAAGGCCACATTCCCCCTCTAGATGAAATCCTCTGTCAGAGAATCAGATAGGGGTGCAAATAATAATCGTTTTGTATCGATGCATCAATCCAACAGCCGATGATCCGATGCATCGAGACGTCCGCAGGAGTATCGATTCATGTTTTTTTTTTGTTTTTTTTTCGGTCTATTTTTATCCATTTGCTCCTGGACGTAATTCTCTCTCCCGTGCTGCGGTGGCGCTAAACCTATTTTGCCCTCCTACCTCGCTTCCTAGTTATACTCTTACAGCAGTGTGTTGCAGTGAGCTTGACACAGACATTTTTGATTTATGCTCAATATTGAAGCGTGGTCTGCGCTACACACTGTGGGCCTAGATACGGCCGAGGCGGCGAGGAAGTGGGGGCGAGTTTAGTCCGGAGGGACATGAGGGCCAAAAAGAGCAAAGATCCAGATGGAGAAAGGGTCCCAGCATTCTCGCGCACCTCGCTCTTCTAGCGGGTCAAACTTCACGAGTTGTTTTCCGCAATTTCGGTCATAAAAACAAAACAAGCCGGCCTCCTGCCTGCTGCACTGCCTGCAGTCAGCTACAATTTGGGAGAGGAGCAGCAGAGCGTCTGCGGAGGGGGCGGGACGTCTGGAGCCGAGGTATTGCATTGCACTCATTGCACTAATTCTGTGCAGTATTTTTTGATGCAAGGTCTTTCAGAATCTATAACGCAGGGGAATTATTATTTTTCAGTGAATGAGGTGTTAATAGGAATAGGTGGAGTACAACTTTTCTACTTTAACTGTTATTTGCTGTAGTTTCTCAAAAAAAAAAAATGCATAACGATATTACAGCTTTCATTGATTTATTTCAAATTTGAAACATTTTCTAGCATGTAAGGTGTTAAAAACAATGAACCAATTAATCGAATCAAATCGTGGTGTATTCTTGAGTATCGAAAACAATCGAATCGTTTGGTCAGGAAATCGATACTGAATGGAATCGCCATGATGGATGTGATTTACACCCTTAGAATCAGAGTTAGGCTGGCTAACAACTGTTAGCTTGGTTAGCTCTGGTGTTTAGGCTTAGACAACTGTGGGTTCGTCCCTCTGAAGGTACAGAGGAGAGTTTTTCAGAAGAGCATTAATAGTTGTTGACCTATAAAAATAGTTTCTTATATTTCAAGTTAAGCTAATATTTGGGTCAAAAGTTTGTAGTGTTACTCAAAAGTTACAATTTGCGTTAAAAAACAGAAGTTATAGTACATAAATGACTTGTTTTACTCGGATATGATTTCCTAATTAATCTTAAAATAAAACTATATTTTTATAATTGTGTATTTCTACATTGTTTTATTGTGAGTTTAATGTTGCTCAATAATTAGTTTAATTTCTAAAACAAAAAAGTTTTGACAACTTTTATTGTCATTTTGTATACACAGAGTTTATACCAAACGAAATTTTGTTCAATTTATGAACTTTCTACAAATTCTGATGATGAAATCAATTGTCGGGCCGCAGCTGAACGAGGTTTGGTCCCAGAGGAGTGTGTGTGTGTTTGTTACCTTGTGGGGACCGTTTGAGCTCCCAGGAATGTGCTACTTTGAGAGGACCAACAGGAACTAAGCAGTGAGCTGCGTTTAGGTTAGAGTTGGGTATGTACTGGTGGTGGGTAGGCTTAGGGTGAGGGTCTGGGTTCAGCTGTAAATCAGTGAAAGTCCCCATAAGTATAGCATAACGTGTGTGTGTGTGTGTGTGTGGCCGCTGTGTGGGCAGATGGACTGAGTTGGTCGTTTGCCAGAGCAGGAACTGTGAGCTTTGTTTTGGGAATTTTGGAGGAAAAAGGAGGGGAGGGAAGTCGAAGTGGGCGTCAGCGGAGCGGCTACATCCTTTTTCCTTTTTCCCATCATACACGGACCTCCTCCTTCACCTTTTTTCCTCCTCCTGCTTTAACCTGACCTCTCCCCCAGTCATGGCCATGAAAATATGTGATCGTTTTTGAAGCTGAATATTTTTTTTACTCTCACATGCCGATTTTAATTCCGGCTGCAATGGAGAGTTTAATTTAAAGAAGCAATGATAAAAGTAAACAGTTTTATCTCTTAACTCAGTGATAAAAGTATGTATGATATTGGTTGATATTCAGAATTGCCGTTATTGTATCAGAACTAAATATGTTGTATCGGGACATCCCTATGGTAGAGATAAAAAAATCATGTTGGACAGATATGCAGCTCTAATCATTTTAGATCTTTTTGTAACCTGATCTGGATGAAATCTGTTCAACATTCAGCTCAGAGATGGGACTGATTGTTGATGTTGGGACCAGAGCGGGTTTTTCGTCAGGCAGTAACTGTAGCATCCAACAGTCAGAACAGTCCATGTGTTTCCATCACCGTTCCTTTATGTACATTTTTAATTATTGAGTTAGAAGAGCTTAATGGAAGAAAAAACATAGAAAAGTATTATGTTGTAAAAAAGTTTGTACATTATTTTTGGTAGTTTTTGGCCTTTAAAAAAGTAAATCACCGGTTCTCAATATGTAAAAAAAAAAATGCTATTTTAACTTGTGTCCTCTCCAAGTATGTTCTTGAGAAGAACATAGGAAAGTGTGGACTCTGGGAGAACGGGAGCACGCAGCATAAATTTGGGTCAATTAGAACTGATACGTACTGATGACATCATCACACGCTCAGCTCGTGTGGAGCTGCGTTTCACCTCCTGTTATTAATAGTCTCTAGATGATAATAAATTCTGACTTTTTCATTTTGTGGGGGAATAATAGTTAAGTCAGATAAACACAAATCAAATGAACATTTTGCCAAATAAAACAGAAGAATCACCATCAGAGCCAGCAGCCCTTTACACACGGCTATGCAGAGAGAGGGCTGCTGCAGACGGGCTAACGTCACCCCTGGCTGCCGCAGCCAGGGCTAACGTTAGCCCTGGCTGCTGCAGACGGGCTAACGTCAGCCCTGGCTGCCGCAGACGGGCTGACGTCGGCCCTGGCTGCCGCAGACGGGCTGACGTCGGCCCTGGCTTCCGCAGACGGGCTGACGTCGGCCCTGGCTTCGGCAGACGGGCTGACGTCGGCCCAGGCTGCGGTTAGCCTCAACCAGCCCCGCTGGTTGCCACGGTCCTCTCAACATCGGAACTTTTTTTTAAACGCACTAAATCAGTAAATGGACCATATAGTGACGCTTAAAGTATAATATTCTCGCCTCAAATGATCTTAAAACGTACTTTTATTGAACAACAGCAACAGAATATAGAACTTTTAACTTAATACTCTGATTAGGGGAAGATCTGTTTATAACGCGCTTCTTAAAGTCTAAAACATCTTTGTCCAGTCTTAGTGATGTTCCCGCTTATTTTCAAAGTTGATATTTTAGCTGCTTGTATAAGATGTTTGTATAAATAACAAAATCAAAACAAGTGCAAAGAACGAGTTAATAAAAGCGGTAGAAACTTTGCGTCCTGCGGCACCCAGGCTAATTAAGACCTGCTTCACCTGCGGCAGCGGTTTAACATACCCAGTGTTCCTCTTTAATGTCACCCACTGAGATAAACAAGACAGAAATATTGAGGAAAGAAACAACAAATGGCTCCAACAATGACTATAGATGGGGGTAGTGATGATCTACAGGAGTCCTGGTACCGCTCGTCTTACCTATCCTGAGATGGCACCGGGTTCAGACCAACAACATGTTCATGGAGGGCATCAACCACAGTTTTATTCCTCCTGATGAGTCATCTGCTGGATTCTGAGGTTCAGTCCCTACAGCTTACGTGACTCAGTTCTGCTGAGAACCAGGATCAGGGGGGTGAGATCTCAGTCCAGAAGATCCATCTTCATCCATCATTTCACTCATTAATCAGTTAAACTTGTAAAAACAAATCAGCATCTGGAAGCTTCTCTGTAAGATGTGAACAGAGGTCAGGAATTTCTTTCATTCTGTGATGAAATATATTTAGGTATTTTAGGATCCATGTGGTGAAATGGAAGGAAATTATTTGCACTTTGATTGGAGTTCTGCTGCTTTAGATGAAGCTGCTGGAAGACGGATTTATTATCAGTAGCAGCAAACAAACTGATGATCTGACTAAACAGAACCGACTCTGAAGTCACGGTGCAGGGAGCTCTGTACAGCCTCCTTCCCACTGAAAATAGCAGGTTAATTTCGGATTTTTCAAACATGTGTCTATCCGCTAACAATTAGCATTTAGCCCCCTTCCCACTGGTTAAAAAAAAAAAAAAAGCTGGTCGCCTGGCCTCTGTCCCCCCGCAACTGCATGTTTGGTGAAGTCATCTCGCTGGGTTAGCATCAATGATGTAACCAGTGCCACAGAAATCAGGAAAGTAAACAATGAAGGATTTATTGTTTCGCTCTATTATCTGTCTGAATCCCTCTCACCAAAGCTGCTCCATGTTTATCGAATGTAAACCGAGTTTTCTGCCTGTTAGATCAGAAGCGGCTGCAGCGATGTGTTGACGTCCGTACGATGCGTTCAATGGCTTCACGTAAATTAGCGGGTCGACCCGGCTCTGGTCCCACAGCATGCCGATCAGAGTCAAAGAGATTTTAACACGGGTCGCTTGCCAGGTCATTTGACCCAGGTGTTCCCTCTGCCACTAAAATCCGATCATTCCTGCGTTTAAACAGGTTTTTCTGCCAGTGGGAAAAGGGTATAAGAAACCATGATGGGGTTTAATGGAGACTCAGGATGAAACACAAATAATGCAGAAAAGATGAAAACAATTCAGTAGAAGAAACATTAAACATAAAACAGCATTTGAGAAACATTTGAAGAGAAACTGGGAAGAAGGATAATAAAGTGCAGCTTGTTCCTGAGCGTCTCTGAAATGGGCTGCTGCTCCGTTAGCTTGTCAGCCGGTGTGGATCCTGTGTGTCTGACTACAGGGGCGATTGCCTTCACAGCTCTGGGAAACAAACAGCCTGTAAGCCTGTTTGCTCAGATTTTAAGCAGCTGAAGCCTTTTTCCTGATGGAAGTGGGTCAAACCGTGCATTGTCCCTGTGGGCAGCATCTCTGGTGATGCGTCTGACCCGTTTCTGGACTCGGGCAGGATAAACCGAGTCCAGATCTGACTCCGACTCTCCAGCACCAATTCTACATTAAACAGATGGGAAATTAATGGCAAAATAAAAAGAAAACCAGTCCAATGATAACCCAGCCTCACACCACGCGGTCTATGAGGGGCTTCCTTTGGTCGATGCAACATCAAACTAACCTTAAAGATGAATTTCTCCACCTTGAGATCAATAAGGTCTATCTTATCTTACCTTACCTTACCTTACCTTACCTTACCTTAGACACAAAACAAAATCTACTTCTAAGTAGGTATTAATGTTTTGCTCTAAAATCTTCAGCTGCAGCTAAACTTGGCTTCAACTGATATTCTAACAATGGTTTCCATCTTTGTTGTTTGTTTTTTTTAATATTAAACACTAAACGTATCTTTAAAGTTTACACATATGAACCATTTACTACTGGGAAACATGGATGTGGCTCTCAGGATCGGAAAAAGTACAAATATGTACCTTCAAGTTCAACTATTGCACCAAAAAAACAGACTAAAAATAATTACCAATTTTTTTTTTCCGTAAAAATTCAAAAAATATCCACTGGACTTGGTTTTCACATGGATATTTTTTGAATTTTTACGGAATGACTATGACCTGGATGACTGAGAACCTTCATCAGCAAATTACCAATTTATTTCTATAAGTGGATTTCTCCTTAATTTCAGCAGGTTATAAGATGATCTAACCTTGTGCTGCAAGCTGGATTGTCGTAAGATCTGAGTTTTCAAATCCATCATGAAAGACTCCCGCTACTACGTCCGTCCCGTAACCACCAGTGGGTCGAACCAATGACATGCCGCCAGTGTTTTTGGGGCGGGACATGTAGGAATGATGGCAATCAGAAGGGCCTTGCTGAGGCATTACAAACATGGCTACCGCAAATGATTCAGGTTTAGCTAAAATTGCGAAAATTTCTCATTTAAAAAAGGAGCAAAGAGAAGCACTTTGTGAATTCATAGATGGGGAAAGATGTCTGTGCTTTTCTTCTGACAGGATTAGGAAAAAGTTACATTTTTCAGCTTACTCTGCTGCTATGATTGGCTGAAAGGCATGGAAGGCGGGTACTAGCTGGGACGTCACCCAATCAGCTTCATTTATTGTACTAAACGTTCCTTCTTTTCACGGACAGATTGAACGGCAGTCATCCCAGATTGATTAGAATCAGAAATACTTTAATAATCCCAGAGGAAAATTACTTTTTTTTTTTTTTTATCAGAATCAGAAATGCTTAAATATGTGTACAACTCAACACAGTTTTACGTGTATCAATTAAAGGTTAAAGATGGTCTACCAATGGAATGAATATTTATTTTCTGAAAATATTAGATATTATGGCCTTGCAATAAGATAATGAATGGACCTGTTGTTTTTCTTATTTTGAATATAAATCATTTTATTTCATTGGTGATTGTCTAACCTCCCTAAATCAAGGAAAAATTCATGTTTTATATTTTTTTTGCAGTGTATGCAGTCAATTCAATTGAATTCTGTTTATTTCTATAGTGCCAATTCACAACACACTTCATTTTAGGTCACTTTCCAGTTCACCAGATCATCCAGTCAGATTGATTTAAAGTTTTCTATCTAAGGAAAACCAATTGATTGCATCGACTCATTGACTCTTCAGCAATCCCTCACACTAAGCATGCCCACAGCGACAGTGGAGAGGAAAAACTCCCTTTTTAACTCCCTTCATCCAGGATTTACCTTGAGTTGACCGAAGCCTGCTTCTACAGTACTGTATTTTATATCTCCATCTCTACAGACATGCTAATGTTGAGCTTTGCTTTTAATAGTACCTATATTATTAAAATGTCATGTTTGTCTTTGGATGGAAGTATCTGCCAAAGGCTTAAAGATAATCAAGTTTTGTTGTTCTTTACTTCTCAGCTTCTTCTCTATTTATCCTTTTTGATTAAACCCCTGGTTACCATAGCAACAACAGAGTTTGTTGTTTAAGTGACGCTGACTGCTGAAAGAATTTAAAAGCCCGTTTTGCTGGGAAGCAGCCCACGTAAAGCGGTATTTTTTTTTTTTCTTTGCTCAGATCTTTTTCTGGTCCTGTTTGGAACTGACTTCCAGCTTGTTTGCCGTCCTTTGTTTACTGTTGTGCAGACGGGCCTTGGGAAGCATAAACACGCCGTCCTTTCTGCGTGCACGCCCAGGATTTCTTTCCTGCCATCCACACATGTGGACGTTTTAAACTCATGCTCTTATTTCTTCTTTTTTTTTTTTTTTTTTTTTGAACGTCAGACACAGGGCTTGTGTGCGAGCGCGAGCCCCAAACATGAGTCACTTCCTTCCCCACATGCTGCTGTGAATCACTCCTTCCTCCAGGGAATACGGGCTGTCTCCTCCCCCTCGCTTTCCTCCCTCCTCCCTGCCCTTCCCCCCTGTCTTCTCATGCGAGGCCCTGGAAAGTGTCTGTAGCAGCGTTCAGCCGGGGCGGGATGGAAAAAGGAGGGTTTTTTTTTTTTTTTTTTTGTAAGATTGATGCCCCAGGGTCTGGATTCGGGTTGCTCAGCCTCTCCGGGGAATCTGCTGGGAAAACCAAGCTCACTCCTCAGTTCTTCATTCAGACATTCATAAATTCAACATTTATTTGTCCATCTGTCTCTTACTTTAAAGGGATTGTTCTGTTAACTTGAGGTCGTTCTTTGTTCTTGTATGTATGTTGATAAAGAGGTCAGCTTTTTTTAATTTTCGCCATCATGTAGTTTTTCTTCAGACTTTGACTCCTTTATTTGAAACTGTTCCTCTTAGCTATGATTTATTTACTTATATGTTGATTTTCTAAAGTTTATTGTGAGATCACAGCTTTCCTGGATAACAGAGCAGCAGGTAAAGATTTATTAGTTTAACAAAAGTAAGAAATCAAAACAATATTTTAGTACATTTTAGACTGAGTGATCTAGTTTGACACAGTTTTGATAGAAATAACAGTTTGAAACTTTTCAGTCAGACGTGTTTCTAATGTTTCTTCCAAGCAGACGATAGCTTCATATAAAAAATAACTAGAAAATCTGATTTGTTTCAGTATATTTTAACATATATAATGTCCATCATGTGAATAAAATATTACGAGGGGAAAAAACAAAATTATTCTATGGAAGTGCAGTTTGTAATGGAAAAAAGGTGTTATTAAAACCAAAGCTGACCACTAAATGACCTACTAAGTTATTAGTCCTCTCTTTCAGCTGATTCGTGGCAGTGTTTTAAAATGTAACTTTATTTAACTTGACTAAATGAACATTTAATACGTTTCTTAAGACAGAAAAGCCCTGTAAGCAGGATTACAGTGATAGTAAACAACCTGCAGGTTGTTTAGGCTTTAAATGTAATATAAACAAAGATGAAAAAAAGCCATAGATGACTGAACAATAAGAGCAAAGAGCGATTTTCAAATATAGCACGCTTAATAAGTTATGGCGGGAATATGCTGTATGATATCAGCTACAGCTTGAACTGTACATTTCAACATCTTTGATTTTCATCTGTTCATACGATGGGAGGTGCTCGTTAACCCCTCTATGCTACACAACGCAGCGATAAACAAAAAACTCATCAAGATTGAAAAATGTTGCTCTGGCCTGGAAAATCGGCCCAAAAAGGGCAAATAATCGTATAGTGTGTGTGTATATATATATATATATATATATATATAATAGTATAGTATATGCACGCCCTCAAAAATGTGCAACTGACATCCTAATATGCACCGCATCATTTTAGGCTCCTAAATCAGAGAAAAATCATGTTAGGCTGAGCGTACACTGTACGATTTGTTTTGCCTTTTTCAGGCCGATTCTTCAGTCAATCGGGCCGACTTTCTGCCTGATGGTGCATCTTGTAGTGTACAGCGGGAAAAAAGGGGCAATCAGCCTCTCACAACTTCCTCCCCATCAGGAATCGTAAGGTTAGAAATTCAGTCGGCCATCGTAAGGCGGTTGCTCAGTGCGCAAAACAAGGATTCTTCTTCTTCCTCTCAGATGAAAACCCAGAAGCATGGCAGCGGTGATATGAGTGAAATTGATTTCTTTCTGTAAAATTGACAGACCGTAGTAGCCACGTTTTCTCAGCCATGTCTTTGTCCAAATACGTCGTTGCCTTTTCTTTTTAGGGCTTTCAGTCAAAATTACACAAATAGCCAAGGCAGTGTGTTTCACTCTAGTGAGCTTCATGTTCCTCTTCTACTCATTTGGCTTCAGGATAGACGAGTCAGAGTAGCTCCATCTCACTGCGGAGCTGAGTCCCACCTGGTTTTTAGAAGTCCGGTGGGAGCAGGTAGATCGCATCAGAGCGTCAGGTCGCTTGGTGTGAGAACATGCATCATGAGCTGTTAACTTTAAACCCTACGGTTTCTTCGTACAGTTTCAGCTGTAGCTGTGTGCAACGATTAGAAATATCGTACAGTGTATGCCCGGCTTTAACGGACAGAGCGACCCACTTAGAGCAGTAATTTTACAACTGAAAGCAGTAATCTTTTTAAGACAAAAAATGTATAAACATTTTGATTTAAGATAAACAGAAACTTTTTTGTTTTTCAATATGATCTATCCAGAACTGCTCAAGTGCTGCTTTTATTTCGAAAAAATCTATATGCCTGATCAAAAAATTCTCGCACGACTGGAGAATCTGCCCAAAAAGGGTACAGTCTATGTCAGGCTTAAAGGCGTGTTTTAGAGTCTATACTCCATTTAATGATTAATCGATTACTAAATTAGTAAACGATTATTTCAATAATTGATTAATCAGAATTAATCTGATACATTGTTTCAGCCCTAATTTTAAGTATTCATTAATATTTTACCTGAGCTAAGGCTACGTAATTTAATCTATCAAAATTAGTTTAAAGATGTAAAAAGCACAGGGAAGAATATATTTTAATTTGAAATTTTCTCTGGTTCTTTGACTTTGACTTTCTTGTTCAGTGTGTCATCATTCCCACATCCAAGCCCTGACTTAAAAAAAATATATTTTTAATGCAGCTTATCAAACAGAACAGCTGAGCTGATCAAGGATGCTAAAGCTAAAACAAAGAAAAAGATGAAATGTGATAAAATACAGATCTATAGAGCCGGTGTAAACATGCATAGTTAAATGGAGGGACTTTGTTAAACTAAAATACACTTTGCCCAAGGCTGCTTCACTTTGCCCAAATCAGCATTCAGTGGGCAAAAACTAAGATTAGCATGATAATGCTAACATGCTAGCCATTAGCATTTTTTAGAAAGATTTTCTGTCATATTTCAGAAAACAATTATTTTACAAAATCTAATTTGTATAAAACTGAGAGGTAAACCTCATTCTACAGCTAACTATTGTGCTTATGTCAGAATAAAAGGCTCTGTAGCTGGAGCTAATATAGCATGCTAAGTTAGCAACAACATGCTATCCTGCCTAGCTGCTTCTGTTTTCATTTTGTCTCTTTAAAGAATGTATTTTTCTGAATCAGATAAGAGAACCATTATAGAGCAAACCTATAGAGATGGTTCTGTGTCGCTTTGAAGAACAGACTGAATGTAATGAGAAGTTAATGAGGGAATGCTAATGTTCACCTGGGCTATTATTTCCTTATAATAATGAATACTTGACTATTCGTTTTATTCATTATGAAGAATTTTAGGTCAAATGATATAAATATTTCCTATTTGTTTTTTCCGACTTAAATCTCTTTAATTCTGTCATATAAAATACTTATAGGTTATTTATCTGAAGATAGATATGTTTACTTAAGCTTTAAATTAATCATGTCTATGGGTTTGTTACATATACTGAATTTTAATAGACTCCACTGAGCAGTGCTTATGTCATTTCTCCATTTAAACTTTCATTTTCTAACGTCGTTAATGGACGTTTGGATCTTTACATTATGAATTAGTTATAGCGGCTGTGTGTCTTCAATGTTTTATCAGCTCATCTTCATCTCTTTGGTCTGCAGATGAAGACGGGTCCATTTGCCGAGCACTCCAACCAGCTGTGGAACATCAGTGCTGTTCCTTCTTGGTCCAAAGTCAACCAAGGCTTGATCAGGATGTACAAAGCAGAGGTAAAATAAATCATCTCCATTTTTTTTTACTTCCACTGATGCTGATGAGCCTTTAATGATTCATCAGGCTGACAAAAGGTCCGGTGGGGAGAAAAAAATCAGCTTCGAACACTGAAAAAAGGTTCTGTCTGGATTGCAATAGCTCTGCTTCCTGCTGTCTGCTGGATGCAGAGTCTACTTTAGATGTAAGTGTTGCACTGCATAAATAAACATAATTATTTAGCAGTGGGCCTTAACATAATAGCCACACCAGAAGCTGCTGGCGCAGCAAGCAGTGGCCTGTTAACACAAGCATCACTACGAAAGAACATGACAGAAAGTTGTTGAGTAAAGACCTAACATCTAATACAAATAGATCCTGTTCTGATAGATTATCTGGAATTCGCGCTGGAGCAGGTTTTCGCCACGGAAATCGGTACCCAAAGGATCCAACATTCCAGTTGTTGAGAGACACCTCCAAGCTTTCTGCATTGGTCCTCTGATTTCTCAGAAATGTTTTGGCTGTTAGTTTAGCTTTAGCACAAAAAAAAGGTTATTTTTGGTGAAATTGCTCAACCCTCCAACAAGCAGTGCTCTGAAGCAAACGCCCGGCTTCCAGCTCCGACCGGGGAGAAAAGTCTGGAAAAGTGCATCGCTTCAACCTTTCCGCCAAACTGCACTGATTAGGAATGAAAGGGAAAAAATGACATGAATGTTTATAAAACATAGAAATATGGTGGAATGTATTCCAGGAGGGTAAATATCAAGAATTTGTTTTGTGACGGAAGAAATGATGGTTCAAAGTTGTTCAATTTTATTTTAAACTTCAAAGTAAAAGTGAGCTATGAGTCAATAACCTGAGAAGGTCCATAAAAGTTGTTTACTGGATTTCTTTCTTTTTTCTACTTAGGCTCCGAGTCCTCTTATTTATCCTCTGTCACTGAAACAGGCTAGTTTTAATCAGTTTGTGATTCAAAGCCTGTTGCTTTTTAAAAGCTCTTTAAGTGTTAATCTCCGCTTTTTTTTGTTTTTTTAAGTTGTCTTAAAATACAACAATCTTTCTTTTACCCAAGGTGTAAAAACTTTCAAATATCGTCTTAGTTGGTGTCTCATGATTTTTCTTTTTAATACCTGGGTCCACCCATAGGTGGCGCTGTGATTCATTTTGACTTTAAAGGCTTGAACCCACCGGAGGAGTACGACTTTTTAATCTCCGATCCGATTTTTTCTTCAATGTCCCTCTGACTGCGTATAGAGAGGCTCCGACTAGGCAGGGTGAACAGATTGGTGCAGATTCTTTTACTTCTATCTCTGTGCTACAAAAGTAAAACAATTTTCCACATTTGACTTGGACAGATTACGAAAAGTTACTCAAAAATAAAAAAAAACACCGGCACGTTCTATAGCGCAAAGCTCCATTTAACAAGTCTGTGCAGCATCCAAACCAGAACAGATGGAGAATGTTCATATATTAAAAACATAATGAGATCTACGTCGAAAGAAATGAAAAACGCAGCAATAAACGCCGTAGGACGGGTTCTATGCTGACTGAGGCAGAGATGTGATTCTCAGAGAGAGATCTGGGAGGTTTATCAAAGTTTTTCTTTCTTTTTTTCCATAAAAAAGGAAGAAAAATTATTCTATTTTTGTGAGGCTCAAAGAGGATGATTACTTTATCTATTATAGAAGATCAGGAGGACAGAAGACGGATAAAGTTTTCTTTTTTTTAGTATGTTACATTCATTGTTTTGCACCAGTCTGCCCTGCTCACTATAGACGCGATATGCTAATCCAAACAGACTCTTTCCCCATGAGATTAACAGATTTTATGTTGTATTTTCCCCCAAAGCGGATGTGTTTTACTTTATAACTGTGTCTCTCTTCCTGTCAGACCCATGAAATTTCCACTGCATTCCTGTGTAGTTGGACTAAAATAGACCTGTGCTCTATCTCAGTCGGAGCTGCGCAGCCTTCTTACGTAAAATGGTGTCGGGTCTGATCATCCCCATGGACTTTCAATGAGCTCTAGACACCACGACCTAATCCGAAAAGATTTTCTGTCGGATCGGACGCAAAATCGTAGATTAAATAGTTTGTGGAAAATTGGCTGCACACACTAGCATTTACAGTCGTAGGGAAACGGCTGTTCCAACCGTTGCATTTTTCAGAATTCTCCCGAGTGCACGACTTTACACGAGTGAATAGTGAATGTTACTGGTCGTTTATCAAAGGGGCGGGATTGTTGTGGCGGAATGTTCACAAGCAAGTTTAGTTGTAGCCGGTTTGTCGGAAGCATCTTGCTAACCAGTTAGCAATTTAGTGCTAGTAGGTTCCCAATGGGAAATTCCATTGGGACCAAGTAGCACTAAATTGGTGACTTAGAAACGACGCTGTCAAGGAACGCTATGGACAGCGGAAACATGCAAGAGGAGGAGAGTTTAGTGTCTGAGGTCGTGGATGAGTCTCCTCCGTCATCCATTGTTTATTTAGAGGAGGAAAGCGGGACGAAGATGTTGTGGAAGAGGACGCCAGGGCGGCAGAAGCTTGGTTTGGTGTAGAAGGCTTCCAGCCGTACATGTTTGAGCCCTTGCCTCACAACGCTGCCAGTTCTGTTAGCTCTACGCCTGCCGAAGACACAGACGTCCATCCCCGTGAACACTGGGACGCAACTCAATGGGAAAGGAAATTATTCTGATTTCAACCATATATTAGCTGCGACATCTGAATCAAGATGCTATCACCGAAAAATTTTGATTGACAGATGACCGTTGATATATGATGGGCCGAATTTAGGTGTTCAGGCTGACGTAGAACTAACTGGCCTGGATAAGATAACGAACGTAACGTTTTTTTAAATAGAAATTTTCTGACTTTTGGGACAATATCATGTAATAAAAAGTACATTTATATAAACGTTTAAGCCAGAATGATTTGACATTGAAATATAATTTCCCTATGACTTTAATAGACATTAGCAGAGCATGGCAGTCATAAACTACAGAAAATATACAACAGATCTTAAATATTACATCAGGCTCTCTGATCCTACCTGGGCTTAAGCAAAAATATTAAAATATGTTTGCAACATAAAACTATTTGTTACATGTACTGTTATGATACAACGCGCATACAAATATAGAGAGGTAAATATTAGTGAGACTACATCCACTTGTACTTAAAGAGACTTTTTTTTTTTTTTTTACTTTTTACCAAAAAATAACTTTAAAATAGTTTTTGTATTCAACCCTTTATGACTAAAACATCGTTTATCGAGCAGACTTTAAGCCAGTAGCCTATTTGCCCTAAATATACTTCGGCTGGGAAGTTCCAGCTTTGTTTCTGCAGACGTGATGTCAAGCGTGTCCATGTTAAACTGGTGCAGCCTAGCTAACAATTAAAGCCTTATATTCACCTTGGATTTAATGCATATTCAGAAACAACTGGAATCCAGACATAAATAGCAGCTCCAGGTAAAGTGAAAAAAGTAAAGAAAAAAAAGTACGAGCACCAGCAGAAGAGTGCTGCACTACTGTGTTTTGGCCACAGGTGGCAGTATTATTAGAAATAAGGCCTCTTTAAACCCCGTTATGTTAGTAGAAACTTATACTTAGTTTGCTCTACTCACCTTTGATCATGTAAACAAAATGTTAAAATCTAATAAAGTTAAATATGAATCAACTAAAGATAATAAAACAGGCTCTAAATAAATAAGAAAATATTTCTAATTTCTAACAAAATAACTATAAAATGGGGTACAACCTCTCAGTTGGTAAGTTTTTTTTACCTGTCTTTGTATAACTTGTAAACTAACTACCAAAGTATGCTGTTTTCCACAGATCTGGCTGTATTTTGAATTAACTATCGGATCCTCTAACAACCCAACTTTCTTTGTCTTCCACTGGTAGAACACTCCTATCTCTATGGCTCTGGCCACACCTTTTATTTATTTTTAGACTCTTGCTAAGTTTTTAAGCCTGGTCTAAATGAAACTTTCAATCATGTATTTACTGACGTCGTTTGGGAAAACTGTAGAGCAAACTTTTTAAAAGATGAGGTTGATTATATTTATATAAAAAATCAGTAACAGAAAAAGGTTATTTTGTTTTGCTTGTAAAATTGTGTGAATAATATCTTTGATAGTTTGTTAGAAGGGAGCCAGAGATGTGAAAAAGCCACAGTGGATTTCTTATATTTGGCAAGTTTTATTTAAATATAATTTTTTTTAATATAATTTTTATTTTAAATTTAAGTATGTAAAATTAAGTTTCTTCATTCAAAACATATATGACCTGATAAAGATGTTGGTTTGCTTTTTTTTATATCCACTTTCTTTTACATGAATGTAAACAGATCAAATAATTAAGAACAAAAAAGAAAAATAATTAGCTTTTTTATAAAAGTTTGTTTTGTATCTTATATCATTAAAGGTTTGAGCATAAAGGTTCCTGAAAGCAGGCGGAGAGCAGGATCCCTGCAAGCGAAACACCCAGACAGACTGGTTCTGGCTGTAGAGGGGAGAGGCAGGAAAGGGTTAAAGCAGGAATGGAGAGAATGGGATGGTGTGTGTGTGTGTGTGTGTGTGTGTGTGTGTGTGTGTGTGTGTGTGTGTGTGTGTGGGCGTTGGGGGTGGGATAGGGGGGATGTCTAAACCCCTTCTCCCCGCCTGCATGCCCACATCCTGTGTTTTCCAGAGCAGCCTGTGAGTCTTCCCAAAGAGCTGAGGGGCCAAGCTGTCTGCCTTTCCCTTCCCCCCTCCCCCCGTTCCTTCATTAAATCCTCCCTCCCTCTGTCCCGACCTTCCTCCCAGCCTGAAGCAACCATCAGCAGACTCGCATTCCTCTCTCCCTTTCCCTGGCCCCACACAAGGTTTTCAGGCTGAGCTGTAGACCAAGCAAGAGCAAAGTTCTCAGTCTAACTGGAGTTCAGACCAAGTCCTGATGTAGAAAGATTATTATTTTAATAATAGTTTTTCTAATCTTAAAGTTACAAAACAATATAGCGGTTTCTCTTTGTATTGTATAAAATTATTATTATCACGTAAATGAATTAGTCTTTCAGTTTTAAGAAAAGCCACATTTTAACCAAAGAAGAGCTTCAAAACCAAAACATAGCAGAGTTTCTTTCTATATTTATTAATGAAAAATAAATATTAAGATAAAAAAAAAAACTAGCAAAGAGTTTATTCCCAATTTAAACAGCCAGTCTGATGGAAGTGCTGCTTGTGGAAACGGGCCGCTACACCTTGGTCAGTGTTCAGCTTGATGGATGAGGTGTTTAATGGTTTCCTAAGAGGTTAGGAAGCTAAGCGAAGTATTTATATTTTAATCAAACCAAAATCGTTTTCAGCGCTTTTTTTCTCAAGCCTGCATACTTTGAATGAAATTAGGCTGAAAACGAAAAAGTTTATGTCAACATTTTTTTCTTCACCATTTTCTTTTTCCTTTTTTTTTTAAGTTTATTTAGAAATAATATCTACATAATATTACTGACCCCAACATGGCAAACCAAACTTGCTTATTGGCTACCAAGATGGCTCGCAGCTTCACTGATCAGTAGCCAGAAGTAAATGGCAACGATAAGCCTTGATGTGATCTGCTGCTATTGTTGCCATTTATTGAACTCTTTTCAAAGTGAAGCAGATCAGGACTATCATAGACAAGTACAGATCTGTTCTTGTTGCTAGTTAGACGAAGTGAGCTGGTAGCTCTAAAGTCAGTAGCAACATCTACAGCAGGCTTATCGTAATTCAGAGCTGAATCCGCTTTAGTTCACTGCAGATCTTTTTTTTTTTTTTCCTAGGGGAGTGGCGGCCTTGTGTTTAGGGCATAGAGCTTGGAATCCTTAGGTTCTAAGTTCGAGCCCCACTCCCACAGACTGCCACTCTGGATCTCTGAGCAAAGACCCTTAACCCCTCACTGCTCCCTGGGTGCCGCACAATGGCAGCCCACTGCTCCCCAAGGGGATGGGTTAAATGTAGAGAGTTCATTCCGTTACTCTGTACTTGTGACAGCGTAATAACAATAAAAGCTTGGGAAAAATATATCTTAAAAAAGCCTGTTTGAACCTTATATTTTGCATTTAAATGCTAATGATTATAGCTAAATAAGCTAGTTCCATGCTAAGGAGGCAATGCTAAGTGTGCTAAACATGGAGGGAGGGTTTAATTGGTCCAAAATAAAAGGCAAAAACATTTTTTTTTGTACCTGCTAAGAAGAAGTGAGCTTTGAGCTCTGATAACAGTTAGGCTCTTGTATAGATGCTTAATATGGTGATTAGCATCTGGATCTAAAGATCTGCAGGTCTCTGATTTATAAACACAGTTTTAAAAAACTTTTTTGGAGCTAATGCTTCAAATTAAGTACAACTAGGCTAGAAAAAAGTACAAAGTACTTCAAAATGTAATTGTCAGAATTACTTTAAACTTCACTTTGTTTAAGTTGTTTGCCTTTGCAAATTATTTATATAATCTCGCAACCAAGATTAATGGTTTAAAGTGCGGAAGATGTATAACAATTCTGCACTTGCCACACCCTATCTAGGATTAGCTGTTAGCTAAGTTATTAAGCTAAAGCCAGGCATACACTGCAATTTTTTTATTTTTTTTGCCCTTTTCAGTCGTGCGAGAACTTTTAGCCTGATCTTGCGTGGTATATTATCAGGGGGTAACGAGGGGCGATAGGCCTCCACGACCACCTTCCCATCATGAATCGGGAGGTCGGGAGAAAATCAAACATGTTTGATTTTCAGTCGACCGTCGTGGGCAAATTGCTCAGTGCGCAAACAAAGATTCCTCTTCTTCCTCTTAGAAGAAAACAAAAATCTTCTGTAAAATCGACAGACTGTAGTAGCCATGTTTGCTCAGCCATGTCTTTTTTCCCCAAATACATCGTCGCATTTTCTTTTTAGGGCTTTCAGCACAAAATTGCACAAATTGCCAAGGCAGCGCGTTTCACTCTAGTGAGCTTCACATTCTTCTTCTACTCGTTTGGCTTCTGGATAGACGAGTCCGAGTAGCGCCATCTCACTGCGGAGCTGAGTCCGACGTGGTTTTTAGACGTACAGTCTGAGCAGGTAGATCGCATCAGAGCGTCGGGCCGCACAGTGTGAGCACATGCATCGTGAGCTATGAACTCACAAAGCTACAGTGTGAGCTGTAGCTTAAAAATCGCACAGCGTATGCCTGGCTTTACCCCCTCTATGCGACACGCTGCTCGGACCACGATCACGCTGAAACTCCGCCCGATCGAAAAATTGTCGGACGTCTGGAGAATCAATCCAAAGAGGGGAAAAAAATCGCACAGTGTACGCCCGGCTTAAGCTGTCGAGTAGGGGGAGCTAGCCAAATTGTAGCGGTTAGCCGTGTTATCTTATCAGCCATTGTTTAGACCCTTTGTTATTATGTAGTTATTTTGAAGTAGATCTAAAAAACACTCCTGATAGGAACCAGAATTAATTGATGAACTAATTTTCATTTTTACTTATTCACTGTTTATGGTAGACCTAGCATTCTATATTGAGTTGTACTCACTTTTGTCATTAATCTTGGCAGTTAGCTTAAATTAATGATCACTCGGGCTAATCTTAAACCGTATCAGATGCCAAAACATTAAAGCTTTGGTTAATATTTGGTGGAACTCTTTCTTTAGATAAGAGTATTAGCAGATATATTTTTTATGGGTGACTTGATTAATTAATTGATAGTTATGACAAATTATAGGCAATTTGACCATTTAAGATATTATTTATTCTCTAGTCTGTGACCCTTTGACCTTTTGATTTCCAAACATTGATCTAATATCATCTCAGCCAGAGGGTCTCTGAGGCGTGCTTTTCCACCCAGTTCTGCCTCGATGATCATGACCTACAGCGTCACCTCACCGACAGACTGTTCAGTTCGACTGTGTTCCCCCGCCCCCACTGCAGCCGCCCAGCACCGCAGACCCCCACTGCGGCTCCCCAATAAAATGGGTCTGTGGCAGTCCACACAAAGAGTCTCCTCTGAGCTGCTCTGCAGACCATTTGAACACGGTCAATGTGAAAGACAAGTGAGACCAGTGACACAGGTCAGAGTTGATACTCGGGGCCGAAGGCTTCCTGTCACCATCCAGTCTTGTTAACACCTTATTTAGGCATCATTGCTTTTTTTTCCTTTAAAGTAGACTTTTTTTATCTTGTTAAAATAACAGGTTTTTAAGCTTTCTGAAGTTATAAGTTTTTCTTTTGACTTTGGCTGCTTTTAGATCCATTAAGGCTGTTAAACAGTATCAAAGGACTTTATATTTCCAACCAATTTTCCTCTGATCTATGGAACAGTTAAAGACCCAGACTTTACCCCTCAGCTCCACTAGATTGGAAGCCGTACGTAGGCGTGCCTGTGCTAATGGCAACGAGTACCGTGGTGTGCTTAGCTAAAATCCAGCGGTCCTATTTTTGCAGCTTGCTGCTTCAAATCCACAATCTTAATCTTGAGCAGAGCCAAAGTCAGTTGATTAAAATATAAAAAAGTGGATCTGATCAAGTTTAAAAGAAAAATACATGTTAGATGTTTATGTTGTAGATTTGTATGTAATAAGAATTTCTGTTCATAGTCAATCGACAGACATGAATACATTAGGGTTTAAACAATTAATCCAAATAATTGTGATTAATTGATTATTTAAATAATTACGAAATAATTTAGTAAGCGATGAATCGGTAACTTTAGTATAGACAATCTAAACCGTACCTGTAGCTGACAGAGTGATCCATCATAGCAAGATTTTGCATTCAAGATAAAAATGCTCTATCCAGAACTCCTCAAGTGGAAAAGTTTGAGTTTCACCTGGTTAAAGTCTTATATAAAGAACCTTTGGCTTTCAGGTTATTAATCGATTAATAAAAAAAAAAAAACTATCGACAGATTAATCAGTTTGCTTAATAATCACTAGCAGCCCTGAAACACTGAATTTGGAATTTTAAGCCAATAAAGTAAATATATGTGACCTTGGCTGTTTTATTTAACAATAAAATTTTAGAAGTTACAACTTTGCAGCAAAACAGGTATGAATAAAAAAATTTATAAAAATTACAAGTATGAACCTAAAACCCCTAAAGCCGCTGTTGCACTCCACACCAGTAGGAGGCGGTATCGCACCAGAATGTTTGTCAACGAGAAAAGAGGATGAAAACCAAACCAGAATCATTGATCAGTCGTTGCATCTTTGCCGAACTTTTGTTTTCAACACGTACATTATATCATTTGATTAATGATTTTATGCTCATAAATTTGTGATTTATTATTTTTTCGTAGACAAAGGGCATCTCAACTTGTATTGTAGACGACAGGAAACCAATCCTAATCTTTAATATATTCCAGCTAAATGACTTAAATGTACATAATTAGACAACTAAGCATATGTTTTTATTTTAGTTGCTCTTCAGTCCTTACAACCTGGCTCGGTGATGGTAAGTGGTTCTATCATGGTATGGGCCTTTACAAGCGCTCTGGGTAAAGGTCATTTCTAGCAGGGATTTTGGTGCCAACAAGACCACATTTTTTCCTGGGACCTCCATGCCTTTTTCAGGCAGACAATTGAAACCTCATTCCAAACACATTCCTAAGGCCTGAGTGAGAACGGAGGGGCTACGGCTGCCGTCCTGGCCTGTTCCCAGCACAGAATGTTAAAGAGTTCAAAGCCTGGAAATAGGACGGCCACCTCATAAACGAATCAGTCTCAAATTCTATTCAAAATCCGCCTTTGGGATAATAAGCTTCCTTTGCATGGATATGTCTTTATCACAGAGTTAAAGAAGAATCTGGTGGTTTAGTTTTTATTTTTTCTCAAGGTTGTGACTTTTTTTTTTTTAGATAACCTAGGGAAAATAACATTTAATCTTGAATTTTGTTTCAGTTCATGCGTTAAAAAGATGGAGGAAAGGGTGTAGTTCATACCAAAGCTAACAAAAAGTTGCTTACAAGGAAGACAACTGGTTTTATTCTGCCAGAGAGGGAGGTGTAGAAAGAGCAGGCATAGAGGGAGGGAAGGGACAGAAGAGCTCTGATGCTCTGATTCCAGCAGTACCAGGTAGGTCTCTCCACCATCGAAGAACAGCGAATAAAAAGAGTCTGGATTGTCTTGATGGTGTAGGTGCTGACAAATTCTTTACCAGAAAAACTGAATCATGACGTAAACCTTTGGTAGAATATTTTCGTAGACAAGCTGGGAGAAAAGCTAATATGGCTTTGCAATATTCGAAGCGGAAGATGCCACAGATGGCAGCGGGAGCTGGGTGCAAAAAGGGTTAAATTTAACAAACTATCACGAGCAACTGATCCAGATAATTAAAAATCTGTTTATGACACAAAAGCCCCATTTACACGACCCTCTGAAAATGATCTATGCCGAGCTCTGTTTCTTACGACCATTACACACCCAGCTAGCATGATTCTTCACCTCCTAGTGGCAAACTACGGTACTACTGCTCTATAGAGGTAAACAAGAAAACCCAACATGGCCGTGCCTCTAATATTCTGGAAGTTTGCGGAGATTCAGGGGAAGAAAGCAGCCTTTGGTGAATTTACTTGACAGATTCAGCATTTGGGAAGTGGATACGATAACGATCGTCTAATCAGGGCTTATTGACACAGGAACCAACAGACGTTGAGGTTCATCTTAACTGCTAAGCAGAATCATCACTGGAAGTCGTGTGGCATAGTAGAGAAGCTAGGATTTTAATGAATGTCTGAAATTTCCTGATTACGGAGGCTGACTGCAAGGAGATGACGCGGTCGGCTCATGCGCTCTTTGATATCTGAGAACTGAGACAGACCTGAACAGTGCCGAACCCTACTGATGAACTAGTACCATGTTAGCGTGGTTCGGTTGTGTCTGGCGCGGTCCGGTTCAGTGTGCGTGCCATTTTCACTCAACAGTTATCTCAGTTACCGTGCTTGGAACGATCACGGTTTCAAAAGGGTAGTGGAAATGGGGCTAAAGACTGTCTAGATATCTACTGAATGGAGTCAACAGGAGTGAGAATAAACAATCGTCAGAAGCAAAGATGCTCCATAACCCAAACCGCTATTTAACCAATTTTAACTGTTTAGGAGAACGGCAGTTAGCTTGACGATGCTTTAACGTTATCTGCAAATATCAATTGATCATTGCATTCAACCCGTCCCCTTGGTAGTTTCCTGGGAGGGTTGTGGGGTTAAGGGTCTTGCTCAGAGACCCCGAGTGGCAGTCTATGGAAGTGGGGCTTGAACTCACAACCTCGGGATTCCAAGCTCTATGCCCTAAACACTAGGCCACTCCTCGCCAGAGTTTATTCTTCCCAAATGGGAAGAATAAAGAACTGCCTCAAGAGGTGGGATTTCCTAAAAACTAACAAACAAGCAGTTTCCTTTCTCTAGTTTGCTCCACCATCAAAGTCACAAACGTTTAGGAGCGCAGAAGGAGTTCAGCTGGTAGGCAGGACTGTGGCTACAGGCGAGTGGAAAGCTAGCCGTGGGCCCAGAGAAGGGGCATACACTCAAGCTTGTGATGTATTCAGGGGTTTCAGGGTATTGAATCCCGTTTAAAATCTGCATGGAGAATAGTTTACCTGGTTGTGTTTAAAAATAAACTACCCATATGAATCTTTTATGATGCATGTGCCCTTTTAGCAGGATTATGACATCATAGGTATATCCAAAAAATATCGTCTGAATAAACATCAGAGAGGGGAGGGAAGGGTCCATCAGCTTATAACTCCAGAACCACCATGATGGAACAGAAAAGGGAGACCTTAGATCCCAGACAGGCCATGTGCCGGTTTGATAGTCACTGTGATGGCTGTGGTCTGGCACAAGTGTCTGGCTGTCTTGGTGGTTCCTTACTTTGGGTTTGGAACCAGTTTGGATTGAGATGGAGGCTGAGATGTCTCAGAGGGAAACTGGTACACTGGAAAAAAATCGGAATCTAGATAAGTCATTTGTTCTTAAAATAAGTGCATTTGTTCTTGGATTGAGGAAGCAAAGAGACATTTTGCCAGTGGAACAAGACAATTTACACTTACAATAAGAAAACACAATTGCATCGTCTTATTTCAAGTGCATATTATCTAATTATCTTATTTTAAGAGTGAAAATACTCTTTCCATTGGAAAACTAACTCATTTACCTACTCAAATTCAGGGTAAATACACTTAATTTAAGAAATTTTTACTTATTTCTAGATCGTTTTTTCAGTGGTTGGTAGATCAGGAAAACTGCCTCATCTGGGTGGGAAGGAGGGGATAGAAGAACAGCTGCAACCCTTGATGGGATCCAGAATCCCAGGATGAGTTTTAGGCTTTTCCTGAGAAATACTTCACTGGAACAAAGTTCTTATGGAAAATGCTGCCGCCTGTAGCATGTCGCCGTCTCTCCAGGTTTAGCATGTCCTCCACTCCTGGTGTTGATCGTTCTCCTCTCTTTGTTCCGTTTGCAGTGTTTGGAGAAGTTCCCCGTCATCCAGCATTTTAAATTCGGCAGCCTGCTGTCCATCCAGCCGGCGAAGCCTTGATGCTCCACAAAGGAAGGAAACAACGGAAGCCTCCATAGCTCACCTTTTCCCATCAGCATCCCCAAACCCAACAGTAGCGATTCCCGCTGCGTAGTCTGACACGCGCATTCCCTCATAAGATGCACCCGGTAGTGAGTCTGCAGACATCCATGACGTTCCTGCTGATGACTTCTGACTCTGGAGCATCTGTGGACTTTTGTCTTATTTATACAAAAGGCTCAAGCATAAGTTTTATTTTTTTAATTTTCTGAATGTGTGATCTTTGACGCTGCAGTATTCTGATTCATTCACACCCAGCTGTTAATAAGACTGTTTTTGTTTTGCTTCTAAGGCCAAAGGTTTCGATTTAGCATCATTGCCCCCAAAACCGACTGTAGGCTGCTAGAGCTATACACCTAGATTAGATGTCAAGCTTCTAGGTGATGGAAGTTTAGTTGGAAATTCTGTTTTTCTGTTTTCCCAGTACAGTCCCGTCACTCTCCTCAAAACCCTGAAAATAAAGTACATTAATGTTATTAACTGATAAATATTGTCATTAAAATTCTGAAATAAATGTCTTATTATGTGTTTCACTGCTGCCTGTTTTCACTGTCACCCAAACAGAAAAACAGCTTTTTAGCTTAATTTCAACAGCCTTTCAGACATGATATAAACACTGACTGATTCTTCCTGTAATAATAAAATATATTTATGGCTTATATTATTTTTTTGATCTGAAACTGAACTGCAGCCACAATTTTTTTAAATGTTTTTTTATGGATTTATGAAAGCTTGCAGTCATTGTTGCAACAGACAAGATTTATATGGAGTGAAATTTTTTCCATAATTGTTGTAACCAAGATAGAAATGTGAAAATGTTACCAGAAATTTTAGAAAAATGCAATCCAGAAATGAAACTTTAAAACACTTAAAAGTTTTGATATTAATTTAGCTGTTTTCTCAGATTTTACTTTTTTTTTTTTCAAACTTTTTTTTTTTTTTTTTTACAGATTTTACATTTTCAATTTTTATCTTTTCTAATTTTCTGTTTTTCAGATTTTGTTTTATAAATTACATGCTTTTTAAACAATGTTTTCCATTCTCTTCACTTCCACCCAACACCAACGGTCACTCTTGATGCGCACGTTGACTGAAACGCTTCCTATTGGCTGCTCAGTTTAGCACTAAAGAGCGAGCGATTCCATTGGGCAGGAAGTGAAGAGAATGCGATTCGTAAAACTGAAACCGGTTTGCTTGGCTTAACATTTGCAGCTATTAGTGTAGATCCCCACAATGTGCTCAATTATTGAACTGCAAATAAATAAAATAAATTATTCCTCCAAGAAATTACTCAAGATTTAAAAAGTGCTTGGAAATTGTATTCAGTTATGTGCAGTTTATGGAATTTCAAACTATAAAATAACATAAATCAACATGATTATACAATATATTGGGCAGTGGAAACACTTTTCTATAATAATTCTTTCAACATAAATGTGTAAAACCAATATTTACAGTAGTTAATGCTGATATTTTAAAAGATAAAGAACATAATATTATAATATTTAAATAATTTTACACCTGATATCAAACAGCCCAGATTACTCATGGTGGGAAGATTAACCAACAATCTCACAGACATACGTAAGAGTTGTAATACTTCTAAAGTAAAAAGTACTTTTTTTTCCCCCTTTTTTTTTTCATTATCAGCTTTTTTAACTGTAATGTTTATTGTCATTACACTGACTGTGTAATGGCAATAAATATAACAGAGCAACAAAATGAACTCTCTGCATTTAACCCATCTCCTTATCCGCCGCCTGGGATGCAGTGTGGGGTTAAAGGGCAGCCATTTTTGATTTATGCCCATTATTGAAGCGCGGTCTGCGCTCTGTTATTCCATGCCACAACACAAGAGGGCCAATCAGGAACTAGCTGCTGGTCTAGATACGGTCGAGGCAGTGAGGAAATGGGGGCAAGTTTGTCCGACAACGGAGGGACATGAGGGCCAAAAAGAGCAGGGATCCAGATGGAATCTTTGTTTTCATACAAATAAAAGGTAAGGTACCACAGGAAATTTGATCTCCTGTCTGTGGCCACCCAAAATTTAGGAGAGGTGCAGCAGAGTGTCTCCATCCAACACCAAACCTAGTTTCAAACTATAATTCAGCATAAATCACTGAAATTTGTTTTCTTCCATACTACCTCTGTACTTGTATTAACCCCAGATGGAACTCGAACCCACAATCCCTGGCTTAGGAGCGCAGTGCCTTATCCATTAGGCCACTGGGGCATTTACTGCCACAGGTACATTTTTCGTAAGCAGCCCACTCTTGCAAAGCATTGTGGGATTTGTTGTCATAGTGGCCTGCTGTCGCTGATGACAAAGATGGCGCAGGCATCGCGCGGTGAAGGAGGAGTTATGTGACCGACAGAGCAAAAAGCAGTGATCCTCTGTCCGAACGGTCAGTAAACCAAATTCACTATAAAGTTCTCTACATAGTCCCCGCTCTATATAGTGACGGAGGGATTTAGGGGTTAGGGCAGACATTCAGACACAGTAAGCTTGTATGAGCTATGAGAACAGCAACTTTTGAACAGAATCAGAAACAGAGTGTGCACGAGGAGAAATGGGCTTGAGCACACGCTTGCATGCTTTTGCAAAAAATCTAATCTAAAGTCATTTTTTCTAAAAATAAGTGAATTTTTTTCTGGAATTGTGGAGGAAAGTGAGACACTTTGCCAATGGAACAAGATGATTTACATTTAAAATAACGTCTTATTTCAAGGGCATATTATCTAATTATCTTATTTTGAGAGTAAAAATACTCATCCTTTTTGCAAATCATCATAAATGCACTTAAATTTAGGATTTTTTTAAACTTATTTCTATATTGTTTATGCAGTGTAATAGGCATTCCCTCTCAGAGAGGGTACAGGGTCATGCACATGCATTTTTTTTAAAGTGGAGAGGGCGGGTCTTTAAAAGAAATTGCTAAAATCGTCCACTACACTGCAAAAAATCGAAATCTAGATAAGTCATTTTTTCTTAAAATAAGTGCATTTGTTCTTGAATTGAGGAGGTAAAAGAGACATTTTGCCAATGGAACAAGACAATATACACTTCAAATAAGAAAACACAATCGCATTGTCTTATTTCATGTGCATATCATCTAATTGTCTTATTTTAAGAGTAAAAATACTCATTCCATTAGCAAACTATCTCATTTACCTACTAAAATTAAGGGTAAATACACTTAATTTAAGAAGTTTTTACTTATTTCTAGATCATTTTTCCAGTGTATATCTTTAAGATTCTATTTATTGATTGATTAACCTCACACAGGAGACATTTTATTAATGGAATCCTCTATTATGAAATCTTGAAATGTAAGCTTTTCAGAGAATGTTAGCTTCTCTGTAAATTCAGCTTAAATAAGCCATTTTTCGCCCTTCAGGCCAAGCTTGTTTTCGGTTTGTGGGAGTCCCTCTGCTTTATCTGAAGCAGACTCACTCTGCTGACCGAGAGCTGAACCTACTGAGGCAGAGGAATTATGAGGCGAACGGGGGAAACTGATGAATTTTACATTAGAAAGTCTATAAGAGCATTCTGTCACGAGAAGGAAGATTTCTGGTAGTAGATTCGGTTACCAAAAATAAACTCCTCAACCTTTACGAGCTGCGGTTTTCTTTTTAAACTGAGTGTCAGTCTTCACCGAAGGAGTGGAAATCCCCCTGACTTACAGAATGTTGAACTGTTGAGAGAGTGGAGATGAAAACATCGACCCAACGTGACTGAGGGACTTTACACAAGATGTTCATTCAACAGCTCCGCCGTTTCATTTCAGATCTAACTTCTGTTGCAAACTTACTAATCTAAGAGGAAAAAGCAAAGATGGACCCTCAGATTAATTCCTGAAATAGGATCCAACTCAGAGGAATTTGATCATCTGTATAAATGTTTTATAACATTTATTTGTCATTTTCTGTAGATGACCCAGTTATCGAAGACTTCTGGGGAAAAACTTTGTTCCTTATTATGAAGAAAATATTATTTAATTAATTAAACCAATGCCATGACTCATTCTGTTTTCATTAGAGTCATTTAGAAACAGAGAAAACACCAACAGATGAAATACAGAAACTTCTCCAAGAAAGGGAGACCTCATGATGTTGATAGTGGTACCGTGTAGATAAAATACATAAATAAAACTTAAGGAATATTTGACAGGCTCATTAAAGTGCTAAAATAATAATGAAACAATTTTTAAGTATAACAAAAAGAACAAAATAATTAAGCCTTAGAAGACACCAACCAGTAAAGTTTCAGATGATAAATAAAGCTAATCTTTACTGCTTTCTGATCAGCACAACCAGAGCAAATTTCAGTTTTGGCTTTTGGTTTTTGGAGGGACTTCATTTGTAAGGTGGATGCAAGTGATAAAAAACGTTAAGGTTCCCTATAAAGGGTTAACTGGCTGTTAAAATTCAGAATAAGGACCATATCAATAACTTATTAGGATTAAATGTCTCATTTCGTTTCAAAACTTTTATTTTGTTAACTATCAAAAATTACAACCACTTTTTTACTCAATACTTAGAGGTTTAGCAAATGCTACAGCTAACATTTACTGAATTTTAGGGTATAGCTGTAAGTTAACTCATTGCTTTGGATTTCTGTAAAATAGTAATAATTTATTATTTGATAAATTTTATTGGTAAAAGAAGAAAAACTTTTAATTTGAAAGGCAAACACACAACCACCTCTTTTCCATCTGTTAGAATTTGTAAAAAATTTAGACGTGTAGACGTAGTTTTAGTCATAACCTACGGTCAAATTTAGCACAATATTTTGAAAGATTTGATCCACGTTTAAAAATTACTTTTTGGTAAATAGTTTAACATAACTGATGTATTCTTAACTAACTACAAACCACCATTTAACAGTTTGATATTTGTTAGTTAAACAAAAGTATGTAGCATAAATACATTTTTCGGCACAGGTTTATCAACCAGTCGAAATATATTATGTTCAATAATAATTCATTAATGCTAACAAGATGCAAATCTAATAGAAAAATTAAAATCCTGCAGTTTTTAATTGTTTATTAAATCTAAAGCTAGTATTGTGAATGAAATATTTTATTTCAATCCACTAAAATTAGAAATGTCACACAAATAATCATATATGATTATATTATATATGAATTGTATATAAATATATGTAAATTAGTCTTTATGTCTGAAAAGAAGTATGAAGAAGAACTATTTTAAACACTGAAAGCAGCCAAACATCCTCCCCTCCTTCAGTTGTTGCCGTCAACATATTGCTCAACATAAAGCATGAGGCCTGTTCAGCTAATGCTCTGCAGTGCTGGAGCGGCATCATCAGGAACCACCAGCTTTCCGTACCATCTAACAGACACGTTTTATCATCCTGCCGCTTCGCCCAGTTCTCCCGCCGCCTCAGTTAGAGCCAAGGACGACGAAGGCTGCCTGAAATCCCAAAGCTGCCGTAGTTGGATAAATATGAGCAGAGAGCGGCATTCTGGGGCTCACTGGGAGGAATGTTAGGAATGGGACAGCTGCTCCGACCCGTTTGGACATGCCTGAGCCTGAGCTGCAGTTTTCCAAGGAGGCAGATTCTGAAATGGGATGCAGCTGTAGATGAGGATGGTGTGAAATGGTTCCATCAGATAGAAAATAAAACGAGCAGAACAAACCCTAAATTCATTTCATTATAATACAAAAAAAGAAAACGAAAAACAATCCACTGGACTTTATTTCCAAGTTTGCAGACGTTTCGCTTCCCATCCAGGAAGCTTTTTCAATGCAAAATCTCAGGAATAGCGTTGAGTTCCAGGTTTTATACAGTAGCCAACAAAGCCTTGTTTTTATTTTGAAAACATGCATTCATTATACTCTGTAACATACAACAAGAGAGACTCTAAACCAGATAAAAAAAGTGCCTAAAAATCTTTTTTTCTAAATAATCCGTGTTTTAATGTCCCATTTGAAATGGTTTTACGTTCTAAAAGAAGTACAGGCCTTTAAGTTTCATTTTTTTTTTACTTAAACCGTGGTCCTTGTTTTGATCCGATCTAACTCTGATCTGTTTTCCTCTCCCTTCCAGCAGATCCTCGACCCAGTTAGGAAAATCCACACAGAAATCATCCTTAATATGCAGATGAGCTGCAGCCTAGTTTCCTGTCAGCCGCCCGGATTAAAAGTGGGCGGAGTTTTCTGGGATGTGAATATTCATCATCTGCCGTCTGTTAACATGCATGGCAGGCTGGGTGTGGTCTGTTCATCATTTTAAGCTCATTTTCCTTTGATGCTCAGAACCAGGAGCGGGCCTGTGAGCAGACAGGGGCGACCCGGGTCTGGACTTGTCCCTGTATATTTATAGGTCTTCTACTGCTGATAAAATCAGTTGGCTTTCTCTCATTTTTCCTGTTTCCAGTTTATTTCCAAGATGTGATCAGCTGAGCGTCTCCCTGTTGACCTGGCAACCAGAGATCAATCACTCCCAGTTATCCATCCTTTTCCAGTTTATGGTTCAGTCAGTTTTCAGAACTTTAACTGCAGAACTTTGGATCATCTGGAGGATTTTTAACAATAGATTTAAACACATTAATGATCCACAGCTGGGATCAGAGTACAGACCAGTGTTTCTTTATCTCTCTGAGGTTAAGAATCTTATTTTCTTCACAATGTTGCACAAGTGGAAGAAGGAATATGTTTTATATGGTATTTAAAGCAATACTAAGTAATTTTCCTGTATGCACTCTTCTGCATACAGAACCTTTGCCAAATACCACTGTCGTTTAAAATGACGATCCGTGGAGCAACCTTCAATCTTCTGCAAACCCTGTCCAGATCAGATTCTCATTTTCTCCTCCATGTCATAAACCTCAGGCATAAAACAGATCAATGATCAGCTGTAGGCGGCGCAGCGAGGGGCGTATGAAAGGCAACAGCCTTACACTGGGCTGCCGTAAAGCAGTTTGTCAAACAAGGTGAAGGAAAACAGCCGCATGGTGCCACCGGGTCAGTGGCACAGAAACTAACAACTGTTGTCTTCCTGGGGGGTGACAGACCACTCAGCCGTCCATAAACACTTAGATCACCTTCACAGGGATGGGGAAGAGGATATATTTAGGTAAAAACGTTAGCGCCGCGTTAAATGACACGTCCTAGTCAAAGTTCCGGAGGACGTCTTTAATGACTGAGAGATTCGTGACGTAAAACACTTTCGACAGGTAATTTTACAGAAAGATGTACGTCTGAACTGAATCCATGGGAGGTTCTGGAGTCCATATCCATCAGGTTTGGTTCAGAGATCAGGAAGACGGAACCTTGTCTTCAACACCACCGACATGTTGGCCAATTCACAAGAACGAGGACATGAGTCCGTACTCGTGTCCTCGCCAAGTATGTTCTTGAGAAGAACAGGAAAGTGTGGGGAGAACCGGAGCACGCAATTGGAACAGAAGCCTACTGATGATGTCACCATACGCTCGGCTCGTCTGGAGCTGCATTTCACCTCCTTTTATTAATAGTCTCTAGATAATAATAAATTCTGTCTTTTTTCCATTTAGTGGGGGAATAATAATGAACACAGTCAGATAAAGACAAATTTAAATGAACAATTTGCCAAATAAAACAAAAAGATCTCCATCAGAGACAGGGCTGCTGTTAGCATCAGAGCGGTCCTCTCGACTACTGAAAATTATTTCAAATTACGTATGAAGTCAAATGATCTTAAAACGTACTATTATAGAACCATGGCAACAGAAGAGTGAACTTTAACTTAATACTCTGAGCATTTATACCAAACATGTCTGGTTTTTAAAGGAAAAGTCCAATTAGCAATAAATGATCAATGGATCATTATCTTTACCTGAAACTAACACGTTTGCAGTGATTTAATAAATTTAGCATGAATCAGTAAAAAGATAAAACCAACATTTTTCATTGCGATCACTGAGTCTTGCAGCGGCCATTTTTGCCCAAATATAGTAGCCCCTCCCTCCTGCCATCTTCCAGCAGTGACGTCACGGTGCGGTAAGCCTAGCGCCATTCTCCCCGCTTTACAAGCTAAATCAATGGGAACTACTAGACACATCTGCAATCAACAACAATTATTGAAGATTTCCAGAGGACTTCACCATTGAAATTCACCAGCTGGATGTTGGAATACATCAGGTAAAAGTGAAAGAGTTATTCCACCTTTCTGATTCCTGATCCTCCACGGACGGGTTGGTCGTTGGATCGCCAACTTGAAGAGGGAGGATTTGCCATCGAACTTCTGTTCAGAGAAAAAACCCGTAATATGTAGCCAACATTTGGAAGAAGAATGTTTTCAAGATGACTTGGATAATAGCGCGTTGTGACAAACGCCAGATACAGCACTGGGACTTGATCAACAGCCGATACCGCACCGTGACGTCACTAACCAGTTGGTGGCAGTAGTGTTCTTTGACAAACATGGATGCCTCCAGTAAAGCACATTCAGATGAAAATTACTCTGAATTAAAAACACTGATAATTTATTGAACAGGGTGGAATAAATTCACATTTAAAGTATTTTCAGAAGTTTGAATTCTGAATATGAGCGGACTTTTCCTTTAAATTTTGGGAGGAACCAGGAGTACCTGAAGAGAACCCAAGCATGTATCCAGAGAACAGCTCCTGGGATTCAAACCCAGAACCTCCTGCTGAAAGTGACCCAGCAGGAAATTTGGCTGATTCGTGTTAATCTTTAGTAGATGGTGAGTTTTAGAAACATCCCAGGATGTTTCAGAGGTTTCCTCGCGCATCAACTTCATCAAAGCGAGCAGAAGTTTGATGTTCCTGAAGGTCCACAGTGAAACTCTGAGGTCCAGTCTGCGGTTTTAGAGGAAACTGAGATTTTATTGTTCACCAAAACACCCCCCCCCCCCCCCCACAGAGACCTGCTGACCAGTACCACCCTCCCCCCTCCCAGTACACCTATCCCCGCAGCCCACCCCCACCCCATCACTCCTCTCTGCTGTCACATGTGGCCTCCTCCCCCCGCCATCAACCCCCTTCTCTCCCCCCTTCTCTCTCTGTTGTGTTGTCTTCTCCCCCTCCCCTCAACCTTTTTCACCCCCTCCTCAAACAAACAGGCCCCCTCAGGCCACCTGGTGCCCCCCTCCTCCCCGCTGGATCAGCTGATGATAAAAATAAAACGCATTTAAAGCTGATTTCTGCTAAAATCTTATATTTTTGGTCATTTCTTGATGTCAGAAACTCTTCAATCTGTGGTAAAAAAAAAAGAACATTTTACAGAAACTATAAAATGCTGCTGATCAGATGAGACCTTATTGGTGTTTGGGTGTCAGTCTCTCCTGCTCCAGATGGAGGAGCTGTGAATACACAGAGAGACAAAACATCATCAGCTCACAGGGAGAACCGAGCCGGGTTCTGCACCCCTCCCCGTCCGGTTCTGCTTCCAGCTGGAAGCGTCTTCACCATTCAAAGGTGAATTCAGAACAGCCTCCTTCATCATTTAAAGCTCCTGTTCCTTGGTTCCCAGAAAATCCTGCAGAGCTGCAGGAAACATGGAGCAGCGACTGGATGAGAGGAGGAAAATAACCAAGAGGAGGAGGAGGAGGGTGTGGAGCATTAGAGGGAGGGTCAGCCTGAGGTGGCTCTGCTCCGTATACACACTGATATCTTCATTCATTGATTTTAAAGAACACCACCAAGTGGCACAGAGCAGAGATAACAGGGAAGGAGCCGTTCAGCTCTGCTGGTCTGAGTTTTATCACCAAAAAAACATTTCTAACACCTCAGGAAATCAGCTTTCTGCGTGAATTAACACCGAATAATATATTTAAACTTCATTTAGATGTTCAAAACCACATAATACAACGATAGGACCTAGAATGAGGCACAATTATCATTTGAGAAAGAACCAACATGACGCATCATGTCTAAGTGATGATGCTACATGCAGAAGAAATGAAAAAAAAAATGAAACTTTTATTTATTTAACAGCTGTTGCTAATAACAGCACCCGGATGGAAAGACAACAGCAATGACCTCAGGGAGGCAGTTGTTCCTGCCCTTCATCCTGTGAGGGTTTTCAGGTCATCAGCTACCTGAAGTCCATCGATAGAGAGAGGAAAACATTTTAGTCAGAGGAGAGGAAGTCCCTCCAGATTCAGAGTGGGAAGAAGACTTTAAATTCAGGCCTAGTCTAGTGCTTAGGCGCAGTATTTGGCGGCCATGGCTCATGTACAGAGGCCTTAAGGCTGGTTTATACTTAAAAACCAGGTCATCTGCATGTGTGACCGCCATTTTGGAAAACGACTGGTGAAGATGGAGCAGCTAGAAGAGCGCTGTGCGAGAGAACACTTTGACCCTTTTTCCACCTGGATCCCTGCTCCTTTCGGCCCTCATGTCCCTCCATTATCGCACAAACTAGCCCCCATTTCCTCACCGCCTCGGCCGTATCTAGTCCCACAGCTAGTTCCTGATTGGCCCTCTTGCGTTGTGGCATGGAATAACAGAGCGCAGACCACGCTTCATTATTGGGCATAGATCAAAAAAATCTGCTACGAGCTCATTGTGACGTAGCTACTGCTGCAGGAGGATAACCAGCCCTTCAGTCCTTGAAGTGACCGACCCAGGTCCTTTATTTATTTATTTAATCAGGACAGAGCACATTAATGAACAATCTTATACTTCTGCACAGATTGTAAATGAGCCAGATTGTAGCATAGTTGCTAATTTACATCTTTCATCTTGAGGCAGGAAGACAAAACAACACAAGATCACATAATTCAATATCAGTCAAAACACATAGACACACGTTCAGACAATGACATTACAACAATAAAATTAGTGAGTGCATGACTGGGAACTTTTAAGAAACTGTTTACGGTGCTTTTTAAATGTGCAATAAGTGGGACATTCCCTGATGTTTGTTCCAGAAGTGACCCCCCCCCCTCTGACTGATAGAAGGGTTTGTCCAAAGGTTGTTCTTCTGTGGGGGGGTCTCTAGGTCTCCTCTGGAAGAGGCTCTGGTGCAAATACGTCTGCCAGGTCTAATGTAGGTAGAAAGTGGAGATAAGGCTAATCCATTCAGAATTTTGTAAATTAAACAACTATTTTTAAAATGAATAAAATTTTCAAAATTGAGCATATTATATTTTTCCAAAATATTACACTGATGGAATGACAGGGGCTTTTGATCAAAGATTTTTAAAGATTTTTTGAATAATATTTCTCTCGTACCCTTTTTTTTTCACAAAAAAGAGCTACTAGTGCCTATTAAAAAAACAAAACAAACTTAGGCTCAATCTGAAAACCTTTAATTGGTAAAAAAAAAAAAAACATGAGCCGTGGTGGAAATGTGTCCAAGGTGGCAGTTATAAATGTTATTCAAATAGTGCTGCAGTTAGGAAGGAGTCAGGACCTGGGACCTGGCGGCTAGGAGCTTGATGGTTTCCCACAATCCTTTGGGTTACACCTAATTGATTTTGACAAAATGTCTTCACTGTTCTCGTTGTGAGAAACCCTAATGTTCACACCTTCGCATATGTTGGGTTTTATGATGCAGAGCTTCAGCTGTTCTTAGCTTTTGGTTAACTTTTGTTTTCTGTTGTTCTTTTCTGTAGTCTGCTGGTGAAGATTCTCAGTAATCCAGGTCATAGTCATTCCAAAAAAAAACAACAAAAAAAAAAAACAATCCACTGGACTTTGTTTCCAGGTTTAAAGATGTTTCTCTTCCATCCAGGAAGCTTTTTCAATTCAAAATGTCAGGAATAGCGTTGAGTTCCAGGTTTTATAGTCCCAACTTGCCCAGCATAATTATTGCACATGTCCTCATGTGAGCTCCTTTCCTAACCTGGATAGTGTTCTTACTGCTGGCCCCATGAAACGTGAAGGGATAGGAGCTAGGAACCACAATGTGAGGTATTAGGAAGGAGTCGCTGCAGGCCTCAGTTAGCAGGTGAAAGGATGTGACAGCGAACCAGTCTGCGTGAGAAAATCTCTCTTCTCTAGAATCAAGATGGCAGCAGAGCCTAGTGGCTAGCAAAGCTGCATCTGGATGAAGGACAATATATCTAGAAATAGAAACTTTATTGATCTCACAATGGAGAAATTGACTCATTTAACCCATCCCCTTGGGGAGCAGTGGGCTGCCATTGTGTGGCGCCCGGGGAGCAGTGTACTGTTAAGGGTCTTGCGCAGGGACCCAGATTTGAGGTTGTGGGGATCAAACCGGGTACTTGCCACCTTCTCAGAGCACAAGCGCACTACTCTAACCACTAGACCAACACTCATCTGGGAAGATCACCTCTGGACAGAAGTGACTGAAGATGTTGGGTCATAATGAAAGACAATTTAACAAGCACTGGTCTTTCAAACCACTGGATTATATTGTTTTCAACAACTTCTATCATAATCCCATTCCTAATTTTCTGTTTGTTCTGTTCTGCCTTTCAGTTTCCATCTCATTAACCTCACCTTCCCCACTGATGAACAATAAACCTTCTCTCTGTTCTCAGGTCTTCCGGTTCTAATCTACTCTGCAGAACCAGAACCAAGCAGGTAGAAGCAGCTCTCACTTCTTAAACTCCGCTAATCTGGAATATATTCCCAGAAAAATTAAAAAGGCGTTGATTTCCTCAGCTGCCGTAAATCTAGTTTAAAACTGTATTGGCTACACAAGAGAGCCCTTTGACTGAGGTATCTAAACATAATTAGCTAGGTTTTCAATTTGATTGTCCTTTTATTCTCTTATTGATCATTTAAAAAAAATATTTTTTATACAATTTGTTTTTTATATATTATTTAAATAGTTAATTTTCTTGTTTAATTACCTCAATGCCACTGCAATGCGATTTTTAATGTGTAGCACTTTGAATTGTGTTTAAATGTGCTTTATATATCAAGCTGCTTTGCTAAGCACGGTGGTGGCAGGGTGATGATCTGGGCTTCAGTAGCTGATCACCTTCCAGTCTTTTAGTGAATCGTTGACTGCTCTATAAAGCATGTTTATCTGAAGTCCAATGTGAGTCAATCTACAAAAAAAATGACTAAAACAGGTAAATGCTTTAGTGGCCTAGTCAAAGTCCAGACCTCAAACCAATTAGGATTCTCTGGAGGAACCTGAGCAGAACTAAACCCTGATGAGCTGAGTTCCTACAGAGAATCTTTTGTTTCTCATCTGAGGTTTGATTTAGCTTCTGAAGTTTTTGGATATAATGTCCCCAGAAGTTCATCCGTACCAGAAATGAGTTAATTTGCTCTCTTTGATTTATCATATTTCCAGGTTTATATGTAGACATGATCAACAGAGATCCTCGCTAATCTTCCCTGCTTGTTTTATAGTGCAGACATCATGTTGAATGAAAAACTGATCACAACAGTTAAGATGAAAGACTTTTATTTTTTATTAAGATTATAAATTTTAACAAATACTTTCTCGAACAGTTTCACCCGGAGATATACAATTTATTAAGCACAAAAATACAAGAATAACAAAGAAAATATGTCGAGAATGGCTGAATACTCTCTTTCTTTTGGTACACATAGTGCTCGTAAAGCTAACGCATGGATCCTCGGGGTTATGGCTGAAATCAGGAGCTTCCCTTTTTAAAACAAAAGGACTATGATCAATCTGTTGTGTTTTTGTTTTTTTTTACAAAGTTTAAAACTGACAAAACCAAGCTGGAGTCATAGAGAACGGCGACAACGACTGAAAGGAAAAGGATGCTAGTGATCACAGAGGAGGTGCAGAGTCTGTTTGTCATCGACATGCTGACGAACTGCTCAGGCTGTGCAAGAGGCAGCTCAGAGTGGACAGCAGAACATTCAGTCACTTCCATCGGAGCTAGCAGTAGTGTGCATCACTTTTAAGGCAACAGAAGTCCCTCAGATCCTGGGTCTGCAGATACGGCACCAAAGTGTTCTGCCTCTTCCGCACAGATCTGCTCTGTTTTTGTTTGGACTCTGAAGGAGGAGGCCGGGCTCAGCTGCAAACGCCTACGCTTCCTCCAATAAGCTCTGAGTGACACGCCTGTCCATCCTGTCCATGTTTATTTTAAGACACGTGTGCTCTGAGGTAAAACCCTGCATCAGTCCAACCTTCACACAGGACTGCGTCACAGCTGTTGACATCAGGTGATTAAAGATGGCTGAGGCAGGAGACAGGAGCCTGAAATCTTCTTAAAAGAAACATCAAACCGGAGACCTGATTGGATTTGTTTTGCTGTGTTTGGGCCTGGCTTTCTGCAGATGTGTGTGCAGATAATTGGGATCTGACTGGGATTCTCTGCACAGCTGTGCAAAGGAGGAATTCAAATGTTTCTGGAGAACCTTCTGATGGAGCTTCATGAGGAGCAACTTCAGCCTCCTATATGTGCAAAATGAAACCAGCCCCCTTCCCCTCCTCACTGTGTAAACTGGGAACAGGTTCTGAAATGTTCCCACACAGAACAACTGAGCCCGGTCTCCCTTTGATCAGATAACCTGTCTGAGCCCAGATCCACTGCAGGTCATTTCACCCCCTTTGCCATTTCGTACCTGCTTTGTTTTATTTTATTAGACTCTAATAAATAATTTCTACCAGCAGGAGGTTAAATAGTTGTTTTGGTTTGATTAAAGTTCAGAATATGTCATATTTTATAGGAAAAAACTGCTCCAAACTGATATTAAAACCCAAATAAATGTATTAAATTGACGTTTTCTTGTGATTTAAGGTTGGATTTAATAAGAAACCTTTTTAATTATCTAAAATGAATGAACTCGTTTGTTCTTGTTTCGACACTTGGGTACGAAATAGCACCTTCACAGATAGGAAACAGCGCTAGGATGGGGCAAAGGGGGCGACCTGACCCGGAGCCGATCAGAAGGCCACTATGGCCCGGGTCCAGGCTCCGAGGCTGGCCAGCGCCTGCTTGCTGCAGACCTGCTCCAGGTCCGCCTGGCGGCTCAGCAGCCCGGAGAAGCCGGAGCCGAAGATGGAGATCAGGTTGGAGATGTTGGACGTGTCCGTGTAGTCCGGGTTACAGTCCGGGTTCGAGTAGTCCTCCCGTTTCAACCTCTTGCGCCCCACAGTGAAGTCAGACAGTTCCTCCGAGTCCGGAGCGCAACAACCGAAGTCCACCTTCCGCTTCCTGGGCGCAGCGCCCGGTGCGCACTGCGGCGCGGCGCAGCAGCAGTCCTGATGCAGGAAGCCGTTCTCCACCGTGGTCACCACATGAGTGTCCAAGTCCAGCACGGTGGTTTTGTTGCAGTAGGTGCTGCTGTTCTGGGCGAACTGTTCGCAGGCTGGAGCCTCCATGCAGCAGCTCCGGTAGTACGGCTGCTCCGGCTCTCTGCTGCCCGCCGTCCGGCTCTCCTCTCCGCAGCACTGAGCCCGTCCCTGCTCCTCCTCGTCCCCGTCCTCCGCGCCCAGGTCCAGCGGGTCCAGCTCCTGGATCTCGTTGCAGACCGCCATCACCTCCTCGTACTGCTGCATCCTGTAGATCTCTGCGTACTTCTCCTTGATGTAGACCTGCCGCGCGTTCCTCAGCACGTAGGACACCAGCAGGTTCTTGTGCAGCTTGATGCCTCCTCTCTGCGTCCTGGAGTTGTGGATCTTCATTAAGGAGATGGAGATCAGGCTCTGTGCGTCCACGGCGCACTCCATGGCCCCCCGGTCCACCTCCATCCAGCTCCAGTCCGGGAGATCGGAACCGCCTGTCAATGATCTGGTTCGGTTCTGTTCGAGCTGTTCCAGTCAGCTGTGAGTGGAAACATTGGACATAGCGCAGCGCCGCTGAGAATCAGCTCTCATTTACAGAAGCCCTCGAACCACATAGCTTATATATAAACCTCCCCAAACCCGCCCATATCTAAACTGACCAATCAGCTGCCTGGATTCCTCTGAGTGACAGACAGGCGCTCAAAGCAGCCGTCCCTGCGGACCAATCAGCTGCAGGCGGCTGCTCTGAACTATTCAAATTCCAACCAGGCAGTCTGACAGGAATGTCCTCATTTCTGGAGCTCCACGGGAAAACTTGTTCTGCTCAGAATGAAGGTTCTAGAGAAGGTCCAAACACAAAAGTCCAAATATACAAACATCTTCGATGTGTTGCTTTCAAATAAAAAAAAAACGTTTACCTTCACCCCAAAGTTTATAAACAAAGTAACTCCAGACTAAAAAATGGATTAGATGTGAGGAAAGTTAAAGTTATGAATAAAATTTTTAATGTTTTCATGCATAAACCTTTTTTAAATCATGCAATGATCAACATAAGTGTTTGGGGGAAAGCAGATAAGGTGTTTGGAGGGTGCAGAGGTGAGGGCAGGAATGTTTGGGGGGTGGGGGAGGATATACTCACTCTTTTCCTGGAAAGGTTTACATTTTCAGAGGGAAATTACCTCCTTTCTTCACTCATTTAACCTCACACGGATGATCTGGTTCTTATCCAGCTCTGACCCTCAATCAGCATCTTTAAAAGTTGTTATTTTAAAACAAAAAATCTAAGCTGAATGGTTTCCCTCAGAGGAAAAGGGTCCAAATTTGTCATTAGGAATCAATATTTTGCAGCATTTCTCCTGTTAAATGAAACAATCTTTCTGCAAAGAAAATCATTTTCCAGTGATGCGGTTCATGAACTCAGTTTGTCCGAAAAAAGTGATGCAGAAGTTGCTGACGGCCACTAGATGGTGGCTCCTATAACTGCCTGTGAAACATCCTCAGTCTGCAGGAGGAGGATCTCTTTTTGGTCAAATGTGAAGCATGTCAACCTGACAGCTGCTTCAGCCAATCACAAGAAGCAGAAAACAAACACTTCTGATCCTAAAAAGAAGACAAACTAAATCTGGATCAAAAAATAAAAAAATGATCAACTTGTTTGAATGTTCAGGATTCTTTGAGCTCTTCTGAAAAGCCAGATTTGTATCGGTGATAATTGGATGCGTAGCTCAGCTCTTACATTGTGCAGAAAGTCAGCCTCTCTGTGGCCCCTGCAGGTTAATGCAGGATCAAAAGCCCCTCAGTGTGACTGCAATAACCTGCACTGAACCTGTAGAGGCCAGTGCAGCACCAGTTTTCCTCCCTTTGTGATTAGTGCTTTTATTATTCTCTGTAAATTCTCCCTTTGAGGTGGGACGGCGCTTCTGCAGCCTGCAGAGTGAAACCAGATATTTACTTTCATGCAGGATCAACTGAAAGTTTGGGGGAGCGGAGGAACCCTCCCCAACCTCCAGGAAGAGACCTCACTGAGGGACCAGGGGAAAACATCTGCTTGCAATGTTCTCTGTGGATGATGAATGCAGAGCATGACACACACTCATCTTTTCTTCCAGAGGAGGTAGCTGTTTGCAAAGAGGAGTGAAAAGCAGAGGGTCTGCAGCTCTCTGATGGAGCTTTTTCTAACCCAGCCATCAGTGTTGGCTCGGAAGAAAAGAGCTGCTGGAGCTCAGGTTGTACATCTAATCACGGCAAGGTGTCAAAGTTTTGGCATTAATAGGACAGATTTGGGTCAGGAATCATTTCTAAAGGGTTTTCGTCAACTTTTAATGGCTTGTTTCAAATGTTTAATCATTCAGTGTTTTTATAACAGACGGTTTTTAAGCCCTCCGCAGCACTTTTACATGATTTCTATCAAATCTGTACAGTTACAGCTAACCAATTTTACAGAGTAATGTATCTAAAGTTGCAACAATCTGCTAAACCTTCAAATATTTCTGTTTATTATAAATTATATGAGGCATGCATGCTTGGAAGCATGCTGCTAGAGAGTTAAAAAAATAGCAAAGCCTCATATCTGGATCAAAAGTCAGTTTCAGTATGTTTTATACTTTTAAAGGAGTATTAATTAAAACAGGTTTGGGGTAATAATCTGAATCCTACATAGCTCAGATTATTAATATATTCTGTTTTATTTTATGAATTAAGGTATAAGTAATGTGAGCTAAAACCCGCATTTCTATATTTGACGCAAAGTAGTGTTTCCAAAAGTTTTAAAAAGTAGAAAAGGAGACCAATCTTATAGCTGTCAGGTTTATCTACGGGCTAATCTTATTCTTTCCTGATTATTAAGGCTAATAGTCAGAGGGGTTCAGATTCTCTATAGCTATTATTCAGCTGCAGGAGAAAGATAGAAATTAAATTTATTAATAGAGAAATTAGCTCTCTGCATTTAACCTATCCCCTTGGGGAGCAGAGGGCTGCCATTGTGCAGCACTCAGAGAGAAGTGTTGGATTGAGCTCAGACATTAGACTTATGGTAATGTCAGAAGTGGGATTTGAAGCCACGCCTCCAGGGGAGACTGCGCCCTGACCTCTCGGCCATCCTGACAAAGCCTATGAGCGCAGGAGGACATGGAGACTATTTCCATTTTTCTGATACTTTCTGCTGCTTTATTTGTTTTTTTTTTGGTTTTCTCTCTGTTTTTTCTCCTTACAGTTTCTCCATCTGACCTGACCTGGGGTTCAGTTGATCTGTGTCTCCGTCATGAAGGGATGTGTCAGCAGGGCTGCTGTTGACAAATTCATGTTTTCCTTCTATTGGCAATCCACTTATTCCTTTCCTTCACTGGTTAGCTCTGTCTAGACATAGCTATTGGCTTTAATGTGACTATCTCTATGTGCTCTCCTCCATTTTACAGACTCGAATACTGACTGAGGAGATTTTCTGCTTTTCCCAGTTTCTTCCTAGAAGAAGCTATTACAACCAAAGAAGCAATAACAACTACTTTTCACTTTTCTCTTACATTATTATTCATTTTGAAGTAATGAAGTATGAAGGTTCAGTTGCTGTCAGGCTCAGACTGGTAATCTGTGATAGCGGGCATTTGCCTGGTGGGCCGGTCCTAATTTCAGGGAATTTAAATCATACCAGCCCCAACACCTACTCTCCGGCCGAAGCTCCTACCTGTGACAGTAAATATATGTAAATATATGTCCCGCATCCTTGTGACGGTTGGCATATGGTGTCCTTTTCTATTTCTACAAACTGTAAAATCCTTGCAACAAACTAAATTATAATAAAAGTAAAATGCTTATCTTTAAACCAAACTATGATGTTCCTCTTATTTTTGGCGAATTTATTTTCAAATATTTTGCAAAAATATGTTGCGGTGCATGATGGGGTTTTGTATCTAAAGGCTAACCTTTCCCGTCTTACGTGCATTGTTGCCAGGTTGGGATGTTTCCCAATCTGGCAGTTTAGGATGACTTTCTATGGGTAAAATTTTTTTTTCTTTAGATTTATGGCCTAAAAGATCAATAGACTTTGGTTCAAATTGGGCAAGATTTCGTGTATCCAGGCAGTTTATGACATCTGGCAACCCTGCTGATGTGGTGAGTGTGGACGTTACACAGCAGCAGTCACTGTAGCATCCTTGTTTAAAAACAAAGCCAATAAAACTGCATATAAAAGTCTTGGTGATGGTTGTCATGTGATGCTTGAAGATAGATCAATTAATTCACCATGTGTATTGGTATTGTGTTTCACATTTGAGACGCACGCTTTTGACTGTACCTTTATTTTTAGTAGATGGAAAAATGCCACGGCCGAAAATCATTCCCAGTTCCAGCCTGGTTGCTGTTGACATATTCTGACACATTGCCAGCAGTTTAGACGACGGGTGATAAGCTCCACCACTGTCGTTTCGCCGCATCATAAAATAGAAGAAGCTTCTATCTGCTGATTTAAACTCAGCACGCCGGACCCGGATTTTAGCGAAAACTGGTGCTTTAGTTGTTATGGAGAGCCAAGCAGTGGCCTCTGTGTTCCTGGGTTCACCAGATCATCCAGAGATGCTCCCAATTGTGGCGGGATAATGGCCGCCTGGCATTCATGGTCAGAGGCAGTTGGCTTTACTTCACTCTGGACTCTGGAGTGACAAGCAGACAACAAATGATGAGTGATTTTACAGTCCTTCCAGGGCTAAATAAAAAAAACAAAATTTTTTTAAGCTGCCAACAAATCGCTCAAGAGAATTCCTTACTTCATCCTTTTTCAAGATTATTATCTGTCAACCATTTTGATTGAAAAGAGCTGAGTCTCTGATGCCTCTTCATCAGACGTCACAACCACATCTAAGCCCTCAATGGTTGTCATAACAAGATACAGAAGTTCAGATTATTTTTTAACTGCATCACATCCATCATTGCCATATTACTGAAAATGACCAAATCATTCCTGTTGCGTCACTTGAAATGCATCCATTGCATTACTTTGCATCTCAGAGCTGCTGAACCACTACATAGGGAAGCCATTGATCACTCCACCACTTGAATGGCATTCGGTGTGAAAGCACCATTTCATAGAGCTTTATGGAAACAGCAAAACTTGAAGTCAACAAAATCTCCCAAATGTGTTAAAGAGGAGATGGAAACACATTTACCAGATAAGTTCTGATTTAGCAGTGTTTACTTCTCACAATTGATTAGCTATTTTAGAATATAGTTATAGTTGGAATGTTTTGTTTATCTTTCATTTATTTTCCATTTTGTGTTATAATTAAGCAGTCACTTCCATCCACACCTGCTCCATATCAGCAGATTATCCCAGTCTTTGTTCTTAATCCCATATATACTCTCCCTGTACAATTCTTCAGTGCTGGTTCCTTGTTATTTCTTTGCTCCCATGTGTGTTCTCCATGGTATCTCCTGGACTTTTGGTTTTCATTATTTTGTTTTTGGACTTCACTTCTGTTGTCTTTGGGATTGTGATTAAACCAACAAGAATTCATGTCTGTCTCCCTCATCTCTGCATTTGGGTCCTCAACCAATCTCCACCCTCAGATTGATAGAATCATCCTTCTCTCTGAGAATCTGTGACAGCAATGAGAATAAAGCACTGATTCTGGGGGTTATCAGGTCCAGAACTGGTCACGACTGGTTTCTCTGCAGAGGGGGACAGAATGGTTAGCAGATGTCCAGGTATCTTTGCTGGTAGAATGAGTGTAGGTCTGTACCTGTTCTGAGGTTTGAGCAGAGCAACAGAAGGGGGGAACCAGGAGGGTCCAGAGGCTGTCGGCAGGCAGAGGGCAAGGCAGAGGCAGGGCTTGGTTTGTGATCTTGCACATTCAGATTTGTGTTTCTCTTTCAGTTTCTTCTGAGAGCGGACAGGCAGGTATCTGACAGATTTGACTTCCAGAGTTCTTCAGAGATCAGACAGGCTGGTTTCAGACTGAAAAACTCTTCCAGAGTTTCAGGGTTCAGACAGGTTCTTCCTGGGAAGCAGAGAGGACAAAAACAGGTTAGGTTCAGGTTTTCTGGGAGTCCGAGAATCAGACAGGCTGGTTGGCTCAGGCTTGCTAACCATAACTGGCAAACACTCTGCCGCTGGAGTGTTGCTCTGCCTCTCCTTAAATGCTGGTCTCCTGATGAGCAAACGAGCCGCAGGTGTGAAGTCAGCTCCAGCTCCAGGAGACCTAGAACGCCCTCTATAGGAGAAAGGCGGACAGACCTCCAGATCCCAACAGACATGATAAAGGAAGTTCTATTTGCAAAACATTTAATAAAACCTCACTCCATTACTGATCTTTGGTTCTTGCTAGTTGCTAACTATACATCCTGTTTATTACAGTCTAATCTCGTAGTCTAATTTTATGACATTACGCTTTACATTGGTCAGTTAATTTAGTTTTAATGGATGAAAACAAGTCTAATTCGCATTTAAACATCTTAGAAGTTTACTCAAAGTACGCATGATGGTTGGATATAAACATGACTTTAGGAAGTCCTCCTAGATCAGTGATGCTACGATCCTTTTGTGTCTCTGCTCTGTCTGCTCGAGCCCCACGTTAGTCATCGTAGGAAGCCTTTCACAGTTTGTTTCAGTTTGTTTCTGGTTTTGCTGGAGGTGTCTTCTATTTTAAAGTGGAGCTTTTATCCCCACTATGTTAGCTTTTCCAAAAGGCTTAGCCTTTATATGTTTACTTTGGAGTGACTGTAACGGTTATGGAATTAAGTAATTCAGAATGAGTACTATTAACTGAAATGTTTTGTAATTTACATAATACCCAGAGATTGGTCATGTTTTGTACATAGAATTGCTCATACTATATGATGTGTATCTTTATATACCTATATATGTATATGAAGTTGTATTGTTGTATGTGTATGTGGGGTGGGGGGAGTACTTCTGTATCTGGTTTCATTATTACTCAGTCTTGATGTAATATCTGTTAAAATGTTAAGACCCCAGGAAGAATAGCTACTGCTCTGACTCAGTAGCTAACGGGGATCTAAATAAATAAACAAATAAATTAACTCTTGCCGTATGCTTGGATGCTTGGTATAAGAGATTGCGGCAAAGTCAGTGACACAATGCAAGTGACTGTCCACTCTCGCCACATTCTCATTCAGAAGGTGTGAATCCAGTCAATCTGTAAGAATGTCACCAGTTGAATATGCTTTTGCTTGAGTTGAAATTCGCCTGGCTAGCAAAAGGCAGAAATGCAAAAAGCTCCACTACGTCATCTAGTTTGCTGTCTGTCGGTTTCACCTCAACATGGCCGACAGGGATTTTAAAGAGTGACCCTGCATTGACCATGTTCTCTGGAGACGGACCCAATATGGAGATTACCACCACTTCCAGGAGCTAAGTCTGGAGGAGGTGGAAGAGGCGGTACTTCTGCCTATCGGGGAACTAGTTCGAGTGTCTAGTGTCCTGCGTTGTGGAACCAATCACCAGGAAAACAGAGGTAAGGTGAGACAGTGTTCTGGAGCTCAGACAGGAGTAGCAGGAAATCAGTGTGGGATCACAGGCGGGTAGAGCACCAAAACATGGATGAGGCAGCCAGCCATGGTATGAAATGGGATGGAATGGTATGGCATGGCATGGTATGGCATGATATGGTTTGGTATGGTATGGTATAGCATTGAATGGCATGGTATTTAATGGCATGGCATGGTATGCCTTGGCATGGGTTGGCATGGCATGGCTTGACATAGCATTGTATGGCATGGCATGACATGGTATGGTATGGTATGGCTTGGCATGGCATTGTATGACATGATATGGCATGGCAAAGCATGGCATGGCATGGCATGGCATGGCTTGGCAAAGCATGGCATTGCCTGGTATGGTATGGTATTGTATGGTATGGTATGGTATGGTATGGCATGGCATGGCATGGCAAAGCATGGCATTTCATGGCATGGCATGGCATGGTATGGTATGGCATGGCATGGCATGGCATGGCATTGCATGGTATGGCATGGCATGGTATGGTATAGCATGGCATGGTATGACATGGGATGGAATGGTATGGCATGGCATGGTATGGCATGATATGGTTTGGTATGGTATGGTATAGCATTGAATGGCATGGTATTTAATGGCATGGCATGGTATGCCTTGGCATGGGTTGGCATGGCATGGCTTGACATAGCATTGTATGGCATGACATGACATGGTATGGTATGGCTTGGCATGGCATTGTATGACATGATATGGCATGGCAAAGCATGGCATGGCATGGCATGGTATGGCATGGCATGGCATGGCATGGCATGGCATGGCATGGCATGGTATGGTATGGTATGGTATTGTATGGTATGGTATGGTATGGTATGGTATGGTATGGCATGGCATGGCAAAGCATGGCATTTCATGGCATGGCATGGCATGGCATGGTATGGTATGGTATGGCATGGCATGGCATAGCATTTCATGGCATTGCATGGCATGGCATGGCATGGCATGGTATGGTATGGCATTTTATTGGATATTAAGGTATGGCATGGCATGGTTTTAGTTCCAGTATCTTTTTAGTGTCTCTTTGGTAGCACGATTAAAGAGGACAGTAGTAATTATGCCTATTTCACATAGGAGTCATTGTGATGGTCTTTTATTTAATAAGTAATTTAAAGATTGATGGATCCCCCCCTTCTGGTCTTTGCTGGTAGTGAAGTAATGTTGAGTAGCCTGGATTCCTGGTAAAGTATTTCTGGTTAACTATGAAATATTCATGTTTATAGATGCACTTCAACTTTGCTGTCACAGAAAGCATTTTTTTTAACAATATCATTATCTTAATCTACACAAAGGGTTTTATAATGTTCTAAAAAGGAAAACATTAGATAGCCTATAGGGTAATAAAAGTAAAAATATTTGGAATTTGAATCAAAGTCAAAATTGTCTCCTTATAACAAACCAGATTAGTTTCAGAGACAGATGCTTGAATGTTACATTTTTCTTGTTATTTAAAAGAGAAATAAGAAAACAAAATAAATGCATAATGATTTAAAAAAAATAAGTAAATCAGTTTTTTTTAATAATTATTTGTTTTATCGGCATCAGAAAGAGTTTAGGTTCCAGTTTTTCCTGTGATGTTCTCCTTCCTCCTCTGCACTGTGGAACCGACAGTGTGCTCCTTATTAAAGCCTGTTCTCACAGAAGGCGCTGATTTCCCTGCGTTGCCATGCTTGCCTTCCCTCCCCACATTCTTGCATTATACTGCGGTGCCTTTCTATTTTCAGTCTGTCCTCGTTGGATCTGCACTCCCGTCCTCCCACCCTCACCTCATCTTTTCAGCCTCACCGCTCCACACTCTCTCCTTTTGACGCTCCTCTGTGTGCTCTCTTATTTTTCGCCCCTTGGTGTCTTCCTAAGCATGTTTATTTCTCTCACTCAGAGCAGTAAGAGTGCAGCTCTGCAGCACAGTTGTAGGTGTCAGCAAAGCAGTGGTTGTTTTTTGCTTCCTTTGCATGCACCAGAGAACATCTCGCAGCTTTATCTGTGAGCTGAAACATTCATGCATCCATAAACACAGCCGTTAGTTTCTTTGTTCTAATTTCTCACCATCTCACGGTGCTGCAGCCTAATTACTGCTTGCCAGCATCTCCTCTGCTGAGTCTGATGCGGCTACTGATGCTGAAGGAATTACTAAAATTTCTGGTGGAGAGAAATTTAAAAGAAGAAGGTTTGAAACTGTGAAAAATCAGGAGTTCGATGATTTATTGATGCATACTTGCGTCATGTTCTCCCACACCGAGGCCTCTTCTCCGCCCTCCTGTTCCTCTCCATCACACTAAGCACATGTGAGATGCTGCAGGTTGGATTTTAATGAACCTCTGAAGCAGATACATGATTGAAAAAGATACATGATTGAAACAGATACATGATTGAATGACTGTGCTGCTTGGAACATTTCTAATTATATGTGATTTTGTTTCTGTCCAGCTGAGCATGGTTTTAATATGATGGAGTTTTTTTTTTACCGTCACAGGAAAACTTCAGCACCCTGAGGAGCTTATTTCAGCAGCAGTGTTACTTTTAGTTTATTGAAGTTTACTGACTTTCTTTTTCTCTACTTCATTATCAGAATTTTGAATCAGGTTGATGTTTGAACTCTGACTAGACCGGGGGGTCTGCAACCTGCACAACCCTCAATGACTTTTTATGGTGGCTAAAGATAAAGAACCAATTAACTATGAATATAGTATATGAACAAATCTAATTCTTAGACACTTTAGCTAATAATAATAAAAAATAGTTTGGAAACTATGTGTTTATTTTTTAAATAAAACAATAAGTTATGAAGTAAAATCCATGTTTAACCCTATACATCCTAAACCATGAAATATTTGAAATAATTTTTAAAAATTCTTTTAAGCTATTTTTATCATTTAACATTCTGAGAAATAAAAAAAAAATCTGTATATGTTGAACCTGTCACGGTCCTGGTTCTGTTTAAGTTTTCTTTCGAGTTTTTAGTTTCACTTTGATCCATTTTTTCTTTATTTTCTAGTTTTATTGGTTTAATTCCTATATTTGTGGTGTTTTTCTGGATATATTTGAGTTCTCTGGTTTTTCTTTGTCACCCTGTTGTGTTAGTCTCCTTTTTCCTAGCACCCTTCTAGAATCCTCTGTTCACACCTGCTCCCAATCAGCTCATTAGTCCAGTCTTTTTTCAGTCTCCCATATATACTCTCCCCGTGCCGTTCTTCAGGGCTGCTTCCTCGTCTTTTCTTGGCTCCCCACGTGAGTTTACCCATGAAGTTGTCTGGTTTTTGGTTCCATGTATTTTCTTTTTTGGTTTTTGGATTTTTGCCTCAATTGTTCAATTAAATCCTCAAGAACTCACCTCTGCCTCCTCGCCTCTGCATTTGGGTCCTCAAAACCTCAACCAAACCCTGACAGAACCATTTAAAGTAATTTGTGATGCATTAGGAATTTCTGTGCCATTTATATATATTTTCTGTTCTCTGATGTGTCTGATTGGATGAAATACTTTTTCCAAGAACAAGTGTCCCACCGATCATGTAGAAGTCTCAAAAACTCAAATATGACAAACTTGGTGGAAAAGAGTTAAAAGCTAAAGACAAATCAGCTGTTAATAAAATGGTAACAGTTTTCCTTAGAGCAGATATTTACCAAAACGAATAAGTTGTGTTTTATTTGAAAGTTGCATAATATTTGCGGTTCTAAACAACTTTAATTTATGCTAGCAGCTTATTTCAGTAAACTACTTACTGTTGCCAAATACGTATTTAGTATCAGCAATTGCTGCACTTGCAGTGCACTGTTTCCATGTTCTCATTCAGCGGATGGAATTGCTAGAACATTTTTCAGTTTACTGCTCACTACAGGTGGGTTTCCTATAACAGACCAACACTTTAAAAGTCTTCCAGGTCATTTTTTACGTCTTCCTTTTTTGGTGATAGAAAAGGTTATGGTGCTATTAGCACCATTTGTTTAGTAATTAACTATAAATAAACAGTTTTAAATTCCCATGTCTGTCATTAAAGCGACACTACATAACTTTTGACCAAACTATTAGCTTAATTTGAGATATATTAAATGACTATACTATAGAATCCAAATTGATCGCCTCAACTAAAATTGACAACCAGACATTAAAGACAAGGTGAGCTATAAGCTAACCGCCTCACAGGTAAGGAGCAAATGAGGTCCAGCTCATAGCAAGAGGCCACACACACAGTGGACACAGGGGCTCAGGTAAGGGGACAGGAACAAAGGGAAAACACAGAAATGCTAAATGCAGGGCTCGCTGTTAACCATTGCCTGATCTCCCGTGACAAGTAGTTTTTATTGTTGGGAGAGTACAAATTTCATTGCATTTACCCGCCGGGCAAATGGTTGCAAAAAAAAAATCTTTTATCACTCAAAATTACTTTAAAATCACCGACATTCGATGAAAACGACCAAGAAGCGTTGCCGGCGCCAATTTTGTTGCTTTGTACACATTCTCGCGCGATTTGAAAAAGCCGAGTGATTTTCCGCCAGATGGCATGACTTTTGTCTGTGAATTGGCGCGAATCAGACACATCTTTTTTGACTCTGCAGGCTACAAAACAACAACAAGGCAAAAAAAATGTAAGTAGAGTAACACACCCACCACCTATTTTATCCTCCACCCATTTCACCCACCACCCATATAACCCTAGATTAAAAATGATCGGTCAGGGATTAGGAAAAATTGGCATAATTGTATGCCATGCGCACAGTTTAAATATGGCTATCATATGGCAGTCTTCTGTACAGTGATGCAGGTCATACATTAAAAATGTTCATTAATTTTTTTTCTCTTAGACATTGGAGAGGTGCATTTAAATGTTATAGAGCTAAACATGTTAGATTGGTGACCTGTTGTTGCTGCATTTATTTTGTCAGGGAAAACTAATCCTGAGTCGTTAAAAGTCAGGGAATTCTGAAATGATGTCAGACTGTGGAAACCCTGAATAAAATAACTATGTATAATGATTCTCTAGAAAAGTCCCATTATATTAATAGTATTATCTTGTATAAACAGACCGTGACTCTAAAATAAAAGTTATTCATTTGTGACATTGACTTCTGACTTGTGATTTATCTTAAGTTTTTAACCTGTCAAGTTTTTTTTAGATTTTTAACATTACAATTTATATTTTTCCAAGCACACAACAGTTTAAAGCAAAGTTTAGTTTGTAAAGAATGTGCAGGAAGGATTGAAAAGCATGTTAACACGGTAATGTAGGCTTGAGTTCATTATCTGACGCATTCCGATACACACCAGAAACCTGGAAAATTAAAAAATACTGAATTACAAAAAACATTTAAAAAACAAACATGTTTCATTGATATATATACAAAAATGAATATTAGGAACTATATTTATCAAACATTATACTGGGCAAGTAGAAAAATTTTCTGGGCAAATTAAATGTCAAAGTCACTTGCCCTTTGGGCAAGTGGTAAAAATCCTTAACGTCAACCCCTGAAATGGATATGGTGAAAGCGTCCACTAATACACATCACAGCATTATCAAATCATAGGACCCCAAACACTTTATCCTACATTGATTTATTTACCAGTTCCCAAGCTGATTGTGCTAAGCTTTACCATAACCACAGCTGCCTTTTGATCAGCACCACCTGGCAGCAGACAATGCTGTTTTACCCTCTAACCAAGGACACGATGACTGAGACAGAAGGAGCGGGGGCTCGAACTGAAACCTACTGGTTATCCTGTAAACCTGAGACAGACCAGCATCTCTCACAAAGACTTGCTTTAATTTGGTCTGACAAAAAAAAAAAAAAAAAAAAATCGAGCGGATTGTTTGAAACGTGCAGAAGAGCAAAGAGTCTTTGAGATCAAAGAACTAAATCCAAACGCTGCACGGATTTCCCCCAAAAAAAGACCCGAGTGAAACATCTGGTTTTATCAGCTCAGAGCCTGACTTATCACTTGATACACAGCTGGGTTCATTTAGATAACTTTAGAGCCTTAGAACATGGCACAGACCGAATGATTTTATCACATGAAGACAGGACCGTTAAACCAGGAGTTCACCATGAGTTAAACCCTAAATATCCTCATTGGTCCTGATCATCATCATCACTGCTGAGTTTCATTGTGTTGGTCACTCAGGTTCACATCCCCTGTGGTCATTAAGGAAGGGAAGAAAGTCAATCAAATGCATTCTGTGCCATTGCAATACTGCCAGAGTTTATCTTGTGATGAAAATTGGGTTCTGCACTTTTTTTGTTTTGTTTTTTGCAGTCATTACAATGTTACAAGAACAGAGCAACGAAATGAACTCTCTACATTTTAATCATCCCCTTGGGGAGCAGTGGGCTGCCATTGTGCTGCACCCGGGGAGCAGTGTGGGGTTAAGGGTCTTTGCTCAGGGACCCAGAGTGGCAGTCTGTTGGAATGGGGTCAAACTCAGAACCTCTGGATTCCAAGCTCTATTCTAGGGGTAACCAATTGAAAATCAGCAGGGTCCGAATAAAGAAAACCAACAACCAGTAAAGGTCCTTAGACATTTTTAATTATAATCTCTTACTTTAAACAGAATTTAACACTGAAATGAAATGAGGTGTTTATGCAACCATGTTATAAAAAAAAAAAATAGAACATTTTCCCTTTGTCATAATTTTATCAAGAGCTCAGATCCACATGCAGATAAACCAGTCCAGAGAGAAAAGGGGAAAAGTTTAACAGGTTTATTGAGAAGTTTTGTGGAGGTTCCAGTGTTGATCTGAGCACTGCTCAACTGGAAATGAAAGGTGAGGGGAAGACACTGCGGAATACACGTATGTGTATTCGAACAGAAGCGTACTCGTGACGTCATCACATGCAACGTTCTTTAGCATTTCTTTAACAGTCAAAACTATTTATTCCCTACACAAAACATTTTGAAAACAATATTTTTCATTTCTAAAGCTTAAAAAACATTTAAAAAAATTACCGAACCGCAAAAAACCGCCATCAGAACGAGCGGTAGTTCACACATAACTAGACTGAGAGAAGTGCACTACAGACGGGGTTAATTTAGCCCTGGCTGCGGTTACCCTCGGAGGTCTGCTGGTCACTCTGGTCCGCTCAACGTTGGACTTTTTTTTTTAAATTTCGCACTAACTCTGTAAACAGACCCGTAGGGAGGCTTCAATGTATAATGTTATCGCCTCAAACGATTTCAAAACGTACTTTTGAAGAGCAACAGCAGCAGAAAAGGGAATGTTTAACTTACCACTGTGAGCACTGTCTCGAATCAAGCTGCGGCCGCGGGGCATTCTGGGGAAGCGGTCAGTCTGAAGAACGCACAAGTCTGCTCTGATGCATGCTCGATAAAGAGGGCGGGGCGAAAACAACATCCGGGGATTTGTTGCGTTCTCGATCTGGCGTTCTCGAGAATTGGAACGGTACTCGGGCTGAGGCTGATGACGTGTCACGAGCACACGAGAACGCTTAAGAACGCATATTGAGAAACGCCCTTAGACTCCAGTAGGTGAGGAATGTGTTCCTGTTTGTCTCATACGGAGGAGGGCGGACAGGGTTACCCAGAGTGCGGTTGTTTGTAGATGAACGGAGAAAGACTGACTGCCACTCAGATTTCCTGCGGTATGTGAACGGACTGTTGTGCAGACGAATCCCTTGCTCAGTATGAAGCTCAAAAGTTTCCTCAGGAAAAAGTGGATCCAAACCTCCGGTTTGTATCCTCAGCTCAGCTTGAAGCTCAGTTGATCCTTCCAGGGAGAGAAGGTCCAAAAAAATCAAGTTTGCAGGATGACTTCCTGCCGAGAGGCAAAGACAAAAGTATAATGTTAAGACTCAGGTTGACAAAAACTTAGTTTGACTCATCAAAACTCAGGTTGGCTAGAGTACCCAAAACTTGCAAACACTTTGGCGTCGAGGTAGTGGCAGTCAGCAGCTTAAGAATACTACGTTAACGAGGTAACCCCTTGCAGGTGTGTGAGGAGGAGAATCAGAACCAGGTGCCGCCTGGTGGAGGAAGGAAGACAAACACACAGAAACACAGACCACACAGACTGGAGTCCTAACACCCATTTTAAAATCTAAATTGTTTTTGAAGTAGAGAACAACAATCTTTCAGTTTGGTATTTAGACAATTTCCTGATTCACATATTTTATAAACCACCTGAACTGACCGTTTCTTTCTTTTTTCTGTCTTAATGTTGGCAGTGGGCTTTAGGCTGCCCTGCAAGGCTTTAAACCTGGGTTTGAATGGAGACTAAGCCATTCTCAAGCACATATCAAGGTGCTCATTTTGAGCCTGGATCCAGATTTATTGTTGATTCTGTTCATGGTGGAGAATCCTGCTTCACAGCAGCAGGTTGAGCCAAACATCCTCTAAATGTGCAGGGTCATCTTTGAGCACGCCATTTCACTTTTCTTTCACCAGTTCACCGCAGTTCTTCCAGCAGTCCACAATTTCTCTGCTCTCTTTTTCTCATCGTCTTCTCCTTCTTTCACATCGCCCGGCTTGCCACAGGTTTGCCTGCTGGGTCTAAAAGTAGCAGCAGGAGCAACCCAGACTGACAGCTCATTGGCTCATTTGGATCACGTGCAGCCTGGAGCCGGACGCTCCGGAAGTCCGCTAATCCGTGACCTCTGTTCTATGCCCTGACCACTAGGCTACCACACTCCCTCCTTATTGTGTCCTGCTCTAGATTCAAGTTACTTTTGGTTCGTTGATGTTTGCTGGAAATGATTTAGTATGCAGTGATGAGCCAATCAGGGATGTTCCTTTGAAATTCAGTAATCTCCTGCCCCAACCCCTCCCAAATAAAAACAGAGCAGCGTGTGGAAGTAAAAGTCCAGAAAAGTCCAAAACTGAATCTGATTCAGGCTGAATTTCTGCAGCAAACTGTTCTTCAGCTTCTGCTGCAACATTTTGATCAATGTAAAAGAGAAATATTACTTTACAATGATTATGATTATATTTGGACCAGCTGTGCTACAATAAAACAAATAGGCTATAAATAATCTGATTTCTTCTTCTTTTGAGTCAGAGCTTATCAAACCATCAATATTCAGCTTCCTTTTTGCTTTTTTTCGCTTGTCTAAACATATAGAAAAGATTACGTCCATTTATTATTCATTGACCCCCGAGCCGCTGCGGTTTGCTCTGCTGTTCAGTCCGGTGGACGAAGGTCTGGCTGCATGAATACATGTAAGATTAATAATCTTAACCTTTTCTGTTTGTGTTAAAATTATGAATGTGCATTAGAACATTTGCCGTAACCAAACTTCCAGGTCGTTTTCTCTGACTTCTCTCTAGCACCACCTGCAGGCTAAGCCTGGTGGTTTACATATGCTATTATGCAGGGTGTATTGAATGCTGCTGCGGCCTTTGTCTTGTCCTTCCCTTGTTTGTCCATACTTTACCCTCCAGTCCTGTCATGATCGGTACCTTAAACCCAGTTTGTATAAAACTCTCTCCGAGCTTCAGTTTAACTCTCTGTTTGTGGTTTAAAATCAGAAAATCTTCCTTCCCTGCTGCCTCTACAAAGAAAATCTGTTTTCTTTTTTCAGTCTGGGTCCCTGCTGCTTTGCTGAGCTGCTCCCCTCTTCCTCCTCCTCCTCTTCCTCCTCCTCCTCCTCCCTTCCTCAGCCGGCTCTGTTTTCATTCCATCCTCCCCCCTCGTCTTCCCTCTGGAGAATAGGGGTCATTGCACAAATGATTACTCAGACCCCGGTCTCCATGGCAATGCTGCCGTGTAACGGGCGACAGGCATGCATGGAGCACAGCAAAGACGCCGATTAGTGAGCTGGCGGTGGAGAAAGCGAGCGCTGCCTTTGTGTGGCTTCGTTTTGCCTCCATTTTTTTTGTGTTTTCTGGGTGTCTCCAGCTAACTGAGGTGGAGGGAGGGGAGTAGGGAAACATTCTGCTCACAGCCCTCCAGCTTTGTCTGCTTCTCTTTCTTTGCCTTCTGTTTCTGAATGAGGACTGCTGTTGGTTTAATTCAGAAACGGTTCCAACGGTCCAGTTCGAATACATCAAATCTGTTCAGAACAGACATACTATTATTCCCTGACATGTGTGAAGAAGAAAACAAGAATAGGAAGGATTGAATGACACATTTCGGTGCTTTAGATGGAGCTAATGTTTTGCTCTCTTCTGCTCTGTTTCTCCAATTAGGGACGATCCTAATCGGCAATATACCTGTTAACTATCATGGGTGGTATCAGTATGTACACACTGGCTAGCTGGATGTGTTGTGATTTGGTATGGCTGTCTTTTAGACCAGTGGTTCCCAGACTTAGGCTCGGTAGCCCACTTTGAAATTGAAGGGTCTTAATTTGATCTTAAAGCAGCACTGTGTAATTTCTTACAAAACTATTAGCTTAGTTCGAGATATAGGCTGTGTCTGATTGCATGCCCTAGCCACTATATAGGGCCCTATATAATGGTTACGCCATTTTAGATGAGTGTCCGAAGGTCTAGTGGATGAAAAAGTAGTTGACCTGAAATTTCCCACAATGCACCTTGAAAAGTAGTGATCATCACTATTCATGTTCACAATTTTCAGGCCACAACAACTAGAGGAGAAGATATATCCCAGATTGCTTTGCGAGAGAGACCGCTGTCGGGTAGTGACTGCGGCAACAAATAACAAATATGGCGCAGGCATTGTTCGGTGAGGCGGACTTACGTGAAAAGCGAAAAGTAGTGATTATCTGTGTGAATTGTCAGTTAAGTTCACTATAAAGTCCGCTATATAGACCCCGCTCTATAAAGTGATTGAGGGATTTAGGGGTTAGGGCGGATGTTCAGATGCAGCAATAGAAAATTACTTTTCAGGTCATTTATAGCACTTGGTGGGTATGATGCTCCGTTCAAGCTGCCCGTCTCGAAACCTCCTAAGTAAACCTAAATAACTTGAGAGAGCCAGTTCCGTCACTAAATGAGTCATGTGATCCTGAGCACCGTTTTTTGGCAGTCTGAGCTCCCCATAAAGACCCGAGGTAGCTAAGCTTTATGCTACGTTCACACCGGACGCAGCAAGAGCAGCAAAATCGCTTCTGCTGCTACATTTTTGCTTGTCTCAGTTAGTTCGGACGCACGGCTGAAGCAGCTTTGCTGCTCTCGCTGCGCGGTGCAAAAGTGTGTCTGATGCACGTTGGGCGGAGCTACTCTTTCCTTTCTCTGCCTTGCAGCTATATTTGCTGTGATCAGTGGGAATAAAGTACTTTTAATATGTTTTTAAGTGGGAAAATCAACCTGAAAACTTAATCAATGCAGTCAGTTCATCCAGATTACCATCCTGCCTTCCAATATTAATTCTCTGTCGGAGCCGCTCAGACCCACACATACCAGCAGTGCTCTGTCAGTAGGATCCCATTCAGCAGCAGCCTCTGGCCCGGTCGCCTCCTCGCGGTTCAAAATTTCCAAACTGCAGGCACCAGGATAATAAAAGCGAACATATTCTGCCAGCAGATCTCTGCATTTAGGTTAATTTATGTGTCTCTCCCTGCCAGCTTCCAGATCAGCTTTTTTGATTGGTGGACGCGGCGCGTCCAGCAGTTAAGGTAACATTTTTCCATCTTGACCAGCAGCGCGTTTGCGGCGGGTCACGTGCGTCAGATGCTTAAACGCGCCCGAAGCGCTGCTTCTGCTGCTCAGATTCCCTGCGCCTGCTGCTCAAAACACGCTGCGGGACCTTTTGCTGCGCCTTGACGCGCGTCAACCATTGACTTTGCATGTAAACTCGCTGCTTCTGCTGCGCCTGCTGCGATATGGATTTCATGTATTATTTATTTTATTATTATTATTATTTTGAACACAATACCCTGCATTTAGTAGCACCACAACAGCACTCTGATTAACAGTTAGAAAAACCCCATCTCCATGTGGTGATGTCAGAGAGAGAACACAATCGGAGCTAGCTCAAAATTCTAGAATGGAGATGGATGGAAACTAGTGCTGCACGATTGATCTAATCAAAATCACGATGTCATGCTGCCGATCGAGAGTATGCGCAAGACCGACCAAGAGTTCACTAAACCTCGTGAGAGGGCACGAGGCAGAAAAAAGTTTGTGCAACACTGATCGAGAGGAGTTGCGCATGATACCACAGTTGAAATTTTGCGTGAAGGCCTAATGAAATGGGACACGAGACAGAATGAAACTCTTTGTTCGTTTTGTCATGATTTTGGCGCTTATGGCTGGCTTGCTTGTTCATTTCATACGCCTGTCTAGCTCTACCCTGTTTCTCATCACTGCTCATTCGATCCACCTGCTCCTGTTTCTATTTAAACTCCTTGATCCAAGCCATCAGTGGCAGGTTATTCTTGGGCCTTGGTGTAGAGAGTTTTCGAGCATTACTTATAGGGTTCTGTTTGCCTGATCCAGATCTGTTTCTGTACTCTTTGAGCCTGCCTGCCTCTGTCTGATCTGTTTGCCTGCCCTGTCTTCAGACTCCTGTTGGATTTTTCTGTGGACCAAACCTTGATCTGCCTCTTGACTTCGTCCTGTGGTTATCCTGCGTACCTTCGTCTGCTCGGTTCTGATCTCAGTCCTGCAGTCTTCTAGGCTTCCGCATTGGGAACTTTCTGACAGTGTCTGTTGTTTCTTGTTGACTGGGTGGAATCATTCTCGTTCTCTGGGCACGACTGAACTGTCAAACCATGTTAGTGACTCAAGCGTTCATAATAATCCTCTTTCAGATGATCGTGGTCACTAACCTGTGTTTCTCTCCTATAGATGTTCCTGTTATAGACACCCTAGCTGCTGATACCGCATATCCACAGCTGGTCTTGAAGTGAATGCTTTTAAGTTATTTCACTGTCTGTCTTCCCTAAATTCTGGGTTCCTCTGTTCTGAGTCATGACAGATTTTTTCTCTCTAAAAATTTTACTTTCTTTTTCTGCTGTTGCTGCTCCTTTTTCTTCTTTTTTAGTACTGTACCCTAAGAAAAAAATCTTGAGGCTTAATTTGAAGTTCAGATACATACAATATATATACTAGAACTTCAAATGTTATAACCATGGTATAACTATGGTATAAATATATATATATATATATATATATATATATATATATATATATATATATATATATATATATATATATATATATATAACTCAATTGTGAATAACAAAAAGTAGTTCAGCTTATCATTTATCATATATAATATTTATAATTTTGACCAAGAAATATGTTTTTGGGTTTTCCTTGCGGGATACCTTGCCTACAATTGTAACTTTTTAAATGATTTCTGACCAAGCTTGTTGAAGTATAACGGTTTTCATGATCAGTTTTTCTTGACATAAAACTGTCTGGAGTTGGGGGAAACTGTAAGTCACAGAGATTTGAAATTTGGCATACAGATTGATCTCCTCAAATCATGAAAAAAGTCTCTTGGAGGTATGCCCTAAAACCCACAGGAAGTCGGCCATTTTGGGTCAAAGTGCGATTTTTGGACATTTTTCATTATTGTGGTATTTACCAAATATAAATAATACTTGTGACCCTAACTGAGCTAAAATTGACTAAATTCAGGTTAATATTAAGGGAAATTAGATATAATGAAGTATATTATTGTCTAAATATTTAAATCCCATAACATAGAACAATAGGTCTTTGATTTTATGTATTTTTTTTCCAGATCTTTCGTAATAGATGTTATATCATATGACATCAATTCTACTAGTATTTGTAGAGTGGAACCATTTTTATGTTTGTCCAGAATGTGATTGGATGAGAAGAGCAACAAGAAAATTAGCTTTTTATTATAAAGCTGTAAGCAAATTATCACTGAAAAACTACAGGTTTGAAATATAGATTTCACTTACAGTAAAATATGGGAATATGGATGCATAGATAAAAATAAGGAAAAATAAATGTTTAATATACAAAGATCCCAAGTTACTGTGTTTCTACTACAGGCAGCAGCAATATGAGAACATCCATCTTTTTCTGATCAAGTTATTTAAAGCATATAAAAATAGAACAAAAAAAATTTCAATATTTTCTTTCTCTCATTTCAGAAAATGAAACATATTTATTTTACAGATTCATTACAAATTTATATAGATATATTAAGGTTTTATTATTTGTAAGTCATGTTAATCAAAACAACAAGAAATAAAGGCTCAAAATATTTCACTCGGTTTAATCAATCAAAATTATATATTCGTCATTTAAAATATTAAACTGCAGACAGAAATTTCCCAGATTTACCACTGAAGTCTGCTAGAAGAAAATGTTATCTTAGTTTGGTTGTTATGTAAAAAATTGAATATCTTGATTTCTTGATCTCCAGTTCCCTCAAACTGTTTTTATTGTATTGTCATGTGGGTATTTTCCTTTCCATTTTGGGAATATCTGACACAGACTTACAAAGAAGCCGTCTGCATTTTCATTATCATTGCCAGACTACAGTGTCTAGGCTCCATTGTGAGAGCATATTTTAGCTTGTGCAAGACTTTGTGTATCAGGTTACTCGTCAAACTGCCTGAGAAGCAAAACATTCCCATACTGAGTCAGGACAGACAGTGTTGTGTCTCGACAGCTGCTGGACAGAGACAATGATTCAAATGTCTGATCTTCATAAGCAAAAACCTGAATTCACTAGTGATTAGAAAGCTTTATTATAATGACAAATGCTCTATGGCTAATTAAGACGATGGTGGAAGATGTTAAGTGGTGGAAATGTTTGGATGCTATGGTTTCAGAGCAAGGTCTCCGCCGATGTTAGACTGTTGATCAGAAGGTGAAAAGTGACCCAATTTCAATTTAATGTAGAATAGGCCTGTAGTAACTCTGGAGGGGCTGCACAACTATGTCCTGGACTCCTAAAAAAACAGATCTTAAAGGAAAATAAAGAAGTAAGGAGTTTCTCAGAGGAGACCATAAAAGTGTCTGTTTGGGGGGAATTCACAGGGAAAAGATCCTTTCTGCCCCGATCTTCCCGTCCAAGAGGCCCTGATAATCATGGAGATAATCCCGCCTTATGGAGTGTTAAGGGTGATCGGGAGGGTTCCGACCATAAACCTGGGAAATTTGTCATGTTGAATTGGCCCGATATCATAGGTGTTCCCCAAAGATAAGCAACATTCCATAAAACACAGGCGTAACTTTCTGAAGGACTGGTGTGGACAGTCCCCACCAATAATTTCCTCCCCTTTCCGCTCATTTACTTTAGCCAAAGGTAACAGAGGTCGGGTGCAGCTTTCTGTGTTCAGAGTGTTTTGAGTCCGTATTTGTTCTCCTCTCTCACGCCTCTTGGTGTAACATCATCTGATCTGTCGCTTTGAGACTTCTGATTTATGGTTGAATTTCACTGTGTAGGAGCTCTGTGGCTGGAGGAGAGACACACAGCAGCACTCAGTGCATTTAACCACCAGCTACTTCCATAGATGTTAAAAGTCAGGAGACTGTCATGATTTAATTAAAGGTCTGACCCAAAATGCAGAAGACCAAACAGAGAGACCAGGGAAAAGTTCAAACAGGTTTATTAGGAATAATGTGATGAATCCAATGCTGCTCTGAACACTGTCAAACCGGAACTGAAAGGTGAGGGGAAGACAGTGTGGTTAGTTCAGGCTCAGTGGGAAATTTTAATCTTTGGTTTGAATTGGAGGAATAGGTTGCAGACTCACTTCTCCAGGAAAAGGTGTCCTTTATGGAATCCAGTCTGTAAGGTGAGGTTCCAGTGATTGTCTTGTTTGGTGTGGGCGGACAGGGTTTAGTCAGACTGCGGCTGTTCCTAGGTGAACGGAGAAGCTGACTGCCACTCAGTTTTCCTGCGGTACTTGAACGGGCTGCGGTGCAGATGAAAACTTTGCTCGATGTAAGGCTCAAACAACCTCTTGGGGAAAATGGATCCAAACTTCCAGTTTGGGACCCCAGCTCAGTTAGAAGCTCAGTTGATCCTTCCAGAAAGAGAAGGTCCGAACAAATCCAGTTTGCAGGATGACTTCCTGCCCAGAGGCAAAGACAAGAACAAAGTTAAGAGTCATCTTGACAAAAACTCAGTTTGACTAGAGAACCCAAAACTGGCAAACAAAAACTCAGGTTAGACTCTGCTAAACTAAGCATGGCTAGAGTACCCTGTATTGGCACTCTGGCGTCAAGGTAGTTGCAGTAAGCAGTTTAAGAACACTCCACAGGTAATGAGGCAATGAGCTGCAGGTGTGCAGGGAGACCCAATCAGGACGGGGCACCACCTGGTGGAGGAGTAAAGGAAACACAAAAACAGACCACACAAACTGGATTCCTGACAGAGACAAGGTGGTTAAAAACATTAGAGAGGCCACCGAAAAGATAGATATACGGAGCTTTTTCAGCTAAAAACGGCAAAAGATTATAAGTTTATACAAATTAGTATTATAATGCAAGAAGCCTGAGAAAACATAGTTTGTTCTTCTTTACTTGTTGGGCCTCTCAGAGGACCATGACTCTTAGTTACAGGTTAATATTAACATGTTTTCTAATTGTACAGATAGAATCAGGCTGCAGAGCTTCTACACATCTTGAAATGTAGTTTCTGGCATCATTATATTAGTAAAGAGGTTCATAAATCTTTTTTAAATAGAGCACAGAGAGAAATAGGGAGAGCTGCAGATTTAAAGATGAGATATGGGATATGCAACATGCAATAAAATATATCTCCAAGTTTACCAGAAAGTTTACAAGAAAAAAAAAATGCTATGCTGTAATTAAATGCAGCATATCCATATTTTTCTGGATGGATGGATGGTATTGAAATTGTAATTCTAGGGATGCAGGATATATTGATTTTGGCATCAGAATCAGCTGTTATTTGTTACATTTTTATACATTAATGTTTTTGGGCCCTATATATACATATATAATGCACTAAAAGACATCTCTCTAACTATGTATGAATATAAATATCAGTGTGTTATGGTTTTCTTGTGTTCTCAACAACAGCATTCAATAAATATATGTTTCAGCTCATTTTTGGAAAATACAAAAACTAATGAAAGCATTCGGGTGGAGTAACTGTAGGTCCATCAGCCCCCACCCTTGGAGCGCCCCCACCAACTTTCATTACTAAGTTATACCCTTACCATAAAACCATAGACTCTAATTCTATCCTCAGTATGCATCCAATCCTGCTCGCGTTTGATCTGTTCACACATCCTCTAGTAATTTTTGTTGTTACTGAGCTGTAATCAACCAGAGAAGCTAAAACTGAACCATGGTGTGTGTTCATGTTGCTTAAGACAAAATGAAACAAAATTCCCTTCCTAATTATAGTGTTGTTCCATTATTCTTAGAAACAATGACCAAGCTTTGTAAATGAATATTTGAAAAGAACAAAAACAAACTGGTTTTGAATAGAAGTGAAACTTTAAAAACCTCTGCAATTAAAAAAAGATGTTTTGAGAGTAACTTCGCTGTTTTTAGATTTTGTTGTTTAATTTTTTTTCAGATGTTTTTTTTCAAACTTGTAAATGTAAGCTTTTTATATTTTAATTAGTTAATTTTTAAAAGCTTTTATATCTGCACTTTTTTATTTTATTTTTCAGATTCAGTTTTACAAATAACATTCTGTTTTCCCTGTGCATGTGTGGGTTCTCTCCAGGTACTCCAGCTTCCTCCCACAGTGCAGGTGAATTGGCTTCTCTTAATTGTCCTTAGGTGTGTGTATGCATGGTTGTGTGTCTCTGTGTTGCCCTGCGACAGAGATGGGCATCCACTGCGACCCTGACCGAACTAAGTGGGAGAAGATGGATGGATGGATACAGAGAGCCCAATACAAACTCTTGTTCTTGTCCGATGAAAAGGTTGTTGCTGGGGTACATGCAGACCAATAGAAATGCTGCTCAGTTCAGAGGAAAGGCCGCCCCCAAAGATAAAGAGAAGCTGATCTCTAAAACATAATTTGAAAAGGATGCCAATTATAAAACTCAATACAAAGCAGAAACATTTGAAAATATAAAATCTGTACAACACAGAAAAACTATCGGAGCCGAGCCCAAGTGTTGAACTAGTACTAGTTTAGCGCGGTTCGGTTGTGTCTGGCATGGTGAACTGCCTTCCCATTCCTCCGTTCCTCCATCCTTTGAAGGACTCCGCCCACTTTTCTTCCTCATTGCCTTTGTTCTGCGGGTTGTCAACAAACTGAGCTGTCAGAGGCTGCTGTCCTGCAGTTGCCATGTTGAATCTCTTTATCTGCAATCCATTGATGCTTCTTGATTAGATGTTGAGTTTAGTTACCAGATTGATATCACCTGATCTGAACTAGGTGATATGAATCTAGGGTAGAGAGGGTAGAACTACTCAGAGTATCCAATCACTACTCAGGGTAGGATGGTAGTTCTTTTCTGAAATATGGTCTGATGTTTGAAGCTGTTAGAAACAAACACTGAAAAGCTTCAACCGGACCTGCAGGCGAAAAGGGTTCTCAAAAGTTCAAATGCATCACCTTTTTTTTATTTGTTTTATAACCAAACAAAATGTTTCTTCTGCTACATATTTATGCAATAGACCTGTTAAATAAAATCCAATAAAATCACATAGATATTTATTGCTGGAAGGTTGAAGAATTCTGTTAAAGAATTAAAAAAATAAAATCAGAAAAGCTTGAATCTCTACCAAAACATCTCCAAACCTTCAGTTAATTTGATCACTAAGTTAAACAGATTAATGAGTTGGAAACTAGCTAATAGTCTGATCCATACCTGGGTGATAAAGCACTAACATGTGCAGTCTCTGGATATGTTTGAAGATGTTTGGCAGCAGATAAATTGGAGCGAACTCAATTCATCTGCTGTTAAAAAGAACTTAATTATTAGTAAAGAGAAGAATAACTCTGAAGGGCAGGTGGAGCAGCAGAGAGACAGACACAGTTACAGTCTCCACATGTCCTCACAATTTCCATGGAAGATCTGTATCCAGGCAACCACTGAGCTGGTGATGTTTCATCCTGCAGCAGCTACCAGAGGAACACAGGTGAGCCCTCTCATAGCTGCAGGGCAGTGAGAAAGTAAACCCTGACAGATTTGTTTTGTTTTAATATTTTAGATTCTAAAAAAATCCTCAAAAGCCTAAAGTTTCTATTGATAAATCCATCCATCCATCCATCCATCCATCCATCCATCCATCCATCCATCCATCCATCCAGTATAAAAGGTGCAGACATGTCAGAGCATCTTGTATCTGCCAGGAACCTACATTTTTCAAGCATATTGAGTCTTGAGTTCAACCAGTGTGTCCCTTTTTGGCTACCATACTCAAAGATGAGGACAAAACATGGCTTCTTCCATTGGATGCACCACCACCTATGTATATTTAAACAACTCCATCTTAACGTCATAACGTCAATAAGCATACAGTGAGGAAAAGTGCTATTTTGCAAGTTTTCCCACTTAAAAACCATGGAGGGGTCTGAAATTGTGATCATAGGTGCATGTCCACTGTGAGAGACATAATTAAAAAAAAAAATAAATCCAGAAAGCACAATGTGTGATCTTTTAAAACTATTTATTTGTATGATACAGCTGCAAATTTCGGTACAGTAGCCTTTGTTTGCAATTACAGAGGTCAATTTTTTCCTGTACTTTTTGACCAGGTTTGCACACACTGCAGGAGGAATTTTGGCCCACTCCTCCATGTAGATCTTCTCTAGACAAGTCAGGTTTCTGGGAGAAACACAGAATTTGAGCTCCCTCCAAAGATTCTCTATTGGGTTAAGGCCTGGAGACTGGCTAGGCCCTGTCAGAACCTTGATATGCTTCTTCCAGAGCCACTCCTTGATTATCCTGGCTGTGAACTTCAGGTCATTGTCATGTTGGAAGACCCAGGCTCCACCCATCTTCAATGCTCTAACTGAGGGAAGGAGGATGTTCTCCAAAATTTAGCAGTACATGGCGCTGGTCATCCTCTCCTTAATACAGTGCAGTCGCCCTGTCCCATGTGCAGAAAAACAGGCCCAAAGCATGTTTCTACCACCCCCATGCTTTACAGTAGGGATAGTGTTCTTGGGATGGTACTCATCATTCTTCTTTCTCCAAACACGATTAGTGGAATTATGGCCAGAAAGTTCCAATATGTTGTCATCTGACCAAAGGACTCACTCCCATTACTCCTCTGGATCATCCAAGGCGGGCCTTGACATGTGCTGTTGAAGCAGGGGAACCTTCCAACCCATACAGTATTTCAAACCACGACGTCTTGGTGTATTACCAACAGTAACTATGGAAACGGTGTGCCCAGCTCTTTTCAGGTCATTGACCAGCTCCTCCCGTGTACTTCTGGGTTGATTTCTCACCTGTCTTAGCATCATTCAGGCCCTACGAGGTGATATCTTGCATGGAACCCCAGTCCGACTGGGATAGACAGTCATGTCTATTCTTCTAATGATTGCTCCAACAGTGGACCTTTTTTCACCAGGCTGCTTGGCAATTTCTTCATTGCCCTTTCCAGTCTTGTGGAGGTGTACAATTTAGTCTTTAGTGTCTTTGGACAGCTTTTTAGTCTTGGCCATGTTAGCAGATGGATTCCTACTGTTTGTGTGCCGTGGACAGGTGTCTTCAGGTAGTTAACAACCTCGAACAGGTGCATCTAATTTAGGATAATAAATGGAGTGGAGGTCGACAATATGAAGGCACACTAAGAGGTCTTTGAGGGTCAGAATTCCAGCTAATAAATAGGTGTTCATATACTTAATTTGCAGCTATATCATACAATAAGTAGTTAAAAAATCATACCTTGTGATTTCTGGATTTTTTTATTAGATTATGTCTCTCACAGTGGACATGCACCTATGATGACAAGTTAAGACCCCTCCATGATTTCTAAGTGGGAGAACTTGCAAAAAAGCAGGCTGTTAAAATACTTACTTTCCTCACTGTACCATTATTTTTGACATGATTGTTATCAGACTTTGACTGAAGATGTTTTTTTTTATATCAACAATTGATTTTTGCAACAAAAAACCAAGTAAGTTACAAACGGTCAACATAAACTCTTGGTGTGCTGCTTTTGCAAACTGTTTCTAAGCTTGCTGTTGATGTGCTAATAGCCAACGACTAGATTTTGCAGGAAGTTTTGCAATTATTTAAAAGCAACATCTTGAAGTGCTGATGTGTGATAAATCCTGTAAGGTGTCCTATGTATTCTATCAACTGACTTTGAATGAGAAGTATCATTGTTTCGTAACACTTTGCTTCACTTTGGGGATCGAAGCTCTTGGGTCTCAGTATCATCTGGGGTATCAGTGTCTTTAACAGGACATTGATGCTGAAAACGCTACAATTGGTCTAAATCGAGCCAATTCAGCAAAGCAGAGTGGGTCAACACTCCTTTCCAGACTCCTTACCTGTTATCGCTAACATTTATAGGCAGCTGTTTCTGGGTAGAATAACCAGTTAGTTGGTTTAAGTTTAGTTAGGTTTAGATTAGTTAGAACCTGAGTTTATTGCTGTCTGATTTAAAGCTATGGCAACAGAGTTTAACTAATCATAGCATTCATGGCAGTACCAGTGTTTTTACAGGCCTGTGACTATAGAAGATACTTTCTACATGCAACATTTGTTAAAATAATTATTTCAGTGTTTATCTCCACATCTGTTATGTGTTTGGCCAGTTTGATGGACTCTGACTGTCCTCAATGCTTATTTCCTTTAAAAAAGATAACCTTAAAAATAGAAAGCTGGCTCCCTGTTTTAATGCAGAGCTGCGCACTCTGAAGCAAAATGCTAGGTAACTGGAGAAAATATGGCGTTCCACAGGCTTACGGGAATCCTACCCAGTCTGGAAAAATAGTTTCCTGCTGTATAAGAGGACGCTTTGTAAAGCAAGCGCAGCATATTTCTCCCCATTAATAGAGGAGAATAGGAATAATCCTGTGTAGCTCCAGTGGAGCTGGTTAACAAGTTGAATTGAATCCATCTTTCTGTCTCCTTGAACCCCAGTGGGCCTCAGCAGATGGCCGCTCACACTGAGCCTGGTTCTGCTGGAGGTTTCTTCATGGTAAAAGGGAGTTTTTCCTCTCCACTGTTGCTACAAGCATGCTTAGTGTGAGGGATTGCCTTCAAGTCAATGATTCGGTGCAATCAGCTGGTTTTCCTTAGATAGAAAACTTTGTATCAATTTAACTGGATGATCTGGTTGAACTGTAAAGCGCCTTGAGATGACGCGTTGTGAATTCCCACTATAGAAATAAACTGAATTGAACTGAATTGAATTTCTAAGTGGATCTTTATAGGCTGAGATGCTAAAGCTCAAGGCTTACTAAATGCAGGTTATGTTGATGATATATTGATGTATATCAGTGTGACAGAGGTCTGACTTTCCTCAGATTCCACACATTTACCAACCTTTACCTCAGCAAAAGGAACACGGTTTGGGGTCTATCACAAAAGCCGGGTACACTTTGAAGCCAGTGTGACAAATCCATTATGTTATGTTATGAGCAGAGGTGTTAAGAATCAAAGTACAAATACTTTGTTACCTTATTTAAGTAGAAATTTTGGCTATCTATACTTTACTGGAGTAATTATGTTTTAGACAACTTGTTAACTTCTATCCCTTACATGATTTGCATTATCTCTACTTTCTACTCCTTATATTTTAAAAATAGACTTGTTAGTTTTGTGTTATTTAAGCTAATTTTCGTTATGATCTGTTGGTATTTTGAAAAAACAACATCGAAATAATTAGTTTCATCCAGAAAATTTCTTGGTTGGTGCTGCCCCAACTTGTTGCTGACCACATACCAAAATAAATAGTTTTCCAATATGATGTAAAGTTAAATTTGACACTGTTAGCATTAGTAATAAAACAAGGAAACTTAAGTATAAGGAAATTATCATCTAGAATTGTAGAAAAATGTCCCTTTAACATCTTCGGTCCTTAACATTTGTACCTGCATTACTTTTACTTTTATACTTTAATTAGTTTTGACAATTTTACTGGAGTATAAAGCTTATGTTGAGACTGTGACTTCTACAGAAGTGTTTTTAAATAGTAGGATTTATATTTGTACCTGAGTAATAAACTTTAATACCTATAATCTATAGAGCAAGAAAGGAGCAAATCCATTTAAACAAAAAATTATGAATTCCCGTTCATCCAGTAGAATGAATAAAGAGCAAGGGAAGTTTAGGCTGCTCTATGACCCAAAGGTTGGGAGTTGGATCCTCAAGCTTTTCATGTGTGGAGGAGCTCGTTACTGCCCCCTACATGCAGACAAATTCATGCAGATTTGATCATAATTTGGGTTTTAATGCTAGAGCCCTAAATAAACCTGGAAACATTAAGAATATGTGCAAAGAAGTCCTGGTCATAGCTAAGCTAAAGCAGCTCATCCCACCGAGATCTACGACATCCATCTAATACATATCCAGAGATGATAAGTTAGTGTTAACACCCCCTGCTGCATTGTGGGAAGTGTGGGATGTGTTTGATCATTCCTAATTGATCCCTGTCTCTGTGACCGCACGGAAGCGCCACTTTAAACTGGTAGAGTACCTTTTTAAGTGGGTAATTAAAGCGATCCAGGAATGCAATCTTCTCCTCCACTTAAATCAGGGATGAAGAAAGATGCAAAAAATTGGACTAATGAGAGAAAGACGGAGAGAGAGCTTGCACGTCCTTTTTCCACATTTGCCGTTTAGTTGGTGCTGCTGTATTTGTCTGTGTGAGGTTCTGTCAGCTTTGTCCCTCAAAGAACTCTTTTTCTCCAACGCTTTTTCTTCTCTAGGAGAGAAAGAGGAGGGGGATGGAGGAAGGGAGGCAGGCGGTGGTGGTGGTGGGGGCTGGAGCCAGCAGTCTGGAACAAGCATGACAGAATTTGAATTATAGAAGCAGCACAGCAAAGAGGAGAGGGAGCAGGAGGAGGAGGGGGGGCTGATGCTGCTCAGAGGATGTGTGTGTGAGGATGTGTGTGTGAGGGTGTGTGTGTGTGTGTGTGTGCGTGTGTGTGGGGCTGGATCCGTGTGGTGGAGAGCAGAGAGGAAGAAAAGACGGAGAATCATTTCCAGCAGCAGAGGCTGTTATTTTGAAGGCATTGTTGAGAAGCTGTGTTTCTGAGCTAATTCTTCATTTAGATGCAGCTGCTTCTCATCCTGATATAATGAAGCACAAAATGTTAGAGCTAAATGTCCTCAGTATGAAAAAATAGCTAAAAACAAAGAGAGAATGGATGAATACGGTGACGTTGGAATGGAAGTACAGCATTCTTCACTGTTTTATCATAACATAACATTAAAAAAAATATGATTGGTTCTAAAATCAATTAGATTTAAACTTAAGTGAACAAAAATAAAAGAAATATCATTAAGTATTTCACAAATATGAAATCAAATTTAAAAAAAACAACTAAACTCTCTCCTTGTTTTTAATATTTTTTTGTTTTTATTTCATGATTACTTTTTTGGTCCTTTAATATTAGAAAAAAGACAAACTACATACTGTTTCCAGCTTTTTGCAGCAGATTCTGTTTCAGTTGTGGTTGCTTTTAAATTTCCTCTGTTTAAAAAAACCCAAAAAGTCAGTATGGTTTGATTAACTGGTCGTCATCTGCGTAAGCAGCTCAGTAAAAGCCAGAGTCCTGACAGTTTGCTGCCCTGGAGCATTCAGGTGTGTTTTCACACAACACCAACATGGAAACATATCAGCAATGAGCTTAGAGCTGAAACGGTTGAGCCCTAAGGCCATTTCCAAACTGTCTTTGGACCGTTTTTCTACATAAACAAAGAAAGCTGCAAAGGGTACTTTGTGTAATTTTTTCAGACTACCGATTCTTTGGATTGGTAGTGTTCAGCTTTTGAATGACTCCTCACATTTTTTTAAAGTAACTGATTATGTAAATGATGTCAAATTGTATATAAATGATTTACTAGTGTAGAAAAAAAAAAAAGTTTAATAATTCAAATCTATAAGGATTATTATCCTCCATACAAAACAAAACACTGCATAAAAATATTTAAACAAATGTATTATAAATATGTACATTTATCTGCCTTTTTATCTTAAATGTACTAAACACCAAAAAAGTTGTATTTTTCCCGCTGGTTTATTCAGTAGAGGCTGTTCTCCTCCTCATGTGGTGTTCTGTATTTGTAAGCCCCGCCCACCTACTTCCTGCACAGGAAGGAAACTCAAACACACCACTTTACCTAGGCAGTGGCCCGTTATATGCAGCCTAAAAAGAAGAGGGGTTAATCTTCTGTTTCTTCTACAAACTCATAACTAATTCTAACCTAGCAAGCCAGAGACTTAGTTCTTTATAGTATTAATTTGGGACTGCTGCGACTGAATCTGTCAAGCTCAAAACAAAAAGACCCAGTGTTTGAGGCAGAGAGACAGTTAGATTTAACAAAGTGTTTATTTGAGAGGGAACAGCATCAAATGCAGGTACCTCTGCTAAGGAGAACACAGGTTAGTGACCACATCTGTCTGGAGAAGGAGTCACTAACCTGGTCTTAAAGTTCAGTCCCAGCCCAGAGGATGAGGTTGGTTCTAGCTAGTAAGATGGCAACGAGACACCACCCAGAGAGTCCCAGGCGCTGGTGTCTAAGAGTTTAAGGGGAGAGACTGGAGATCAGAACCGAGTAGGACAGGTCAGGCAAACAGATAAGAATAGGGACAGGCAGTCTCCAACGTCCAGAGGCAGAACGGGTCAGGATAAGGCAATCAGAACATACAGGAATGCTAGAGAACTCTCAACAAAGGCTTGAATAATCTGGCACTGATGACTGATTGAAGGCTGGTTAAATAGAGGTGGATCAGATGAATGGTAAAGAGAACTGGGCGGAGAAAGGCAGGTGAGATAATGACACACTCTGTTTGGGGCAGGAGGGACATTCAAGAGAACCTTACAAGCAAATTGGGCCTAAGTTTGGTTTTAGCCAATCATGGTAACAAATGAAATAGAAGCAGATGAGCTGAGAAACCACAAGAACTTACAGTGTTCTGTTTTTGCTGTTCCTCTATCAATGATAAAATCATGGATTTTGATAAAACAGATGTGATAGCAGCAGGTTTATGAACAACCTCCTGCGCTGCCATGTTTATTTTGGTTAGTCAGATGCAGCACTGGGACTTGATCAACAGCCGATACCGCACCGTGACGTCACAAACCAGTAGGTGGCAGTTGTGTTCTTTCACAAACATGGATCTCTCCAGTAAAGCACTCTTAATTAACTCTTAATAAATAATTTTTAATTAAAAACACTTATCATTTATTGAACAGTATGTAATAATTTCATATTTAAAGTACTTTCAGAAGTCTGAAATCTGAATATGACCGGACTTTTCCCTTAAGGCAGATTCGGACAGATAATACAGCAAAACCATAAAGCACACTGGCTAAGCCCTTGCTTCCTTCCATTTGCTCTCCATTGTTTACTTTTATGATTATTGTCGCACTGGTGACATCATCAATGCTAACCCAGCGTGATGATGTCACCTTATACACAGTCGTACGGGGACACAGGCAACACAGCTGGCCAGCTAGAGGTAAAACCAAGCTTTTTTTGCCAGTCGGAAAGGAGCCAAATGCCGATTGTTAGGATAGAAGTGGCTTTTCTCACCAGTTTGTTCAGTCTCTTTCTGTCCTGCTCTGTGCTGCCTGGGGTCCAGCAGACAACAGCATAGAGGAGGGCTGATTCCACCACAGAGTCATAGAAAGGTTTTAGCAGGGCCTGCTCACTCCAAAGGGCCTCATCCTTCACAGGAGTCGGAGGCGGCTCTGGCCCTTCTTGTACAGGTCATTGGTTTGAGTCCATTTCAGTTTATTGTTGATGTGAACACCCAGGTAGTTGAAACTCAGTTTCTATGTCCTGCCCCTGGATGTTAACAGGAGAGTGAGGTGGGGGTCTTCTCCTGAAGTGGATCACCATCTATTTGGTCTTACTGGTGTTTAAACACAGGTGGTTGATCTCACACCAGTCCCGCAGACCATGATGACCGACCGGTACTCCAGCTCGTTATCCTCAGAAACGCAGCCCACAGTCGTGCAGCCGCAGGTACTGAGGGTGGTCAGCGAGGTAGTTGATGGTCCAGGAAGCCAAATGTTTGTCTATTCCATCGTCCCCCAGCTTCCCCCTCAGCAGCATGACTCTCACAGTGCTCCCGGCAGTCTTCAGGTTGGTGCAGCAGGTCCAGGGTGGGGTTCACCATGGTGCCGATGATGCCATTAAAGTGGAAACCAAAATAAAATTTACAGTTATGTAGAACTGACTTTCCTGTCCAGCCAAAAGTCTGCAACCTCAGTGTCCCTTTTAAAGCCTTGTTCCCACAGGAATCATCTCCACCTGGTAAAAACTACTACAAAGTAGACTCTTGTTTTCTCCTTATTATTCATTTTTCATTGTTATTCATTTTTTTCTTGTTTTTTTTCTCTTCCCTCTCAATGGGTAAAGAGTATGGATGGCCATCCATTATAAATTAAAACGGAAAGCAGAATGATCAACAATGGTCTTATTGCTTTTTTTATACTCACTGCTATCTGTCCATGCACTGGTAAAATGTGTGAAGCTAACAACTGTGTCCCTGTTTTTCTACCATAATCAAAGAAGGTGAAGCAATATGGCAATTTTCTTTTGGCGCACCACCACCTTTATAAACATCTTATCAAAGCTATTGGACATCTTTCATTTTGATGCAATTGTCATTAAATTTTGGCATAATATTTACTAATGGATGTAATTCCAAATTTTGACTAATAAAAAAAACAATATTTGTTGCACCCTGTCCCTCCGTCTGAATTCAGGTCTGAGTCATCATGACACCAAGATTTGAGCCACAATCAGTAGTTAGCTCTAGTAACTGAAGCTGGTCTAGTGCACCTTTAGTCCAAAGAAGTTTTGTTTTTATTTATTTGAAGAAAATGATGGTGCATCCACATGTTGATCTGTTCTAAGTATCTAGCCAATGCTCTAGTTGACTGTCATTGTTAATTTAGCATAGGGACCTCCTGAGGTTCTTGTCCACCAGCTACACTGTTGCCCACAATCCTTTGGGTGTATTATAACTTTATGCTATTTGATATGTAATAAAGTAACTTTCAGACTGTCAGAGTTTTCTGGTTCCAGGTCTCTCATTAAGATGGTCCTCTCCCATTGTGGCTGCATTTGGAGAGCTTCCACAGGCAGGTGGAAGAGAGGTGGGGGTGCCAAGGCTTTATAGCTTTGGGAAGAAAGCAAACCTGCACCCTGTTCCACCAATGTTCAGAATTAACAATATGGCTGTTGGATTACAAGTCACAGAACGTATAGGCACGGTCCACCTCATGGAGTTTACCAAAGAAAATACATACTTGGTTTTATAATGCAGAGCTTTAGCCGCTTGGTACATTAGCGTAATATGGATACTGTAGTTCTCTTTCAGAAGGCTTTAGTTCCAATTGGACTAGCATCCTTTATTTGCACTTCCAACACGTAATGACATTGGTTAGGCTAAAGGCTGTCCGCATATCTCTTCTAGGATAGAGTTCTGTTGACCTCGCAAAAGGCGAAGGAATAGTAGGTAGGAACAGGAGAAGGAGCTCCAGTTTCTATTACCCCATTTACACTTCCCTTGAAAAATCGATCCATGCCGAGACCGGTCCGAGCTCGGATCAGTTAACCAGGCCGAGCTCGGTTCTGACGACTGTTTACGCATCACGCTATCTCGGTTCCTCGACTCTTCGCCTACTAGCGACGATCTGCGGTATTACTGCCAGTATTAAAGGACGAAATCAAGCAGTTGGTGGCGGTAACGCACCAAAAGTTGTTTGCCAACCGCCATAAAACACAAGAAGAAGAAGACTAAGAAGGAGGGAATTAAGCAAATCAAAATGGCGGCGCCCGTCACATTCAGAAAATTATGCTTGATTATTATATTTAAATGCCATTATTTAAAATGTTGCGTGGAGAAGATTTCGATTGTTGTTTATAATTGTTCTTCTTCTTCTGTTTTGTGTTGGTTGGCAAGCAACTTCCGGAGGGGCATTACCGCCAACTACTGGAATGGAGTGTGAATCGCGATGTGCAGCCAGACGGAGATGACGCGTTCTGCTCATGCGCTCTTGTTAACAGAGAACCGAGCCAGGGAAAAACCGAGCCGAGCCCACCTCTGGAACTGGTCTGCAGTTAGCTCGGTTCGGTTGTGTCCAGCTCGGTTCAGTTCAGTTTGCTTTCTATTTACATGTGATAAGTTATCTCAGTTACTGAGCTCGGACCAGTCTCGGCACGGTTTTTCAAGGGTAGAGTAAATGGGGTATATGATTTTGAATCAGCGTAAGATCCCAATGGAAAGAGGGTACTTGGGAACCCAGTGCAATGCCTCTGCAGCCATACCAGGAACTAAAAATGAATTCAATCATCTGTTTTCCACTGAAGGGACCAGCAATTTACTCCTCATCATCCCAACAAAACCATTGTTATGAAGCCACCTTTACCTTTTTTAAGTTGGTCCAACTTCTGTAACCCTCACAAAGACGGAGGTGAAGTATAGAACTAACCAGCTGAAGTTTCTTCTTCTGTCCAGTTTGTTCTATAAACCTGCGTCCAATCACCAGCTCTTTACGCCGGAGCTGCTCCCTCACCGTTTCTGTGGGTGTGAGGCTAAGCTAGGTGTGTGTGTTGTAGATACATTCCAAAGAAAAAGACAAAAAGAGAAAGAAAGAGGCATACACATCATTATAATGACTGCATGCAACTCGATACTCTTGCATACTGAATATTCCCCCAGAGGGCTTTTTTCCATTATCCCCGAACGGGGGACTCGTTTAGCTGATCCAGCCCAGCTTTGCCTTTCTTTATTCTTTCGTTTTTTCCACTCTCTCCCTCTTCTTTGCTGTTTTTTTTTCCACAGACACATTGTGCAAATGTAACCTTTTGCAAGGCCCAACCCCCTACCCTGCCGCTCCCCATCCCCAGGAAGTTGGCTCGCCACTTTGCTGCCAAGAAATATGAAAAACTGGCAGGCTGCCCGTTTCATCTGCAAACACACGGCGGGAAAAAAAAAGAGAAGGGTGGATGGAAGCAGCAGGAGGCGGAGGGGAGGGAGGGAGTGGAGGTGACACAGAGGCGAGGAAACGATGCTGCTGTGCTTGCCACGAGGAAGAAAAAGAGACTCTAAAAGCAGAGCAGAGCAGAGAGAAAGCAGGCTGCAGAGAGATAAGGATGAATTTTGCGCGACGCATGAAAAGAGGCCACATTACTGACTGAAGATAAATCTTATGTGGACATTTTCTTAGCGCACAGCCAGAGATGAGCTTGGTTTACACACAGGCCTACACCCACACATGCAAATCAACTATCTGCCATGCCCATTCCCTCATCTTAGCTAGTTTTATGGATAGAGGAGTTATTTTACTAATAACAGCTGGAAGCTGAATATCCTGAAAACCACTGATGAGATGTTTTCCAACAGTAGGATTGAGCTGGGTCCAAAAAAAATGGTTAGATTTGGTTTAGACCAACATAACTATTTTATGACAGAACCTCTTTAGCAAAAAATAGCAACCAACTGGTATCTTATAAGGAAAACATGCACTGATGGATCAAATTGCAGCTGGACGACACATGACAAGACTTTTTTAGAGGAAGAAAGAAAGAATGCATTTATGCTGTGTTCTCCTAATTGGGGTTTAGTATTTTGGTTTGGTGCAGTTTGCTTTCAAATTAAACTTTGTTCAAGTTAACCATAAGTTGTGAACAAAGCCACACAATGCATATATCAGCCATTATTACAGATTCAACATTATAGGGAATGTCAAGAGCAGCAGATCTGGCAAAGTTCCGCCATACTCTTTTCCTTACGCCGAAAGAGACGGTGTGCTCTACGTGCCCTGACCACCTGCCTGCTGGCAGCAAGTTGCTAAGCAACAAACGAGGACCGGTTATGACTTATAACATTTACCATCGTTACAGATTCTCCTATGGTGGCTCGATAAGTCTAAAAGATGTTTGTTCCTTTAGTTAAGTTGGATCAAGGCTAAGTCAACTGGATCAGAGTCCATTTGGAAGTAGACTGAGACCACCTGAAAGAGTTGGTCGCAGTCCAGTTGTTTGCTTGGGGCCAAGATTTCCGGACCAAAGATGGATGTGAATTCATCCTCTGAATGGGTTCCATCCCAGCACCTTCTTTTAATAGTGCCAACATCTGTTCCATGTTGAATTAGGCACTATTGCCACTATTAGACTTTGTCCATAACCTCTTATAGATTTAGACTGAGAGACATGACACCTCATGTTGATTAGTTTGCATTAAAACCAACAAATCCTCCATTATTCATCTTCTTTTCTCTCCCCTTGACTTCTAAAGGCTCCATGCCACCAACAGTGGATCCCCCTGATACCCTGAGGTGTAGAAGTAGACTTATAGGTGAGACTTGTTCATCCAAAGCCTCAAGCTGAGTTGGATGGATTGCCAAGACATATGGTATGAATTAGATGTCCCTTTACCTTTCAGAACTTGCCTGATCAGGCTCCTCCTGGACTTCTCTCGACCTTTCAGGGTTTGTTTTTAAAGGTTGTTTGCCACAGTCTTTAAAGCAACACTGTGTAACTTGGACCAAAGTGTTAGCTTGTTTTAAGATGTGTTAAACTGTTCTGTAAGTCAGTATTAAGCACTTGCTGAATGCTAAGTGCTGAGAGGGTCGGATCTCCATGACTTCTCAGTCTGTTGGTCCAAAGCGGTCTGTTACACAGAGTGAAACTGGTGCATTTTGCAACAGTGCATTGTTGTCATTTTTTTTCTAGATGCCCTAAGCCTGGAAGAGATTTCCAGAGCCCCTGGTGGCTAAATGTTTCACAGCATTGCTTTGAGCAATTATGGAAATCCAATGAATCTCAATGGTTGACTGGGTTGAGATCTGTAGACCTTGGAGGCCAAGTCAACCCCTCAGACTGATGTTGGGGTTGTTCAAACCATTCTGGAAAAATTTCAGCACAATGTTGAAGAACATTTTCCTGCCTGAAGAAGCTGCCTGACAGCAACATGCTGCTAAAACAATCATTGGACTTAAGAAGTATCGCTTCCTCCATCCTGGGTTTGACTTCCCTTCTCAAGCAGAGGAGTTTCTGTACCTTGGTGTTGTATCGATAAATTATCACAAGAAGATCAAATTAAATGACAGACTAGGAAATTCTAAACCCCCAAAGCTATCAGAAATGTACCATTCATTAAAAGTAAACACTCCCCACACCGGTGAGTTCACCACAGAGCTTTGATAGGCCTCTGTAGAGTGCCAGGTTGTCGGGTCCAGCCTCTAACCCTAACCCAGTCTCTTAGATTTTCCTGGATGCAAACAAAAATCAAGACATGTTTATGCCTTTGCTGTTTCTGCACCTCAACCCTTTATATATTCTAATGCTCTGAACTTCCATATCAATGCGCTTTTTTGCACCATGAATTTTTTTTCTCTCACACTGTTTACATTTGATGACTGCTGCACTTTAAGTAATGGAAATGTGATGAGAGCGAAATGGAAAAAATACACATTGCATACAAAATGACAATAAAAGTTTAGTCTAAGTTTATAACAGTTCACATTTCATAACTTGGTTTACTGAAACTATTCTGGGGTGATGGAGCGATATTTTTATTACTCGGTTTTTCAATCTAGCAGATTTGAGATTACTTTTTAGCTGAGCGTTTTATTATGTATTTCATTTTATTTTCTTCTTGGTTTTTAATACGGCCTTCGGACATGCTGATGACGCCAATGTCAAATGCTTCAATATCAGTGGAGGGAAGATGAAAGTTGGAGAGGTTAGATGTTGGGTACAGCCTCATGAACTAGGACCAACTGAGCGCTCATAAATTACAGCTGCATTTCCTGGTAGTTAGTAAAACTCTCTGGAGAAACGTGGGCACAGCAAAGGTGAGTGTTGGTAGTAATTCAGATGTCTTCACACTGGATCCTTTTCAAAAAATTAACCAAAGTTTCTTAGGTGGTTATTTCTGGGCTTTTAAGTCACCAAGCTGATTCTACACATTGTGGCATTCAGGGAAGGTGCAGAAACAAAATGAATGAGGCATAGATGGTAACCTTGCTTGCAAACTATGTCTTTAAGTAACTCAAAAGTGAGGGAAAAGAACAACCAATGTTTTTATATATTATATCGCCACATTTTTAGCCACGCCCAAAAAATCCTGTAACAGAAATCTTGAAACCCAAATTGAACCCAATGGTTTGAAGCCTTTTTACTTGTTTAGAACAAGTTTTCTGAGATTTTAAAGAAAAGGCAAAATTACTTTTACATGATCCATCTATTTTCTGTCACACTTATCCCAAAGGTTGCTGGTTCCTATCTCCAGCTGTCTACAGGCGAGAGGCAGGGTCCACCCTGGACCATTCACTCACACCTTAGGAGAATTTAGAGAAGCCAATTAACCTAACATTCCTGTTTTTGGACTGTGGGAGGAAGCTGGAGTACCCAAAGAGAACCCACACATGCTCAGGGAGAACATGCAAACTCCATGCAGAAAGAGCCTGGGTAGGGAATTGAACCCAGAACCTTCTTGCTGCAAGGCAGCAGTCCTACCCACTGCGCAGCCCTTTTTTTGTGATCATTTTGTATTTTTCAGTCCTTGCCATCTAATCTGTTCATTGATCAAACTGCAAAAACACTTTTTTTTCTGTTTATTTTCTATATTATTATTTGCACTGCCGACTGCTTATTCACAGCACCAATTGTTTACATTTACATCTGCAATAACGTACTTTAACTGTAATATGCAATTACCTTCCACTGCACTTTAATTTAGATGGCTTCTGGCCAAACTCTATTTATTCATTTTATAGTAAAACCAATCTGTGTTTATGCTATTGTACATAACTGTAAAAACCTTTTTTTAATAGTAATATCCACCTGTATATTATTCGGTACATATCCAGCTGTAAATTTAGTTCATAACACTAGTGATCTATATATTATATTCATTATTTATAATAGTATTCATCTCTATACTCATTCAGTAGAAAAATCCACTTCCTGTATTTATGGAACCATTATTTATCCTGCACTTGCTGCTTTTGCACTTCTGGTTAGACCTAAACTGCATTTCGTTGCCTTGTACCTGTACCTGTGTAATGACAATAAAGTTGAATCTAATCTAATCTAATATAGATCACCTGTCACAGAGATCTCCAAACTATGGACGATATTAGTCCTGAATTTCTCTTTCTTATTGGATCATTGGGATAAATCAGCAAAGAAATCTGGACTTACTGACCTGAAACTGAAGCTTCTGATTTAACCATCTTACTGTGTCGTTCATTGTTCCAAAGCTAACCTCTCCAACACTCGGGTGTGTTCATCACCCCCCTCATCCTTGTTTCTTTACTTGATTTTTCTTAAAACATTGTTTTTTGTTTTTTTTTTACAAGAAAATGGGAACAAATGTCATAATCTACAAACTAGAACTATGCTGAAAATACAGAAAATATGACATCTGTTGTTGAAAGAAATTGCAGGAATATTAGAGCCTCTGCCATCGAGTGCAAAATAAGCATAAAATGGAAAAGAATTGAGTTTTGAATTGTGCTTGAGTTTTGTCCCGGTCCTTTTGACCTAACGTACTTCCTCTGCATTCTCCAGCTGGTGAATATGAGCCTGTAGTGTCTCCCAATCCTCCAGATCTGTCTTTCGGCCTGATATCTTTGCACAATGATCCAAGATCCTGCTAAGTGCTCATCTAAAGAGTTTTACCCACAATTCATATTGAGCTAAAAGATATAAAAATTGGAGATTATTCAGCTCCTGTGTCTTGTGATGTGATTTTGATAAATAGAAAATTCCTATTATATTATCTAACTTCCACAAACAGCTCGTTATGCATTTAGAAATGATATTTTCTAATCATCCTTTTTCTACCACTACTTGATAATAAAAGTATACGTTAGTTGTTCTTTGTAATTTATTCTGTTTAATGTTCAAATATAAAAACTGTCTAATATAGAAACAATAATATATGAAGTGACCCTTTTTATCCAAAGCTTAAAGAAAATCAATTTAAATAAAATACCATAACAATGTTATTGACTATTTAAAGAAGACATTGGAATTGTAACTACCGGTAGGTGCATATGGGTTTTGTGGTTTGTAAAACCACAGAGGAAACAACTGAAGAACCGATTTTTTCTTTCTTTCTTCTAAAACATTTAGGTTTCAATTAAATGATTGGTTTTCACGCAAAATAAAAAACATCCTGAATTTGAACTGGAACATCTACGCTGACAGCCTAGAACGACATATTTCAGGCTAAGATAATATGGTCCTTCAATCATATTCATTGCTGCAAATAGGAAGAAGACAAAGCCTCCTTTAGACAGTTTTTTCATTTGTAGAAAGAAAAAATGCTAGATCAAGCCTAAAAAACATTTTAGGACATTTCTAATTAATTATTTTAAAATGCATTTTAAATCTTCTCTTTTTTCCTATTATTAGTGTAAAGTATTAAAAAAACTACATTCATACATGCATCTCCAGCATTTACTGCCACCGCTGGTGGAGTAAAGCACTGCAGCTGAACACAACCTATGCGTCAAAAGCCCAGAAAGTTCATAATCTTGGTGCTTTTTTTGATCAGGACCTGTCATTTAAATCCCATATCAAAGAGATTTCTAGAATTTCCTTTTTTCATCTGCAGAATATTGCATAAATGAGAAATCTCCTGTCCAGGGGTGATGCTGAGAAACTAGTCCATGCATTTGTTACTTCAAGGCTGGACTATTGTAATTCTTTACTATCAGGAAGTCCACAAACTGTAGTTAAAAGCCTTCAGCTGATCCAAAATGCTGCAGCCAGAGTTCTGATGAAAATTAAAAAGAGAGAACATATCTCTCCTATCCTGGCTTCTCTTCATTGGCTTCCTGTTAAATCCAGAATAGAATTTAAAATTCTCCTTCTCACATATAAAGCCTTAAATGGCCAAGCTCCATCTGATATCAGAGATCTGATTGTTCCTTATGTTCCTAACAGAGCACTTCGCTCTCAATCTGCAGGTTTACTAGTGGTTCCTAGAATTTCTAAAAGTAGAATGGGAGGCAGATCTTTTAGTTATCAGGCTCCTCTCCTGTGGAACCAACTACCAGTTTTAGTCCGTGAGGCAGACACCCTGTCTACTTTTAAGGCTAGGCTTAAAAGTTTCTTTTTGATAAAGTTTATAGTCAGAGTGGCTCAGGTTATCCTGAGCTGTTCTGATGGAAGTTTCTTCCTGTTAAAAGAGTTTTTCCTCTCCACTGTCGCTACAAGCATGCTTAGTGTGAGGGATTGCTGAAGAGTCAATGAGTCGATGCGATCAACTGGTTTTCCTTAGATGGAAAACTCTGAACCAATCTTGATCTGGTGAACTGTAAAGTACCTTGAGATGACATGTGTTGTTAATTTATCGCTATATATACTGAATGGAATTTAGTCTATAGAGGGTCCAAAACCTCAGGAAAGTAAACTACAAAAACAATCTAGAAATAAGTAAAAATGTCTTAAATTAAGTGTATTTACCCTTAATTTGAGTGAGTAAATAAGATTTTCTGCCAATGGAATGAGCATTTTTACTCTTAAAATAAGATAATTAGATAATATGCACTGGAAATAAGACAATGCAATTGTTTCTTTCTTATCTTAAATGTAAATTGTATTGTTCCATTGGCAAAGTTTCTGACTTACCTCCTAAATTCAAGAACAAATGCACTTAATTTAAGGAAATTTTACTTATCTAGATTTAGATTTTTTCCAGTGTAAAGCCTTAGGAAAGTGAATTTATCCAGGGAAATGTGTAAGGAGACGCTTTCAGAAACCCCAGGCTTCTGAGCAGCAATGGAAAATGGAGCAACAATCTTCTTATCAGTGGATCAACCATCCAGACCTCTCAGGTCTTCTGGTTCAAATCTACTTTGCATACCAGAATCAGAAGCAAACATGGAGAAGCAGCTTCTAGTTCTTTTGCTCGTAATAAACTCCTGAAACTAGAAAGCTGTAAACTGCCTCAGTTATTTTAAATCCAGATTAGTGGCATTTGACTGGGCTGAATAATGAAATTGTATGTTGAGGTTTTCAGTCCAACTTTTACCTTTTATTTTTAATCATTTCATCGTTAATCCCCTATTAATAATTTAATAGGGGATTGACGGCCTAGTGGTTAGGGAATAGGGCTTGGAATCCTTAGGATGTGAGTTTGAAACCTACTTCCACAGACTGCCACTCTGTGTCTCTGAGCAAGACCCTTAACCGCTGATTGCTCCCCAGGCGCTGCACAGTGGCAGCCCACTGCTCCCCAAAGGGAATGGGTTAAACGCAGAGACTTAATTTCTCCATAGTGAGATCAATAAAGTTCAATTTATTTTATTTATTTGTGTCAATAATTGTTTATTATTCTCTCATCATTTCTTCATATTTAATTACAGATTTGTTTTAGCTTTGGGCCACTGCAATGTATTTCTCCTATATTATGTTTCTTTTATTTTTTTTCATGCACAGCACTTTTAATTACCTGGCAACTGTAACGTGTTAAAATATTAACTTTCGTTGTCACTCTTCATAACTTAGGGTCGACTGCAAGTATTAAGACTGGGTCTATGTTTGTCCTTTTGTCCAGAGGACATTATAATCTTGAAAAACAATCTTTGGTAAATAACAAAATGTTATTTTGTTTCCTGTAAAAACTGCTTCAACTTCAGAAAATTCATTGTCGTCTCACATCTTTCCAACCTACTTTCACCCCTAAAGGACAGCAGTGAAACAAAGATGTCCTCTTTAGATTAAAGTATATATTTTAACCCTACAGCACTCCCCACGCGGCTGCTTGAGGTGACTAAACAAATGTTTTATTGTGCTTGCAGTCATTAAAGCTCATAAACCTCCCTGAGATCTCCCCTGGACCCCCACAGAGGACAGAGACGTGGCTTTCTCAGGTATGCCGATCCTCTCTGGATGTTTTTCTCCAACCTGAAGTGTCTTTCTGGGAGCTCTTCCTGTGGTTTCGACGTCTCCAAGTGATGCTCTTCCTGTCCGTTGCCTAGCAACAGAGGAGGGAAAAAATAGATGAGGTGATGAGTGAAGGTGATCTCGAGGGAGTTGGAGGAGAGGAAGGAGAAGGCTGGGAGGAGGGGGAGGGAAGCGATATTTTCTTTTCAGAAAGCTTTTCGCAGATTGTTGCATTGCTGTTCTGAGCTGTTTTATTTTTTATTTTTAGTAAAGTAAAAATAACATTCAGGTCCGAAAGTGAAAAAAAAAACAGAAATCAGTGTAATTTGCAAAGGAAATTAAAGCTTAATAAATATGAGGTTTTAGACTGAATGTGATTCTGTATAATCTGCTCCAATTCAGCTGTTTTATTAATAAATATAAAAGCAGTGTGCAGAAAATACGAATTAGTTTACCATAAAAAAACCAAGTAAGAAATGACTTCATGATCCTGACATAAACGCTGGTCCACAGTGAAAAAGTTGCCTAAAATAGACCCTTACTCTGCTGATAAATGTTACCTTTTTTAAAGAGCATCTTGTAAAAATATTCACACATGATTTTTTCAAATTTTGTTGCATCTCAACATTAGTATATTTCATTGAGATGTTAGATGACAGGCCAAAAAAGATTAGTACAAGAAGAAAATTTAACTCAATCTCATTTTATCTCATTTATAATAAACTGCCAACAAAAAACTATTCACACCCCTTCTCTTTCTACACATTTGCCTGTTTTCTTTAAGAAATCTACACAAAATACTCAAAACAAAACAAAAAAATTCAGTCTGTAAACAAAAAATGAAAATTTGATCATTTTCATGATAGTTTAAGTTTCTATCTACTACCTTTTCATCAAAGTGGTTAATGATTGTTAAAGAAAACACATCCTTCTCTTTTTGCTAATCAATAGTTAGCATTTCTGCCAACCATAGATTAGACTTAGACCCAACTTTATTAATCTCTTGGGATTGCTCCTTCAGGGGAATTCTGGTTCCAGTAGCTTATATAGAGTACAAAGAGTTAAAGCAAGATGCCATTAAAGATAAAAATATACGACAGACAATAAAAAAAAGAGTTTATATAATACAAAAAGGCATTAAAAGAAGAAAAAAGTTGAATGTCCTGGAATATGTTTCCCTTAGATATAAAAATATCTGCACAGCAGAGAGATAAGGGAAGACTACACAGCAGTTGACTTGGATTATTGTACCTGCAGAGTTGTACTGGCCTCATTAGGTTATAAGTAAAAAAAAAATTACACAGGCTACACAGTAGTTGCCATGTGTTATTGCCCTGTCAGAGAGAAGAATATTGCACAGGAGTGACAATAGGTAATAGACAGGAGGGTGCTGACCCTTGTCCCTCTTCCTGTCACCACCTCCTTCCTCCATGTGAGAAGTTCTAGCGACTTATATACGACTTATTTACATTAAAGGCGGAGGTGATGTCTCACATTGTGTAACAGAGAAATGGATTAAAAACTGGATTTAATATAAAGACCTAAGGATTGACCCTTAACATCAAACGAAGCATGCTCCATGACCAGAGATGGCAAAAGTACTCACTTTTCGTACTTGAGTAAAAGTACAGATACTTGTGTTAAAAAATACTCTGGTAAAAGTGGAAGTACTGATTAAACTTCTTTACTCAAGTAAAAGTAACAAAGTACAGGCTTGTAAATGTACTTAAAGTATAAAAGTAAAAGTAGAAACCACTTTTTTCATGCCGTTGCCTACATTTTAAATGGATGTCTGCCAATAGGACTAGATCTCCGTTGTGTTCATTTTCAATCATCTCGTCGTCCATGCTACTATGCTAACGCCACCGCCACCAAGCTGCAATGATTTGCCGCCAATGAATACCGCCGAATCTGTCGATTCATCTTGTAGTGGTGCGTCAAATGCAACGTAGATTCCCATCCAATTAGATTGAATTTGGTATTGATGACGTGAAAAATAATAACGGTAACTCCATTGAAATGATTCAAAACTAAAGTAACAAGCCAATTTTTTTAAATGTAAGGAGTAGAAAGTACAGATATTTGTGTAAAAATGTAAGGAGTAGAAGTAAAAAGTGGCCATAAAAATAAGTAGTAAAGTAAAGTAAAAATATCAGAAAAATCTACTTGAGTACAGTAACGAAGTATTTGTACTTTGTTACTTCCCATCTCTGTCCATGACATGAAAGCTGAAGGATTGAAAAGGAGTAATGTTGCTGTGACCTGTTTACTAGCAGCTGATTAATCAAGCTCGTAGTAGTTTGAATATTCAGTCAACATGGAAACTAGAGCCAACCGTTTCCAGCTAGTTGATCTTATTTCAGGACATGTTAAATTTAAAAATGCTAATTTGAGATGCCAAGATGATTTTTCATGTTTTTCCTGTTAGAATTTTTTTTTTTTGTATGTTTCTAGCATTAGGTTGGTTGAATAGTACATTGTAATCTGGTAGATTTTTCCACAAGCATAGGTAACAAATAATAGAGATAATAGACAGGAGGGTGCTGACCCTTGTCCCTCTTCGTATCACCTTCTTCCTCCATGTGAGAAGTTCTAGCATTAGTTTTATTAGCAAAAGGTTTGCATTAGCAAATACCAATCAGCATTGGTGGACCGGGCATCCAGCTGGCAAACAGAACGAGAGATGTTTCTACAATGCATCTGTGGTGAGTTCAGTTGACTCAATCCGATCCTGGAAGGACGACTAAGAACGGCGTCACTGTTACACATGAGGCGATAAACTCAGGCTGCAGCTATATTATTATTGCAACATCATTAATGGCAAAACTGTAGGATAATATACTGCAAGTGTTTTATAACTGAATTTTTCATGCTAATATAATATTTGGCCAATATGAGAAAGGCTTATAGCAGAAGAGGACTGATAAAAATGCTAAAGAGTAAAAGAATTATATAAAAATGATAGATATTGCATCTGATATCATCATATTTTCTAAAATTGTGCAGAAAAATACTAACTATATTGGAAGAACGACACTTCTTTAAAACCACTTTGATGCAAGAAGAAGTTTGGAGCCATCAGGAGCTTCTCTAGATCTGTCAGACCAAACCCAGTCATCAGGGTCTCCGTCTGAGAGGCGACCAAGACTCAGAGGGACACATCGACTGATCTTTAGACAATCTAAAAATTCCACCATTGCTAATGCAGCACAGAAATCCAAACAGAAACTACTGCTCATTAAAGCGGCCCTCTTTAATTTGGCTGCCATCACCTGTGAAGCATGGTGGTGGCAGCATTATGTAAGGGCCAATGCAGTCCTTCTTTAAAACCTGCCGCAGACCTCAGATAAGCAGACGACTCATGTTCCAACACAACGTGAAGCTGAAATAATCAAACCATTAAGAACAGAACCTGACTGAGCCTGAGAAAATCTGCAGAGAAGAAGAACAGAAAACTCACTAAAACTGGTGAAGCGAGGGTTTCAGAGACAAACCAGAAAAGACCTGAATCTGCCATTTCCACCAAAGGTTTTTTTGACAAACATTACAACACTGGTATAAATATTTAAACATCTGATAAGTATCTTTATCTTTATCTTTTATGGATTTACAAAAATAATTTAGCAGCTTTTCCTCATTATATTGGCTAAATTTAGCTTTGGAAAATGAGCGAATCCTTTATGCATGTTCTGTAAGTTCAGCACAAATAATTAGTCTCAGAGCTTACCCTATTAGCTCGTAGGGGTAGTAACACACAGATATAGCAGCATGATGCTGTGGAGATGATCCTACCTGCAGGGCAATCCTGGAAGAAAACCCGTCAGAGAAGACAGAGGATTGGGCTCGAGGTTTGCCTCCCAGCAGGATAACCCTGACCAAGAATGGCCTATTCAAAGTCCAAACTACATTCTGTCTGGGAATCTGTGATAAGGCTTGAAAAGAGGAGTTTAGAGATGTTCCTCACACAATCATTCCAGGCTGCACAGCGGCTCATTTTGGGTGAAAATTCCTCATTAGGAAGTTATTGGGTAGAAGAAAATCCATAACTACTGTTTTAACTTGTTGTACAGAATAGAATAGAATAGAATAGAATAATAAAAAAACACTTTAAAACAGTCCACTGGACTTTGTTTCCAAGTTTGGAGACATTCAGTTAAAACATTTTGAATAAAAAATCTTCCTGGACGGGGAGCAAAACGTCTTCAAACTTGGAAACAAAGTCCAGTGGATTGATTTTTTTAACTTTCTTTTTTTTTTTTGGAATGACTATGACCTGGATGACTGAGAATCTTCACCAGTAATACAATGGAAAATCCCTTTATTGCCCCACAATGGGAGAATTCTGGTGTTTACAGCACCAGAAAGATTATAGACACACAACAGTGGACCTTAGAAAAATGTATAACAATAACATAATGGTGAAGTGTTAAAAAATAAACAAATAAAATATGAAAATGAATGTAGCAACTTTTTTTTTTCTTTTTTTTTATTCTTTATTTTGAACATGCAAGAGAAAAACAAAAAAACAAAAAACAATAAAACAATATTTAAAAACATTGGAGAGAAAAACAACAAAGAAGGTCCCCTTCTTTCCTGAGTTAATATACCTCTATTACATGCGCGGAAAGGAGCAGGAAGAAGTAAAACTTATGTGCTTCTACCCCTTTAATTCTTGTATTTCTTCAATTTACAATATTTATAATTATGTTGCTATATATATATCCATATATAAATACATACCTACACATATACCTTCATACAAATTAACAAAACAAAAAACACAAACAAAACTTTCTACAATGCTTCTCTATACCTTTTGAAAATAATTTCTTTGACATTTTTTTGAAAAGGAATATGTTTAGGGATTGCTTTAGGTTCTCATTTAGTTTGTTCCACAATTTAACTCCGCAAATTGATAAACATAATCTTTTCCTTGTTGTTCTACATCTATTAGTCTTAAAATGTCCCCTTCCCCTTAAATCGTACCCTCCCTACCTTTCAGAGAACATCTTTTGTATATTCCCGGGCAATAGGCTACATCTTACTTTGAATATGAATACTGCAATTTGGTATTCTATTAAATCATGGTATTTTAGCAATTTAGATTTTAGAAATAATGAGTTTCTATGTTCCCGAAGTCCGGCGTTATGAATGATTCTTATTGCTCTTTTTTGCATTATGACTAGTGGCTGTAGTGATAAGTGTTTCCCGATCAACTGATCAAGGTTGTTGGGAACAGTGGTGGCTCTAGAGGCTTCCAGTTGCTGGGAGGAAGGATCTGTGATAACGCTCCCTGGTGCATTTAAGGTGCAGCAGTCTGTCACTGAAGGAGCTGTCCAGTTCAGCACCAGCTTCATGCATGGGGGGAGACATTATCCAACGGAGATGTTCATTCAGTTAGGATCCTTTTTTTTGGTTTCCTTTTGTTCCTAGAACCAGCTTTGTGTTGATGTGAACACATTATTTAGATCATCTTTCATCTTTGGGAATCCAGTGGAGACCCGTTCTAAGAGACTGGGTTTTTCATTTTAAGAGTTTGTGATATACTTTACTCTACAATGTTTCCAGATACTTTTAGAGGAGAAACCAGCCCTCAGCATCACTGATCCTTATAGTGAAACAGCAGAACATGCTTTTTAATGTTTTTACTCCTTTGTTTGAATTAGACCCAAAAGGCTTTGTCTCAGTCCTAGGTCACTGCTCCAGCTAAACTACAAACCCCAACAATTTTATGATTTTGATAGTAGTAACGTCGCTGATGTTGTGTAAATATGTTCAAGTTTAGAATATTTATATTTTTATATTCATCTGCTTTAACCTTCATGCTGTTTTTCTTTTCCCATTTTGAAGACTGACAAAGAGAGAGGAGTATTTGCTGCTCTCAATGTGTCTAACTTCTCATGTTTTCCTGTAAGTCATTGAATGCATCACCATCTCTAAGTCACAGAGCTGTGATTTTACATTTAGAAGTGACGTTCAGATCCGACTAATGGCTGCAGACAGATATTTAGCTCCGCAAGATGCTCAAACCAGCTGGTTGTTTTTTGGTTTTGAATGCTGCATTAATGGGACTGTGGTTAAAAATAGACATGTGTTTTTATTAAACCTCCGAAACTGATAAATCAAAGAATATTATTAGATTATTTCCATGTGCTTAGAGCTTATGAGCTCCAGGGGTGCAGCTGCACCAGCAGCCATGATGTCAGAGATCAAACAGAGATCAATAAGCACATCTCATAAAGTGTCAGATCATCTCTGCTTTGTGTAGCATCAGCACTGTGGCTCAATGAAAGCTGAACTAAGCAGGAATATTTCTGGCTTCATGGGCCAAACGTTCCATAACAACCTTTTAGCTTTATTGTAGTTTAAGTGGTCTGAGAGGAAAGCTGGACTGTGAATCTGCTTCCGGGCTTCAGATGCTGCAGCCAGGGATGGAGGTCAGGAGCCTAAACAGCCTATCAGAGATAGGGAACTCCATTAAGATATAAATCCATTTTCTGACAAGCTTATCCCAAGCAGGGTCGCAAGGGATGCTGGTGCCTATCTCCAGTCTAGGGGCAAGAGGCAGGTTCCACCCTGGACAGGTCTCCATTCACACACACCTAAGGAAAATCTAGAGAAGCCAATTAACCCAACAGTCATGTTTTTGGACTGTGGGAGGAAGCTGGAGTACCCAGAGAGAACCCATGCATGCACCGGGAAAACATGCAAACTCCATGGGGGAATCGAACCTGGAACCTTCTCACTGCAAAGCAGCAGTGCTACCCACTGCATCACTGAGCAGCAGTCCGGAAAGATATGTTTTATAAACCCAGTTTCTGTACATCAAACAAAGCAACTAAAATCCTTGACAGTGATTATGGTGTAAATCAGGGCGCTACATTCGGTCCTCTCCTTTTTAGCTTGTATATCAGTGACTTTCCTTAAAATGTTTCTACTTCTTGTCACATGCTGGTGAAGATTCTAATTCATCCAGGTCATAGTAATTCCAAAAAAGTTAAAAAAACAAGTTTGAAGACGTTTCGTTTCCCATCCAGGAAGCTGTTTCAATTCAAAATATCAGCAATAACATTGAGTTTGAGGCTTTATACAGTAGCCCACAGCAGTAGTGGCGATTGTTTGCCAAGCCAAACATCCAATAAATGTTCCATTAAGCCACTACTAAGGCACTGGGGTCAAGTTTCTGTACGCAGGCAAAAGAAGGTTCAATGTCCAAACTTGTTGATTGTTCTGGATGATTTATTTTTTTTATTTCAACCAGCAGTTACAAAGTTGAAATGTTGCTTTGATCTCTCTGCTACGTCTCTTGATCTGGTAAAAACCATGCAGGTGGCGCAGTGGTTAGTGCACAAGACCTTAGTCCTTGATGAGGCTGACCCGGGTTTGAATCTGACCTTTGTTGCACGTCTCTCCCCCTCTCTCATGCCCCCTTTCCTGTCAGCCGACTGTCTTAAAAACGAGCAGTTAGTGCCGTAAAACAAACAGTAACAAAGGCCTCAAACCCTTCCCATTCCTCTACAGTTGTAGGAAGTGGCCTGGGCCACATTACAACAAAAAATAAATAAGAAAAATAATAAAACAAAAGATAAATAGAATCAACAATTATTGATCTGCAAATAAACTCTTTAAATATTACAAAAAATATAAATGTAAGAATAGAATAGCTCCAACACCAACAAAGCCTTGCTTTTGCTTAGAAAACATGCAAATTGAAATGGACGAACGGGTCCATCCCTCTGGAATGGGGGTCATTTGGCTTCTTCTGTTAGCCTGTAATGCCCCATACCCGTCTATGTCTCTGAAAGGGAGACATAGACAGGTTAGAGGGAATTGTCGGCCTGGCTGAACGTTCCCCTGCAAAGGGATTGTGTTTGCGATGATAGTGGAAAGTTATAAAATCAATTGCTGCATTATAGGTTTTTGAAAGCTGACTTCTTGTCACCTTTCACATGTAGAGTAGCATGAACTGAGAGATCTGGATTTTTTTTCTGTCTTAAAAGTTTCAAATCATCAAACAATAATTTAAGCTATCAACACATCTTTGAAACACTTGAAGCTTTCTTTTTCTTTTGATACTTTTTTTCATTTCAGACACATCTCACCAACAACACCAAATAATATTTACTTTCATTTTTCTAAATGTAAATACAACACTTGTCAATCAAATTTACTCAAATGCTTGTTAAGGCACAACCTATTCAGTGAGTCTGAAATGGAAAGTCACACAGCATGCGATTTTCCATTATTTTATTTGCAAAGAAAAATAAATTAGCAGTGGTTGATGCCTCTGCAGAGCTTTAGATGTCCTGGTTCTTATTTGATCTCCTATGAGTCGTCGATGTATGTTTGTTGTCATATTGGTTGGTCAGCCTCTCCTGTGAAGGTTTTCCATTGATCCGTGGTTCCTCCTGTGAATAACGATTTTCTGAAAACAAGGCAATATTTCTACAGCACAATTCAGTGCATGGAAAATTCTAATTGCTTTACATGATAACAGAATAAATAAAAGCAGAATAAAAAAATAAGGATTAAAAAACATGAATAAAACAAATAAAACGATTGGATCACAACCTTAAAATAATAACCTCAGTTAGGAAATCCATCAGTCAAAGGCAGCTCTAAACTAATGGGGTTTTTAACTTTTCCAGTCTTCTGTGAGTTTGTTCCAGATCAGTGAAGCATAGATGCTGCTTCTCCGGGTTTGGTTCTAGTTCTAGGTGGACAGGGTAGGCTGGAACTAGAAGACCTTGGTTTGAGGTGCTGATCTATTGAGTGATTTCTAGACTAATAGAATGATTTTAAAGTCTATTCTCTGAGCTACAGGGAGCCAGTGGAAGGACTTCAGAGCCGGGCTGATGTGCTCTACTTTCTTAGTTCTAGAGAGAACACGGGCAAGAGTTCCTGAAGGTTTAATGAAAAACTGAGACAAACATCCAAAAAACAAAAACATACTGAGAACCTAAAAAACAGCAAACAACAGGGAAAACTAATATGGGGAGCCAGAGTTGTTATGAGAGGAACTAACAACAAGGAACCAGCACTGAAGAATTGCACAGGGAGAGTATAAATGGGAAACAGAACAAAGACTGGGGTAATCAGATGATATGGAGCAGGTGTGGATGGAAGAGACTAGAAGGGACCTAAGGGAAAGGAGACAAGCACAAGGGGGCAACAGAGAGTAACAAAAGACTGGCTTAGATATAACACAAAATGGACAATAAACCAAAGATCATAAAAACAGAATCACTTAGATAGTGGAAACTGAAAATTAAGAATTCAAAGTCCCAAAAGGGGAGAACCATAACACCCAAGGCTTTGCAGATAAAAATTATTGAACAACATTTTTATAAGGGAGCTTTAAAGTACTGAATAAAATGTCTTATCGTATCAACAGTTCAGAGTTTTGATCATATTTGTAATAAAGAAAAACAAAACAGGATTAAATCCCCTAATTTTTTAATTTTTTTGAGTTTTTATGGCACTATAGTGGACCGCAGGCCGGATTCAAACCCGGGTCGTGTTCATGTGTCGTGACGCCAACCACTGCCCCACCTGCATGCCAAATCCTCTCATTTTTAAAAGTAAACCTGGTTGGACCCCTTCTCCTTTTAATAACTTCATTAGACTGAGTCATAATGTCCAGTAGAGCTGGAACCAACAAGAGAATTGTCTTTAGGAAGTTCAAACCTATGTTCTAATTGTATATGCAGATTATAATGCGTTTTTAATTTTCTGCTGTTTATATTTTTGATCTAATGAACCTGGTGTTCTGAGCACGAACATCTCCGCTGTTTCTCTTATATGCATTTACTGTTACCACCAAAAATCTCCTGCTGATGGTGTCCAGGCTCATCGACGAGTTTCGGTTAAGTGTCGTCTGTAAGTATCTCCTGGATGAATAATTTTTAAATACTAAATGATTAGGTTAGCTACGGGTATCACATCTGCTTTCTATATTCTAATATTTATAGATCATTTATACACCTTTGCTTTTTTACACTGCAATAACGATCTAGAAATAAGTAAAAATGTCTTAAATCAAGTGTAATTTCCCTTAATTTTAGTAGGTAAATAGGATGATTTGCCAATAAAATGGGTGTTTTTAACTCTTAAAATTGTCATGGTTTTATCTAAAGCTCGGACCCACATGCAGAGAAACCAATTCAGAGACCAGGAGAAAAGGTTTAACAGGTTTTACTGAAGAGATAAAGAACGGTGCAGAGTTGCTCTGAACTCTGCGCTGCCGGAACTGGAAGGTGAGGAGAAGACACAGCGATTACTTCAGGCTCAGTGGGAAATTTCATCGAGGATTTGGAGAAGAGGATCTGGTTGTTGACTCACGTTTACAGAGAAGTTGTAGAATCTTTGACTCCAGTCTGTGTGCTGTATTCCAGTGTTAGTCTGATTCGGTGGAGGGCGGAACAGGGTTTACCCAGAACACGGTCGGTTGTAGGTGAACGGAGAAACTGACTGCCACTCAGATTTCCTGCGGTACTTGAACGGGTCGTAGTGGAGATGATTCCCTTGCTCAGTGTGTAAACTCAACGTCCTCTCTGGGAAACTGGATCTAAACCTCCAGTTTGAATCCCCAGCTCAGTTTGAGGCTCAGTTGATCCCTCCAGGGAGTAAAGGTCCGAAAGATTCAGTTTGCAGGATGAATTCCTGCCGAGGGGCAAAGACAAAAACTAAGTTTAAACTCAGGTTGACAAGAACTCAGTGTTGGGATCTGGAGAAGTTCCACCTTTCTCCAGCAGAGTCCGCCGTGGATCCTCCTGAGCTGAGCCTTTGACACACCTGAGGCGCATCTCATCATCAGAGGATTCACAGTATATAACCTGCCTTCAGACCTTGCCTCAACGCCGCAGTGTTTATCCAGTTTGGTTAGCAACTGAGCCTAGCTTCTTCTGAGAACCTTTGTTGCTCCTGATTCCTGATTGGATTCTAATCCCTCTTTGTCTCTGCTTTCAGGAATCCAGTTTTTCCTTGTAAGCTCTGGATGAGCTTAACCTGCCGAGCCAGCCCTCTGAGCCAAACCTGAAGACCCTTCTCTGGATTCTCATGCAGCTCTGGACTAAGAGCTGGAAACCCAAAGCCAAGGTCTGCCCTCACGCTAGAAGTAAGACGCTGAAGCGGTTATTGGACTCTGCTGAACTAAACAGTCTCTGGACCCAACAGTTCCTCTCTCAAATCCAAACCCGGAAACCTCAAGGTATAAATCTGAAACTCTCAAACTCAGACTCATCTGCTCCCAAGCTAACTGAACTGTCATCCTCACAGACTCCAGTGAACCTGCCCCCAGGCCTGAACCCGTTCCTGTGTTTATTCCATGTGCTTGTGCTCAATTAAACTTGTTAAACTTTTCATCTGTTTCCGTGGTGTTCTGCATACTGGGCATTTCTGAAACCCATCATGACACTCAGTCTTACTCAGCAAAAACTCCGCCTGCTAGAGTACCCAAAACTGGCAAACACTCTGGCGTCGAGGTAGTTGCAGTCAGCAGCTTAAGAGCGCTCCGTTAACGAGGTAACCGGCAGCAGGTGTGTGAGGAGGCGGACCGGAACCAGGCGCCTCCTGTTAGAGGAAGGGAGACAAACACAAAAAAACAAACACACAGACTGGAGCCCTGACAAAAATAAGATAATTACATAATATGCACTTGAAATAAGACAATGCAGTTACTTTTTCTTATTTTAAATGTAAATTGTCTTGTTCCATTAGCAAAGTGTCTTACTTACCTCTTCAATTCAAGAACAAATGCACTTAGTTTAAGAAAAAAAATACTTATTTTACTTTTTTTTTGCATTGTATAGATTATTATTTGGGGATTCTTTGTTTGGTTTAATGTTCTCTGCCTGGGAACACAATTTTTGTTTTTAATTTTAAAATAAAAATTCTGTAATGTTAATTAGCAGCCATTAAAACTATTATATTAAATGATTACAGTGATAATAAGATATCTTATTAATATTTATTAACACTAAAGTTAGGAACATGCATTGGGATAAACTATTTACAGACCCTAGACTATATATAATTAATACTAACAATATTTAAAGATACTAACAGTAAACAAATAAAATAGCTCTTAGAGGCCTTAAAGATATTAATTATTCAGTACATTTGAGGAACAGTGCTCCTCCAGTTTACTCAGTCTCACACCTCTCCTCCCGTTTATGTGGGAAGATACCAGTGATGGAAGCCAGGATGCATAAATGAGAAGAATCCCAATTAAATGGATCCCAGGAGTGACAGAGGGAAGGAGAGCAGGTCTAAATGAAAGAGAAGGGATCACCAGAAGGGAATGTGTGGAGCGCCAACGCCAGAGAGGAGGGGAGGGGGGGTGAGGTGGAAGGATCAATATCTAATTTCAGTGCTGAGCTCACGCTGGACGCTTTTCCAATAAGGCCGGGATAAAAACACCCAAGCCTGAATAGGTGTGTGTCTCCGGCTGTCTGCAGACCACACATCCATCTGCTGCTGCTGAGGATGGCGGAGAAACCGTCATGAGCTTCTACAAAGACTTACAGCAGCGACGGGGAGCCAGAGACGGAGCAGGAGCGTTAAAATCAGGAACTGTTGGTGTGTGTCAGCTGGTTTAAAGCCCGGTCCGCACTGATGTCCTCCTCTTACCGCTTCCTGCCACACAGTCACTCTGGAACTCAATTTAAAAATAATGTATTCATCTTTCAGCCCTGCATATCATCAAACACATCAAACACCACCTCCTGGGGTCTAACCCACATCATGACAGTACAAACACCTCATACCAGCAACAAGCACGGTGGTGGAGAAGGGATGGTTTGGGCTTGTTGAGCAGCCTCATGACCTGGGTACCTTAGAGTAATTGAGTGGACCATGATCTCTTCTCCATAACAGTGTATTCTGAGTCAAATGTGACTCCATCTGTGTGAGATACGAAGCTTGGACCAATCTGGGTCATCAACTTTCTTCGGCTCTCATTTCTAATGAGCAACCAGTCGCAGAATCGTCGTCAAACTGAAGCTAAGCGGAAAAAATAAGTCTTTAAACGTTCTCTATGTTTTAATAAAATATTCATATATGCTTTTCTGAGCTGCTTGATTAGAAAATAATCCAAACAACTTCCTACAATAACACTCCTTCCTCCGTGCCCAACGACAGCATAGCGATAACAGACCATAATACCTCACTGGTCAGTGGAGACAATCATCCATTTTGACGGTCAGCTGGTATGAGGTCAGGATCCCCAAGGTCAGCATCATGGAGCCTGTTGTACCAAGCATGACTTCATCACATTGGAACGATGTTTTCGCCTTTGAGATCGACATGCCTACTTCCTGTTGCCAGACAGGCTCTGTTTAACCCTTTAAAGCCTGATCCAAGAATAAAACAAAACAGAAAATTACTATTTTTTTGGTTTGAATTCATTATTTGCCCTTTTAACAAAATATGTAAAAAGAAAAAACAGAAATACATTTTTTGATATTAATAATTTATTACTATGCGATAAGTCAAGATTATTTTTTGTGTAGTCTTCTACTGGCTGTTATCAGGTATATCTGATTGTGTACAATAGGATTTTGAGCAAAGTTTTTACCATTAAATTATGCAAAAGGTGTCAGACGCAAAACATTTCAGAAATCCGTATGTATCAAATATGATACATTTGGCATTACAGGGATTTATTGGATCTATGAGTGCTTTAGTTGTGCTTTCTGAGATTATAGTCAGCTGGTAATATTGCTAATCTGAACTATTGAAGAGTTAGTACTGTTTGGCTTGATGGTCTGCCCCTTGGTGGCTGTTCTAGATTTTCCAGCTCATTTTGAAGGAAATGTCCGGACAGCAAGGAATAACCAATGGGTCATTATTTATACCTAAAACTAATACATTCACAGTGATTTCCTTAATTTAGTGTTAAAAAAATTAAAATAATTCTGGTTGCGATCACTGAGTCTGGGAGCGGCCATTTTTGCCCAAATATAGTAACCCCTCCCTCCTGCCATCTTCCAGCAGTGACGTCACGGTGCGGTAAGCCTAGCGCCATTCTCCCCGCTTTACAAGCTAAATCAATGGGAACTACTAGACACATCTGCAATCAACAACAATTATTGAAGATTTCCAGAGGACTTCACCATTGAAATTCACCAGAGCTATAGTGAAACTGACAATGCCCACGTGCATGGCAGCTGGATGCTGGAATACATCGGGTAAAAGTGAAAAAAAAGTTATTCCACCTTTCTGATTAATGATCTTCCACGGACGGGTTGGTCGTTGGATCGCCAACTTGAAGAGGGAGGATTTGCCATCGAACTTCTGGCCAGAGAAAAAACCCGTAATATGTAGCCAACATTTGGAAGAAGAATGTTTTCAAGATGACTTGGATAATAGCGCGTACATCTGCAGTCTACTCCCACTCAACATGACACTTGTTGTGTTCCCACCGACTCATCTACAGCTGGAGATGGAACTTCAAGCCACATCTCCAGTCGTCAGCGTCTCATGCTGCACAGTTTGTCTTTTCCCAGCACAGCTGAGATGATGTCTTGTTGTTCTCTCCACCAAATTGACAAACACCTTCCCATTTTCCACCACTCCTGTAGAAGCCAATCTATTCAAACTCCATAAAAGACGGAAAATTATGTGTGTATGGGTGTGTGTTTTATCTGAAACGGCAAAACGGTTACATCGTTTGGCAGGAAAAACGCACCCAACTCAGTAGGTAGTTTTAGTATTTTCTTTGTTTGTAACAATGCTAGAGTGAGAATAAATTGTGCGTTTGGATATTCAATTTATTACCATCTCGCCCAGCAAATATGTGTCAACCATAAGGTTTGGATTGAGAAATACACCAGTGACTTTAAGCTTTAAGCTTCGACTTAACCCCTTTAACTCCATTGAGCTCCATACCCATAGCCAGTCAATAAATAGCAGTTTGTTCACGTCATATTTCGACCCTGGCCTGCCCCATCCAACACATGCAGCCAAACAAAACAAAAACAAAAAAAACAGTACTGAATCGTAAAAGTTGGCAAGTAGCTTGAAGTGGCCACCTGACAGTGAGAGGCTTAGAGCCAACCAAAGTCAATAGAGAAGAGTCTGTAGATGTAGCACCAAGTAGGTTCTCTAGAAGCTGAACTGTTACGTGAACGCCCCTCAGAGTGTTTCATCTCCTGGAAGTTAACGTAAAGATCATCGTAAACATAGTGATGGTGGATGGCGACAGGTGGACCAGAACAGGAGCCAACAAGCAACGACTATTATTCTATCAGGGCCCAGACTCCTCTCTGCTATGAAGTGAACCAAAAATTTCAAAAAGCCAATTACCCCTTCAACTAGCAATGTTTTAAAGTTCAATAAATCCAATCCTGAGCTATCTGTAGTTATGCTGCTATAGGCTTAGACTTCTGGAGGACATAGGGGCCCCTATTTCATCATTCTGCTTCATTCTATCTCTATTCTCCCACTCTGCAGAATCTGTTAGTTCAATCTCTAACGTTCTGCTCTCTCTGCTTTTTCTCATAGTAGCTTCATCTGGTCTGTTCCTGTTTGGCTGTGACTCCATCCTGGAGAGAAATATCAGCTGTGCTGCTGCCATCAACACCTTTGTTTATAGATGTTGGAGATCAGCCTGTTTTCCAGTGTAGTCCTGTTTCTCTGACTGTGACTAACTGGATGTGCTCTCTTCATCCTGTGACATGGGAGCTGGCTCGGAGCTCGTCTGCCTGGCTGTGTGTTTCCTGAACAGGGCCGCCTTTTACAGCCGCTTTTTGTATCTATGCGTCATTTTCTATGTCTGCTTCTGTCTCCTTGAACCCCAGTCGGCCTCAGCAGATGGCCGCTCACACTGAGCCTGGTTCTGCTGGAGGTTTCTTCCTGTTAAAAGGGAGTTTTTCCTCTCCACTGTTGCTACAAGCATGCTTAGTGTGAGGGATTGCTGAAGAGTCAATGAGTCGATGCAATCAACTGGTTTTCCTTAGATAGAAAACTTTGAATCAATTTTACTGGATGATCTGGTTGAATTGTAAATTGCCTTGAGATGACATGTGTTTGAATTGGCACTATAGAAAAAAGCTGAATTGAAATTTATGTATTTCCATCTTTAATATGAAGATAAATCTTTGACTCAATCTTGACTGTTTCTGAATCACAGTTTTCTGTTGCTCTTTTTGGGGATTTTTTTGGCTCCTTAAAGTTGAGTGTTGGAATGAACAGAGGACCACCAAGCTGGGCTGAGTTCTCTCTCAGGCTTATTGTTTCAATGCTTCTTATTTCTGCACTGGAGCTCCCCTCAGTGAACGCTGCTGGGGATGGCACCCAAACGCTGTTCGGTAGGAATAGGAGATGGCGTTAGGAGACATCTGTCCTGGATGATTCACAGGTCATAAATCCGAGAGGGATTTTTAATCTGAGAGTTTAAAACATAAAGCTAATGACTGTTTGCTCCTGTTTCTGGTGAAGGAGTAAAGAAACAAACTACTACTGAGGGGGAAAATCCTCCAAAGCCACTCAGGGCGCCAGCTAATCGCCTAATGTCGATGCTACACTGCCATCATGTGGTCATGTTGCAGAACTGCAGCTGGACGTAACGTATCACTGCAGAGATCAGACAAACTGATCAGAACCAGAACTTTTAGCATAGTCCCGGTTAGGGTGGGCCTCTGAAGTCTTGCACAACAAATACAATCATTTTATACGATTTTAAGGTTTTAATAGATTTAGTTCATCCTGTTTTCATTATTGGTCCTTTTTTCATAACTTCTGAGAAGCTTGAACATCAACCTCTGGACCAAATTTTGTCTGATGGGAAGTCTGTCTGGTCTTGGTGTTTGGATCTTATGCCTTTTTTTTCTTTTTTTTGGGAAAATTTCAGGCTCTCTTTAATTTAGTCTTTACTCTCAACCTAGAAATGACTCCTGGATCAGAGCTTCTGGGTTATATCCGATTAAAAGAAGAGTTTGCTCTCCTCGTAGCTAAACCCTCATCCAGGAGAAGTGAGTTCTGTGAGTTAGTGACTTCATGCAATCAGCTGAGTTTCCTTGCAGAGAAGCCTTTTAAACCAATCTGGATAGTAAAATGATTTAAACTGCATTGTTTGATAACTAGGATATCTTGCAACAGATGACCAGCCATGCATCCATTTTCCATCATGCCTATCCCAAACAGGGTCACAAGGGATGCTGGTGTCTATCTCCAGTTGTCTACGGGCGAGGCGGGGTCCACCCTGGACAGGTCACCAGTCCATTGCAGGTCAACTCAGAAACACACAGGACAAACAACCACCAATGGACACACTCACACCTAAGGAGAATGTAGAGAAATTAACCTAACAGTCATGTTTTGGGACTGTGGGAGGAAGCCGGAGTACCCGGAGAGAACCCACACGTGCTCAGGGAGAACATGCAAACTCCAAGCAGAAAGACCCCAGGCAAGGAATCGAATCCCAAACCTTCTTGCGAGGTGGCTACGCTACCCACTGCACCGCTGAGCAGCCAACACAGATGAACATGACTTTTATTTTTTTCCTGCATGATTTGATTAATTAACTTTGAAAAGCACCTTAAGATATTTGTTGCGAATTATGACTTTATATATGAATAAACTGAAATGAACAATAGATTTTTTTTTCTAATTCTCACTCCTACAGATGCTGAGCTCTGAAATGGTGGAAAAATGAGATTGTAGCGCCCTCCAGTGGAGCTCGATGAAACGTCTTAGAGTTCATGAAGCCTTCCTCTCTTGCAGCCAATAACACTTTAGCTTTAAGTTGTAATGATCCAGAAAACTGAGTAAGTTCTCTGATTTGTTACCATTTGAGTAAAGATGAAAATTTCTATATACATCTTTAAAATAGACAATAAATATTTTGTGATGTAAAAAGATAATTGTTTTGGAAAAAGAAAAAAAAACATGCTTTTTGTTTTATTTTCTTTAATAAAATATTAATTTAGTGAGCAGTAAAATTTGAAATTCAAATCTGTGCAGTGTTTGGGCCTTTTACATGGTAGAATGAATGTTAAAATAATAATAGTGACAGAGCAACCCAAAAACGCTCTGGAAATGAGTAGAAAATTCTTAAAATAAGTGTATTTACTCTCAATTTGAGTAGGTAAATAAGATGATCTGCCAATGGAATGAGCATTCTTACCCTGAAAATGAGATAAAATTAAGAGGCTGCAGTTGGGTTTTTTTCATATTTCTAATGTAAATTGTCGTTTTTCATTGGCAAGTACACTATATTGCCAAAAGTATTTGCTCACCTGCCTTGACTCACATATGAGCTTAAGTGACATCCCGTTCCTAATCCATAGGGTTCAATATGACGTCGGTCCACCCTTTGCAGCTAGAACAGCTTCAACTCTTCTGGGAAGGCTGTCCACAAGGTTTAGGAGTGTGTTTATGGGAATTTTTGACCATTCTTCCAGAAGCGCATTTGTGAGGTCGCACACTGATGTTGGACGAGAAGGCCTGGCTCTCAGTCTCCGCTCTAATTCATCCCAAAGGTGTTCTATCGGGTTGAGGTCAGGACTCTGTGCAGGCCAGTCAAGTTCATCCACACCAGACTCTGTCATCCATGTCTTTATGGACCTTGCTTTGTGCACTGGTGCACAGTCATGTTGGAAGAGGAAGGGGCCAGCTCCAAACTGTTCCCACAAAGTTGGGAGCATGGAATTGTCCAAAATGTCTTGGTATGCTGAAGCATTCAGAGTTCCTTTCACTGGAACTAAGGGGCCAAGCCCAGCTCCTGAAAAACAACCCCACACCATAATCCCCCCTCCACCAAACTTTACACTTGGCACAATGCAGTCAGACAAGTACCGTTCTCCTGGCAACCGCCAAACCCAGACCCGTCCATCAGATTGCCAGATGGAGAAGCGCGATTCGTCACTCCAGAGAACGCGTCTCCACTGCTCTAGAGTCCAGTGGCGGCGTGCTTTACACCACCGCATCCGACGCTTTGCATTGCACTTGGTTATGTATGGCTTGGATGCAGCTGCTCGACCATGGAAACCCATTCCATGAAGCTCTCTGCGCACTGTTCTTGAGCTAATCTGAAGGCCACATGAAGTTTGGAGGTCTGTAGTGATTGACTCTGCAGAAAGTTGGCGACCTCTTCGCACTATGCGCTTCAGCATCCGCTGACCCCGCTCCGTCAGTTTACGTGGCCTACCACTTCGTGGCTGAGTTGCTGTCGTTCCCAAACACTTCCATTTTCTTATAATACAGCTGACAGTTGACTGTGGAATATTTAGGAGCGAGGAAATTTCACGACTGGATTTGTTGCACAGGTGGCATCCTATCACAGTTCCACGCTGGAATTCACTGAGCTCCTGAGAGCGACCCATTCTTTCACAAATGTTTGTAAAAACAGTCTGCATGCCTAGGTGCTTGAATTTATACACCTGTGGCCATGGAAGTGATTGGAACACCTGATTCCAATAATTTGGATGGGTGAGCAAATACTTTTGGCAATATAGTGTATCTCACTTATCTGCTCAATTAAAAAATGAGTTACTTAGATTTACATTTTTTGCAGTGAGCAAAGAGGGCACGGTTGATATTTATAGAACAGATTGGAATATTTTATTTTTCAATATTTTTTAGGGGGTAGCATAAAAATGGATCCTTGTGTTGCATCAGAATAGAATAGAAAAAATAGAAACATTTCTGCTAGCTGGTATGTTCTCCTGCTGCATATAGATAGAAAAGAATATAACTGTAGAAAAAAAAAAACTTTCTTTTCAGGTGCAATTAAGAAATTCAAGTGCAACCAGCAACAAAGTGAAAGTCAGGTTGGAGGGTTCAGCTTTGATAAAGGTTATGAAAATACAGAAAATTACTGTACAGTAAGGAAATTAATGTTAATTAGTATTAACTACAGCCTATGTGAATATTGAACAGTCGTGGGGTCAGCTGCGTGTAAAGATGGAGATACTCAGAGATAGAGCTGCATTTGATTAAATATTTGTTCCAGTTTATAATACATAACATCAGAACCTATCAACTGGTCTGTTTCTCTAGATGCTTTTTATGTGGTTTATAGATGAGGACAAATCTGCAGAAGCATATTGTATTTAGTGCAGATTTTGATACATAATTCTGCTGTCTTGTTATTGTCTTTTTAGCTGTAGATCTACCAGCCAGTCTACGGGCTGTTTTTAGTACGTTGACTCCCCATTCCTAAGGGGTGGACCCGTTCTTCCAGTGCAATTTGCATGTTTTCTAAACCAAAACAAGGCTTTGTGTTGGTCCACTCTATAAAGCCTCAAACCCAACGCTATTTCTCACATTTTGAATTGAAAAAGCTTTCTGGATGGGAAGCAAAATGTCTTCAAACTGGAAACAAAGTCCAGTGGATTGTTTTATTTCTTTTTACTTTTTTGGAATGACTATGACCTGGATGACTGAGAATCTTCACCAGCACTAAGTATGTTTTACTCTGTGTCTTGGTATGAACTGTTGAATGTTTGTGTTGGTGCCTCTTTTGCTCTGTAGCTTAATACCTATAGTTATAAATAAAGCCACCTTAACTTTGTACTGTACAAGAAAATTCAGGATACTTTATCAAGAAATAACCACATCGACACAGAGATGGTTCTACAGACTCTACGTCAACTTTAGATATAATTCTACTATTTATTGAATTTAGACAATCTTTATCTGTTTTATCAGAAATCCTTTAACTTCATTAGAAATGCTATTCATTTTCAGGCTTTTAACTCGTTAAAACAATGAGGCTTATAGTCCTTTTGTTGTGGCCTTCTGTTCCAAAAAATTACAAAATTTCCAACAAAGGCCGTGGGTGGTATTTGGCCTCGTACGCACTTCAGAATTTACTTATTCATTGTAAAAGCACAGACAAAATAAAAGTGGTCAAAAAAAAAATAAATAAATATATATATATATATATATATATATATATATATATATATATATATATATATATATACCCCGCTGGTATAATAAACTGGCCAAAGGAGGAGATAGAGGCCACTGACATCAAGACAAGAAAGCTCCTCACAATGCATGGAGGGTTCCACCCCAAATCCAGCACCCTGAGACTGTATACCAAGCGTAGCGAGGGAGGCCGAGGGCTAGTGAGTGTCAAGACCACTGTCCAGGATGAAACAACGAAGACCCAGGAGTACATCAGAAAGATGGCCCCCAAAGACAAATGGCTTGGTGAATACCTCAGGCAGGAGAAAACCGAAAGCGAGGACAAGAAAGAGGAAGGAGAACCATCATGGAGGGACAAGCCACTGCACGGCATATACCACAGACAAATAGAAGAAGTGGCTGATATCAAAAAATCCTACCAGTGGCTGGAGAAGGCTGGACTGAAGGACAGCACAGAGGCACTAATCATGGCAGCAGAAGAACAGGCACTCAGTACAAGATCAATAGAGGCCAGGGTCTACCACACCAGGCAGGACCCCCGATGCAGACTGTGCAAAGATGCATCTGAAACAATACAGCACATAACAGCAGGGTGTAAAATGCAGGCAGGAAGTGCATACATGGAACGCCACAACCAGGTAGCTGTCATAGTGTACAGGAACATCTGCCATGAGTATGGGCTGGAAGTCCCAAGGTCAAAATGGAAGACACCTCCTAAGGTAGTTGAGAATGACCGAGCTAAGATCCTATGGGACTTCAAGATCCAAACTGACAAACAGGTGATGGCTAACCAACCAGACATCGTGTTGATCGACAAACAGCAGAAGAAGGCAGTAGTGATAGATGTGGCAATCCCAAGCGACAGCAACATCAAGAAGAAAGAACACGAGAAGCTTGAGAAATACCAAGGGCTGAAAGAGGAGCTAGAAAAGATGTGGAAAGTAAGAGCAGCAGTGGTGCCAGTGGTAATTGGAGCACTGGGGGCTGTGACCCCCAAACTGGGAGAGTGGCTACAGCAGATTCCAGGTAAAACATCAGAGGTCTCTGTCCAGAAGAGCGCAGTCCTAGGAACAGCTACGATACTGCGCAGAACCCTCAAACTCCCAGGCCTCTGGTAGAGGACCCGAGCTTGAGGATGACACATACCACCCCACGACGGGTGAGAAAACAGTTTTAGTTTATATATATATATATATATAGCATGCATTATCAGACATGTAAGATGTAACAATGTAATAAATCCATGTATATTACATTTACATAATCAATTTAGCAGATTTGGCACATCAGTATTATTTTGCTCCATTAACACATTAATTTTATTGTGATTGATTTGTATAATATGTTATATTACATGGTTTATAGACTTTATTGACTTCGTAATGACTATGCAATTTGATGTGCCTATTTTTTTTTTTTATTATAAGTTAATTTACTGTTGCTATGAAACAGCAAGTGTGTGTCAAAGTGAATTTATCCATCCATTCATCCATTTTCTGACACGCTTAATCCCAAGTGGGGTCTCCAGCTGTCTACGGGTGATAGGCGGGGTTCACCCTGGACAGGTCTGCAGTCCATCACAGGGCAACATAGAGACAAACAGGACAAACAACCGTTCACACCTATGGAGAATTTAGAGAAGCCCCTGAAAATGAGAACATCATCGTTCATCGCTGTTCGATGCTGTAGCGCACAGGTTGCTTACATTGAGATCCGGTTTACCTAGGGAGTACCAATATGGCTTCACTTCAACTCCTTACTACCAGATCAGAGGGCAGGACCTTCATGGAATGGAAAAAGAGGTGGAGCGAAAATAAGAAAGGAAGGATTATATAAGGTACAAAAATCAGTATTAGATAAAAATATAAATGAGAGAAACAGAAGGGAAGAAGTAAAAATTATCAGTGGGTCAGACCTATTTAAAGGAAAATTTATATTTAATAGGGAGGAAAAATAATGATAAATGTGAAGGAAGTGGAGAAAAATAAACTTATGAACATGAAAGGGAGAAATTAAGAAGAATGATTGGAAGGACAGACCAAGAATGGAGACTTAAAGCTATATTGGAATATAATGAAGGAAATATAAAAGATATTTACTGATTAAGGAAAGCATGAGTTATTTATCTACAGAATACAAAAAAAAAATGAATTTGATAGATGTAATGTTGCTACACACTCATGTACAGTAGATGGCGGTATACAACTTGAGTTGATTGCGATCCGACATAATAGAAAAGAAGAAGAAGACGTTCTTGGATCCGCCAGCAGGGGGAGCTACTGTCGGCTACATCTCCGAAAGACCAAATAAGGAAATGACGTTGTGAGCGTGTGGCGATGTCCGCAAATAGTAAGTGGGTGAAACACGTTGAGGAGAACCATCAGTCTCTGCGGACACTAAACCAGGTTAGTTTAACCCGGTTTAAAGCCGCTCAGAACCAGAAAGCTGCTCTTTCACCGACAGGAGGGAAGCTAACGGCGGCTAACGGCTAAAACCGGCAGTTTGCTGTTAAACCAGCAGGAACTGAAGAGGTTTGGAGCTTTGAAGCGACTTTTTAAAAACTCCTTTTTCTCACGTATTTTCCTAAATAGTAAATAATACATATTTAAAGCCTCTAACAGAAAGGTTAGGTCAGAAATGTAAGCTGAAAATCACTGAAGCTCATTAAGATCATGATGACTGATGACAGCTGGGCTCCTGCCAAATATGGTCAAGGTTACTGCTTGACTTCCTGACTGACAGGATCTGATCCCACCTGTCAGAGGGCGGGATGTATCAGACCGGATCTGAGCTGTGGACCCCTCCATCCATCCATCCATCCTCATGTGTTCATGCTTTATAAACGATCCAGAAAGGATGGAGGATGTTTACTGATGAATGTTTCTTAAGTGCATCTGCCTGTTGGACTTTGACAGGATGGGGGACATCGTGGAGGACCAGGCCAGCTTTTATTCCAACGCAGAAGACTACTGGAAGGAGGTGGCCCCCACCGTGGACGGGATGCTGGGAGGATACGGCAGCATCTCCAGCATCGACATCAACGGATCCAAGGCTTTCCTGAAGAAATTCCTCGGGGTAAGACGCTCATGTTCTCTGGAGCCGTTCTGTGTCCCAGATCCCGTCCAACCGTCTGCGTTCGACATCTTCTGCAGGAAGGCGAAGGGAAGACGGGGACAGGCTGCGCTCTGGATTGTGGAGCGGGAATCGGCAGGATCACCAAGCGGCTGCTGCTGCCTCTGTTCAGGACCGTGGACCTGGTGGACGTCACCAAGGAGTTCCTGGATAAAGCCAGGTCCTACCTGGGAGACGACGGGAAGAGGGTGGGGAACTACTTCTGCTGTGGCCTGCAGGAGTTTGTGCCGGAGGCGGGGCGGTATGACGTCATCTGGATCCAGTGGGTCATCGGTGAGTCGTGGAAAACTGGACCCCTTATCCTGCTTTAGTTCTGACCCGATATCGGTCTCAACATTTCATTTCAAACACGAACTATATTACAACAAAAGTAGAAACACTGGAGGAAAACATTTAACATTTTGACTGAGATCTGAAAAGTGTGGCATGCATTTAAATAGCCAATAAAAGGGAAGAGTTGCTGAAAGGTTCCTTAGTTCCAATAAATACATCAGAGAAAATGTTTTTAAGACTTTATTTCTGTTTTGATGAATAACAATTTTTATTGGACCAATTTAAAAACAGCTTTCAGTGTTCGCTCTATGATGACATCAACACAGATCCTACATACCTTTAATTCAATTCAGTTTATTTCTATAGCGCCAATTCACAACACGTCATCTCAAAGCACTTTACAGTTCAACCAGATCATCCAGTCAGAGTGATTCAAAGTTTTCTATCTAAGGAAAACCAGCTGATTGCATTGACTCTTCAGCAATCCCTCACACTAAGCATGCTTGTAGCGACAGTGGAGAGGAAAAACTCCCTTTTAACAGGAAAAAACCTCCAGCAGAACCAGGCTCAGTGTGAGCGGCCATCTGCTGAGGCCCACTGGGGTTCAAGGAGACAGAAGCAGAGATACAAAAGGCAGCTGTAAAAGGCGGCCCCATTCAGGAAACACACAGCCAGGCAGACGAGCTCCGAGGCAGCTCCCATGTCAGAGGATGAAGAGAGCACATCCAGTTAGTCACAGTCAGAGAAACAGGACTACACTGGAAAACAGGCCAAGCTCCAACATCTAGAATCAAAGGTGTTGATGGCAGCAGCACAGCTGATATTTCTCTCCAGGATGGAGTCACAGCCAAACAGGAACAGACCAGATGAAGCTACTATGAGAAAAAGCAGAGAGAGCAGAACGTTAGAGATTGAACTAACAGATTCTATAGAGTAGGAGAATAGAGATAGAATGAAGCAGAATGATGAAAAAGGGGTCCCTATGTCCTCCAGTGTTCTAAGCCTATAGCAGCATAACTATAGAGATAGCTCAGGATAACCTGAGCCACTAACTAGAAGCTTTATCAAAAAGGAAAGTTTGAAGCCTAGCCTTAAAAGTAGACAGGGTGTCTGCCTCACGGACTAAAACTGGTAGTTGGTTCCACAGGAGAGGAGCCTGATAACTAAATGATCTGCCTCCCATTTTACCTTCAGAAATTCTAGGAACCACTAGTAAATGGTTTACTCCCTCCATGATGTTTCTGTGACTCCTTGTTGGGCTCTGCTTCTTCTGCTCCAGGTCACCTGACAGACGACCACCTGGTGGACTTCCTGCAGCGCTGCCAGAAAGCCCTTCGGCCCAACGGACTCATCATCATCAAAGACAACGTGTCGTACGAAGGTGTCGTCCCCGACGAGGTGGACAGCAGCGTGTGCCGAGACCTGGACATCGTCCGGCGCCTGGTGGGCCAGGCGGGCCTCCGGATCGTCCACGAGGAGCAGCAGCTCAACTTCCCCAAAGAGATCTACCAGGTCCACACTCTGGCCCTCAGATAGGAGGGCGGCGCCGGTTCCACCGAGCTCTGACGGGTCTTCAACTCAGACTGCGCGGAAAGCAGAGCGGCCATAGCAGCTGCTGATCTGAGGTCTGTTCCACCGAGCAGCGAGGAGACATCGCCACGGCAACAGATGCTTGAAACGGAACCGCCTTCGGCCTAGTTCCAGTTTGGAGGAAAAAGTTCCTGGATTTGATGTAAAATACTTTTAATGATAGAGACAATTTTTTTCTCCAGAAAGTTTTTATTAAAACGTATTTTCAGATAAAGATTCATGAGTTTTGATCCGATATTTACTTCAAATGTTCCTGCTCCAAAGATGAGAAATCCCAAACCGGATCAACCTGCTGCTGTCATCTGGTCCAGATCCAGAACCGGGAACGCTGACTGGACTTCCTGTTTGCTCACTGGACTTCCTGTTTGCTCACTGGACTTCCTGTTTGCTCACTGGACTTCCTGTTTGCTGACGCTAATGATTTAGAACCAGATAACGCCTCTGCAGTCGAGGCCGATCAGGATTTTACCACGGTACCAAACACGAGTTTCTGTCAGATGATCCGGTTTGGGTCCTTTAGAAACCGGAGCTCCTTCCAGTTTGGGCTGATGTGGAGATGAGCCGGTCTGTTCTGTTGGAGCCGATAAACCTCAGGGAAATAAAACGGTAAACTTCCTGTCTGGCTAGTTTACAGTAAAACTCTTCCGAACTTCAGCACCAACCTCCAGAACTTAGTCAGAATCAGAGATTTCTGCAGCTCCCTGAGGTTCTGCTGAGCTCTCTGAAGGTCCAAACAGCATCTCTATCAGGTTAAGGTCTGGACTTCGACTAGGCCACTGCTGCTGTTTGGAATCATGGTTCTGTTGATGACTCAGTTTGGTCCAAACTCCAGCTGTTGGCCAGATAGACTCCAAGGTTCGGGTCCACTCAGTTTTGCTCCTTGATGTTTTTAGGAAGGTGAGATTTTCCCCTAATTTTTCTAAGCGACCCAAACTTTGGCTTCTTTCTTTCCTGAATGTTCAGATCCGCTGCATCAAAGTGGTTCTGGTTCTGTTACTGGTTTTTGCCTTTAAGGGATTCATGAGTAAAGAGAAAATGAAGCAAAGTCGTGTTTTAAAGACTTCTTTAATCAAACAGGAATCAGCAGTAGAATAATAATCGGACCTTAGTCCTGATGGATCCGGATCAGGACCAGGTCTCGCTCTGCAGACGGCCCGTCTTCTCCATGGCGACCAGCATCTGCTCCGCCTCCTCAGCAGAGACCCCTCCTTCCTGCTGGAACGCCTCCTTCAGAGCATCGCACACAGCAGCCGGCATCTGTTTGGCATTCCTGCACAGAACCACAGACCTGGGTCAGCGGCGCCGGTTCAGATGGAAGTGGAGCGTGGGCCAAAGTGTGGCCCTGGGGCCGTTTTATAGCCGCTAGGATGGTTTGGTGAGGCCCCCTGCTCAGACAGTTGATCCAGAGAAACATTTCTGGATGAAGATTCTGGTTGCTTCAAATAAAAGAAATCTAGAAGAAAATAATAAATCTGAAAAACCCAGAAGATGTTTATAGCAAAAGGTTCTGATATTTCTGGTCTGGAAAAAAAAAATGTGGTCCAAATAAAAAAAACTAAAAAAATGTTTCTGATTTCTGTTTTTTTTTTCCTCTGTGGAAACAAAAGTTCTGAATATTTTGTTGTGAAATGAGAAAATATTCTCAGAATTATTACATCAGGGTTCCTCCAGCATAAGGCAAGTTAAATTCAAGACTTTTTAAGACTTTTTAATGCCGCTTGAAATAAAAATTTAAGACCAAATTCACAAGAAACATAAGAAAAACCTGCTTGCTACAACTTCACCCAAAGGTTTATTTTAACATAAACCGCTGCACCAATGTTTCAAATTTTGAAAAGCTTCCCATACAGGAAGAAAGCTAAAAACTCACAAATGACAGATATATTTTAACAATTATTTAACTGAATTCACAAACGTTTTAGCAGGGAACAAAACAAATCAGTTTTAAAGCCCCAACATAACCAGTGCTAAGTCTTTTTTGCAGCTATTTTTCTTTGTATGGTTTTCTTAGTATGTTTGATTTGGTGATAAGTGGAGGCGTTGCAGAGACAAGGGTGGAACTAAACTGAGAAATACCGGCTGTTTCTCTGTAACTCCATTTTGACGCTTTGTGTTTCGTGCTTCGCATGTGCGACTCCACTGCCTTAATTCCCATCGTTCTGAGCTTGAATGACTTCTTGCATAAATCCACTGAGCCTCATGTATGTTTCCTGGTTTTAGCCATGGAGAAAACTCTTGGCTGGAGACAATTTTGGTTTCATTTACACTTGCTCATATTTTCCAGACAAAAAGTTAATGGTGCATCTCCCAAATGTCCCGGCCGCAACAACGCTTTATTGGTTCCGCTATCGGGACGGAACCAATAATGGAGAGCCGTTAATTGTCAATTTTAACGTAATAAAAATAATCCTATTTATGATGTTTAAAAAATTAAGACCTACAAAAGACTGTTTTAAGACATTTTAATACCAATTAAGGCCTTAGTTTTATTTTGAAGAATTCAATGCCTTTTAAGACTTTTTAAGGACCGCGGGAACCCTGTACATGCTGTTCAATTAATGATCAGTGTTTTTTTCAGAGTCATTTTCATGTGAATGTGCTTTACTGGAGGCGTCCATGTTTGTCAAAGAACACTACTGCCACCTACTGGTTAGTGACGTCACGGTGCGGTATCGGCTGTTGATCAAGTCCCAGTGCTGTATCTGGTGTTTGTCACAACGCGCTATTATCCAAGTCATCTTGAAAACATTCTTCTTCCAAATGTTGGCTACATATTACGGGTTTTTTCTCTGGCCAGAAGTTCGATGGCAAATCCTCCCTCTTCAAGTTGGCGATCCAACGACCAACCCGTCCGTGGAGGATCAGGAATCAGAAAGGTGGAATAACTCTTTTTTCCACTTTTACCCGATGTATTCCAACATCCAGCTGCCATGCACGTGGGCATTGTCAGTTTCACTATAGCTCTGGTGAATTTCAATGGTGAAGTCCTCTGGAAATCTTCAATAATTGTTGTTGATTGCAGATGTGTCTAGTAGTTCCCATTGATTTAGCTTGTAAAGCGGGGAGAATGGCGCTAGGCTTACCGCACCGTGACGTTACTGCTTGAAGATGGCAGGAGGGAGGGGTTACTATATTTGGGCAAAAATGGCCGCTCCCAGAATCAGTGACCGCAACGAAAAATATTTTTTTAATAATTAACACAAAATTCATTAAATTACTGCGAACGTATTAGTTTTAGGTATAAATATAGATCCATTGATCATTCCTCGCTGACCGGACTTCTCCTTTAAACCCAGAACCTGGGTTCTCCAGACTCACCCAGCGATGTAAAAGCAGGCCTTCCTGTTGGTTATCAGCTCCCAAAGCAGCGGCGCCGCCTCCTTCACACAGTGCTGGACGTACACCTTCTCCTCCTGAAAACAGACGGGAGAAATCCACCATCACACATCTACTGGGTCATAACCGAGCCCACAGCGGGTCGGTTCACCTGTTTCAGAGGTGTTCTGACCTGGTCTCTAGAGAAAGCCGTGAAGAGCCGCAGATTACCGGCCTTAGTCATGTCCTTCCACTCAGAGCGGAAGTAGAAGTCTTTGGACTCGGAGCGGCAGCCGAAGAACAGAACGTTGGCTGGAGAGGAGGAATGGGTCTCAGAGGGACGACAGGAAACAGAACCAAGCAGCAAAGATCTCACCTGTTCTCCCCTCAGAAACTCTCTCCTGCAGCGCTGACCTGAAGGGAGCGACTCCTGTTCCGGGTCCCACCATGATCACAGGAGTTTCCTGTTCCTTAGGGAACCGGAGGCTGCCCTTCTTGACCCACAGGGGGACCCGTACCTCTCCTAGAGGAGCACCATTATCAGGCTGTCAGGTTTTATTCGTACGTAGGTCAAAGCCCCTGTCACACCTTGATTATTAAGACCAGCGTATAAAAAATCTGGAAAAAACGCTGGCATACGTTGGATAAGTTACGGGTAAGTTTTGCATAAGTTATGAACACGCTAGGGTACGCTGAAACACATCGACATATGTCAGGAAATTTTGGGCATAATTTCTGACGTTTGCAAGCGTATGCCATACATGGGGCATACGTTACAGGTAAGTTATCTGATCTCTGACATACATTACGTGTAAGTTAATCACAAAGGCCTGGTTATCAGCAGTGTGTCGCAGTGAAATTGTCACAGATATTTTTGATATTCCACGCCAAAACCCAAGAGGGACAATCAGTAACTAGCTGTGGGTCTAGATACAGCAGAGGTGGTGAGGAAGTGGAGGCAAGTTTATGGGACAACGGAGGGACATGAGGGCCAAAAAGAGCGGGGATCCAGGTGGAAAAAGGGTGCCAGCGTTCTTGCACACCTCGCTTTTCTAGCGGGTCAATCTTCACCAGTCATTTTCCACAATGAGGGTCATAAAAACAAAACAAGCCGGTAAGGAACCAAACAGGAAATACGCATAGAGTAGAGCGGATGTAGATTTGACCAATCAGAGGCCTCCTGTCTGCGGCACCTAACCCGGTTTCTAAATCAGCCTTAAGTCATGGTGGCTAAATTGCCAAGATGTGACGGGAATACAAGCTTACTTTCCACCATGTCGGAAATGAGAATGGGGGTGAGCAAGTAGGACGGCCTTATGTAAACATATAACCAGAATGCTTGACATTTAGGAGGACAGTTAGGATGTCCATTTGCTGCACATGTTCAGAAAGGTCCAAACAGACAGCAGCAAATTATTATTATTATATTTAGCCACTTTTCAGACCCCTCTAGCACTTTGGTTTCTAAAAAGCTCCTAGCGCCAAATCTAGTGACTTTTTTCTGCTACTGGAGACTTTGGAGACAACATCTAAAAGCAGCGAACTCTGCTCTCCAGAGCGAGTAGATTGGTAACCCCGCCTCCTGCTCTCCTCTATCTTGTCTGCTGTCATGATTCATGCAGCTATTATTTCATCCAAATGAAAAATGGAGAACAGATAGCAGATCATGGCTTGTCTACAGTGAAAAGAAGGACTGGGTTATTTACTTTGGCCTTTTTGGAAACACAGGAAGGAGCAATCAGCTAAGTGAGCTTAGTGCTTGGAAAAAATCTTTCATTCCTTTAGAGACAGCATGAAAAGTACAAAACATAGAGAGGAAAACAAGAAGAAAAGGGACAAGAAGAGAGGGACACAACCTAGAACAGATAATGGATGTCTATTCTATTAACATTTCTTTTCTGTAGAATGGGTCTGTTTCCAAAAATGGAAAAAATGACTAGTGATGAAGACCTTGTTCAGGGTCCAGAGAGGCTAACCATGAGGAGCAGAGGCCTCTCCTGGGTTTGTACAGCTTTGTTTTATATCGGACCACGGCGACAAGGACCTGCAGCCTGTTTGGGTGAGCCTGCAGAGAGACACAGCGGGTCAGAAGTTTCCTACAGGGGAGATCCTGCCAGTTCTGGACCAGGAGGTACCTTAAGAGAGGAGGCGATGGAGAAGGACCGGGGTTGGATCTCTGGGAACAGATCCAGGAGGTGATCTGCTCTGATTTCTGCTGTGGTGTGAGGAAAATCTGACAGAACCTGCAACAGCAACAAGAACCCAGCTCAGATTTTCTACATTTAGGTTCAACAATCTGCTCAGAGCCAGCGGCGGTTCTTGGGGTCACCTCCAGCGCCGTGCGCCGCGGCCGGTTGCAGTAGCTGTGCAGCTCGTCCTGTCCGGCCGCCGAGCTGAACTCGGTCAGTTTGTCCCGCTCCAGCTCGTTGGTGGCCAGGGTGGACAGCAGCTCGAAGAAAGAGCGGCGAGGCACGGCGGCGATGTCCAGGTAACGCTCCACCAGGTGGCGCACGGAGCAGGGCTGAGGCAGTCTGAGTGGAACTGGGTCAGAGCAGAACAACTGAGCTCAAATATGTTGGGATTTATTTCTGCTCAAAGCTGGAGAAAGCATTCCTAACAGCCAATAAAAATACGACGACTCTCCAGATCCATCAGGCGGTTCTGCAGGAGTACCTGGAGCGTCGCCTGTGGCTCTGAGACAGAACCTGGACTCCGGGTCCAACCGGAGCAGCTGGCAGAAGAGCTGCACGTCCTCTGCAGAGTTCTGGGGATGCATCATCACCACGTCTCCAGCTGCAAAGCTGCCAAATGAAAACAGAGACGAATGAGTCAGAACCAGGAAACAAAACAAAGGCCGTCTGTCAATATGTGCGCTTATTCGTTCTCATGTGCTCGAAAAACGTCATCAGCCTCAGCCCTAGTACTGTTCTAACTCACAAGAACAAGAAGACAGAACGGAACAAGTCCGCAGATGTTGTTCACGCCCCTCCCTCTTTACCCAGCATGCATCAGAGCAGACTTGTCTATTCTAGGTTAGCGCTCACAGAGCTCAGAGTATTAAGTTAAAAGTTCTCTTTTCTGTTGCTGTTGTCCTATAAAAGTACATTTTAAGCTCAATTAAGGCAAGAATGTTATACTTTAAGCGTCACTGTATGGAATATTTACTGATTTAATGCGTAATTTAATTTGGATTCACCGTAAATTAGTGATGGAACGGTTTATGAAAACCGTCCAAACCGTTCGGTTCGACTGTCTCGGTTCGATTCGCGTGTGTTGCGTTCGGTTCATGCGCTGCTCCTTTTTCTCATAGGCGAAGCGTTTACACTCCAGAGCAGAAGGTGGCGGCACTGCGACCAAAGCCAACCACCAGTAGTAAACAAGAAGAAGAAGCGAAGCAGCGTAGCCGGGTGTAGCAGAGAAAAAAATCAGTTGTTGTGGAGAATTGTGTGGGTATGGAGAGTGGGAAAGAACAGGAGTTGGAAGACGCGCCAGCAGCACTTTATAGGTCTGCTGTATGGGACTAGCTTTGTGAGACCATCCTGATCTTGCAAGCTTTCAAGGTTTCACTCGCAGATCAGTCGGGCTACTTTCCGTTAAAGAAAATTTGGAGCCGTTCACCAAACGAACGTCCAATCAGCGTTGGCTTTGAGGCAGGTTGAGGTGTGACGCAACGAGAAGCGCGACAGTTCAGTGTAAAGAACATGGCGGCTTCAGCCGATGAAACTAGCGTTAGCGTGGCTATCGAGCAAGTTTTATCGGAATTACAGAGTATTTCTTCACTGAAAGAAGAGCAAAACACTGCTCTGGAGGCTTTTCTCAGAGGAAAAGATGTTTTTGCTCTTCTCCCGACTGGTTTCGGCAAGAGTAGCCTGGCTTGTGGTTGTGTTTTCGTCGTCGCTCTGTTAGTACGTCATATGCTTCGTTGATCTGATTGGTTTATTTGGCCCGTCTATCACCAACATAGGCCAATCAGCTAACCAGTATTTTCGCCCCTTCCCAAAATTACTTCAACGGAAGTTTTCCAGATGGATATGCGGAGCAAATCCATCTGGCGGAGTCAGGTTAGTATGGGAACACTTTGCATTTAGAGTGGCCTACGATGACAGCGGAAAGAAAGTTGTGGTTAAAAACAGTGTACAAGCATTGTGCAACACGTTTTGTTTATGCTAACAGCAACATGACCAACATGTCAGGCTAACAATCAACATATACCGAACCGAAAACCGTGAACCGAACCGTGGATTTTGAGAACCGTTCCACCCCATACGTAAATAAAATCTAAGATCCAGATTTTCTCGTCTCTATTTTTTCATTTTCTTACTCAATGTTGGACCCGCTGATGTCAAACTCTATGAGTCTGACATCCTGGAAGTGTGACGGCTCCGTGACTCTCCTGTTGAAAAGCATCCTGGCCTGAAAAGGACGGGACTCTGAGGGGACGGTCTGCTCCAAGTCGATCCTCATCGGATCGTCTCTCTGATCCGTCATCTCATCCAGGAAATGGAAGGTGAATGATGGAGGGAGTCTGTGGCACAAACAGGAGAACTGTGACAGAACCTTTAAACTCCGCCTCAGAACAAGCTGCCGGTTCTGATCACTCACGGCTCGTCGTCCCTCAGAGGTTTCAAGTCAGACAGAGACGGATGCAGAACCAGCACCTTTTCCCAAAACCAGCGGAGCCATGGGTCGATCACAGCATCCGGCCTGTTTCAGACAGCATGAGAAGAGTTTAACTCCCTGATCTGCTGTTGGTTCCAGAATGAAGGTGGGAAAATCTCACCCCAGGTCATGCTGATCATCTGCCAGCCCCACAGGGATCAGCATCCCTGCTCCCAGCTGCAGGAGACGCTTGTGGAGCTTCTTAGCAACAAAATTAAACCTGAAGCAGGGAAACAGAAGATTGAGTTTAAAATTTTGAATTTCATTTTATATAACCAATCAGAAAATCATCCAAGTTTGTCCAACTGGCTTCATTTCAGTCCCGGACCAGATGAGCTCCAGTTCAGCCTAAAGTCCTGACCCGTATCTAGGAATTTGTTGGAAATTAGGACACATTTACAAGAAAAATGAGATAAAATCTCAATGGCCGACAGATACAAACACGCTGCAAATACACAAATTATGCTAAATCCAAAGACACAAACAAAAAAAAACCCCTAAACAACTACTACAGATGCTACAAATGAAATATAATAAAGGTACAATGCCACAGATTTTTGATTAGGCGACTGAATCGAGGGGTTTCGATTATCTCTGTGTAATGATGCATTCTGGAATAATTAAACGGCTTAATGTCTTTCCGTAAACAGTGTATACTCGACGTCCCAGAATCTCCTAAAACGCCGGCAAACGCTGAACTTTCTATGTATTTAATCAATTTTGCCAGCGTGCTTCATCGTGCTAATAACTTATAGAAAACGTACCCAGAAGTTTTCCGACTTATGCCAACGTTTCTGCAAGATTTCCCGTACGTCAGGCATACGCTAGTCTAGATCGTCAAGGTGTGACAGGGGCTTGAGCTCCATCACCTTACATCACAGCCACATCCATCCACATTAACAGATTTTTAAAATGTTTGTAAAACGTCGCTTTGCTCTCTCCTTCCGTCCCATATCAGCGCAGCTTCACTTTGTTCGTTCAAAACACACCACTGCATCTCCGACCGTTTCATCATTCCTGAACGTGCCTCTATGCACAGATGAAATGGAAATCATTCGCTCCTGTCACCACGTTAGTGTTTGAGGTAAACATACCTTTATATGACATTTGTTTGGATACGTATATTTGTGTAATTTAGGAGTTTCCATAATTTGCATTTGCAGCTCGTTTGGATCCTAAATGCAGGAATCTGGGAAAAGCTGATTTAGAAACAGTTTTGGACAAATCTTATGAAAAATTTATTCATTTCAGTCAATATGATGTCATTTTAATGTTAACATAAAGAAAAACTTTAGACAGTCTGACAAGAAAGCAAACAGAATCAACACTGCAAAAAATTTAAATCTAAATAAGTGCATTTTTTTCTTCAAATTAGGCAGTAAGTGAAATGGAACAAGGCAGTTTAGATTTAAAATAAGAAAAAAACAAAAACTTGTCTTAATTCAAGTGCATATTATCTTATTTTAAGATAAAGGTGATTTATATTTTTTTTTGCAGCATTCTAAAAGTCAACCAAAATTTTAAATATTTGCTTTAAAGCTACAGTGTGTAACTTTTAGCGACATCTAGCGGTCAGACTGCAGACAGCAGCAACATGAACATCTCCCCCCCACCGCTTCTCCCCCCCAACAGTACGGCGAGCGTTACGGGACAAAATGTCTTCCACGACGTCCGCATCACCTACCTTCTTAAGTGATGAGGTTTGTTTACATAGATAATTTTAATACTGCCATCTATTGTTCAGTACCGTCTCAGTTCATCTCTCTCAACTTGCCGTAGTTACTTTCGAGCGTAACGGGCGATCTCGCAATCGCTAGTTTGTTGGCTCTGCGCTGCCGTAGCGCAAAGATGTCTGCCTCCATGGCTGCGAGACCCGCTCCTATGTAATTATAAATAACGAATTCTAAGGCAACGCAAATATTAAGGTTAAGAGGCTGAGCTCGTAGATGATGATAAATAACATAGTTAGCTATAATATATTACATTTCTGACTGTATATCCCTGTAATTATTACACACTGTAGCTTAAAAAAAAGCAAAACAGATTAAAATGTTAAAATGCTTTGATCATAGATTTTAATGTACATTAAAATATTAGAAACTGGTTTTTAAGTCATATTACTGCTATGGAATAAAACTATATTGCGATCTATATTGGTACTTAATTTATAATCAAGTATTATTATTATTATTATTATAATACCTCAGTGTGAACGGATGATTTATGCAGAGAGAAGAAGCCAATGAAACAGAAAACCTGTTTGCATTCAGACTCTCATGTAGGATAGAAATAATTCCCATAATTGATGACTAACTTTGGATAAGAGGAGTCTCCCAATCCTAGAACCGCACAGTCTAGACAGCTCAGAGATCCAACAGGCAGAGACTTCCTGAAGAGAAACCTCCAAAAGTTCTGGAAAGAAACGGAAAAAAGAAATGACTCAACCAGTTTTCTTCTCATGTGGAGAAAAATTTGAATGAGAAGAAAAGAAAAAAACCTCCAGAGAACAAAACTTTGCTTCATTACTGAAATAAACATGTACCTTCATGTTGTCTGGAGGGTCTCCCTGTCCTGTGGTGGAACAAACAAAGACCACCAGAGACTCCGAGATCAGGTCGGCCTGGAGGAGGAAACCAACAGCGAGCTTTACTGGTTTATATCAGAGACACAGGAGGTCAAACTGGGATCAGACATCAGGCTCTTTCACTGATTCTAGTCTTAAAATCAGTCCTCTTCAGCAACAGGACTTTATAGTACATTCAACCAAGAGCGGCTGGTCTGTATTCTCTACGTTCTCAAGAGTCTTTGCTTCTTTCTGTAACTAGTGTCCGCACTGAAGCTGGAAAGACAGCTTTTCAGTACTCTGCCCCCACAGCATGGAACAATCTTCAGAAAGACAGGAAGTCGAAGGATTTGATTCCAATCGGACATTTAAAATGATTGCTCAAAGGTTTGGAAATTAGATCTATGCTTTGTAACTGTTTAATGAATTTCTAATTATAGATAGATGTAATTGTAAACTGTAATGTAATTTGTAATGTAATATTTTGCCGCTGTCTTGGCCAGGACTCCCTTGAAAAAGAGATTGTTAATCTCAATGGGACTTTTCCTGATTAAATAAAGGAATAAATAAAAATAGAATATTAGAAACATAAAGAAACTCCTTTAAGCGCCACAATAAACAGACTCACCACATTGTAACCATCCAGAGGAAGAACCCGGACCTTCAGATGCCTCCTCTGGGCTTGCCGGCCGATCCTGTGGGCCGTGTCCTGGGCCGTCCCGGTCTGACTTCCATACAGAACCAGCAGAGCCGGATCTGACATCACTTCTGAGCCAGAGCCCACAATAAAAAATAAAATAAAATAGAAAAGCAGAATAAACACAAAGATAATCTAATTTTTTCCCCTTTTTTATGCAGAATAAATCCAGTCTGCTGACATTTTGACTCATTAAGGAACAATCTAAACAGAAGTCTGACAGATGGAGCTGAAAACAACAAAAAGATCTAATCTCTGGACAGTTTATTAATTAAATTCTCTCAGTTTACACATGTTTCCATTGTTTGGATCCTCCTTTACTGAATAACTTCAATAAACCAGATTAAAAAGGGTCCACAAGAACCAGAGGCTGTAAGGCAGATCATACCTGCCCATCTCTAGCTTAGCTTCCAGGCTGCTGTTAGCATCAATCAAACTGGGGATGCTAGCTAATCAGCTGTAGACTAATTACCTTGTTTTTATTATTTATTTCATTCGGTTTTATTACAATATGCCAAAGACTACAGATAACAGCATATCTGAGAATGCAGCTTAAACATGATGAACACCAATTACTTCCAATCTGTCCTGCCTTAAAAAAACAGTTAACAGCCAAATACCAGATAGCATTATGATATATTATTGAAACAATTTCAGCTAACAGCAATAAACACGTATAGGTTTATGTTTCCAACTGAAATTACCTTAATTTCTGATCAATGTTGTGTTTTTTTAGTTTAAGACGCCCTTACAAGATTAAATCCAGGAGTAAAAACAGAGGAAATTGAGCAATTGGATCTCTGACAGCTAAATGCTAGTTGATGCTAACAGCTGCCAAATTAAAAAATGAGAATTAATACCACTCGGGTTATATTTCCTCGCGTTTTAAACTCACAGAACGAGAGAAGCTACACGGATAAAATATTTACCAGCGCTGTCTTGGTCAGGAGGAATGGCTTCAAACGAAAAGGCTGAATAAAGTCAACTACAGCTGAACTTTACGAAACACTTTACGGCAGCCCGGCTAGCTGAATGCGCGCTACATTCAAGGACCAACCCAAAAAATGGGACAATACAGATTTTTAACAAAAAGCACGCTCAAATAGCAGAATATTGTTGAAAAGTTAATTAATTAGAGTAAGTGAGCAGACAGAATGGTGTTTTCAAACCTTCATTTTACTAATAATTCTAGTTCTACTAATAATATTGCATAATTAAAAACCATTACATCAGACTAAAAGCGATCACAACACATAAAGATTTCTATCAAAATAATTGTTACAATGACCCATGAAATTGAAAAAGATTTTATGTCACCCAGTAGCTGAGATACTAAACAACAATATAATAATTTACAATGATAATTAATGTGTTCATATATCAGGGTCACAGTCTTAAACATCTCTTCCTAGAATTTGAGATGTTTGTCTAAGTTGTTTTCCTCTGCAGTAAATCATTACTTCAACATGTTATAATCATGTGATTCCCTATAGATTAGGCAATGTTTCCCTCTAAGGTCAGATGTACAGAAGCAACAGGATGATTTACTGGAAAAGCTCAACTTCTGCTTTACAGTATTTTTGTTCACTTCCAATTGATGACCAGTAGATGGCAGTGTATGATCAGACACCCTGGGAATCAGTGAAGTGGTTTGCAATAATAGTATCAGCAGCCATAAATAGAAGCAGCTTCTGAAAAACTTCCCAAAGCATAAAAGGGTTAAAAAAGGACTGAATCTACCTCCCAGAAACCTTTAAGGCGGTTCTCATCAGTAGTTTCTGAAGGTGGGTAGGGTTGGATTTGACTTTTTCCCTGACCTCCAGTCCCCTCATTCTGATGGACCCAGGTTGCCAGTTAGGGTTAGTGAAACCTTTATATTAGGGTTAAAACACCAAAATAATAAACCACAAAAAGACATAAGCCTAAAAAACAGTAGATACTCAATTTTTTCATCATCATTTTGCTTATGCAGTTATTTTCTTTTTTGGTATTAAACCTGTATTTATGCAGGTGGGCTTAATAAAAAAAATTAATCTCATGAACAATACCGAACTATTCAAATGTCAGAAATAAAGAACAGGACCTTTAGCAAAAAACACCACAAATAAAGTAAGTTTATATGCCAAAAGTTTTGGATAAATGTTCTCAGAGTTAAGTACTTCACTGATAATTAGGCTACATTACAATTAAACTGGGATTATGCTCTCGTTTCTAATTTGAAATCAGATTACCTTAAGAACCTTTGCTATTTAACTTTTTGCTGTTTGAAATGTGCTAAAACTGAAAACAAATCTTAGACATAAAGAAGCTTCAATCCAACCTCAGTGTTTTACAGCTTAGTCTATTGTTGATACAAAGAAGGAGGAAATATTTTCAGACAGGGAACCACACCTTGGTAGGGGGAGGAGCCTCAGGTTTACCTGGTCAGATGAAGAAAGGTTGACTCTATTTACAAACAGAAGAGAAGGATCTGCATCAGGGTGAGTGGAAACTTCTTTGCCTTTTATCTTTTTATGTGTTTTCTATCTGTGATCTGTGGAGGGATCCAGAACCAGAACTCAGTCTGGTTCTCATTCAGCTTTTCCCCACAAGAATTGGATTTCCTGTTCTAAAGCTGCAGTCTATCTTCACTGTGTTTAACTGGTGCACTTTTTTACTGATCTACTATTTGTTCCTCATGATGTTAAATAGCACTGACGTCAGAAGCTCACATCCTGTCTTTAGATTAATAATTGAGGTGAATCATTAAAATGGTTTCGAGGATGAACAACCTGAAGAATGAAGATTCTGATTCTTTGCAGCAGCAGTCGGATCTTTCTGTATAATCTCTTCAGGTAGTTTGTTGCCTTCAGAGCCTCATGTCAAATCTGGTATCTGTATTATCTTAAAACAGTCTTTGGTTTGAGACATCTCAACCTCTTCAGGCGAGGACCAGAACGCCAAGGTCCCCGCCCTCGACTGCCACCCATCACACAATGCACCCGACCCCTTTGGCCCCTCCTGGTGAGCCCATTGGAAGGGGGATTAGTGTTTACTCTGCGGGCTGTGCCCAGCGGGGCTCCATGGGTAAAAGCACGGCCACCAGGCGCTCGCCAGCGTGCCCCACCTCCAGGCCTGGCTCCAGAATGGGGCCCCGGTGATCATCTTCTGTGTTGTGAATTGGCGCTATAGAAATAAACTGAATTGAATTGAGTTTAAATTCAGACATTAAGGGGTGAAAAATGATTGCCTACCCTAAACAATAAAATAATATAATAAAAAGAAAAAAGGAAGACAATCTTCAATTAGAGGAACAGCAATTTTAGACCAAGTTTCTATAAAAAAAAGATTAAATTTAACCTGAGAGGAAAACAGTGGCAATGAAAGATTTATTGCTTATAGATATTATGATCCACAAGCGACTAAAGAAATGTTTAATTGAAATCACCTAACTGTTTTAACAATTATTAAATCAGAGAAGTTCTCCTAAAGATTCTGGTGCATTTTAAACCTCTGAATGAGTGTTTGGGAGAATTATGAGACTGAAGATAAACCGGAATATTAAAATAGGAACAACAGCGTCTCATTTTAAAGATCATGTTTAAAGTAAGACAGGGACAATCCTACACTGTAGGGAGACTAACAGCTATAAAAAGTATGAAATTCCTGCTAAGATGCAAAATATTTAGTTTGAAAATCTAATTTTTGGTCTTGAAATTCCAACTATACCAGAATTCAGTATTAAAATACAAACAGAGGGACAGAGTGTAAAACACAGACACAGAATACATTATCCCACCAGGGCCAGGGATGTGGAGTAATTAGCTAAGTAGCATTTAGCTGTTGCAAATCTGCAACATCTGCCTAAAGAGGGTTAAAGTAGAGCTTATACTGCTGTTCTGTCAGATCACCATACCTACAGTCAATTCCCTGTTTATCCCTTTAGCTTTGTACAAAAAATAGACTTTAAACTACCTCAATGGTGCCTGTATCGCTTTAGTCATGTACAAACAAAAAAACAATTTAATTACTTTTTGGTGTTCTTTGAAGCGTATGGCAATCTGGCCTTAAATAGTTTTTTTTGTACATGACTAAAGGGATACACACCCATTTAGGTAGTTTAACCTCTTCATAACATGACTCGCCCTTACAAGATCAAGTGTCCAAGGGGTTAAAATCTATTTTTTGTACAAAACTACAGGGATAAATGCAAATCTGATGTTTTGCACATGCGTATTGACTATAGGTTTGCTGGTCTGACAGAAAACTGCCATCTTGGGACAAGTTTTTATTTTCATTAACAACGCAAACAACCATATATATTAAAAAAAAAGCGGTTTCTGAAAACCTGCCCAGAGCATGAAAGATTCACCTTCTGTCCTTCGTGTGACCCAAATCTCCCAGAAACCTTTAAAGGAAAAGTCTGCTCACATTTAGAATACAAACTTCTGAAAGTACTTTAAATATGAAATTATTACATATTTTTCAATAAATTGTGTTTTTAATTCAGAGTAATTTCCATGTGAATGTGCTTTACTGGAGGCATCCATGTTTGTCAAAGAACACTACTGCCACCTACTGGTTGGTGACGTCACGGTGCGGTATCGGCTGTTGATCAAGTCCCAGTGCTGTATCTGGTGTTTGTCACAACGCGCTATTATCCAAGTCATCTTGAAAACATTCTTCTTCTAAATGTTGGCTACATATTACGTGTTTTTTCTCTGGCCAGAAGTTCGATGGTAAATCCTCCCTCTTCAAGTTGGCGATCCAACGACCAACCCGTCCGTGGAGGATCAGGAATCAGAAAGGTGGAATAACTCTTTTTTTTCACTTTTACCCGATGTATTCCAGCATCCAGCTGCCATGTACGTGGGCATTGTCAGTTTCACTATAGCTCTGGTGAATTTCAATGGTGAAGTCCTCTGGAAATCTTCAATAATTGTTGATTGCAGATGTGTCTAGTAGTTCCCATTGATTTAGCTTATAAAGCGGGGAGAATGGCGCTAGGCTTACCGCACCGTGACGTCACTGCTGGAAGATGGCAGGAGGGAGGGGTTACTATATTTGGGCAAAAATGGCCGCTCCCAGCCTCTGTGATCGCGACAAAAATTTGTATTTTTATTTTTTACTGATTAGCACTACATTAATTAAACCACTGTAAACGTAATAGTTTTAGGTATAAATAAAGATTGATTGATAATTCCTTGCTGACTGGACTTTTCCTTTAAGGTCCTGATGAATAGTATCGGGTTAGATTTAGCATTCTGGCTAACCTCCCCTCATACTCAGGCTCCTGAACTTGGCAGAAAACTTCGACACAGACAGCAGGGGGGGGTTACAGGTAGAGTTTATTGTCTTGTTGCATTAAATACCAGCTTTACAGTGATGTGTAAATATCCTAAAACATTCAGCCTGATCCATTTACAGTTGGTTCAGATATTTCCTGGAAAACACTGAAGAGATAAGAGCACTTTCTAGAAGGAAACCGCATAGAGGAACGCCGCAGACGGACCGCGCTCTGAGGTTTTACACATCAGGACAAACCAAACATCTAATGGTCCATAAAGGAGGTAAATGGTGCGTCAGGATGATTAAGATCAGCTTGTAGTTTAGTTCCCTGTTTGGTAACTGATGACATGCTGGAGATTATCAAACACTGGCGGATTTAACTGGTTTAAAGAAAATTTTGTTCTGTTCTCATAGATTCAAACAGGATGGACTTACATTTAAAATCTGTGGGTGAAGATAAATAACAGAAGCATGTTCTACTCTTTAAAAGCTCTCTATATCTAATTCCTTATTATTATTAATCCATAAACTGGACTTGAAAATGTTGACTTAAAGTGCTTTACTGGATTAACCTGATTAGGGGAAATAAAACCTTTAGATTTGGGTTAAAACACCCAAAGAATAAAACACATGAAGTGATTACAAACAAGCTTATAAAACTGGAGCAACTCCCTTTTTGTGTCTTTATGCAGCTGTTTTCATTTTTACTATTAAACCTGTTTGCTTCCAGGAAGATTCACAGCGAAATGATTCTCATTAATTGTCTAAAATAAACCCTACAGTGATGAAAGAGGGATAAAATGCAGGTTAAATTCGACTCAGGCGACCTTTGACACGGTTAACATGATGTCCACATGGCGTTGAAGTGACGGTGGAGCCACTAGAAATAAAGGAGGGTTGCTACTTTGGCTAAAGATGCAGAGAAACTAAATGAGGTTGAATGATAAAAGGCACAAACTGCTCCCTTTTTGTGAGTAAAATCCACAGGAACTGATAGAACCAGGGGTTCTGGGACCATCCGGGTTCTGATGTGGTTCTGTGACTCAGCACTGAGAGTGTTTTTATTAGAGACACGACATGTTTCCTCACAGCAGCTTAAAGTATCATGCATAAATACACAGAGGTGGTCGGTGGAGAGGGCGAGTCGGGTCTGGTCCAGGTTCTAGTTGTGGTAGAGCCGAATGCGCTGGGAAATGGTGCCACGACACAGGGGGCAGTTCAGCATGGCGTCGCTGCACACCTGGCAGCAGCAGACATGGCCGCACAGCAGGAAGATCACCTGAGACTGAAACAGAGGACGAAGGTGAGACAAAGGACCGGACCGTCATGGCGGTACCGTCTAATCCAGAATCAGGATATTACTCAAGATTTTACTCAAGCAGAAACGTGATTAGTGAAATAAAGACATAGAATGAATAAATATCAGCTCATAGAATCTGATCTGATGTTTGTTTCACATTCTGGTTTGATTCTCAGTGTTAGAAAAATCTAAACAATAGGAGGATAACATAGAAAAATCCTGACAGAAGAAAAATTTCTATATAAAACAAATAAAGATAAAGAACTTCTACCTATATACAGTGATGGGACTAACGGCGTTGAAAGTAACGGCGTTACTAACGCCGTTACCTTCTTTTAGTAACGAGTAATCTAACTAATTACTTTGACTGTAGCTATAACGCAGTTACCATTGCAGACACCCCGTTACTGCGCGTTACTCAGGTCGCACAATGAACCTTTTTTCATGATAGGACTCGTGCGCAGCTGCGTGAAGCTGACACCCCACCCACGTCCAAAAACTCTGCAAATAGACTGAATGGTTAGTGCAAAATTAGTGCAGATTTGTGCAGAAAAAATATTGTTTGTGCTACTTTTGTTTAAGAGATATTAAAGATTATTTTTAGGTCATCCAGAGGTGCGCGCCTTGTCATGGGAGAGGTGCGCGCCTTGTCATGGGAGAGGAGAGGATGAGAATGGCTGATGTATAGTGAGATTCCGTCTGTCAGTTGGGTAGGTGGGTGTTTCTGCAGGTGGGTGTTAACGTACAGCACAGAGAGAGATGGAGAGTGAGGAGGATCCAGCAGCAAACAGCGTTTTCCTGATGGAAATACCGGTGTTACGTCGAGCTGCGTTTCCCCACCACATACGGTTTCCTCTGCATCTCCGCACAGCGCAGGCGGCACGATTCACCGCGCAAGCGACAGGAAACGCGCATGCTCGCTAAAGGCGCGCAACAGTCGCCCAGTGCTCGCGCCACAGGAGAACTATGGAGAGCGTGAACGATCAAATGATAGCCTACAGGTGCTGGTCATAAAATTAGAATATCATGAAAAAGTAGATTGATTTCAGTAATTCCATTTAAAAAGTGAAACTTGTATATTATATTCATACATTACATACAAACTCATATATTTCAGATGTTTATTTTGTTTAATTTTGATGATTACAAATGACAGCAAATGAAAATCTCAAATTCATCATATCAGAAAATTAGAATATTACTGAAGACCAATAAAAACAAAGGATTTATAGAAATGTTGGCCAACTGAAAAGTATGAACATGAAAAGTATGAGCATGTACAGCACTCAGTATTTAGTTGGGCCTCCTTTGGCCTGTATTACTGCAGCAATGCGGCGTGGCATGGAGTCGATCAGTCTGTGGCACTGCTCAGGTGTTATGATAGCCCAGGTTGCTCTAATAGTGGCTTTTAGCTCTTCTGAATTGTTGGGTCTGGTGTATTGCATCTTCTTCTTCACAATACCCCAAAGATTTTCTATGGGGTTAAGGTCAGGAGAGTTTGCTGGCCAATTAAGAACAGGGATACCATGGTCCTTCAACCAGGTACTGGTAGCTTTGGCACTGTGTGCAGGTGCCAAGTCCTGTTGGAAAATGAAATCTGCATCTCCAAAAAGTTGGTCAGCTGCAGGAAGCATGAAGTGCTCTAAAACTTCCTGGTATGTGGCTGCGTTGACCCTGGACCTCAGAAAACACAATGGACCAACACCAGCAGATGACATGGCACCCCAAACCATCACTGACTGTGGAAACTTTACACTGGACTTCAAGCAACGTGGATGAAGTGCCTCTCTTCTTTTCCTCCAGACTCTGGGACCTTGATTTCCAAAGGAAATGCAAAATTTACTTTCATCAGAGAACATGACTTTGGACCACTCACCAGCAGTCCAGTCCTGTTTCTCTTTAGCCCAGGCAAGACGCTTCTGACGCTGTCTGTGGTTCAAGAGTGGCTTGACACAAGGAATGCGACAGCAGAAACCCATGTCTTTCATACGTCTGTGTGTGGTGGTTCTTGAAGCACTCACTCCAGCTGCAGTCCACTCTTTGTGAATCTCCCCCACATTTTTGAATGGGTTTTGTTTCACAATCCTCTCCAGGGTGCGGTTATCTCTCTTGCTTGTACACTTTTTTCGACCACATCTTTTCCTTCCCTTCGCCTCTCTATTAATGTGCTTGGACACTGAGCTCTGTGAACAGCCAGCCTCTTTAGCGATGACCTTTTGTGTCTTGCCCTCCTTGTGCAAGGTGTCGATGGTCGTCTTTTGGACAACTGTCAAGTCAGCAGTCTTCCCCATGATTGTGTAGCCTATAGAACTAGACTGAAAGACCATTTAAAGGCTTTTGCAGGTGGTTTGAGTTAATTAGCTGATTAGAGTGTGGCACCAGGGGCCATCAATTTTGAACCTTTTCACAATATTCTAATTTTCTGATATGATGAATTTGAGATTTTCATTTGTTGTCATTTGTAATCATCAAAATTAAACAAAATAAACATCTGAAATATATGAGTTTGTATGTAATGTATGAATATAATATACAAGTTTCACTTTTTAAATGGAATTACTGAAATCAATCTACTTTTTCATGATATTCTAATTTTATGACCAGCACCTGTATATGAAGAAAGGGAGAAATATGGATGGATGGATGGATGGATGGATGGATGGATGGATAAATGGATGGATGGATACTCTGCCTTCTCAACCTACTGTATTTTTTATTTTAAACATTATTTGATGGCCTTTGTGGCAGGGATGGAGATCCATATTTTATGTCACACACAGAGTATACATCTAGATAGATAGATGGATAGATAGATGTTACAGTATCTATAACAACCCAAACACACAGGATTTCATAATTAGACATCCCCAGTTATTAATTTCACCAGATCTGAATGCCCTGTTAAAAAACTTCACATGGCGTTCCCCCCTGATGTCATTTACGTTGAGTTGCCATAAATGCAAAACTCTCTGCAGGTTCTTGTCTTTGTCATCCGCTCTATTCAGCTGGCTTTGGAAACACGCGGCGAGAAGGTGGGGGCTGGGTGGTGAGGGTTACGGGGGCGAGAAACGCAAAAGTAACGCAATAGTTACTTTTACTAGTAACTAGTTACTTTTATTGTGGAGTAACTCAGTTAGTAACTCAGTTACTTTTTGGGAGAAGTAACTAGTAACTATAACTAATTACTTTTTCAAAGTAACGTGCCCAACACTGCCTATATATACATATATTTTTAAATGTACTTAAATATAACGGAGTAAACATAACCATGGGGGGTTTGCCATTAGGCAATACTAGGCAGGTGCCTAGGGCCCCAATTTACTGGGGGCCCCATAAAACTACTTTTACATGTATGGTTAATACAACTATTCCTTATTTGTGCACATTAATTATGTTTTTAATAAAAATCCTTTTGCTAAAATGCCATCAGAATGCTAATAATATTAAGACCTTCAGTGTCCACCATATTGGATCAGTCCATTTGCTGCACATGTTCAGAAAGGTCCAAACAGACAGCAGCAAACCATTTGAAAACAAACGATGCAAAGAGCAGTGTTGCCAACTTAGCGCTTTAGTCGCTATATTTAGCCACTTTTCAGACCCCTCTAGCACTTTGATTTCTAAAAAGCTCCTAGCGCCAAATCTAGAGACTTTTTTCTGCTACTGGAGACTTTGGAGACAACATCTAAAAGCAGCGAACTCTGCTATCCAGAGCAAGTAGATTGGTAACCCCGCCTCCTGATCTCCTCTATCTTGTCTGCTGTCATGATTCATGCAGCTATTATTTCATCCAAATGAAAAATGGAGAACAGATAAGCAGATCATGGCTTGTCTACAGTGAAAAGAAGGACTGGGTTATTTACTTTGGCCTTTTTGGAAACACAGGAAGGAGCAATCAGCTAAGTGAGCTTAGTGCTTGGAAAAAATCTTTCATTCCTTTAGAGACAGCATGAAAAGTCAGCTGAGTACAAAACATAGAGAGGAAACTGGGGTTTCCTGCTTAGCGCTGCAGCACCGACTGCAGAGAAAAGCTTTAAAATAAAGGAAATTCCTTCATCGGATCCTTCTGGTTCTTACCTCCTTCTCCATGCAGACCACACATTCCGAGCTTCCTGGTCCCTCTACGGGTGCGGGAGCCGACGGGGTGACAGGAGTCCCAGGGGTCCGAGGTGATCGGGGTGGGCTGGGGGTCAGCATGGTGGAGGTGCTGGGGAGAAGTGGAGAGGGGGGTGGAGTCGGAGCTGTGGGGGTCACCTCCTCGTCCTTTTGAACAGCTTTACTAGCTCCTATAGAAGGAGCAGAAGGTTAGGAGTGGAAAACAGGTTCTGGTTCTAATATCTACTGGTAGCAGGATGGGGGGGGGGTCTCTTACCTGTTGCAGGTTGGCGTTCCCGAGCCCAGTTCAGCAGAGCTTTCTGGATCCCAGCTTCACTGATTCCCAACTGGAAACCAGGAAGGACAAATTCTGAACCATTAGAAGTTTCTGTCTGTTTCCTCCTTACTCAGTGAAACTAACAACAACCTGAATCATTTCTGTCACTTGAGCCTTAAAGACGTAGGGAAATCACATTTAAATATCAAATCATTCTGGCTTTAAAATGTATAAAAATGTACTCTTTATCGGACCATATTGTGGCAAAATTTTTATAAAAAAAAAAAAAATCCAGTCTAAAAATCGGTGGGTTTTTTTTCGTTATCTTCTGCAGGCCAGTTAGTTCTACGTCAGCCTGAACACCTAAATTCGGCCAATCATATATCAACGGCCATCTGTCAATCAAATTTTTTCAGTCATAGCATCTTGATTCATCTGTCGCAGCTAATATACCCAACGGTTGAAATAAGAAATAAGAATCCTTTCCTTTCCCATTGAGTTGCGTCCCAGTGTCCACGGGGATGGACGTCTGTGTCTTCGGCAGGCGTAGAGCTAACAGAACTGGCAGCGTTGCGAGGCAAGGGCTCAAACATGTACGGCTGGAAGCCTTCTACACCAAACCAAGCTTCTGGCGCCCTGGCGTCCTCTTCCACAACATCTTCGTCCCGCTTTCCTCCTCTAAATAAAAAATGGATGACGGAGGAGACTCATCCATGACCTCCGACCCTAAACTCCTCTTGCATGTTTCCGCTGTCCATAGCGTTCCTTGACAGCGTCGTTTCTAAGTCACCAATTTAGTGCTACTTGGTCCCAATGGAATTTCCTAAGCACTAAGTTGCTAACTGGTTAGCTAGATGCTTCAAACAAACTGGCCACAATCTAACTTGCTTGCGAACCTTCCGCCACAACAACCCAGCCCGAGTTTTATTCACTCGTGTAAAGTCGTGCACCACTCGGGAGAATTCAGAAATGAAACGGTTGGAACAGCCGTTTCCCTACGACTTTAAAAACATTCTAACTCTCCGTTTCCAGACTGACCTTCTTGAGGTCCGAGGTCGTCATGTGGCACAGCGTCTCGGTGGTGATGTGATGGTGAGCCAGGGTGGGCAGGTACTGCTGTGCCGACAGTTTGCACAGCAGGTTCACCAGCTCCTTCTCCAAACCCGCCTCCTGCGATCAAAAACCTGCTTTAGAACGTTTGCTGATCTGCTCTGACAGATCGTCCTGCTTTAAACTGACCTGCATCCGCAGCGACAGAGGCTTAGCGTCCAGCAGGCGCTGGTACTGAATCATCCAATAGTTCTGCTCGTTGGAGTCGGATTTCTTCTCCATCTCCACCTGAAAACAAAACCCCAAATCAGACTGTGACTGAAGCCTTTAGCTCCGCCTCTCATCCCAACGCCTCCTCACCAGAACCGCCCGCAGCTCCTGCTCCCTCTGATCTCGCTGCTTCAGCAGGTTCTGCAGTAAATCACCAAGGGCCGTGCGCTGGTCCACCAGAACATCCTGCAAAAACACAATGAGGTCAAATTTTTGCTGGAAAGCTGCTGAGGGTGAAAATAATGTGATCTGGAGAAATCTGAGAAGTACTTTGGAAAACGTGCTGAGAAAAGACAGACTCAGACAGAACATGTCCAGCTGCAGCCTACAGACTACTGATGAGTGGAAAACGATTTAGTCTAATCTGAGTGTTAGGTTTATTCAATGATGATTATAAAGTTAATGTGTGCATATAAAACATTGAAGAAATAAGATGCTACATTCTGTCCTGTGATTCAGTCAGGAGGGACAATTTTGTTTATTTCAGGGTCATTTTATTTTATGACCCGCCTCCAGCCAGTTGGTCATAAAACAGGGTCATGCTGTTTTATGACCTGCATCCAGCCAGATAATCATTACAGGGTCTTCTGTCTCAAGACCCACCCCATTTGGTTGTGATCTGTTAATAAAAGACTCTGCTGTTCTGGTGGGGGGCAGAAAGGTGCTGAAGTGTGAGCAGGCAGCCTTTCTCCTCCTGCAGGAAGCTGTTTGAAAATCCCTTGGTGTGTCAGATTCATTTTTTGTCCTATATGAACTCACAATTTTTTTAAGCTAACACTGAGTTTAAAGATCTTAGTTTTGGTTTCTGATCTTCTTTTCATTCAGATTGAGTCAGATTTTAAACTGCAGGAATTTTGCTTGGACTTAAAAAATGATTAAATATTACAATCTAAGAAATTATGTACTAAAGCCCCTGTCCCACATTGATGATGTATACCAGCATATGCCTAACGTATGGAAAATCTGGCAAAAACGCTGGCATACGATGGATAAGTTATTGGTACCTTTTGTATAATTTATGAGCACCCTGAGGTACGGTATGCTAAAACACGCTGGCACAGGTCGACATATGGCGAGTACGTCGGGAAATTTTGAACATGCTCAAAATTTCTCAGGGTATGCCATACGTGGGCCATGAGTTACAGGTCAGTTATCTGATCGTTGACATATGTTAAGTGTCAGTTTCTCATAAGTTGGGGCGTCTACCTTATCCAAAACATATGAGTAACTTGTGCATAACTGATGCGTAACTTATCAAGAACTTCTCTCCAATTGGCATACCAACGTATCTGTGTTCCAGACGAGCGCTGAACTAATTTTCAGCTACTGTATAATGGCATATTGGAACCATCAGTTCTCCTCCAGACGCAATCAAAGAAATCTTTTTATGCAGGCCGGGCGCCTCTGGGCAGATTGCTGCCCCCCTCAGGACACTGACTTGTGACTTTTCATGGGTATTACATGCACAAGTTAGGCTGTCAGACATAATTTCTGAATTATGTTATGAATACTCTGTTCGTTTTCCTATATTTTAATCATGTAAAGCTAGGGTTGTCACGATACTAAATTTTTCGACTCGATACCGATATTAAGGAAAATATTCGATACTCGATACAATTTTCGATACCACAAGGATAAAAACTCCAAATTTCAACAGAAATATATTGATTAATAATTAAAATACAATAAATAAATACAATAAACAATAAGAACAATATGTTGAGGTTGTTTGCTGTGCACAGTATTAAGCAAGCTTGATAAAAAACTTACAAAGTTAAAATTAAGTTTTCCTTACTTGGCTATGCTTTGCACCCATAACAATGAAAAGTGCACAGAATTATTCAATCACACAGTGTTCAGAAAGTGCATTTTCCTCTATTATGCACTTTAGATGAATGACTGTTTAGGTGCTACTGGTGGTAGCACTGTATCGATACTTTTTGAAAATGAGTATCAATACTTTTGACAACCCTATGTAAAGCACTTTGCATTGTCTTTGTACTGAATTGTGTATACAAATAAATTTGCCTTGCCTTGCCTATGTACACGCCAAAAAATGAACTAAATCAGCAAGGTGTGACAGGGGCCTAAGCTAGTTTTATGAATCAGAAAAGAAATGAAACTTTGTCATAATTCCTAATTCCTCCAAACAGAAGGAATCCACCCAGAACCAGAACTTAGAGCCACACAGAACCTAGTAAAGGTAATTATCCAAAACTTTTACCATTTCGTTAAACTAACAGTCTGTTCGTGAAGGCGTCGATCTCTGGCTCTTTTGGATTATTTCCACATTCATTCAGTAAAACTATAAAACCTTTTTTCATCCTATTGATATTCTGTTCTACTTGGTGTTTATCTGTGATGTTAAAAGAACCAAAAAAGATTCAGAGGGAGGGAATGTTTGTGAGTGAATGATGCTGTGGATCCATGACATGGAGGAACAGGAGCCAAACAACACATGAAGGCAAATAAAGGAAGCGGGGAGACCCACCTGCAGGTTGTCAGCATCCAGGTTGCGTTTCTTAATCTCCAGTTTAGTCAGCTGCATGAGTTCGGCCTCAATGAGCTTGATCTGAGGACAGTGGAGAGGCCACATGCTGCTTTAAATCAGGCTGAATGAGCTGATGAAATGAGCGTCTACAAAGCAGCGCCGGGTTCTGATGGCACCAGAGCTAGACCCAGAAGAACCATGTGGGACAGATCTATGAACAGGAGAACTGTCAGAACTTGATCTTAGCGTTCTGGGCCAGCTCTGGTTTACCTCCCCGGGCTACATGGAAGCAGCAAAGATCTGAGCTGTGAGTTAAAGATGAATTCAGTGATGAGGAAGAAATAACCCAAGTAAAGGCTTAAAATAATCTGGATCAACCGAGCGGCTGAGGTGTCCGTCGGCGCCTCAAACACACCTGGTTGCGGATGTAACCGTGTACCGCGTCTTTCTGCAGCTGCAGAGCCTGAAACGCAGCTTTCTGCATCTCCTCCTGTAGAGAACAGAGGTCGCCGTTATCCGCTGCCTTATCACCGAGACCATTTTATTTTGACCGTTTGAAAGGAACATGTACCTCCTGTAAGATCTGAGCAATGGCTTTAGACTTGTCCAGAACCTGGAGCGACAGCATCTGGTCAAACTTCTTGTCCATAACCTCCATGCTGCTCAAAAGAAAACAGATTTGGTTCTGAAAAGCTTCCACTAAATCAGTGCGGAGACGTAAAGTGCGTCAGTGATTGAGACGTCAGACCTCCTGCAGGCCTCGGAGACCAGGCTTTGTCTGCGACTGTCGCTAGCCTCCTGGAGGAGGCTCATGGCGCAGCCGTCTGACAGCATCTTCTGCATGGCGGCTGGAAACGAGAAGGAAAACTGGTCAGCAAGAAACAGAAGATGCAGTGATGAAAACATCATTAAACCGGGCTGTGATGTTTTTAAGTGAACTATTTATGAAGGGTTCTACCAGAAAACAGGAAGTCCCAACATAAGAACAATCATCCAAAGGTCCAGTTTAACAGGGGGTTAGTTTACCCAACCAAGACATCATTATTATCCCATTTCTATTTTTTTCCGTGATCACAGCTACAGTTTAAAGATTCTTAGCCAAATTTTTCCCACTGAATGTCCAGCTCAGGATGGTTCCGACACTGTGAAAATATTCAGAACCTTGTAAATCTAACGTAGGTGTTTTCTGTCTCCTTCCCACCAATAAAAGAAGTACGTTTTTCTGTCCAATCAGAGCCCAGAGTGCAGAGAGACACGCCCACTCTGTCATTACTCCCGGTCCACGGTTCTAAAGAAACTGGATCGGAAAGTTCTGCTGTTTTCAACCAGTTTCTTGGGCCTGTTTTGTTTCTTCCTCCTTCTGCTCTCAGGAAATGATGGGAGTTGTTTCAGGATCAAAACTTCAATAGGAATAGGAAGAGGTTCAATAAATAAAATAAAATAACAGACTTCAAAATAAGAGCATGCCTCTGCTGTGGTTTCAATCAGGAGTTACTAGTGTTACAAAAAAAGGATTGTAATACAAATCAAATTAAATACAATTCTGAGTGGAATAGAGGTTGGATTGAACATAGAGCCTCCATCCAAACAAATAATATATTTACAGCCTACATTCATATTCATATGGTGCCATAAACCATGATATTAATTTTGGACATTTAGAACCAATGTCTAAACTGATATTAAACATGACCATCGGGTTAGGATGATTAAGGCTGTTCGTGGAACTCAACATTTTAAAACCTTCCCCAGCACAAGACCGTATCAGATCGAAATCCCTCATCCTCCGTCACTGCCCCGCCCCTTTCCGCTCCACCCCACTGTGCTCCAGACCGCCAGCCAAAGCCTACAGCCTCCACCGTTCGTCCCGTCTTGCTCCTCTCCGACTTCCCTTGAGCTGGAGGAGAGCATGCGCGACTTTATCATTATTAAATTCATAAGAGAAAAACATGCGGAAATGAAAGCTCAATTTAATATGACATATTAAAACAAATCCAGCATATGTTCAATTTCTGTCCAACTATTTTCTTTTTATAGTGGATTTTTGTAACGGGGATAACTAGGATCATACATGGTTTATATCAGGGGTCTTAAACCAGTTCCAGAAAGGGCCGATGGCTGCAGGTTTTCTTTCCAACCAAGCAACCGCACACCAGACTCTATTCATCTCATCAAGTCATCGTGTTCAGATTGGACTCAGTTGATGAGATGACTGGAGTCTGGTGTGCGATTGCTTGGTTGGAAAGAAAACCTGCCGCCATCGGCCCTTTCTGGAACCATTTTGAGAATAGGGGTGTAAATAATAATCGTTTTGTATCGATGCATCGATCCAACAGCCGATGATCCGATGCATCGCTACGTCCGCAAGAAAATCGATTCATGTTTTGTTTTTTTCTCCGGTCTATTTTTTATTCATTTGCTCCTGGACGTAATTCTCCCTCCCGTGCTGCGGTGGCGCTAAACCTGTTTTGCCCTCCTACCTCGCTTCCTGGTTATACGCTTACAGCAGTGTGTTGCAGTGAGCTTGATGCAGACATTTTTAATTTATGCTCAATATTGAAGCGTGGTCTGTGCTACACGCTGTGGGTCTAGATACGGCCAGAGGCGGCGAGGAAGTGGGGGCGAGTTTAGTCCGACGACGGAGGGACAAGAGGGCCAAAAAGAGAGGAGATCCAGGTGGAAAAAGGGTCCCAGCGTTCTCAAGCACCTCGCTCTTCTAGCGGGTCAAACTTCACGAGTTGTTTTCTGCAATTTGGGCCATAAAAACAAAACAAGCCGGCCTCCTGTCTGCGGCACTGTCTGCGGTCAGCTACAATTTGGGAGAGGAGCAGCAGAGCGTCTGCGGAGGGGGCGGGACGTCTGGAGCCGAGGTATTGCATTGCACTCATTGCACTGATTCTGTGCAGTATTTTTTGATGCAAGGCCTTTCAGAATCTATAACGCAGGGGAATTATTATTTTTCAGTGAATGAGGTGTTAATAGGAATAGGTGGAGTGCAACTTTTCTACTTCTGTTATTTGCTGTTGTTTCTAAAAAAGATGCATAACGATATTACAGCTTTCATTGATTTATTCCAAATTTGAAACATCGTCTTTCCTGTAAGGTGTAAGAAAAAAAAAAAAAAAACTAACCAATTAATCGAATCGTATCGTGGTGTATTAATCGAATCGTTGGGTCAGGAAATCGATACTGAATCAAATCACCATGATGAATGTGAACTATGAACTATGTTTGTTCTGTACTTACAAACTCAGCCTCTCTTCATCCAGGCCTGCAATAAGAAGCCTGTTTTGAAGTTGTGGGATTCGCTCTTGGAAGTTGTTGTGACTGGATTTGATTAAACTTTTAAGCCTCTCGCTATAAAATAAAAATTTTCATCATAATGAGAAATCTGCTTCCTGGTCTGTTGAAGTACCAATAGTTTGCATCCAATCATTGAATTAACGGCCTTAGTTTTTGGGAATATATAAGAATTATGCTCAAATTTGTAGTTACCAATCTGTTGATACTATATTTTAATTTGACAAACTGGATCTTCTTGACATTCTTTTTTCTGTTTGGAGTGATTGCAATAGCGGATCTTGATCTGGCCGTGCCGGAGCAGAGCAAAAAATAGCTCGGCTCCGTATTTTGACTTTGACAGATGGAGAAGACGCGGATGGTTAAGTGCGGAACTGGAAAAAATCCAAATCTAGATAAGTAATTTTTTCTTAAAATAAGTGCATTTGTTCTTGGATTGAGGAGGTAAAGGAGACATTTTTGTCAATGGAACAAGAAAATTTACACTTAAAATAAGAAAACAGAGTTGCATTGTCTTATTTCAAGTGCATATTATCTAAATGTCTTCTTTTAAGAGTAAAATTGCTCATTCCGTTGGCAAACCATCTCATTTACCTGCTCAAATTAAGGGTAAATACACTTAATTTAAAACATTTTTTACTCATTTTTAGATCATTATTGCAGTGGAGGATTGCGGTGGATGTAGAGAACAGCTCTCATTGATTAACATGATAGACAAGTACTCTGCACGACGTACGTGAGCGGAGCGCTGACAGAGTATGTGGAATTCCACATATTCTTGGCAGATATTAGTGTTTTATTCTTGTATTTGCTGATTCATCAGTGCATCCAGCAGCCTTGCTTTAAGATGCAAGTCACGTGAAATACCTCTCCCTTCATTTGGGATCCATTGTTTAAGTTTGATATTTTAGTAATTTTTTTTTTTATTTGTTAAAATTTTCACTTGTAAACATTTGTTATTATGTTGTTTTAACGTGAAAATGGCGGAAGAAAAATCAACATTATCCTAATGAATTGAAAAATTAGAAAAACCGATTAAATCAGCATGACATATCGGAAAGTAATCCTTATCGGCCTTTAAAACTTTCCAGGTGTCTATGTCCTCAGTTAAGCAACTACTGGAAGGCAGTCTTTAATACATTATCTTGCACATTTAACATCAAATTGGAACCAAACCCAGTTGCAGCCCTATTTGGGGTCCTTGAGAGCGGAGCTGTTTCAAGTGCTACTAGAAAATATTCTATAGCCTTTGCTTTACTTTTGGCACGTCGTGCAATCTTACTCGGATGGAAAGATGCCTCCCCACCATCTCATTCACAGTGGCTGCAAGATACTATGTCTTGTCTAAAACTCGAAAAGATCAGGTACTCACTTAAACAGTCTCTTGATACATTTGAAAATTTGTGGGGCCATTTCTTGAAAGCATTTCCAGCTCTTTAATTGCTCAGACAAGCTAACCTGCACTGATTCTATCTTAGGCGGGTCCTGAATGTTGTGGAGTGATGATATAGTTTAGGCAGTGACAGGTTGGCTGATGGGGAAGGGGTTATTTTGTTCGTTTTATTGTATTATATCTTTGTGCTTCACTACTTGACTTGTTTTATTGTAGTTGTCATGCTACTTTCTCTATTTGTGAAGTCTATATTTCTTTTACTTTAACAAACTTTTGTATGAGCAACTTGTTCAACTGGCTTCTATAAGCCTACCTTGCAACACCTCATAACTGTGCTCTGTTTTTTGAGTAAAAAAAAAACAAACTTGAAATGATTTTTTTTTTCAATTTACAAATTTTTAAGGCTTTTAATGACCCATAGAAACCTTGTTTTAATGTTGTTGTTTGGGGAAAAACAACCTGGAAAACTGCTGAAAGCGTTTTTTTTTTGGCTCTTTATTATTTTTAACCAAAAGTATTCATAGATCTTGTGGCTCCAGAACCCTGGTTCAGATTCTAACAACAAGCAGAATCCTGCATGTTCTTTTCTGAGATGTTTTGTTTCAGATCTTTCATTGAGTATTTTTATAACCTAATTATATTAATTTTTTTTGTTTTGTTTCAATACTTTGGGTGAAGAACCAGAAAAGGACAGATGTCCAAACGGACTCTCTACCTGCTACATCCCTCTTCCGCAGTGAGTCAGCCTCCTCCTGAGTGATGGAGGTCAGCTGCTCCATCCGGATCCTGTAAACCAATGAAAACAGATGAAGCCAGATTTAATCCTAAAGCCGAAAACCAACATGAATTTGATCCAAATGTTAGGATGTTTAGTGTTTCTTATCTGTGATGAGTCATAAAATGAGGCAGGCACAGAAAATAAACCTTTAACAGAATAATCTTATTGTTCTTTTGTCTTTCTGAGCCCTTTCTCAATAGCACCCGAATCAAACAATGGATCTGGTCAGCTGGTCTCTGCAATTAATAAATAGTTTTCAACTGGAAGACAACGTAAAGGGGACCTGTCCTGTTCTGCCAGGACATACTTTGTGGGATACACCATGGACTGAAGGCTTGGAGAATGGTGTGTTTTATGATGCTGTCAATGGAGGACCTGGAAGACGTATGGGGTTCTTCATGTGGGCTGATTAAAAATGCTGTGCAGCATGCTCTCAAAATAAAAGTATATTATCAAAACTCCACTGGATGTTATGGGCTCAGAACTGCCAGCTCCCCCCCCCCCGTGAGAAAACAACTGGAAACTGCCCGCTCCACTGAGCAGAAACAGCTGGATCAGTTTCTCTGTGCTGCAGAGCTGGATGTGGACAAGATTCAAAGACTCACCGATCCTCCTCCAAAGCTTGAAGGAACTCTGCGCTCTTCTTCTGCCTGCAGAGAAGACTCTGATGTTAAACCACAGGAGAGGCGGCGGCGGCGGTGATCTCACAGCTCCCAACCTCAGTGCTTCCTACCTGGTGTTGTCGAGCAACAAACTGCTGATGCGGCAGCTGATGTTGTCCTCAGCCTGCCGGACCTTCTCCAACAGCAGCTGCCTCTCGGCCTCCTGAGCCCTCTGCTGCTGGCTGAAGCCCAGCTGCGCACGCTCCTGATCCTGAACAGCAGAAACAACCTGTCAGATGGAGATCGGGTTCCTTCCCTGGGTTCGGTCAGGACAATGAAGCTGTTGGAAAACTGAACGGCTCTCGGAAGGTTTTGACTGTGTTAAGCCGGGCCTACACTTTACGATTTTATGCCCTTTTCGGCCGACTGTCCAGTTGTGCGAGAATTATTTCAATCGGGCTGGCTTTCAGCCTGATCATGTGCCCTGTGTCGTGTACGAGGGGTGATTAGCCTCTCACGACCACCTCCATATCAGGAATTGTAAGGTCAGGAGAAAATCAAACATGTTTAAATTCAGTCGGCTGTTATGAGGTGTTTGTGGATAAATCCTGCTGTTGAGGCAGAGCTAGGATAACATGACTCCGCCAGCTGGATTTGCTCCGCATATCCATCTGGAAACCTTCCTTTGAAGTAATTTTGGGAAGGGGAGAAAATACTGGTTAGCTGATTGGCCTATGTTGGTGATAGACGGGCCAAATAAACCAATCAGATCAACGAAGCATATGACGTACTAACAGAGCGACGACGAAAACACAACCACAAGCCAGGCTACTCTTGCCGAAACCAGTCGGGAGAAGAGCAAAAACATCTTTTCCTCTGAGAAAAGCCTCCAGAGCAGTGTTTTGCTCTTCTTTCAGTGAAGAAATACTCTGTAATTCCGATAAAACTTGCTCGATAGCCACGCTAACGCTAGTTTCATCGGCTGAAGCCGCCATGTTCTTTAGACTGAACTGTCGCGCTTCTCGTTGCGTCACACCTCAACCCGCCTCAAAGCCAACGCTGATTGGACGTTCGTTTGGCTAACGGCTCCATATTTCCTTCAACGGAGATTCTCCAGACTGATCTGCGAGTGAAACCTTAAAAGTTCAATTTCACTTGCCCAGTATAATGTTTGATAAATATAGTTCCTAATATTAGTTTCTGTATATATATCAATGATACATGTTTTTTTTTTTTATGTTTTTTGCAATTCATCCTCTTTGGCCTGTCTATCACCAACATAGGCCAATCAGCTAACCAGTATTTTTGCCCCTTCCCAAAATTACTTCAACGGACGGTTTCCACATGGATATGTGGAGCAAATCCATCAGGTTAGGGAGATCGGGCAAAGCCCTGCCTAACCCCACACTGCTCCCCGGGCGCCGTACAATGGCAACCCACTGCTCCCCAAGGGGATGGATTAAATGCATAGAGTTAATTTCGTTGCTCTGTACTTGTGACAGTGTGATGACAATAAAAAAAGCTTTACAAAGTTTCCAGTTGATGATAGAGATGAACAAGAGTGGAGAAACGGATCCATAAGGAGAGAGGCTACAGGTGTATTAAAAGCTAGCTAAAAATGCAGAGAAGAAGCAACATCTCATGCTGCTGATACATGTAGGAGGCCTGATGGTTTTGATTTTGCACCTATAAAAACGTTCAAAATGTGCATGTTTTAAGTGCTGGTAAGCAATGTGTACTTTTGACTTAATACTTTCTCCTTTTTCTGCTTTTTTCTTTCCACTAATCTATAAAGTAATGTATACAACACTTTGTTGACAACTTTTTTTTTACCTGATAAACTGCACTTTTTCTGAGAAGTTCTGAATATAATATACTGAATATTTTCTGAATAGTTCTTTTGGTCACTTTCGGGATTGTTATACTAAAATAAATGATCTACTGATAATAATAATAGTAAATTAATGTGAAATTAAGCAATCAGAAACATTAGTTTACACTGATGTGTTGCAGAGATTCTCATTGATCCAACATGATTCCCTTTGCTGCTCATAAATAATTCCCTCTAAAACCCATTCCTCCCTTCACATTTCAGAGCTGAACAGATTAAGAAGAGGTGCTGACGTACCTGTCGGACCAAATTCAGCAGGTTTTCCTTCTGGGAGTTGTTCATGAGGAACATCTGAGTGTGCTCCCTTTGTTGCTCCTCTAGGTGGCGCTCAAACTTCAGCTTCTCTTGAAGCTTTTGCTCCTGAAGGACAAAGCAAGTGAATTTTTAAACTTCAATCATATTATCAGCAACACGCTTTAAATAAAATGTCTGATGTCCAAGTTTAAGGCTGTAAACTTTAATAAACATAAAGGTTTCTTCTTATGATCATAAATCTACTGGTTTGTGTTACTTGTTTGGAGTTGAATGAAGGCAACAACAATGAGATTTGTCACCAACCTTTTTCCTCTCATAGTCGTTGAATTTGCTCTGCAACAGAAACAAAACAGCTGAATGAGACCTCCGTCAATACATGAACCATCTCCAGCAGCTGTCCTCCTAGTTCAGGGGTCAGCAACCCAAACTGCTCAAAGAGCCATAATGGACCAAAAAAACCAAAAAATAAATCTGTCTGGAGCTGCAAAAATGTAAAAGTCTCATACGTGCCTCGTATGTAAACAAGGGCTCTAAGTGTATTATCCCACTATAGAAAAGGACTTTGTGGGCTTAAATATATAATAAACATTCATGATTAAATGTCTATCCTTGAGCAAATGTCACATAGCAGCATGAGGTGATGGAGGAGCAGTGAACGCTCCCATCGCGCGCTGCGTCACAACGCGCCGCTTCACAGCCCTTCACAGCGCAGTTTAAGTTTTGTTGCATTGATGAAATGATAGAAACAGGATAAAGGAATCTTTCTATGGTGGACGTGTTTCTGTAGGGAGGAGCTGATTGAGTCATGAGGAACCAGCAGGAAGTGACATCCATCAGAGCAGAGCTCTCTAACCCTGAAATCCCACATCCTCTGTCACCGTCGTTCCTTGGTGGGATTTAGATTTTTAGGATTTGGGGGAAAAAATGGAAGAAAGTTCCCATCCCTGCATCAGAGCGCTACTTGTTCGATCTGTGGACAGTTTTGCATCCTTGCAACAAAACTAGCAGCAGTAGTGGAGTTTGGAGATGTAATCCACTTCTTAAATCTACATTTGCTCTCCTCTAATTTATCCAGAAGTTCTGCAAACACACTTTTTCTCTCCCTCCCAGCTTTGTGATCGGCTGCATATTTAGCTTGCCTTCCCTGGAAATGCCTTTCCAAATTTTTATTTTTATTTTTTGCCAACCTCTCATTACCAAGCAAAAATGCAGGCAATCGTTCCACATTGATAATGAAAGAAAATGATTTGGCCCATCCTTTGAATCCTTTCTCATCAGCTATCTTCCTTTTTTCCCTTTGGGATCCATGGTTCGAGACACTCCAGCAGCCTGGCACTGCGCAGCACTGGTTGCAAGTTATGACACCTGATCTCTATGGCTTTGACGCAAATTATTGTTTAAATTTATTTATTATACAAATGTTTACAGCATTGGAAAACATAACTATTTTTTGTTTGACCTCCTGCACACCATATTAAAAAAAAAAAAAAAAAAAAAAAAAAAGATTTTCATAAATTTTTGAAAAAAGTTCCAGGGAGCCGCAAGAGGAACGCTAAAGAGCCACATGCGGCTGCGGAGCCGCGGGATGCCGACCCCCGGCCTAGTTCATTGCACATATGCGCACTCAGACAGGAACAGCATTCACAGTGTAAAAAGCCTCAGGCTGCTGGTTGTGGAAGACGGAGTCACTGTGCGCAAAAGCGTTGCATAAAGTGTCAAAATTTCTCTCACATATTATTAGTTCTTATCTCCAGAATGTCACTATATGCAGATGATACTCAGCTATACTTCTATATGAATCCCGATTATTAAGGGTATAATACCTTTAAAATGTCTGCTGTTGTATTTTTCTGCTATTTACCAGCGGTCCCCAACCACCGGGCCGCGGACCGGTAGCGGTCCGTGGGTCATTTGGTACCGGGCCGCACAGAAAAAAGTATATATTATATATATATATATATATATATATATATATATATATAAAATTTGTCGACGATCAGAGTCTGAGTGATGTTTTATTTTGAAAAATATAAAAAACATTGCGGTATTCTCTCCCAGTTACATCAGTCGGTGCATCTGTGCCTCTTGACACAGGTTAATTCAGTTCAAGACTCTTCCTATCTTTGTGAAGCGGGATTTTCTGTGGTTACAGCGACCAAAACAAAACTACGGAGCAGACTGGACATCAGGAGCACACTTTGTCATTTTCTCCGATTACGCCTAGATGGGACCGGCTTGTTGTTTTATTTTTATGCTGTTTGTATTTGATTTTATGCCAGAAAGCTGATCAGATGAATGATTGATCAGATGTTCAAAGATTGGAATATTGTTCTAGAGCTTAACTGTGCTTTATGCTAAACCTGAAACAGAGGAGCTGCAGTTTATTTCAGTACATCTGAGTATAGAAGCTTAACAGCAGGCTTTATTAGTAGAAAATGCACCACGGTGTTGGTGAATACTTCACGCTGTGTTTGGTGTTTGTGAGACGTACCTGCCAGGCCTCCTCCAGTCCATCCAAACAGTCCGAGTTCTGTTTGCCACAATCGCTCTCCAGAACCGGCAGGAGATACTGAGATGGAGGGCAGTACTCCTCTCCTAGCTCTGTGAACCACATCAAGCATCGAGTCAGAACATACAACTCAGTTATTTGTCAGGCGGTGTTGTGATCGTTGTCTGCTTTCATATTTTTCACATCTCAGAGTCTAATCTGTCACATTTATTTCAAAAAGCCTGCGAGCAACATAAACATTAAACTATTTCTGCATATGGTTTATCTACGAACGCACAACAATCTCTTTAAAGAGACTCTTTAGTGTGTTACATATATAGGGCCCAAAAACCTCAATGCATGAAAAAAAATTATGAATAACAGTCAATCCTGATGCCAAAATCAATATATCATGCATCCCTAGAATATACAATTTCAATTCCATCCATCCAGAAAAATATGGTTATGCTTCATTTTAATTATAGCATAGCATATTTTGTTCATGTAAACTTTCTTGTGAACTTGGAGATATATTTTATTGCGTGTTGCATATCCCAGTATATCTGTTTCGCCTTTAAATCTGCAGCTCTCCCTATTTCCATCTGTTTAAAAAGATTTATGAACCTCTTTACTAATATAATGATGCCAGAAACTAAATTTCAAGATATATAGATGCAGTCTACGGAAGAGGATTAGGGCAACTGAAAAAAAAAAGTTAACTGATTTTTATATTTTATTTCAGTTTAACATGGGAAAAAAGTCAGAATTCTGACTTTAATCTCAGAATTCTGACAGCTAACAAACATGTTAGCATCAAGCCATAGCCATGTCTGTTTTAGAGACTAGCTCTCTTGTTTTGATGACCTTCTGCTCCTCCATTAATGAGGGGACCCCTCAGGCACGTAAAAAGTTGCCTTATTCCGTCATTTTCCACCAATGTGTCACTGGCCACCTCAAACAACTCACATCTTTGTGAGTGAAGCTGAGAGCTCCACATCTCTTCCTTCATGGTGCCCATCTACATTAAGATCCAAAATTCTGAGATTAAAGTCAGAATTCTGAAAAAGAAGTCAGAATTCTGAGATTAAAGTCAGAATTCTGAGATTAGAGTCAGAATTCTGAGAAAAAAGTCAGAATTATGAGAAAAAAGTCAGAATTATGAGATTAAAGTCAGAATTCTGAGATTAAAGTCAGAATTCTGACTTTCTTCCCATATTAAACTGAAATAAAATTAAAAAAATCAGTTAACTTTTTTTTTTTTTTTTTTCAGTGGCCCTAATCATCTTCCGTAGCAGTGTGATTCTGTCTGCAGAACAAGAAAACATGTTAATTTTAACCTGTAACTGGGAGTCATGGTCCTCTGAGAAGCAAAGATTTTTTTAACTAGTAAAGAAGAGCAAACTATGTTTTCTCAGGCTTCTTGCATTATAATACTAACTTGTATAAACTTACAACCTTTTGTCATTTTTTAACAGAAAAAGCTCCATATGTCAAACAAATTAATTTTTTAACCAACCAAAACATCGAAGTAGCTGCTGGTAAATATTTACAGAATGCTGCTGTGTGTCTCTTCTCCAACCACATAGCTACTCTCTACGGAGTAAAATGCGCCCGCAAATCAGATGTCTCAAAGCGACACATCCGATGATGTTACACCGAGAGGCGGGACACGGGAGCAGCGGTTCCAAAATGCTCTGAACAAGGTTAGCTGCATCCAACTCTGTTGCTTTTGGCTAAAGTAAACGAGCGGAAAGGGGAAAAAAGCGGAGATTATTGATGGCGCCTGTCTCCACACGTCCTTCCGAATGTTACGCCTGTGGTGGTGGTAGATCAGGGTTCCTACAGCTTAAAGGAATAGTACACCCAAAACATGATTAGCCTTCATTTTCTACTCACCCCCATGCTGAACAACACTCTGGAGTACTTTTTTAATATCTCAAATGCATCTGGAGATCTGGGAGGCTTCTTGCTGTCTGCTGACATTCAAATAATGGAGGTCTATGGCGCCCGAGGCAGAAAGGTCCATAAAAGTCCACAAAAAACGTGTCAATATTCCTCCATACTGCTCGTCCAATGTATTCCAAGTGTCCTGAGTGGGTAGCGTCCATAATTTACTCGAAACAAAGTCATTTAGAATGTTTTTAGAGCATAAACAGTAGTGTATAGGATTTCCTAAAAGCGCGTTCACGAGTCTACGGAAACCGCGGCAGACCAAACCAGATGAAAGTGCGCATTCAGCTCGGCAAAGAACTCATGCTCTTCCTCAACACTGAAGTCCTCAGACATTTTTCATTCGTTGTTTCTTTCTTTGCACAGGTAAACAGCACATTTCTTCTTCTACGCTTGCTTTATCAAGAGCAGACGCTGAATGCGCACTTTCATCTGGTTTGGTCTGCCGCAGTTTCCGTAGACCCGTGAACGCGCTTTTAGGAAATCCTATCCACTACTGTTTATGCTCTAAAAACATTATAAATGACTTTGTTTCGAGTAAATTATGGACGCTACCCACTCAGGACACTTGGAATACATTGGACGAGCAGTATGGAGGAATATTGACACGTTTTTTGTGGACTTTTATGGACCTTTCTGCCTCGGGCGCCATAGACCTCCATTATTTGAACGTCAGCAGACAGCAAGAAGCCTCCCAGATCTCCAGATGCATTTGAGATATCAAAAAAGTACTCCAGAGTGTTGTTCAGCATGGGGGTGAGTAGAAAATGAAGGCTAATCATGATTTGGGTGTACTATTCCTTTAAGGCTAGTTAAATTCAAGACTTTTTAAGACTTTTTAATGCCACTTGAAATAAAAATTTAAGACCAAATTCTTAACTTAACCCAAAGGTTTATTATAGCATAAACCACTGCACTAATGTTTCAAATTTTGAAAAGCTTCCCATACAGGAAGAAAGCTAAAAACTCACAAATGACAGATATATTTTAACAATTATTTAACTGAATTCACAAACGTTGTTTTAGCAGGGAACAAAACAAATCAGTTTTAAAGCCCCAACATAACCAGTGCTAAGTCTTTTTTGCAGCTATTTTTCTTTGCATGGTTTTCTTAGTATGTTTGATTTGGTGATAAGTGGAGGCGTTGCAGAGACAAGGGTGGAACTAAACTGAGAAATACCGGCTGTTTCTCCGTAACTCCATTTTGACGCTTTGTGTTTCGTGCTTCGCATGTGCGACTCCACTGCCTTAATTCCCATCGTTCTGAGCTTGAATGACTTCTTGCATAAATCCACTGAGCCTCATGTATGTTCCCTGGTTTTAGCCATGGAGAAAACTCTTGGCTGGAGACAATTTTGGTTACATTTACACTTGCTCATATTTTCCAGACAAAAAGTTAATGGAGCATCTCCCAAATGTCCCGGCAGCAACAACGCTTTATTGGTTCCGCTATCGGGACGGAACCAATAATGGCGAGACTTTATTTTTTAATAATAAAAAAAAATTGTCAATTTTAACGTTTTATTTAGATTACAAAAATAAATCGTAATAAAAATAATCCTATTTATGATGTTTTAAAAATTAAGACCTACGAAAGACTGATTTAAGACATTTTAATACCAATTAAGGCCTTAGTTTTATTTTGAAGAATTCAATGCCTTTTAAGACTTTCTAAGGACCCGCGGGAACCCTGTAGATAAACTATGCGCAGAAGTAGTTTAACATACATGCAAGTATGTTTATTATGCTCACTGGCGTTTTGAAATAAATGTGACGCCATAAGAGGCGCTTTTACGTTCCATCTCAATCAGTGCTGAACAGAACATTTAGATCTTCATGTATGAAAGTCAGGAAGGTTTAGGCCTACCATTGCAGAAGAAGCGCTGGATGCTCTCCGTTCCCTCTGCGCATACAGATGCAGGCGGGTAGCTCATCTTGGCGGCATCCAGAGTGAAGCTCTGTCCCCGAACAAACGTTTCATCAGAACCAGCAGGAAACCATAAAGACGGGACGCTCCGCCACACAGACTCACCTCCAAGGTGCGGATGTAGGCCAGATGTTTGGGGAGCTGCTGGATGTCGTTGTCGCTGATATCCAGGGTCCGCAGGCTGCTCAGAGAGCCGACGGCCGGCGGCAGCTCAGTCAGACAGTTTCCTGTCAGAAAAACACAGACGCCTGCTTCAGAACTGGTCGGGTGCAGCCGGTTTGACCCTCTGAGACGTGGAAATAAACGCCTCACCCTTCAGGTTGAGCGTCTGCAGGAGCTGCAGCTTCCCGATGGAGTCCGGTAGGTTCTTCAGACGGTTCTTCTCCACGTTCAGGATCTGACAGAGAGGAACCAAACGGTGATGATGAGCTGCAGAGGTTCTGCTGTGGATCTGCTGAGGGAAGCAGGGGTTTTACCTGCAGGTTGGTCAGATGTCCAATGTCTTCTGGGAGAGAGCTGAGCTTGTTCTCATGCAGATCCAAAACCTGGCGAGCAGAAAGAAGATCAATGAGAAGAGGAACAAGAGATGCCCGTCTGTGGGTAAGGAAAAACAAATTTCAGTTCAGAGTATTTCTATAGCGCCTAATTAAGAACACATGTCCTCTCAAGGCACTTTCCAGTTCACCAGATCATCCAGTCAGATTGATTCAAAGTTTTCTATCTAAGGAAACCCAGTTGATTACAGCGACTCATTGACTCTTCAGCAATCCCTCACACTAAGCATGCTTGTAGCGACAGTGTAGAGGAAAAAATCCCTTTGAACAGGAAAAAAGCCTCGAGGTGAACCGGGCTCAGTATGAGCGGCCATCTGCTGAGGCCCACTGGGGTTCAAGGAGACAGAAGCAGACATAGAAAAAGAAGCATAGATACAAAAGGCAGCTGTAAAAGGCGGCCCCGTCCAGGAAACACACAGCCAGGCAGACGAGTTCCGAGCCAACATTTACAGTTACAGTCAGAGAAACAGGACTACACTGAAAAACAGGCAGATCTCCAACATCTATAATCAAAGGTGTTGATGGCAGCAGCACAGCTGATATTTCTCTCAGGGTGGAGTCACAGCCAAACAGGAACAGACCAGATGAAGCTACTATGAGAAAAAGCAGAGAGAGCAGAACGTTAGAGATTGAACTAACAGAATCTGCAGAGTGGGAAAATAGAGATAAAATGAAGCAGAATGATGAAAAAGGGGTCCCTATGTCCTCCAGCAGTCTAAGCCTACATTGTGTGCAGAATTATGTATTTTTGAGGATTATTTTTATTATTTGGCAACAATCATGTTCTCGATCAACCCAAGAGACTCCTTAATATCAAAGTTTCATGTTTTTGGAAGTGTTTTTTTTTGTAGATTTGGCCATTTTATGAGGATGTCTGTGTGTGCAGGTAAATATTACAATGCAGATTAGGCAACGTGATAAAAAACAAATATATATCCATCTCACTTGTTTATTTTCACCAGGTAAACCAATCTAACAACTCAAAATTTAGAAATAAACATTTACAACATTCAAAAACAAATCAGTGACCAATATAGCCATGTTTCTCCACCATGACGCTCTAAAGCAGGCATCCCCAAAGTCGGTCCTCGAGGGCCGCTGTCCTGCAGGTTTTAGAGGTTTCCCTGCTCCAGCACAGCTGATTTACATTGATAGCTGATTAACATGCTTTTGCTGAACTGCAATCATCAGAACCACCTGTGCTGAAGCAGAGAAACCGCTAAAACCTGCAGGACAGCGGCCCTCGAGGACCAACTTTGGGGATGCCTGCTCTAAAGCCTTCCATCCATAGATTCTGTCAGTGTCTTGATCTGTTTGCGATCCACATTGCGTGCAGCAGCCACCACAGCCTCCCAGACGCCATTTTCCCTCCCTGTAGATCTCACATTTCATGAAGGACCACAGGTTCTCCATGGGGTTCAGATCAGGTGAACAAGGGGGCCATGTCACTATTTTTCTCCTTCTAGACTTTTTCTGGCCAGCCACACTGTGGTGTATTGTGATGCGTGTGACGGAGCATCGTCCTGCATGAATATCAGTTTTTTCTTGAATGATGGCAACTTCTTCTTGTACCGCTGTTTGAAGAAGGTGTCTTCCAGAAACTGGCAGAAGGTCTGGGAGTTGATCTTGACTCCATCAACAACCCGAAAAGGTCCCACAAGCTCATCTTTGATGATACCAGCCCATACCAGTACCCCACCTCCACCTTGCTGGCATCTGAGTCGATAAGGAACTTGCTGCCCTTTACTGATCCAGCCCATCCATCCATCTGGCCCATCTAGACTCACTCTCATTCCATCAGACCAAAATACCTTGGAGAAATCAGACTGCAGATATTTCTTGGCCCAATCTTGACGTTTTGTCTCGTGTGTTTTGTTCAAAGGTGGCCTTTTTTCAGCTTTCCTTACCTTGGCCAGGTCCCTGAGTATTGAGCACCTTGAGCTTCTTGTCAGTCCAGACATGTTGCAGCTCTGAAACATGGCCCAACTGATGGCCAATGGCTTCCTGGCAGCTTGATCCTTCTCAATTCATGGGGAGTTATTTTGCATCTTCTTTTTTCAAATCGCTTCTTGAGCCCCTGTTGGCTATTTGCCATGAACCGCTTGATTGTGCAATGATCCCGCTTCAAAAGCTTGGATATTTACAAACTGCTGCACCCCTCTGAAAGACAATTTTTGACTTTTCAGAGTCTGTCAAATCTCTTTTCTGACCCATTTTTCCAAAGGAAAGGACGTTGCCTAATAATTAAACACATCTTATACAGGGTGTCGATGTCATTAGGCCACACCCCTTCTTATTACAGAGAAGCACACCACCTGATTTACTTAATTGGTAGTTGGCTTTTAAGCCTATACAGCTTGGAGTAGGACAACATGTATGAAAAGGAAGATTAGGGGTGTGCAAAATAATAGTCATGACGATGCATCGCAATTCTAATTTTTGTGATCTGCTGCATCGATTCTTGATGCCAAGTATCAATTCTTAATTAACAAAAAGGAATAAATAAAATAAATTGATGGTTGGCAAACATCAGCCAAAAACAAGTGGAATACAACTTTCAGTCCAGTAGATATCGCCGCAGATACTACAATGAGTCATTCATAAACAAAACATGGAGACTGAGACAATTTGCCCAGCTCCATCACATTCCGAATCAGATGTTTGGATGTATTTTGGCTTTGAAAACAAAGAAGTTAAAAACGAAATTGATTTGACACACATAATTTGCGAAAGGGGAAATGTCCAACATTTCAATGTTTCCATTTCATTGGTTTAAAGGACCACTGAGGTCATGTAAACGGCACTGATTATCCATATTTTGTTATTTTAGGTTTTATAAATCCTAAGCACTTTTTGTCAGTGTGTCCACTCCAGTAATAGTAATATTTGTTTCCAGTATTTCTTTTCATGGCAACACCTTCAAAAGTCGTTTCAATAAATACAGTTATGAATGAATTCAGTTGCTTTCAGTTATCTATCAACTGAAGACACGATCCAGATCGCACCCAGCCAGTCAGCCACTGGTAACGGCTGTATCTTTTTCTTACAGTGTTCAGCGAAAATATTGCAACGCATCGCAATATTTCAAGTATCGTGATGCATCGTGATAGAATCGCATCGTGATACGGATCGAATTGTGACTTCTTTAGCAATACCCACCCCTCAGGAATATGTGGTGGAAATACTCATTTGCCTAATAATTCTGCACACAGTGTATAGCAGCATAACTATAGAGATAGCTCAGGATAACCTGAGCCACTCAATAAGCTTTATCAAAAAAAAAAAATTATGATCATTCAGGGAGGCTTTCCAGGTCTAAGAGCATAAACCACAAGTTCTGGTTGAGGACGTGATAATAAGATGTCCAGGAGGCTTCAGGGTCAGATGAAGAACCTCAGTTCCCTCCTTTGAATGTGGAAGAGCAGCAGCTCCACCCTTACAGCTCTCCCAGGAAGCTGAGGAACTTTATCTCAGCTTCTGGTTCTGATCCATATCTTCTGACCATCAGTCTGATCGATGATCCCAGCAACCCAGAGCTTCACCTCTGAGCTCATGATCCAAGTTTGACGTCCTCTTCACTTTATAATTTCGCTGAACCAGAAGAAAACTTTCAGAAACTCTGGAGAACTGAGGACCCACACATCTGGCCTATGTTTGTTCAGACAACCACTAGAGAGGGGGGGTTTGAAGCGATTTGATCAAAGGATCGTACCTTTAAGGTAGACAGGGAGATGATGTTGTATCCTTTGGGCAGCAGGTGCTTCAGGTCGTTGGTGTGGAGAATCAGGACCTGAAGAAGATTGGCAGTTATTCGCCTTGTTCGTTACAAACACAGAGCAGCGGAACTGGACTCTGGGTCTTTGAGATTCCTACCTTCTTCTGTTGGACCTTACAGATGGAAAAGACTGTGGACGGGAGCTGTAGAAGAAACCAGGCATCAGTGTCTGCAGCATTTCTGATCATCAAACTAATCTAAACATTTGCTAAGTATAAAATCAAGAAGAGTTTTAAATAATTATTTTATCAATTAAAAGAAAAAAAAGCTCCAAACCAGGAGAGACCAGTTTAAACCAGTAATCAACCCAATAAACAGGAATCTACTGGAGCAGTGCCTGGGGGAGTGCCTAGCGCCCAGGGTTCAGACCCCTTGCTGAAGGTCGTCCTCTCCTCCTTTCCTTCACAACTACTTCCTGTCTACAGGCTGTCAAAATAAAAGGCCGCTTTAGCGGAAGAATGATTCAAAATCACAGATGTTATGGAATTAACCAAATCCAGGTTAATTAATTTTCCTCTCCCCATCCAGACTTGACTGCTGTCAGATTGGAAGAATCAAGATCCTGTAAACAGAACCTGTCTGACTGCACGAAGTAGGAAAAAAGACCCTAAAAAGCTGCACATTATTAGCCTCATGAGACCATCCTGATCTTGCGAGCTTTCAAGGTTTTACTCGCTAATCAGTCTGGAGACTCTCCGTTGAAGAAAATTTGGAGCCGTTCACCAAACGAACGTCCAATCAGCGTTGGCTGTGAGGCGGGTTGAGGTGTGACGCAACGAGAAGCGCGACAGTTCAGTCTAAAGAACATGGCGGCTTCAGCCGATGAAACTAGCGTTAGCGTGGCTATCGAGCAAGTTTTATCGGAATTACAGAGTATTTCTTCACTGAAAGAAGAGCAAAACACTGCTCTGGAGGCTTTTCTCAGAGGAAAAGATGTTTTTGCTCTTCTCCCGACTGGTTTCGGCAAGAGTAGCCTGGCTTGTGGTTGTGTTTTCGTCGTCGCTCTGTTAGTACGTCATATGCTTCGTTGATCTGATTGGTTTATTTGGCCCGTCTATCACCAACATAGGCCAATCAGCTAACCAGTATTTTCGCCCCTTCCCAAAATTACTTCAACGGAAGGTTTCCAGATGGATATGCGGAGCAAATCCATCTGGCGGAGTCAGGTTAGCACATTATGTCCTGAGCTTCAGGAACAGCCCAGTCTATTACAAAGTCCTTGATATTCCCATGGCGGCGCTTCAAGGCAGCGGCCAAGAACAGCTCCTCTTGGGAATTTCACAGAATATGGTGCTTAAAACGATACAAACTAGACTTCAAACCCACATCTATGATCGCCAACGCCTGCTGGAGCTACAGTCACAAAATGTGTTAAATACTGACATTTTTTATCTTTAAAAAGTTGAGGATGGATCCTAACAACATCTGACTGGAACATCTGCAAGGCTGCAGCAACATATGACAACTTGTTAAATTGATGAGTATGCCATGACTGTGTCAGCCTACATCAACAAATGCACTGAAGACGTCAGCATCAAAAAGAAAATCACCACCCGGGCCAACCAACCACCCTGGATGAATGGAGAGGTTCGGAAATCGCTAAAAGCACCAAACTCAGCTTTCAAGTCTTTTTAAAAAGAGGCACTGAGAACAACGCGTGCCAACTTGAACAAAAAACAGACACTAGCAGCTGCCTGTGAGATTTAAAATGATGATGTACAGAAGATAACTTTCTCAGTTCATTTATATTTGGAAATCAAAAGAGAGTGAATATGTTTGCTTTCCCAGAAGGTATAAAGGATGTTAATGAATGGAGGTAGAGATAATACAAATAATTTCCTAATCATTTTTCTCTCTCTTTCGCTTCTTTTCTACTAAATTGTATAATCCAGATTTGAATTTTCCAGCCTCTGAACAACCTTCTAAGGCAGACTTATGTCTTTACTTTTTTTTTGTTTGTTCTTCATATGCTGGTGCAAAGATTCTTCTTTAGTTTTTTTTCTTATTGTTATCATTTATGTATTAAAGATAAATCATTTTAGAAAAAAGAAGGAGAGTCTTGACAGAAACGGCTCCATGGGCGAGATCTTCCTCCTATGGAAGCCCATTTCCCCCACATGAAAATAAAAATTGCCAAATAGAAAGTCGTAATTATGAGATTTAAAGTCATACTTTCAACCTTCAAATTCATAATTATGATACAAAGTTTTAAAGTCGAAAATTTTATAATTATGACTTTGTATTTGTAAATCTTTTTTACTTTCATGTGGCAGAAACGGGCTTCCATATCCTCCTCTGTGAGTCATGCGCCATTTCTTAATTCACTAGAACGCGAGTACGGACTCGTGTTCTCGCCAAGTATGTTTTTGAGAAGAACACAGGAAAGTCTGGACTTGTGAGAAAGCGAACACGCAGCATCAATCTGGGTCAATTTGAACTGATGCGTACTGATGACATCATCACACGCTCAGCTCATCTAGAGCTTCATTTCACCTCCTGTTATTAATAGTCTCTAGATAATAATAATTTATGACTTTCTTCATTTAGTGGGGGTATAATAATGAACACAGTCAGATAAACACAAATCAAATGAACATTTTGCTAAATAAAACAAAAAATATCGCCATCAGAGCCAGCGGTCCTATGCAGAGAGAGGGCTGCTGCAGACGGGCTAACGTTAGCCCTGGCTGCTGTTAGCTTCGGAGCTCCACTGGTTGGTGCGGCCCTCTCAACTTCGGAAATCTTTTTTTAAATCACGCATTAAATTGGTAAATGGACCATATAGTGACGCTTTAGAGTATAATATTCTCTGATGAAATGATCTTAAAACTTACTTTTATTGAACAACAGCAACAGAAAGCTTTCAATGGAGCGCTCCATTGAAAGCTTCTGCTGCCGCAGTGCATGCTGGGACAGCTGTCAATCTCAAGGACGGACGAGTCTGCTCTGATGTATACTCCATAAAGTGGGCGGGGCGAGAACAGGATCCGGGGATTTGGTGCGTTCTCGGTCTGGCGTTCTCGGCAATTGGAACAGTGCTCGGGCTGAGGCTGATGACGTTTCACGAGCACACGAGAACGCTCAAGAACACATATGGAGAAACGGCCCTGGAGTTATTGAAATCTGTGGCTTTATGAATCTAAACTTAAATTCCCATCCCAGCTGCCCGTTGGTTTGGTTGGTTTGTAATAAAGGAACAGAATCTGCTGGCAGGCTCGATTTACTAGCAGCTGCTCCTGATCTCTGTTTCAGTCTGAGTTTTTGGACAATCTCTGCTCACAGGGTCAGATGATGTCACCAAATACGCCACAGACTCACAGCTTTGGAATCAACCAACCAAACGGGAGGAAAAGGGGAAATAAATGTCATAGGCGAAGCTCCTGACATCAGCTTCCTCCAGGTTTGTGCTGACAACAGATCTAATAAAAGATTCTGGAAAGAACAGAACGTGACATTTAATGCCGTTTCTGATTCCATTTGTAGTCAAATTCAGCCAAAACCGAGGAGTCAAACAACGATCAGAAAGAGTCCAACTGAGATTGATTCTACTGATGGCCGGAGCAGAAGAGCTGAAATGGTTCTCTTCTGCTCCCAGTGGTTGCATCTAAAGAAAAGCTGCAGCATCAATGTTTACTGGACTTTCAGCAGCTTCTGCCAACATCTTCTAATGACCCAGAAGCACTTTGGAGATGATCTCTGAGCCACAATGCTAAAGAGGTAAAGATGGGATCAAAGGTCAGAACAACTAAATGTTGGACCTTTGTTCTCCAAACAAGTGGACCTGTTCGGTTACGGTCCAGATGTTGATCTTAGGTGAGACGGAGAGGAAAACAGAGTAAAGAAGAAGAACCAACACTGGATGTTGAGCTAAACAGATCCAGCCATCATCTCTAGACTTGATTAGGATTGATTCTGCTGATCCTGTGGGCCGGATCTGGTGGGCCGGCTCAGCAGGTTCCAGAAAGTCCATCAGATGGTTTTCAATCATCCACCAACTGAGGACATCTCTGCTGACTGAGGCGCCTGCTTTTAGAAAAGATTAAGGAACAGCAGAAAAAATGCTAGCTGTGCTAGCCTTAGGGCTAACTCTGAGTAGCTGGTAGCTAACACCCATCAAGCTAACGGCTAAAGTAGGAAAACTGCTCCTACTGTAAGAGTTTGGTCCTCACCTCTGCCAGTTCGCAGCCGGAGACGTCCAGGATGTCGCCGGCTCCATTCTGGTTCGCCTGCAGATCAGATAAGAAAAATATATATGTATAAAAAAAAAAAAGATTTTATTTTTCTGCAGAAAATCAACATGTGCTGATCTTTATAGTTCAGATGGGCGTCCAAAAACACAACTATGGAGGGAATTTTTATTATTATTGTAGTTGGCAGCAAAAAATTCATTCTGTAAATCAAGATCTGAAAAAAGTAAAATCCATATTTTATAAATGAAAATATTTTTAAAAAAAGAATGAAAACACAATTAAAAGTAACCAAAGAAAGTGTGTTGTAAATGGAAATTTGGAGAAAAAAAATAAAATATTTTCTGTTATAATGACAATTTGAAGAAAAAAAGCTAACAAATCTTGTATATAGAAATTAGGAAAGAAAATACTTTATGTAAATAAAAAAAGAAACTGTAAATGGAATAAAAAAAAACACTTTCTGTAAATGAAAAAAAATCCAAAGACTATAAAAAACTTCTCTATCAAATAAGATTATGAGAGTAAATTTGCTGTTTTCTAAGGTTTCACTTTTTACATTTTCTTTCTTTATTCATTCTATATTTTCATATTTTTTATTATTTCTCTTTTTTTAGATTGAGTTTTATGAATTGTTTTGTTTAGAAACTGCCTCTGCTGGACGTTAGCGACGTTAGATTTAAAAATGCAATTCATACAACTCAATCTGAAAAAGAGAAATAAAAAAAATTAAAAAACAATTGAAAATATAAATGTCGACAACACAATTTAAAACATACAGTTTGAAAAATAAAATACAACAAGCAGCAAAGTTGACACCTAAAACCTCTCCTTTATTATTAAGCAGTTTTATTTCTGGATTGCATTTTGTTTATTAGGTGTTTTTCATTGCAGCAATATTGGAGCAAAGTTCCCTCCGTACTCCACACAGCCCAGAACCCGGCTCAGTTCTCACCCAGTACAGCTGATGCTCCAACCTCTTCTGGGAATCCTCGCTGGGCTTCCTCTTCCGGAAGAACAGAGGCATCCTGACTCCCAGCCGCTCCAACAGATCACCCTCTGGAGCTGCTCCTACAGGACCGATGGACAGACTGGACGTCCCTCACCCAGCAGGAGCTGGTTTGACATCCAGGAAATTAAAAGTCTAATTAGAAACGGACCAATCAGGCTTTCCATTGCAGGTTTTCTTTGTGATCTCCTAATTCCAACTGAAACTGATTATGTTTATTTTTCTATGTTTTATAAAAAAGAAAGGAAAACAGATCTATTGTCATTAAATTGATGGAAATGACAAAAATAAATCAAACCCCTTTTTATTTTTAGAAGATATAATTTTCATGCATTTAAGAAATATATACATTTTTTTGACATTTAAATGATCATGTCGGTTTGGGGGAGAAAAGAACCGTAGCCCTTTCTGGAGAAAACCCCCAAAATGTCTAACTTGTTCATCAGGTTCTTTCTTTTTTTTTCCTTAAATATTTAGATTGTATATCTAATCCACACAGGGAAAAGAATGCTTAATATAAATTATTAAAATCCATTTTTAACATGAAATTTGATGACTAATGGATTAAAAACAACAGTGCAGCATTAGCAGAGCTTCATTTCAATATTATCAGCAGCAAAGACCACGTTTTAAGAAAAGAACATTTTTAGAAAGTGAGTTTGAAAGCTTGAAGGTTTTAAGAGTAATTTATGTTTATCTAAAACTTAAAACAATATTTTTACAGCTTGCTATTCTTTAAGCTTTTATCTTTTCAGATTTTTCAATTATTTTTATTTTATCCAGATTTTATTTTTTAGACTTTTTTTAGACTTTCATTTTTTAAGTAATATTTTTAAATCTCGATCCAAACCTCTATAGTTATGGGTAGTAAAAGTTTACAGAGTCAAATCTGCAGAACTGGATTTTATCAATAGCAATATGTAAAATAGAATTTCTCCATTTTTGTTTTTTATTCAACTTAACATCTGAAAAGAGACTGTGAGAAAACAAATAAAAAAAAATATCTGAAAAGCAAACTGAAAAAAATATCATTTTTGGTTGAGAAGGATTTTTAGATGTTCTTTCTTAAAAGCTGCTTTTGCTTGAAACTTTGCTTTCTCAAATACTGTAAGAAATATCTAGTATTTGTTGATCTGGATGGATGGATAGGTTAGTGTGGAAGTGCAGCCTCAGTGGAAGTGGGCGGAGTAGGAGCAGGAGCAGAAACTGATCATTTCCCATCAGCAAAGCAGAAAGAGCCCACCAATCGTTTTAGGTTAAATATCTTATTTTATCAATTATAATTACAGTAGTTGCATTGATTCTATAGTCATTGTTTTAAAAGCTTTTTTCGCCCACATTTGAAGCTTATTTTGTCTCCATAATCTTTAATGGAAAAAACCAGGATATTTATGCGAGACGTAGCTCTACATGAATGCTAACTGTCTGCTTGGTTCATTGTTGGTTCTATTAGCAACAGAAAACAGTCAGAAGCAGCTGAGCTACCAGTGGAAAACAGGATGATGCTTACCTTCATCTTTACTGTAAACACCAGATGCTAACACAGCTAGCATGTTAGTAAACACGGAAAAATGAACAAACACCACATATAGCTAATATTTAAAGATGCGAAAAGTATATGTTATACTTACATACTTTGTGTTGGTGTTAGTTTGTTCCCCGTATCTCTTATTTAACGGTCAAACACATTAAATAAGATTAAATAGCATAATTTAAAGAGTCCCAGCGTTAGCTAACTACTAACAGCTATGCTCCGGTTAATGCCGCTGTCAGAAAGGACTTAAATCTTCAAAAAGTCACGTTTTAACCCTGTCAGATAATAAAGTTAATCGATGGAGAAATATTTAAGGCTGCGCCTCCCTCTCTCTGTGTAGTTAGCTAAATTCACCACGGCGGTTAAATGACAAACATCTGCGCCTTTGCACAGTTACTTACGGCCTTGTGTACCCGCCCTGCTATTTGCTGATATGTCCGCCATGTTTTGAGTGGCAAATTCATCTTCGAAATCTCTGTGAAAGCAAAGCTAAGCTGGTTTTATCTCAATCAATTAAAATGAAATTTTAATTTAAACTATATTTATAAAAGCTTCAAAGTAAGTCGTTAAAATACACCTGGATAAATGTACCTTAATTGAACTGAAACACTATAGTGGGATAAAAATAAGTTCATAAAGAATAGAGAAGCAAAAAGTAGTATACTTGAAGTAAATTCAAATGTGCTTTTAGTGTACTTGAGGTATTACTAAAGTAATACTTCTCCGAACTAAATTGGGACATTTTTAAGTTTACTAAAGTATACTTTAGTAAACAACAAAGTAAACTATAGTCAAGTACACTTGACTATACTATTATGTATATGAAATATAGTTTATAATACGTAAACTCTAAGCGCACTGCCTGATTTTAAGTATGAAATTAGTGCACTTTTAGTATACTTGAATAAACTACTTTTTGCTAAGAGTACAGCTGAAACAATTAATTGTGATTAATCGATTATTGAAATAACTGTCAACTAATTTAGTAATCGATTAATCGTTAACTCGAGTGTAAATAATCTAAAACACGCCTTTAAATCACGGAAAAACAAAAAAAAGGTAAACATTATGGATTTAAAGATTTTTTAAAAACTAAGAAACATAAGATTAAAAAAAACTTCTTCGTTGATCAATATCTTCCATCCAGAACTCCTCAACTCCTCAAAGTCTTCTTTAAGGAACCTTTAACCATCAGATTTATTAATAGATTAAAATAATCAACAGATGAATCGGTTCACAAAATAATCGTTAGATGCAGCTCTAGATAGGAGTAACTTAGATCACATAAAAAAGGTTGCAAGTGACAGATGATTATTTAATTATATTTGTTATCATGAATTTTTTTAGACAGAATCCAAACTTTTTCTCCAGATTATTTTTTATTGTGAAGCGAACACTATGTACGGAGCATAAATATCTTTATTTTTATGTTCTAAAGATGTGATGAAAGCAAATTTTACATTCAGGACATTCAATGATTCAGAAATAAAAATCCCATGAAGGAATGTCCTTAACTGCAACACAGAAGTCTTTATGAATTGGGACCTTTTGTCGTTCATATATTCAGCTATTCTCTTCTCTCTCAATGAAACTAAAATAAACCCATTTATAGTTTTCACAAAAAAGTGAGAATACTGTTCTGCTCCTCCACTGAAAGATGTCTGACAGTTTCCAGGAAGCAAAAGCTGAAAATCGTACTGATATCACCTTGTTTTGATCAGTTAACAGCTAACTGAGTTTAAGCATTTTCGATAACGAGCTGTATTTAAACGCCTCATGAGCGAATGGGCGGCCGTAATATACGGTGAAGAAGCGCAAACATTTTATATGACTTGACGGCGGATTTTAATCAATCATAATGAAAATAACCGGATGCTGCGTTCACGTAACCTCGTTATTGGAGCTCTGAATAAAATGATTAATAATGTATTTCATTAAAAATGTATTATGTGTAACCGGGTGGTTTATTGGGTGTAAATTCCCACCCGTTTTGGGTCCTTGAACGCATCACAGAACCAGCACAATTAAAACCAAGAAAGGAAAGAAGAGAAAAAAAAGTATCTATACACACACACTAACTGTTCCAACTGCCAGGTCCTACCAGCAACGCCAGAAAATTGAAACACGGGGGAATTACCCGGATTGTGACCGAGGACGTGGCCCTAAACCAACTAGTAGACCGCTAAAAGTATCAAGTGGCCTAGGGTCTCCCAATTAAATATACCTAGGTAGGTCTGGCTTAAAATGAAACAGATTTAGTATACAAATTATATATTTTATTTATTGATTATTTTACAATTGGAAGACAAACTTTATTATTCTATTTTAAAATCCAATAAGGCACAAGAACCCGTGACAGAAGAAGCAATCTCAGACTCTAGAAAAACACTGCAAACCACATTAGTAGCACACAAGATCAAACAAGATTATATTAATTTAGAAGAACACGAATCTCACGTTGGGTCCTAAAGAGCTGTGCCCAATCAGCTTATTTATAAAGGAAATAAATGGTCGTTCTGGTTCTGTAGTGCCCGTGCTACAACTCTAACTCCAGAGAAAACCTTTTACCAAGAGCATAACAAAAAAAAAGGGGGTCTCAATGGTGAGAGCATAATAAGCAACAGCAGCAATCTTCATCAGCCTCAGACAGGGGTATATGCAGACGCTGCAATGAAAACAACTTTTCCAGCAGCGCGAATACCAAGATCCAAATTCTGTGTAGCAGCACGGCTCCCAACGCTCAAAAGAATCTACTGCACACCAAACTGAGCCGACTCTCAAAGCTTGCTCGCACACCTGGTGCCTATATACGCTAATGAGCCCGTCATTTCTGTAAAGCAGACGTGAAGGTAAAGAAACGGAGCTGTGATGCGTTCAAGGACCCAAAACGGGTGGGAATTTACACTCCAATAAACCACCCGGTTACATATAGAGTGTTCTTATGTGGACATAATACAGTTTTAACCAGAAGTGTCATGTAATTAAGCAGTGGCACACAACGTGTGTGCAGGTCTTATTGTATCACTATTGTTTTGAGGACTTATTGACTTCCACTAATTTCTATGGCCTAGCCCTAACCATTACCATATATCTCTAACCCTAACCTAAATTCAATTCACACCTCAGTCCTTAATGTGACTCCTGAACCAAAAATAGTAATCCCCCTCATGGAGTCCAGGCATTGGGCCCCACAAGGAGCAGTCGGCCCCCCATAATGTATCAAAAACTGAATTACTGAACTAAAGTTATTTCACACCATACCTCTAAACAGTCTCTCTAAGGTTATAAACAGGGTTCTTCCACATTAGGAACAGCCTTCAGTCTCCATGAGATCTGTTGGTCCCCAGAAGGTGATAAAATATACTTAAAACAGTCCTAAAAAGGTAATATAGGTGATGTGTCAAATATAAAATATATAAAACAGCAAAATCTTTATGTAAATATTTTCCTGAATTTCTTTCTAATGTCATTTCAGTTTGTTTGATTTACAACAACTATAAGGTAACATTAAAAGTAATACAACAAAATGGCAACAAATGTTTTAAAACTCACATAAAATAATATCACCATACGATAATAAAACACGTCAATAAAAATCCTAAAACTTCTGGTATTTTAAGAATAAAAGCCTTAAAATATTTTTCAGGGGATTAAAAAAAAAAGTGATTAAAGACATTCTCCAGCTGTTTACTGTTGCAGGACTGATGATTACCACCAGGGGGCAGTCTCTGCTAACCTTTGTCTCAGGAGGACAAACAGCCTGTAAACAGTAAACAATAAACATGTCAGCATCACCTTCATCTTCCTACATAAAAAACAGGTATTTTTTCAGTCCTGCTATCAGTGTCCAGTTGGTGGCGCTCTGACTCTTTATTGTGTTTAATCCTGTTTGTTTTCTTTCTGACATGTAAAATGCATCACAGACCAATGAGTCATCAGAACAGATTAAATATTAAATATTCCTTTTATATTGAGTTGCATTTCCTCTAAAGTTCATGTATCATAATATATCTCTGAGAAGCAGAAGTCAGATCTTGTTTTTGTCACAATCTTGTTCCTAAAAGATGCTTTTGGTTCTGATTCTGGTTCTAGAATAGAATAGAATAGAATAGAATAGAATAGAATAGAATAGAATAGAAAATCCCTTTATTGTCCCAAAATGGGGAAATTCCGGTGTTTTCAGCAGCAAAAAGGTTATAGAAAAAAATGGTCACACAAATGTGGACCTTACAAAAATGTATGAGAATAACACCATAGTGAAGAATTAAGAAATAAACAAATGAAATCCTGCACTGTAAAGTGTTGTAACAATATGAAACTGTGCACCTGGAGAATAAATAACCAATATACAGCTATGGACATTTTTACAGTGATGGATATTTTAAAATAGCAGCAGCATCAGAGATGTGAAAAATGACTTTAGTTTCACCCAGAGGGTCGTTCAATCAGTTAGACCAGAATTAGATTCATATTAAAATGAAAATGTAATCTGGTTCAGATCAATCGTCTTAGATCCTTTTATTCAGTTGATCGGAAAATCTTTTCACGTTCCTGTTGATGTTTCGGTGACACACAGCCTTAAACTGGATTTTGATTCAGTTTATTTAAAGATCTTTATAAATGGACTTTCTTTCCAAGTTTGAAGATGTTTTGCTTCCATTCAGGAAAATTGTTCAGTTCAAAACTGATTTTTTTTTTTATTGAAAAATGGAAGCAAAACGTCTTCAAACTTGGAAACAAAGTCCAGTGGATTTTTTTTTTTTTTTTACTTTTTTGGAGTCTTCTCCTCCAGTGGAGGACTTCACATTGTGCCATCACCACAAATACGTTTTAATCTGTTATTAATCTGGGTGTTTTAAACAAGTTTCCTAATTGTTTTTTTTCTTTTACAGTGTCCTGTCTGGCAATGTGGCAATAAGAAAAATTGTGTTGATGCCAAAAAGAGCCCAACAGATTTTACTTTCACATGTGGAGCAGTAGGGCTATCGCCATACTGCTCCACTTGTTTCATGCATATAAATTGCTTTATTATAATTATGCAGGGAGTTTTACAGTTTATATGGACACTGCAATGCAAATAGAGCAGAAAAACAGAAGAAGAAAAGGAAAAAAGAAAAAAAAGAGAAAAGATGAATGACAGAAAGAAGAGATAGAAAGGAGACAATGAGAAAACATTTTCAGTCTGCTTCATCACCTGTAACGAGATGAAAAAAGAACAGCTCAATCGAAAGACATGGTATGAGATATACAATAAATCAACACCTTGAAACTATCGCTAAAGTCATGTTATTAAGTCTGACATGTACTCTGTGTTACCTGAAGATATGAATGTGGGGTTTCTGTTTGGAAGTTTCCTAATTTTTAAAAGAAAACTTTCTATTGGAGGGGTCTGCAAAAACAAAACAAACAACCAGAAAAGGGACAAAAAGAGAGGGACAAAAAGTATAACAAATAATGGATGTTTCTCTATCTATGTAATGATTCTGTTTTATGTGTTTTCTCAATTCAGAGGGCCCCCTGCCTGTCTTTGCCTAGGGCCCCACATTACCTTAATCCACCCTGCCTCTATAGCTGCCCCTGCTTCCACAGAGACACACAGAACATGGAGGATTTTATACAGTTGGGAGGTTTTAACAAGATTTGATGGAGAACTACAAAATAACCAGCTTCCTATTTAGGAGGTCAAAATGACCATTAATACGGCGCGCTAAGATGAGGGATTTACAATTAAGACGTGTCATTGGCAGATGTTCACAGAGCATTCACTGTTCCGCGTTCCGGCACTTACTTTGTTTTCATTTGTTTTCAAGACGAATGGGAGGCAGATGTTTTAGTTATCAGGCTCCTCTCCTGTGGAACCAACTAGCAGTTTTAGTCCGTGAGGCAGACACCCTGTCTACTTTTAAGGCTAGGCTTAAAACTTCCCTTTTTGATAAAGCTTATAGTTAGAGTGGCTCAGGTTATCCTGAGCTATCTCTATAGTAATGCTGCTATAGGCTTAGACTGCTGGAGGACATAGGGACCCCTTTTTCATCATTCTATCTCTATTCTCCCACTCTGCAGAATCTGTTAGTTCAATCTCTAACGTTTCATCCAACCATTTTCCATCACGCTTATCCCTAGCAGGGTCCAGCTGTCTACGGGCGAGAGGCGGGGTCCACCCTGGACAGGTCACCAGTCCATCACAGGGCAACACAAAGACAAACAACCATTCACACACTCACACCTAAGGACCATTTAGAGAAAACAATTAACCTAACAGTCATGTTTGTGGACTGTGGGAGAAAGCCAGAGTACCCGGAGAGAACCCACGCATGCTCAGGGAGAACATGTAAGAAAGACCAAAGAAAAAGATTCAAACCCTGAACCTTCATGCTGCAAGGTAACAGACTGAGAAGCCCCATAGAAATGAATTCCATTTTCTAAATCCCTAAAAAATTATTTTCTATGAAGAGACTCTTAAAGCGTTTTCTTTTTATTTTCTATATATTTTATACATAATTAAATAAAATAAATTAGATATATAATATATAAAATACTATGTAATTTTTTTTACAATTGTACAGGTGCTGGTCATAAAATTAGAATATCATGAAAAAGTAGATTGATTTCAGTAATTCCATTTAAAAAGTGAAACTTGTATATTATATTCATACATTACATACAAACTCATATATTTCAGATGTTTATTTTGTTTAATTTTGATGATTACAAATGACAACAAATGAAAATCTCAAATTCATCATATCAGAAAATTAGAATATTGTGAAAAGGTTCAAAATTGATGGCCCCTGGTGCCACACTCTAATCAGCTAATTAACTCAAACCACCTGCAAAAGCCTTTAAATGGTCTTTCAGTCTAGTTCTATAGGCTACACAATCATGGGGAAGACTGCTGACTTGACAGTTGTCCAAAAGACGACCATCGACACCTTGCACAAGGAGGGCAAGACACAAAAGGTCATCGCTAAAGAGGCTGGCTGTTCACAGAGCTCAGTGTCCAAGCACATTAATAGAGAGGCGAAGGGAAGGAAAAGATGTGGTCGAAAAAAGTGTACAAGCAAGAGAGATAACCGCACCCTGGAGAGGATTGTGAAACAAAACCCATTCAAAAATGTGGGGGAGATTCACAAAGAGTGGACTGCAGCTGGAGTGAGTGCTTCAAGAACCACCACACACAGACGTATGAAAGACATGGGTTTCTGCTGTCGCATTCCTTGTGTCAAGCCACTCTTGAACCACAGACAGCGTCAGAAGCGTCTTGCCTGGGCTAAAGAGAAACAGGACTGGACTGCTGGTGAGTGGTCCAAAGTCATGTTCTCTGATGAAAGTAAATTTTGCATTTCCTTTGGAAATCAAGGTCCCAGAGTCTGGAGGAAAAGAAGAGAGGCACTTCATCCACGTTGCTTGAAGTCCAGTGTAAAGTTTCCACAGTCAGTGATGGTTTGGGGTGCCATGTCATCTGCTGGTGTTGGTCCATTGTGTTTTCTGAGGTCCAGGGTCAACGCAGCCACATACCAGGAAGTTTTAGAGCACTTCATGCTTCCTGCAGCTGACCAACTTTTTGGAGATGCAGATTTCATTTTCCAACAGGACTTGGCACCTGCACACAGTGCCAAAGCTACCAGTACCTGGTTGAAGGACCATGGTATCCCTGTTCTTAATTGGCCAGCAAACTCTCCTGACCTTAACCCCATAGAAAATCTATGGGGTATTGTGAAGAAGAAGATGCAATACACCAGACCCAACAATTCAGAAGAGCTAAAAGCCACTATTAGAGCAACCTGGGCTATCATAACACCTGAGCAGTGCCACAGACTGATCGACTCCATGCCACGCCGCATTGCTGCAGTAATACAGGCCAAAGGAGGCCCAACTAAATACTGAGTGCTGTACATGCTCATACTTTTCATGTTCATACTTTTCAGTTGGCCAACATTTCTATAAATCCTTTGTTTTTATTGGTCTTCAGTAATATTCTAATTTTCTGATATGATGAATTTGAGATTTTCATTTGTTGTCATTTGTAATCATCAAAATTAAACAAAATAAACATCTGAAATATATGAGTTTGTATGTAATGTATGAATATAATATACAAGTTTCACTTTTTAAATGGAATTACTGAAATCAATCTACTTTTTCATGATATTCTAATTTTATGACCAGCACCTGTAATTTTAGATAAAAACTAATCCTTAGAAGCTCCATGTTTGGATTTTTAACCTCAGTTTTTTCTGGGAATAAATCATTTAACCGGGTTTCTGTCGCCCTCTGGTGGCCATTGAAGTAAGCTCAGCTGGATGCTTCCCCCTGAGAGGAGGAAGGAGCTGCGCCTCCTCTATGATGTCAGAGGAGGAGTGACTTCCAGTCCGTTTTAAACCTCAGACAGAAGGAAAAACCTCCGCTAGAACAACCCCGCTGCAGGACTTCCAGAAGTTCTGATCCAGAAGGTGTTTATATGGGAGCAAACGGAGAGGAGGAGGTTCTGCACACATTTCTGTTCTTCAGAGGAGGAGAAAACTGCAGCTGAGAAGTTCCTGCTGCTTCAGATCTCTGCTGGACTCTGAGGACCAAACAGAAGCAGGAGGAGCTTTTTGCACATCTTGAAGTTTTCAGCAGGGAGGTGAGTTCAGACCAACCTGGATCAGAGCTCCTCTCCTTCCCCTCCTGGTCAAGAAACAGGAGGAAAAAAACTCCTCAGTGACTGAATACTTATTATTTACTGGCTTATATGTTTAGTTTTTTCTTAAACAAATAGAATCGTTTTTTTTCAAACAGAAATTCAATTTTATCCAGTTTTATGGTTGTCTAAATCAATCTTAATTATAAGCTGCTCTTTTACAGGTATTACAGTAAACATTTACATTTTATGTGGAGTTTTTTTTTTAAATAACGTTTTAACCATGTGCTTTAAATCAGTAAATAAATGATGTGATGTCAGAGCAGCACCTCACAGCCTCTGCAGTGTTTTAAATGCGTTAAATGTTAAAACAAACAACAAAAAAACGTTTTATTGTTTGATCTTTTTTCCAGTTCTTGCATTTTTAATCATAGAAAAAATATTTATTTTTCATTCATGCATTAATATTATAAACCAGCTCATCTGATTAAACCCTGAATTATAGAAAGACTTTAGCAGCCAGAGAGAACAGTTCCTGGGCTGTTGGTGACCAGAAAGGCCAGCAGGGGGCATCACTGAGGTCACCAGGACCTGAGAGTTGATGCCATCAGACAGTAGCAGGAGCATCTGACAGTCAGACTGCGGATTTGTATGGAATTTAGACGTCGTACAGTTAATTTCCCAGCATGCAGTGCCTGACCGGGCGTTTGTGACCCAAATCCATGATACTGATGGAGCGGTTTGTAGCTTTCAGATGAAAACATCAGCTAAACGTCATGAAACCTGAAAAAGTTTAGAGAATCAGCGGAATTAACCCGTTCTAAAATTTTACAATTTTTTTTTTCAATTTTACATCTGGCAAATTGTCAGAAAGAAATTAATTTAAACTCCAGATCACAGCTGGAGCTGATTTACCTGCGTCTGTTAGAGGCAGTGAAATAAAATAAAAAAACCTGAAGATGTTTAATAATAATAATTAATAATGATAATCAGAGGTGGGATCAAGTTTGAAGACTTTATCCTCAATTCTTGAGTCTGAAACCTCAAATTTCAAGTTATTTCAAGTGTTGTTTTTTTTGATCAATGTTTAATTTTGTGTAAAATCTAAAAAATAAATCCTTTATCCTGCGGGATACAGGCGTCCAAACTTTGGACCAAATTGATCCAGTAATCATTTTTGTTTTAGAAATAAAATAGAATTCTTAATTAAAATGCTCAACAAAAACTAAACAAGTAACATTTTTTTTAAAAGTCAGACATTTTTTAGATGACGGATCAATAAATGATCAAACAGTCAAATCATAAAATAATGGATTCGTTTTTGTTATAAAGACAATTATTCTTATTGCCACATTGCCAGACAGTGTAAAGAAAAAAAAATATTCTAAATAGAAAATAAAAGCACAGTTTTAGCATCAGACTCCCTGGTTTTATTAAATTTATTGTCTTGGTGCAGTGAATATGGAGACGAAGTCACTGGATGATAGAGCTGGGTATTTGAATCGATTCAACTTTGATTCATTCAGTTTGAAATCGATTCATTTTGATTCGATTTGTTTTTACAATATTGAAAGTGGTTTAACTGTTTTTCAAAATACTCATGTACCGGTATTTTAGTTTTTCCTGTCATATTAAACTCAAAGTGCAAACTTGTAAATCAGACAGTTTAAACTTGAGATGTGAACAAAACTGTCTCAAAAGTGCAAACTGTGAAGCCTCACACGAGCAAGCAGACGTGACACAGCACTGGACACAAATTTAAATTTAGATAAGTCATTTTTTTCTTGAAATTAGTGCATTTGTTCTTGGATTGAGGAGGTAAAACAGACATTTTGCCAATAGAACAAGAATATTAACACTTAAAATAAGAAAACACAATTGCATTGTCTTATTTCAAGTGCATATTATCTAATTATCATATTTTAAAGCTACAGTGTGTAATAATTACAGGGATATACAGTCAGAAATGTAATATATTATACATAACTATGTTATTTATCATCATCTACGAGCTCAGCCTCTTAACCTTAATATTTGCGTTGCCTTAGAATTCGTTATTTATAATTACATAGGAGCGGGTCTCGCAGCCATGGAGGCAGACATCTTTGCGCAACGGCAGCGCAGAGCCAACAAACTAGCGATTGCGAGATCGCCCATTACAATAACATGCTGCGTGATGATGCTGTTACTCTCCAGTATACTTACTCAGCAACGTCCCTGACGTTTCACAGGTAATGATTCAGTAATTTTCTGTAAAATAATTTTTCCTCCTCTGCTCTAGTCACCCCGCTGGCACCTCTCCCTCGCCTGGCCCTGGCTGCACGCCCCCCCGGCCTCTCTGCCCTCTTCCTCTCCCTCTTCCTCGCCTTGTAAACCCCGTGACAAGACTTGGACTCTGTAAACGGGGAATATATATTCTTCCAGCGAACACAATCTCGCTGTTAAACTAATGACTACAATTACTTCGTCTGTTTATATCACCATGCAAAGCAGCTCACCAAAACGTCACAACGATGTATATACCCTACACAGACTAATGAAATACTATCTGTAAAATTATCTATGTAAACAAACCTCATCACTTGAGAAGGTAGGTGATGCGGACGTCGTGGAAGACATTTTGTCCCGTAACGCTCGCCGTACTGTTGGGGGGGAGAAGTTCATGTTGCTGCGGTCTGCAGTCTGGACGTTAGATGTCGCTGAAAATTACACACTGTAGCTTTAAACCAATTGGCGATATTTGCAGCCGTCTGGCTTGAAGTCATCTTGTTGGTCTGTAGCACGAGATGCGAGGCGCCATCATTACCAATGTAGTAGGAGGTCACCTTAATGTCACATATTCAGCACATTGTCTTTAGCTGTTTTAAATCCAAAATGGTTCCAGACATCAGACTGCAGTTGGGACAGCTTGCTGAGCGGCGTGTTACTTGGGTCGGCATTTGCACACGATGCTCATTTGAATGTGAACGTCACGCACGTCACTATAAAACTAATCAATCTCATTCCCTACACATTGATTTTGCAAAAATGTAAAGGATTCGATCCAAATTGATTACATTGATTTTTTTACCCAGCCCTATTGGATGAAATATTAAAACAAAGATCAACTTTGACCTAATGATGAATCCAACATCCAAGTGTCGCCCGAACTGATGAACCTTCACCCCGTCACTGTGCTTGGGAGCCACATTTATGTCGTTATTGGACTGGGCTGCAAAAAAATCCTTCCAGGGGCAACAAATGGCCCCTGGCCTGCAGTTTGGGAAACCCCGCTGCAGTGAATACGACAGGTTAAACAGAAGCTTCAGGTCCAGGATCTCTACAACCATTCGGGGTGGGGGGGATCTGCACGCTGGGCTCTGATTGGTCAGAAAGTCCTGGAAGAAGAAACATATATGACTGGCTGGAAAATCGGGACATGATGAAGGTCAAATCCACAAGGTTCTGAATATTTCACTGGATAAAAACCATCACAATCTAGGCTGGATTTTCTGCCTGAAAATGTCATGGTTTAAACTTGATTATGGAAAAAGGATCCAAATGATAACTGGAGCTGCATTGGGAAGACAATTAGAAATAAGTAAAATTTTCTTAGATTAAGTGTATTTACCAGGGCTGCAACTAACGATTATTTTAAAAATCGATGAATCGGACGATTATTTTTTTGATGAATCGGACAAAAAATATTTTTTATATTAACCTCTTTATTCCAAAATAAACATTTTTGACAGAACAAACAAGCACACAAGTACAGGTTGCTCATTAACTGTACTGGTGCAATATGAAAAATAAATGTTTGTGTTAAAACTACGCAAACTTACATGAGAAATGTAGCTGTACATCCACAAAATATAGGGTACTTTGTTTCATAAAGTGCAAAAAAACACATTTTTGTTTTTAAAAGCCCCCCAGGGGTTCAAACAAAAGGCCCCCCGATTTCAACAAATGAGTTTTTTTTAGACTAGAAGAGTTCTGCCTTTTAAGACAGGAAAGTATAGCAGTTAAAGATGCTACTTGAGAAAATACTTAACCATAGAGATAAAAATAGCCCTGTGATTCAAATTATAAATTGTATTTGGAATAAAAATGAGAGAACTAGGGGTGCTAAAAAACACATCCTCCAAAGACAGATATTTACGTGGGAATGTGGCAGATAATTAATTGACATATTACTGATCTTGCTGGATTTTATTCTGCTTTACTTCCATAAATTGCAGGATCTTCTTTACTTTATCTTTGCCAGAAGATTTAAACTTTAAAAGCCTTGCCCTCATAATTTGCAAGTTAATTTATTTATAAAGAAAATATAAACGCTGCTTAAGCTAATTCAAATGAAATAAAAGTAAAATAAGTAGCCAACCTTATCACTGTCTGTAACCTACTAACACGGTAAGGAAAGCATCAGACGAGCGACCTGAGAAACTAACGTTACGTTTCCACTTTAAAACCAAACAAACATGGTCGCTCATCCTGCTGATCAGCTCTCTTCACTGCCATCAAAGGCTCCAACGTGTTTCCTTTTCAGGTGCTGCATCATAACATCATAACAGTGGTGCTTCCGCGCCATGTTAATTTGTTTTTACAAAAGTGGCATGTTACGACTTTTTTCGCTTTACAAAGCGCAGGCTATTTTAATTATTGTGATCAATTTGCGCCGTCAATCCCGGCGCATGCGCGCTTCATTTGCAGTCTGGACGCTGAGGGTAAACATCCTCTGACTGCAGCGCTGAGAGGGACTCCTGCGGGAGCGGAGTTGGGATGGGGGAGGCGCCCCACGGCAATGACGACGGCGGCGGATGACGCATTAATCGCGCGACACAATGAGTATTTTGACTCTTAAAATAAGATAATTAGATAATATGCAATTAAAATAAGTTGATGCGATTGTGTTTTCTTATTTTAAATTTAAATTGTCTTTTTCCATTGGCAAAATGTCTCTTTCACTTCCTTAATCAGAGAACAGATGCACTTATTTTAAGAAGGAAATGACTTACCTAGATTTAGATTTTTTTCCAGTTTGGTGGAGTCCATCTTTCTGTGACCCGTTGAAAGTTTGAAAGGTGGTTCTGCTGGAAGGCTGGGATATGGAGGTCCAAACAGGACCTGGTTATTTTATGCTTTTGCTAAAATCTCATTAAAGTATACTGGGATTTTTTACCCTGTGTATATATATTTATATTTTTATTATTATTCTTAGGATTTAAGGGAAACATCCAGTTTCGGATCTGGACCCACATTTTATATCTGATTTGTTTGTTTGTTTGTTTGTTTTTTCCAGAGTACTCAGAACAATCAGAACCAGAAATGTTCAGATTCAAACATTAACTTGCTTTGATGCTTCTGGTCTGAAATCCTGAATATGTCTGAAAGTTCATTTATCTGATAAAATGAGTGTTTAACCAGAGAAAAAGTATATTTTTTTAAATAGATTTTCCATGTCTTATTCTGTGGAGCCCAAGTAGTGCCAAAAAGTTTCTTAAATTATTTTTTTTAAACAAAAAAAAATTAAATAAAAATTAACTTTGAAAGTAAAAATAGAAGATTTGAATCTAAAAATAAAAGATTTGAAAATGAAAAGTATCTTATAAACTGGAAAAATAAAAGTTAAAACTGGGATTAAATTATATAGATGAAAGCAGATTTTTGAAACAGCATAAAAAAATATCTAAAAATGATCAAATCCAAATTAAATTGTTTTTCTTTTTTTTTGTATTTCTAACTGCTGGCTCCCAGGCATGGAGGCGGGGCTTAGATGAGGCATCTGCATAAAATACTTCCAGCTGTTGCATTCAGGACCTGTGGGAACTAGAAAATGTCTTCATTGTTATTGTTGATTTTAGAATGTAACATCCTTTAAAATTTGTTTTCAGTTCCTTTTTTCAGTTAAAATCTTGTTTTGAGTTGAAAATTTTTTTTTCTGTTTCAAATCTTTTTTTTTATGGCCTCATTTTAGCCCCATACAGATCTAATTGTCTATATTAAAGCTTTAAAATGATTCTAAGCTTTAAAAATATCTCACAATAAAACAAGGATTTAAGGTTGAATTCTTCAGAGTGAAAAGCTTCAGGTTCTGACGGGTGAAATGATTCCCTGTGGTTCCGGACTGACCCGTCACTAACGAGCCTCAGCTCCTGTGTGTGTGGCTGTCAGTGGGTTTAGTGGCGCTTTGGGCTCCCTAACTCGGTGTTCCTCCGGCTGATTGGAGCCAGGTGTCTCCTCCAGAAGAAGCAGGCCTCTGAGGCCGCCCCAGCTGCCGTCGTAAAACCCAACCCAGCCTGGCTGAGATTAGACGCTCCGGAGGACAAATTGTGCTGCTGTTGCTCATTTGGAGAAGGAAATGGAGCCCTGCAATTATTTAATGTTGTTGCTGGCGCTAATTATAAATTCTGGAAGAGACCGAAGAGGCTGCGGTGCTGACTCACTTCTGGGTCGGACTCAGAAGCAATATTATTCCCAGCTGTGTGTGGAAAAGCAGGAATTCAGATGTTCTTTATGTTTGGAGAAGAATCCGGCTGCTTCTCAACGTCCTCAGACCCCTCAGGACAAATCATCCAGTGAAAAGGCCCCAGAGGGCCGGGGAAGCGTGTGTGGCGTGTTTAAACTGGACATAAACGTGGTCGGTGTGAACCGAGGAGTCCCTGAGTTTCACATTCCTACCCCCCCGCCGAGTAAACAGTCCTGAGCTTTTCAGCAGCAAACCGACTGAATCTGATGCCAACCCTGACTTTGAATACCAACGCATTTGGGACATTTTGGGTTCAATCTGCAGATAATTTGGTTCCACAGTTTACTCCAGCACTGGAAAAAGGATCTAAAAATAAGTAGAAATGTCTTAAATTAAGGGTATTTACGCTTAATTTGAGTAGGTAAATGAGATAGTTTTCCAATGGAATGAGTATTTTTGCTCTTAAAATAAGAAAATTAGATAAAATGCACCTGAAATAAGACAATGCAATTGTGTTTTCTTATTGTAAGTGTAAATTGTCTTATTCCTTGGCAAAATCTCTCTTTTACCTACTAAATCCAAGAACAAATGCACTTATTTTAAGAAAAAACAACTTATCTAGATTTCAATTTTTTTCCAGTGAGAAAGGATCACACTGCAAAAAAATTAAATCTAAATAAGTCATTCCTTCTTAAAATAAGTGCATCTTTTCTTGAATTAAGGATTTAAGTGAGACACTTTTCCAATGGAACAAGACAATTTGCACTTAAAAGAAGAAAAAACAATTGCATTGTCTTATTTCAAGTGCGTTTTATCTAGATACCTTATTTTAAGAGTAAAAATACTGATTCCATTGGCAAATCATCTTTTTCACCTGCTCAAGTTAAGGGTAAATACCCTTAATTTAAGACATTTTTACACATTTTGAGATCATTTTTGCAGTGCAAATGGACAAAAGACACTCTGCAATGCAAAATTTAAATCTAAATAAGTCATTTCTTCTTAAAATAAGTGCATCTTTTCTTGAATTAAGGATTTAAGTGAGACACTTTGCCAATTGAACAAGACAATTTGCACTTAAAAGAAGAAAAAACAATTGCATTGTCTTATTTCAAGTGCATTTTATCTAGATACCCTATTCTAAGAGTAAAAATACTGATTCCATTGGCAAATCATTTGATTTACCTGCTCAAATTAAGGGTAAATACCCTTAATTTAAGACATTTTTACTCATTTTGAGATCATTTTTGCAGTGCAAATGGACAAAAAACACTGCAATGCAAAATTTAAATCTCAATAAGTCATTTTTTCCTAAAATAAGTGCATTTTTCTTGAATTGAGGAGGTAAATGAGACACTTTGCCAATGGAACAAGACAATTTACATTTAACCCTTTATACACTGCAAAAACAATCTAGAAATAAGTAAAAATTCCTTAAATCAAGTGTATTTTACCTTAATTTTAGTAGGTAAATGGAATGATTTGCCAATGGAATGAGCATTTTTACTCTTAAAATAAGATAACTGGATAAAATGCACTTAGTTTAGGAACAAATTACTTATTTAGATTTCAATTTTTTGCAGTGTAGGGTACTAAGTGAAATACTTTGAAAATCAAAATTTCAAGCCAATAGTTGTTTTATTGGAATCCCGGACAAGATAGAATAAAACATAAAAGGATATTTTGATGGCAAAAATGAATGATAATGTACTAAGAAGAAACACCAACTTTCCCAAATATATTAAGAAAAATAACAAAAGTGTTTCTATAAAAAAAATCATGAAAAACACTGAGTGAGGGAAACACAGTTTTTTGGTACAATATTAGAGTATTCAGGCTAATACTGGGACTAAATATAATTGTTAACTAGGATTGTTCACTTTTTAAATTTACTTTTTAACTTTTCAATCAGCTTTTTGTCTTGACTTGTCTTGACTTTTTTTTTTAACTTAATTTACAGTAGTATCTTTGCTGAATGCATGGATATAGATCTTGAGCTTCTAGACCTCATTGAGGGGCGGGGGGGGGGACTACATTTGTAAGGGGAAGGCAAGTGATTAGAAAAAAAGGTAACTTGCCCTATAAAGGGTTAAAATAACTAAAAAACAAATGTATTGTCATCTTTCAAGTGCATATTATCTAATTATCACATTTTAAGAGTAAATATAGTCATTCCGTTGGCAAAACATCTGTTTTACCTCCTCAGACTAAGGGTGAATATACTTAATGTAGACGTTTTTACTTATTTCTAGCTTGTTTTTTCAGTGTGAAGGAACTGACCTTAACCACTCTGCCCAAAAATTAAAATCAAAGGAGTCATTTTTTCTTAAAAATAAGTGTATTTTTTTTATTGAGGAGAAAAGTGAGACAATTTGGCAATAGAAAAAGTTGATATACATTTAAAATAAAGAAAAAAAATAAGTGTATTTTGTCTTGCAATGAGGAGGTAAGGGAGATACTTTGCCAATGGAACAAGAAAATTTACATTTAGAATAAGAAAAAGCAACTGTATTGTCTTTTTACAAGCTCATATTATCTAATTATCTTGTATTAAGAGTAAAAATACTAATTCCATTGGCAAATCATCTGATAAATACACTTGATTTAAAACATTTATTACTTATTTCTATGTCATTTTTTCCAGTGTGCTGATGATATCGAGTTACACTGGAAAAAGATCTAGAAATAAGTAAAAATGTCTTAAATTAAGTGTATTTACCTTTAATTTGAGTAGGTAAATGAGATAGTTTGCCAATGGAATGAGTATTTTTACTCTTAAAATAAGATATTTTGATAATATGCCATTGAGATAAGACAATACAATCATGTTTTCTTATTTTAAATGTAAATTGTCTTGTTCCATTGATAAAATGTCTCTTTTACTGCCTCAATCCAAAGCGTGATGGATGGATGGATGGATGGATGGATGGATGGATGGTTGGATGATGGATGGATGGATGGATGGATGGATGGATGGATGGATGATGGATGGATGGATGGATGGATGGATGATGGATGGATGGATGGATGGATGATGGATGGATGATGGATGATGGATGAATGGATGGATGGATGGATGATGGATGGATAGATGGATGATGGATGGATAGATGGATGATGGATGAATGGATGGATGATGGATGGATGATGGATGAATGGATGGATGATGGATGGATGATGGATGAATGGATGGATGGATGATGGATTGATGGATGGATGATGGATGGATGATGGATGAATGGATGGATGATGGATGGATGATGGATGGATGATGGATGGATGATGGATAAATGGATGGTGGATGGATGGATGATGGATGGATGAATGGATGGATGATCGATGGATGATGGATGAATGGATGGATGATGGATGGATAATAGATGGATGATGGATGGATGGATGGATGATGGATGGATGGTGGATGGATGGATGGATGGATGGATGGATGATGGATGGATGATGGATGGATGATGGATGAATGGATGGATGATGGATGGATGGATGATGGATGGATGGATGATCGATGGATGATGGATGATGGATGGATGGATGGATGGATGGATGGATGATGGATGGATGGATGGATGGATGGATGGATGATGGATGGATGGATGATGGATGGATGGATGGTTGGATGATGGATGGATGGATGGATGGATGGATGATGGATGGATGAATGGATGGATGGATGGATGGATGATGGATGAATGGATGGATGATGGATGGATGATGGATGAATGGATGGATGAATGGATGGATGATTGATGGATGATGGATGGATGATGGATGAATGGATGGATGATGGATGGATGATGGATGGATGATGGATGAATGGATGGATGATGGATGGATGGATGATGGATGGATGAATGGATGGATGATCGATGGATGATGGATGAATGGATGGATGATGGATGGATAATAGATGGATGATGGATGGATGGATGATGGATGGATGGATGATGGAGGGATGGATGGTGGATGGATGGATGGATGGATGGATGATGGATGATGGATGGATGATGGATGAATGGATGGATGATGGATGGATGGATGGATGATGGATGGATGGATGATGGATGGATGGATGGATGGATGATGGATGAATGGATGGATGATGGATGGATGGATGATGGATGGATGGATGGATGAATGGATGGATGATGGATGAATGGATGGATGATAGATGAATGGATGGATGATGGATGGATGGATGGATGGATGGATGGATGATGGATGGATGATGGATGATGGATGGATGATGGATGAATGGATGGATGATGGATGGATGATGGATGAATGGATGGATGATGGATGGATGGATGATGGATGGATAATAGATGGATGATGGATGGATGGATGGATGATGGATGGATGGATGGATGGATGGTGGATGGATGGATGGATGGTGGATGGATGGATGGATGGATGGATGATGGATGATGGATGGATGATGGATGAATGGATGGATGATGGATGAATGGATGGATGATGGATGGATGGATGATGGATGAATGGATGGATGATGGATGGATGGATGGATGAATGGATGGATGATGGATGGATGGATGATGGGTGGATGGATGATGGATGAATGGATGGATGATGGGTGGATGGATGATGGATGAATGGATGGATGATGGATGGATGGATGATGGATGGATGGATGGATGGATGGATGGATGATGGATGAATGGATGGATGATGGATGGATGGATGGATGATGGATGGATGGATGGATGGATCGATGATGGATGGATGATGGATGAATGGATGGATGATGGATGGATGGATGGATGATGGATTGATGGATGATGGATGATGGATGAATGGATGGATGATGGATGGTGGATGGATGATGGATGGTGGATGGATGGATGAATGATGGATGGATGGATGGATGATGGATTGATGGATGGATGGATGGGTGGATGGATGATGGATGAATGGATGGATGATCGATGGATGATGGATGAATGGATGGATGATGGATGAATGGATGGATGATGGATGGATGGATGATGGATGGATGATGGATGGATGATGGATTGATGGATGATGGATGAATTGATGGATGGATGGATGATGGATGAATGGATGGATGATGGATGAATGGATGGATGGATGGATGATGGATGGATGGATGGATGGATGATGGGTGGATGATGGATGGATTGATGGATGATGGATGAATGGATGGATGATGGATGGATTGATGGATGATGGATGATGGATGGTGGATGGATGGATGGATGATGGATGAATGATGGATGGATGATGAATGGATGGATGATGGATGAATGGATGGATGGATGGATGAATGGATGGATGGATGGATGATGGGTGGATGATGGATGATGGATGGATGATGGATGATGGATGGTGGATGGATGGATGGATGATGGATGAATGATGGATGGATGATGGATGGATGGATGATGGATGGATGGATGGATGATGGATTGATGGATGATGGATGAATTGATGAATGATGGATGGATGGATGGATGATGGATGAATGGATGGATGATGGATGAATGGATGGATGATGGATGGATGGATGGATGGATGATGGATGAATGGATGGATGGATGGATGATGGATGGATGAATGGATGGATGATGGATGAATGGATGGATGATGGATGAATGGATGATGGGTGGATGAATGGATGATGGATGGATGATGGATGAATGGATGGATGATGGATGAATGGATGGATGGATGGATGATGGATGGATGGATGGATGATGGATGAATGGATGGATGATGGATGAATGGATGGATGGATGGATGATGGATGGATGGATGATGGATGGATGGATGGATGGATGGATGGATGGATGAATGGATGGATGGATGGATGATGGATGAATGGATGAATGGATGGATGATGGATGAATGGATGGATGGATGGATGATGGATGGATGGATGGATGATGGGTGGATGATGGATGGATGGATGGATGGATGATGGATGGATGGATGGATGGATGGATGGATGGATGATGGATGGATGGATGGATGATGGGTGGATGATGGATGGATGGATGGATGGATGATGGATGGATGGATGGATGGGGTGCATTTATTTTATTCTGACCATGTGTTTGAATAAATAACAACCTAATTGTATTGAGTCATTGTTTAGTTTACTTTGAAGTTACATGGATAGCGCAGGCTAAACTCTGTATGTCTAGTTATCACATGGTGCTCTGTCAGTAGCTAACAGTTCGGGGACGATTGCAACAAAATACCCCAAACAGGAAACTACCACAAAATCCAGGAAGTTGTAGCTGCAGTGCTGGAATGAAAGTCCTGGGCTCAATCTAAATTCCTCACATTGTAGCTCCAAGCTCCTTTTCCTAGTTTCTATCCTTTCACCTTTCATTGGATGAACAGTAAGGACTCTATCCAGGGTAGGAAAGGAGCCCTGGACTGCTGAGCTTATGCATTATGTATGGCATTATGCTGCAGACATAAACAAATGTGTTGGGCTAGTGGCTTAGAGCGGTGCGCTTGTGCTCTGAGAAAGTTGCAAGAACAGACAGCCACTCTGGGTCCCTGAGCAAGACCTTTAACCCCACACTGCTCCCTGGGCGCCTCACAATGGCAGCCCACTGCTCACCAAGGCGATGGGTTAAATGCAGAGATAAACGTCTCCTATGTGAGATCAATTAAGTTCAGTTAATATTAATGCCGTTGGTCAAACTGGGACTACAGCCTTCGTGAACAGAACCACAAACAACAAAAGCTACATAAATAGAGTGAACGGATGAAGCTCTCCTTTATAAAACCCAAACATGTGAAGGTGTGTTCTGGTGCTAAAACAATTAATCGGAATAATCGTGATAAATCTATTATTGAAATAATCGTTAACTAATTTAGTGATCGATTAATCGTTAACTGGAGTAAAGAGACTCTAAAATATTAAAACGTGCCTTGAGGTGACAGAGTGACCCACTTAGAGCAGGAATTATACCAATATAAAAAAAAAAAAGAGTAAACATTTTGCATTTAAAATAAAAAAATGTTTTAATCAGTCAATCTGCTTTATCCAGAACTTCTGAAGTGGAAAAGTTTTAGCTTCACCTGATTTAATTTGGTAAAAAAATCTTCTTTAGGGAACCTTTTGGCTGTCTGATTATTAATGGATTAATCGAATAAATAATCAACAGATTGATCAATTTGCAAAGTAATCGTTAGTTGCAGCCCTAGTGTGTACATTATGTCACATACATTACGTGTGAAGAAATATTTGTAATTACCTTAAACCCTCTGAAGTGGGCTGTAGCTATTTCACTGGAAAAAAATCGAAATCCAGATAAGTAATTTTTTCTTAAAATAAGCGCATCTGTTCTTGAATTGAGGAGATAAAAGAGACATTTTGCCAATGGAACAAGATAATTTAGATTTAAAATAAGAAAACACAATTACATTGTTTTATTTCAAGTTCAAATTATCGAATTATCTAATTTTAGAGTAAAAATATTCATTCTATTGGCAAACTATCTAATTTACCTACTCATATCAAGGGTAAATACACTTAATTTAAGAAATTTTTACTTATTTCTCGATAATTTTTCCAGTGTTGTCCTGTAACACAAAGGATCGTGGGAAACTATAGCGGTGGCTGGAGGTATCTATGCTAAAGGAAGTGGTTCTATTGTGCTTCCTCTTCCTGGCTCCTTCCTTCCTGTCAGCACTATAACACTTATTATGGCGACTGCTGATGTTTGTCGTTTTTAGCTTAAATATTCAATACATCTGTGTGTTTCAGCAAAGTATTTATTTTCTGTTTCAGAGCTGCCTCTGTGGAGTTGATCAGGTGTGTTTGCCGCGTTCATTTGGGATTTTTAATAATGTTTTTTATTTAAGATGTCATTCTTTCATTTTGGGATGTGTGTAAGTGCACAACATTGCAGTTTATTTTTTAAGTTTTATAAACAATGAAAAATCTCAGAATAATACTATAATAGAGATGTAAAACAAAAGCTGTTTTTTTTTTCTTTTCTTTTTTTTTACTGAATAGATTTATGACATGTTGCATCTGTTCCTGGGATGGAGTCGTAAGCAGCAGTTTTATTTATTTATTTATTTATTTTTTTTTTTGTGAAAAATCACAGTAATTATATTTAAATGGTTTTGATTTAGCAGTCACACTGCAAAAACGATCTAAAAATTAGTAAAAATGTCTTAAATCAAGTGTATCTACTCTTAATTTAAGTAGGTAAATAAAATGATTTGCCAATGGAATAAGTATTTTTACTCTTAAAATAGGATAATTAGATAATATGCACTTGAAATAAGACAATATAATTATTTTTTCTTATTTTAAAAGTAAATTTTCTTCTTCCATTGGCAAAGTTTCTCACTTACCCCCTGTAATTAAGAAAATGTAAGAAAAATAGCACTTATTGAGATTTAAATTTTTTGCAGAGCAGATTTATGTTTTATGGTTCCATAAATTATTCGGCCCTTGTTTGGTTCAACAAAGTTGTTTGGCCCCCAAATGAACCCAACCAACCTTTTTGAATAGTTAAATATGGATGATTAAATTATTACACAGTATAAAAACAAACATTCCTATAATCTCCTTTAGGTTCAAATCCTCAAACTTTAATTGTTTCAATTTTTTTTATTATAATGTTAAACAAAATGAAAAAATTTTTTTCAACACATGGAAAAAAACCCCTCTCAAAATGGATCATTTATTCCGTTTATTTCATCCGTCTCCATGCATGCATGCTTCTGTTAGCGGTTTGGGACTGATAACAGGATTTGGTTTTTCTGCCAACATTCATAAACGGTCCTGATTTTGTACTAAAGGATCCATGAAAATCAGCATCACTGAGGAGCAGAGACCCGTCTGTCCACCGCCATGTCTACTGTCCATGTCTTCTGCTCCTCTGACTTCAAATCATGAAGGTATCGGCTCCAGGAAGGAAGCCACAGTTTACACCTCCAACATTTATACGGGATTCCAGTTGTGCCAATATTATACAAACATGTCTTGCTTTGGCTCCACCCGGACTGGTTAGACCTTAAAAGCATCGCCACACCTCGCACATCTGCAGCATTATGGAGCTAAATTGGGGCCATAAAATCTGTTGAAAACCATTTTCTAAACTATCAACAAGTAAATAGAGTAGAAAAAATATTTTTGAAACAAAAAGATTTAAACCTGGATAAGAAATTGAAAAAAAGGTGAAGATTTAAAACTGAAAAGAAATGTTTAAAACTGCTTATCATATTCTTCTTATTTTCATATTTTATTTTATTTTGAAACGGTCTGTCTTTAGGAATAGGGGCGGAGCTTTGATGGCATGAGTTGTAGAAGTATGACTCACAGTTTATGTATCTGGATAAAGTATTTCTAGCCGATACGTTCAGGAACTGTAGGCACTAGAAATGTCTTAAAAGCATCGTTGCTATTCTCTTTACATATGATTGGTTTTTAAAACCAACATGCTTTAAAAAAAAGTTTTCAAATTATTATTTTTTTCAATTTAAAAAACTTTTGATTTTATAAAAATATTTTTCTCTTGTTTTTCATTTTACAAATTATTTTCAGGTTTCAAATTCTTTTTTATTTTAGATTTTTTTTTTTTTTTTTTTTTGTTTGGCCACAACTTAGTTCCATACAGCCCTCTCTAAACATACCCTCTCATAACATACTGCATAGGAAATGCAGCCGTCGGGGTCTTCCAGATCCACAAACCTCTATGGACCAGACAATGGACCTCCTTCACCCTGCGTGGATAAAGATGGAGCCAAAAGGCTTCCTCTGAATCTGAACTTTGGACAGAAAATGAAAGTTCCTCTGCAGCAATGTGGAGTAAACTTTCCCAGGAAGGCCATGAGAGGTTAAAAAGTCAATCCTGAAGGACGGAGATCTCCAGCCCTGCTCTACTATTCCATGAATGTAAGGAGAAGGAAAACAGATTAACAGAAGCCCTTTAGTTTGTAAATTATTAAACCATATAAAAAATAAACTCAAAGAAATATTGAGGGGAAAAAATTATATTCCTGCCTCCAAAGAACAAAACATGATGGGGGTCCTAACGAGAAGGAGTAGATGCCTCCATCTGGCCAACCAAGGAGTTGGTGAAGTAGAACTGGTACCTGTGCGCCCAATTTTCAGATGATGCCCTGGGCAACTGCCAAAGTGGCTCATATTGATCTTTAATGGTTTTTCTGAAAATAAAAACAGTTCTGCTTTTTTTGATGTGATGCTATTGAACAGATCAGATAGTAAAGAACATCGACTCTTCTCTCCTCCTTCAGGCTGTGATGGTGAACAGCAGGGTGGAGGCACCCACCGTGGCAGTGATGGGTGGCGGGGCCGGCGGGCCGGGGCCCAGCAGGTCATGTGCAGGATGCGGAGGACGGATCTCGGACCGCTTCCTGCTCTTCTCCATGGAGCGCTACTGGCACACCCGCTGCCTGAAGTGCTCCTGCTGCCACGCCCAGCTGGGCGAGTACAGCAGCATCTGCTACAGCAAAGGAGGCATGATCCTCTGCAAGAACGACTACATCAGGTGAGCCGGGTCTGCAGGTCTGTGGCAGAGAGCTACGTCTCTTTAAACTTCCTGTGTTTGGAGGTGAAACCTGCCTCCATGTTTCTATCCGGAGATTCATTTTAAGGATGTTTCCTCTGGAGCTGTTTGGATTTAATGTTTCAGATTGATGCAAATAAAACACAGAATCTGTCATTCAGACATATTTCTATCCTCACATCAAGCTGTCTGAGGTTTACTGCAAAAATTCATTTAAAAATAAGTCAATATTTCTTAAATTACATTTAAAACATTATTTCCAGTGCATGGTGTCTTATTTTAAAGGAAAAAATATTCCATTGACAGATCCTCTTATTAACCTTTTCAAACTTGTTTTTAGATCCGTTTTTGCAGTGTAGTAACTATAATACTGCAAAAACCATCTATCTTTTATTTACCCTTAATTTGTGCAGGTGAATTAGATGATCCTCCAATGAATCAGTATTTTTTATCTTAAAGTTAGATGACTACATAAAATGCACTTGACATAAGAAAATGCAATTTTTTTCCTATTTTAAATGTAAACTGTCTTGTTCCATTGGCAAAGTCTCTCACTTACTTCCTCAATTCAATAGAAGATGCACTGATTTTAGGAAAAAATAACTTATTTAGATTGCAATTTTTTTCAGTGTTTAAAGGTATAGAGGACAATCTTTTATTTCCGGGTGGATCATCTAAATAAGTGGTCCTCCTAACTGTCAATCATTCTAGTGAAATGTTTCCATAAGGCCGTCCTATGGGCTCGTCCCTTAGCTATCTTCTTCTGCGCTCTTTCAGGCGTATATCTGTAGGGCTGGGTACCGAACTTCGGTTCTTTTATGGTACTGACCGAAATGCTTCGGTTCTACCGAGTATCGAAACACGCCTCGTCTTTCGGTACCAAGTTTTGGTGATTGGCTGTAACACTTAACGTGATTGCGTCATCCAGGAAAAATACACAGGTGGTCACGCCTACAGCCAGGGTTCCTGTGTATCTGTTGTGAACTGGTTGCGAGCGTCCTGGAACCCCTTTAAGATGCCCCCCAGGTCAAAAGTGCAGCTTCACTTTATTAAGACTGATGCCAATAGTGCGCAATGCAATACATCGTAAACGGAAACAATTTCAGAGCAGAAAGTTGCTCGGTGTTTGACTGCAAGAAGAGCGGGCCGCAGCCAGCGCGACCATCCTCCTCTCAGCAGCCCGTGGGCGGAGCAAAGCCAGAGCGGAGTGAATCATGCTGCTTTCACACCGGACGCAGCAGGAGCAGCAAAATCACATCTGCTGCTTCATTTTTGCTGCTTGTACCAGCTTCTGACGCGCGGCTGAAGAAGCTTTGCTGCTCTGGCTGCGCGGTCGAAAAGTGGCTCTGACGCGCGTTGGGCGGAGCTACTCTATCCTTTATTTGCCTTGCAGCTATATTTGCTGTGATCAGTGGGAATAAAGTAGTTTTATTATGTTTTTAAGTGGGAAAATCAACCTGAAAACTTAATCAGTGCAGGCAGTTCATCCTGCCTTCCAATATTTCTGTGGGAGCCGCTCAGACCCCCACATACCAGCGGTGCGCTGTCAGTAGGATCCCATTCAACGGGCTTGTTTGTCAGACATGGTAATTTTTCTAAAGGAAAACTGCTAAATAAAAAGGTCCTCACAATGTAACAGTGAATATTAGACACTGAATTTTTTTTTATGTAAGAGGAAAAATGTAAATGGAAAAATCAGAGCTTAAAATAAAACTCAAGATTTGTACTTTTTTATGTTGTGTAATTTTCTTTTTCTTCGAATTGATATTATAAAACTGGTATAGAAAAAAGTATCGTTCAGGAACCGGTATCGAAGTGAAGGTATCGGTATTGGTACCGGAACCGAAAATTTTTGAACAATACCCAGCCCTATATATCTGTGGTGAGCAGCAGTTCAGACAGTCATTGAAGCTCACCTTTCTCACAGCGGTGACAGAAAGTGTCTACGGAGTGTATGAGAAGAAAATAAAGGCCTCAGAAGAGGCAGGTATATCCCAGAATGCTTTGCGCAGAGAGCTCTCCCTGCAAAGCACTATGGGATTTGCTGTTACAGTGGCCCGCTGTCGCTACCCGACAGCTGTGTCTAATAACAAAGATGGCACAGGGACCGCGCAGAGGAGGAGGAGTTATGTGACCTACAGGGCAAAGAGTACTGATCATCTGTCTGAACGGTCAGTTGACTCAGTTCACTATAAAGTTCACTATATATTCCCCACTGTATTCAGACACAGTAAGCTTGTATGAGCTAAGAGAACCGCACATTTTAAACGGGGCGTGCACGAGGAGAAAGAGGCCTTGCCTGCACATTTTTTGTGGAGGAGGCGGGTGTTTTAAAAAATCCTTCACAGTCCGTTTAATTGGGGACTTTTACATGCAGCCTGGTGCAGCAACGAACCATCTATCTGACAGACGTATCATCACATAAATCCTCAGCAGATGGCAGCTCACATTGATCCTGGTTCTGCTGGAGGTTTCTTCCTGTTAAAAGAGAGTTTTTCCTCTCTACTGTCGCCCAAAAGCATACTTAGTGTGAGGGATTGCTGAAGAGTCAATGATTCGATGCAATCAACTGGTTTTCCTTAGATGGAAAACTTTGAATCAATCTGATTGGATGATCTGGTGAACTGGAAAGTGCCTTGAGATTACGTGTGGTGAATTGATGCTATAGAATAAACTAAATTAAATTGAATTGATTGAAATTTGATTATTAATTACCTGTTAAGTGAGCAGGGCCGCTTCTAGAAAGTTTCCACAACCCTTGAAAACTGTCACCGGCAGTGCTGGGAGTACGGAATTAGTAACAGGATTATATTTTATTTTTCCTAACTTGGAAGCTCTTTTCAAAAATTAAAGACTAAAATTCTTGTAGTTTGCATATTTTGACCGGGGACAAAGCCTTTTTCCATGTCGGTTAAAAGTAGCTTTGATCTAATAAAGCAGCCTCTGTCGTCTCACCATCAACGACACTGACTTCTTTTAGCTGCCTTATTTTATCAATAGATTGCTTTTTTCCCCCCACTCTTTTTAGGCTAAAATTATTTTTTACCAGACGAAAAATAACAAATTAGAAAAGTGTCTCCCTGTTTTATGTTTCCCCCTCCTTTTATTCTAGAACTTTAATCTGTGTTTAATTTGATCACAAATATTATTTCATTTGGTTAATTGCATTAAAAGCATATTTTTTCAAATTTATTGATATTTTCAAATTTGCATAAATATCAGCTACAACATCTAGTTTGCTTTATTATTGTATCATATAGAGATAAATTATCCTGTCTACGTATGATGTAGATTAAAACACATTGTTTTCAGATATGTAGTCATTTTTATTCATTAATAACTTTATTTGTTATTTATTATTAATATTAAAAATTCTGTATTTGATTATTTGAAGTTCTAATAACATAAAAATCCTCCTAATGTATTGAGATTTTAGATGATAAAATGTGGATGCGTAGTTACTTTGCCGACTGGTACACTGGAAAAAAAATCGAAATCTAGAGAAGTCATTTTTTCTTAAAATAAGTGCATTTGTTCTTGAATTGAGGAGGTAAAAGAGACATTTTGCCAATGGAACAAGACTATTTACACTAAAAAAATAAGAAAACACAATTGCATTGACTTATTTCAAGTGCCTTTTATCTAAATATCTAATTTTAAGAGTAAAAATACTAATTTAATTGGCAAATGATCTCATTTACCTACTCAAATTAAGAGTAAATACACTTAATTTAAGAACTTTTTATTTATTTCTAGGTCGTTTTTCCAGTGTAGTGATTCTGATGGATATGAGCTGATAAAGCATTTAAGGCGACAGTGGTGAGTTTGCCCATAAATCGAAGGGTTGACGGTTCAAGCCCCGGCTCCGGCTTTCATTGTCATGTGTCCTTGGGCAAGACACTTCACCTGCATCGCCTACCATCAGTGTGTGCGTGAATGTGTGAATGACTGAATGTAGTGCAAAGCGCTTTGAAGTCTCCTGACTTTAAAAAAAAAGTACAGACAATTAACCATTTTAAACATTCCAGTTTAGTTTTTATATTTTTTGCCATAGGTGGGGATTTTATACCATGCTGTAAACCAGGATTTCAGAATAGAATAGAAAGTCCCTTTAATTTCCCACAATGGGGAAATGCTGGTCTTTACAGCAGCAACAAGATTATAGAAAAAAATGGTCACAAAATGTATAAGAATAACAAAATAGTGAAGAGATAAAAGATAAACTGTACTGTAAGTGTTTTAACAATATAAAACTGTGCACCTGGAGAATAAATAACCAATATACAGCAACATCAGAGAAGTGCAAAATGACAGCAGCATAACGGCCTAGTCAAAGTCTAGATCAGAGGTCAAAGATTAGCGGACCGTGGTCCGGATCTGGACCCCCTTGCTAGCTAATCCGGACCCAACCTGATTTAAAAAATGTAGAAATTACCGCATGTTGTCCGACGACAGTGTCTAATTCACTCATGTAAACTCGGGCACCACTCGGAAGAATTTCGTAAATGCAACAGTTAAAACAGCCGCTTCCCTACGACTTTAAAATGGAAAAAAAATATATATATATAATTTTTTTTAATTTAAAAAGTGAATATATAACATGGATGAATAAATACCTAATTTTATTTCATTGTTATAATTAAAAATGTCTTCAGACCTTTACTGGTTGATGATTTTCTTCATTTGGACCCGGCTGATTTTTAATTGGTTATCACTGATGTAGACAAGAAACGTTTCATTGGTGGACTTTTTGTTTTCCGCGGTGTTGGAGTGTAGCTGTTACCTTGGTGTCTTTATGTGGATTGGAGTGTTGCAGCTAGAAATGTCTGTTCTTCCTGCAGACTCTTTGGACACAGCGGAGCCTGCAGCGCCTGTGGACAGTCCATACCTGCCAGTGAGATGGTGATGCGAGCTCAAGGCAGCGTTTATCACCTGAAGGTAGGCGGCGTCCAATTAACCGTCCCGGTTTGCTCAGTGATCACCACCTGATGCCTGACTCTTCTTTGTTTCTTCAACAGTGTTTCACTTGCGCCACCTGCAGGAACCGCCTGGTCCCCGGCGATCGCTTTCATTACATCAACGGGACGATTTTCTGCGAACACGACCGGCCTGGGGGAGGTCTGCTGACCGGACACTCTGCTCCACTGCAGGCTAACGGCATCATGTCAGATCAGAAGGTCAGTAGGTCTTTGTTTTAATACTAGATTATGGAATGACAATTTTTCTGGTCTGCACAGACCAATAATGTTGTTTTTCCATCCACACCCCTTCAAACTACTTCTGCGCAGCTGGATATTTTATTCACACATCGGATTACGAAAAATTCAAATTACATGGATCCGAAGATGCTTGGGAAATGTTGAACTTGTGGTGTGATTTTAAAATCTTTCAGTCTTTGCTCTACACTGCCCTCTAGAGTCTACTAGAATTTGCCCACAATGTAAATACATAAAATTAAAGGTCCTACCTACTGTTCCCAGTTTCTATTTCTTCAGCTTTTACGGCGCCAACAGTATTGAGTATATCCAGGGTAGAAAAGGAGATTTGCTGATTTCCAGCCTTCATCTTTATGGACTTCCTTCTGGCATACTTCGTACGAGTTTTTGCCCTTTTCGGGCCGAGAATTTTTCTGATCGGGCCAAGTTTCAGCCTCATAGTATGTCGTGTAGTATACAGGGGGTAACGAGGGTCGATCAGCATCTTACGACCACCTCCCAATCAGGAATCCTAAGGTTGCGAGAAAATCAAAAATGTTTGAAAGAGATAAGAGCCGATTTACCAGAACTTCGCACACTGCGCCTGTACAGGGTAGTTCTTCTTCTTCCAGATTGAGGGGTCCGGCCAGCGCCATCTCTCTGCGCTGAATCTGACATGTGGTTTTTGGATGCACAGTGGGAGCAGGTAGATCACATCAGATCGTCGGGCCGTACAGTGTGAGAACATACATCGTGAGCTGAGAACTTTAAACCCTGAGGTTTCATCGTATATTTGAGCTGTTAGCTAAGAACAATGATTGAATATATCCTACAGTGTATGCCCGGCCTTATGCGACCAAGTTGCATATAGATGATATTTATCAAATAGAGACTACAGCCCAATCAAAAGTTAACAAAACAAATAGGACAGGAGGAAGCAGGTGTCTAAATTAGTAAATTTTAGGTCAATAGCATAAATAAATGTAAGATTTGCATTTTTTCCTTGCTGTCAACACATGCTTGATATGGGTTTTTATCTGGAATTAGACATTATGAATACAAGTTGAAAAGCTAAAACTTTGCAAAATACAAGTACTGATCACAAATACATGAATACAAATCAAAATTAATGAGTCGCGGCCAACCCGGGTTCAAATCCGACCTGTGGTCCTTTGCTGCATGTCCCCTCCTCATACCCCCTTTCCTGTAAACCTACTGTCCAAAAGACGAGCCGCTAGCGCCACTGGGTTTCGTCGTACATGTGTTAGTTCACAGCTCATAATGTATGTGCACAGTGCTCTGATGCGATCTACCTGCTCACACTGTACGTCTGATAAACACGTGGGACTCAGCTCTGTAGTAAGACAGAGCTGCTCTGACTCGTCTATCTAGAAGCCAAACAAATAGAACGGGAAGATGAGTGAAACACGCTGCCTTGGCAATTTGTGCAAGTTTGTGCTGAAAGCCCCTAAAAAGCAAAGGCGACGAAGTATTTGGAAAAAGACATGGCTGAGAAAATGCGGTTACTACGGTCTGTCAGTTTAACAGAACAAATTCTATTTCACTCGCACCCCCGCCATGCTTTTGTCTTTACATTTGTGAGGAAGAAGAAAAAGAATAATCCTTGTTTGCACATGCCCACTGACTATGTTTGATTTTCTCTCGACCTTACGATTCCTGATGGGGAGGTGGTCGTGAGAGGCTGATCGCCCCTTGTTACCCCCTGTACGCTACAAAACGCACGGTCAGGCTGAAAGTCGGCCCAATCGGAAAATTCTCGAACGACTGGAAAGTCGGCCCGAAAATCGTACAGTGTATGCCAGGCTTAAGGTTCTACAACTCTGATGAAGCTGTTGCACTCCTTACCAGTGGGTGGCGGTAGCACACCTGAAAGCTGATCATGAACAGCCTTTAACGAGGAGGAAGAAGTGGAAACCAGAACCATTGATTGAACGTATGTTCATTCTGAAAAATTAAAATGAAGAAAAAAGACAATTAGAAGAAATTTATTGATACAATTACTTGGTCATTGGTGCTCAAACCTCGGCAGGAAACATGGTGGTGAATTTTGATAGATATGCGTGAACAGGAGTAAAGAACAGGGCTGTTCCCCCCCCAGGACTAAAACTAGTGGTGGAGGGGAGATAGATGAAGTTTGTCAGTCTGTAGACTGCTGGTTGGAGTGACGGTCTGCTGAGCTTTATGGGGAGATCCAGTGGATTGCGTGAGCTGATACTAGAGCTTCACTCAGGGACCTAGAAGATGTAAGTCCAGTTGGATAACACAGGTTGAGAGAACCTGTCCATGATGAGCAAGCATGAAGTGACAGTGGAGAGGAAAAATTTCCCATTGGGAAGAAACCTCTGGCAGAACTAGGCTCAACATGGTGGTCTTCTGCTGGACCGGTTGAAATGAGACGCAAAATGCAGCAAAGGGCCTGGAGGAATGATGCTCTGATGAAGTTTTAGCTACGATGGTGGAGGAGGGGCTGGAGGTGGGTTGAAACTAAGCTGACTCCGCCAGATGGATTTGCTCCTCATATCCATCTGGAAACCTTCCATTGAAGTAATTTTGGGAAGGGGCGAAAATACTGGTTAGCTGATTGGCCTATGTTGGTAATAGACGGGCCAAATAAACCAATCAGATCAACGAAGCATATGACGTACTAACAGAGCGACGACGAAGAGGAGCCAATTGATAGATCAAACTCTTGCCGAAACCAGTCGGGAGAAGAGCAAAAACATCTTTTCCTCTGAGAAATGCCTCCAGAGCAGTGTTTTGCTCTTCTTTCAGTGCAGAAATACTCTGTAATTCCGATAAAACTTGCTCGATAGCCACGCTAAAGCTAGTTTCATTGGCTGAAGCCGCCATGTTCTTTAGACTGAACTGTCACGCTTCTCGTTGCGTCACACCTCAACCCGCCTCAAAGCCAACGCTGATTGGACGTTCGTTTGGTGAACGGCTCCAAATTTTCTTTAACGGAGAGTCTCCAGACTGATCTGCGAGTGAAACCTTGAAAGCTTGCGAGATCAGGATGGTCTCACAAGGCTAGGTTGAAACGGGGTCATCTGAATGAAGTCACATCACGCAACCACTGCCTGCGCACTAGGTATCAGATGGGTTGCGGATCGGAAGCCTTTTAAGATGAACTTTGGATGCTGATTGGCTTTCGTAGAGGTGTGGCTCAAATCTGATTGGCTGTGTCGTAGGTGGATGGAGGCGAGTAATCAGTTTCTTCAGTTGAACTTCCTCCTAGGCTCCATTTCAAATTAACATTTCAACAAATAAATCAAGAATGATCAATGATTTTCTTTTCGTCTAAAATGGGTAAACAGACACAGGATGTGTTTGATGGAGGGTGGTAGTGTAGAAGATCTGAGGGAGATTATAGAGCTGGAGGTTCTTTCTTTCTGTTTTAGTGTTTCTGGTTCCTAATAATCTCTGATTTTTGTTGACAGGTCTGCTGAGAACAACGACATGAAACCACACGTGCCTTGTCCTTCCTGGTTCTTCTACTCATCTTCATCCTCCAACCGTTCATCCTCCTGCTCCTCAACAAAAACCCAGTGAACTGCTCTCTGCTGAGAAGGCTTTGAAGAGTCATGATGGACCAGTCCAGAGGACTGACCCCATTGCTGCTGATGAGCCCCCGGTTTGGCCTGAAGAGGAAAGACTCTCTGGCTTTAGGGGGAATCCAGCAGCCTCAAGTGGACTCTTGACAGAACCGGCTGCGCTACAACAGAAATGTGACGCAGACCTTGTTGATTATTGGTTCGATCTGTATACATTCTTGTTCTTGTAAATAAAGCTTGTTCCATCATCAGTTCAGTAGGCATCAGAGCATCAGTTACATCCTATGAGATTTTATGAAAAAGCAAGGAAAAGGGGGGAAGTTCGGTGCGGATTTGAAACAGGTTGAGGTTTGACTGGTTGGGATCTGTGGCCTCAGCGGTTAGATAGAAAGACATAAACCCAGACCATCACCCCTCCACCACCGTGGCTTAAAGCAGGAGGCGTTTCTGCTAATTAGCTGTAATTCCTTTCCTCCTTACTCTGGTCCCATTTTAAAGTGAAAGCCCTTTGGGAAACTCCTCCAACTCCCATTGTCATTGTGACACAGCACACACAAGTGAACACTGCACACCATGAAATGCATTTATGCCTCACCCGTGCAAGGGGGCAGCCCTCAATGGCGCCCCAAGGGAGCAGTGTGGCGGGACGGTACCATGCTCAGGGTACCTCAGTCATGGAGGAGGATGGGGGAGAGCTGGTTAATTACTCCCCCCACCAACCTGGCGGGTCGGGAGTCGAACCGGTAACCTTTGGGATCCAAGTCTGACACCCTAACCGCTCACCCACGACTGCCCACGACCCACGACTTTCTTGTCTTTCATCCAGATGCAGCTTTGATAACTGAAGCCCTGTTGCCATCTTGCTTCCAGAGCCTTCCTCATTTAACTCTACTAACAGACGGGTTCAGGGTCTTTTCACCTGTTGAGTTTGAAGGGGAGATCTTACGTTTTTAGTTATTTTTTGCTGAATCTTCTGGGAAGATGTTCTCCTCATAGTACTAATAATCTTCTCTGCAAAACTTTTGACTTCGGATGGTTTGGAGACGCGTTCATGATCCTCCCCATATTGTCCGGAAGTGACGGTTGCATCTATAAAGTCACTGCTGATGTCTTTTCGTCATGTTAACACCCACCTGAAAGCTTCAGAGCAACAGACACAAAACCTGCTTCTATAGAGCATTTATTCAGCAGCTTTTGGCCAATATGTCCTCCTTCAATTTAAAGCAAGCAAAACAAAAAAGTTCTTACTTTGATTTGTATAGTTTTTAATCCTTTTGAACCAAAATATCTGGTACCTGACACATTCTAACTGCCCTTTAAGTCCAACTCTTCTAGGAAGTGATGCAGACTTGATGAACCGATCAGGGTAGATAATGGAGTTTGGTCAATTCCCCAGTAACACAGGAAGGGTTCTGCGTCATCTGTAGGCCGAGGAACCTTTGCAGTCATTATACACTGATGCCTGAATGAAATTTGTCTACATATTGCTAAAATATGTGTCTTTTCTCTGATTTAAGCAAGTAAATAAGACAATTTGCCCTGGGAGGAGGTGATTTTCTCTTACACTGCAAAAAATCTAAATCTCGATAAGTCATTTTATCTTAAGTGCATTTTTTCTTGAATTGAGAAGGCAAGTGAGACACTTTGCCAATGGAACATCATTTACATTTAAAATAAATGAAAAACAATTGCATTATTTAAGATAAAAAAAATACTCATTCTATTGGCAAATACTCTTCTTTACCTGCCCAAATTAAGGGTAAATACACTTAATTTAAGGAGTTTTTCCTTATTTCTATGTCGTTTTTTGCAGTGTAGATAGAAAAAAAAACAGTATTACCTTATTTCCAATGCTTAATATCAAATTATCTTGTTAATTGCATAAATACATGTTCCTTTGACTGATCGTTCTATTTATCTGCAAAGATTAGAGGCAAAAAACACTTATTTTAAGAATGTTTGAAGCACTTTTACCGTAGTTTTTGGAGCTAACAAAATATTCCCTCTAAACTCAACAAACAGGCTGGAAAGAAGTGATCTCTTTCTCTGAGTCGTCCGTGTGAGTGTTGGACCACACTGAGCCTTCGGCACTGAGCTGGAGCCGCTTCAGGCCAGCAGCTGAGAAAGAAGCGCTCATGTTTCTTAGACAAACATGGCTGATTACCCACAGGAATGGGATTTCAAAGGCCTTAGCCGAGACCATTACAGAACCAATTAAAGTGGGATGTGCTGGAGGCCTACACGGGCTTTAGATGCACTCCTGTGTTGCAGCCTAATGAGGTTTAATCTGGTGAGCTGGTCTAATTAAAAAGGAGGGGAGTTTTTCTGTGGGCAGCAGGCTGCTTGAGCCAGAGACCAAGAGATGATTTCAACTATCAGAACTTTGAGCTCTTCTTTTAACTATTAGTTACAGCATCTAAACTTTGACTGCAGACTTTCTCTCCTCTTTTGAATCCGCTCTCTTTGTTTAAAGCTAAGAGTGAAGCATGCATCTGAGACTCCTCCCATTAATAGACCAGCAGAACCGAGCAGCTCCCTGACGGGGTCGGTCCAATTAGCTTTAGATCCTCGCCAACAAAGACGCTTTCATTCCTCCAAACTTATCTCCCAGAATCACATTCCTCTAGTTTTCCACTCATGACTCCACTGTAAACATTTCCCCCCCCCAGACCTCACATGAGAGGCCTTGGTCTGGACCACTCAGGATCTCCAATTTTTTTTGTCTCTTGTGGGACAAGAACCCTTTTTCAGGTTCTTGTCCTGAGAATGCAGAATCATCAACTCTCTGCTGCAGAACTAAAATAGAGGAAATTGGTTTCGAATATGTCTGTGGAGTCCATCTGTTTTCCTCCCCCTGTACTCAGCCACCCATAAATAAAATCCAGACACCTAAACCGACAGACAGAGCCAGGAAGCCTGTGGGAACTCTGGAGGAGCTGCAGAGATCTACGGCTCTGATGGGAAGACGTCTGAATAGACCCGCTCTGTTGGTTAGTGTGGAATAATTGCAGAAAAATAAACAATTTATTGCAACAAAAAGTATAAATAAACAAAAAAACACCAGAAACTCTGGACTTCATTGATTATTATTATTTAATTTATTCCTTTTTTTCTAATTTAATCATTGGAAAGATTATTCCTAAAATATAGATTATTGAAAGATAAAAAAAAATTGAAAAACAAAATTCCATTTTCTATGATGTGCAGATTTTTTGTTTGCAGGGACCAGTTTGGGCTCCATGGGTTCTAATGTGGGGTGATACCCTTCCTTAAACCAAACGCCCACTTTTCAGATTTTGTTTTTATTCCTTTTTAAATTCTCCTATTTAAAGGAGGAGAATTTAAAACAAATCCCTAATACTGTTTTTTTCACAAATACTTTAGGTTTTAAATGAACATTGTCAGGTGTTGCAATTTTAATGCGTAATGAAGGTTAGGAACTTTTAGAACATAGACTATTAGCATTACCCACCTTTAGCTTTACGCACCTTTAGATTTACCCCCTGCCAGCTTTACAGGTTGATCGGAATCTGTATTTAAATAGCACCTTTCAAGATAAAAATCATAAAGTAATTCAACAAAAATAACACAATTTAAGCAAATGCAGATTTAAAAGATGAGTTTTAAATTGGCCTTTAAAGCAGGGGTGGGCAATTCCAGTTCCTGAGGACTGGTAACCTGTAACTTTTAGATGTGCCTTTGGTTCGACACACCCGAATCACATAATTATAATTATTATATTATAATTATATAATTATATATAATCAACCTCTCTGCAAAACTCTTGACTTCAGATGGTTTGGAGACGCGTTCATGACCCTCCCAATATTGTCCGGAAGTGACGGTTGCATCTATAAAGTCACTGCTGATGTCTTTTCGTCATGTTAACACCCACCTGAAAGCTTCAGAGCAACAGACACAAAACCTGCTTCTATAGAGCATTTATTCAGCAGCTTTTGGCCAATATGTCCTCCTTCAATTTAAAGCAAGCAAAACAAAAAAGTTCTTACTTTGATTTGTATAGTTTTTAATCCTTTTGAACCAAAATATCTGGTACCTGACACATTCTAACTGCCCTTTAAGTCCAACTCTTCTAGAAAGTGATGTAGATAATTGAGCTTGGTCAGTTCCCCTGTAACACAGGAAGGTTCCTGCGTCCTCTGTAGGCCGAGGAACCTTTGCAGTCATTATACACTGATGCCTGGCTCAAATTTGTCTACATATTGCGAAAATCTGTGTATTTTCTCTGATTTAAGAAAGTAAATAAGACAAGTTCCAGCTCTGGAGGAACTAACTGCATACTGAGGAGGTAACTCAGCCTTTTGATTCCGATATGTTGGATCTAAAAGTTGCAGGACAGCGGCCCTTAGGATATGGAATTGTCCACCCCTGCTTTAAAGGAAGCCACTGAATCAGCTGATCTGAGAGCAGGAGGGGAAAAAAAGCCTTTTTTCTCTTTTAGTTTTTATTGTGTACAGGGGATGGTCAGAGGGCCTCGATAGTGGTGTAGGGATGTAGCAGTAGCATTCTGCACAGAGACAGGAGTCCTACCATGGAAATAAACACTTTTATTTAACCGGATTCACTTTTATGAGGCTAAAAGCACATAAGCTGCAGTGTTAGCATTGTGGAAGAATGACGGCTCTGTCTGGAACAATGACTCATTAAAGCAACTGTGGATCAGATATGCTTCAACTGATTGAGCCTTTTATTTACTGCAGTTAAAGTAAAGATGTTAATAAATGCAATCTGAGGTGTTTGTTATGTTTTTAGAAGGACTTTAAAGGTATGTATGAGAACAATATTTGATTTCCGGGTGGATCATCTAAATAAGTGGTCCTCCTAACTGTCCTCATTGTGGTGATATGTTTACGTAAGGCCGTCCTACGTGTTCGTCACGTTATCCATCTTTTTCTGCGCTCTTTCAGGCGTATATCTGTGGTGAGCTACAGTTTCAGACAGTCATTGAAGCTCACCTTTCTCACCGCAGTTCTTTGACAAATGGCAGAGGGTCGTACAAGAAAAAGTCGACGGAGTGTATGAGAAGAAAAGAAAAGAAAGATATATCCCAGAAGGCTTTGCATGAAGAGCTCGCAAAGCACTACGGGATTTGCTGTCACAGCGGTCTGCTGTCACCATAGGCTGTCGCTACCCGACAGCGGCTACTAACAAAGATGGCACAGAGGAGGAGGAGTTGTGTGACCTACGGGGCAAAGAGTAGTGATCATCTGTCCGAACGGTCAGTTAACTTAGTTCACTATAAAGTTCACTATAAAGTCCCCACTGTATTCAGACACAGAACGCTTGTATGAGCTAAGAGAACCGCACATTTTAAACAGGGCGTGCACGAGGAGAAATGGCCTCGTGGAAGCTCGTGCACGCTCGTGCACAACGTTCCTTTTTTTTTTTAAGTGGAGAGGACAGTACATTACCTTTGAGAGTGTTTTTTAGTGTCAGGTCTAAGCACCTAAAACATCATACATACATGCAGGGAAAGAAAGAAAGCACAGAGACAATTAATTTAGTTACTCGTGAGGAAAATAGGAAGGAGACTGCAGAGTTTACAAATGTCCAACCCACTCTGCAGTCTTCAGCTTTCTCCTCCTTATTTATTGAAGAAAAGGGGATGTCCCTAATTACACCAGCTGAGGTTTAACTAAGGGAAAGGGAAACAAAAGGATCTTACTTTAAACCTCAGCACATATGTTAAAACAAAGCATGTGGTTGTTTTACAATTGAATTGTTCCAAGAACACATGTTTAGAAGAAACATGTGATAGAGGCTGTTCAGCCCTCCTTCACAACACGTCCGTTGCATGACCTTTATCTGGAACAATCTTAAGCAAGAGTTCATAAAAGATGAATCACACATTATACATCATAATAGTTCATTAGAACACAACCCATGAAACACAAACGGAGTATAAATAAAATATTTCTAACATTTACCATTAAGTAAAAAAATATTTTCTCTGTTTAAACACAAATACATAAGCCAGCTGTTGTAGTGGTTCCATTGGAAAGGTATTACTTTATCTCTCACTTTTACAATGGTACCAAAAGGTTCCATGTAGACCTGATAATTGTTGGACTATGCTTTATTTAATTTATCAACTTTCAAGGGAAATTACTTCTTAAACCCTTTGGGTTTAACTGGCTAATAAGAAAAAAATGATAAAACCGGACCTCCAAGCATTCAGACTGTGATTTATAAAGTTTTCTGGCATAAAATCAAGATAAATATCAATATTCAGGAGGTTCTGACCCAGTGCTGATGTCTAGGGTATATCTAGTTACTCCTTACTTTCAAGCATTTAAGCAACAGAAATATTTCTAATATTAAAAGATTTAGAGATGGATTTATATCTCAAACAGACTCTGGAAGAAAAAGGCTTTAAAAAAAAACTGCTGATACATTAGAGCATCTGGATCCAGATCAGTTAAAGAGTCAGCCTTGAAAATGGAGACCTCTAAAAACTTTTATTCTGTGTTTCTTTGGTTTGTTGCCAATTAGTTTTTAACTCCTCCAGTTAATTAGAATCTGGGAGACCCCCATCGCCGCTTATCAACATTTGAAGATAATTGCAATTAAAGTGATTTGCATGCTTTAATGAATTTGTCCCACGCTTTTCATGAGTTCAGACGCCGAGTAAAAAATTGATTTCTCCTCGTTTGATGCTGCCTTCCAGTCAACAAGCTGAAAGCTGATTTTGTTGTTCTGTCGGTCTGACATTGATTCACCAACCGGAGGCTCGTGGAGCTCCAGGCTCTGAAGAACCAAACCTCTCAACCGGTTTCTGGCCTGCAGGATTTTAGAGGATATCACTGGAGCATCGTCTCCTAATAAATCACTTAGATCTTCTTGACAAAAAGAAACAACGAATAATTAACTCTGTCACTATAAATGTGAAGTGATAATAAAAACTAGGATATATTGATTCCACAGATAACCAGAGTCTCCGTGGTAACCAGCTGGTGTAGCAACACATAGTCAGAGGTTTTCTGCTCTCTACCTCAGAGTCTAGTTGTCCTGGTTTGGGTTCTTTGGAGTCTTTCATTTACTTTTGTTTGTTAGATTCCTCATATTGTCATAGCGAGCTTTAAGTATGTGTCATGATTTTATCTATGGCTCAGACCCACATGCAGTGAAGCCAAACAGAGAGGCACAAAGTAAAAGTTCAACGGGTTTTATTGAAATGTTTTTGAGCTCGGTGCAGAGTTTTCTCCGAACTGCGCTCAGCCGGAAACTGGAAGACGAGGGGAAGACAGACTGTTAGATTCAGGCTCAGTGGGAAATCGGATTTGTTAATTTTGAAGGAGAGGATTTGTACCGACTCACGTTTCCAGAGAAGTGGAGACCCTTTGACTCCAGTCTGTGCGTAGGTCTTCCAGAGTTTGTCTGATTCGGTGGAGGGCGGAACAGGGTTTACCCAGAACTCGGACGGTGAGGAATGATGCAGACGCTGGTTGCAACTCCGTTTTCCTGTGGTACTTGAACGGGTCGTGGTGAAGATGATTTCCTTACTCAGAGAGAGCACCTCTGCGTTTTCAAAGGTGGCTGGATCCAAACCTCCTGTTTGGAAACCGTTGCTCAATGTAAGACTCAATTGATCCCTCTTGGGAGAGGCGGTCCGGAAAGATCCAGTTTGCAGGAAGGCTTCCTGCCGAAAGGCAAAAATAAGCAAAGTTGAATCTCAGGGAAACAACCACTCAGTCAAACTCAATATGATCTCAGCTTGGCTAGAGAACAAAAACTCGCAATGCAAAAACTCAGATAGACTCAGAATAAACAAAGCTTGGCTAGAGTACCCCAAACTGGCAAACACTCTGGCGTCGAGGTAGTGGCAACCAGTAGCTTAAGAGCAGTCCGGTGATGAGGTAACCGTTCGCAGGTGTGTGAGGAGGCGGACCGGAGCCAGGCGCCTCCTGGTTGTGGAAGAGAGAAACACAAAGACAAGACAAACAGACAAACACAAAAACTGGAGTCCTGACAGTATGAGGTTGTGGCCTTTTAGGTTATTTGAGGGAGTGGCAGCCAAACACAAGGAAATAATATTATTATTTTTTTTTCTGTCTTTTGAAGAGTGTCATTAGTTTTTTTTGTCAAACCTCAACAACCAAGACCAAGGAGTACTTAGGCCTAGACCAGGGGTGCTCAAGTCCAGTCCTCCAGAGCTTTAAGATGCATCTCTTCTCTAACACACCTAAAGTGTTAATCCCCTCATTTAGCTCATGGTAATGAGCCATTCATTTGATTCAGGTGTGTTAAAAATGGGGTGTATCAAAAAGTTGCAGGATAGTAGCTCTTGAGGACTGGACTTGAGCACCCCTTCTCTAGACAGTCTTGGTTCTCCATGGTCTCGGTTAGTCTGGTCTTGACTACACCACTAAGTTTCATGTTCTGGTTTTACCTGAAGCCTGCTATGTGGGTCTTTCCGTATTTTGTTATTATCCCGTTTGGGTTTTTTTCCAAACCTCTTCAGTTTGTTTACCTTTTTGCCAGTTGTTTTCTACTTCATTTCTTTTGCTTATTTCTTAGCATTTTCTTTTTTTTGTTGTCACATCCTCTAATTGATTTTGTGGATTGTTGTATTCGTTCTCTTAGTTTATCCTTGTTTGATTGTTTCTCTCTGCCAGAGTCTTCTGTTATTAGTACTTTGCCTGGACCTCTTTTCCCTCCTGCCAGTATTATCAGATCCTCAGTTTATTTCTATGTTTCCTCATCTATAACTTGTTCATCTCATAAAAATGTCTAAGTCACCAAGTGGCTCATAGCATCAGCCTGTGTTTCAGTCCAGAATGACCATTTATGACAGAAGTTTGTTTTTCTTACACTCTGGTAAAGAGCCACTAAATAATTTATTTTTTGTTTGTGTGGAAGCTATGATTACATTATTACAAAAGTTTGATTAGTAATGCCAAACATGACAGGTGGACAGGGGAAGAAAAAGAAAAAAAGAAAGAGAAGAAAAGAGAGAAAAAAAAATCAACCAAACAAAAACAAGCAGCAAAAACACTGCGGACAAACCCGAGGCAGAACCTGCAAACAGACATGCATTAGGGGCGCCATCGCTGGCCCCGCTCCAGCAATCGGACCCAGCCCACCAGCGGCCATCCCGGAGCACAGAGACCGGGAAGACCACTGTGGAGACAACCGGGGCCCCACCCAGAGGGTCACAAGGAAGCCCCCCAACAAACCCGCCCCAAGGGCGTAGGGCTGTGGCCTCCCCAGAAGCCATGAGTGACAACACTCGGTCCCACCAGGCCCCGGTCCCCCAGACAGAGGACAAGGGCCAAAACCCGAGTCCCACAAGCCTGAGTGCCACCAAACCGCCCCAGCAGAGCCCCCACCCCGAAGTATCCAAGAGAATTAGGCACCCCAGGGGGCCAATACAGACCACAGCACCACTGACCGGCTCAGCGCCCCGGGACCAATAGAGTGCCTACAGTGGTTGGTTTTGAACTTTTTTGGAGTAGTTTTACAAATTTCTTTGTGTTGTTTGTTCACATAAAGCCCTGATGAAATTCTGTGAAACCTCTGGTTGGGTCTGCGTCTCTCTCTGAGCTCCTCCTCATCAGCTCAGCGAGTTGATCATAGAGAGGGAATCAGAATTAGGCCTGTTTTGTTAGGTGATGAAGAGGAGGGGGATGGGGGGGCAGTAACTCCTCCATCCAATCAGAGCACTTTGAATAATTAAACTGATCAACTTAATTAGCTCAATTAAGTTGATTTGACCGGAGAACACTGCCATATGGTGCGAGGAAACAAAAGAAGGGGGGAACTAATTAAAAGTAAAATAATGAGGATTTTAATTAACCGGTTCCCCAGACGTCAGCAAGCGGGGATGTGGAGTTGTAATTAAAAAGTCCTGTAGTGCTGGCAACATCCTCTCCCTCCCTGTTTTAATAACGGCCGGGGCTCCATCCATCTAATTAAACCTGTAAATGAATTTGCAACATTAAGGGTCCCTGCTTGGGTTTTACACCACACCTCCCAGAGAAAACCTTCCAGATAATTCCCATTATTCTCCCATAAAAGAAGGAAAAGAGGGCTCAGACACACACCCCAACCCTGCAGCACAGACGGGGAGAGGAGAACCTCTACTCCTCATGTTTTCTGTTCATGGAAACGGGCTAAAAGACTGTTATAGAAACCTGGAAATTGATTGATGATACATCCTGCTTTTTGTTTGCATGTAGGGGGTTCCTCAGGCTGGACCTATCAGCGACATCCAGGCAGGTTTGATCCACAAACTCATAAAGGATTTCTTATAACCTGCAATACTTATATTAACCAGCCTTAACAGAAAGACTTCAGCTCCTTTTGGGTCTGTAGGGGAACATATTGGACCCATCAGCGCTCTCGGCTGTAGTTGTAAAGGTGTCTGGTTTCATTCAATCATTGATTCAAGAATCGCTTTGAAACATCCAAATAAGGAGACCAAAGCGAATAACAATAAAATCGCAAATTTACTTAAAATGTTCAAAGGAAACAACATAATTCTGATAAAAAGAGGACGGGAAAATAAAAAAAACTGTCCCAATAAAAGCATCTGAAATTTGCAACCTAAAAAGGTCAGAGGTCATCCCAGAGTTTGAGCTCAGTCCTTGGAACAACCTAACCTGACTCCGCCAGATGGATTTGTTCCGCATAACCATCTGGAAACCTTCCTTTGAAGTAATTTTGGGAAGGGGCGAAAATACTGGTTAGATGATTGGCCTATGTTGGTGATAGACGGGCCAAATAAACCAATCAGATCAACGAAGCATATGACGTACTACCAGAGTGATGACGACAACACAACCACAAGCCAGGCTACTCTTGCCGAAACCAGTCGGCAGAAGAGCAAAAACATCTTTTCCTCTGAGAAAAGCCTCCAGAGCAGTGTTTTGCTCTTCTTTCAGTGAAGAAATACTCTGTAATTCCGATAAAACTTGCTCGATAGCCACGCTAACGCTAATTTCATCGGCTGAAGCCGCCATGTTCTTTAGACTGAACTGTCGCGCTTCTCGTTGCGTCACACCTCAACCTGCCTCAAAGCCAACGCTGATTGGATGTTTGTTAGGTGAACTGCTCCAATTTTTCTTTAACGGAGAGTCTCCAGACTGATCTGCGAGTGAAACCTTGAAAGCTCGCGAGATCAGGATGGTCTCACGAGGCTAGGAACAACCTGCTAACTGGCCACCAAAATCACCCAAGAAATATTTTAGAAACACCTAGAAAAGCATAAATAAAGCTGTTCTTATTTTTTTATTTTTTTACACCTCAAGTGTCCGCTAAGTGCGGAGCCCATTCCCCCCGTCCTGCTCTCCCTCCGCTGGCTGGCGTCGGGGCTCACCGGTGCACTGGTGGAGCTCGGGGTCTGGGGGTGGATGCCCGGGGGGCTGCTGGCTCATTCCTGGCGGCCTCTCCGCTGGCCCCGGCCGGCCGGGGCTTTGCTGGGGCTCCTGTCTGGGGGTCGGGTGCCCTTGGGGCCTCGGATCCCTGGGGCCCGGGACTGGATCCACTTCGGGGTGGGGCTGGCTGTTGTTCGGGGATTTTCGGTGTCGGTGCCGGTGCCTTCGCTACGATGCCGGTTCCTGGGCGGTGTTTTTTTTTTTCCTATCCCGGTTCTGTGGTATCGGTTCGGGGGGGGGAGCTGCACGGCATGGTGGGGTCTTAGGTCCTGTTTTGGGCTCCGGTTTTTCCGCTCGCACTTCTCCTCTTGCATATTTATTTTAATTGTAATTATTAATTTATTAATTAATTTACTTATTTTTTATTTATTTATTTATTTATTTATTTTTTATTTTTTTTCTTTCTTTTCTTTTTCTTCCTCGGTGGGGGGGAACGGTTGCGGGCGGGTCGGTGTCTGGTGTCCACTGTCGCATTGGGGGTGCTCCTTTTTTTTTTTTTTATTTATTTTTTTTTAATTTATTTATTTATTTTTTTTCCTTTGGGGGTTTTTGCATGTCTGTTTTCTCGGGGGGCGGGCAGGCCTGCTGGGTGGGGGTCCTGCTGGCGGCGTGCCGCGGGTGTGTTGGGGTCCGGGCGGCTCCGGCGGGGGTGGTGTTGGGGGGCCGGTGTGGGCGGGCTGGCTGCGCTGACTGGGTATTCGGGTGGGTTTTCCCTCTTGGAGGCATGGCGGAGCTGCTCTGTTCCCGCTGATCGCGGCGGGTGAGGCTGGGGGGCGGGTGGGGGTTTGGAGTGGCTCTGGCCGGCGCGCGTTGGGGGGCTGGGGTGGCGGAGCTGCTCTGGCCGCGTGTCAGGGCCTGGTGCGGGCGGCGGGGGGGAGGGGGGGGGGGGGGCGTGGCTGTGCTGCTTTGGCTTCGTCCGGTGGGGGAGCGGCGTGGTTCGCTCCGCTCTGGCTTTGTGCTGCCCCTCGGGCTGCTGGGGGGGGGTGGTTGCGCAGGCTGCGGTCTGCTCTTCTTGCGGTTTTGCGCCGGGCGGCTTTTCTGCTCTTGGGTTGATTCTGTGCGCGGTGTGTTGCGTTACGTGCTGTTGGCGTCGGTCTTGGTGGGGTGGGGCTGCGCTTTTGGCCGGGGGGGCGTTTTGGGGGGGTGCCGTGGCGCTCGCGGCCGGTTCGCGGCGGATGCGCGTGGCCCCCAGCCGCAGGCGGGGCCGCCTGTGTGTTTTTTCCTGGGTGGTGCGGTCGCGGTGGGTGTTGCGGCCGGTCGCCGGGGCTTGGTGCTGGGGGGCGGGGCGTGTTTCGGTGCTCTGTGGGGCTGGGGCGTTACGGTCGGTGCCGTGGGGGGGCTGGTGTTCGGTGCCCGGCCCTACTTCAGGGTGGCCGGCTGCCGGCGGGGCCCGCGGACTCGTCCCCGCGGCTCCCCAGGGCACCGGCATGGCGGTGGCTGGGGGGCTTCTTCGTGGCTGTCTCTCCTCCTCCCTTGGTGGGGGTCTGATTTCCGGGGCTGGCCCCGCCTTGGTGCCTTCGCTTCTGGGGTCCCTTTGGGCGCCTGGGGCTTTGGGTCTCCCGGCACTGGACTCAGTGCTCTGGGGGGTGTGCCTCTCTGGCTCTCCACAACCACTATTGAGCATTTTTTCTATGGTTAAAACTTTACATGCACAAGTTCACCCTCACAAACAACTACAGGTGCTAGGCTTCAGGTACTTAGAGATTCACTTCCAAACAGAAACCCCACATTCATATCTTCAGGTAACACAGAGTACATGTCAGACTTAATAATATTACTTTAGCGATAGTTTCAAGGTGTTGCTTTATTGTATATCTCGTACCATGTCTTTTGGTTGTGCTGTTCTTTTTTCATCTCGTTACAGGTGATGAAGCAGACTGAAAATGTTTTGTCATTGTCTCCTTCCTATCTCCTCTTTCTTTCATCTTTTGTCCTTTTTTTTTTTTTTCCTTTTTCTTCTTCTGTTTTTCTGCTCTACTTACATTGCAGTGTCCATATGAACTGTAAAACTCCCTGCATAATTATAATAAAGCAATTTATATGCATGAAACAAGTGGAGCAGTATGGCAATTGCCATACCGCTACACTTGTGAAAGTAAAATCTGTTGGGCTCCTTTTGGCATCAAGACAATTATTCTTATTGCCACCTTGCCAGACAGGACACTGTAAAAAAAAAAAAAAAAAAAAAAAAAAAGCTGTTGTTCTTTAACACTGGGATCTAGCCTTCCTGTGGCAGTATGAGGCTGAAAATCTGGGAGCACCACGACTTCCTGCTGACAGGACGTGAAAGTTATCAGGACAAAAGCCGACTAGATGACCTCGAGGTCATAGACAATTAAAACTTTTGAACAATAAAGAGGTGGCCTTAAAGGATAAAAAAAAAACCCAAACAAACAGGAAAAGTTTAAAACAACTTTTAAAACAAACAGGAAGTTAATGTAAAGCCTGTAAAAATGGGGACGACGAGCTCAGGTTGGGAGGTTTGAGCTGAAAGAAGAGCTTTAGGCGACAAGTAAGACAGCGTTAACAAGTCTGATCTAGAGCTACAAAAAAATAACAAAATGAAAGGCCTTATGCTGGTGAAGATCCTCAGTCATCCAGGTCATAGTCATTCCAAAAAAGGACAAAAATCCACTGGACCTTATTTCTAAGTTTGGAGGTAATTTGCTTCCCACCCAGGAAGCTTTGAAAAAGGCTAACTATGACCAAACGACTTCTTTATCTGCTTTTTTTTGTTTGTTTTTTGTTTAGTTTTTTTTCAGAACAGGATCAATTTAACTTTTAAAATGTAAGCATTTTATAAATAGTAGCTTTAAACTTTTAAAAATGTTCTTCAGGTTGAAAATCAAACTTCTGCAATGGCATTTCTTTAAAACTAAAAATACATTCTGGCTTAACCCCCGTTTGATCTCCATTTCATTGTTGGACTCCAGAAACGAAATGGAGCTCAAACTGGCATTAAGAGTCATGTGGATCAGTAGACCATCTGTTAAACAAGGAAAGGATAACTGGTGCTGAGTTAGAACAGCTCCAAGTAGAAGCTTATGAAATAAAAATAGAAGAGTGCTGAGAACGGAGCCCTGTGGGACGCCATGTTAATGAGCAGCACTGGAAGAGCTACGATTATGAATCATTACAGAAAGATAGTTCAGAGGAAAGTTGGTTTGGGAACTTCAGGGTCTTTTCTCTCTGTAGATAAACTGGTTGTACTGGTTTCCTAACAGTCCTGTATGAAGGGCAGGAGCAGATCTGAAAGCACAGCCAAAAAATGGAAACCTAAATAAGTCATATTGGCCATTGGAATTAGTATATTTACTTTTAAAATGGGATAATTAGATAATATGCACTTGTAAGAAGACAATGCAATTATTTTTTCTTATTTTAAATGTAAATTGTCTTGCTCCATTGCCAAAGTGTCTCACTTTCCCCCTCAATTCAAGAAAAAATGCACTTATTTATAGGAAAAGAAGACTTTTTTAGATTAAATTTTTTTTAGAACAAAGTTGAAATTCTGTCCTCCTGGTCTTTGGTGAGATTATTCCAGATTCCAAGTGTCTTCTTTCTCAGTGATGACAGGATGGAGCTGGTCACAGATGGATCAGAGTAATGAAGGTCCTGCTACGGTCTGTGGTGGAGAAGAAGGAGCTGATCTGAGCTAAGGAGCTCTGGATCTACTGGTTCATCTTTACCTTCCAACCGTCACACAGAACCTTCCTGAAAGAACAAAACCCTGAATTCAAGCATTGGTGTGAGAGGAATCATCATCCTGATGGAACTCAGAGTAGAGGTTCCTCATCAACATAGAAGATAAATAATCTGAACTGCTTCATCTGATCAGGAGGCCCCTCTCTGAAGATCCTACAGAGACGAGCCCCCAGGATGGACCTAGAACTCACTGGAGGGGATATTCTGCCCCTCATGGTCTGGGAATTAGACTAAGCCTGACAGAAGATGATGATGGACTGATGGAGTTCACATTTTTCCTCTCAGTATGGATGCAGATGTTATTTTGGGATTTTATTTTCATCATTCTGCTTCATTCTATCTCTATTCTCCCACTCTGCAGAATCTATTAGTTCAATCTCTAACGTTCTGCTCTCTCTGCTTTTTCTCATAGTAGCTTCATCTGGTTTGTTCCTGTTTGGCTGTGACTCCATCCTGGAGAGAAATATCAGCTGTGCTGCTGCCATCAACACCTTTGTTTATAGATGTTGGAGCTTGGTCAGTTTTTCAGTGTGGTCTTATTTCTCTGAATGTGACTAACTGGATGTGCTCTCTTCATCCTCTGACATGGAAGCTGGCTCGGAGCTCGTCTGCCTGGCTGTGTTTCCTGGACTGGGACGCCTTTTACAGCTGCTTTTCTACGTCTGCTTCTGTCTCCTTGAACCCCAGTCGGCCTCAGCAGATGGCCGCTCACACTGAGCCTGGTTCTGCTGGAGGTTTCTTCCTGTTAAAGGGGAGTTTTCCTCTCCACTGTCGCTACGAGCATGCTTAGTGTGAGGGATTGCTGAAGAGTCAATGAGTCGATGCAATCAACTGGTTTTCCTTATACAGAAAATTGTGAATCCATTTGACTGGATGATCAGGTGAACTGTAAAGTGCCTGGAGATGACATGTTGTGAATTGACGCTATAGAAATAAACTGAATAGAATTTGATTGAATTTTAAGGTTCATGTTTTATGTCTTACCTAAACACTGAGGTCAAACTTTGATATCCAGTTTCTACAGATAAAGAAAATGCGACTTAGCCTTCATTGCTTCAGACATATAGACTAATCAGGCTGATTTGATCAAGTTTAATCCATTTGTTGTCCTGCAGCTGCAGGCTGAAACCAGAGAGACGATCAGATGGATCAGCTGACCTTCAGCGAGGATAAAAATCAGCTGCCTCTCCTCTCAATATGTCCTACATGTTTTGGGCTCAGTTTCTGACCGAGGCGGTGTCGTTTCCACCTTCCTCCTCCGGAGCGGCGGCGGCGACACGCCGGGCTGGTCGTCAGTGGGCCCACCAGGAGAACGGGCCTTCATTAGCACTCTTTAATTAGGAACAGATGCAATTTGCAGCCCAGTGCTTGGCTCTCAGAGTGAGTCACACAGAAAAAGCTGCAAACATTAACGCCCAGCGAGTCAAACAGAACCTCCATCATGGACAGGAAGCTCACTTCTGCTCCTGCTCCAGTTAAATTCCAAAAAAAACATGAGGCGAAATGATCAGATTTACCTCAGAGACCTTCTTAGATCAGAATCGCACCGGTTAGGCTGGAATATCTTATAAATTATTAATATAGTTTCAGAATATTTAGATATTTTTCTCTTAGACTGTTTTTATTTTGGGTACAAATTTATTTTCTGGGTCCTAAAGGTCCTAATTTGGTTCAGTTTTGAACTAGACTGATAAACATTAATGATGCAGCTGAAGTCTTCATGTAGGGGAGGATCACTCCGCTCCAGTCTTTGGGTCATAGAGGGTCGTGCAGTTCTTTCCTCTGGCCCAGAAGCACATTGGTCCAAAGAAAGAACCGGGTTCTAACTTGAACTAGTTCTAATTTTGCATGTTATCACCCTTGTCTGATTTGCTTGCAACTGTTTCTAACCATATGGCATCAGAAGAACGGCGCAGATTTTACAATCTGTAGGGAAATGCAAACCGGAAGACAGTCCTGAAAATCCAAAAGGGTTGTGTTAGATCTGCTGACCTTCAATGACAATTCAATTTAGTTAATTTCTTTAGCTCCAATTCACACACGTCAACTCAAGACACTTTATAATTCAACCAGATCATCCAGTCAAATTGATTCAAAGTTTTCTATCTAAGGAAAACCATTTGATTGCATCGATTCATTGACTCAAAGGCAAACCCTCACTATGCATGCTTGTAGCGACAGTGGAGAGAAAAAACTCCCTTTTAACAACAAGAAACCTCCAGCAGAACCAGGCTCAGTGTCAGGACTCCTGTCTTTGTGTTTGTGTTTCTGTGTTTGTCTCACTTCCTCCACCAAGAGGCGCCTGGTTCGGGTCCGTCTCCTCACACACCTGCTGATGGTTTCCTCGTTAAATGGAGTGTTCTTAAGCTGCTGACTGCCACTACTTCGATGCCAGAGTGTTTGCCAGAATTGGGTACTCTAGCCAAGCTGAGTTTTTGCTGAGTCAAGCTAAGCTTTTTGTCAACCTGAGTTTAACTTTGTTTTTTGTCTTTGCCTCTCAGCAGGAAGTAATCCTGCAAACTGGATTTCTCGGACCTTCACTCCCTGGAAGGATCAACTGAGCTTCAAACTGAGCTGGGGTTCAAACAGGAGGTTTGGACCCACTTTCCCCAACGACCCGTTCAAGTACCGCAGGAAATCTGAGTCAGTTTCTCCGTTCACCAACTATCAACTGCATTCTGGGTAAACCCTGTTCCGCCCTCCACTGAATCAGACAAACACTGGAACCACGGCTCACAGGCAGGAGTCAAGGATTCAACAGCTTCTCTGGAAACGTGAGCCAGCAACCAAATCCTCCTCTCCAAGTTCATGAGTCAAATTCCCCACTGAGCCTGAACTAACTGCTGTGTCTTCCCCTCACTTTACAGTTGTAGTTGAGCAGTGTTCAGAGCAACACTTCTCCCTCAGTTAAACTTCTTCAATAAAACCCGTTAAACCTTTTCCCTGGTCTCTCTGTACGGTTTTCTACATTTGGGTCTGAACTTTGTAACATCATGACACTCAGTGTAAGCGGTAACCTGGGGTTTGGGTTTGTCTTCCACTGATGTAAAGATTAGGGTTAGACTTCATGGGCTGGAGTAAACTGCTCCATAGATCTTAAATTTGGTTTCCCTCAAAAAAATTACGCTACAAACTTTCTTTTTTTTTTGTTTGACAGAACTTTATTGGCAAACACATGGACAAATAACTGAGTTTGATTACTGCCAGATGCCTTTAATGGGAAAAATAATTTAAAATTACAGCATAAAGTTACATTTTTTTTTTGCTTTAAGTTTTGAAATAGAAAATCGTTAAAAGAATAAAAAAAATTGGAGAAAATAACCGACCTTTGGTGTGATTTTCTGTCTGTAATAAAAAAATGACGGCGCCCTGCCGATGCAGCAGGACGCCTCTCGCTGTTTCTGGGCTGCAAACATCTTGAAAAAGGGTTTTCTAACTGGAGTTAGTTTTTTTTGTTTTCTCCAAACTGCCCGATGGTTTAAGTGCTTCCATCTGTGGTTGTTATGCTGTGATGAACTGATGACCCAGGGAGGATCTATATCTTATATCGTCTCCTGACCCCTGAAAGTGTCTCCACAGTCCAACAACAATCAGCAAAATGGTTGGATGCTGTAAGACCCCCCAGTGCATCGTTTAGCCCACCCGTCTTTCCACCTTCATCCACTTACTCTAGTCCAAACAGTCTTAGTGGTATGGGGATCCTCAACCCAAAGAGCACAAAGGCCCAGCTCACATTTACCATAAAAAAATGCTCTCAACGATCCTTTAAAGGAGAAGGCTGGTCAGCACAGAACGATCAATGGATCATTATCTATACCTGAAACTAATATGTCTGCAGTGATTAAATTAATCTAGCCAAGCGCCATTCTCCCCTCTTTACAAGCAAAATCAATGGGAACTACTAGACACATCTGCAATCAACAATTATTGAAGATTTCCAGAGGACTTCACCATTGAAATTCACCAGAGCTATAGTGAAACTGACAATGCCCACGTGCATGGCAGCTGGATGCTGGAATATATCGGGTAAAAGTGAAAAAAAATGAGTTATTTCATCTTTCCGATTCTTGTTCCGCCACAGACGTGTTCGTCGTTGGATCGCCAACTTGAAGAGGGAGGATTTGCCATCGAACTTCTGGCCAGAGAAAAAACACGTAATATGTAGCCAACATTTGGAAGAAGAATGTTTTCAAGATGACTTGGATAATAGCGCGTTGTGACAAACACCAGATACAGCACTGGGACTTGATCAACAGCCGATACCGCACCGTGACATCACAAACACTTATCATAATTTCATATTTAAAGTACGTTCAGAAGTTTGAATTCTGAATATGAGCGGATTTTTCCTTTAAGACCTCTGTGAAATGTTCTGTTGAAGGTGTTCCTCCTCTCACCTCTGGTGTGAAAATAGGAGAGCATCATACAGTAACTAGAGTCAGTCATGATGGTGGCGGTATGATGTCAGGACCTGCTTTGCTTTGATAGTACCTACAACTTTACCGAGGTAGAGCACTCATTCTCGCCCGCTCTCATTCCAACCTTAAATTGTAGCCTAATGTTTATCAGCTGATTGCCAGGTCTGCCAACAGCAAACATTTAGGCCGAATCCCAAACCGGTCCCTAAGAACTAACCCTTCACTATCAGTGTCACTCACAATTAAGTCTCACTCGCAGCTGTGGAAGGTACCTCGATTGAAGGTGGGGAGGTAAAAACGACAATTGCATGGCTTCTTCACTCCAACGGAAAAGGAAAGCTTTTGTTGCTATGGCAACACGACTGACCTGACTCCGCCAGATGGATTTGCTCCGCATTTCCATCTGGAAACTTTCCGTTGAAGTAATTTTGGGAAGGGGCGAAAATACTTGTTAGATGATTGGCCTATGCTGGTGATAGACGGGCCAAATAAACCAATCAGATCAACGAAGCATATGACGTACTAACAGAGCGACGATGAAAACACAACCACAAGCCAGGCTACTCTTGCCGAAACCAGTCGGGAGAAGAGCAAAAACATCTTTTCCTCTGAGAAAAGCCTCCAGAGCAGTGTTTTGCTCTTCTTTCAGTGAAGAAATACTCTGTAATTCCGATAAAACTTGCTCGATAGCCACGCTAACGCTAGTTTCATCGGCTGAAGCCGCCATGTTCTTTAGACTGAACTGTCGCGCTTCTCGTTGCGTCACACCTCAACCCGCCTCAAAGCCAACGCTGATTGTACGTTTGTTTGGTGAACTGCTCCAAATGTTCTTTAACGGAAAGTAGCCAGACTGATCTGCGAGTGAAACCTTGAAAGCTCGCGAGATCAGGATGGTCTCACGAGGCTAACACATGACACCCCATGTACGTGAATGAAGTTCTGTGGCGCAGGTTAACAACATAAAACATTTACCCCTTTCTTAAAACAGATGTATACATTCAAATAAAAGTATTTTAAAGAAGACTTTTCATTAATTACGTTTTCTTTTCATATACTAACTTGTGACGAAAATGCAGCAAACCAGCGGAATTTACATTTGGCGGGACGTGTTTCCTCCACTCCAAGGCTGCGGTTACACCTGCTGCCGAATTCCAGAGAGCATATAGCTGATACAGACACGCTATTTAAGGGCTGAACGTTCCACTGGACAGCGGCGTTGGATGTAGGAGTTTGCCCTGAAATCAAAGGGTTGATGGTTCAAGCCCCGACTCCGACTTTCAGTGTCGTTGTTTCCTTGAGCAAGACACTTTACCTGCATTGTCTACTGATGGTGGTCAGAGGGCCTGGTGGCGCCAGTGTACGGTGTCAGTGTCAGTGAGCCCCAGGGCAGCTGTGGCTACAATGTAGCTTGCAACCATCAGTGTGTGAATGGGTGAATGAATGTAGTGTAAAGCGCTTTGGTCAGGTCTCCTGACTTGAATAAAGGCGCTATATAAGTACATGCCATTTACCACTGGCCCTACCCCCTACGTGGTTTGGGATGGCACTTAATGTAGTGCACCCTCCGCAGGAACGCGCAGGCCGGTTTGGGATTGAGCCTTTATTTACCTTACCTGAAGGAAAGTGACATCCTTAGAGGCTTCTGAGCCTCTTGGCTCCTTTAAGTCGCCTCCAAAACTCAAAAGTTTTACCAATTTTAACGCTCTTAACTTTATTAGTTTTCTTTTTAGCTTGAATCTTAGGAAATGTAAAGCCAAGAAGAAGCCATTTCTCAGCTCTATCTGCTCTAATCTGTGGACAGACGATTTTAACCTATTATTCCTATTGGTGCAGGTGATGTTGGCACGTTAACCAGACATACGAAGTTATACATTTTGGACCCATCGAAATGTATTAGACAATTATTTGTATTTTCTTTTCTTTACTGTGAAATTAATACTTTTATTCCACTTTAGAGACTGAGGATGTATTGTTTTTGAAAAATTAATCATCTGGATGAAAAAGTTATTGCTATGACCTTTAAAGACCTGGAAGATGTAGCTTCACTAATGGTACCATAAATTTTGCCCTCCAGCTGGAAATCTCTTCTTATTTGAGCTCTGCTCCTGATCTACTTCCAGAACTTTGCATTTCCAAAGTTTAAAATCAGACTTTTTCATTGCGTTCTTTCCAGATGTCGACTACAAGGCACTGGTCATGGCTGATTAACCCATCCAACAGAACATAAAGACCTTTAAACAACCTTTAGACTTCTTTATTTCCCCTCTTGCTCCCTAACCCCTTTACATGTTGTTTGGACAGAAGGTTTTCTGATCCTATCGACCGTTTTTCTTTTCAACAGAAGTTTGTTCAAATGATCTAAACTTTTGGTATTAGAACATGAGAAGTTCTCCCCAACCTCCGTCCGACCATCAAAGCTTAATCTACTTCACTCTCAGTGTTATTTTATGACTTTTCCACAGAAGCTGAATTAACGTGTGTTTCTCTAACCTTTTCCTCAATCAGTTCGCTTTGTTTTCCTTCTTGCAGAGGACCAACATACCTGCAACCCTACACCTCTGTCCTTTCATTGCCCCCACAGCCTCCACCACTCTTCCCAGTTCCCTGAAAAACCTCCTGATAGTACAGATACAATATCCCTAATATCTCTAATTGCCTCATTAAACTGACACACAAGCCAGGACCAAGGCTGAGGCGAGCAGCCTAATTAGACACCTAAACATGAAGCCAAGGGCGATTTATGGAGGGGCACTTTGGGGAATGTTTTAATGAGGACACGGAGCTGAGAATAGCCTGAGAGTCATTTGTTGACGCAGATGCTGCACCTGGTGGCCAACAGCTCCCCATAACTCTGCAAAAAGTCCCAATCCAACCCTTGCTTCGCCCTGTTTTACCTCCAAGCTTACAGGAGTTCTTGTAGCTTTTCTTAATGGTTTCAGGTTGATTGTTCAACAGGTTTCTGATTTTTCTCTTCAGGTCATGCATGTTTCACATTGTCCTTAGATAATCTGATTAATCTGACCAAGTAGAGGACAGAAGAAGTTCTGCAATCTGTAGCAGATTAACTGAGGATATTCTGTGGAATCAAGAAAAACTACAACAAAGATCTGAGGACCTTAGTCTTTGTTTCAAGGATTCACTTTTAAATTAAACTTAAATTTTTACATCAGTTTTTATAAAATATAATCAGCTGAAACCAGAGTTTTTTTTAAATTACTTTTTTTTTTTTTTTTTAATTACCGTTGGATATGAAATCAGACTGATCATCTCTGGTTTCAGCTTAATAAGAATCATCAAAACTACTTTTATTTTCTAAATGACAGAATTTCAAAAGGGATTTTTTTTTTATTTGGAAGGTGTCTTTTTGCATCTCTAACCATTTATCTGGGATCGCATCTTCAGGCGTTTCCTCCAACAAGTTTCTCGCGGCACTGTCCTGGGGGTTTGGCCTACCCTCCCTAATGAACCAGCTTAACTGGCTCTGGATTTCAGGGCGTCTTGCTCAATCGTCTTTCAGTCTCTTGACTTTGTTGTCTCTAAATTACTGGAGAGCTAATAGTCTCCTGAGGGACGTTGTCCATTTAGTCCAGAGGTCACCAACACAGTGCCTGCGCACACAAGGACACCATCGAGCCTCTTCTAAAAATAGCAGAACTCATCAGAGCATCTAGTTTGTTCTGTTCATCAACTTTTTCAAGGACTCTTGCATTGAGATTTAAAAATTACAATACCTAAAAAAGAAACAAAGATCTGTGGGTCTGTTTACCAGTTTAGGTGAACATTAACTCTTCCAGTTATATATGTCTGTAAGTCTATTTTCTGAAATAAGAGGAGACAGTGGAAAGACTTTAGAACTGGGCTGATTTCCTCATCTTTCTTAGTTCTATAGTGAGGACGCAGGCAGCAGCATCTGGATCAGCCGCAGCTGTCTGATCTACTTTCTTAGTTCTAGTGGAGACCAGGCAGCAGCATCTGGATCAGCCGCAGCTGTCTGATCTACTTTCTTAGTTCTAGTGAGGATTCAGGCAGCAGCATTCCGGATCAGCCGCAGCTGTCTGATCTACTTTCTTAGTTCTAGTGAGGATGCAGGCAGTAGCATCTGGATCATCTGCAGGATCAATTTCACTAGAAATTATTTTATGAATTAGTTTTCAACATCCTGCTAAGACATTCGTCCTTTATTCCTGGAGATGTTCTTTAGGTGATGGAAGGCCCACTTTGTTCCTATCTTTACATTGGAAAAAATCTAAATCTAGATAAGTAATTTTTTCTTAAAATAAGTGTACTGCTGCCTCTTGGCCAGGTCTCCCTCGAAAACGAGATTTTATCTCAAGGGACTTCCTGGTAAAATAAAGGTAAAATAAAAATAAAATAAATAAAAAGTGCATTTGTTCTTTAATTGAGTAGATAGAGAAGACATTTTGCCAATGGAACAAGACAATTTAGAACTGAAATAAGAAAACACAACTGCATTGTCTTATTTCAAGTGCATATTGTCTAATTGTCTTATTTTAAGAGTAAGAATATTAATTCCATAAGCATATTATCTCATTTAACGATTTAAATCAAGGGTATATACACTTAATTTGAGAATTTTTAACTTATTTCTAGATTGTTTTTCCAGTGAATGAGCCTCTAAAGGTTCAGGTCTGAGTCCATCACTACACCCAGATTGCGAGCCTGTTAGGATTATTTTGAACATTTATCTTGAAAAACATGCCAAGGAAAACTGTTTCCTCTGAGCAATTTCTTATTTTGCAGTTAGGCTATTTAATTGTAATTTTTATTCTAATCCATTTAAGAAATCCCAGAATTTTCCCAAAACATCTGTCTGATTGAATAGTTTTAGATGAGATGTTATGAGCCAACAATTTGTACCTGAGTGATTAGCCATTTATCCATCCATCCATTTTCTGTCACGTTTATCCCTGCTGGTGTCAACAAGGGGGTGAGGGTGCTAGAGGACCCAAAAGTGAGGCAGAGATGAGTTCTTGTAGATTTAAGGAAGAAACTGAGGTAAACATTCAAAACAAAAAAATAGATAGAAAAAAAACTGCAAACATCAGGGAAAACTGACTTGGAGAGCCAGAGACGAAGAAGCAACTAACAATCAACAAGGAACCAGCAAACAGTGACTGAATATGAGGTGAATAAATGGGGGACAGAAAAAAGCCTGGGGTTATTAGATAATATGGAGCAGGTGTGGATGGAAGTGACTAGAAGGGAGCTAGGGGAAAGGAGAAACACTACTGCCACCTACTGTTTGTGACGTCATGGGCCAGTATTGGCTGTTTATCAAGTCCCAGTGCTGTATCTGATGTTTGTGGCAGACCTGGCAAACAGCTGATAAATATTACAATTTAAGGTTGCAATGAGAGCGGTTGAGCACGAGTGCTCCACCCACTAGCCGAGGGAGGTAAAGTTGTAGTTACTTTAAAAGCAAAGCAGCTCCTGACACCATACCGCCATCATCATGATTGACTCTAGTCACTGTAATATTGCTCTCCTAGTTTTACACCAGAGGTGAACTAAACAGAACATTTTACAGAGGTCTTAAAGGAAAAGTACGGTCATATTCAAAATACTTATGAAGTTATTACATAAAGTTCAATAAATGATCAACGTTTTTGACGTCACGGTGCGGTATCGGCTGTTGATCAAGTCCCAGTGCTGTATCTGGTGTTTGTCACAACGCGCTATTATCCAAGTCATCATGAAAACATTCTTCTTCCAAATGTTGGCTACATATTACGTGTTTTTTCTCTGGCCAGAAGTTCGATGGCAAATCCTCCCTCTTCAAGTTGGCGATCCAACGACCAACCCGTCTGTGGAGGATCAGGAATCAGAAAGGTGGAATAACTCTTTTTTTTCACTTTTACCCGATGTATTCCAGCATCCAGCTGCCATGCACGTGGGCATTGTCAGTTTCACTATAGCTCTGGTGAATTTCAATGGTGAAGTCCTCTGGAAATCTTCAATAATTGTTGTTGATTGCAGATGTGTCTAGTAGTTCCCATTGATTTTGCTTGTAAAGCGGGGAGAATGGCGCTAGGCTTACCGCACCGTGACGTCACTGCCGGAAGATGGCAGGAGGGAGGGGTCACTATATTTGGACAAAAATGGCCGCTCCCAGACTGAGCCATTGCGACAACAAATATTGTTTTTAGGGTGTGCAGGTGGCACAGTGGTTAGCGAGCATGTACCATGTACGGAGGCCTTAGTCCTTGACGCGACCGACCTGGGTTTGAATCTGACCTGTGGTCCTTTGCCACATGTCTCTCCCCTGCTCTCATACCCCCTTTCCTGTCAGCCTACTGTTGAAAAATAGAGTCACCAGTGCTGTAAAAACTAAAAAAAATAAATTATTGTTTCTAGTTTTTTACTGATTCATTCTAAATTCATTAAATCACCACAAACTATTATTAGTTTTAGTTATAAATAATGATCCATTGATTATTCCTTGCTGCCCACTTTTCCTTTAAGATAACAGGCTCCCAGAGGGTTCCCTGCAGGAACCAGTAGAGCTGTTGATATAAGCTGCTTTAATGATGACAGGAAGGTTCCTGCTTGAAGAAAAGGAATAGAGTATTTTTGTTTTTATCTAGAAACACAGACTCATGTCTGACTGCACAGAACTTGTTGCCCCCAGCCGGGACCCTAAGGGACCCCGAGGCCGAGATAAACTCCCTGCTAATAATCTGGTATGAAACAGAGGAGGAAGTTTCAGCAGGAAGATGCTTTCCGTCCACAGACACAGAGATCCTCTGTATCTCTGCTGGTTTTATGCGACCACCTGTCACGTCACTGTGGACCTTCCTGCCCAGAACAACCGTTTCATTGAACCCTGACAGGCCTAACGATGCCGCCTGTGACTAAAGAGCAGATAATAAGGCTGCTTCGGTCTCTCTGAGGAGGTCATTATTTCCACTCCTCCATCTTTATCTGCCGCAGCGCCTGCAGCCCCTCAGACAGAGAGCGGGTCAGGAGACTTCAGAGAGGCGTTCAGAGCGCTCGCAGCTGAGCCCAGGCCACAAAGAGCCCATTCACGGGAGGAAAAACAGGAAACACCCATGCATCATGCTTCCTGGAACATGCTTTCATCCCACTCCTTAAAAACATTCCCTCCAGATTTACTGAACCTTGTTTTACTTTAACAGACTCGGCCCTGATGCCGATTGCTGCCGATAAACGTTGAATAAACTCTTAAATCCTGGGAATATTTAGAGAAGGATAAATGGAGCTTAACATTCACCTTGAATTCAGCGCGTTAACCTTAAAATATATGAGCTAGTTGTCTCCTAATTCATGAATAAAGTCGTTAAAAAGCGAGGAAACCTGCAGGATCCGTGGAGGCACGTTTCATATTACAGCAGGATAAAGCTGCCATCTGTTGAGTAAATAAACCTCTTCGCTGGGTGTGAGGTAATGCAATTTAATTTGATGTAATGTGATAGTCATCTGTAGGAAATTGCTTGTGAGCATCAACAGCCAGCGAGGCGTTATGAGGGAAAGCAGCTGGGTGAGCAGATGAGTCTGCAGCTCAGGAAGGAAAAGGCTGGGCTTTCTGCAACGTTTCAAGTCTCTTTAAGGTTCAGCCATCAGCAGGGCGTGAAATAATTAAAGCTGTAAAAATCTCCAGCATTAGGGATCCTTCTGTTTACAGGGTACGACTATCAGGAAATCGCTGCTTCCAACAAGCAAAATGACTTCCATGGAAAGGAGGGGGGAGGACAACTGGCAATAAACAATCACAACATGTCAAGAACCATTTCACTCATAGAGTAAACCAATATCTTAAAGCTTAAGAACAAAGTTTCCTGTTTAAAATTAAAGGAACTGATGTTCTGCATTTTGTGAGCAAATTATTTTTTCCTGTTTTGTTCCTAAAAGAAAGAAACCAAACTTTAGAGGAGCAAACAGCTTCTAATGATGAAATCTGATAGTTTTAATAATGAAGTCTTTATTCTGATAACTTTAAAGACATGTTTTCCTCAGTTTGTGAATCCTGATTAAGTGCTTCAGAGAGGAGAGCAGACCTGTCAGACTGACAGGAAGACATCAGAATTGAGAAGCAACTTTGTCTGCTCCTGGTGAAAGGTCATAAGGTCATCACCGAATTATCTGAAGTTCATTATTCTGCAGAGTGACAGATTATTACCTAAAGGAGAACATCTCACAGAGCTTCAGTCTTCTAGAAGAGGACGTCCCAAAAGATCAACACAAGGTCAAAGAGTGAAGCTCTGAGAAATGACCAGAACTCCAAGAGCTCCTCCTCTGACTCTACTGGGCTCAGTTAGCAGGTTAGAAGTCAAAGATCATGAAACCGAACCGGTCTGGCTGTTAGGAAGAGTTGAAGAAGAAAGCCTCTTCTCCCTAGAAACATTACCGCTGGCTAGCTAGAGTGGTAAGTCACCCGTCCTGCAAACGGGGGGGAATGAGTTGCCAGTGTGGGTGCTTAGGCAAGACCCTGTGAACTAAAGCCTGCTTTGGGGAGGGGTGGCCTAGTGGTTAGAGCATTGGGCTTGGATTGCTGAGGTTCTGAGTTCAAGCACCACTCCCAAAGACTGCCAGTCTGGCTCCCTGAGCAAACACCCTTAACCCCACACTGCTCCCCGGGTGCCGCACAATGGCAGCCCACTGCTCCCCAAGGCGATGGGTTAAATGCAGAGAGTTAATTTTGTTGCTCTGTAACCGTGTAAAAAACCTGGATCTGGATAAAAGAACAGGAATTCTGGGACAACCTCCCCAAGACAGAGGACACCAAAGTAGACATGTTGAATCATGTTTGGAGGAAAGCAAAGGCTGCCATCTTTTCTGGTACATATAGGTGTTACGTTTATTCAATGATGATTATAAAATTGTCCGTCTTATGATTCAATCAGAAGACCGCTCTGCCTTGTAATTCAGTCAGTGGAGCATCCTGTCTTATGACATGATCAATTGTCCTGTCAGAACAATACTCTGTTTTGTACCCCTGTGTTATGTTCTGTTAATAAAAGCGCTCTGCAGAGGAGGTCCGGGGGAGCGAGAGTTGGAGTGTTGGGTTTGGCTCTTTCCCCTTCTGCAGATGCTGTTGTTGAAAATCCCTTTCTGTGTGTACTCAGTCCTTCTTTTACGAAACTACATTTTTGAACCTAACAATAGGAAACTAGTGGAGAAACGGAAGGCAGTGGGAGAGGGTTTTATTGACACAACATGGAGAAGGAACCATTGCAGAACAATGAAAACAAAAGAGCTTATATATAATTGTAAAGGTGAGTAAAGGCATAAGCTTCAGGTGGGCTGGATGGGGGAATTAAGAACAGTTTTAAAGGAGAGCAGATGGAGTGACCAAGGGAAGGAGGGTAATAAACACAAGAGCTATAAACTCAAGGAGGATCCTTTACTGGATGTTGGTAACATTACAACAGTGCAATTAGAGAAAGCAAGTTTAAATCTGCAATTAATCGCAAGTCAATTAATTGTTTGGTTCGGAGCGACTCTAATAAAAAGTTTCAAAGTCAGATGTTTTCATGACCTCACTGTCATGATCTGGCCTGTTTGCTCTCCCTTAATTAGTCATTCCTTTCACCTGTTGTTTTTCCTCCCTGCCTCAATTATAATCTATTCCTCTCACCTGTTTCCTCTTGGTTATATTCAGTTCAGCCCGAGCATTCGGTGCCAGATCATTACTTGTCTTTCTGTTAGTCTGTCTGTTCAGTTTTTGCCTTGGTTCATGTCCTGGATCCTGGCAGCCAGTGGAAAGAGGGTTTTTGTGTTTGTCTCGTCTCCTGGTCGTCCACTGTTCCTCCCCCGCAGAGTCCTCTGGGTTTTTGGCTCTATATGTTGGGAGGATCAGCTTTTATCTCAGTGAGCCTGGCTCCAGTGAGGAGACCAGTTTAAAGTCCTGCATCAAGTTCTGGTTCCACGTCCTGTCTCGGCTACCCTCTTCCACTGAGCCTGCTCATCTGCACCTGATCCTGTCTGCTCCTGTGCGTGACCACCTGGTCACGCTTTCGGACCCTGTCAGACTCTGAACCCTCCTGGGAGCCTGTGGATGCCTGGAAGCCTGGATCCTGCCTCCTGTCTGTTCCAGCCTGATCTGGATCCTGTTCCTGACTGTTCCTGTCTGCTCTGGATCCCTGACCAGGATCGGCTTCCAGCATGTCCTCTGGGACTGCAGCACTTGGGGACATTCTTGGACTGGACTGTTAAACCAGGTAAGTGGCCAACTCAGATAATCATCTTCTGTCAGATGATCGTGGTCTGTGATTTGTTTTTATTTAATAAACTTTTTGAACTTTCCTACTGACTGTCTCTCCTTGAATACTGGGTCCACCTGTCCTTGTTTCATGACACTCACAGCCTCTTTGTTAAAAGGAACATCTCAAAGAACCTTGAAAGTCCGGCTTACCTTCACCCCTCCGCACCCCGGTCTGCAGATTACCTTCATAATGTCCCCAGATGACTCTGTCCACCGGGCCACAGCCACCTGGCTCACTCAGATCTTAATAGTCCATCTTTATTGAAGCGTCTCTTTTTGTTAAGACGCTCGCTGTCATTTTGTCTTTTTATGGCCCAGAGAGGACCTCCCTGACTGCTGTCAAAAAGACCTGGTTTGACTTCAGCCTGAAGCATATAACTAATGTCAGTGCAGCTGTTTCTCTTTGAAAGGAGAGGAAAATGTCAGTGCAGATGTTTATCTGCTCCCTCTCAGCGGCCAGATGCTCCTGCCAACAGGACCGCTACCCTTTCACTGCATGTGTCTTTGGACCTTTTAGCCTGGAACTGAAGACGCTGTTTAACATTCAATGTGCGCATGTTTCCCCATCAGGGATGAATCCAGAGGTCATCAAAACAAACGCTCCTCTCTCACTACATTTAGTTTGTGCAAAGGTAACATCTTATCTTTACTCTGTGTCCATCATCTGGCGGTGCTCCAAGCCCCAGAGACGGATCTCATCAGAGGAGGCAAAGAAAAGTGAGCCTCAGATCGGGACAACATGTAAATAAGGTTGAAGGTGAAAGCATGTTCACATCTTAATGTGGTTTGGGTTGTTATGGTTGAGCTACCTGGCTAAACAAAGGCAGGCTGTGGACTGAAAAAGTGAAGTTTTAACCTGTTTCTTTAGCACAAATAAAACAGTAACTGGTTGACAGAATGATGCAGATGGACATCCAGTCTTTGGAGGACAGCTTTACTCTCCGTCTCAGTGTTAAGCTTTACCCGGCAACCCTTTAAACAAGCAGATGTGACTCAGTTGTTTCTACAGGCCCGGTTCTGTTAATAGTGTTCTGCATATGTGTCGTAGTTAACAGAGAGCCAGCTGATGGATAAATGTATAACTTTATATTTCACTTTATAGCCTCTTAATTCAAATATATTTACCCATAAAAGATGTCCTTTTTTTCTGTTTTAGTCAAACTTAAATGTTTCACATCGTAACACAAAGTTTAGGACATCACACAATCTGAGTAAAAAAAGCTACAGTGGATGAGGGGTGCAAATGCACTGCAAATATATAAAAGCAGCAAATAAAAAAAGTGCTGCCAGCACATAAATTATGCTAATGCACAAAGCACCATGCAAAACGCTGCAAGTATCCATCCATTCATCCATCCATCCATCCATTTTCCGCCATGCTTATCCTAAGCAAGGTCGCGAGGGGTGCTGGTGCCTATCTCCAGCCCTCTATGGGTGAGAGGCGGGGTCCACCCTGGACAGGTCGCCAGTCCATCGCTGGTTAACACAGAGACAAACAGGACAAACAACCATTTACACACACTCACAGCTAAGGACAATTTAGAGAAGCCAATGAACCTAATAGTCATGTTTTTAGATGGTGAGAGGAAGCCGGAGTACCCTGAAAGAACCCCCACATGCACAGGGAGATCATACAAACTCCATGCAGAAAGACCCAGCGCTGGGAATCGAACCTGGAAAATAAAACAAATGCATGTTAGAAAAGCAGATATGCTCCGGACCAGTAGGGGGAAACGTACATCAACACATATGAGACCAAAACTGTTAAGAAAAACCTAAAGGTGATGCCCACCCAAAGAACAAAAGAAAGATTGGTTTCCTTAAATTTTCAGGTTTGTCATATTTATAGTTTTTAGTACTTCTTAAAGTCCACCTCTGTTCTCAACATGTGATTATATTCTTCTCTTGCAATTTAATAAAATTTGATTTAATTAAACATAACTGCTTCATGCTCCTCCATCTCCATGGCTATGCGCCTCATCTTTCTTTTACAGCAACTCTTAACATGCCTGTAAAAAAAAGCAGTCTGCTCATTTTAATGGGTGGAACCAAATCATACGTCTTAACATTAGCCTAGCAACCTTTGCAGGGTTAATGAAAATCCCTATATTTAGTTTCTGAAGATGAGGCCCTTAATCTTCCTACATTAACCTCCACTGACCCTTAGTGATCTGGAGCATTTCCATCATGTCCTATTTTTTGCAGTTTTTCTTGTCTTAATGCTGTTTTTGCTAATAGGTGCATTTTTCAAGTATTTTGTTTTAACATCATCTATGTGTTTGCAGCAGGTTTGCACTTTACTCCTCACTAATTTCTGTAAATTGCAGCTTTTCTTCCTTTTTCTGTCATCAGTCCTTTGCAAGTGCTGTTGGTTTGTGTGTTTACTATTGTACTTACATAAAACTTATCTGACAGAAAGAACAGAAATCGGACATATTTAATTGTGACACATACAGCAAAACATGAGAGAATTGTGGGTTGGTTGATAATTCTCTATTTTTTTTTTTAATAAAAGGTACTTTTAAATGTAAAAGTTAGCTTCAAAAGTCTAGAGACAGGAACAAAGTTGTTTTCTCAACTGTTGCCAGGCCTCCGGCATGAGACAGCTGGACCGAGCAGCACATTTAACTCTCATAATAATCACATTAGTTCTAATATCCCTGCTGAAAGACGGATTCTAGCCGTCTTGGTCCAAGGAAAGCTATTCCATAGGCGTGTGAAGACCCCCATGGGATGAGATAAAAACGTGTTCGATAAAAACATCCAAATGGTGTCCAGACCTGAACTGGATTGCAAAATATATTTAAAAAAAAGAGAACCTACAGCGCCCCCTGTTGTCTAGGAGTCCAAAACGTAGACAACAAGAAGAATATGCTGGTGACGATTATCAATCATCCAGGTCATAGTCATTCCAAAAAAGGTGAAAAACAATCCACTGGACTTTGTTTCCAGTTTGAAGACGTTTTGCTTCCCATCCAGGAAGTTTCTTTAATTCAAATTGTCAAAAATAGCGTTGAGTTCAAAGCTTTATAGAGTAGACCAAAACAAAGCCTTGTTTTGGCTTAGAAAACACGCAAACTGAACTTGACGAACGGGTCCACCCCTTTGGAATTGTTTGATTTCTTTGTTAGCCTGTAATACCCAAAACCTGTCTATGTTTCTGAAAGGGGGGTCGTTAAAGGGAATTGTTGGCCTGGCTGAACAGGCGAGGTGCTCTGTTCCCCTGTAATGGGTTGGGTTTTGCCATTCCGTCCCGTTGATTCCGTCCCGCTATCATTGCAACCTTAACAATTCTCTCTATCAACCAACCTTTCAGAGACATAGACAGGTATCGGGTATTGTAGGCCAATAAAAAAACCCAACAACCCCTATCCCAAAGGGGTGGACCCATTCATCAGGATCAATTTACATGTTTTCTAAGCCAAAACAAGGCTTTGTTTTTGTCCACTCTATAAAAACCTCGAACTCAACGCTATTTCTGACATTTTGAAGACATTTTTTACATTTTTTGACATTTTCTTCAAACTTGGAAACAAAGTCCAGCCTCACAAACTTCTGAGCATCTGATGTGCTGCAAACGCAGCTGCTGCTGGAGTTGGAAAAATTTAACTTTTGCTGCTCGACGCGCCACATCAACCAATCAGAGAAGCTGATCTGGGAGCTGGCAGGGAGTCAGACGCAGCACTGCTGATGCAGATCACTATGATCACTTCTCTGAAACAGTTTATTAATGTCTAAATTAACTTAAAATGTCAAAATCTGTATGTTTGCTTTTATTATCCTGGTGCCTGCAGTTTGGATTAAATACGTGAAAAACACCTTCCAGCTGTACGGTAGCGGCAAACCGCAAAGAGGAGACTGGGCCAGAGGCTGCTGTTGAGCGGGATTCCCAGAGACAGAGCACCGCTGGTGTGCGGGGATCTGAGCGGCCCAAACAGAGAAATAATATTTGAATGCAGGATGGTAATCTTGATGAACTGACTGCACATGTAGCAGCTTGATGTTATTACACTAGACTGCCAAGTGAGAAGCTATTCTGGTAGAAAATTAAATGAGCACCGGAGGCTTTTATTTTGAAAGATGACAGATCCATTGCAAAATTATAATTTTTATGTAAATCTAATGTGTTGCAAATGAAAATGTAAAATATTATCTTTAATGATGAACAGATTGAGTTCATGGATTGTTGTTTTGAGTGTTAGTTTGGGGTTTAAAAAGACAAATGAACGTATCATACCATTATAGTCTGTGAAGGGTTTTCCCATGCTCTCTGTTGGCTCTTTCTGTTGGATTCCATGGGAGAAGGTGCTGTGGAACACCGTGACAAGGAAAAGCCTGTTGTTGATTACTATTTTCTATTTGAATGCAGGAGAATTCAGATTAGCTGTCATCTGGCTGTTATTTCCATTAAGACACAATGCAGAATAACTACGATAATCACAGATGAAGTTTTTAGGTGGACTTTCTCACTTAAAAACATTAAAAATAGTTTTTACCCACTGATAACAGCAAATATAACTGCCATTGTTACAGGCAAAGAAAGGATAGGGTAGCTCCGCCCAACGTGCATCAGACCCACTTTTTGACCGTGCAGCTAGAGCAGCAAAGAACTAAACTTGTACAAGCATCAAAAATGAAGCTGCACGTGCTTTTTTGCTGCTCCTGCTGCTTGCGGTCTGAACGTAGCATTATGGCTACAGAAAAGTGCATTTTGGGTCCGCCTCCCGCGCTGTGATAGTCGACATCCAGCGTTGTCAGTTCTGTCGGCCTGCAATAGAGACCTGACAGAGACTCCTGGATAGATATCGGGGAAAAAATCTGGTTGCCTCTGTTTTCAGTTTGTTTTGGTAGTTGCCATGACCCCGATGACTGGGAATTTGCATATTTAGACGCAGTTTACTTTCTGTGGTTGGTTCCACCCTGAAAGTTACAAAAGTAGAAGCAGAACAGGTCCACATGCAAACAGGAGAGAATCTACAAGAGCATAAAAAGCAGAGCAGCATGCACTCAGCAGAAAGTAGTTTTTATGTGCGTTTTACACGAAACTGCTGCTATGAGTGTTTTATGCTGAAGATTCTCAATCATCCAGGTCAAAGTCCTTCCAAAAAATAGTTTTAAAGAACAATCCACTGGACTTTGTTTGCAAGTTTTAAGATGTTTCGCTTCCCATCCAGGAAGTTTCTTCAATTGAAATGTCAGAAATAGCTTTAAGTTCCAGGCTTTATACCAGCTGGGTCTGAATAAAGAAAATCATCAACCAGTAAAAGTCTGGAGACATTTTTAATTAGAATCTGCTACTTTAGACAGAATTTAACACTGAAATAAAATGAGATGTTTATGCATCCATGTTATACATTGACTTGTTAAATAAAAAAATAAAAAAAATAAAAAATGTGTTGATTTTCAAATTTAAAGTGCTTTTCTGAAGTAGAGAGCAATAATCATTGAGTTTGGTTTAAAGACAATTTCCTGATTCAGATATTTAATAAAACACCTGAACTTACTGTTTTTTGGGGGGTTTTACAGCACTAGTGGCTAGTTTTTATGGACAGTAGGCTGACAGGAAATGGGGTATGAGAGAGACATGCAGGAAAGGACCGGATTTGAACCCGGGTCGCCCGTGTCGAGGACTAAGGCCTCCTACATGGGTCGTGTGCGCTAACCAATGCGCCACCAAACCAGCCCTTTTCTTTTTTTTGTTTGTTTATGGCTTAACCCTTAATACACACACCCTTGTTTATAGATGCTGGAGATCGGCCTGTTTTCCAGTGTGGTCCTGTTTCTCTGACCGTGACTGAGTGGATGTGATCTCTTCGTCCTCTGGCATGGGAGCTGGCTCGGAGCTCGTCTGCCTGGCTGTGTGTTTCCTGGACAGGGCCGCCTTTTACAGCTGCTTTTTGAGTCTCTGCTTCTGTCTCCTTGAACCCCAGTGGGCCTCAGCAGATGGCCGCTCACGCTGAACCTGGTTCTGCTGGAGGTTTCTTCCTGTTAAAAGGGAGTTTTTCCTCTCCACTGTCGCTACAAGCATACTTAGTGTGAGGGATTGCATTTGAGTCAATGAGTCGATGCAATCAACTGGTTTTCCTTAGATAGAAAACTTTGTATCAATTTGACTGTATGATCTGGTTGAACTGTAAAGTGCCTTGAGATGACATGTGTTGTGAATTGGCGCTATAGAAATAAACTGAATTTAAATTGAATTAATAAGGCAAGTTACTGTTGTTGATCACTTGCCCTTATAAATGCAGTCCCCCTGTCCCTCAGTAAGGTCTAGAACCTAGGGTTGTCACGATACTAAACTTTTCAACTCGATACCGATACTAAGGAAAATATTCAATATTCAATGTCATTTTCGATACCACAAGGATAAAAACAAAGACTCCAAAATTCAGCAGAAATTTTTTCATTAATAAACAAGATACAATAAATAGATAAATAAATACAATAAACAATATTTTGAGGTTGTATGCTGTGCACAATATTTAGCAAGCTTGATAAAAAATTTACAAAATTAAAATTAAGTGTTCCTTCTTTGGCTATGCTTTGCACACATGACGCTAGCCAAACCGGTTAAGAAACAAAAATAATTCTCAGCAGCTGCACCTGTTACAGAAAAAAGTCCGAAACTGAAAAGTGCACAGAATTATTCAATCACACAGTGTTCAGAAAGTGCATTTTCCTCTATTCTGCAAATAAGATGAATGACTGTTTCGGTGCCACTGGTGGTAGCACTGTATCGATACTTTTGAAAATGAGTATTGTATCCGGATACAACGTTTCAGTATCGATACTTTTTTGAGTATCGATACTTTTGACAACCCTACTAGAAGCACAATATCTATATCAAGCCCATCAGCAACGATACTGCTGTAAATCTCATTTTGGCATTTTTTTTTTTTACCAATTAGATGTGCCCTTGAATTATAACTTACCTACTTTAGATTACGTTGGAAAACAAAAGTCAAGAAAAAAAGGTAAAAAGCTTATTGAAAAGTAAAAAAGTTAATGAACCTAGTTAACAATTATATTTAGGTTATTAAACTACAAAATGTAAGTGCCAGCATCAGCATTAATGCCTCTAAGGTTATGTTGGACCAAAGAAAAAATGTGTTTCTTTCACTCTAAGTCTTTTTTATGAATTTCTTATAGAAGCACTTTTGTTATTTTTCTTAATATAGTTGGTGTTTCTTTTCACTAAGTTGAATGTTACAAAGGTAATACATTTTGATTTTCAAAGTATTTCACTGAGTGCCCTATAAAGCGTTAATGTTGGCAGTGGGCTTTAGGCTGCCCTGCAAGGCTTTAAACCTGGGTTTAACCGGAGACTAATCCATTCTCAAGCACATATCAAGGTGCTCATTTTGAGCCTGGCTCCAGATTTATTGTTGATTCTGTTCATGGTGGAGAATCCTGCTTCACAGCAGCAGGTTGAGCCAAACATCCTCTAAATGTGCAGGGTCATCTTTGAGCACGCCATTTCACTTTTCTTTCACCAGTTCACCGCAGTTCTTCCAGCAGTCCACACTTTCTCTGCTCTCTTTTTCTCATCGTCTTCTCCTTCTTTCCCATCGCCCGGCTTGCCACAGGTTTGCCTGCTATGTCTAAAAGTAGCAGCAACAGCAACCCAGACTGACAGCTCATTGGCTCATTTGGATCACGTGCAGCCTGGAGCCGGACGCTCCCCAGGGCTTTACCGTATTAACAGGAGAAGAGGAGCAAGTGAAATTAGACACTGTCGTCAGACAATGCAGTAATTTATAAATGTTTTAAATCTGACTGGGTCCGGATTAGACAGCAGGTAGTTCTGGTCCACCAATCCGTGACCTCTATTTATGCAGTAGCCCAACAAAGTCTTTTTTTTGCTGAGACGACATGCAAATTGAAACGAAAGAACAGGTTTACTCCTTTGGAATGGGGGTCAAAGAAAAGAAGCCAAACGATTCCAAAGGGGTGGACCTGTTAGTCCGTTCAATTTGCATGTTTATCAGCAAAACAAGGCTTTGTTGGGCTACTGTATAAAGCCTCCAACTCAACGCTATTTCTGACGTTTTTAATTAAAAAAGCTTCCTGGATGGGAAGCAAAACGTCTACTTTGAAACAAAGCACTGGAAAAAAATCAAAACCTAGATAAGCAATTTTTCCTTAAAATAAGTGAATTTGTTCTTCAATTGAGAAGGTAAGAGAGACATTTTGCCAATAGAACGAGACAATTTCATTCTGTTCAATTGCATAGTCTTATTTCAAGTGCATTTTAACTAAATATCTTATTTTAAGAGTAAAAATACTCATTACGTTGGCAAATCATCTCATTTACCTACTAAAATAAAAGGTAAATACACTTAATTTAAGACATTTTTACTTATTAGTAGATCGTTTTTCCAGTGAGACCAGTTCATCTGTTCCAATTTGCATGTTTTCTAAACAAAAACAAGACTTTTTCCAGTGGATTGTTTTTAATTTTCTTTTTTGGAATGCCTTTATCTCTGATTTCTTCGTTTTATCTCCATGTTAAGCCCAGAAACAGAGAAAGCTCACCTTACCTGCTGTATTCAGGGTCTGCTTCTTAGAGAGATCACGTCTGCACTTCATCACTATAAGTGAGGGTCAAATCCCAGACGGACCAATAGATTGAGAGCTTGACCTTTCTGGGCCGCTCCTTCTTCACCCTGAAAGATTGGACCACAGTCTTTATCATGTCTGGGTCATTGCTTAAAGGAGTCCATGAGTTGATCCATCCAGTCAGTTAAAAAAATCAATCAGTTGTGTCATATTTTTATTGGGTTCAGAGAAGAGATCTTTATTTTCCTCTTTTAATTTTTCTTTGTTTCCTTCAGAAAAAAAAAAAAACACTGTTCATATCCCTAAGCACAATCTGTTTACCTCTTTTTAAATTAGCGATGAACAGAAGCTGAAGTGAAGTGGTGCAGGATCCTTGTTTTTTCAGGGTCATCATCACCATGCACCCCACGTGCTCCCAGGCGTCTCTATCCTCCAGCCTCCAGCATGAAAACACTGATTCAAACGGGTCATTAAACTCCCAGTGAAGGAAGACTCTGTCTCCTTTAAAATACCAATTCCTCCGAGCGATCCGACACACACGGAGCTCCCTGGGAATCTGACAGCTCCTGAGAGTGAGCCCTTTGAATGATGGCTCTTCTTCTAAATGTTTTTTCATCCAAATCAGTGGGAGTTTAAGTGCCTTCTGCATGTTAATACCAAACATAACATTAGCGAGAGAGTGCTGACTCCCCTTTGGCTCTGTTCATCGCTCATCTCTCTGCGGCGCCAAGGAACTTCAGGGGTAAAAGATGGAGGAAGGAATGAGGAGCTGCCTCCATAACAGCCTTTTAGTTGCATACCCACGTACTGGCATGAACTCATTATGTTTTCTGCTGAAACTGTCACTGAGGTCAGCATGTCTGAATCAGTCTGCAACCGTTGAACTGGTGAAAACCTTCAGTTTGTGTGGAAATTGTATGTGAAAATGTTGGAGAAATGAAGCTTGCAAGGAGAAGATGGATGTATGGGGGAGAGACTGAGCTCATTAGCATCAGTGCTGCTTCTAATGCACATTACAGCATGTATCAGATCAGCATCAGGTTGTTGTTCTGTCTCATAACGGTGGAGTTAAACCTTGTTTAAATCCCTGTTCAGACATTTTAATCTCAATCTTTTATTGGCTCATGTGATCAGAAACCTGTGAAAATAGATGCTAATGTCTCTTTGCTGTTGCCAGTATTTATTCCAAAGAGTATGTTCAGAAATATTAGCTATTTCATTTTCATAGGGTTGGGATCAACGTGCACTGAGGGTCCATTACCCATTAACTATTTCATTATTAGTTAATGTTTCTGAATGATATACATCAAATAAAGCCTTTTTAATTTCTTCTTCAAATACTTTCCCTAAAATGTTTTTTTTTTCTAAAATACAAGTTCTCCAGAGTACATCTAGATTCTGCATTCAGAGAACTGTGTTGCTTTTTTTATTATTTTTTTTACCAGCCTTCACAGATTGATTGAATCTATTTTGAATCAAACTTCTCAGAACGCAGCAGCCACACTTATTTTACTGAATCCTGTCAACACTCGTATATCCCCCAGTTTGATACACTCTATGCTATTACGGAAGAGGATTAGGGACACTGAAAAAAAGAAAAAAAGTGAACTGATTTTTAAATTTTATTTCAGTTTAACAAGGGGAAAAAAGTCAGAATTCTGACTTTTTTTCTCAGGATTCTGACTTTAATCTCAGAATTCTGACTTTTTTCTCAGAATTCTAACTTTAATCTCAGAATTGTGGATCTTAATGTAGATGGGCACCATGAAGGAAGAGATGTGGAGCACTCAGCTTCACTGACAAAGATGTGAGTTGTTTGAGGTGGCCAGTGACACATTGGTGGAAAATGACGGAATTAGGCAACTTTTTACGTTCTGGAGGGGTCCCCTCATTAATGGAGGAGCAGAAGGTCATTAAAACAAGAGAGCTAGTCTCTAAAACAGACATGGCTATGGCTTGATGCTAACATGTCTGTTAGCTGTCAGAATTCTGAGATTAAAGTCATAATTCTGTGAAAAAAGTCATAATTCTGAGAAAAAAGTCAGAATTCTAAGATTAAAGTCAGAATTCTGTGAAAAAGGTCAGAATTCTGACTTTTCCCATATTAAACCGAAATAAAATAAAAAAATCAGTTAACTTTTTTTTTCAGTGGCCCTAATCCTCTTCCGTAGACATGGCTATGGCTTGATGCTAACATGTTTGCTAGCTGTCAGAATTCTGAGATTAAAGTCTTAATTCTGAGAAAAAAGTCAGAATTCTGTGAAAAAAGTCATAATTCTGAGAAAAAAAAAGTCATAATTCTGACTTTTTTCCCATATTAAACTGAAATAAAATTTTAAAATCAGTTAACTTTTTTTTCAGTGGCCCTAATCCTCTTCCGTAGACATGGCTATGGCTTGATGCTAACATGTTTGCTAGCTGTCAGAATTCTGAGATTAAAGTCTTAATTCTGAGAAAAAAGTCAGAATTCTGAGAAAAAGTCAGAATTCTGAGAAAAAAAGTCAGAATTCTGACTTTTCCCATATTAAACCGAAAAAAAAAATAAAATCAGTTAACTTTTTTTTTTCAGTGGCACTAATCCTCTTCCGTAGTCATGGCTATGGCTTGATGCTAACATGTTTGTTAGCTGTCAGAATTCTGAGATTAAAGCTACAGTGTGTAATTTTCAGCGATATCTAGCGTTCAGACTGCAGACCGCAGCAACATGAACATGTCCCCCCCACCGCTCCCCCCCCCCCCCCAACAGTACGGCGAGCGTTACGGGACAAAATGTCTTCCACGACGTCCGCATCACCTACCTTCTCAAGTGATGAGGTTTGTTTACATAGATAATTTTACAGATAGTATTTCATTAGTCTGTGTGTTCAGTACCGTCTCAGTTCATCTCTATCAACTTGCCGTAGTTACTTTCGAGCGTAATGGGCGATCTCGCAATCGCTAGTTTGTTGCCGTAGCTGCGAGACCCGCTCCTATGTAATTATAAATAACGAATTCTAAGGCAACGCAAATATTAAGGTTAAGAGGCTGAGCTCGTAGATGATGATAAATAACATAGTTATGTATAAGATATTACATTTCTGACTGTATATCCCTGTAATTATTACACACTCTAGCTTTAAAGTCAGAATTCTGAGATTAAAGTCAGAATTCTGAGAAAAAAGTCAGAATTCTGAGATTAAAGTCAGAATTCTGAGTTTAAATTCAGAATTCTGTGAAAAAAGTCAGAATTCTGAGAAAAAAAAGTCATAATTCTGACTTTTTTCCCATACTAAACTGAAATAAAATTTAAAACTCAATTAACTTTTTTTTTTTCAGTGGCCCTAATCCTCTTCCGTAGACATGGCTATGGCTTGATGCTAACATGTTTGTTAGCTGTCAGAATTCAGAGATTAAAGTCAGAATTCTGAGAAAAAAGTCAGAATTCTGATTTTTTTTTCCCATATTAAACAGAAGTAAAATTAAAAAATCAGTTAACTTTTTTTTCTTTTTTTCAGTGGCCCTAATCCTCTTCCGTAATGCTATAGTGGACATTTTAACTCAGTTTAAAGTACTTCTTCTAATCTAGAGGGCTTTAAAACGACTGATTCCAGATTATTCAGGTCAGTTTTTAACCCAATAGATGGGACAAGATGTCAAATATTTTACTCAGGTAACAGAAGCATGACCTCAATAAATCTTTTATATATATATATATATATATATATATATATATATATATATATATATATATATATATATATATATATATATATAAATGCCAGATGGACAGACAAAAATATAAAGTTATAAGCAATTTCTGTCATTTTATAGAATTAGATAAAAACAGAAAGTAGAAATGCATTTCTACACAACATAAATCCTCTGAATCAGTTCATACCTTGTAGTTGGATTAGAGCAGTAGTAAGTACTTCCAGTGATAAAATATACAGATTTCTTTCCGTTCAGTTGGCCCCCAAATGGCCCTGCAGGAAAGAAAAAAACACTAGAACAATGAAGCTTGTGTGAAAACAGGAAGTCTCACTCTGACAAAAGTTTTGTGTGTGGTGACTTTTTTTTGTTAAAACATCCTTGTTCTTCACTAAGTGAAATAAGTCCGGGTGACAGCAACTGTACTCAAGCAATATTTCAAAATACTCAAGTAGAGCTTAAAGTGTAGTAAAACTACTCCTAAAAGTATCATACTGCTTTGCTCTGCCAAACATATGTAAAGATCTGCAACCTGGCAGGACAGAGTGATAATGTTTATCACTCAGGTTTTTACACATTATCAATCACAGACTGGTCCATCTAATCTAGTCTGGGTTTGGCAGAGTGGTCCTGTCATAAAGCCTCCGACCAATCATGTGCCATGGCTACTTGGCCAGTGGGATATCCGTTTGGCTGACTGGTCAGCGTACCTTGGTGCATGCCTTGCATCATGGAGGGACCTTAAGCAGAGCCGTCAGAGCTGAATGGATGAAGCAACACCCTAATGCCTGCTTTCCAAAGTTTGGTTTTGAGCAAATCACAGTAGCAAAGGAAACAGCCGCAGGCACAACGAGAAACCAGGACAACTTACAGCTCTAACACTCACGCTGTTTATCTTTCCAAGATGAAATCATAGATTATTACAAAACAGGTGAGAGTAGCAGCTATGCCTACGCCCTCATTCTCTGCCATGTTTGTTTTGGGTCAGCTATGGGCTCTTGTTTTCAGCACAGCTATATGTCCCGCCTTAAACTATAAAGGTGCGTTCAATAATGCAATTCCTATAAAAAAGCAAACACCAATTTTAAGTGATGTTGCTTGCGTGACGTATTGTCAGCAATTTGCTTGGTATGGAATAACAATTCACACAGCGGATGACAAGCTCCACTGTGTCATCAAAACCGTTGCTTCCCATGACACGCCGCACCTGGATTTACAGGGTAGTCCTGATTCTTTATTTACTTAAAGAAGCAGAACTAAGCAGCCGGCGTCTACGTGCCTGGGTTCACCTGATCCTCCAGAGATTGAACCAGTGTGGAGAGTAGCACCACCTTCACCATGAGCTGCCTCTGGATGACGTCGCTTTCAGCGCTGCTCCCACCTTAGGACACAAAACTATCCTTCCTTGCGAAAGGATGACCCGTACAGCTGAGGTAATGTGATAGCCTCGTGAGACCATCCTGATCTCGCCAGCTTTCAAGATTTCACTCGCTAATCAGTCTGGAGACTTTGGAGCCGTTCACCAAACGAACGTCCAGTCAGCGTTGGCTTTGAGGCGGGTTGAGGTGTGACGCAACGAGAAGCGGGACAGTTCGGTCTAAAGAACATGGCGGCTTCAGCCGATGAAACTAGTGTTAGCGTGGCTATCGAGCAAGTTTTATCGGAATTACAGAGTATTTCTTCACTGAAAGAAGAGCAAAACACTGCTCTGGAGGCTTTTCTCAGAGGAAAAGATGTTTTTGCTCTTCTCCCGACTGGTTTCGGCAAGAGCAGCCTGGCTGTTAGTACGTCATATGCTTCGTTGATCTGATTGGTTTATTTGGCCCGTCTATCACCAACATAGGCCAATCAGCTAACCAGTATTTTCGCCCCTTCCCAAAATTACTTCAACGGAAGGTTTCCACATGGATATGCGGAGCAAATCCATCTGGCGGAGTCAGGTTGGTAATGTGAGGCAGCATTTTGAAACTCAGGAACAGTGGGAGATAAGAGCAAGAACCCCAGCAGAGAGTTCACCAGAATGGGGTACAGGTGGCAGCTAGGACCAGCTTTAGAAGCTGACAGCGGGCGATGGGAGGAGGACAGCAGTCCTTCTAGACAGAGCATCAGAGCAGGAGAGAGGTGGAATCAAGGTTTGTGTTGGAGCGAAGGTACCATGACAAATAAGAATGATTTAAGTCTTTCTGTGGATAAATTAAATGGCTTACAAATGTTTTACAGCATCTACAACCCTCTTAAACTCATAGGGAAGCGGCCGTTCCAACCGTTGCATTTCCGAATAAAGTGAATGTCATTGGTCGTTCATCAAGGGGGCGGGATTGTTGTAGAGGAAGGTTCGCAAGTAAGTTTAGTTGCCACCGGTGATTCAGAAGCATCGTTGCTAACCAGTTGGCATCTTAGTGCTAGTAGGTTCCCAATGGGAAATTACATTGGGACCAAGGTGAGGAGGCGTTGGGATGAGAGGCGGGGCTAAAGGCTTCAGTCACAGTCTGATTTGGGGTTTTGTTTTCAGGTGGAGATGGAGAAGAAATCCGACTCCAACGAGCAGAACTATTGGATGATTCAGTACCAGCGCCTGCTGGACGCTAAGCCTCTGTCGCTGCAGATGCAGGTCAGTTTAAAGCAGGACGATCTGTCAGAGCAGATCAGCAAACATTCTAAAGCAGGTTTTTGATCGCAGGAGACGGGTTTGGAGAAGGAGCTGGTGAACCTGCTGTGCAAACTGTCGGCCCAGCAGTACCTGCCCACCCTGGCTCACCATCACATCACCACCGAGGTGCTGCGCCAAATGACGACCTCGGACCTCAAGAAGGTCAGTCTGGAACCGGAGAGTTAGAATGTTTTTAAAGTCGTAGGGAAATGGCTGTTCCAACCGTTTCATTCCTGAATTCTCCAGAGTGGTGCACGACTTTACACGAGTGAATAAAACTCGGGCTGGGTTTTTGTGGCGGAAGGTTCGCAAGCAAGTTAGATTGTGGCCGTTTTCTTGGAAGCATCTTGCTAACCAGTTTGTAACTTAGTGCTAGCAGGTTCCCAATGGGAAATTCCATTGGGACCAAGTAGCACTAAATTGATGACTTAGAAACGACGCTATCAAGGAACGCTATGGACAGCGGAAACATGCAAGAGGAGGAGAGTTTAGTGTCGGAGGTCGTGGATGAGTCTCCTCCGTCATCCATTTTTATTTAGAGGAGGAAAGCGGGGACGAAGATGTTGTGGAAGAGGACGCCAGGGCGGCAGAAGCTTGGTTTGGTGTAGAAGGCTTCCAGCCGTACATGTTTGAACCCTTGCCTCACAACGCTGCAAGTTCTGTCTCTACGCCTGCTGAAGACACAGACGTCCATCCCCGTGAACACTGGGACGCAACTCAATGGGAAAGGAAAGGATTCTGGTTTCAACCGTTGCGTATATTAGCTGCGAAATATGAATCAAGATGCGATGACTGAAAAAATGTATATATGATTGGCCGAATTTAGGTGTTCAGGCTGACGTATAACTAAGTGGCCTGCAGAAGATAACGGGGAAAAAAACACTGATTGTAAAAGAGGATTCTGGGACAATATCGTCTGATAAAAAGTACATTGATATACATGTTTAAGCCAGAATGATTTGACATTTAAATATGACTTCCCTATGGCTTATTTTCTGCTGCGCTTGACCCTACATCACATCCAGTCCCCAAGTGGGTGTTACCAAAAGACACAAAAGTTCAGATTTTGCAACTCGAGCACCTGTCGCTTCGCATGCATCCCTGGTTTCGTGCCTGTGGCATTGCTAGAAAAGAGTCGTTGTTTCGAGTTGTGCACCTTTAATCTCTCCTGTGCATTCTCCTTGTTAAATGTGGATGTTTCTTTAAACTTGTTTTTATACCTTGTCTAACTGAAATGTGATTTATGCTTTGTGTCTTTACCTGCTTGTCTCGCCAAGCATCCCAGATTCTCCTGAGAAAGCAGCATCTGCAAAATCCCGCGATAGAAACAATAACTACCCATTTAGGTGCAAATAATGTGCGGATGGATTAAAAATATCCATGTTGAGTTACAGATTATCTTCATTTCTGTGGTATTTTCTATGGAGGTTAGTGGTAAAATACTCCTTATAGCTCTTCTGCAGGTCCCTCATGCAACACAGAGAAGCAATGAAGCACTCAGGATAAACCTCCAGCAGCTGCCATTACCTCCCGCCGACTCTTTGAGTCGCTACAGAAAAGCTGCATGTAAAATATGTCAGGAAAGCAGGAGGCTGCAGAGCTTCTAATGGGCTGATGGGGGCCCCTGACTGTGTTCATTGCAGAACAACCCAAGCTCATCCCATTCCTACTGGGCAGCTAATGCAATTACACCGTCATATCTGCAGGGGGCTCTCTCTGTCTCCATCCCCATCTCAGCCCACTGCTCTCTTTGTGTTGCTGTGTGTAGGTGGGAAGGTGTGTGTGTCTGTGTGTGAGAAGGGAGAGGTAGAGGCAGGGACCGGTAGGTCTCATGCTGGAGATTTGCGGTTAATCAATCATGGTGCCGCCTTAATGACACCCTGCTGCTTCCCTAATGTCTTCTGGCAGAGGCAGCCTGCAGCTGGCACCGAGCTCACGCAGGCACGCATATGGTCGCCTCCAATGAGTGACAGGACCCCTTTCATGTGTGCTGCCCTGCACGCCGGATGCCATCAGCCAAAAACAGCCGCCGCTGGCTGGAGCAGAGGAGGTGTTGGAGTGGAGAAAGAAGAAAGAGGAGAAGGAAGAGGAGTATTCTTAGGCTTCGCCCGGTTGATTCTGCCCCCCACCCACCCTTTATAAATGTAAAACCAGCAACACCAGAATAACTGAACGCAAGAAAAGTTTGTTTGCACCTGGAGAAAGAGTTTTAAGACAAAAACAGAAAAAAGGCACACATCAACATTCACACTGAGAAATGTAGAGCAATTCACATTTGATGATTTTCTGTTCCATTCAGAGTGAGAACCGACACAACGAACAGCTAACCGTGAAGAGTTTCATTTCTATTCATCCTCTTACACCCCTGGAGAAAATCCATTGCAAGATGATGCCTTCAGATGTCAACTGATTAGTGAGTAGAGTCCACCTCTGAGTCATGGTGTGAATACGACCCAACTGTACCCAAACTGGGAGGCCAGGCAAGAAAAGCATCACAGCATCAAGAGGGTCCATGGTAACCTGACTCCGCCAGATGGATTTGCTCCGCATATCCATCTGGAAACCTTCCGTTGAAGTAATTTTGGGAAGGGGCGAAAATACTGGTTAGCTGATTGGCCTATGTTGGTGATAGACGGGCCAAATAAACCAATCAGATCAACGAAGCATATGACGTACTAACAGAGCGACGACGAAGAGGAGCCAATTGATAGATCAAACTCTTGCCGAAACCAGTCGGGAGAAGAGCAAAAACATCTTTTCCTCTGAGAAAAGCCTCCAGAGCAGTGTTTTGCTCTTCTTTCAGTGAAGAAATACTCTGTAATTCCGATAAAACTTGCTCGATAGCCACGCTAACGTTAGTTTCATCGGCTGAAGCCGCCATGTTCTTTGAACTGAACTGTCGCGCTTCTCATTGCGTCACACCTCAAACCGCCTCAAAGCCAACGCTGATTGGACGTTCGTTTGGTGAACGGCTCCAAATTTTCTTTAACGGACTGATCTGCGAGTGAAACCTTGAAAGCTCACGAGATCAGGATGGTCTCACGAGGCTAGCTCCATGGTAGCTCAGCTGAAAAGGCACTGAAATCAACGGTTAGTCACAGCCTCTCTGTGTCTCAGATAGCAATTCCCTCTGATCTATTGAGATGGTTTGGCAGGAACTCAACCTATAAACCCTACAGGACAGCGGCCCTCAAGAAAACGCTTTTGGATATCCCTGCACTAAAGAATCTGTGGACGTGTGCATGGATCGGCCGATGCACACGCCAAGAACAAAACACTAACATCAGCCATAAATATTAGTAGGCCAATGCATCAGTTCACCTCTAATGCTAACCTTCAGTAAATATTTGACTTACTTGTTGAAATGGGAGTTGGAGCTTCTGCACCAACACTCAAAAGCTGCATAAATGTTTATCCTTGTTTGGTTTCTTTTCTGACCTGAATCTGAAAAATGCAACTCATAGAAGAAACCATTTCTTAAGCCTATCATAGAGCTGCTATGATGCAGAAAAGCTTCACTTTCACTTACAGAACTATTCCTATTGGTGCAGAATCATTTCATGTTGATGTCGGCATCATAACCAGAAGCAAATATTTTGACACTTTGGACAAAATGTATAAAACAATCATTCCTTTATTTTATTTCTGCAAAATGTTTACTTTTATTCTGCACCAGGCAAAGATCTGTGGATGTATTATTTTTTGTTTTACTGAAATAGAGCAATGACAGCATTTAAACGTTCAACCCTTGCAGAGCAAAATAATGAGCTCCTTCTGTTATATGATTTCAAGTCAGACAAAAGTTTTCCTTCAATCTCAGTTTTAACACCCCGAGAAACAAACTCGACAACAAACTTTCCTTAATTAAAGAAAGATGTGAGCAAAGAGGATTGTTTCTGAGACCACATGGAATTTACACTGGAAAAACATTGTAAAAATGTATTAAATTAAGTGTATTTATCCTTATTTTGAGTCGGCAAATGAGATAGTTTGCCAATGGAATTAATATTTTTACTCTTAAAATAAGAAAATTAGATAAAATGCACTTGAAATAAGACAATCCAATTGTGTTTTCTAATTTTAAATGTAAATAGTCTTGTTCCATTGGCAAAATGTCTCTTTTACCTCCTCAATTCAAGAAAAAAATTCACTTATTTTAAGAAAAAATGACTTTTCTAGATTTCAATTTTTTCCAGTGTAAGAATAAAACACTGCAAAAAGTTGAGATCTAAATAAGTAACTTTTTTCTTAAAAAAGTAAATTTTTTCTTAAATTTAGGAGGTAAGTGAGACACTTTGCCAATGGATGATTTACATATAAAATAAGAATAAGAACAAATACATTATCTTATTTCAAGTGCATATTATCGAATTATCTTATATTAAGAGTAAGAATACTAATTCAATTGGCAAATCATCTTATTTACCAACTCAAATTAAAGGTAAATACACTTAATTTAAGTAGTTTCTACTTATTTCTGGATCGTTTTTGCAGTGAATCCATTCTTAACCTTATAATGCCAAATGTATCATATTTGATCCATACGGTTTCTGAAATGTTTTGCGTCTGACACCTTTTGCATAATTTAATGGTAAAAACTTTGCTCAAAATCCTATTGTACACAATCAGATATACCTGATAACAGCCAGTAGAAGAGTACACAAAAAATAATCTTGACTTATTGCATAGTAATAAATTATTAATATCAAAAATGTATTTCTGTTTTTCTTTTTACATATTTTGTTAAAAGGGCAAATAAGGAATTCAAACCAAAAAAAGTAATTTTCTGTTTTATTTTATTCTTGGATCGGGCTTTAAAGGGTTAAGAAATCAATTAGAAATGAAAAATTCGGAAAGAGTAACACTAAAAACCTTATTATGGAAATTTGTTGATCTAGAAGGACAGCAGAACTAATCCATATAGGATCTGTGCTGAAGTTATTTTGCTGTTTATCTAGTTGCTGCGTTTCTGTAATTCACATTTTTAAAATATACAAAATGGAACAACTGAAAACTCCTATTAGAGTTTCTTCATGTTGTCTGTAGCAGGAGCGTAGGAACGCATCCATCTTTTCAGATTAAGTTAATGAAGCGACATTTCTACCCCACAAACTGGCATTTGGACCCAACTTTCACTGAGTGCCATCGGATCACTGAAACCGGGCCCTGATCTGAGCTCATCAGCCTCTCATCATCGGCCCAGTTTCTGGGCTGCAGGTCCATTGGCATGCAGGTGGCTGCAGCACTCAGAGGCCCATCTGTCCATTGAATTGCTTTCTAATTTCTGTTGCTTGTTGTTGTCATCCCTGTCAGCGCGCACACTCTGCCTCCTCTTCAGGGGGAGTGACAGCGGAGCGGTTCTGGAACTAAAATAGCAATCCATCATCTGAGAGGAGCTGCAGTGTGACACCAACTGAGGGGAGGGAAGTTAGAGCCTGAGGTGCTGCCACAATTACAAGCACATTTACTTTACCGAGGAACAAATCCCATCTGTACTCTAGAAGCTCGCTGAAAAATCTGTTAGGGAGACAGTTTTGGTTAGAAGTTTCAAGAAGGAAAACTTTCCTATAGAAACAGGAGAGATCAACTTCTAGATCAGTACGACCTTTCTTATGCAAATCGAACATATTTACTGATGTCTGCTTTAATACCGGTTTTAAAAATGTATCTGGACTCTATGTGCTGGAAAAAATCGAAATCTAGATGAGTCATTTTTTCTTAGAATAAGTGAATTTGTTCTTGGATTTAGAAGGTGTCTTGTAAAAGAGACATTTTGCCAATAGAACAATTCCACTGGCAGATCATCTTATTTACCTACTGAAATTAAGGGTAAATACACTTAATTTAAGAAATTTTTACTTATTTCTTTTTACTTATTTTCCAGTGTGTGCTGCAAAAAACCAAGTCGACCTGTGTCTGAAACGGCCAGGTCGCACAAATTTAAAAAAATAGAAATCTCAATAAGTTATTTTTTTCTTAAAATAAGTGCATTTGTTTTTGAATTGAGGAGGTAAGTGGGACACTTTGCAAATGGAACAAGACTATTTACTTTTAAAATAGGAAAAAAAACAATGATATTGTCTTATTTTAAGTGCATATTATGTAACTATCTTATTTTAAGAGTAAAACTACACTGGAAAAACAATCTAGAAATAAGTAAAAGTTTCTTAAATTAAGTGTATTTACCCTTAATTTGAGTAGGTAAATGAGATGGTTTGCCAATGGAATGAATATTTTTACTCTTAAAATAAGATAATTAGATCAAATGCACTTGAAATAAGACAATGCAATTGTGTTTTCTTATTTGAAGTGTAAATTGTCTTGTTCCATTAGCAAAGTGTCTCTTTTACCTCCTCAATCCAAGAACAAATGCACTTATTTTAAGAAAAAAATGACTTATCTAGATTTCGATTTTTTCCAGTGTACTCATTCCATTGGCACACCATCTTATTTACCTGCTTACCAAATTAAGGGTAAATATATTTAATTTAAGAATTTTGTACTTATTTCTTGGTAGTTTTTGCAGTGCATTCTTCTGACCTGAACGTCATTAATACTCAACAAAGGTCACAATTCTGCATCTTGCTATACAAAAGCGGCAGGGGAAAAAAACGACAAGGTTGCTGCAAAAACCACACTAACAAAGTTAAAGTGTCTTTAAATAGTGTGTTCGTCCTTAATTTGAGCAGGTAATTTAATGAGATAATGAGAAATTGTTTAGTTAAAATAAGATGTTTCGTTTTGTCTTATTTCAGACATAAATCATCTTATTACATGAAACAATCTACTTGTTTCAGGATAGATTAACTTCTGTATTTTATTTTTTTGCAATAAACACTCCATGCAACCTTCAAGAAGCTTCTGGCATCATTCTGGCTGATATTTCAACATTTCAAGCAGAACCGGTTCATTCCAGATCATGGTGGACTTCAGGAAGAACCGGTCTAACCACGCTCCACTGCTCATCATCAGCTGTAGAGGTGGTCAGCAGCACCGAATTCATCCCAGACACCCTCACCTGGACTGGAAACACCACCTCACTGGTCAAAAGGGAAGAGAAGCGCTTGGACTTCCTGCGGAGGATGAGGAGAGCCCACCTGCCCCCACCCATCCTCCCCAACCTTCTCCAGAAGCACCATAGAGAGCGTTCTGAGCAGCTGTCTCACTGTGTGGTGTGGAGGCTGCAGCGCCTCAGACTGGAAGAAGGTGAGAACAGCAGAGAGGATCATGCACAACAAAAAATGCCTTCTAAAAAATAAGAAAAAAATATAGTGTTTTAAGTGAATAATTGCTTATTTTGAGCAAAATAATCTGCCAGTGCAGCAAGCAAATGAGACTTGGTAAGATTTCTTAAAACAAGAACATAATATCCAAGTAGTAAGCATAAAAAAAAAACTTAAATCAAGTAGAAAAGGCTATTTCTTCTTTTACTTGTTAGGATTTTTCTCTTATTTTAGGCAATTTATTCTCATTTATTAGTCATTATTACTTAGAATTAAATGTCCTCTAACCAATTATTGCTCAAAACAAGCAAACAACAGGCTTAAAAACAAGGCAAATGTACTTGACACCAGTTAATTTAAAGGCTTAAAACTAGTCTGTTTTTCTTATTATTTAGGTGTAGTGAATGTATGGGGGAAAAAAACACTTGACAAAAACTTCAAAACGTTTTTTTTTTATTAATTTTTTAGCAGAAATGTCACAGAATTAAGCGAAAATCAGATCAATCAGATTTGATTAGCTGGAATATCTTAAAGAGACGGGGTCAGTTCTTAAAACAGGTTAATATGGATTGTCTTATTGTCTTGAAACAAGTAAAAATGTACTCACAGTCTAAATGTTAACGCGACTCAGTCCGCAATGTGTGCTATTTTAAGAAAAAGGCTGCTCAGAATTAGTTGTATTATCTAGTTAAGATGAAAAAAATGAATTTTCTTAAAACAAGTCAAATAATCTTAACAATATGTAGTCTTACTAAGAAAATACATTGAAAAACAAGTGTAATAAGACCAAAATGCTGAATTCAAGTTTATTACACTTGTATAGATTTTCCTTTTTTGCAGTGTGGGGGCTCCTCTTCCCTCCATAAAAGACATTTCATCCCAGCGCTGCGTGTCCCGAGCCCGTGACATCATCAATGACCCCTCACCCCCCCACCATGGACTGTTCTCCCTGTTGCCCTCTGGGAAGAGGCTTCACAGCATTCAATGCAGGACCAGCAGGTTCTGCAGCAGCTTCTTCCCCACCGCCATCAGACTGCTGAATGTTGTACAAAAAAAATTATATATATATTAATAATAAAAAGCGCTGAATGTTGGAAAATGTGAATCATATACCAGTTTTATGTTTATATTCGATTACCATCAAGCTATACTTAACCAAATTTTATCTTGTATACAATCTGTGTATAAAATGACAATAAAGTCTGTTTAAGTCTAAGAGTTCGACCCAGTAAAGCATGGCCACCAACACAGGACGCTGGATGACTTCACTCACTTCAGTGTTTTATTGCCTTTGGTTCCTTCATGAGTTACAGGTTAATAAGCTTAGACATCAAAGTTACTTAAATTATATTTTATAATTATTGAACATTTAATTTAACTGAGGATTTCGACTATAAATTATAAAATCAAACCATTTTATGCACAAAGAAAACATCTCTGTGGATGCAGACAGCTGTTTGTTTATAACCAACTTCCTGAGGAAAAGGTAACTACGCCTAATGCTGTGGGGGTTGGTGACGCTGCCCCCTTGTGGACCAATAAAGAATGGTTCATCTCTGATCGGTTTTCTGCACAAATCCAGCTCTAAAGCACCTTCAGTAATGCAGGGTGTCTTTAAATTGTTCAGAAACTGAAGAATTAGTGATCCACTTTGTGTAATGCAGCAGTACCACTGGCAGCCCCACAGCATGATGCAGCCATCACCATGTTGGTACTTTCTCAGGCCCTTCTGTCTTGGTCAGCTCCCGCCGGCTCTGCGGTGGACGATAGCACTGATGTCCCATCATCTCAGGCGTGAGCGCTGCTGACTCCTGAACAAAAGTGGCTTAGACCCACCTAGAGTTAGGAGGAACTGATCATTTAGAAACCTTCAGAAGTTTAGAAACGGCTCCAAAGTGTCGGTCGATGCCGTCGTTGTTGTCAGTCTGATCCTTTTTAAGCTCTAAAGAGAAACTATCAGATCGTCCAGTTCTTAAAATATTTAAACAAATAACTTTTCCATCCGCCTGTCCTCCTCCACTTCACCACAGGGTTACCGTGCCTCTCTAATGACTGTCAGACAGGAATTTCATTGAATAGAGGAGGGATGCTGTGCTGGGGCGAGGAAAGCACTGATATAAAAACTAAGGCCAAAATTGATATCCAGTAGTAATAATGTTGTTTTAGTGGATAACAAAAGTTTCTCTTTCCTTTTGGCACCATGTTTGTAGATGTTGGAGATCAGCCTGTTTTCCAGTGTAGTCCTGTTTCTCTGTGACTGGCTGGATGTGATCTTTTCATCCTCTGACATGGGAGCTGGCTCGGAACTCGTCTGCCTGGCTATGTCTGCTTCCGTCTCCTTGAACCCCATTCGGCCTCAGCAGATGGCCGCTCACACTGAGCCTGGTTCTGCTGGAGGTTTTTTTCCTGTTAAAAGGGAGTTTTTCCTCTCCAATGTCGCTACAAGCATGCTTAGTTTGAGGGATTGCTGAAGAGTCAACGAGTCGATGCAATCAACTGGTTTTCCTTAGATAGAAAACTTAGAATCAATCTGACTGGATGATCTGGTGAACTGGAAAGTGCCTTGAGATGATGTGTTGTGAATTGGAACTTTAGAAATAAACTAAAATGAATTGAAATGAAACCGAAGGTCGGTAGGTTTAACACGACCCTTTTGGATTTCAGGACTGGCTTCCGGTTTTCCCACACGTTGAAAAAAGCAACTCAGACCAGGAATTAAACCAAAACCGCACAAAAATATAAACATTTAGATTTAAGATACACAGAAAAATCATCATAAGGAATTCTATATGGTTATAGTGACAAGAAACCCAGTTTTATATCAATAATCATCACTTTAAAATGGCCTGTACTTATGTAGCGTTTTTCCAAGTCAATAGACTTGATGGTGGTGAGCTACGTTACAGCCACAGCTGCCCTGGGGCTCAATGACAGGAGTCCTCTGACCCCCATCAGTAGGCAAAGCAGGTGAAGTGTTTCGTCCGACACTGAAGGCCGGACCTTGATTATACCTAATACATGCAAATAGCAGTGCAGTGATGTCATCAGTGCCCATGAAGCACAGGTTTTAACAGCGAATGAAGGAAGAATGGTGCAACATTAAAAAGTCATGTGGTGATATAGTTCATGTTTTCAAACTGTAGTAATTTTATTATTTTTAAAGTATCAGATTTAAGTTTTTTTCATCTTCTACCTGGTTTCAGGTTAACTTTTGATGTCCAATATTTAAAAACATGCATTATTTAATGTAAATCCCTTTATTGTCCCACAATGGTGAAATTCATTCTCCGCATTTAACCCATCCCCTTGGAGAGCAAAGGGCTGCCATTGTGCGTTTAAGGGTCTTGCTCAGGAACTCTAGCCTCGTGAGACCAGCCTGATCTCGCGAGCTTTCAAGGTTTCACTCGCAGATCAGTCTGGAGACTCTCCGTTGAAGAAAATTTGGAGCCGTTCACCAAACGAACGTCCAATCAGCGTTGGCTTTGAGGCGGGTTGAGGTGTGACGCAACGAGAAGCGCGACCGTTCAGTTTAAAGAACATGGCGGCTTCAGCCGATGAAACTAGCGTTAGCGTGGCTATCGAGCAAGTTTTATCGGAATTACAGAGTATTTCTTCACTGAAAGAAGAGCAAAACACTGCTCTGGAGGCTTTTCTCAGAGGAAAAGATGTTTTTGCTCTTCTCCCGACTGGTTTCGGCAAGAGTAGCCTGGCTTGTGGTTGTGTTTTCGTCGTCGCTCTGTTAGTACGTCATATGCTTCGTTGATCTGATTGGTTTATTTGGCCCGTCTATCACCAACATAGGCCAATCAGCTAACCAGTATTTTCACCCCTTGCCAAAATTACTTCAACGGAAGGTTTCCAGATGGATATGCGGAGCAAATCCATCTGGCGGAGTCAGGTTACAGGAACTCAGGCTGTGGGGATCAAAACGGGTACTTGCAACCTGCCTTAACCACTAGGCCAACCCTCAAAACAAATTTATAAAATTATATTTTAACTTAATTATATGCTTTTTTACAATCAAATCTATTTAGTTTTGCACTTTGATGTTGCAGCTATAGGCCACACAGCAGCCTTACTGCAAATAAACTGCATAGTAGTTGGTTCTGACTAATAAACTTCTTACTTATTAATACTAGATGAGTTCGATAGAATGATAACAGCCCAACCAGAGCTGCAGTGAGTCGCTAATTGTGTGAAGGGAACAAATGTTCACTTTAGCAACAGATGTTAATAGTAGAAACAGAAGGCACGAAAAATTAAATGTAAGTTAAGATCAAACGTCATGTCTAAAGTGGTAGTTTTAGCTACATCTGGCTCTAAATCTGAAAGAAAAAAAAATCTATTGAGCATATTTTGTTATCTGATAATCAGAAAAAAAAATGGACGGATAGGTTGGTTGCAGCTTTAATAGAAACCCCCCTGCTTCTCTTTCCTGCAGCATCTCAGGTTAAAGCTGCTGCTATGCTGCCAGCGGCGACTCAAAGTCAGGGTCTGAGGAAGACTATCCTCCATCTCACTAGATGGTGAGTTTGCACCAAACTTGGGCTGTTTTTGTTTTTTAATTCAATCTTTTATAAGTGGACAGAGAGCAATAAAGTTACAAATGAACCTGAACTAATTTTACTTGGTCCTTCAAGAAAAGTAGAGAAAAATCTAATTAATTAAACTTTTAAATTATTGAAAGTTTAAATATTAGCCGCTTTCCCTAGTCTATAAAACAAAAACATGATAAATGAATCATTCAAACACCAAAGTAAATGATTTGTTCCTTCCTGAGTGAATAAAAAATGTTTCTACTGCCATCTAGTGGACAGATGATGGCAATGCAGCGTGAAGGACTGACCCTTGGTTTTTTCTCCTGATTATAAACAACAGTCTGACAAACAGGTTTATAAAAAAAAAAAAGAAAAAACATTTTATTTGGTGTTTAGGTCCGGCTCAGTGGACTCATCAGAACACGTTTCAGTCATTCATGTAACGGACCTCATGATCCACCTGGAAATAAACATCAGGACTGTACAGGAACGACGATGATTGAATTTAAAGTCTCTTCATGGATCAAGGCTGGCGAACTGGTTCAGAACTCTGAGGATTCTGGGTAAACCCAAACATCCTGTGAAGGTAAACTGTAACAGGAAAAGTCTAACCCCCCCCTCCCCCGTTTAAAAGACTCGATCGAACTCGGTCTGACTGGTGGTGGCCGGGTTCCGGTTCTGGTTGGGCTGCTGCTGGGGCATGTGTCCTCGCCGCCGGGGCGGAGCCAGATACTCGAACATGGAGGTGTTGTGCGTGGACAGCATGTTCTTCAGGTCTGACGGCATGGGGTCCGACCAGAAGAAGTCGTGGTTGAGTGCGTCGTCGCTGTCGACGCGCTGGGTCGGGTCCAGAACCAGAAGCTTGTCGATAAGGTCCAGAGCGTACGCGTCCTTGACGTAGGCCTTCAGCCGGTCCTTCACCTTCCTCTTCTGACCTTTGGGCACCTCCATCTTCTGGTAGAGCTCGTACTTCTTGTCCACGTTGGGCCACACCTCGGCGGTGATGGAGCCGCACAGCTGGCTGATCAGGGTCAGCTGGTGCTGCTCCGTGTTCCCCTGCATGATGGGACTTCTGGTCCACATCTCCGCCATGATGCAGCCGGCGCCCCACAGGTCGATGGGCGGGCCGTAGTCACGCTCACCTGAGGACAAATGCAAACATTAAAAAAGTGGAACTTTCTGTTTAGCAGTCGACAATAATAACTATCAGATAAATTAAGAATTAAGATTATTAAAAAGAAAATTTATTTAATTAATATATAATTACTCAGACAAATATTTCTGTATTGAATGAACAGCAATAATTGTGTAAGGCTACGTTCAAACGGCTAAAACGGAGTATTAGGGCCAGGTTACGGATTTATTTATTTTATTTCCAGAATAAAGTCGTAAAATTACGAGAATAAAGTCGTAATATGAGAATAAAGTCATAAAATTACGAGAATAAAGTCGTAATATGAGAATAAAGTCATAAAATTACGAGAATAAAGTCGTAATATGAGAATAAAGTCATAAAATTACGAGAATAAAGTCGTAATATGAGAATAAAGTCGTAAAATTACGAGAATAAAGTCGTAAAATTACGAGAATAAAGTCGTAATATGAGAATAAAGTCGTAAAATTACGAGAATAAAGTCGTAAAATTACGAGAATAAAGTCGTAATATGAGAATAAAGTCATAAAATTACGAGAATAAAGTCGTAATATGAGAATAAAGTTGTAAAATTACGAGAATAAAGGCGTAATATGAGGATAAAGTCGTAAAATTACGAGAATAAAGTAATATTACGAGCGACATATGAATCAAGATGCTACGACTGAAAAAATTTGATTGACAGATGACCGTTGATATATGATTGGCCGAATTTAGGTGTTCAGGCTGAGGTAGAACTAACTGGCCTGCAGAAGATAACGGAAAAAAAACAGATTTTAAGACAGGATTTTTTTTTAAATATACATTTTCTAAGTTTTGGGACAATATGGTCTGATAAAGAGAACATTTATATACATGTTTAAGCCAGAAGTACGACTCTTAGCGTTCAGGTTTGAATTCGGTTCAGATTAAAACATCCCGAAGCAGAAGGAAACCATTAGGACCAAAAATCCAAAAGGGGCAAAGGTCATCGGATACTTTTTCCTCAAATATAGAACAAGAGAAAGGTTTTAAAGCTGCCTCCTACCCAACAGCAGCTCCGGCGGTCGGTACCACAGCGTGACGACCCGGTTGGTGTAGCGGTTCCCCTGACTGTTCTTAGCCAGGCTGAAAGCTCGAGCCAGACCGAAGTCCGCCAGCTTGAGGACGCCGTCTCTGGTGATGAGAACGTTAGCTGCCTTCATGTCTCTGTGCAGAATCTGGGGCAGGAGGAAGTAGGAGGAGTTAGCGGGAACCAGCCACAGAAGCAGGTTCTGGTCTCGGTCCGGGCCTCACCTTGTTCCTGTGGATGTAGTAGAGCCCATTCAGCAGCATCTGCATCACCTTCTTGATCTCTGCCAGCGTGAACTTGACGTTGGCGTTGCTCAGCAGGCCGGCCAGGTCGTGCTCACAGAAGTCAAAGACCAGGTAGATGCTGCCTTTGTATCGGTTGAACTGGGTCGCTACTCAAACACACAAACCAGTTTAGTGATGAACCAGTGGAACCGCGTCCTGCTGGTGTGGACGGGTGGCGACCAACCTTTGGTTCTGCAGATCTCGATCAGATTAACCACGTTCTCGTGTTTGAGCAGCTGAAGGATCTTTATCTCTCTCAGCGCCGTGATCGGGAACTAAAGGAGGGAAGCGGCAGAGGAACCGGGATTAATGACGGGAGCGTCTACAGAGCGCACCGAGGCTCAAAAAGGACACCTGATCCAGAATTAATCCGGTCCGTGTGTATGTCTGAGGGTCAGCAGCTGAATGCAGCTTAGAAACTGTTTCTCTTTCTGTTCCTCCAACCATTGTGGGAGAATCTCTGTGGAACAGAAGGAAGCTGATCCTGCTGGTGGATGCAAGTCCAGAGCATCAAACCGACCCGTCTGGCTCAACTTCTTCCCATAATGCATCCCTTTAGAAGAGGGACGACACCAGCTCATCTGAGCCCGTCCCTGGTTTTCCTTCCTATTCGTCAGCTTTGAACATCCCCCATAGGTGGAGCTGTGGAGAACTTCTGATTAATGTTCTTTACAAATAACTGATTTCTAGATTGATGTTTTATTAGATAAAAAATTGTTCCATCTAATTAATGGATAAGGTCCACTTAAAGGAATTATATACCCCATTTACAGTACCCTTGAAAAACCGTGCCAAGACCGGTCCGAGCTCAGTATCTGAGATAACTTATCGTGTGTAAATGGAAAGCAAACTGAACTGAACCGAGCTGGACACAACCGGACCGAGCTAAGTGCAGACCAGTTCCAGAGGCGGGCTCGGCTCGGTTCTCTGATAACAAGAGCGCATGAGCAGAACGCGTCATCTCCGTCTGGCTGAACATTGCGATTCACACTCCATTCCAGTAGATGGCGGTAATGCCCCTCCAGAAGTAGCCTCGTGAGACCATCCTGATCTCGCGAGCTTTCAAGGTTTCACTCGCTAATCAGTCTGGAGACTCTCCGTTAAAGAAAATTTGGAGCCGTTCACCAAACGAACGTCCAATCAGCGTTGGCTTTGAGGCGGGTTGAGGTGTGACGCAACGAGAAGCGCGACCGTTCAGTCTAAAGAACATGGCGGCTTCAGCCGATGAAACTAGCGTTAGCGTGGCTATCGAGCAAGTTTTATCGGAATTACAGAGTATTTCTTCACTGAAAGAAGAGCAAAACACTGCTCTGGAGACTTTTCTCAGAGGAAAAGACGTTTTTGCTCTTCTCCCGACTGGTTTCGGCAAGAGTTTGATCTATCAATTGGCTCCTCTTCGTCGTCGCTCTGTTAGTACGTCATATGCTTCGTTGATCTGATTGATTTGGCCCGTCTATCACCAACATAGGCCAATCAGCTAACCAGTATTTTCGCCCCTTCCCAAAATTACTTCAACAGAAGGTTTCCAGATGGATATGCAGAGCAAATCCATCTGGCGGAGTCAGATGGATTGGTTGCTTGCCAACCAACACAATGGAAGAAGAACTATAAACATCCAGGAAAGGTTGCCGTCTTCGCCTGACCCTACGCAAACACCGAAGTACAGCAATAATAATCAAGCATAACTCTCTGAATGTGATGGGCGCCACCTTCTTCTTCTTCTTGTGTTTTATGTCGGTTGGCAAACAACTTTCGGTGCATTAACGCCACAAACTGCTTGATTTCCTCCTTCAATACTGGCAGTAATACCGCAGATCGTCACTAGGAGGCGAGGAACCGTGATAGCGTGATGTGTAAACGGTGGTCAGAACCGAGCTTGGCCTGGTTAACTGATCCGAGCTCGGACCGGTCTCGGCATGGATCAGTTTTTCAAGGGTAGTGTAAATGTGGTATTGGTTTAGTGTTGTAATGTTTGGTGTCCAGTAGAGGGCGTCACAGTTCATTCTGCAAGAGAAGTAATGCCAGAGTGGAGGAACGAATGGATCCAGAGTCTCGTCCAGATTGTCTTCAATGTTTAATGGATCCAAGGATGCAGAATGAACTCTCTGTGGTTCCGTTAGTGAATCTCAACTCTGGATAAACTCCATCAGTTCTGCTAAATGGACCCAGTTAGCCGCGCTGCATGGAGGAGCAGGAGAACTCTGCTGGGATGAGAAGGCGAGGAAGTGATAATATACCGTATTTTCACAACTATAAGGCGCACATAAACGTCTTTTTTTTCCCCTCAAAATGTGCGGTGCGCCCTTTGGTGCGGTGCGCCCTATGTGTGTTGTAACTGCGACTTTTGAGACCACCTCATTGAGGAGATGATGAAAGAGTGGCTGAGGGAGGTGAATGTAAGGAGACCAGGTGTTTTTTTTCCACTCATCACCATCGCTGTTAATCTGTGACTCCATGCGTGCCCATCTCACAGCTGATGTGAAAAAGGGTGAATCAAATGAACGCTGTGCTCGCCGTTATTCAACCGCTTGACATCGGTGTGAACCGGACGCAGCACAAGCAGCGGGTTTACATGCAAAGTCAATGGTTGACGCGCGTCAAGGCGCAGCAAAAGGTCCCGCAGCGCGTTTTGAGCAGCAGGCACAGCGCGTCGGGAGCGTTTAAGCATCTGACGCACCGCCATCGCGCTGCTGCTGCTCGAGATAGAAAAGTTGAAGTTTTGCTGCTGGAGCGCCGCATCAATCAGAGAAGCTGATCTGGGAGCTGGCAGCGAGACAGACACATCGCTCTGATGACATATGATATTAAGGCAAATGAAAAAGGCTGGATGGATGAGGAGATGATGAAAGCGTGGCTGAGGCAGGTGTATGTGAGGAGACCAGGTGTTTTTTTTCCACTCATCACCATCGCTGTTAATCTGTGACTCCATGCGCGCCCATCTCACAGCCGATATGAAAAAAGGTGAATCAAATGAACGCTGTGCTCGCTGTTATTCCAGGAGGTCTGACAAAGGAACTTCAACCGCTCGACATCGGTGTGAACCGGCCGTTCAAAGTAAGGCTGCGAGCGGCGTGGGAGCGATGGATGACCGACAGAGACCACAGTTTCACGAAAAGTGGAAGGCAGCGCCGGGCGAGTTACGCCACCGTTAGCGGATGGATTGTTGATGCTTGGACTAACGTGTCTGCTGGCACTGTTGTTCCAGCTTTCGCAAAAGCCGGCATCATTTCCGAGGAGCCGCACGGCACGGAAAGTGACTCTGACAGCGAAGAAGGGGAAATTGGCATGTCTGATTTAGCGCAGCTGTTTAATTCAGAAACAGAGGATGATGACTTTGATGGGTTCGATTAATACATGAATAAAGCACAATCATACTCAGTTTTGCTCCCGCTCTATTTTTAAATACGCAGTAGAGGTATTTAAATGTAGTAGAGGACATGTACCTGTATATAAAAAACACGCCCTATAGTCCGGTGCGCCTTATGGTCGTGAAAATACGGTACATCTGGAGGACATTATGCAAAACTTTAGGAACATGACAGATGCTAGTAATTAACCAGCTTTTTGCGGGCTGATGGACTCCACAGAATGACCAGAACTATTTAAAAGCTCTGATCATTAGATTACACTAAAACAGAGAGCAATTAAGAAAAAATCCACTCATTAATTAATAGTTAGTAGATCAATTAACTTTTAGTTTGCACCAGATATGGAAATTGTGATTTAAACTTTAGAAGGATTAAAATATAAGAGGAGCAGCAGATATATGTTATTCTCAGCCGCCGCCTCCGTTTTTAAAGACATGCAGGTTGATGATGAAGCAGATTGATGGTGGTTTTCCAGTAGTGTCCCCCAGATTCCACATACACCATCAGCGCTCCGCTCCTTTGCTCCTACCAGTTTAATAACAAAAATATCTAGCATGCTCCACGCGGAGGCTGAGGGCTTCGCTTTGGTGCGCAGCTCAGCGGAACGGAAAGAGAAGGTTACGGAGGATGTGGGATTTTCGGTGTGAGGCTCAGTGAGGCGTTCACCATCTACATCAGAGGCAGTTTGCACGCCGATCTCACAGTGAAGGTCTGAACTAACATGGCTCCGATTCGCCAACTTGAAGCTAACAGTTTCTCACCCCTTCTTTTTCATTTTCCATCAGAACTTTCTTCAGAGCCACCTTCTTCCCGGTCTGCCTGTGCTTCGCTTTGAAGACCTCCCTGTGACACAGAACCAAACCAGTTCAAATCCGTTTACACCACGATTAACACTAATGAGAGCAGAATACGGGTTTACAATGAAACACTTCAGACATAAAGAGGGCAGCACGATCCAGTCTGAACCAGAACCGGTTTTAATGTTAGAACCGGTGTTCTGTTAGATCAGCATGACCGTAGGAAGGTCAGAATACTCTTAACCACTGTATGACAATCTGACCGGTTAGCCGCTACATCAGGGTATGAAGTGGCGAACACAGAGCGCCAGGCTGTCTGTGTTTAAAGCAGTTTAGCTTTAAAATCTGTTAATCTCAGACTAAAACCTTTTTTTTTTAAATCACATCACGCAGAAATAAACTAACCTAATTGACTTTCAGTTAGGGTTGTCACGATACTAAACTTTTCAACTCGATACTGATACTAAGGAAAATATTCGATACCACAAGGATAAAATCAAAGACTCCAAAATTCAACAGAAATGTTTTCATTAATAAACAAAATACAATAAATAGATAAATAAATACAATAAACAATATTTTGAGGTTGTATGCTGTGCACAATATTAAGCAAGCTTGATAAAAAACTTACAAAATTAGAATTAAGTGTTCCTTCCTTGGCTTTGCTTTGCACACATGACACTAGCCAAACCGGTTAAAAAACAAAAATAATTCTCAGCAGCTCCACCTGTTACAGAAAAAAGTCTGAAACCAAAAAATGCACAAAATTATTCAATCACAGTGTTCAGAAAGTGCATTTTCCTCTATTCTGCGCATAAGATGAGACTGTTTAGGTGCCACTGGTGGTGGCACTGAATCGATACTTTTGAAAATGAGTCTTGTATCCGGATACAACGTTTCAGTATCGATACTTTTTTGAGTATCACGCATGAATAAAGTAGCCTAGTACACTTCCTTCCACTTATAGTGTCTGACATATGCAAATCTGACGTCTTCAGCACGCTGACCACTGATCTCTATTTATTCACTGGACTGCTGATCGTCTGTTGGTAGTACAGGGTTGGAGTGAAGCCACCGGCCGCCATATTGGTACTCCCTTGTTAGACCAGTCGCAATGTAAACAATCTGTGCGCTACAGCATCGATCAATGATGATGTTCTCATTTTCAGCGGGACTTTTAAAATAATTATAAATTCATCACTTTGACACAGACTGGTTGTTTCACAGCATCAGTAGATTATTTTAACCTTATAATAAAAAGAAAATAGGCTCATTACATTGCAGAATCATTACGAAGTCAATGAAGTCTATAAATCATGTAATATAACATATTATACAAATCCACAATTTTATAACAATAAAATTAATGTGTTAATGGCGCATAATAATACAGATTAGGGGTGGAACGGTTCGCAAAATCCATGGTTCGGTTCACGGTTTCTGGTCACGGTTTTCGGTTCGGTATATGTGGATTGTTACACCAAATCCCATAAAAAATTAATGAAATTAATGAAAAAATCCCAAAAAAATTAATGAATTGTAATTATTCTGAATGATCCGCGGAAACCCTGGATCATTTCCACGTTTTGCTGCTTTGAATTTAATCATCTGGCGCATGCTCTCTACCATCTCCAAGGAACTCAGAGCGGAGCCACAGTGGAGGCTGTAGGCTTTGCTTTGTGCAGGCGGTCTGGAGCGCAGCGGGGCGGAGCGCTGACGCAGTATGTTTGATTTCGGGGTTAGCATGACATGTTGGTCATGTTGCTGTTAGCATAAACAACACGTGTTGCACAATGCTTGCACACTGTTGCACTTTTATCCACAGCTTTCTTCCCGCCGTCATCGTAGGTCACTCTAAATGCAAAGTGGTCCCATACAGCAGACCTATAAAGTGCTGCTGGCGCGGCTTCCAACTCCTGTTCTTTCCCACTCGCCATACCCACACAATTCTCCACAACAGCTGATTTTTCTCTGCTACACCCGGCTACGCTGCTTCGCTTCTTCTTCTTCTTGTTTACTACTGGTGGTTGGCTTTGGTCGCAGTACCGCCACCTGCTGCTCGGGAGTGTAAACGCTTCGCCTATGAGAAAAAGGAGCAGCGCATGAACCGAACGAAACACACGCGAACCGAACGGTTCTGACGGTTTTCATAAACCGTTCCATCACTAGTACAGATATGCCAAAAGTGCTAAATTTATTGTTTTTTGTCTATCAATGTGACATGCAATATATTTATAAGATGCAATATATTTCAGCTAATGACTTTTTCAAATGTGAATACAACAAAAACTACAAAAACAGCATCATCCACTTAAGAATTAAGTATGTTGTATGATCTGGTTGAACTGTAAAGTGCCTTGAGATGACATGTGTTGTGAATTTGGCGCTATATAAGTAAACTGAATTGAATTGAATTACTACATGGACATTTCACAGTGAATTACTATTTACTCTACTTTCTATTTTCTTACATTAGACACGTCAGTGGCTAACTCAGTCAATATCAGTGAGTCAATCTGAGATAGCCGGATTAATGTAAAGCTACACAGTATAATAAAGGACACATTGGCGTATAGATGGATTCTCTTGGTTAGTAAATCCACTGACTGTGAAAGTACCTCTGAAAAGCATTCAGAGCCTGAAAACTGCTTGTTTTTCAGCCAAATGATTTTTACTACGCGTCTCCTTGGGAGTACCAATATGGCAGCCGGTGGCTTCACTTTTTCCGGGAAATCAGCAATCCAGTAAATGGAGATCAGTGATGCTCATGGGTAGTTCTAGACATGGGCCACCTGGGCCAGTACCCCCTGTTATGGCCTCTGTACTGAAGACATAATACTGAAAGAAACTCTAACGATGATCTGTGCTGGAACAGACACTGATACTGATTGGTCCTTTGGATCTATTTCAAGTTTTTTCTTTACAAATTCTGCTGTACTATTTATTTTAAAAAATATATATACTTTAGTTGTAACTTTAGTGGTATTGAGATAGGATCCCAGTTTTCATCTGCTAAATGTCTCTAAATCGAAAAAAAAAAATCCAATATTTTACAACTGAATTTATCAGTTTTTCTTGAAAGAGGAGATAAAAGGGAGACAATGATAACACTATAAAAGTTTTTCTTGAGTTCTAATTCAGATTTTATAGAAAACGGTAATTTTAACTTAAATGAAATCAAAAATATGTAAAATTCCTAAATTATCAGGGTTCCTCCAGCATAAGGCAAGTTAAATTCAAGACTTTTTAAGACTTTTTAATGCCACTTGAAATAAAAATTTAAGACCAAATTCACAAGAAACACAAGAAAAACCTGATTGCGACAACTTAACCCAAAGGTTTATTTGAACATAAACCACTGCACTAATGTTTCAAATGTTGAAAAGCTTCCCATACAGGAAGAAAGCTAAAAACACACAAATGACAGATATATTTGAACAATTATTTAACTGAATTCACAAACTTTGTTTTAGCAGGGAACAAAACAAATCAGTTTTAAAGCCCCAACATAACCAGTGCTAAGTCTTTTTTGCAGCCATTTTTCTTTGTATGGTTTTCTTGGTATGTTTGATTTGGTGATAAGTGGAGGCGTTGCAGAGACAAGGGTGGAACTAAACTGAGAATTACCGGCTGTTTCTCTGTAACTCCATTTTGACGATTTGTGTTTCGTGCTTCGCATGCGACTCCACTGCCTTAATTCCCATCGTTCTGAGCTTGAATCGCTTCTTACACTAAATCCACTGAGCCTCATGTATGTTCCCTGGTTTTAGCCATGGAGGAAACTCTTGGCTGGAGACAATTTTGGTTACATTTACACTTGCTCATATTTTCCAGACAAAAAGTTAATGGAGCATCTCCCAAATTATTATTTATTTAGATTACACAAATAAATCATAATAAAAATAATCCTATTTATGATGTTTTAAAATTTAAGACCTACGAAAGACTTATTTAAGACATTTTAATACCAATTAAGGCCTTAATGTTATTTTGAAGAATTCAATGCCTTTTAAGACTTTTTAAGGACCCGTGGGAACCCTGATTATGAATGTATGTTGACCTAATAAGACATAGAAATTTAATTAAACCTAACTGAATAGAAATTTCACTTCACACAGCTATTTTAATATATTTGCATCCCTTGCCCTGTTTTTAATTTCATGCTTTTTTTGTGGCCCCCATGAAAACATGCTGGGCCCCTGATGCCCCCCTGGTATATTTGGTCTAGATCCGCCACTGGTGATGCTGGTCTGACAGAACAGCGGAACTTTACCTGAAAGCGACATTAAGGTTCATCTGATCGTTCTAGAAGCAATGGTTGAGTTTAACCAAACCAGGCTCAGGTTTAAACACTGCTGGGTTTAGATCTGATCTAAAATAATCCTTAGAAACATTGAGGCGGTTCTGGTTCGGAGCTCAATTCAACCATTTTCTGAGGCTGCAGATGAAAGCTTCGCACTTCTCCTCACCCAAAGGTTCCCTGTCCGATCTTAGCCATCTTCTCATACTTGGAGAACTCGTCGCAGAAAGGAAACTCCACTCCATCGTAGTATTTGGACATGATGGCGGCCTCCCGGTCGGGCCTAGAGGAGGAAAACAAGGAGGCATTTTATCTCAATATGAAGCGTTCGGGGTGAAGAAACGACTGGAGACGATAAGCAGCTTCAAGGTTTAACAACCAGAATAATAACCGCAGAAAAACATTAATAATAAATATAAATAAATCTCACTTTTCAGCCGCGGCGGCGTTGCTTGTTTTCTCTCGTTGCATTTCTGCCGAGGGAAGCTCTTCTTCTTCGATTTTATCTAACTGCGAATCACATAAAACCCCGCAGCGCTACCGCCTCCAGCTGGAGAAAGGTGGAACTGCACGTTATTAAAGAACAAGGTGATTTTTTTTAAATTTTCTTCTTAAGAGATCTTTTTTTTTGTTTTCAGAAAGAAAATAAAGTGACACAATTATGATTAGTAAAGCTTTTGGCAGTATTTTGAAAATGATTCAGGTTAATCAAATTATTATTTTTTTTTTTTGGAAGGTGATTAGCTGAGTAAGGCTTATGCAAAATGTATAGAGAGAGCGGATGGTTTGACAAATGCTGTTTAAGATTCTCAGTCACCCAGTTCATAATCATTCTAAAAAATTAAAAAAAAAAAAAAAAATAAATAAATAAAAACACACAATCCACTGAACTTAGTTTCCAAGTTTGAAGATGTTTCAATTCAAAATGTCAAAAATAGCGTTGAGTTTGAAGCTTTATAGAGACAAAATTAAAGCCTTGTTTTAATTTAGAAAACATGCAAACCTAACCAGAAGAACGGGTCCACCCCTTAGGAATGGGCAGTCATTCCCTGGTCCATGCTTCTGAAAGGGGGTCGTTAGGGGGAATTGTTGGCCCGGCTGAACAGGAGAGGTCTTCTGTTCCCCTGTATGGCGGTGAGGGTTGAGATGATAGCGGGATGGAATCAACTCTATCGCTGTGCTATAGGTTTTTCAGAGCTGAAATCTGAGTCCACCCCCTCTGTTTAAGGTTGGTTTTTCTCCCTTAATATAAATGGCTTCCTTCAGACCTCTTTCAAACCACATGTCTTCTTTGCCCAAAATGTGAACATTCTGGTCCTCAAACGAATGTCCTTTGTCCATAAGGTGTAGATGGACAGCAGAGTCTTCTCCAGAGGAGATACAGGTGCTGGTCATAAAATTAGAATATCATGAAAAAGTAGATTGATTTCAGTAATTCCATTTAAAAAGTGAAACTTGTATATTATATTCATACATTACATACAAACTCATATATTTCAGATGTTTATTTTGTTTAATTTTGATGATTACAAATGACAGCAAATGAAAATCTCAAATTCATCATATCAGAAAATTAGAATATTACTGAAGACCAATAAAAACAAAGGATTTATAGAAATGTTGGCCAACTGAAAAGTATGAACATGAAAAGTATGAGCATGTACAGCACTCAGTATTTAGTTGGGCCTCCTTTGGCCTGTATTACTGCAGCAATGCGGCGTGGCATGGAGTCGATCAGTCTGTGGCACTGCTCAGGTGTTATGATAGCCCAGGTTGCTCTAATAGTGGCTTTTAGCTCTTCTGAATTGTTGGGTCTGGTGTATTGCATCTTCTTCTTCACAATACCCCATAGATTTTCTATGGGGTTAAGGTCAGGAGAGTTTGCTGGCCAATTAAGAACAGGGATACCATGGTCCTTCAACCAGGTACTGGTAGCTTTGGCACTGTGTGCAGGTGCCAAGTCCTGTTGGAAAATGAAATCTGCATCTCCAAAAAGTTGGTCAGCTGCAGGAAGCATGAAGTGCTCTAAAACTTCCTGGTATGTGGCTGCGTTGACCCTGGACCTCAGAAAACACAATGGACCAACACCAGCAGATGACATGGCACCCCAAACCATCACTGACTGTGGAAACTTTACACTGGACTTCAAGCAACGTGGATGAAGTGCCTCTCTTCTTTTCCTCCAGACTCTGGGACCTTGATTTCCAAAGGAAATGCAAAATTTACTTTCATCAGAGAACATGACTTTGGACCACTCACCAGCAGTCCAGTCCTGTTTCTCTTTAGCCCAGGCAAGACGCTTCTGACGCTGTCTGTGGTTCAAGAGTGGCTTGACACAAGGAATGCGACAGCAGAAACCCATGTCTTTCATACGTCTGTGTGTGGTGGTTCTTGAAGCACTCACTCCAGCTGCAGTCCACTCTTTGTGAATCTCCCCCACATTTTTGAATGGGTTTTGTTTCACAATCCTCTCCAGGGTGCGGTTATCTCTCTTGCTTGTACACTTTTTTCGACCACATCTTTTCCTTCCCTTCGCCTCTCTATTAATGTGCTTGGACACTGAGCTCTGTGAACAGCCAGCCTCTTTAGCGATGACCTTTTGTGTCTTGCCCTCCTTGTGCAAGGTGTCGATGGTCGTCTTTTGGACAACTGTCAAGTCAGCAGTCTTCCCCATGATTGTGTAGCCTATAGAACTAGACTGAAAGACCATTTAAAGGCTTTTGCAGGTGGTTTGAGTTAATTAGCTGATTAGAGTGTGGCACCAGGGGCCATCAATTTTGAACCTTTTCACAATATTCTAATTTTCTGATATGATGAATTTGAGATTTTCATTTGTTGTCATTTGTAATCATCAAAATTAAACAAAATAAACATCTGAAATATATGAGTTTGTATGTAATGTATGAATATAATATACAAGTTTCACTTTTTAAATGGAATTACTGAAATCAATCTACTTTTTCATGATATTCTAATTTTACGACCAGCACCTGTAGAGCCATGCGTCTGTGGAGAGGTCGTTTGGTTTCTCCAGTATAAAGATCAGTGCATTCTTCACTGCATTGAACTGCAGACATCACTCTGCTCTTATTTGGTCTGGGGCAGTGTGCGAAATACCTGTTAGTATTTTAGGAGTGTCCCCATCTCGTGATTGTTGCGCAATACCGATCTAAATTTTCATTAATGGACATACCTTCCAGACTCACGGTGAAACAACAAGTACTTCAAATTATAACAGAAACTAGTAACAAGTAAAACATGTAACTTAATAACCTGGAAAAGATTGACATTAACTGGCAGCTCCTAATACTGAACATGCTGCCCGGTGCATGCTGGGAAAACTAACTTATGTTCTGTTTAGCTTTCACATGGCTAATTTGCATACACACACAGGATTGGCTGGCTATACTTGGCAAAAAAACAGAACATATTTGTGAATAAATGTTTTTAATTTTAAATACCAGACATGTTCAGTATAAAAACATTTTAGTGACCATTAGTGACCAAAATATATTTTTAATTTTTTTGACAAAATTTAAGACCCCGTTTAAATTTTGCTTTTGAGGCTTTCATGGGGTCTCATGGGTTAATCGGGGGGTTGAGCCCCCCCGGACCCCCCATATTTCGCACTCTGGTCTGTATTTTTTATGTATTGCTACTGTTTAGTGTTAACAAGCCTTTATGGGCTGGGCACATTGATTGGATGACACAATAAGAAATCTTATGCAGCATTATCCTCTTACACTGAGGAATGCAACTGAATTGATCAAATGGAGCAGATGCTGTTCAATTTTTCATGTCTGCTGCTTGATAAACTGTAAAATGAAAATGAAATAAAGGGGAATTTGACTGACTGATTAAAGTGTGTCAAATGTGTGCAGTTTGTTGGATGGAAAAAAAACTTACTTTAAAATTAAGTTAACAATGTAAAAAAAAACTGTTAATTTTCATTATATATTGTGTATTTGCCCTGTTTTAAAATCAATCAAATGTAAGTTCTAAAAAAAAAAAGAAAAAGGAAAGAAAAGAAATTATGTTGAACTTTTTTTTTATTGCACACATAATGGCTCACGGCGTTTTGCAAGAACCCAGCTGTTATTGGCATACCTTCCTCATAAAATGCAGTTATCTTTACTGTAGATGTATGTACATAGAGACAGTCATAATTCCCTCGAACGTTTTTTTTTCTCCAGAATCAAATGACATATTTAAATCCAATTAGAGGTCCTGAAGACGTCCCTCTCACAACGGAGTTTTCATCCCACTAGAGAGAAAACCACCGCCGGGAACTGAGTTATTTGCAGCCATCTAAACAGTTTTGAATTTACACCATAAAGTAAGTTATAGGTTTTTTTTTATTTCAGCAATAGTTTCCTTATTGCCTCCATAAAAGTCAGGGACTGAGCTGTAAAATGCAAGGCTAACCTGAAGGGTGGATTTCTTCAGCTCCTACAAAGTTTTTCATGATGCTTCTCTGATTATTGCCTGAAGGTTTGAAGGAATATTTGCTCTATTGAAATAAATATAGACTGGAATTATGATTATGAAAAGTTCTTATTTTCCACCAATGGGTTAAAATGTATTAAAATGTTGCGTTTCTCTTCGGTTGTGAAGCCTCATCTATATTTACTGGTCTATAATACAGAAAGATCAGAGAAAATTCTAGAAGTATTCATAGGCTGGAAATCATCATCATAAGCATGAAAGAAGCGTTCGTACAAACAAATTCATATTTTCACATTGTTTTTACGAGTGATTTTGTAGAAAATGTCACTTCTGCTATTTCTAATCTTCTCTCAGGTACCAACACATTTCCTCCAGACTTGTCGTAGGATTCTCACATAATCAGTCGGCTGTAATCCAACCCTAGTTTCTCACTGAATGACCACGTTTGTTTAGGAGCAATTGTCCATTTTATTAGGTTACATCATTCTATTTTATGCAGCTCTGCAATTATAAATGACATTTTTATTCACTGATGACAGAACTACCTGCAGCTGGCATGTTGGTATCCAAACTGGTTTAATTTGTTGTCATGTTGTCAAAGAAAGAACAGTCAGTGACTATATGTGAGATCAAGCTACTATTGAAATTACATCTGGAAAAGAAAATAGAAAGTTCACAAACTTTTTGCTCCATTAAACTCCTCTATAAGTCAGACTTGGGTTCATTTGCAGCTCCTTGCCTTTGTTATTCCATAAAATGTGGAATATTTGGGTTTGGGTTTGTCTGAATTGATCAAATCAGAGTTTTACTGTTAATATTTTTATGTTTATGAATGAGAGCGATGGATGAAGGGATGACAGACGTGGGCTGCAGATGTACAGAACAGGTGTGATTGTTTTAAAAGGAGATTTATCTGAATGTTGTCCTGTTTATTGATAGTGAAATAATGATTTAGAGCAGTGGTCTCCAACCCTGGTCCTCAAGATCTACTGTCCTACAGATTTTAGATGCATCCCTACTTCAACACAGCTGAATCAAATGAATGGCTTGAAAAGGCAATCAATCATTTGATTCAGCTGTGTTGAAGCAGGGATGCATCTAAAATCTGTAGGACAGTAGATCTTGAGGACCAGGGTTGGAGACCACTGATTTAGAGCAAATGTTGTCATGATCTGGCCTGTTTGCTCTCCCTTACTTAGTAATTCCTTTCACCTGTCGTTTTTCCCTCCCTGCCTCAATTATAATTTATTCCTCTCACCTGTTTCCTCTGGTTTATATTCAGTTCAGCCTGAGCATTCAGTGCCAGATCATTGTTTTTCTTTCTGTCTGTTCTGTTTTAGTTCATGGTTCATGTCCTGGATCCTAGCAGCCAGTGGAAAGAGGGTTTTAGTGTTTGTCTCGTCTCCTGATCGTCCACTGTTCCTCCCCCACAGAGTCCTCTGGGTTTTTGGCTCATTATGGCGGAAGGTTCAGTTTTTATTCAGTAAGCCTGGCTCCAGGGAGGAGACCAGTTTAAAGTCTGTTTCTACGTCCTGTCTCGGCTACCCTCATCCACTGAGCCTGCCTGTCTTCACCTGATCCTGTCTGCTCCTGTGCGTGACCACCTGGTCATGCTTCTAGTCCCAGTCAGACTCTGAACCCTCCTGGAAGCCTGTGGATGCCTGGAAGTCTGGATCCTGCCACCTGTTTCTGTTCCTGCCTGATCTGGATTCTGCCTGTTCCTGTCTGTTCTGGATCCCTCACCAGGATCGGCTTCCAGCATCACCTCTGGGACTGCAGCACTGGGGACATTTGTGGTCTGGACTGTTAAACCCGAGTGTTTGAGATTGGGCGGTGCCCCGCCCCCCCGCCTGCAGTGTCCACGAGCCACAGCTCCACTTTTGTTTTATTTAATAAACGTTTGAACTTTCCTACTGACTGTCTCGCCTTGAATACTGGGTCCATCTGTCCTCGGTTCTTGACAAATGTCCCACCTCTTGTCTCCATTATTTTTGATTTTATCTTAACTATTGTAACCACGGCTTTCGCAGCTGGTTGTTTTATTTCACTTCTTGGCTTTTTACTGGTCTTTTAATTCTGCTGCTCAGCTCTCAGGCAGCAGATGCTTCATCTCCAATCCTTTAAAGATTTTCTTTGTTTTTTTAGGCCTTTTATTGTGAATAAACACCTGATGAGCACAGGAAGGGATAAGACATTATTGGGGGCAGTAATTATGCACTGGAAAAAAATCCAAATCTACATAAGTCATTTTTTCTTAAAATCAGTGCATTTGTTCTTGGATTGAGGAGGTAAAAGAGAGATTTTGTCAATGGAACAAGACAATTTACACTTAAAATAAGAAACACAATCGCATTGTCTAATTACAAGTGTATATTATCTACTTATCTTTAAGAGTAAAAAATACTCATCCTATTGGCAAACTATCTAACTTACCTACTCAAATTAAGGGTAAATACACTTAATTTAGGAAATTTTAACTTATTTCTAGTTTCTAGATTGTTTTTCCAGTGTGCTGCTTTAAATTTCTCAGGAAAAATACTACAAAGCAGCTTCTGTATTACTTAAAGGTTTATTTTAGAGAGAGCATATATTTCTATTATTCATTTCCAGCTTTGATTGAGCCACATCTAATTACAAAAAATGTGAAGAACAGAGATACTGTATTGCTGTAATATAATAAAAAATAAATAAATAAACGATGCTGGATCAACATTAATCATCAGTTAACAGATCCAGCTAATTAGTCAAAACCTTGGAGCTAAATTGGAGCGATAAAGATTCTAAAAAAAAAAAAAAAAAAAAAAAAAAAAAGACAAACTGGAACAAATAGTTTGTTCAAATTCATACCTGGAAAAAAAGTTTGTTTAAAAGAAAAAAGCATTATAAATGAAAAAAATCAACTTAAAAGAAAAACCTGATTTTAAAAGTTTGTTGAAAAAAATTAAACCTGAGGAGTAAAATCTAAAAAAACTCTGATTTTCAGCCTTAAGTTATTATTTATGATTTTTTGTTTGTTTGGTGTGAAGGATGACAGGGGCGTGGCATCATGATTATCAGCTCAACACAGCTGCTGAGCAACCTATTCTCAGCTGTTGCGTTCAGGGACCATGGGAAGTGGAAACGTCTTTAAAACATTATCAATACTCTTTACGTATGTGGCTGGTTTTGAAAAATAACATGCTTGACCGACAGAAGCAACGCCTGACGCTGATCTCAGAGGATGTATTATGATCTTAACAGATTTACAAAGAATTTTGTTGGAGATTTTCCAAAACCATTTATTGGTTTGTTAAAGCATAATAATAGCAATAATAGCAATACGCAGCTGTATTTATAAATGACTATTATTATTATAACTTATTAACAGTGTTTCAATTTTTTTTTAAAGATTATAGTTTTTATAACAGGTCTACATAAGAAACCTAAATAATAAATAAGAAAAATATTGCAGCTGAGAAAAAAGTTTTTGTCCAATGAAAAGTGAATAAATATGGAGATAGGATGATGTAAGGAAAGCTCTATAGAGCTCTGCAAGTTAAAAAAAAAAAAAAAAAAAAAAAAAAAAAAGCTTAAATCTTAATTTATCTTTTCTTTTTTTACTTTTAATCTTCACTTTTTTGGACTTTTTCAGGTTTATTTTTTTTATTTTGAACAAACTGTACTGCCCCAATTTAGCTCCCTAAAAACAGATATAATTGGCACATAAAGAATTAATCATAACAACTATTAATAACACAAGCAAATATTGCTAAAATATTTTTCTTTCTTTAACTTCTGTGTAATTTCTGTCTTAATTTTGAAATTTCCTTAGAGTCCGTTTTCAGGGATAGTGTAATAAAGAAAATGTTTGCTCCCTCTCACTTCGCTGATCTTTGCAAGCATTTAGATAAAAAAAATAATTATATATATATATATATATATATATATATATATATATATATATGGTATTCAAAAGGTCATTACAGTGCTAAAGCCATGCAGTAGATCATACAATATTTTAGTTAATTGCGCAATAACCAATTTTTGCGCTTATTAACATTTGTCAAATTTTATCATTTTTTTGGCCTATCACTATATGCAGCAATGTTTAACAATAAATTAACTATTGCTAATGGACTTTTTTTTATTGTATCTGCTCTGTTACGGTGTATGTAAATATTGAAACATTGATTCTTTATTGATTTTTTCCAGTTTAGTTTTTAATGTTTTAAATTAGACTTCTACTTTTCCTGCACAACTTTTAACGTACAATAAAAAAACACTTTTTTTTTTTAACTTTGCATATTTTTCATATAATATAAGCTTTATACAGAACCTTATCGGAGCTAAACACCTGACAATGACCTGCATTTTATGCAGTCTTGATATGAACAAGATATGATATGTACAAGGGTCATTTACACAGGCTGTAAACTTGGCTCAAGTAAACTTTAAACTTTAGCATGCCATTGTCAGCTTCAACTATGTTAAATATAGTGATGGACAAAACACAATTGTGGCTAGTGAAAATACTTAGTGGCTAGTAACTTAGTGAAACCGTCGATAACCCTAATCCCCAATGACTCGTTGCATTATAGTGTCAGTTTTGCAGCATTGGCTGCCTTTCCTGTGTGCTTCTGTGAACACATGTCCAGCTGACTGTTTGTTTGACGATGGATGAAAGAGTGAATCAAGCTCAAATCAAGGTCAGGGTTAACTCTGCACACATATGGAATAAATTCTCGCTCAAAATTTAGCATTAAAAGTCATTAAACTCCAGGTCGATCTTTTTTCAGTCAAAAACTTCCCTGATTCAACCAGACAAAGGCAGAGAGATAAAATGGCTGAAAAGCATAATCAGTGAAATGATGCGATGACGTCACAGTTGGACTTTATGTTGTAGAGCCATGGTTTATCTGTCAAGAGGTTGTTTGGTTTCTCCAACGTAGGAGACGAAGATTTCTCACCTACTGTATATGTCCACAATTTCCTGTTTTCCCCTGACATATATTGATTTATGAGTTCTGATTTTATTTTTCTTTAGCTTTTATTGTCAGTACACTGTCACAATAACAGAGCAACAAAATGAACTATGCATTTAACTCATCCCATTGGGGAGCAGCGAGCTGCCATTGACGCCTTGTCTTCAGAAGTAACTCCTCTCAATGGATTGAAATAACTGTAGAAATGTGATGAAGTAAGCCATTTCTTTCCTCTGTCATGGATCTGGCAGCACATGAACTCATCTGACCTCATCCTACTAGACTTAAACAGACGTTATTGTCTTTATTCTTGTTTTGTATGCACGAAATTTCGTTTAGTACAGCTCTCATTACTTTCCGTAAAAGTTCAAAACAATCCACAGGACTTGGTTTCCAAGATTTGAAGACGTTTCGCTTCCTCTCCAGGAAGCTTTCTCAATTCAAATGTCTGGATCCGCAGTGAGTTTGAGTGTTTATATAGACAAGGCCTTGTATCGCTTGGAAACATGCAAATGGTAACCAACAAGCGGGTCGTTTGGTTCCATTTTGTTAGGTTCAAAAATGTAGGTTCATAAAAGAGAAACTGAGTCCACACAGGAGAGGGATTTTTTAATGGCTTCTGCAGAAGGAGAGATTGCTACAATCAGCTACATTTACTCTCTGACGGGCTTCCTCAGCAGAAGCCTTTTTTATTAGCAGATCATAACACATGGGGTGGGTTACAAAATAGAGTGTTCTTCTGACAAGGCAATTGATCAGGTCATAGGACAAAATGCTCCTCTGATTGAATCACAGAATAGAGTGGTCTCCTGATTACTGTGATTAGCCTTGCACAAACATCAGCAATTTTCTACCACCGTTGCATGACAGTTTGCAGTAAACAGAGTGTTCCATATGCACATACATTAACTTTATAATCATCATTGAATAAACCTGACACATTGTTAGCCTGTAATATCTGAAACCTGTCTATGATTCTGAAGGTCTATCGTTAAAGGGGGGGATTGTCTCCTGTAATACCTAAAACCTGTCTCTGATTGTTAAGGGTCGGTCATTAAGGAGGTATTGTTCACCGGCTGGAGTGGGTAGGTCCCTCGTTCCTCTGTGAAGGGGTGGGGGGTTTGGTGATATCTGGAAGGGATCATGTCTATGATTGAATTGTATGTTTTTGGAAGCTGGAATCTGAGTCCACCACCTCTGTTTAAAGTTGGGTTTTCTCTCTTAACATAGATGGCTTCCTTCACGCCCCTCTCAAACCACCTATTTTCTTTATCCAGAATGTGAACATTCTGGTCCTCAAAAGAATGTCCTTTGTCCACAAGGTGTAGGTGTACTGCAGAGTCTTGTCCAGAGGAGGCCGCTCTTCTGTGTTGGGCCATGCGTCTGTGGAGTGGTTGTTTGGTTTCTCCAATATAAAGATCAGAGCATTCCTCGCTGCACTGAACAGCATATACCACTCCGCTCATATTCGGTCTGGGGGTTTTATCTTTAGGATGCACTAGCCTCTGTTTAAGCGTTTGGTTTGGCTTGAAATGTACTGGGATCTTGTGTTTGGAGAAAATCCTCTTGAGCTTTTCAGACACTCCAGCAACATAAGTGATTTTGATGTTTTTGCGTTTAATTTTCCCATCGCTGTCTTCTGTTGCGAGTCTTTTGGATTTCCTTGCTGATTTGATAAAAGCCCAGTTTGGATATCCACAGTTTCGGAGAGCATCTTTGATGTGTTTCTGTTCTTTGTGCTTCCCATCTGTTTTAGTAGGGACATGTTCTGCCCGGTGTTTTAAGGTTCTGATGCCTGAGAGTTTGTGTTCCAGTGGGTGGTGTGAGTCAAAAAGAAGATACTGGTCTGTGTGAGTAGGTTTCCTATACACTTCAATGTTTAGGCTTCCATCTCCTTCCATGCTCACCAGGCAGTCCAGAAAGGGTAGCTTGTTGTCCTTGGCATCCTCTCTGGTGAATTTGATGTTACGGTCAACAGAGTTGATGTGTCTTGTGAAAGCTTCCACTTCCTTTGGCTGGATTTTGACGAATGTGTCATCCACGTATCTAAACCAGTGGCTTGGTGGTGTTCCATTGATATTATATTGATATATTTGTTATGTTTCTTCCCATTTGTTGTGACTCTGAGTTTTCAGTTTTCTGTTATCAGTTGTTTTGTTTTTATTTTCCATGATATTCAAGCATTCTTTAGTTACTCTCTGTTGCCCCCTTGTGATTGTTTTCTTTCCCCTTGGATTCCCTCTTGCCAGTTCCACCCACACCTGCTCCTTAGTCCATCCTTTGTTCTGTTCTCCTTAAATACTCCACCCCTGCAGTCACTCAGTGCTGGTTCTTTCTCACTGCTGTACTGGTCTACACAGCTCGTCTCCCTGTGGCTCCTCAGGCTCATTCGTCCCCTGATGTCTCCATGGTTTTTGGTTTGTTAAACATTTTAGTTAGATTTCTGGATTTGTACCTCTGTTTCCTGTGTTCTTTAATTAAATCAGTCAGAACTCATTTCTGCTTCACTCGGCTCTCCATCTGGGTCCTTAAGCAACCTTAGCACCCATTGTTGACAATATTACAGGCTAACAATGGTACCAAACAACCCACTCGTCGGTTTCCATTTGCATGTTTCCAAGCAATACAAGGCCTTGTCTTGAGAAAGCTTCCTGGAGGGGAAGCGAAACGTCTTCAAATCTTGGAAACCAAGTCCAGTGGATTTTTTTGAACTTTTATGGAATGACTATGACTTGGATGACTGAGAACCTTCATCAGCAGCTCTCATGAGATTTTATAGGGGTGCAGGATGCTTGTATTTCAACGATGCCATCATCACTAGAATATTTGTATGTTTTGAATCAAGAAAAAAAAATTTAATAATAATTTTTTTACATCCTATGGTTTTAGTAAAACATTACTTTTATTCATTTCTTTTACTTTTTATCCATATTACATCCACATTTAGTGGATGGTTTGGCAAGACGAGGTTATTGCACAATTCAGTACATGGACAATTAAAAGTGCTTTACATGAATTAGATAATAAAATATAACGAATAAAAGCAGAAGGAGGAAAAATAAAAAAAAGTTTGATGAAAAGACCTTTTAGCAGGCAGTTTGTAAATCATTAACAGTGATGTCTCCGTGCATCTATCTGCACTTTGGTACAGGACACGTATCTGTGATAAGAAATCAAGAAATAAAGATTATTAATTAGATATTTCATGCATCTTGCTGACAGACAAAGCTCTTGGTAAAGCAGAGTTCCAGGTTTGCTCCTGCAAAACCTGCATTACCTGTTATCTAAAAGAGACAGTGAACAATCTTACAAATCTACAGAAATGCTCAGGTATTTACCTCCATCTCTTTATTATTGTCATGTTTCTCCTCTCTGACTAATTACTATATTGTTTATGGTATTATTACTTGATTTTAAAAAGATCAAGGAGAGCTGTGGATTTCAAATGATCTAAGTACCATTTCTAATCATTTTAAATTATTTTGTTCTGTTATGATGAAAGATGAATTTATATAACACATTTTTAATCAGAGTTTTTTGGGTTTGCAGGTGATACATAAACATCCTTATCTATGTGTGGATTTCAAGGTGAAATAAAGAAATTAATCACTTATTCACCACTAAAAACATTGATCCAGTTATACCACTATTAATATCCACTTTAATTTGGGGTGTATGTCATCTTTCTTTTATTAAAAAAAAAAAGAGAGATTTTGTTTTTAGATAAGGTACACCAATTTTTGTTTAGTAGAAATAAAAAAAGTGCTTTTTGAATCTGTGTATCATTTGTTTATTATTTGTTTTTCCATTTGAAACTAAAATACAAATAAAGAACATTTTTTATTTCTTTTCATAATATACAGTTCTACATTTGTAAAATATATCAGTTTTTATTTAAATTGAAAAAAAAAACAAAAAATGTAAGGATTCGGTTCCTTTATGAATTTAATATTTCTCATCAAATATAGATATGAAGATAACAGCTAACAAGCACAGGAATTTATAAATTTAAAAATTAATTCTTATGATCTAGTTGGTTAACCTAATTCCGCCAGATGGATTTGCTCCGCATATCCGTCTGGAAACCTTCAGTTGAAGTAATTTTGGGAAGGGGCGAAAATACTGGTTAGCTGATTGGCCTATGCTGGTGATAGACGGGCCAAATAAACCAATCAGATCAACGAAGCATATGACGTACTAACAGAACGACGACGAAAACACAACCACAAGCCAGGCTACTCTTGCCAAAACCAGTCGGGAGAAGAGCAAAAACATCTTTTCCTCTGAGAAAAGCCTCCAGAGCAGTTTTTTGCTCTTCTTTCAGTGAAGAAATACTCTGTAATTCCGATAAAACTTGCTCGATAGCCACGCTAACGCTAGTGTCATCGGCTGAAGCCGCCATGTTCTTTAGACTGAACTGTCGCGCTTCTCGTTGCGTCACCCCTCAACCTGCCTCAAAGCCAACGCTGATTGGACGTCCGTTTGGTGAACGGCACCAAATTTTCTTTAACGGAGAGTCTCCAGACTAGCCTGACGTAGTCCTACTCAATTCTAGTCAGAATATGAGTCTGATATTGCTCCATAGAGCTGTGATTATGGGGCGTGTTTCGAACGAACCAGGAAAAAAAATGCCGATATCTAAACTTTACACAAGAAGTCATGAACTAGTCTAACTGTGCTAGATAAAAATTTTGGGTGTTGTTTATTCCCCCTGTGCTTGCACATTCTTATCAGATACATGTCAGCTGTTCAACAACTTAGTTTGCATGACTTTATTCTAGTGACAGTGATCTTGCTGCTTCAGTAGCTTAAGTTTTCAGAGTTCCTTTCTGATTTGGTATTAAAAACTGACAGGGTAATCATAGTGGGAGATTTTAACATCCATGCTGACATTGAAGGCGATAGCTTAAGAGCAGCCTTTAATACTATCTTAGACACTATTGGCTTTGTTCAAAATGTGAATAGTCCCACACATTCTCATCTTCATACTTTGGATCTTGTGCTGACATACGGCATAGAATGTGAAGAAATAACAGTATTTCCTCACAACCCTGTCCTCTCTGACCACTTTCTAATAACCTTCAGGATTACTTTAACAGAGTTCTCCTCCCCCAAGAGAAGGTTCAATTTTAGTAGATCTTTATCAGATAGTGCAGTTATACATTTTAAAGAATCTACTTCACTTTCTCTCTCCTCTGTGTCGCTGAGCAGTGCTGCAGAGTGCAAAAGCTTAGCTTATTCCCCTTCACAGGTTGATGATTTTGTTGATGGGGTTGCTAGTTCTCTGAGTACTGTCTTAGACAACGCAGCTCCTTTGAAAATGAAAACCGTTATAAATAGAAAGCTTGCTCCTTGGTTTAATGCAGAGCTGCGTACTTTGAAGCAAAATGCTAGGAAACTGGAGAAAAAATATCGCTCCACAGGCCTGCGGGAGTCCTTCCTAGTCTGGAAAAATGGTTTACTGCTGTATAAGAGGACCCTTTGTAAAGCAAGAGCAGCATACTTCTCCTCATTAATAGAGGAGAATAAGAATAATCCTAGATTTCTTTTTAATACAGTTGCCAAACTCACCCAGAGCCATAGCTCTGTTGAACCGTCCATTCCACCTGCTCTTAGCAGCAATGATTTTATGGGATTCTTTATAAATAAGATTGATCTTATTAAAAATAAGATCATAAGCACTCCTCTATCCGTGACTGTACCTGAGGTAGTCATGGAATCTGAACCGGGTTTAGACTGCTTTGATCCAGTTGAACTTTCTGAATTAGCAAAATTATTGTCTTCATCTAAGCCTTCAACTTGTATGTTAGATCCAGTTCCAACCAGGTTATTTAAGGAGGTATTCCCTTTGATCTCCTCCTCCATTTTAGATGTGATTAATCTATCTCTGTTACAGGGATATGTACCTAAAGCCCTTAAGGTTGCTGTAATTAAACCTCTGCTTAAGAAACCGTCTCTTGACCCAGATGACTTGGTCAATTATAGACCTATATCCAATCTTCCTTTCTTATCTAAAATTCTTGAGAAAGTAGTTACTCAGAAACAACTAAATGTTCACGTGAAACCAAATAAACCAAATGGTGCGTCGTCACCAAAGCAGAAGGCATTTTAGGACACGTTTAAGCTCCAGAGAGGGAACTCTACACACACCAATGGCAACTGTTGTAACGGTTGGTCATAAGTATGAGATAAGATAAGACTCTTTATTTGTCTCCTATGGCGGTGTTTCCCAACCCGGATCCTCCTCAGGGACACCTGCCCTGCATGCTTTAGATCTCTGATCCAGTACACCTGATTCAAATTAGGGCTCCCTAGAGATAAGTAAAAATTTCTTAACTTAAGTGCATTTACCCTTATTTTGAGTAGGTAAAAGAGATTGATTCGCCAATTGAATGAGTATTATTTACTCTTAAAATAAGATAATTGGATAACATGCACTTGAAATAAAACAATGCAGTTGGTTTTTTTTTATTTTAAATGTAAATTGTGTTGTTCCATTAGAAAAGTGTCTCTTTTACCTCCTCAATCCAAGAACAAATGCACTTATTTTAAGAAAAAATGACTTATCTAGATTTAGATTTTACCAGTGTGCAATCACATTTTGGGAACCACTGTCCTACACTGGAAAATGACCTAGAAATAAGTAAAAATGTCTTAAATTAGGCGTATTTATCCTTATTTTGAGTGGGTAAATGAGATAGTTTGCCACTGGAATGAGTACTTTTACTTTTAAAAGATATAAATAAACTGTTTTATGTGTTGTCTTCACAGTTCAGAGGGCACCCTGCCTGTCTTTGCCTAGAGCCCCAAATTTCTTTTTTTATAGAAAATGATAGAAATTTATCCCACAATGGAGGAATTAACTCTCTGCATTTAACCCATCATCTTGGGGAGCAGTGGGCTGCCATTGTGCAGCGCTCAGGGAGTGCCATGTTCGGATTAATGTGTCTAACCCACATGCAGAACACTCAGAGGCAGATGAAAAAGTTCAAAGATTTATTAATAATAAATGTACAAAGTATGTTCAGATCCAAGAGGGGGCTTGACTTTTCACGAGTGGGTTCACTGCTGAGGAGGAAGAGAGATTAGTGGAGGTCCAGGTCTTTTGCTGGTTGTGAGTGTTCAGGTCTGTACCTGTTCGGAAATGGAGCAGAGCTGCAGAGGGGGGAACCTTGAGGGTCCAGAGGTTGTCGGCAGGCTGAGGACAGAGGCGGAGGCAGAGCTTACTGAGTGCAGGCAGATCACTGATTGAGTTTTTCTTCCAGTAATCTTCTGAGAGCGGGCAGGCAGATACTTGACTGAGGCTGCTCTCCAGAGTTCTACTGAGAACGAGCAGACAGATCACCGGCAGAGAAACTCTCCAGAGTTTCAGGTATTAAGGCAGGATCAACCTGGGAGGCAGAGAGGAGAAAAACGGGATCAGGTTTGGTTCACAGAAAGTCAGAGTTCACAGACAGGCAGGTTGGCTCAGGCTTGCTAACCGTTACTGGCAAACACTCTGGCACTGGAGTGAAGCCCTCCGCCTCCTTAAGTACGGATCTCCTGATGAGCAGATGAGAGACAGGTGGTGCGGTCGGCTCATGCTCCAGGAGATCTCGTGCACCCTCTGGTCGAGAAAGTGGACAAAACCTCCAGATCCCAACAGGGAGCAGTTTGGGCTTAACGTTCTTGCTGAGGAGCCAAGAGTGGAGGCTGTGGGGATCGAACTAGGTACCTTCAACCTTCTCAGAGCTCACTGCTCTAACCCACTAGGACAACACTCCTCTTAAATGAACAACACAAACCAGCCAATGAAGACAGGTTTGAATCCTACCTACCAGTGAACTCAGTAGGTTTTTATCACCCAATGAATCCTAATCCTAAAGTAATTCCTTTTTTGCCTGCAGAATTAATTAATCTATTTATGTGTAATCTCAACCTAAATTTAATAGTTCTTCATCTATTGTAAAATAAAAAGAAATTGATTGACATGTCGCTCATATCAAACAACCCTTCCTAAAAATTCTCCTATCCTCTCAACTAAGTTGATTTTAAACACCTCATTAAATTTGGGTGATTGAAACATGTGGAATTCATTTCAAGTAAAGCCCTAAAACAGTTTGTTAATAATGTATGCAGTGAATATCAGTAGATAAAAAGTATAAAGTAGGTTAACAGAAAGTGAAACTCAAGGTTTTAGACGTTGCCCAAGCGGCTGTTATCAATGATGAGCTGCATATTAGATAGAGGAGGTGCAGTCTGAAGCCATTCAATGGGACTGATAACCTCTGAACCATTTAATTGTTGATTACATCGCAGCTCACCTTCCATCACATCATTGTTAGGTTTATTCTTTATACATCATGTGCATTGTTATTCTGTTAGCCAGATTAGACAGAGTAGAAGGCCTTCCTTCACATGGTGGATGTCTGTCAGGTTTATTCAATGATGATTATAAGGTTAATGTATGTGCATATGGAACATTGGAGAAATTCTATTTTGTAACCCACCCCATGTGTTATGATCTCCTAATAAAAAGGCTTTGCAGAAGAAGTCAGTCAGAGAGTAGATGTAGCTGAACATAGCTCTCTCCTTCTGCAGAAGCCGTTAAAAAATCCCTTTTCTGTGTGGACTCAGTTTCTCTTTTATGAACCTACATGTTTTTATGAAACAATGTCACTGTGTGCACAGAGGTCATCTAATTAGGACAGCCTTCTTGTCTTTTAAAGATACACAGGATATGGGAACATCTTGGAGCCGGACTGATAGAGGAGACGTATCTGTAATCCTGTGGCATAGACACAAGATGCAAGAAGTTCAGAGCATGGATGGCGTGTCAGTTTCTGATACGGAGAGCAAAGCATCCGCTAAGCAACACATAGACTCATGAGGTATAAGAAGCAGGAGATTAACCTTTTTCGGCGCTCAATCTTTCCTTATCTTTGCCGGACGCTCGCTGACGTTTTTTGAGCCCACAGCTGTGCCGACTCCAAGCAATTTCTCTGTCCTGTAAAGACCTGATCTGGAATAAACTCTGTTACTTTTTTACTCCTGTTTTTATAGTCCTTTTTATATGCTTTTACCCAGTTTTGAGTTAGGAGTAGTAAACAACTTGCTCCCAGGAAAAGAACCGGTAGGGATCATCCAGATGCAAAAAGAACAGAGCTTCTGAAAACATCAATCAGTGACAATCTGTCAATTAAGCATTAAATTATTCATTAATGATCCTGCATTCGCTCCATTCCTTTCTTTCCTGATATACGTTGTACTTTATTCAGGAGATTAGAACAAGCAGCCTCTTGGTTTCTGTCTTTATAACAACACTAGGAGGATGCATTTAAGACAAACACCTATTCACCAAAAAAACAGTTTGCAAGCTCCGAAAATGTCTTAAGACTTTTGCAGAAAAAGTTGAATCTATATGACGTTTTAATATATTCAAAAATGTAATATCCATTGGTTTTCCTTTTCCCATAGACTTGTTTGTAAATCATTAACCAGGATTCTTCTGAACATCCGTCTGCACTTTGGTACAGAATAATATTCATGATAATAAAACTAAGTCAAACGAGAAATATAGTCAATAGTCAAACAAGTTATAAATAAAAGTTTGTCATGCCACCTCACTAAACAAAATCTAGTAAATTAAGGTGGGGGTTATAAACTGAAGGCCCAGGCTGGTCCCTGGCACATTCTTCCTTATATGTGCATTACCTGTTAGCAGAAAGACACACATACACTATATTGCCAAAAGTATTTGCTCACCCATCCAAATTATTGGAATCAGGTGTTCCAATCACTTCCATGGCCACAGGTGTATAAATTCAAGCACCTAGGCATGCAGACTGTTTTTACAAACATTTGTGAAAGAATGGGTCGCTCTCAGGAGCTCAGTGAATTCCAGCGTGGAACTGTGATAGGATGCCACCTGTGCAACAAATCCAGTCGTGAAATTTCCTCGCTCCTAAATATTCCACAGTCAACTGTCAGCTGTATTATAAGAAAATGGAAGTGTTTGGGAACGACAGCAACTCAGCCACGAAGTGGTAGGCCACGTAAACTGACGGAGCGGGGTCAGCGGATGCTGAAGCGCATAGTGCGAAGAGGTCGCCAACTTTCTGCAGAGTCAATCACTACAGACCTCCAAACTTCATGTGGCCTTCAGATTAGCTCAAGAACAGTGCGCAGAGAGCTTCATGGAATGGGTTTCCATGGTCGAGCAGCTGCATCCAAGCCATACATAACCAAGTGCAATGCAAAGCGTCGGATGCGGTGGTGTAAAGCACGCCGCCACTGGACTCTAGAGCAGTGGAGACGCGTTCTCTGGAGTGACGAATCGCGCTTCTCCATCTGGCAATCTGATGGACGGGTCTGGGTTTGGCGGTTGCCAGGAGAACGGTACTTGTCTGACTGCATTGTGCCAAGTGTAAAGTTTGGTGGAGGGGGGATTATGGTGTGGGGTTGTTTTTCAGGAGCTGGGCTTGGCCCCTTAGTTCCAGTGAAAGGAACTCTGAATGCTTCAGCATACGAAGACATTTTGGACAATTCCATGCTCCCAACTTTGTGGGAACAGTTTGGAGCTGGCCCCTTCCTCTTCCAACATGACTGTGCACCAGTGCACAAAGCAAGGTCCATAAAGACATGGATGACAGAGTCTGGTGTGGATGAACTTGACTGGCCTGCACAGAGTCCTGACCTCAACCCGATAGAACACCTTTGGGATGAATTAGAGCGGAGACTGAGAGCCAGGCCTTCTCGTCCAACATCAGTGTGCGACCTCACAAATGCGCTTCTGGAAGAATGGTCAAAAATTCCCATAAACACACTCCTAAACCTTGTGGACAGCCTTCCCAGAAGAGTTGAAGCTGTTCTAGCTGCAAAGGGTGGACCGACGTCATATTGAACCCTATGGATTAGGAACGGGATGTCACTTAAGCTCATATGTGAGTCAAGGCAGGTGAGCAAATACTTTTGGCAATATAGTGTAGATCTACCAAAATGCCCAGGTAATTACCAAACATTTCTACATTTCTTCATGGTTTAAGGAGATATCTGTTTGTTATTCTGAATATTTCTGATTATATTTAATTCTGTTAACTGCAGGACAGGCTTAAATTGAAGGCAGCCAGACTTTGGATCAGTTTTTCTGAGGATGTTTTCATATCTGGTGTTAAAACTTTTTCAGAAAAACTCAATTAAATTCTGTTTCCTCCAATAAAGCTGCTTTAATTACAGTAAAGAAATTGAAAAAATCTTATTCACCTTTTTAAGGAGTGAGTCAAAAACTCATCTATTTTTTTTCTGTTAAATTATATTAATTTCGAACTCTATTAACCCAATCCAAACATTTATTTAAATCATAAAAAATGTGTCTTCTTCTTCCAGATTATTGAACATTTGTGACGTTGTTTCGAATAAAAATGGTAAAGTTTAATTTATATAAAAAGGTAAAATAGAAAATGCATGTTAATATGTGTCTCTTTTATAAAGATGATTAAACATTTATTTTTTGTTATTTGGTCTCAAAAACTGGAAACTTTTCAAGAAAAAAAAATTAAAGCTACATATAAAAATAATTGTAAAATGTATTTAAATTAAAAATAAATGACGTACTGTTCCAGTCAAGCCTGATTAATTAAAATTGCGATCCTGTCAGCTGACCTCAGGGCCGGATAGCACTTGAAAAAATATAAGAGGATTTTATTTTAGAAGCTGCAAAAATATATATATATTATTGCATTTATGTTTAGAAAGAAATGAGGAGCTTCATGTTTCAAGTCTAAAATAATGATTTGGAATTCATCTCATGCAAATGGGGAGCAACAGGTTGAAGGTATGAATTGTTTCTCCAAAGTGTTTCGTTCTGGCATTTGTTGACGGTCCCCAACTGAACCACCGCGCGCAGCAGGACCGCGCGCTGCGGCCCCAAAACAGCCGCGAGGCCCGCGCCGGGAGCGCGCCTTCAACCGGAAGATTAGATTGGATTGGATTTTTTCTTTTGTTCTTGTTGTTAGTAGATAAACTGCATAAACTGATCTCCTAAAACTGATCTAATATTTAATCAAATAAAACCGAATAAACTTAAAGCCAGATAACGTTTTTAATTATCTACCAGATCCATATTTTAATTCAGTTTAGAATTTAAAGAATTATTTAGTAAAAGAGAAATGTATGTTTGACAAAATATCAATGTATAAAGAGTTGAAATTTATTTTTATTTTCTTTTTATTCAAATTAAATGTTTAAAAGTATAGACTTATCAAACAGTGCATGCTGAAAATAAACAGAAATAAAAAAATAAAGTAACCGCTTCTGGCATTTACTGAATCATATTTATTTACTTTAACACAAATGTTTTATGTCCTACCCTGCTAACATGGAACAATTGTGTTAAAGTAACTAAATATGATTATGGTTGCATCATTTGTTTTTGTTTTTCAGTGGTTTTGGAGCAGAGTGATGCAGGCTGGAAATATCCACATATTTTCTTTTAACAAAGAACTTCTTCAAATTTTTATATCTACAAAAAAATCTACAAAGTGATATGAAAAATATCAGGAGCCAACCTGCCAGGATTTATGTCCCCCTCTCTGAAATGGAGAAATTAAATCAAATTTTTCTTTTTTAGAACATAGACGCTTATAAAATAATGCAACCACTTTTGGCATTTACTTAATATATTTAGTTACTTAAACACTTATGTCCCACCCTGCTAACATGAAACAATTGTGTATAAATATAAAGTATATAAATATGATTGAGTAAATCCCAAAAACGGTTGCATTCTTTTTTCAGTGTAAATAGCTCCTGTCTGGTCATGTTTTTAAATTATCTTTAAATTTCATTGACTAAAACAAAGCCAATTTTATTTTCATGGAAATATCCACTGAGTTATTAGTTTATTTTATAAAGTGTTTTATTTATTGGAAACTAGGCGAATTTTAAAGAATCAACTCTTCCTGATGAATGAGGAAGCTGCGGTGGGGGTGGGTGGGGGGGATAACTACCTGGGCGGATCGCCTGTCATCAAAACTTCCAGTCTGTGGAACATCAACAGATTCCTTTTCATGTTATAAAGATTTTATCTCTGTTTTAAGTCCTCTTTGCCCACAACTTTTTATTGTTCCTATTAAATCTTTCACGACAGAAGATAAGAGGCTTTGGACGGCAGGTATTCTTCCATCAATAGATCAAAGTTCTCCAGTTCTTTAGATCTTTTTGAACCTTTTTTAAACAACAAAGAAATCAGTTATTTGAGGTAATTTTCTTTCACTAAAGGCTTCTTTTTAGGCCTACATCTCCAGTGGGGTTTTCAGTTGTTCCTTACAGGTGCAGTAATAATATTTTACCATCTACTTCAAGAGCCTCAGGTGGAAATAAATCGAAATCTAAATAAGTCATTTTTTCTTAAAATCAGTGCATTTGTTCTTGGATTGAGGAGGTAAAAGACATTTTGCCCATGGAACAAGACAATTTACACTTAAAATAAGAAAACACAATTGTATTGTCTTATTTCAAGAGCATTTTATCTAATTTCCTTATTTTAAGAATAAAAATCTTATTTACATACTCAAATTAAGGGTAAATACAATTAATTTAGGGATTTTTTTACTTATTTCTAGATCGTTTTTCCAGTGTAAAGCCTTCCATGCACTGCAAAAAAATAATTTTTCCTTAAAATAAGTGCATTTTTTCTTGAATCTAGGTTGTAAGTGAAGCATTTTGCCAATGGAACGACACAATTTACATTTAAAATAAGAAAAAACAATTATATTGTCTTATTTCAAGTGCATGTTATTCTAAAAGCAAAACTACTCATTCTATTGGCAAATCTTATTTATCTGCTCAAATTAATGGGAAATACACTTAATTTAAGAAATTTTTACTTATTTCTAGATTGTTTTTGCAGTGTTTTAAAAAAAACTTGTGTGAAATTTGTTATGATAAATTTGCAGTAGTCATAAAATCTAGAACAAGGTTAATAAAATGATGTGGCTCTGTAAATTTAATTTAAACTTAACAATAATCCAATCTTATGTTTTTTGTGCTTTGATGAGTTAAACTTCCATGAGTTAAACTTCCATGATGAAACAGAATCCTGTTTTATCTTTAAATGGATCTAAAAGAATTTAAAAAGCCTCAGTTGGTTTTAAATTATTTTGTTTTGTACAAATCTATTTCTAAATTATTTTGCATAAAAAATACTTCAAAGAGAATTTATTAAGGGTCCATTTCTCTACCTTTATTATTAATTATAAATCAATAAATGAATATATATGCAACAATTCTCTAAAAAAAAGAAATACCTGGTGCATTTTTTTCTGCTCCTGATCAGAAATCCTTTAATAATTTCCTTTATTTTAAGTTAACAGTGTCCTCACCCATGTGAATGCAGTGTTTAATATAATTAAAGTCTGGCTTATTTCTGTTTCTGCCACTCCATTTTTTTCTATTGTTTGCTTCCTGCAGACATAAAAACCCTTTTTATTCTCCTTTTTAGAACACTTTAGGCCTTTCCACCATCCACCAGATGAATAAAACTAAATCTGTAAAGTAATTCAGCTCAGAAATGTTTTTTATCACTCAACAAGCTTGTGTTTAGTTTTAAAAAACGCTTGATTTATTGAGCAAACAGGTCAGCATGTTTAAGCAAGAGGTTGCTCAACCTTTTAATTTATGGGCATATAATCAATATGTGACAAAGTCCTTCTATTAGAAGGTAAATCCAGGTTCTTGGCAATTCTCTCTAGTAGTTTACAATCTTTGACCAACAAGTCTTTTATAACAGGAACTTTTCAGCAGAGTCGGGTTTTTCCAAAATACAGTTAAGGTCTATTTCAATTATAACTTGCATTTCACAACAAAGAAGAGTGACTGAGATATTGAAATCCATTCTTCCATGTCTTTGGCAGCAGAAAGATTAATTAGTTTACCTGTTTTGTTTGTTTTTTTTAGCACCAGCCTGTCGTCCTAAACTCGCTCTACTCTCCTTATCAGGAAAGAATGACTGTAAAACACCAGGCCTCGTTCAGAAAGTGGGATCTACGGAAGAGGAATAGGGCCACTGAAAAAAAAAAAAAAAAAGTTCACTGATTTTTTTTATTTTATTTCAGTATAGTATGGGAAAAAAGTCAGAATTCAGACTTTGATCTCAGAATTCAGACTTTAATCTCAGAATTCAGATTTTTTTTATTGTCAGAATTCTGAGATTAAAGTCAGAATTCTGAGATTAAAGTCAGAATTCTGAGAAAAAAGTCAGAATTCTGACTTTTTTCCCCATGTTAAACTGAAATAAAATTTAAAAATCAGTTTACTTTTTTTTTTTTTTTTCCAGTGGCCCTAATCCTCTTCCGTAGGGATCAGTCAGAACGCAGAATAAGTTTAATGTAAAAATCTCTTCAAAGATGCATTTTAATACAAATTCATAGATTGTTGAGCACAGATATTTTTTTTCTCTTCAACCATCAATAAAAAAATTATGCAACCGGTTTTCGGGATTTATCTAATAACATTTAGTAACTTTAATCCAATTGTTTCATGTTAGCAAAATAGGACATAAAACAATTGTGTTAAAGTAACTAAATATGATGATTATTTTCAATGATTGTGTAGTTAAGGTTTAGTTCACTTATATCTTAAAAGCACACATACACAGTTTTGTGGTGTTTACTTGTTATAAATATTCAAGATGAATAAAATTTTAAAAACTGCAGGTATCAGTCTCAAATGTTGAGATTTAAAGCAATTCAGATAATTTTGGTTTCCAGACAAAAGTGAAGCATAAAAGATAACTTCCCTGCTCCTTCACTAAATAAAAGTTATTATATTTATTTTCTAATGCTTTATAGCTTCTCTTTTTTTATCGTGTTATGTGTGGAACGTTTACAGGTTTTTTTGTAGACACACCTTTTAGAGATATTTCACAGGGAGGGACAGAAAAAATATTGGTTATATCTGCATGTCGGCTCTTTTTCTTATAAATCCACAAACCAAGGTTGAACTTCTTACACATTAATTACATTTGTCAAGTAAAGCTAACGATTTAACTATAGTTTTATCTTGATTTACTGCTTTGTCCTTTTTTTCCCCCAGCTTTGTTTTTTATTATTGTCACTACAGTGTCACAAGTACAGAGCAATGAAATGAACTCTCTGCATTTAACCCATCCTCTGTGGGTAGCAGTGGGCTGCCATTGTGCAGCACCCGGGAGGTGCAGAAACAGTAATTCTTTATCAAATCCAAAATACAGTTTTGCATTTTGTTTAATATCTGCTTTTTAATCTTATGGTGTCAGTAATATTTTAAGTTCTGCGTTTGCAAGAAATGCAAACTATACTAATTATTCTTGCTATATTTCTTTTATTGCTAGTGATTATGTTTTTAGATAGCTTCTCTCAGTTTATCCCATTTGTTTTTCATTATTTAACATTTCTCCCTCTGCAGAATTCTCTTAGTAGCAGCCTCCAATTACCTGCGTTTCCCCTTTGTCTGCAGTTATTCCCTGCAGCTACTAGTCACTAAATCCTCGGCTCATCTCCTGTCTCTGTTAATGTGCTCTTTCTTTGTTTTTCCTTTATAAATTTCATCAACTCATCTTGCTGTGTCTCAGCATCTGTTTGCATTCTGGTCCAAAACAACAAGCTTTAAAAGACGATTCTAGTAGTTAAGGCAATTTCAAAGCCCCATGAACCAATAAAACACTCAAACTGGCCATACCTCAACACACTGATTGATGCATTTCATACTGTTTTAAAGGGCGACATCTGCTGGATGAATATGAGAACTGCCTTTGAGTGATATCCCGGTTGATGTCTGTGTAACCGTTATAGAAAACAGTTCGTTAAGGAGCCTGAGGTGTGAATGAAAACACAAGGAAACTGTTTTAGTTGGTGTTTCGTGCAAGTGTATTATTGTTTAATAACTTTTTAAAGTTTGTAACTTTAATAAGTTGAGGAGTTTGGGCAAAACAGGAAGTGGGCCCGCAAAAATAAAAGTCTTGATTGATTGACTAATTGCGGGTTACATCTGCATTAGTCAATGGCTAAATCCGTTTCTTTAATAATCCATTCATCAGCTTTATCGTCTTTCCATCAAAACCTTGTGGGTCTGTCTTCCAACTGACAGCCTTTCTTCATGGTCTCTCCCGCCCCTGCTTGGCCAAATGGCATCTGCTCGTTGCCCCAGTCCCTCATGCCAAATAGGATCAGTAGGACTCCCTGTTCAGCTTGACCACATCACCTCCTGCCAGTGTTCACCACCGCGTTCAGAGGTTGCTACCAAGACATGGACCCCCGACCAGGACTGTGCATAGACTAATAAATATATATTATTAGATTCCTAGGCAGAATATTAGCTAGAATCTCAAATAGAGTTAATAGTTCAGTGTACTAAGGTGTATTAAAAAATAGAAGACATGGAGATAGAGAACAGAATGAAACTAGTGGAAACCTATAACACTCACCCCCTTCCATATGGGTGTTAAACATTTAAAGCAATCAGAATGTCTTTTCTTTAAAGAAAGGAGTTGAGATGCTAAAAGCAGGAAATGAACAAAATGTAAATTAAGAGATCTTCTGATCAGATCTTCCACTGATTGTGAATAAACGATGCTCGGGTGTTTAATTTCATATAAATATATTGTTATGCAAGTTTCCCAGAAGATTAAGAATATATAAAATAAGTAGAACTGGAAGTTACAGTTAATTTATAGGTCATTTCAAATCGAAGGTCAAACAAATGAATGATTATTAGTTGAATGATTATAACTGCAATTGTAAAAATCCAGCAGATCAGAATGGGCACAGGCAGGCTCAGAGGTCCAGAGGCAGAACGGGTCAGGATATGGCAATCAGAAACACTCAGGTACTCTAAAGAACTGTCACCAAAGGCTTAGATAATCTGGCACTGGTTGAAGGCTAGTTAAATAGAGGCTGAAGCAGGTGGATCAGATGAACGGTAATGAGAACTGGGCAGAGAAAGGCAGGTGGATGAAATGAGTAATCAGGCCAGTCATCAGCGCCAACATCATGACAGATGGTTCCACGTTGTTTATTCAGTTGGCTCAGTGAGCATTAGCATTCAAATCAGAACTCTTAAAACCATCAGCAGTTGAATCAGGAGGCTTATTTCAGATAAAACACAAACATAACTATCTGTTCTACCTAGTTCACCCAAGCAGATTGCTTATTAAGCATCAGATGGAATGAGCTCCAGTCCATTTATCCAATAGGCAACCAGAGACAAATTTGCAGGGCTTAGTTTTGCAACTCACAGTAGCTTATGGGACGTGTCCCTTTAGCTACGGCAGTTAGCTTGTAGCTTGTGGTTCAGGCAGGGGCAGGATGTAATGATCTTGGTTCTGTTGGTTTTTCTCTAAGTTTTCAGTTTCAAGTTCATTTAGGTTTTTCCTTGTTTTTTAGCTTTATTAGTGTGTTCTCGATTAATTTAACTTTATGTTTTTCTTTGTCTGTCCTCTGTTGCCCCCTTGTGTTTTCTCAGAGGGAGTGTATTTATGGCTGACTGAACAAAGGTAGGACTAATGAGCTGATAAGGAGCTGATGAGGAAGCCAAGGGAAAAGAAAACACAAGGGGGCAACAGAGGACAGACAAAGAAAAACCTAAGAAACTTAGATGAATCTGGAACACACCAATAAAGCTGAAACTGAAAACTTAGAGAAAAACCAACAGAACCAAGATCATTACACAGGACCAGTATGGCACGGGTCAGCGGCTTCTAACAGCTCCTCGGCAAACAGCACTCAGGCAGTAGTAGGTTGAGCAGAGCGCAATAGCTCTCTCTCATCTGCTTCAGCAGGCGGGTTCATGAAACACTGCTTTCAACACAGTTTGGAAGGCAGGAAAAGGAGAGTCACTACGATCAGCTCCTTCTAAATGGCAGGAATGGTAGTCTGACTCGATCCATCGGGCACAGACTTCTCTGGAGGGATTTGGTTGCTACTTAGCTTTCAGCTGAGAACCGGTGTGTCTAGCCTTACGCAGCAGAAGGCCACTGGCAAGAGGAATTCACAACACATGTCATCTCAAGGCACTTTATAGTTCAACCAGATCATCCTGTTAATCTAAGGAAAACCAGTTGATTGCATCGACTCATTGACTCGAATACAATCCCTCACACTAAGCTTGCTTGTAGCCAATGACACAACAATAGGATAGGCCCGTAAGCAACATTATCTGGGTGAGTCCCATATGAAGTAAAACACCCCCCCCCCCCCCCCCCCCCCAACCCGCTGCCGCTGCTGCCATAGACAGCCGACCAAAATGTGCCCCATACATACCAGACATGTTCACAAGTCATTTTTTGCAAGTCAGAGTCAAGTCTCAAGTCTTGAGAGCTCAAGTCCAAGTCAAGTCTCAAGTCTAGAGTAGGCCTGTTGCAATATTAAATTAATCGCACAATAAATTCTAATCACATGATTTATAAGAATAAGTTCAATAATTTGCGTGCTTGCTTGTTTCTCCTTGTGTTTTCATCTCCGTCGCTGAGACGGTATAGCTTAAAGGTCGCGATTATATCTATGGAATGATCATTATCTTGAACTGGTAAATGAAAAATACATGCTTATATGTCACGTAGCGTTGCGTCAGTGACGTCAGTGCTACATTTTTTTTAACCTCTGATGTGTGCGGGTAAGGCAAGCGGTGATCACTCAAGTTAGTAAATTTAGTAAAACAAAAAACACTTAAAAGTCGGAAATCGCGAGTCTCTATCAAGTCTGAAGTCCTTCAAATGCAAGTCTAAGTCGAGTCTGAAGTCATTAAATATGCGACTTAAGTGCGACTCGAGTACAAGTCACAAACTCGAGTCCTAACCTCTGATACATACACACTTTAGTCATCATTCTTCACCTTCACTAGACATGAATATACTGCTGTAAATATTCTGCTGTAAAATGAGTCTTATCTGACTACCTTGAACAGTGGAGAGGAAAAACTCCCTTTTAACAGGAAGAAACCTCCAGCAGAACCAGGCTCAGCGTGAGCGGCCATCTGCTGAGGCCGACTGGGGTTCAAGGAGGCGGCCCCATCCAGGAAACACACAGCCAGGCAGACGAGCTCCGAGCCAGCTCCCATGTCAGAGGATGAAGAGAGCACATCCAGTTAGTCACAGTCAGAGAAACAGGACTACACTGAAAAACTGTAATGAACCGTGGACAGATGGACCCAGTATTCAGGAGAGACAGTCAGTAGGAAAGTTCAAAAGGTTTATTAAAATAAAAACAAAACAAAAGCGGAGCTGTGGCTCGCGGACACTGCAGGCGGGGGGGCGGGGCACCGCCCAATCTCAGACACTCTAGGGGAGGAAACACAGGTAAGTGACCACGATAAACTGATATATGATTATCTGGGTTGGTCACTTACCTGGTTTAACAGTCCAGACCACGAGTGTCCCCAGTGCTGCAGTCCCAGGGGTGATGCTGGAAGCTGATCCTGGCGAGGGATCCAGAACAGACAGGAACAGGCAGGATCCAGATCAGACAGGAACAGAAACAGGTGGCAGGATCCAGACTTCCAGGCATCCACAGGCTCCCAGGAGGTTTCAGAGTCAGACTGGGACCAGAAGCATGACCAGGTGGTCACGCACAGGAGCAGACAGGATCAGGTGAAGACAGGCAGGCTCAGTGGAAGAGGGTAGCCGAGACAGGACGTAGGAACCGGAACTTGAAGCAGACTTTAAACTGGTCTCCACCCTGGAGCCAGGCTTACTTAGATAAAAACTGAACCTCCCCCCATAATGAGCCAAAAACCCAGAGGACTCCGCAGGGGAGGAACAGTGGACGATCAGGAGACAAGACAAACACTAAAACCCTCTTTCCACTGGCAGCTAGGATCCAGGACATGAACCAAATAAAAACTGAACAGAAAGACTGACAAAGAGACAAGCAATGATCTGGCACTGAATGCTCAGGCTGAACTGAATATAAACCACAGGAAACAGGTGAGAGGAATAAATTATGATTGGGGCAGGGAAGGAAGAGGGCAGGTGAGAGGAATTACTAATTAGGGGAGAGCAAACAGCCCAGATCATGACAAAAACAGGCCGATCTCCAACATCGATAAAAAAAACGTGTTGATGGCAGCAGCACAGCTGATATTTCTCTCCAGGATGGTGGATTTATCCAAAACTAAAACTGAATTGTCACAACAGCATAGCAAAGTGAAAAGTGTAAATGTCTTGGGGGATGAATTTCAAAATAATGACTAAAAAAGCATAAATAAAACAGGACAAATAGATCCATTATATCTATAATAGTACACGTAATGAAGAGTGTGAAAAAGACACAGATAAACAAGTAGTTTCCACATTCTTAATATGCATCTGACAATATCTTGTACTGTTTAAAACACATCCATGAAATAAGAGTTCAACCCTACTTTTCTCTTATACCCAGAATTATCTCAGTTCCTGTTCATCTGATTATCATAATGAACAATCTCTCCATTTTCTGTTTGAGGATTTAGCTATCTAGCAAACTGTTATCTTACAAAAATATTAGCATTTTACAGCCTTGTCCTGTTTGTGTGCAATGCAAATGAGAAGAATAAACCAGTTGGTGCAGATGGATAAGGGTTCACACCAAAAACACAGAAGTTAGCTGAACATTCGCCCTTTGAAATAACCGACAATTTAAAGGTAAAAGTATTGGAACCTCACTAGATAAAGAATATAACCCCATGGTTTTCTGAACTGAACTGTGAGTTATTCTCACAACTGAAATTTGTTTTTCAGCCCCACTAAAGGGAAATTGTTTTTTAAGAGCTTTTCACAGAATTTGTTAGTGAAATTAATAAGCCCCAGGCATGTCACTATCACAGCCTGCCTTGTACCTGCATTGCCTGTTAACAGAAAGAGAGGTCTACCAAAATGCCCAGGTAATTACAAAACTTCTTCATTATTGTCATTTTTACATTTCTTCATGTTTCGAGGAGATATCTGTCTGTTATTCTTAATACTTCTGATGATATTTAATTCTGCTGACTGTAAGACAGGCTTAAATCGAAAGGCAACCAGACTGGATCAGTTTTTCTGAGGATGATTTAACACCCGGTGTTGAAAACTTCTTCAGAAAAACTGAATGAAAACCCGGTTGCCTGCAATTTAAGGTTGCCAAGAACTGAATTTAACTCTGTTGCTGGAAAATGTATTAAAGTAAAGGAAGAAGCTATAGTAATTATTTTAATCAACACTGCTTGTTGTTGGTGATTTTTAAATATTGTCGTGTCATGTGCCTCTGGTCAACTGCAAAGTGAAATTAAATTTTCCATGACTTGTAAAGAAAATCTGGTCTTTTAAAACTTTAGTCTTTCCTTGGAGACCAAGAACCAGTTTTTTCAATTTCCACTTAAAATTTAGTTTTGATATATTTATAAGAATTTTTTTTTATTTTTTTCAAAAACTGAATTAGCTTATTAGATGTAGTCATTTAAATCCCTTAAGGGGAAATCTTTCTCTGCAGTTTGTTGGTTTCACAGTAAAATGTAAGATGAGGACAACAAATGTTGAACTATGGCTCAGCAGCTTATTGAAATACTTTGAGAGATTTTCTTTTAGGAACTCTGGTCAACAGGAATCCTTATCCATAAAAGCGGAATAAAGCTGTTTCACTGACAGTATTTTTGTCCCCTCTCTTAAATGGACCAACTAAATCCCATTTTTCTTTTTTTTTTCATAAAGAGCTACTCCTGTCGGCTCAATTTTTAAAATCAGATTTAAATTCTATTTAGAAAAACAGAGCAATTATTTGTCAAAGAATGGAACAGAGAACCCAGTATTCAGACAGACAGACTGTATGATATCTCAAAAAGGCATTTATTTAGAGTGAGGGATCTGTAGTGAACAGCTAGGGCATCTATTACCCCATTTACTCTACCCTTGAAAAACCGTGCTGAGACTGGTCCAAGCTCAGTAACTGAGATAACTTATTGTGTGTAAATGGAAAGCAAACTGAATTGAACCAAACCAGACACAACTGGACCGCACTAACTGCAGATCAGTTCCAGAGGTGGGAAGTAACGAAGTACAAATACTTCGTTACTGTACTCAAGTAGATTTTCCTGATATTTTTACTTTACTTTACTACTTATTTTTATGGCGACTTTTAACTTCTACTCCTTACATTTTTAAAAATTGGCTCGTTACTTTAGTTTTGAATCATTTCAATGGAGTTACCGTTATTATTTTTCACGTCACCAATACCAAATTCAATCTAATTGGATGGGAATCTACGTTGCATTTGACGCACCACTACTATTCATTGGCGGCAAATCATTGCAGCTTGGTGGCGGTGGCGTTAGCATAGTAGCATGGACGACGAGATGATTGAAAATGAACACAACGGAGATCTAGTCCTATTGGCAGACATCCATTTAAAATGTAGGCAACGGCATGAAAAAAGTGGTTTCTTTGTTACTTTTACTTGAGTAAAGAAGTTTAATCAGTACTTCCACTTTTACCAGAGTATTTTTAGTATCTGTACTTTTAGTCAAGTACGGAAAGTGAGTACTTTTGCCATCTCTGCCAGTTCCAGAGGTGGGCCCGGCTTGGTTTTTCCCTGGCTCGGTTCTGTGATAACAGGAGCGCATGAGCAGAACGCGTCATCTTCGCCTGGCTGAACATCGCGATTCACACTCCATTCCAGTAGTTGGCGGTAATGCCCCTCGAGAAACAGAAGAAGAAGAACAACTTTTTCTTCAACTATAAACAACAATCAAAATCTTCTCCACGCAACATTTTAAATAATGGCATTTTAAATAATAACACCGAAGTACAGCAATAATAATCAAGCATAACTTTCTGAATGTGACGGGCGCCGCCATTTTGATTTGCTTGATTCCCTCCTTCTTCGTCTTCTTCTTGTGTTTTATGGCGGTTGGCAAACAACTTTTGGTGCATTACTGCCACCAACTGCTTGATTTCCTCCTTTAATACTGGCAGTAATACCGCAGATCGTCACTAGGAGGCGAGGAGTCGAGGAACCGAGATAGCGTGATGTGTAAACGGTCGTCAGACCCGAGCTCGGCCGGGTTAACTGAAGTGTAAATGGGGCTTATGTTAGGAACCTCTGCAGGAAGAAAACACAGATTAGTGACCACATCAATCTAGCAGAGGAAGATTATAAACATGTGGGTCACTAACCTGGTCTTAAAGTTCAGTCCGTGCCCACAGGACGAGATGGATTCCTGCAGGTCGGCTGCCGACAAGACACGACGGGCACTGCCCAGAGATTCCCAGACGTTGAAGCTCCGAAGACTAATGAACAGGCAGGATATCAGATCCAAGCAGATTTAGGAAGTCAGGATAATCCAGAGGGTGAAGTCAAAGCTGTTGTCGAGGACGTGCTCACGATTTAGAACCAGGAGATCGGAGGTCTGAAGAGCTTCAGAAGGGAAATCCAGGAAGGTGTCAGGATTCAGCTCCAGATTCGGTACACAGGCAGAAATCCAGCAGGTGTCCAAAGACAGCCCAAAAAGTTAATAAGCCTAGTTAACAATTATATTTAGGTTTATAAACTAAAAAAATGTCAGTGCCAGTATCAGCATTAATGTCTCTTCAGTTATGTTGTACCAAAAAAAAAATTGGTTTCTTTTACTCTCAGAGTGTTTTTTATGAATTTCTTATATAAGCACTTTGGTTATTTTTCTTATTATATTCGGGCAAGTTGGCGTTTCTTGTTTTTACTTTGACATAGATTTTTGCCTTCAAAATATCCATGTTTTTTGAATGGTACAAAGGTAATAAGGTGTTATCCTGAATTCCAATAACACTATTGGCTTGAAACTATGATTTTCAAAGTATTTTGCTGAGTGCCTATAAAGGATTAATATGTGAGCAAAATTAAACCTAGACATGAACCGCCCATTGGCTCATTGGTCGTCATGCCTTCAGTTAACCAATGTAATTGGTAAAGCCAGTGAGTACTAGCCAATTAGAAGCAGAGTGGTGCAAGTGATGGCTTCCCAATCCTAGGAAAAAAATGGGAAATTCTGCTCAGAGATTCTGCTTAATAGTGGAATTAATAGTGGATCACTGTGGATTTAGAAGTGGGTATACGCAATGCCCATTGAAAAATAAGTGAGTATACCCGCAAATACCCTGAACTACACCACTGCTCGAGAACTCTCGCCACAGCGAATAATCTGACACTGACGACTAGTAATTCAATTATGTCTTAAACACACACATAAGCAGTTTTGAGGTATTTCCTTGTTACAAATCTATAAAATGAATAAAATAAAATAAAAAAATAAAAAAAACTGCAGGTATCAGTGAAGGCTATAACTGGTATCTCACCTCTGAGATTTGAAGAAATTTACATATTTTTGGGTTTCCAGACAAAAGTGAAGCATAAAAGGTATCTTTCCTGTTCCTTCACTAAATAACAGGTATTATATTTATTTTCCAATGCTTTATAGCTTTTTTTTTATTATATTATGTGTGGAATGTTTACTGTTTTTTGTAGACGCACCTTTTATAGATATTTTACAGGGAGGGACAGAAAAAAACATTGGTTATATCTGCATGTTTGCTCTTTTTCTTATCAATCCACGAACCAAGGTTGAAACTCTTACACATTAATTGCATTTGTCAAGTAAAGCTAATGATACCGTGTAATACAGCAGGTAAAAGTTAAACATAACAATAGCTGATAACTGAAGCATGTCTGATTTAACTAGTTTTATCTTGATTTACTGCTCTGTCCTTAATGTTTTAGCTGGGCTACACCTATAGAGGCCTATTTCATTGGAGTACACAGTCATGTAATCATGTGTAATCATGTTTTGTTGCCTGCACGTTTTACTGTCCAAAAACAATGTTACGCTGGAGTACGCAGACATTCGTCAAGCACTAGGACCAAGCGGAAAACAGCACTGTAATATATGTACTGTATAAATTAGTTTTGTACAAAAAGGTGGGAAAGGCAATTAGGACATTGCTTATGTAGCTTTGAAACTGCAAGTAGATGGTGATCGGCACTTCCTTCATGTCCCTTCCTCAATGCTTTACTCACACAGTCACCTTAAAGGTATAGTGGAGGATTGTCTCAAATTTTTTAAAGACCCGCCTTTTCCACTTAAAAAAAAAGTACATGCACCACCCTGTACCCGCTCCAGAGAGGGAACAACTATTAAACGCATGCGAGAAAGTTTCTATTGGCATCACTCATACAAGCAAAATTTTTCCACTATGTCAAACTCACCACCGGTGAGTGCAAATAGGGATGAGGATGTAGGACGGCCTCACATAAACATATCAGCAGAATGATTGACAATTAGGAGGAGTAATTATTTTGATGATCCATCCGGAAACAGAACATCCTCCACTATATCTTTAAGTTAGATGATAAATGCCTAATTGAATGTCTTTTTTTGTCACCACAGGATTTGCAAAAGGCACGCTAAGAGAGTCTGTGTGATAACCTCTCTGATGGTGGTAACTCTTCTAATAATTCTGCTTTATCAATCTGAAAGTTTCAAGGACTCTGACCTCACACATCTTCAAGCCGATATCAGAAACTATCAACATTATCTAAAGTCCTCAGGTGGAAGTTCCCCACATGTTCACAGTTTTCAAAAATGTGAAAAAAACATGTCTGCTGAACAAGTGAAGGACTTCAACTCATATCCTGCTATTGCCAAAGACGTTCTCTACTACCGCCACTGTCGACATTTTCCAATGCTGCTGGACATCCCAGACAAGTGTGGTGGAGCGCATGGATCATCTGATGTCTTCCTTTTACTGGTCATCAAAAGTCCAGCCGTTAACTATGACCGGAGAGAGGTGTTGCGCAAGACCTGGGCGGAGGAGAGATTGTCAAATGGAAAGTGGATCCGAAGGGTCTTCATCTCAGGTACGATGAGTACTGGTCATGAAAAGAAGAGACTGAACACGCTCCTTCAGCTGGAGAAACGCAAATACAACGATATTCTCCAATGGGATTTCAAGGATACCTTTTTCAACCTGACGTTAAAGCAAATGCTCTTTTTGGAGTGGATGGAGAGAAACTGCCCACACACTCACTTTTTGTTTGATGGTGATGATGACGTCTTTGCCAGCACGGACAACATGATAGTGTATCTCCAAGGCTTTAAACGTAATAGTGGGAGGAAACACCTTTTCGCTGGCCATGTCATGTATAATTTGGATCCCATTCGCGATCCACAGAGTAGATATTTTGTTCCAGAAGAGCTCTTTAGGCCCAGTGTGTACCCTCCGTACTGTAGTGGCGGTGGCTTCCTTCTGTCTGGCTACACGGCTATGGTCATATACAACAAGTCACACTCTATTCCCATTCTTCCCATCGATGATGCTTACATGGGGATGTGCTTAGCGGAAGCAGGGCTAAGTCCAGAGCATCATATCGGGGTGAGACCTTTTGGACTGCATGTTAAAGGCAGGAATGTTGACGAACTTGAGCCTTGCTTCTACAAAGAAATGCTTGTTGTTCACAGAATGCTCTCAGCTGACATGTATACTATGTGGCACCGAATTCAAGATCCAGATCTTAAGTGCATTTTCTCTAATACCAGTTTTTAAATGGGTAGAGGTTTTTTTTTTTTTTCCATCACAGCACTCGAATTGCTAGAGCCGGTGTAGCTACCAGATCTGCTCAGGTCCTGCGCATGGCAGTGACGTTATGACGCTACATGATTGGCTAAATGTTGCCACATAATGTAAAACACTGTGGTTGCCCAGAAAACAACAATAACATCACGAAGCATCCGTTAGCGTGTCTTATGAAAGATGACGTTTTATCTGATCACTAACAAATCTGAAAAAATCGGTTTATGGTGAACAAAGTAACTGCAAGACCATGAATTAAAGGGGGAGAGCTGGGTAGCGCTAGCTGTGCTCAGTAGCTAACAGGTTAGCCTATTTTAACTCGGCCAGTTAGCCATATTAAGCTACACTACTTTAAACTTTGTGTCAACAACATCAGTTCGTTTTACACAAGTGGAATAACTGTCTTCTTTGTCTAAAAAGCTCAGAGGGGAGAGAGCCTTTTATATCGCTGCTCCTCTTTTATGGAAAATCCTCCCGATGAACATCGAAGGTTCTTTCATTACCGAATTTTAAGACACGGCTCAAAACTTACTTTTATTTAACACTGGCAGGGCTTAGTTGTTGTGACCTATTGTTGTCTTATTTTATATTTTAATGCTGTATTTTATTCTTTTATTGTTCGTTATTATAAGCTATATGTTTAGCACTTTGTTTTCAGCTATAGCCGTTTTAAAGCACTCTACAAATAAAGTTGATGATGATGTAGATCAGTATGTGTGTTCACTTGAAATCTGTAATGTTATTACTTTTAACTGAAAGCAAATCCTCAGTGATATCTGATTTTTTTGGATGACGGACAATGAAGCAAAGGTGGTAAATTGTTTCCTATGTACTTTTAAAAAATTCAAATCTTACTAAAATTTTAATCTCTTCAGAATTTCAGCATTAAGGTTATATTTTAATATACTTTAAACTCAGTTTCTTAAACTAGAGAAATTGGCAATTTTAAAAATTTTAAGCGGAGGCTTACTATCCCTGAATAAAGTGTTTTGACATCAAAAACACTGGAGATAATTTGTAATAAGGAATCTCCTCACCTTTTAGTTGTTATGGCCGCAGGCTGTGGAGCTTTTCCGTCGGTGGCTCTGTTGTTTTGCTTCCAGGTCACGGGCGGAAACACCAATTGTTAAAATGAGGAAGTTATGTCCCCTAAAAAAGCCGTTGCGCCTCGAGGGCTTCCTCACTGTTCTTTTCCTGGGAGCAAGTTATTTACTACTCAAACTGGGTAAAACCTTATAAAAAAGGACTATAAAACAGGAGTAAAAAGTAACAGAGTTTATTCCAGTTCAGGTCGTTACAGGACAGAGAAAATGCTTGGAGCTTGCACAGCTGTGGGCTCAAAAATCAGGTCCGAACAAGGTCATCTTCTGCTTCTTATAGCTCATGAGTCTATGTGTTGCATCATGTGGATGTTTAGCTGTCCGTATCAGAAACTGACACGCCATCAATGCCCTGACCTGTATACAGCTTGCTTCTATGCCTCAGGGTTACAGATAGCTCCCGGCTCCAAGATGTGCCCATATCCTGTGTATTTTTAAAGACACAAAGGCTGTCCTGATTAGATGACCTCCGTACACACAGTGACATCCACCATGTGAAGGAAGGCCATCTACTCTCTCTAATCCGGCTAATAAAGTAACAATGCACATTATGTATAAATAATAAACCAAACACATATGAGATCCTCATTCATCAATAATCATTGGATAAAAAATAAAATATATACTAACATATATTAGTTACTGATTAAATGGTAAACATCTATTATCAAGTATGTGAGCTAATTACTTATATCCCATTTTGGGATAGTATGAAAGTAAAATGAGAGCCCACCAGCCCCCACCCATCCTCCCCACCTTCTCCAGAAGCACCATAGAGAGCGTTCTGAGCAGCTGTTTCACTACGTGATCTTTCCAAAAGGTTCCTATCAGCGCTGAAAGGGACAAACTTATCTATCTTATGTTCATAAGGTGAATTAAAGGCACACTATGCAACATTTTTCAGTTAATTAATGTGTTGCATAACGTTTTGGATGATTAAATTAGTCATTTCAGGTTGAACAAAGGTATTCTCGGCCGCCCTGGTGGTCTGTGGGGGAAATACCGCACTTGCAATTGCAGGAGCACCGACCCGCACCCACAGGCTCAGAAGTCTCGCGAGAGTCGGTCTTGCTTTACGGCGAGAACTGCTACACGCCCCAGTTAAAAGCATGCTCATTGCTAGCACAGTGGCGATCTTTGTGCAGTGCTGCGTTCACACTGGACGCAGCAAAATCGCGTCTGCTGCTTCATTGCTGCTTGTACCAGTTAGTTCTGATGCACGGCTGAAGCAGCTTTGCTGCTCTGGCTGCGCGGTGCAAAAGTGTGTCTGACGCGCGTTGGGCGGAGCTACACTATCCTTTCTCTGCCTTGCAGCTATATTTGCTGTGATTAGTGAGAATAAAGTAGTTTGAATATGTTTTTAAGTGAGAAAATACACCTGAAAACGTAATCAGTGCAGTCAGTTCATTCAGATTATAATCCTGCCTTCCAATATTTTTTCCTTCGGAGCCGCTCAGACGCCCACATACCGGCGGTGCGCCGACAGTAGGAATCCCTTCATCAGCAGCCTCTGGCCGGGTCGCCTCCTCGCGGTTCACCGCTGCAGCTGGTAGGTGTTTTTCATCTAAATAATCCAAACTGCAGGCAACATGATAATAAAAGCCAACATATTCTGCCGGCAGATTTCTGCATTTTAATTTAATTTAGGCATCAATAAACTGTTTAAGAGGAGCGATCCTAGCGCTCTGATCATCAGCGCTGTGTCTCTCTCCCTGCTAGCTCCCAGATCAGCTTCTCTGATTGGTTGACGCGGCGCATCGAGCAGCAAAAATTCAATTTTTCCATCTTGAGCAGCAGCGCGTTTGCGGTCAGATGCTTAAACGCGCCCGACGTGCTGCTTCAGCTACTCAGACGCGCTGCGCCTGCTGCTCAAAACGCGCCGCGGGACCTTTTGCTGCGCCTTGACGCGGGTCAGCCATTGACTTTGCATGTAAACTCGCTGCTTCTGTCATGCCAGCTGCGTCCAGTGTGAACGCAGCATTAGTCATTCGTTGCGTTCGCCTGTCTGCTAAGCTCAAAACAACCGCGCCTGGCTTGACGGAGAAACCAGGAGAACAGCTGAGCATATTTACGACAGTGCACTTTTACTTTCGCCCTCTGGGGGGAGCCTCGCTGGAAAATCAACACCGGTTGCATAGTGTACCTTTAAAAGGTGAAGTATGGCTTTCCGAATGTTATTTTATTGTGATCAGTACATCCAAGCAACAATCCTATTACTGCTTCAGTGGACTGTTCCTGTCACTGCATTGTCCTTATTATAATGGGAGTTATAATAATGGTTGCAAATAAAATTCACCTTTCTTATTTTTTTCACGTTTTTATTAAGTCTTTACATCAAAAGTGAAAAAAACAAAATTTTCAGTGGAGCAGAAGTGGATAATTCAAAAAAGTGGAGGGTCTGTCAGCAATGGATCTGCCAGTTATGAAGGTTATTTTGTTTCAAAACTCTTTGTGCATTGTAAGTGTGAATTTTAAGTTGTAGAGAGAATTACATTCTAAGTTTTGTATGTGTAGAATAAAAAATAAAAAAATCACAAATACAAATTTTTTTTACGCCTGTTGCAATTTTAAGTACAAGTACGCAAATTCTGTTCCACAACTTGCACATCAAAAACCTCTTACATTCTCAGTTTTGCTTCAACTGGTTCAGAACTATTGTTGCTAAATTATTTGTGCATTTTAACTTTGGTTTTTTGTAACTGTAGATTTTTTTGAATCTGACACAATTACAAAAAAAAAGTTGCACCTTTTAAAATTCTGGAGTACAAGTAGACGAATTGTGTTCTGTGAGTTGCACATCAAAAATGTCTTCCTTTCAGTTTTCCCACAGTTGATATAAAACAAATGGTTCAAAACAAATTAAAACACGTGTATTAAAATCTTCTAAAAAAATAAATAAATAAATATACATATATATATATATATATATTTTTTTTTTTCCTTTATTTATAGTCCCCATACTGCAGATATATGCAGATATGCAGATGTATTAAAAGCTGTCCTTAAATTACAGTCAAACCTATTTACACAGTAACAGATAAAAACCTTTAGATAAATCAAACGTTAGTGCCACATTTCTGACTCAATAACCATTAAAACAACAATTTTTCATTCATTTCAGACGGAACTATTCACATATTTGGAATATATTAAACTGAACTTCCAATATTCACCACTATTTGGCGCCATTTCCCTTTTTCCAATCTGAATTTATGGAGCTAAATTGGGGCCAAAAAATGTAAAATAAATAAATATAAATAAATAAATACATTAAAATTAAACCTGGAGTTTGAAAAATATTTAAACCGGATTAAAAAAGAACTATTTAGACCTGAAAAACTTGCTTGAAAGTAAAAAGCAGTGACTTAAATATTTATTTGTTAAAATGAAAGAAACAGAAGTTAACTTTCAACTTTTGTAATACAATGTTTAGTTTTGGATTATGGCCTCTCATAGATAAACCCAGAAGAATTACTAGAGATAGTGCTGCACCTATTGATAATATTTTTTCTAGTTTTACTGATTGAAAAATGTGGTTTACTATACTACTATAAGTGATCACCTTCCAATTTTTATGATATTAAAGGGGTTAAAGGCAAAAAATGTAATAAATAAAGTTTTATAATAATTTATGCAGACTTAGAACCCCTAACAAAATATAGGAGCTTTGAAGAGGGACGTCAGTCATTGTAATTGTTTATGTTGATGATTCAAATTAAGGTTGTAAGAGATTTCTGCATATTTTTTAAACTTATATGACAAGCATTGTAGTATAAAGCAGTATTTAGTTCATCACAAAAAATCAAGAAAAAGCTTGTTTAACTAAAGGTCTCCAGAGAGCATGTAAAAGAAGAAGCTGTGTTTATAAATATTTCCTGCAAGCTAAAGCTGAGAAAAGTAGGGGGACAAAGCATATAAAAAATACATTGACCATGATTATGAGATATCCATCCATCTTAAGCCATGCATCCATGCCCGGGTCGCGAGGGGTGCTGGTGTCTATCTCAAGCTGTCTACGGGTGAGCAGGGAAACACAGAGACAAACAGGACAAACAACCATTCATGCACAAACTAACACCTAAATAGAATTTAGAGAAGCCTATTAACCTAACAGTCATGATTTTGGACTGTGGGAGGAAGCCGGAGTACCCAGAGAGAACCCATGCATGAACAGGGATAACATGCAAACTCCACACAGAAAGACCCCAGGCTGGGAATTGGACCAGGAACCTTCTTGCTGCAAGGCAGCATTGCTACCAACTGTGCCACGATGCAGCCTATTATGAGAAACCCATGAAACAATATTACACTGACATACTAGAGGCTGGGAAAATAATATTAAAATCATTTAAAGTAATAAACCATCCATTCTTTCTCTCCCGCTTATTCCATCAGGGTCGTGGTGGGGCCTGTTCCTATCTCCAGCGGTCTATGGGCGACAGGCTGGTTATACCCTGAACAGGTCACCAGTCTGCTGCAGGGCAACACAGAGACACCATTCACAAACACACACCTAAGGACCATTTAGACCAGCCAATTGTCCTAACAGTCATGTTTTTGGACTGTGAGAGGAAGCCGGAGTACCCAGAGAGAACATGCAAAATCCATGCAGAAAGACTCCGGGCCAGGATCAGAACCCTGAACAAGGCATGAGCTATCCACTGTGCAGCCCTTCATAAACCATATTATTGGAAATAGAAACAAAATGAATTTTCTAGCTATTTTTGTGTAAAGTTCTACTTCAAAAGTCAACAATGTAAAAATGCTATGAATAATTTCAACAAATTATTTATTAATGTCGGCACTTGGCTAGAAAAATTAAAGTTGCTGATAATAATGAGGTCAATTAATACCTTGATTAGAAGTAATAAAGGATCCCTATTTCTTCTTAATTGAGAAAAAAGACACAATTGAAGTAGTACAGAAATTTAGCTATAAAACATCAATAGATGTGGATTATATGGATATGGTGATAATTAAGGGAGAGATCGATTTATTAACCAATCCATTAAAAATATCTGTAATATTTCCTTTCCAAGAGGCATTTTTCCAAATGATTTTAAATGAGCAAAAATGGTTCCACTATTTAAACATGGAGACAGATATTGTATGGATAATGGAATAGAATAGAATAAAAAAAATCCCTTTATTGTCCCACAATTCTGGTGTTTACGGCAGCAAAAAGATTATAGAAAAAATAGTCACACAAATGTGGACCTTAGAAAAATTTATAAGAATAACCTAAGAGTAAAGAATAAAACATAAACAATAAAATCCTGTACAGTAAAGTGTTTTAACAATAAAAGCTGTTCACCTGGAGAATAAATAACCAATATGCAGCTATGGACATTTTTACAATAATGGATATTTGAAAATAGCAGCAACATCAGAGATAAGCAAAATAACAGCAGCATGTTATTTAACTCACTAAGGTAGAAACTGCAAAATCAGCATGAATGTAACAACTTATAGAGGTTGTTGGGAACAGTGGTGGTTCTAGAGTCGTCCAGCTGCTGGGAGGAAGGATCTGTGATAACGCTCCCTGGTGCATTTAAGGTGCAGCAGTCTGTCACTGAAGGAGCTGTCCAGTTCTTACAGGCAAGTTTCATTATTTCCTCAATTTTCTAAAATAACAAACGGTGTGAAAACACCTGGATGATCTTAGTGAGAAAAATTAAATATAAAATGAAGAAGGATATAGATTTAAACACGTAGAACAACAATGGTAGAAGGAATAGCTGAACCAAGTGAAAATAATATTCTGTTGGTATTTTTATGGAATTAAGGGAAGCTTTTGATACTTTAGATCATACATTATTACTAAAAATGTATGTATGTATGTATGTATGTATGTATGTATGTATGTATGTATGTATGTATGTATGTATGTATAAAGCAACAAAACAAGTTCAGAAATAGACCAGAACAAAGTTTCTCAGTTGTTGAAAAATTTTATTTTTTTCTGACGATACTAATTTGTATTATTGAGGAAATAATGCGATCAAAAAGAAGCAGGATCAAAGCTCAAAGTCTGTTTTGATGTAAATAAATTACCACTTTATTCTGATTAAACTAAATGTATGGTCTTTGGAAACAAAATAATGGTAGTAGTGACATAAATGTTAAGATCTGTGATGTTGAAATCGAAAGAGTTTGGGAGACAAAATTTCTGGGCGTAGTAACTAATCAAAAACAAAATGATGAAATAAATTTTTTTTAATTTATAATTAATCTTCTCTAAACGCCACTTTTTTCCCTTTTTCTGATCTTTCTTTTCTCCCCATTCTTTTAAACTCTTTATCCAAACGTCCATCTCTAAAAGTTGTAAAAGGGGCGTGTGGTGACGTCATCACGCAAATCAAAACACCCTCCCATATTTGGTCGTGGCTTCCGGTGACTCTCACCGCCTCATGATGGCGTATCTGTGGCGCGTGCTGCCACAGCTCTCAGGTTTTGGCGCCTTGGTGAGGGAGCGGGACACAGCGTTCCGGCTGGCAGGCCTGGCAGTCCGCTACCACAGCACCCAGACGGCCCCTCACATCCCCGGCATGGAGTATCAGGTAGGGCGGGAACGCGGCTCCTCCAGCTGCTGCTAACTTAGCTAGCTGGTCCACCGCAGACCGGGCAGAGTCGGTTCGACTGGATGGAACCTGTCAGGAACCGCAGCTTCTACCTCTGGACGGAGGTCCAAAGATGGCTGACAGCTGCTGGCTTCATTATGCAGCTCTAAAGGGAATTAGCTCATGTTGTAGAGGGGGCAGCAGAGAGGGGGGGTTAATTTACCGTGGTTCTGGTTCCACTGGCTCAAAGAAACAAAATAAACCATTGAACTCTCAGCCTCATGATGGTTAGCACTGCCTGGGCACTCAGGGAGTTTGAATTTCCCTTAAAACTACGAGGAGAACCTGAAAATAAATAAAACAGATCTAAAGTTCTGTTTTCTGACTCTGGTCTTTAGATGGACATGTGCAGAAAGTTGTGGAGATTCAGGGTTGAATGGATCTAATCTCTGAATGTTCAGGTGGTTCTGCTGGGAGCTGAAGCTCCATCTATGGTCTCTGAGCTCTTCCAGGATTCTCCTCTTTAAAGGATCCTGGCTGCTTCTCTTCTCCTCTGTTGAGGTGGACCTGTGTGACTTGGTAGATCTGGTCCATCCAGGGCTTCCACAGGTCATTAGATTAAGACCTTAATCAGCATAAAATTCATTAAATATGATTATCGTGGCATTTAAAATGCTTTGATTGGAGAAAAAAAATAATAATAAGTTTATAAAAACAATTTTGTGAGATATACCAGAATATCTCTGGTTCCGTATGTTAGAGCAAAAAGAGATTTGATTTATTTTATTCACATCAGAATACTACGGAAGAGGATTAGGGCCACTGAAAAATGAAAAATAAAAAGTTAACTGATTTTTTTTATTTTATTTCTGTATAGTATGGGAAAAAAGCCAGAATTCTGACTTTTTTCTCAGAATTCTGACTTTTTTCTCAGAATTCTGACTTTAATCTCAGAATTCTGACTTTAATCAAATGAATTATTGTCAGAATTCAGTCAGAATTCTGAGATTAAAGTCAGAACTCTGAGGAAATAAAAGTCAGAATTCTGACTTTTTCCCCATACTAAAATGAAATAAAATTTAAAAATCAGTTAACTTTTTTTTTTTCCACTGGACCTAATCCTCTTCCGTAGAATATAGACACTGTTTCCATCATCACAATAAAAAACAACCATTACCACACAAACAGACATGGATAAGTTAAATATTAAGATATTAATTATTATGAGCCATATTCAGTAGAGTAAGGAGAGAGAGACTTGTTGATAGCATTAGAATTATTTCTAAGAGCATTAAAGTCGTAGGGAAATCATATTTAAATTTAAATCACTCTGGCTTAACAATTTTGAACATGCTTCATCTTGAATTCCTAGAACCAAGGTTTTGAGGGCCATAGACCTAAAATAGATTCATTATCTCTGGAAGTATAATGATCATAAATGTGTTACGACTGTGAGGTGATTTAGAGATTATCTCTGTTTGTTAATGAGCCACAAAGCAAGAGAACAGAGAGTTGGCTTTTATATGAAAGCAGAACGTGTTTATTGACAATGTAGATATTTTGAAGTTTAAAAGCTTAAGGTTGTAGGGAAATCATATTTAAATGTCAAATAATTTGGGCTTAAACATGTATATAAATGTACTCTTTATCAGACGATATTGTTCCCACATTTAGAAAATTTCTATTTAAATAAAAATTAGGTGTTAAAATCTGTTTTTTTTCGTTATCTTCTGCAGGCCAGTTAGTTATACGGCAGCCTGAACACCTAAATTCGGCCAATCATATATCAACGGTCATCTGTCAATCAAATGTTTTCAGTCATAGCATCTTGATTCATATGTCGCAGCTAATATACGCAACGATTGAAATGAGAAATCAGAATCCTTTCCTTTCCCATTGAGTTGCGTCCCAGTAGAGCTAACAGAACTGGCAGCGTTGCGAGGCAAGGGCTCAAACATGTACGGCTGGAAGCATTCTACACCAAACCAAGCTTCTGCCGCCCTGGCGTCCTCTTCCACAACATCTTCGTCCCCGCTTTCCTCCTCTAAATAAAAAATGGATGACGGAGGAGACTCATCCACGACCTCCGACACTAAACTCTCCTCCTCTTGCATGTTTCCTCTGTCCATAGCGTTCCTTGACAGCGTCGTTTCTAAGTCACCAATTTAGTGCTACTTGGTCCCAATGGAATTTCCCATTGGGAACCTACTAGCACTAAGTTGCTAACTGGTTAGCAAGATGCTTCCGACAAGCCGGCTACAACCAAACATGCTTGCAAACCTTCTGCCACAACAATCCCGCCCCCTTGATAATCGACCAATCAAATTCACTTTATTCACTGGTGTAAAGTCGGGCACCACTCGGGAGAATTCGGAAATGCAACGTTTGGAACAGCCGCTACCCTACGACTTTAAAAGACCTATTTAAAAAAGCATTAACTTAGAGTTACTCATTCCTGTGTAAACCCTGCCCTCCCTCCATGTTTTTTTTTTTCATGACTAAAGGGATACACGTATGTTGAGGTACCTAAAGTCTATTTTTCATACAAAACTAAAGCAGGGTTCCCGCGGGTCCTTAGAAAGTCTTAAAAGGCATTGAATTCTTCAAAATAAAACTAAGGCCTTAATTGGTATTAAAATGTCTTAAATCAGTCTTTCGTAGGTCTTAATTTTTAAAACATCATAAATAGGATTATTTTTATTACGATTTATTTTTGTAATCTAAATAAAACGTTAAAATTAACAATTAACGGCTCTCCATTATTGGTTCCGTCCCGATAGCGGAACCAATAAAGCGTTGTTGCTGCCGGGACATTTGGGAGATGCACCATTAACTTTTTGTCTGGAAAATATGAGCAAGTGTAAATGTAACCAAAATTGTCTCCAGCCAAGAGTTTTCTCCATGGCTAAAACCAGGGAACATACATGAGGCTCAGTGGATTTATGCAAGAAGTCATTCAAGCTCAGAACGATGGGAATTAAGGCAGTGGAGTCGCACATGCGAAGCACGAAACACAAAGCGTCAAAATGGAGTTACAGAGAAACAGCCGGTATTTCTCAGTTTAGTTCCACCCTTGTCTCTGCAACGCCTCCACTTATCACCAAATCAAACATACTAAGAAAACCATACAAAGAAAAATAGCTGCAAAAAAGACTTAGCACTGGTTATGTTGGGGCTTTAAAACTGATTTGTTTTGTTCCCTGCTAAAACAAAGTTTGTGAATTCAGTTAAATAATTGTTAAAATAAATCTGTCATTTGTGTGTTTTTAGCTTTCTTCCTGTATGGGAAGCTTTTCAACATTTGAAACATTAGTGCAGTGGTTTATGTTAAAATAAACCTTTGGGTTAAGTTGTCGCAAGCAGGTTTTTCTTGTGTTTCTTGTGAATTTTGTCTTAATTTTTTATTTCAAGTGGCATTAAAAAGTCTTAAAAAGTCTTGAATTTAACTTGCCTTTTGCTGGAGGAACCCTGTAAAGGGATTAATGTAAATCTGAGGTCTTGATCCTACGTATTAATTATGGGTATGCTGGTCTGACAGAACACCGGCTTTAGACAGAACCAGAAACGCTGCAGTCAGTCTGAGGATAAAAAACCCAAAGCTGGACTCTGATTGGAGGCTTTCAGAAGGCAGCTGGCTGATCTGGTTTTTATTTAAAGGTGTAAAAGTAAAGGGGTTCGGTTTCCCCTGGGTGATCAGCTGAAGATGCAGGAATTCTCCATGTTTTCTGAAATCTAGTGTATTTTAATATTTCTCAGCTCTGTAAGGTGGAACCATTCAGTTTAAATTCTATTTTTATTTCTTCTAAATGGGGAAAACAAACAGATTGATTCTAGCATTGATCGAATCCCATTGAACTAATTACTTTAAAGGCTTTTCTCTGTCAGAGACGCTCAGACAGGGGTTTGGATGATGGAGGTAGGTGTCTCCTGTCAGCGTAACATTTTCTGGGAAGCGGCTCGTCCACCGGCTGAGTGGGAATGGAAGAGAAATTCCTGTTTTCTTGACTTTAATGATGCGTCTCATTGTAATCATGTTGGCTTCCTCTCCCAGGACGCAGTCTGCACCCTGAACACGCTGCAGACCAACGCCAGCGCTCTGGAGCAGGTCCGCAGAGGAAGGAGTCACCCTCAGCAGCAGCTGCAGGCCATGAGAGGCTTCCTGGAGCGGACCGGGCTCACGGTGACTTCACTCACAATAACACCACCGTCTCTAAATGTGTGTTATTGTTTTCCTGGGGCTTATCTCGCTGTGTTTGTTTTTTTAAGGTGGATCAGCTTGATCAGCTCAATATCATTCACGTCACAGGGACAAAGGGCAAGGTGAGAGGATTTAAAGCGCCGGTTCTCCCTTTTATCACGTTCACATGTGCAGCCAGTTGTGCAACAACTCAGGAGGTTCAGTAAACAAACATGTCCGCTCATTTCAGGTCATTTATAAAGCAGCAATTCAAAACACATCATCTCAGCTGGATGGGTTAAAGGTTTTCTATCTGAGAAAACAAAGCTGGGGGCAAAAAGAATCAGATGAGTTTGGTTATTTAGGGCTTTATATGTGAGATTTTAAATTATATTCTGGATTTAACGAGAAGCCGGTGAAAATTAGTTTTTAATTTTCAGCAGAACTCTGGCTGCAGCATTTTTAACTACATTCATTGGACTTATGAGCCTTGAAGTAACGGCTGCATGTTTGACCCGGGTGGCTCTGTCTTCCAGGGATCCACATGTGCTTTCACAGAACAGATCCTCAGAACTTATGGCTTCCGGACTGGATTTTACAGGCAAGTCGATCACACGGTGTTGGACTTGGAGGAGACGGGTCCAGAACAGAAAGTCTGTTCTGGGTCCTCCTGGTTCTTCATATAGTTAACCAGCAATGGAACATTTTCCACCATAAATGGTTTTAAATCTTCAGACACTTTATATAAGTTAGGAAAAACTCTTTAGACGATCCGATCGATTCCAGATCATCACTACTACATAATTAAACCACATGAAGTCACGTGACTATTCTATCTACTGATTAATCCACATGGCTGACTGAGTTCATAATGATAAAAAAAAGTTAAAAATTGATTAGATTATCAGACAATGAAATCTGGATTTTAATTCCAGCTAACCAGATTTTAAAAGATCTGTGCCCACAGCATGATGCAACCACAACCATGTTGCACAGCGTGGTGGTGCCTCTGAAAGCTCTGCCTTGTTGAGCTTTGATCTTTGTTTAATTAAAAAAATGTAAATAAATCGTTTAAAGTTACAGTGTGTAATAATTACAGGGATATACAGTCAGAAATGTAATACATTATAGCTAACTATGTTATTTATCATCATCTACGAGCTCAGCCTCTTAACCTTAATATTTGCGTTGCCTTAGAATTCGTTATTTATAATTACATAGGAGCGGGTCTCGCAGCCATGGATGCAGACATCTTTGCGCTACGGCAGCGCAGAGCCAACAAACTAGCGATTGCGAGATCGCCCATTACGCTCGAAAGTAACTACGGCAAGTTGAGAGAGATGAACTGAGACGGTACTGAACAATAGATGGCAGTATTAAAATTATCTATGTAAACAGACCTCATCACTTGAGAAGGTAGGTGATGCGGACGTCGTGGAAGACATTTTGTCCCGTAACGCTCGCCGTACTGTTGGGGGGGAGAAGCGGTGGGGGGGAGATGTTCATGTTGCTGCGGTCTGCAGTCTGGACGTTAGATGTCGCTGAAAATTACACACTGTAGCTTTAAACTGACTGACTTTATTCTAGAGCAGAGGTCATAGATTAGCGGACCGCGGTCCGGATCCCAACCCACCCTGCTGGCTAATCTGGACCCAAACTGATTTAAAACATTTAAAAATATTGCATGTCGTCCGACGGCAGGGTCTATTTTCACTTGCGCCGCTTCTCCTGTTAATACGGTAAAGCCCTGGGGAGCGTCCGTCTCCAGGCTGCACGTGATCCAAATGAGCCAATGAGCTGTCAGTCTGGGTTGCTGCTGCTGCTACTTTTAGACACAGCAGGCAAACCTGTGGCAAGCCGGGCGATGGGAAAGAAGGAGAAGATGATGAGAAAAAGAGAGCAGAGAAAGTGTGGACTGCTGGAAGAACTGCGGTGAACTGGTGAAAGAAAAGTGAAATGGCGTGCTCAAAGATGACCCTGCACATTTAGAGGATGTTTGGCTCAACCTGCTGCTGTGAAGCAGGATTCTCCACCATGAACAGAATCAACAATAAATCTGGATCCAGGCTCAGAATGAGCTCCTTGATATGTGCTTGAGAATGGCTTAGTCTCCATTTAAACCCAGGTTTAAAGCCTTGCAGGGCAGCCTAAAGCCCACTGCCAACATTAAGACAGAAAAAAGAAAAATAAAGAAATCGTCAGTTCAGGTGTTTCATAAAATATGTGAATCAGGAAATTGTCTTTATACCAAACTGAATGATTTTTGTTCTCTACTTCAAAAAAAACTTTCAATTTTAAAATGGAAAAATTTTCTATTTTTTTTAAATATTTTTTATTAAAAATTCGGTGTATGACATAGATGCATACAAATCCGCTTTTTATTTCAGTGTTAAATGCCGATTAAAGTAACAGATTATAATTAAAAATGTCTCCGGACCTTTACTGGTTGATCATTTATTTGGATCCCGCTCATTTTAAATTGGTTACTCCTGGTCTAGAGGTTCTTTATTTTGATTTCTGGTGAAATTACAGGATTTAAGTCGCATTTTAAGGGAGAACCTATGGAGATGATTGTAGGAATCAGCAGGTTTCTGACTGTTCACATCAAAGTCGTTAAAGTGCCCCATTAATATCGATCATCGTGGGTTTTTAAATTTTTTAAAAAATGTGAATAAAATCGTCTAATTGGAGAATTTTCTTGCTCTGTTTCTGCTCCAGCTCCCCACACCTGGTCCAGGTCAGAGAGAGGATCCGAATCAACGGCCAGCCCATCAGTAAGGATCTCTTCACTAAATACTTCTGGCAGGTTTATGGAAGGCTGGATGAAACCAAGGTGAGAACAGCCGGAAACATTTAGTTTTTATTTTCTCACCAGAGATCTGCTGTTTAACCCTTTAAAGCCCGATCCAAGAATAAAACAAAACAAAAAATTACTTTTTTTTTTGTTCGAAGTCGTTTTTTGCCCTTCTAACAAAATATGTGAAAAGAAAAGACAGAAATACATTTTTGATATTAATAATTTATTACTATGCGATAAGTCAAGATAATGTTTTGTGTAGTCTTCTGCCCTCTGTTATCAGGTATATCTGATTGTGTACAATAGGATTTTGAGCAAAGTTTTTACCATTAAATTATGCAAAAGGTGTCAGACGCAAAACATTTCAGAAACCGTATGTATCAAATATGATACATTTGGCATTATAGGGTTAAAAAACAGAAAAGCAGTAAAATGCGTAGCAGAGGTTTTTGTATCTCTGATTTTTCTCCTCCTGTTATTAACTCTCATAAAAGAAAGGCTGCTGTGATTCCTCCAAAGTCCAAATATGGTTGAGGTTTTCACTGGGATGTTTTTAACATATTTATAGTATTTGACTTGCAGATTCAGATTCTATTTGTCATTGAAGCTTTTAGCAACAGGGAGTAAAGTGATGCAGACCCAGAACAAATCTCCTCGGGTCAGAATGTGATGAGTGTGATCTGCATGTGACTGCATGGGTTCGTTCATTGGAAACGTTAAGCTCTTCATTTCCTCTCGCTTTAAAGTAGAGCTGGGCAATTAATTGCATTTGCAATATAATCGCAATTTAACAAAACATAGTTTTCAATTTGCAGAGGCAATCAATTTTATTATTAGATTTTGTAGCTTAATTTATCCTTCCAGCCCTTTAGCTGGCGGTGATATGCTTAAAGTCTGTTTGCAAACGCACAGACGGGGAGAGAGGGGTGCAGCTAGCATGCAAATTCATGCAAGCAAGTAGAATTGATCACCAGACAAAAGGTTACAGTAAAGTTCTACAATAAAGGACTCTGGACAAGCAAGCTTTCCAGGTCATGAAAAAACTGAAACCCTGTATTGAAACATTAACATGATTTTGGTTAATGCAAAGGAAAAACAAAGTAAAATCACAACTGCAATATTGGTTTTTGGCTAAATCATTCAGCTCTACTTTAAAGCGAAGCACTTTGATTTAAATGCATGCAGCCTGCAGCTGTAAAACTGGATGTCAGGAGGTTTTTCTAGTTGTTTCCGTCCATCATGGTTCAGAAGAACAAATCCAGAAGCTCAAACTTCAGTTCCCACAATGTTTAGATGTTCGATTCTGTATGTTTATTTAGTGCCAATTCACAACACATGTCATCTCAAGGCACTTAACAGGACATTTCAACCAGATCATACAGTCAGATTGGTTCACAGTTTATATCTGAGGGAAACCACCTGATCGCATCGACTCGTTGACTCGAAAGCAATCCCTCACACAAAGCATGATTGTAGCAACAGTGGAGAGGAAAAACTTCCTTTTAACAGGAGGAAACAGAATGGAAAGTTAGAAATTGACCTAACAAATACTGCAGAATAGGAGAATAGAGATAAAATGATGAAATAGGGGTCCCTATGTCCTCCAGCAGTCTAAGCCTATAGCAGCTTAACTATAGAGATAGCTCAGGATAACCTGAGCCACTCTAACTATAAGCTTTATCAAAAAGGAAAGTTTTAAGCCTAGCCTTAAAAGTAGACAGGGTGTCTGCCAGCCAGGCATACGCTGTACAAATGTTTTTTTTTTTTTTGCCCTTTTTTTGGGCCAATTCTCCAGTTGTGCAAGAATTTTTCAATCTGGCTGAGTTTCAAGCCTGGTCGTGTGTCTTTGTGTTGTTGTATACAGGTGGTAACGAGGGGCGATCAGCCTCTCACAACCACCTACCGATCAGTAACCGTAAGATAATCAAACATCGGCGAGGTGGTCGCGGGCAAACAAGGATTCTTCTTCTTCCTTTCAGACGAAAACACAGAAGCATGGCGGGGTTGCAATGAGTAAAATGGAGTCATTTCTGTAAAATTGTCAGACCGTAGCAGCCATGTCTGTTCAGCCATGTCTTTGTCCAAATACATCGTCGTCTATTATTCTTTATTTTATTTTTTTTAGGCCTTTCAACACAAAATAGCACAAATTGCCAAGGCAGCATTTCACTTTAGTGAGCTTCATATTTCTCTTCTACTCGTCTGGCTTCCAGATAGACGAGTCTGAGTAGCGCCATCTCACTGCGGAGTAGGGGTGTGCAAAATAGTCGTCATGACAATGCATCGCAATTCCAATTTTTGTGATCTACTGCATCGATTCTATATGCCAAGTATCGATTTTTAATTTTAAAAAATGAATAAATAAAATACAGGAATGGTTGGCGCACATCAGCCAAAAGTAGCGTCCAGTCCAGTAGATGTCGCTGCGGATGTGTTGACGCCCGCTGTCTCCTGTCACAAGCATTTCCGGCTGAGTCATTCATAAACAAAACATGGAGGAAAATTCGCCCTGCGGTTCCATCACATTTCAAGTCAGATGCTTGGATGTATTCTGGCTTTAAAAACAAAGAAGGTAAAAACGAAATTGATATGAAGCACGTAATTTGAAAAAGGGGAAATGTCTTACATTTGAATGTTTCCATTTCATTGGTTTAAAGGACCACTGAGGCCGTGTAAGCGGCACTGATTATCCTTATTTTGTTATTTAAAGTTTTATAAATGCTAAGCACTTTATGTCAGTGTGTCCATGCCAGTAATAGTACTATTTCTGTCCAGTATTTGTTTTCATTGCAAATCCTCCAAAAGTCATTTCAATAAATACAGCTATGTATGAATTCAGTTGCTTTTCAGTTATTTATCAACTGAAGACACTATCCAGATCACACTCAGCCAGTCAGCCACTGGTTGTATATATAATATCTGTATATTTTTCTTACAATGTTCAGTAAAAATATCGCAATCCATCACAATATTTCAAGTATCGTGATGCATCGTGATAGAATCGCATTGTGACTTCTTTGGCAAGACCCACCCCTACTGCGGAGCCCCACCTGGTTTTTAGACGTACAGTGTGAGCAGGTAGATTGCGTCAGAGCGTCGGGTCGCAGAGTGTGAGAACAAACATCGTGAGCTGTTAACTTTTAAACCCTGCCGTTTCATCGTACTGTCTGAGCTGTAGCTGCGTACAATGATCGAAAATATTGTGCAGTGTATGCCCGGTTTAAAAGATTTGCCTCCCATTCTACTTATGGAGATTCTAGGAACTACTAGTAAACCTGCAGATTTAGAGAGAAGTTCTCTGCTAACTTATGAGGAGGTGATCCAAAGTTCTGGACCAGGCTTGTATTTTAAAACTGCAGAATGCCAGCCAGCGAGTAACGGCCTCCAAAGAGCTCAGACTCTGTTAGCAGGTCAAAGGTTAAAGGTCATGAGAGGATGGTTGGACTGAATTAGTGAGAATTGTTGGGAACGAGGATGTCTCCTCTCTCTGATGCTATCGGACAGCCCAGGTCTTCTGGGAAACATGAGACTAAGGCTCTGTCCGAAATCCTGGGCTGCATCCTCCAAGGACGCGGTCTACCTAGACTGGATCCTTCCAAGTCTGTGAAAACAAGGAGACCGGAAGAGTTTTGGCTGTGAATTCGACCAGGTCTAGCCTTCGGCGGGTTTTACCGCCGTATGCTCTGTTGCCTAGCAACCGTTAAAGTTGAAACACAAAGCAGGAAAAGAAGGAATACCGAAGTTTTCAAAACTGTTTATTTCTTTTTTATTATAAAGTGAACAAAGACTACACTCACAAGTATCCAGAGTGGAATAAAGGTTCCAACCACCGGGAGCAGGAACAAATAAATTCAAATGTAAAGATAGAAACCTTAGTCAGTTAAATAACATGCTGCTGTCATTCTGCACATCTCTGATGTTGCTGCTATTTTCAAATATCCATCACTGTAAAAATGTCCATAGCTGCATATTGGTTATTTATGCTCCAGTTTTATATTGTTAAAACACTTTATAGAATTTTATTGTTTTTTTTTAACTCTTCCCTATTATGTTATTCTTACACATCTTTCTGCTGCTGTAAATTTGCTCATTGTGGGACAATAAAGAGATTTTCTATTCTATAAAAGGGGTAGAAAGATATAAATAAATCTAAACAATGTATTTATAAAAAATATATCTGCAAAATCTCTAATATTCAACAACAAAAAATACGTAGTTAAGCATATTGTGCAAAACAGCAATAAAAAGATAAAACTCCTATCAGATTTATAGTCCCCACCCTGCAGATATATTAGAATCTGTCCTTTAATTCCAGCCAAACCCATTTACACAGTAACAGATTAAAACCTTTAGATAAACCAAACATTACCGCCACATATCTGACTCTATAACCATTAAAACAACTATTTTCATTCATCTCAGACGGAACTATTCACTGACTTGTGTTATATTAAAATGAACTTCCAATTTTCACCACTGTTCGGCGCCAAGTAACCTTTCCTCTGATCACAGCTTGCTTGGTCTCGCAATGAATCCTGGGATATCCAAGGATACCGAGGATACACCAGACCCGTCCTTCAAATCGGGCAAAAAGAAGGACGCATTTTAAGGTCGCATAACGAGGACTCATGGAATCCGACCAGACCTCGGCGCCGCGCTATGATGTAATCGGCCTTCGAATCTGGCCTTCTAAGGACGCGTCCTAGGTTTTCGAACAGAGCATATATTCCCACAAACATCTGTCAATTATTCTAATGTACAGCAGTGGAGGAGTGATGGTAGGGGCTTGTTTCTCAGCCATAGTCCTGGTTAAAGACATAGGACTGTTTTTTGTTTTTTTTTATATCCTATAACTCCTGTAATCCATCCTCCCGTCCTGCTCTGCTTTAGTCACTCTGACTCTCTGACCTCAGGAGGTCCACGGAGGGACGATGCCGGCCTACTTCCGATTTCTCACCATCTTGGCCTTCCACATCTTCCTGCAGGAGAAGGTGAGCTCAAAAAAGTTACGACTCAGAAACGAGTCGTTTTCTTTCACTTAATCTGAATCTGAAGCGCTGCTGTCTGCGTTCAGGTGGATCTGGCTGTGATCGAAGTCGGCATCGGAGGAGCGTACGACTGCACCAACATCATCAGGTGGGGTTCTCTGTCACATCTGAAGGCTCCAGGACCGATGGGCATCATTTACAGGTAGACGTTAAGGCTGGTTGCTGTGTTCACAGGAGGCCCTGGGTCTGCGGGATCTCCTCTCTTGGCATCGACCACACCCAGATTTTAGGAGACACCATAGAGAAGATCGCCTGGCAGAAAGGAGGAATCTTCAAGGTTTTTGTTCTGGATGTAACTCATTAACCAACACTGAGCTTTAAACTTCAGCTGATATGAGTTTAAGGTTTTCCCCTCATGGTTATAAATGTACAGGAAAAAAAATCTTTTACACCTTTCCTTCTTCTAACAGGGTTCCCGCGGGTCCTTAAAAAGTCTTAAAAGGCATTGAATTCTTCAGAATAAAACTAAGGCCTTAATTGGTATTAAAATGTCTTAAATTAGTCTTTCATAGGTCTTAATTTTTAAAACATCATAAATGGGATCATTTTTATTATTTATTTTTGTAATATCAATAAAACATTAAAATTGACTATTCTTTTTTTTTTATAAAAAAAAAATAACAGCTCTCCATTATTGGTTCCGTCCCGATAGCGGAACCAATAAAGCGTTGTTGCGGCCGGGACATTTGGGAGATGCACCATTAACTTTTTGTCTGGTAAATATGAGCAAGTGTAAATGTAACCAAAATTGTCTCCAGCCAAGAGTTTTCTCCATGGCTAAAACCAGGAAACATACATGAGGCTCAGTGGATTTATGCAAGAAGTCATTCAAGCTCAGAACGATGGGAATTAAGGCAGTGGAGTCGCACATGCGAAGCACGAAACACAAAGCGTCAAAATGGAGTTACAGAGAAACAGCCGGTATTTCTCAGTTTAGTTCCATCCTTGTCTCTGCAACGCCTCCACTTATCACCAAATCAAACATACTAAGAAAACCATACAAAGAAAAATAGCTGGAAAAAAGACTTAGCACTGGTTATGTTGGGGCTTTAAAACTGATTTGTTTTGTTCCCTGCTAAAACAAAGTTTGTGAATTCAGTTAAATAATTGTTAAAATATATCTGTCATTTGTGTGTTTTTAGCTTTCTTCCTGTATGGGAAGCTTTTCAAACTTTGAAACATTAGTGCAGTGGTTTATGTTAAAATAAACCTTTGGGTTAAGTTGTTGCAAGCGGGTTTTTCTTGTGTTTCTTGTGAATTGGGTCTTAAATTTTTATTTCAAATAGCATTAAAAAGTCTTAAAAAGTCTTGATTTCAACTCGCCTTATGCTGTAGGAACCCTGTCTAACATCTGGCATCTTTTCCCTGTTCTGGCAGCCGGGCGTTCCTGCGTTTACAGTCCGGCAGCCGGAGGACGCCATGGCCGTCCTGAGGGAGCGATCCAGAGAGATACAGGTGAGTGCCCGTGTCTGGAGAAATCGCTCCACCTGCAGGTGCTCAGCTTTATGTTCTCCCCTCTGCCGTCCCAGTGTCTTCTGTGGGTGTGTCCCGACCTGGACAAATACCCCACAGACTCTGGACCTTTACAGCTGGGCCTGGCTGGACAGCACCAGCGGTCCAACGCCTCCTTGGCGCTGCAGCTGAGCCACACCTGGCTGCAGAGGAGATGTGGTCCAGGTGAGATAACAGTTCTGGAACATGTTTTGTTTCAGTTATAGGGGTTCTTTAAAGGAAGGGTCCAGTCGCCGCTGCTGCTGATGGCGACCGGACCTTTCCTTGCTCTGTGAGTGACGGTGGATGTTCTGTGTGGAATGGCCTCGTTGGATTCATGTTTCTGCCCCCAACAGATCAAAGCTGCTCCCCTCTCCTGGATCCGGAGAACAGCTCTATAGCCCAGGCAGCTTCTTTCAAACCCAGCCCTGTCATGGTGAAAGGTGAGTCCAAAAAAAAACGGGTCTGTCTTTCCCCGGAGCCAGCAGCCGGATCACGGTCCCTGTGTTTTGGTTCAGGCCTGGCGAGCACGGAGTGGGCCGGCAGGACGCAGACTCTCAGACACGGAGCGCTGACCTACTTCCTGGATGGGGCTCACACCAGGCGCAGCATGCAAGCCTGCGTCCAGTGGTTCAGAGAGACCGCTGCCCAACACGACAGGAATGCCAGGTGAGCAGGGCGGGACCAAAGCTCGGACTCGGCTCGTTGCTTTATTCAGGGTCCCCCCCCCCGGTCCTTAAAAAGCCTTAAAAGGCATTGAATTCTTCAAAATAAAACTAAGGCCTTAATTGGTATTAAAATGTCTTAAATCAGTCTTTCGTAGGTCTTAATTTTTAAAACATCATAAATAGGATAATTTTCATTACGATTATTTTTGTAATCTAAATAAAACTTTAAAATTGACTTTTTTTAATTTATTATTATTTAAAAATTTATTTAAAAATTTTATTTATTGGTTCCGTCTCGATAGCGGAACCAATAAAAGCGTTGTTGCAGCCGGGACATTTGGGAGATGCACCATTAACTTTTTATCTGGAAAATATGAGCAACTTGGCTTTCTTCCTGTATGGGAAGCTTTTCAAAAAGTTGAAACATTAGTGCAGTGGTTTATGTTAAAATAATCCTTTGTGTTAAAGTTGTCGCAAGCAGGTTTTTCTTGTGTTTCTTGTGAATTTTTATTTCAAGTGGCATTAAAAAGTCTTGAGTTTAACTTGCCTTATGCTGTAGGAAGTCTGATTATTCCACACAGGTTCCTGTAAACCCTCTGATGTGTTTCAGTGGAGCTGTGGTCAGAGTGCTGCTGTTCAACGCCACGGGGGAGCGAGATTCTGCTGCCATGCTGAAGCTGCTGGTGGTGAGTCAGAAAGCGTCCCGTACCTCCATGTCTGCTTCTGTTCTGGGTTCAAATCTGGTAAACCAGGAACTATGAAGGTTCTCTTTGTGCATTGTGTCAATTTGAAGTTGTAGATAGTTACATTTCCATTTGTAGGATTAAAAAATTTTTTTTTTTTTACACCTGTTCAAATTTTAAGTAAAAATACACAAATTCTGTTCTACAAGTTGCACATAAAAAACCTCTTATATTCTCAGTTTTGCTCCAAGTGCTCCAGAACTATTGTTGCAAAACTATTTCTGTATTTTAGCTTTAGTGTAGATTTTTTTTTAATCTGTGACAGATTGAAGCTAACTCTGTCTCTCTGCTCTCTCTTCTCAGCCGTGTCACTTCGACTTCGCCGTGTTCTGCCCAAACATCACCGAAGCCGTGGCGTCCTGTAACGCAGGTCAGGACTTCCTCAGAATTACACACATTTTATGCGTAACTCTGCTCACACATGCAATAAAAACACATAATTCAATCAAAATAAGAGGATTTATCAAGATTAACAAAAATAATTTAACTCAATATTCATGTTAAAAATTAAAAGTAATTGTACCCAGCGAAGGAAAGAGAGAAAACCAAAATCAAAGAATCTGGAATGAGGTTAAATTAGCTTTGAAACTAAATTGGAACAATTGGCTTCTAAAGCAATAATAGATGGATAATTATTTGGTCAAATGTCGACAGAGAAAAACAAAGAATGAACAATATGTGCTATAGACAAAGGAGCTAATTAGGGCTGCAACTAACAATTATTTTGCAATTTTAATCGATTAATAATTAATAATAATTTCCACTTGAGGAGTTCTGGATGGAGCCTATTTGAGGACATATTTTGTTTTGTTTTTTTTATCTTAAATGCAAAATGTTGAGAGCTGCAGAGTAAAGCGGCATCAGGGGACGAATTCCTCCGTTTGTCCCCCATCCTGCTCTGTTGTCTCCCGCTATCTTCTCTGTGAGCGACACTTGGCTCGACCAATGGGATGAGGGGATTCTGGATCAGTATATTTAGATGTTGTCAGCTTATTGGTCACAACGCAGGATAGGGCCCGGGAACAAGCTGGCCGTAAGTTTTGTATCTAATGAGCCATTGATCTTCATTTTCCATTAGCTTTTAGCTGACTGTTTTTTTTATTCTCACAGTAATACGGGACAAAGTGCGTTCCTTTTCCACTAAATAAGGGACAGTTTTATTTCTAAATATGGAACGATTCCATTTTTCAAGGCACCCTAAATACGCAACATGTATGTAAATGCAAAAATGTTCAAAGGAACCCCACCCCACCCGAAAAAGACAAGGGAAAAATGAAGTATTGCCTAAGTTATTCTGTTCGCACATGTGCAGGACGGATTGTGGTTCCGGGACAGATCGGTTGGTGACATGGCTTTTAAAACTTGGTGGAAACCAACATAATGGAACGATCAGAACCCAAACCGTCCCCACCTTTAGTTACCAGAGTCCGCCTTTGGCATTATCCACTAGGGATGGGCGATATGGACTAAAAAATGTATCACGATAATTTCTAGGTTTTACCACGATAACGATAAGTGACGTTAAAAAACAAAACAAAAACACAATATCAGCCTAATGTATCAAACCAATCAAACAAGCCTGAAATATGAGAACAAATTTCACATTTATTTAAATGCTACACAGCAAATATAACTTGGCTTATAAAAGTTGCAAAGTAGTGCAACTGTAAATACAACCTGATAAATTGAGAAACAGAACTTAAAAGTATTTCACTGAAAATTAAAACTAATCAGTAATCGCCTCCTGATATAAATAGATGTGTAAATTACCAGTTGCTGGAACATGCCATATATTGGATAAATAAATACCAGTGCAAGTTCTAACATACATTACACTCACGTCACTAAATTCAAATGTTATATCAACCTTTTTGCTGTTGTGCAAATGGCATGATAAATAAGGGAAAAAAAACAGAAAAATCTAAATACTAAAATAGAAATTTCAATAAATTCCAACAAACATGGAAAACCTGAAATAATTCTTTGTGCAAGAATGTACAAATAAGACTAGCAGGATCGTCAGCATGCAAAACAATGAAATAAAAATAAATAATTTCAATAAATTTAAAAAGAATATAAAAACTGAAATACCTCTCTGTGCAACGGCCTCTGTTAACTCTTTCCATCGCTTGCTTTGGCTGTCATATGGTGTGGAATGAGCAAACGCATCGGCAAGTTTTGTTTGAGTGGCAGTTGGTTTCTTAACAGAGGTTTTCGAAGTCGAGGCTTCTGCTGCTTCTGACCAGCATCATATTCCCGTTTGTGTTTGAGGTGGTGAAATAAATTGGTAGTGTTGCTGTCCTTTGTCGTCACAGGTTGTCTGCAAACTTTGCATATTACGACTTTCTGCTCCGTATCAGACTTTTTAAATCCAAACCAGTTCCAGATAACGGAGCTGGAGCCTCTTTTAGGAACCAGGTCTTGGGGCACGTCTCCTCCACCTTCCACCATGCTTGTTGTTTGCGCATGGCAATTGTTACCATGAGGAATTTCTTTGACGATATATCGCACACGATAACATATCGCCCATCCCTATTATCCACCCTGATATCTTCCAAACGGTCTGGAGAATCTCACCATCTCAACCAGCAGAAACTGTTTCTGAACTTTAGTCCTAAAGGAGAACAGAGAAATCCGACAGTTGATCCAGAGACCACAGAACTGTGCTGGGTCTCCTCATCTCTTCTGTTTTCTCTCCTCTCAGACCAGCAGAACTTCAACGTGTCCGTGGAGAACATGCTGACCCGCTGCTTGGACAACGAGCGCAGCTGGCGTCTCCATAGCGACCGGAGAGACCAGGAAGTGCTACCGCTGCTGATAGAGGACAGCCTGCCGCTGCTGACGGAGAGAAAAACCGACACGCTGGTTTTCCCGTGCATCCTCAGCGCTCTGCAGTGGATCACCCAGGGCAGAGATCCGGTTCTGACTGACCCGGCTCAGACGGCGCTTCCTGTTAAACCCAGCATCTCTGCCAGAGCCGCTCCTCTGCGGGACGCTGCTGAGATCCACGTCCTGGTAACCGGGAGCCTGCACCTGGTGGGAGGAGTCCTCAAACACCTGGACCCGGAGTCGGCCAAGTAAACCGTCCGGACTGGGAGGACTGGGATAACCACTGGGAATAATGGTGGGGTTTATTTTCAAGGTGTCCAGGTTCTGAAGGTCCTCACACCAAACAGACAGCTGTCAGGAGTGAAAGGAGCGTCAGACAAGATTGGATCATGTTCTCTGAAGCTCCTCCCCCTTCTCCAGTTGCTGTAAAGCTGATTGGCTGCTGAGCGTCATGGAGTCACTACTCATTAAATCCATGATGCTATTTTTCAATATCTGAGGTAAATTATCCAAACTTTTTTTTTGTCTGAACCCAAAGGAAACGAGATCAGAACCAGCAGTGACCCATTCCACTTTTACAGCTGATGCGGGGGGGGGGGATCAGTTCTTTTTTTATTTTTTTTTATTTTTTATCTCCCACCAATCAGATCATTGAATTATCTTGAGCTCCAGTAGTTTGGTGCATCGGGACCGTGGTTCCGTTTGGACCGAGCCTCACCCATAGCCTTACAGATGAGCGTGCACGCACGTTTTTTCTCTTACTTGAAGCCGAATGTGTTTACATAATCCGTCTCTTCAGGATCGGTCGCCGCTCCAGAACCCTGGAACCGGTAGAAACTGGATCTCTGCCTTCATCATCTCAGCTCGTTCTCAGTGTGGATCTATTTCCTTGTATCAGTCCTGTGGAGATGATGTCATCTATTTCACTTCAGCCTTAATTTATATGATTATACTGACACCTACAGCTGGGGAGAGGTACTGCGGCATTGAATTCAGCTTAAACTTCTTTTTTTTTTTCAGTGAAGCCCACCGCATTGGATGCACTTAAACTTTGTGATTAAAAGCAGAACTGTTCCCTTAAATTATTTAAATAAAATAAATATTTCAGGCTTATTTATCTCAATCAGATGTGGTTAACAATAAGCTTTTCTAATTAACTACACACTTTAACAGATGTGTAAGTACTGATGTATTAATTCCATGAATTATCTGTAAAGTCCCAAACTAATGCATTTCCCTCATCAGTGGAGTCGCTGAGAGTTGAAACGTTTTTGCCTCAATAATAAATATAATGTTAGATGCTGAAATGAAGATTGCGATCAAGATGGTGCCAATAAATATTGTTTAAAAAAAAAGTCTCTGAATTTTTTTGTCTTCCTGCAGGAATCCATGCTTCTGCAACTGGAAAATAAATCAAGTTTTAAAGGTTTGCAGGAGCACAGACCCTTCTCAACTTCTTATTAACTCCCTTAAGTACAGTATTATAGTTTAAGGAATAATTGCACAACATTCAGCTCAGAAAAGCTTCAATAACTTTACAATCAGAACAACTGTTCAAGTCTAACTTTTTTTTTTATTTAATTTCTTAATACCATACCAATGGTATTAATTTTTTTAATACCATTATCATTTCTAATAGTATGGTACAAACTTCTTGATTAAATGCAAACCTTAGGATGGTAGTTCTCAGCAGTCCAGCAGGTGTCACTATTCAGAACTGTATTAAATGTGTTTAGACTGTTACACAAAGCAGGTTTAACAAACTCGGACATTTGTAAACTTTTTAAGCAACTTAAAATGAAATAAATTGTACCAAAAAAAAAAAAAATCCTAGCCATATTTGGTAGTAAGTAATAAACCCCTTAAATAGTTGGTCAATGATGAAACCATCAAAGCCCCGCCCCCTGAATGAATGACAGTTTAAGTGGGAGGGTCCCTTTCTGTCATTTTTAACCATCACCTTAAAACTGGGCAGAAGGCAGAAAAAGACTCAAATCCTCAACTCTGAATTGATCTAGTTTAAGGTTAGAAACTTGAGTTTCTGGTTTCACAACAGCTGCTTTGAGTTTAATCAACCCTGAGTATGTTCACTCAGGGTTGAGTGCATAACAGGTATAAAAAGCCATTATTTCTAACCGGAGATTTTAATTTGAAAAAGAAAAAACTAATTGGAGAATTAGTTTAAAAGAATGAGCAGCAGCTGTAAAGGAGAGGAAGATGGAGGAGATTGTTGGGTAGGTTTATATGAAGTGGGCTATGGCAGGCTGTATTTACATTTATTAAAAGCACTCTCCTCTCTGTTTTGCCATTTAGAGATTGCTCAAATATGATTCTCTTGTCAAAATCACAGTCCTAGACTAAACTCTATTTTATTTCCTGAATAAAATTTTTGCAACAGAAACTGAATTTCAGAAAAAAAAATTAAGTGTTATATATTTTAAAATGTTTACACATTTTTGGCTGCTGTAATGACATTTATTAGCTTGACTGAAAATATATATCTGATATATGAAACATTAATTCCGAATCAAACTTATGCAAATTATGATCAAATAAAAATATAGAAATCTGGAGTTCTTTTTTTGGAATCCAGAATGTTAATTTCAGGTATGTAGGATGTTATTTTTGTTTTTTCACGTTTTTTCTTTTTCTTCTTTTTTGTTTTGTTTTGTTATGACTTTATTAATTTACTTATATTTGCTTTTTATTAAGTGTTCGAAATAAAAGATCAATAATTTTTGAAATCTGAAATGTTCATTTGGCAAGGAAAAAAATTATTTCAGATATGAAGAATACTTATTGAGACAAATAAAATATCCAAACAGCCTGCCGTAGACTTGAAACTGATATTACAGGAAAAAATAGTTTAGTAGTGAATCAATCTATTTAGGTCAGAGGTTCAACAGGGGGTCCAGGGAGGTGCTGCATGGGGGTCGCAAAAGTTTTGGTTGATTACTTTTTTTTTTTATATTCTCCCGTGCAATTTTTTCCTCTATTTGGAATGTCTTTAAATCCACATTATCATGAATCCAACAAGCTGTAGTAAACAGATAAATGGAGGCAGACGATGTCTTTCAGTCATCAATGCTCACATTCAGAGACACACAGGAGCTCTTTCAAGCTGGGCACCGTTTCATTCACAACACCTGGCCCATCAACCAGGAATCAGAATCAGAAATACTTTAATAATCCCAGGAAGAAATGACTTTAGTTACATTAAGCCATCTGTAATAGAGTTACTATAGGACCAGTTTTATATAAAACAATTTCATACAATATATATAATTAGAGGGTCCCCGCTCCATCTCGCCATCAGTTTAGGGTCTTTGGCCTGGAAAACGTTGAAGAGCCCTGATTTAGTTGATCACCTGGCAGCAGGTGAAGATGAAGTCTAAAAATATTTAAACATGCAGGGCCTGTTCATCATGTCATGGGGTTCCTACTCATCTTCCATTATACTGTAAACAATGTCCTTAAAATCTGTTCATAAGTTTTCAATTTATCCTGCTAACAAACCAACAATGTTCACTTTTCTTGTGTTTTTTTTTACTTATAATACCTCTTATTTTTTATTTTTTTTTATTCAACAGTTGCACAGTTTACATGAATACATGAACATCCCTCTCCATTGTGAAAACAATACACTGTGCAGTATCCAACATTGCTGGTGATTTAACATAAAACATAAATGAAGATTTACATCATCACATTTTGCCTGGGAAAGTACAAATTTATAAAAATATATTCAATTATTTACACACATTTACAGTTTTTGTTGCCTTTTGATTAAGAGAATACTTAATCGTGTTGACATATTGCTTGACTTCATTGTTAAAAGCAATAAAGGATATTTTGGAATGTACAAACTTACATTTATGAATGTAAAATTTTGCCAAGAGAATAATCAGATAATAATGTAAGTTTCATTTGGTCTAGTCTTAGTATTGTTGAGGTCATAAAGTTCAAAAAGGACATCCTTCCAAAATAACTTTATAATACCTCCTTATATCTTATAATACCTCCAGTACTTACTGCTGCCACCATCTGGTTTACTGGGGAACTGCTTGTTCCACCAAATATCCCTATCTCACAATGTTAGAGAACCATTAAAAAAATTCCTGTATCCACATTATGATCTGGATCATCAAGAAATTTGAATGGGTTGTTCCTTGGCATGAGGGACACTTCTGATAAAAATTTCATCAAAATCCATCCATAACTTTTGAAGTTATGCCGTACACAGATAGAGAAAAAACACACAAAACATTCCTAAAAAAAAAAGAAAAAAATAACCTCCTTGGTGAAGGTAAAAACACTGTATGATCACTTTTAAACAACACAGCAAAGCAAGGAGGAACTCAAAAATCTCAAACAGTTCAAATATCTTTGATTTATCCATAAAAAGTGATGAGATGTTGCAGCAATTTGGCACATGTTTGAGACAAGCTGCTAAAGATTGTCACTTCCAAGAAGATGAAGACAACCAAATACGGGACGCTGTCCTGACTAAATGCATTTCTTAATATGTACTGAAAAAAAGCTGCTTGAGGAAGGCCCCTGAAGTGTGTGTCTGACGGTAATATACGTACATCTGAGTGTAACGCAGCAGGCTCAGATGGAGGCAGTCATTAGTCAAGATAGAAATGATAAAAATCCAGTTTAATTAGGGAAGGTCCAGTTAAAACCTACTGTCAGGGTTTTTATTCCTTCAATAAAGTAAATAGGATTTATTTTCTGAAAGCAAAAACCAACATTAAGGCAACACTGGGATCAGAGACAGAAGCCAATCCAGCAGATCTAAAGCAGGGGCGGAGCTAGATGGGGGGCCAGGGGTGGCCATGGCCACCCTTACCCAATCATTGGCCACCCCTGTGGCCACCCCTATCATTTTTTCCCTATAATACAGACGGTGGCAATAGTAATACTAACTTATTTAACGTTTTAATTTTCTATATGTTAACAAGTACCTGACAACAAAAACCTGGTGGTTAATTATGTACATCAATATACTTACATTAAAGATAAATACAGAATTAATGCTCTTTTCAGAACTAGATTTTGTCTTTTATGGGGTATAGAGAAAATTATGTCTCTGTAGGTCATCTAGGAATCTTCACTGAAATCAGAGATAAATAACTACTTTAATAATAATTAATCAATTTATTGTAGATATTAGTACATGTAAATATTAATTTTATGCCGAATGATTCTTAATAAAATTAGAGTAGTAATGACAATGAATAAGATGTTCGCCCCAGAACTCAAAACTAAAAGAATTTTGTCCACTACACCTTTAATTTAGACAGCATGGATTTTTAAATATATGCTTCTATTTCTTAGAAAATGCTGTAGAAAAGTATATTTTGTCTTTATTTAGAAAATATGGATGTTGTGATTGTTCATTTTCCTTTTGGAACAGTATAGATTGACCCTGAGGTTCTGGCACCTATCCACTTTTGGCCACCCCTCAGTGTACATTGGTTATTGCCTGGCCACCCTTATTAAAATTTTCTGGCTACGCCTCTGATCTAAAGGAAGGATAAAAATAGATGATCAGTATTTTGCGGAATCTGATGCTGCCAGAATTATTCCTCTAATGGAGAAGAACTTGGTGAGAAACTGGAGCAGAATTCCTACCTCTTATTTTGCACTAATTGGTTCTGCAGACTCATCTTATGGGGGTAAAATAATGAAAATGGGATGATTTAAAATGGAAGCCTGCATCACCCTGTTGGATTTGAAAAAACAAAACAAAAAAAATGTCTATGCAGAGGCGTAGCCAGAAAACTTTTCTAAGGGTGGCCAGGCATTGACCAACGTATGCTGTCTTATCTTTTGGTCAAGCTAAAGATAAGACAAACTATACTTCCCTACAGCTTTTGCTAACAAATAGACGCATATATTTAAACATCTGTGCTTTTTAAATAAAAGGTAATAAATCGTTCTGGGGCAAACATCTTTTCCATTGTTATTACCTACTTGTATCAATAGTCATTCTGCATAAAAATTGATATTTACAAGTACTAATATTGACATAAACTGATTATTTAATATGTTTTCATTAAAATAGTTATTTATTTATGATTTTATTGAAGACTCCTAGATGACTTGCAGACACATCATTCTCTCTTTAACTCGTATAACAAAATCTAGTTCTGAAAAGAGAATTAATTCTGTACTTATCATCTTTAATGTTAGTAAATTGATGTGTATAATTAACCAGTGTTTTTGTTGTCAAGTAATTATGAATACATGAAAAAATTTTAAGTATTATATGAAAAATTTAATTTTTGAATATTCCACTTGAGAGTATTACTGCTGCCACCATCTGTATTAGAGGGGAAAAAAATGCCCCTGGCCCACCATCTAGCTCCGCCCCTGTCTCTATGCAGAACTACTGTGAGGAAAGAGAGCGATTTTTATTCATTTTTTATTTTTATTTTTATAGCATTTGGTGAATAACCTTCAGGTTATTTACCACCATCATCTGGTAAGAAGTGGATTCATTACTAATAAATTTGGGATTTTCATAAGTCTGTGATCTACAGTTGTAGCCATTCAGAATCCCCCCACTTTGCTTGATGGGCCCTTGGCTGGTCCCCTACAATTCCTTTTTAAACATCTAAAATATTCTGTCATGATTTGTGGACATCAGGATCTAAAGATAAGTTTTATCTCCTGGTCAGACCCTGTATTTCAGTGAAAGGGTGGAGTAAAAAAAAAAAAGCACACTCATGAGAAGGCCAGTGGCTGGAAGTTGCCAACTTCAGGATTCCTTGCATCCAACCCTCTAACAAGTCAGACGAAAACAATCATCCATTGGATTTTTACAATATATGAAAAAGTTAATATTATTTAGAAAGTCACGATGATTAAATTTAGGAGCATGATGTAAAACAAACTTTAAAGTTAAAGTTTCTACATCTCTGTTGTGAAAAGATGGAAAAGTTTGCAGGTAGTCTGTTCGGTGTTTAAATCCTGCTGATCAAGCTCCGGGTTTGTTGTTCTTTTCGCTGCGCTTTGTTAAAAGTTGTTGGCGTCTTTTTTATCCAATAGAAACACAGCTTTATACACACACACTGGACACTCGGCCAATAGGAGCTCGGTGGGCGGAGCTTCGTCCCAGGCTAGCGTAAACGTCGTTTGTAGGAAGAAGAAGCCGATTCTGGAAGCCATTACGCTGCGCTCATAAAGTAAGCAAATCCCACTTTTTTTGCGTACATTACGTACATTTACCTCAGTCAGGAGGATTTTCTGCGGCTATGGCTTCAGCCGCCAAGAAGAGGAAGATGAATTTCTCGGAGCGGGAGGTGGAGATCATCGTGGAGGAAATAGAGAAACAGAAGCAGACCCTGGTGAGCCACTTCAACGCCGGAGTCAGTCACATGGCCAAGAACAACGCCTGGATGGACATCCTGAGGAAGGTGAACGCCGTCACCACCTGTCCCAGAGAGCTGCCCGAGGTCAAGAAGAAGTGGTCCGACATGAAGACCGAGGTCCGCAGGAAGGTGGCCCAGGCCCGGGCAGCCATCGAGGGCACGGCGGCGGACTGCGCTCCTGTGCCGGTCATCCTCACCGCCATGCAGCAGCGGATCTGCAACCTGCTGGGAGAGGCGACCATCATCAGCCTGCCTGCCGGGGAGCAGGATGCGGAGCTCGGCCTCCCGGTGAGCGCAGCGACCGCCGTCAGCCTGGCTGAAGGTAAACCGGAGAGGCGCCGATCACATGGAAAACTTTATTAAAATAATGGCATACACCCGGGCTATAAGCTTAGTTAAAGGTATACTTTAAAAAGTTATTCATTATAGAAAGCATTTAGATAAACAAAATAACTTGTTGAAACATGTCAATACTTTAATATGAAAGAGGGACACTGGAAAAATAAAACAAACTTAACTGATTTCTGTCAGAATTCTGACTTTTTTCACAAAATTCAGACTTTTTTCACAGAATTTTTATTTTTTTATTTTTTACAGAATTCTGTTGATTTTTTTTAAAGAATTTGACATTTTTCTCAGAATTCTGATTTTAATCTCAAAATCTGACTTTTTTGTCAGAATTCTCACTTTTTTCTCAGAATTTCAACTTTAATCTCAGAATTCTAATTTTTTCCTCCCCAGAATTCTGACTTTAATCTCAGAATTCTAACAATTTTCTCAGAATTCTGACATTTTTCATTTTAATATGAAAGAGGATTAGGGACACTGAAAAAATAAAACAAACGTAACTGATTTCTGTCAGAATTCTGACATTTTTCTCAGAATTCCGACTTTAATCAGAATTCCAACTTTAATCTCAGAATTCTCACTTTTTTCTCAGAAATTCTCATTTTTTTTCTCAGAATTCTGACTTTAATCTCAGAATTCTAACAATTTTCTCAGAATTCTGACATTTTTCATTTTAATATGAAAGAGGATTAGGGACACTGAAAAAAAACGATTTCTGTCAGAATTCTGACATTTTTCTCAGAATTCTGATTTTAATCTCAAAATTCTGACTTTTTTTCTCTCAGAATTCCGACTTTAATATCAGAATTCTCACTTTTTTATCTCAGAATTCTAAAAATTTTCTCGGAATTCTTTCATTTCAATATGGAAGAGGATTAGGGACACTGGAAAAATAAAACAAAGTTAACTGATTTTTAAATTTTATGCAGTTTAATATGAAAATAGTCAGAATTCGTTTTTTCCCCCCTCCTAATTCTGGCTCTTTTTGTACTTAAAGTTTACTTATTTTATACCAAAAAGATGCATTTTGCTTCACCTGTACATTTTTATAAACCTCATTTTATACTCTTAAGAATAGCATAAGACATTATACTTTTATTAAAAAACTATTAATATAAGACCAAGTATATTTATACGGAGGACTAAAGATATATGTCGATACTGAAGCTTATTTTTGATTGATTAATTGACTTTATTGATGTCACAGTGGAGAAAAGGATTTATTTAGTTATACTATCTGTACTCATTTCTGCCACAAAGTACTAATATCTAAAATATCTTCACTGAAGTATGGGATGAAAAAAGTATAAAACTGCATCTTTTTTTCTATCTTTATGTGTTTTTATTATTTTTTATTTCTGTCCTCAGACTCCCTGTAATATTTTCCTTTTTAATCCTCTAATTTGTTATGTTACTACATGTGTATTTATTAATTTTATTTTCTGTCTTTACTGCTGAAACATATCGCTGTTGGTGGGTTTAATAAAGTATGCACTATATTATAAATATACTTTAAACTAAAATGTGAACAGCTCAAATGTGCCTTTTCCAATAGTAGGAGGGAGATGAGTTACTGCATACTTGTATGTTTGATTTAACCACGTAACAGAATATTAAAGTTCACCTTTTTATACTTAGAATGTCTTCATTTAGTTCAAAGAAGTATTTATTAAATAAAAAGGCGTGGCTGCTGATTGATCTAATAAATGCACCATTGCACTCATCTAGCAGCCCGATACAGGGAGAAAAAACATAAATATCGGCAAAAATATCCATTTATAAAGGAGAATGTATGTATTTAAAGCAAGTAGATATGAAACATTTTTTTTAGAAAAAAGATTCTGAATAATTGAAATAATCGGTCTTATTATTAAAATGCATCATAGTCTGTGTTTAATCTCAGCTGCTCCTGGATTTTCCATTAGGTTGATTTATTTCGATCAATTTCCTTTTAAAGAAAAAACAGATTCGTATAAATCAGGTTCAAAGGGTTCAACTGGTAAACAGGTTTTGATTCTTAATCTATAAGCGAGTCTTAGACTCTGTAAGCTTACAGAGGAAAAGAAATAAGCGTTACTGTCCCACTGAGGGGCCAAAACAAACCAGCTCCCATGTCAATAAGAAACAATGAAAAAGTGACGCCATTATGATGAAGATTTGAATCGATAAATAGAGAAGATTTAATATCAATAAAAAGGTTTAATCGGAAGGTGATGCACTGATTGGCTGATGTTTGATGATGTTTAGATCTAGCTGACTTCTCTCGTCTGTTTTTTATTTATGTTTCTGTGGATTGAATTTTTTTTCCTTCCATCTGAAATGTAAAATTTTTGTCTTATTTTTGAAGCGACGTTTCCAGATTTTAACGATGTCCGTGTTTTTTTAGCTCTTCCAGGTGCTCCAGAAACCGTCTGTGAGGACCCCAAAGCACTGACCTGTAAGTTTTTATTCAGCCACTTTAAATTCAATCTGTAAATTACAGAACACATTAGAACTATAGGTCAGGGGTCACCAATTAAAACCAGTAAACTAACCCCATAACATTTCCTGTTAAGGCCTCGCTGTCTGTTTAAACCGAAGCAAAGAGGAACGAGTAACGTTTGTTTCAAAAATGTAAGGAATAGAAAGTATAGATACTTGTGTGAAAATGTAATGAGTAGAAGTCAGAAGTAGGAAGAAAAATAAGTAATGGAGTAAAGTATAGATACCTAAAAAGTGTACTTAAGTACAGTAATGAAGTATTTGTAAAAAGACAGGTGGTTAATTAGCCCCTCCTCACCTGGTTGATCTGGCGGTCAGTAAACCTTTTTCCTCTCCTTCCCGTTTCCAGCTGAAGCGACCTACCACTCCCTGGAGGACGGAAATGGGGTGGAGTTCTGCACCACCATCGTGGGTGACTCCACTTCCACCGTGGTGGCCACCGTCGAGGCTCCTGTGGAGATGCTGGCCTCTTCTTTGGCCTCCCCGCCGCCGCCGCCCCAACCTAAACCCCAGGAACTGAAGAGCCGCATCGCCCTGAACTCCGCCCGCCTCCTGCAGGAGCAGAGAGTGACCAACGTGCACATCCGACAGATCGCCCAGCACCTGGAGGGACAGAACGAGCAGCTGCAGATGGTGCGGCGCTGGCAGGAGGCCCAGGCGCTGGCTCAGGAGCGGCAGGCTCAGGCGCTGGAAGGGACTCAGGCGGCTCTGCTGGCGCTGGTCCAGATGCTGCGTCCGGCGCTCAAAGACCTGAGGAAGTTCCTGCAGAGCGGGGCGGAGGCGGTGACCGGCAGCTCGGCGGCAGGAGCGTCGGGAACTTCGGGAGCGTCTGGAACGCTCGCTGATGGAGCGGCAGCAGAGGAGCAGAACAAATCTAAAAGTCCTCCTCCTGCTCCGCAGCAGAGCCAGGAGGCGGAGGAGACGCCCACAGAAACTCAGCAGGAGATGCCTTAATGAGGGAGGCTCACTTCTCCTGAGCCGGACACGTCCTTCACCGACTGTCTGTGGCTTTTCCTCAGACGGGATGTTTTTATCAACCCGGATCTGCTCTCAGTTTAAAGCTGAAACAGTCGGTCTGGTTTTACAGGCTGACATCTGGGAGCCGCAGTGCTGCTGATCGACCAGCAGGTGGCACTGTGTCTAAACAAATGTATTCATTTTTTATACAGTCATATTTGAATCAGCGCTTCCTTAAAGTTTAGTAATAAAATCTCCAACTGGTTACAATGTGTTAGAAATTCATTATTGTTATGAATAAAATGTTTGATTTGAATCAAACTTTGATTGAAACAAGATGTTTAACAAAAGAAACATGGAAAAACTATTTAGAAATAAGTAAAAATGTCTTATATTAAGTGTATTTACCCTTAATTTCAGTTGATAAATAAGATGATCTGCCAATTGAAAGAGTATTTTTACTCTTAAAATAAGATATTAGGATAAAATGCACTTGAAATAAAACAATGCAATTGTGTTTTCTTATTTTAAATGCAAGTTGTCTTGTTCCAATGGCAAAAGGTCTGTTTTACCTCCTTAATCCAAGAACAAATGCACTTATTTTGAGGGAAAAAAAAGACTTATCAAGATTTAGATTTTTTTCCAGTGTAGGGCGCTAGCAGGTGTCTTAGCAGAGCGACATGTTGGAAAGACATCAGCAGTGACCTCAGAGAAGCAACAGAAGCTGCTCAGCAATCGGAAGGATTATCAGGTCCATCATTCTGCAGAGAGATTGATTTTTCCTAAGAGGAGAACGTCTCAGAAAAGCTTCACCAGCAGGAAAAAGATCTGATAAATAGCAAATAGTAAAGATCTTCACCTCAGGGCTAATCAATAGCGGAGACCGTAGCACTGCTGCCTTGCAGCAAGATGGTTCCGGGTTTGATTCCCGGCCCGGGTTCTTTCTTCATGGAGTTTGCATTATCCTCCCTGAGCATGCGTGGGTTCTCTCCGGGTACTCCGGCTTCCTCCCACAGTCCTAAAACATGACTGTTAGGTTAATTGGCTTCTCTAATTTCTTCTTAGGTTTGAGTGAATGGTTGTTTGTCTCTGTGTTGCCCTGCGATGGACTGCAGACCTGTCCAGGTTGGACCCCGCCTCTCGCCCGTTGACAGCTGGAGATGGGCACCAGAAGCCCTTAGGAGAAAGCGTGATGGAAAATTGCAAATTGATGGATCTTCACCTCAGAGTTTAAAGTCCTCCGCAGGTTAAAGGTCATTAAAAAACAACTCTTCTCTCCAGAAACAAGATGGCAGCAAAGCTGCATGGTGGTGGAGGGCTGATGGTTTGGGCCAGCAGAACATGGAGAGATTGGGAAATAGATGAATCAGGCTGCAGATGGAGCTTCTGGTGGTGCAATTCAGTAAATCAGAAAATATTAAGTAAATTTATTTTAGAATTGAGTCATTAATCTCTGTTCCATCTATAACAGCTCATTAAAATCCTCACTGACTCAGAAAACAGATTATAATCTGAAAGGTTTGCTCCCCTCAGCAGCAGTCTGATCGATATTCTCATCAGTCCAGACAGGAAGCTGCTTCTGCATTAAGTTGATTTTACTTAAAAAGTTGTTGCTCAGATAAAGAAAAGCTTTTTGTGAAATTAATAATTAAAATGTTTAGGTTATTCACATTGGATTTGCAAAACTGAACTAACCTGATATTCACCAGTTTTTATCCAAAGCAGCTTCTCATATTTCTTAGTTACCCTGTCATTTTGCTTATCTCTGATGTTGCTGCTATTTTTAAATATCCATTACTATAAAAATGTCCTTAGCTGGATATTGGTTATTTATTCTCCAGGTGCGCAGTTTATATTGTTAAAACACTTTACATTTCATTTGGTTTTTTTTAACGCTTTAACACTATTATGTTATTCTTATACATTTTCTAAGGTCCAAATTGTGTGACCATTTTTTTTCCTATGATATTTTTCCTTAAACTTATATTTCGTTTTGTAAAGCTTTCATGACATTTCCATTTCTTAAAGTGCAGCAATGATCAAATGTAAAAAGTGTGGGAGAAAAAAAACGCATTGATATGGAAGTTCAGAGCATTAGAATAAAATAAAATAGAAATGAATAGTAAATAGGGTGCTTTGATTTGGTGTCATCAGTCTGGTGCAGAGTCTGTGTCTGTTTTTTTTTTTTTAACAGTCTGATGGCTGCAGGAAAGAAGCTGCTGCAGAACCTGCTGGTCCTGCATTGAATGCTGTGAAGCCTCTTCCCAGAGGGCAACAGGGAGAACAGTCCATGGTGGGGGGGTGAGGGGTCATTGATGATGTCACGGGCTCGGGACATGCAGCACTAGGATGAAATGTCTTTAATGGAGGGAAGAGGAGCCCCCATGATCCTCTCTGCTGTTCTCACCTTCTTCCAGTCTGAGGCGCTGCAGCCTCCACACCACACAGTGAGACAGCTGCTCAGAACGCTCTCTATGGTGCTTCTGGAGAAGGTGGGAAGGATGGGTGGGGACAGGGGCTGTAAACACCAGATTTTCCCCATTGTGGGACAATAAGGATATTTTCTATTCTATATTTTAATTTAAATCATGCAAATCATAATTGGCATCTATAGAGCCCATTCAAATTGGGTCACACTGTCAACATGAGATCTGCCTGTTTTCCAGTGTAGTCCTGTTTCTCTGACTGTGACTAACTGGATGTGCTCTCTTCATCCTCTGACATGGGAGCTGGCTCGGAGCTCGTCTGCCTGGCTGTGTTTCCTGGATGTGGCGCCTTTTACAGCTGCTTTTTCTATCTCTGCTTCTGTCTCCTTGAACCCCAGTTGGCCTCAGCAGATGGCAGCTCACACTCACTGAAAAAAATAATGCATCCGCTTCTCGCATTTACTTAATCAAATTTAGTTACTTTAACATAACTGTTTTATGTCCTATCCTGCTAACATGAAACAATTGTAAAGTAAATATAATGAAGTAAATATGATTATGTAAATAATAGTGTTGCACCAATATCAGTATCAGGCGGGGCCTCTATCCAGCACTAAAGTGTTAGTATCGGTATCAGAAAGACCGACAAACAGGGCATTTTGAGAGCCAAAAGTTTATTCACCCATTCCAGGTAGACAAAAAGTTCTACTGGATTCACTTTGTATTAGTCTTTTTCCTGCTTCACAAAGGTAGGCAGCAGCTTGACAAAGCCATGACGGAAATTATTTTACATCCAAGTTATTTGCCGTTTTTCATATATACACACATCACTTTCAAACAGATGGTATCAGTGTGGTATCGACCAATACTGCACAGCCAGGTATCAGGCCCAAAAAATGGCATTGGCGCAACACTAGTAAATACATAAAATGGTTGCATTATTTCTTTCAGTGCTGAGCCTGGTTCTGCTGGAGGTTTCTTCCTGTTAAAAGGGAGTTTTTCCTCTCCACTGTCGCTACAAGCATGCTTAGTGCGAGGGATTGCTGAAGAGTCAATGAGTCGATGCAATCAGCTGGTTTTCCTTAGGTAGAAAACTTTGAATCAATCTGACTGGATGATCTGGTTGAACTCTAAAGTGACCTTAGATGACATTCATGGGGCGGTTCTAGACAGGGGCCGACGGGGGCCAGTGCCCCTGTAAATCATGTCCTGGCCCCTTTTATGGCCCCTGTACTAAAGACATAATACTCAAAAAAGTTCTAATGATGATATGCACTGGAACAGACGCACTTACTGATAGGTCCTTTGGATCTATTTAATTGGTTTTCCTTTACAAATTCTGTTTTACTAATTAATTACTAAGCATTATTACCTTTTTTTTTCAAAACAAACAAAAAAAAATACTTACATTTTTACAGCTGCATTTATTAGTTTTTCTTGAGTTCTAATTCAGATTTGATAGAAAATGGTCATTTGAACTTAAATTAAGTCAAAAATAAGTAAAATTCCTAAATTATGAATATATATTGACCTAATAAGACATAGAATTTTAATTACATCTAATTGAATAGAAGTTTAAGTTCATGCAGTTTCCTAATATATTTGATTCCCTTGCCCTGTTTTTTAATTTCATTCTTTTCTGTGCCCCCATGAAAGCAACACTGGCCCCCTCCTTGCCCCCTGGTACATTTGGTCTAGGACCGCCACTGATGACATTTGTTGTAAATTTGCATTATATTCAATTCAATTCAGTTTATTTCTATAGCGCAGTTTATATAGATAAACTAAACTGAATGGAATTGAAGGGATGGTGCTATAAAAGCTAAACCTTTAGAGCAGAATATCTGAAATAAAGTGATAAAATGCTAATCTAGTTGTTTTTCTCTGATGCGCTCCTGGTTTAACATGCGCGCTCCCGTGAAGGGGCGCGGCGTGTTTCACTTCAACACCGCCGGAGACACGCAGCGGGTGTGAATGCGGGCTGCGGGGATCAACCCGCTCTAAGAGCTGCTGAAGTTTGAGCAGCAGGAAGTTCTGATCCGTCCGAAGCCGCTTCAGACCCAGAAGGATGAACTGCAGGCGGGACGTGCGGTGAGTCTGTGCGGGGGCAGACCTCTATGGCTGCAGTGTTTGCGTGGCAGCGTGGAGTGGGTTCTGAAACCGCTTCTAGATGAAGGTTTGGGTTTGGATCTGACTGCATGTGGATCAGAAAGCATGAAGCCAGTTTGTCCTGCTGTCTGACATCCTCCCCTCTGGTTGCAGGTCCTCAGTAATGATTAACCTGGAAGAGAAGAAGGAAATCCTGCCTCCTCTTTAGAACCTGATCCACTGCTCCTCTTTATTTATTCAACCTCCTGTTGCTCCTCCTCAGGATCAGCTCCCTGCAGCAGCAGCTGGGCAACATGGCCTTTTTAAGCAAAAAGAAAAGGTTCAAGTTTCAGGTGCATTTCACTCTGGAGGAGCTGACAGCAGTGCCCTTTGTCAATGGAGTCCTGTTCTGTAAGATCCGGCTGGTGGATGGGGGGGACTTTGCCAGCACATCATCCAGGTGAGTCCAGCAGCTTCCTGCCTGCTGATCCTGGGAGGAACGGCTGCTCCTTTTCCCACTTAAACAGCTGACTCTTCCCAGTTTTCTGCTGACTGTTTGTTGTCAGCACTTTTCCGGAAGGTGATGGCCGTAATAAAACTGGCACTTCGACCTTTCAGCTCTCCATGCTGGTTTTTCCACCCTCATGACTCCAGCTTCATCCAGCCTTTGTTTTAACACCTCTTGCTATCCCTCAGTAGGAGGAGAACAAGTGTGCTGGTGAAGGTTCTGTCATCCAGGTCTTAGTCTTCCCAAAAAAAGAAAGGAAATTTAAAAAAAATCCACTGGACTTTGTTTCCAAGTTGATTGTTTGTACTCTTCTTTTTTTTGGAGTAGAACAAGGTTCAGTGCTTTGCCAAAGGGCTCCTGGGTAAAACTGATGGCAGTTATATAGCAGCAGTCAAACAAGCGCAGTAAAAATAATTTGCAGGCACTTAACGATCCAAGGAAGATTATATTAAACACTAAAACGGGAAAGAAACAGTCTATTTAAAACACGGTTACTAAAATATTCTGATATCTTGAGCCTGACCAGGAATTCTGACCCATTAATGATAATAGATATCAGATAAAGTCAAGTATCATCAGCATATTAAGAGATTTAATGTTCCAAAACATCAGCTATGATGAATCATATCTACGGAGCCCCTAAAGGGACATGGAGGGAAAAAATAAACTTTTGTGAGATCCCGCAATACTTTTGCGAGATCTCGCAAAACTATTGCGGGATCTCGCAAAAGTTCTTTTTTCCCCTCCATGTCCCTTTAGGGGCTCCGTACATATCAATAGATTAGAACAGTATTGGAAGGTGTTTTTTTTTTTCAGTCATTCGATCACTAAGCAAAACAAATCTTTGAACAGGGGGTTGCGATTTTAAAAACTCAAAAAAAAACAACTACTTGTTCAACCAAGATTTAACCCGAAATATAAGAATTTCAGGTTAACATGACCTCAGTCCAATAAAGCTAAAATGGGAGTTAAGTCTTGTTTATTTTAATATCAACTAAATGAGGTGTAACTGCTTTCTTTGTAGGGACTTAGAATAATTGAACAGAGTTGCAATAAATGTAAGGATATAGACCAAAATTCTGTTTTTAAAAAAACATATTAGCTATCAATTTTATTCGATTTTAACTTGATTTTTACTATGAAAAGTACTGAATAGTGTAATAACTGCCTTAAGTTTTTAATGTCCAAAAATTACTTTTAATTTGAGTAAGTTGTATTAGAAATAATATTTAAAGGTATAGTGGAGGATGTTGTTTTTCATTAAAATAAGTGATCCTCATCATTTACGTAAGGCCATCGTTCTATGTGCTCAGGTAGTGAGTCTGACATGGTGGAAAAATTGCAAATCTTCTTTTGGAAAGTAAGCTTGTGTGACTGATGCAAACAGCAACATTTAGACAGAGCGTGCACGAAGAGAAATGGGCTCATGCACGCTCTCGCACGTGTTTAATAGGTGTTCCCTCTCTGGAGTGGGTACGGGTTGTGCAGATTGTGCTTTTTTTTTAAAAGTCTTTTCAAATATTCGCTAAGATCTTCCACTATACCTTCAAATAACTAAATGTAGATAGATATTAAATAAAAGTAGCCCAAGAATGAAGCCCTGAGGAACCCCCAAATGGATCTGCACTTGTTTGATGATGACATACAACTCTTTCTTTCAGCACATTACTACACTCCATCCATCCATCCATCCATCCATCCATCCATCCATCCATCCATCCATCCATCCATCCATCCTCTTTTCCTTTCTTCTGACACTTTCTAGCTTTTAATTTGAACAGCAGCAAAAAAAAAAAATATTGGAATGTATCCACCTGTTGTTTATCATTGTTCTCTGTTTGAGAAATATCACTTGATCAAGACTTTTCTATAAATCCACACTAAAAAAAAGCAATAAAAGTGTGTGGTTTATGCTGATATTGTATTGGCTCAATACTGGTAATAATCATTAATGAAAGCTGCAATATCGGTATCTGAAATGAAAAATTTTATTGACGCATCTCTATTGAAAAGATTTGCAATAAGTAAGATGAATTGATCAAATTTAAAACTAAAGAGCAAAGAAAAAACTCTAAAGTCTGAAGAAATGTTGATCCAAACCAAGTTTAGAGAATTAGTGACAGAAAAGGACAGTTTATTCTTTTATTTTGACACTCAGTTCATGTCTTTGAATTAGCCTCATAGTTTCTTTAGATTTCTTATATGAGAAAGTTTTTTATAATGCTCCATTACCAACCTGTACCCTTTATTGTGCATTAGATTTACACAGGAGTCATTAAAACCCCATTTAAAAATGAACTTTGATTGGAAAAGCATTGGTAGACATCGCTGATGAGCAGTTTCTTCTTCCTTCTCTTCACCTTGTGTGTTTCCGATTTTTGAAGCTGAGGTAAAGTGAGCAGCAGCAGCTCAGTCAATAGTGGTACAATTACTGTAGAAATGGGAAGTAGACCCAGTCAGACGTTCTGAGTCCGCTGCGACTCACTATCGTCCATTTTCTCTCTCTTGGAAAGGTCAAAGGTTGTTTGTCCAACTGCGTCCCATTAGTCAGAGCTGTGTTTGTTATTAGTAACAATAAAAACATGAAAAAAGGAAGTTCAATAAAACGCATGGGTAGTTGTTGATGTGGGATACACAAACTTTATAGATCTCAGAATGGAGAAATTCACATGGAAATCGACTCTTATAAACAAACAGGAGGTGCATAAAGGAGGAAAAGGTGCGTCCAGATATATACAGTGGATGGTAAAAATAAAGGAGAGATTTAAGGTGACCTATATATACAGTATCTTATGTACAGTAAAGTGCGGTTTCTGGTTATACCACAATACACCAGTCTATGTTTACATTTTATCACTGCTGCACTGCTGTTCTGAACGAAATTTGTTTTTGTATACACTCTGTGTTTACAAAAGGACAATAAAGTCTATCTAGGTCTAAGCTAAGTAGTTTGTTAAATAGATAAATACAGTAAGTTATTGCAGTGTTATTACAGCAGGTTATAGTGCAGTGGCATTGTAAAGGCTGATATCAACAGGGAGGAATGACCTGCGGTAGCGCTCCTTTTTGCACACGGGGTGTATAAGTCTGTTACTAAGGAGCTGTTCGTCTCCTCTACAGTCTGGTGCAGGGGGTGCAAGGCAGTGTTGTAGTACTCGAGATCGGTCTTGGTCTCGAGACCATTTTTTTATGTTCTCGGACTTGACCGCATTTGGTCTCGGTCTTGTCTCGGGCTCGGGCGCTAAGGACTCGGCGTTTTATTTCAAGACCAGTCAAGACCACAACTGTGGAAATAACGCTAATCATCAGAATATTATCAGTTTCTTTAAGATCCTTCTTTTTATTGGATGCTTGGATTCAAATCCAAGCAATAACCTGTCTCATTGGTAAATGCATGATGTTTTTTTGTTTGTTTTTTTTGTTTGTTTGTTTTTTGTTTTTTACCGTTGTCACACCCACCACCTTCCACCTGCGCGCTTGAAAATCACAAGTGGTTGTCTGAGAACGGGATAAGATGTCGGCCAAATCATCGGTTTTAAAATACTGCTAATTAAATCACAAAGAATATATTTGTAAAGCAACATTGAGAAAAAAGCATACAGCGCAATGTAAGTTCTACAGTGCTTCACTATCAGAGACGGTAGGGACTACGTCCAACTTATTACTTAAAAGATGTTTATTCCAGTTCTGTGTGTTAAATATCTAGGTGTTTTTATTTGAATGTGGGTCTTTTAGACCAATTTTAGTGATTTTGATCATGTTTCACATTTTATTGTCACATACTAGCGCTGGTCTTGACTCGGTCTCGGACCCTAAAAGTCTTGGTCTTGTCTTGGTCTCGGGTTAGGTGGTCTTGACCACAACACTGGTGCAAGGTGTCCTCCATGTTGGATATAAGCTTGAAGGCACCATTCTCTCGGTGACGTTCTCAACAGAGTCCAGAGTGCAGCCCAAGTGTCTCTCCTCACCAGCTTGTTCGGGCTCTTTCTCTTGAGGCGTATCTATGCGATGCTTTGTGTTGAACAGGTTTGGGGTCTAAAAACTGATGGACAATCTCAGTTTAGAAAAAATTGTGTTTTTCCTTCTAAGGACTGTAACATACAAAAAAAGAAAACAGCCCTGCATGTTCTGAAGGTTAGAATCCAACAGAAAACCGAACAAATTTTTATTTTTCCCAGCTTTTATTGTCATTACACTGTATAGGTCAGGGGTCACCAACGCAGTGCCCGTGGGCACCAAGGTGCCCTCAAGGACCACATCGGGGGCCCTCAGAGTCTTCTAAATAAAGAACAACCCACCAGTGGGCTAAGTTTGAAATTTTATTTTATTCTGTTGCTCTTCTTTTTAATCATTTATAGAGATTTAAAAATGACAATGTCTAAATAAATTTAGAAATTAACAGAAACAATAAAAATATGTTGATAATGAACAAAGTTCAGGCTAACGCTAACCCTTGCAGCTCATGGGTCAGTAATGGTCGCCCATCCTACGTCTCGGTACCCTTGAAGTGGCCCTCAGCCTTAAAAAGGTTGGTGACCCCTGGTATAGACCAACAAAATAATCTGTCTGCATTTAACCCATCCCCTTGGGTATGGGAGAATTATCCTGCCATAATGCAAGAGCACATAATTTCATTTTGAGAAAATAATTTCATCTTCTTGCACTCAAAACTTATAATGCTCACACTCAAAACATGCGCTCTCTCTCAAATATTTTTCTCTTCTCTCTCAAATCTTTGTTTCTTCTCTCAGATTTAATGCTTCTTGCACAGATATTTTCTCCTCTCGCTTGCCTCCTTCTCTTCGCGCACAAACCGCGCTCTGCTCAAGTCTCAGTTACGCTTGCAAACCCGTAGGCTCTGCTTGCGGATTTTTTTTGCTCTCTCTCAGATTGGATCGGATCGTCGCCTAGCAACCTTTTCAGCCAATAGACCGACAGCCTCGGAAAGGGTGCGCTTGTCTAACTCTACTGAGTGTGCCTGTGATAAACCTTACAGACCATAAAATGGCTTTTTAATTTAAAAGCTATCCATTTTCAGACGTGACGTGATGTGAACAGAAAACTCGCCTCAGAGTTGCTCGTCAGAAAAAACAAACAAAAAGTTTGCTAGTCAGGGCAGATGCTAATTCTGCCTCCAGCAGAAATTAAGTGACTTTTCATTGGTGATTCTTGAATCGCCCTTTATTATTTCCTTTTTTTTATGTTCGTTATTGTTGATGTTTTTCAGCTTCTTATTTTAATAGCTTTTAAATTATAAAGCCAATTTATTTCATTGGCGATTCAAGAATTATGGCAGGATAATTCTCCCATACTTGGGGAGCAGTGGGCTGCCATTGTGCAGCACCCGGGGCGCAGTGTGGGGTTAAGGGTCTTGCTCAGGGACCCAGAGGGCAATGCCCTAACCACTAGGCCACCACTCCCCGATTATGAAAACTTTTTCATTGTTTGTGAAGCAGATAAAAAAATCTTTTTAATCAACATGTGACATTTGTGCTTCATAGTATCTGCTGTTGGTGGGATGGTGTGTTTAAAAACCTTCTGATTGTGGAAACTTTTAGTTCTGAACCTTTTCCAGGTCCAAAGACTGGACTGAAACTCAGTGGAGACAAAAAGAATTTAGCAAAAATCCTGAAATTCGAAAGAAGTATTGATTGAAATATTACACAGAGGTCTTGGTTCCTTTAATGAGAACAAGGCAAACTGTGCCCTGAATTCAGAGCCAGAACCAGAACGCCTATTAGGCGCTGGAGCTGAAAATAATTGTGAGCGAGGAGATAATGACTCAGTGTCCTGCAGAGAGTCTGGTTCTGTTCCATCTTGAGTCATTTATTCTGAAAACAGCAGTATGGGATCACTGTGTCTTTTTGTTTCTTTCATAATCTCTAAATCTTCAGAAAAACTCGCTGCTTTGATAAACCACCCTTTGTTTGCTTTATTTTGCAGGGATTGTTTAATATGACCCAGCTTTGCAGCTTTATGAACTGTGTGTCACGCGCATGTTAGCCAGTTCACACGCTATAATGCCACACCTTGTATTAGATCTGTCAAAGTGGAACTAAGAATCCTGTAAAGGACAGTTATGGCTGCAAATATGAGTGGAGAATTACTAAAATATGATCTTCTAACGACTTTGATAAGTGAGCCTGACTTTCTGCTTCACATTGCTGCACATTTTAACTCCACATTTGATCTGTTTCTTTTTTACGGTAACAAACTCAACAAGGTTTGCTCTGTAAAAATTTAGCTATTGACTTTTGATTATATTGAGAAATGAACCAACCAACCACACAAACACAAATCCATCTGTTATATATTAGGGATGCAGGATATAATCGGCCCCCTATCGGTATCGGCCTGTATCAGCCTTAAAACTGAATATCGGACATCGGCCACCCCACCGATATTTAACCCGATATTTGATCACCTTCTGAGTTTCTAAAGTCTAAAAAAAAAAATACTTCTTCTTCTTCCTCAAAAACTTCTTTTTTACAGACTTAAAAACTTCTAAAGACGAGGGAAAAGAAAAAATATTGATCCATTAAAATATCCCAATATCTTCATATGCTGATATATTGCCATTTAAAAACACCATATCAATCTCTTTTACTGATGAAATATTGCTATATGTCATCGTTATGCTACGAAATCCCCCGAAAATTCACGAAATGTTGCCATATTTTTATATGTCGATATATTGACGCCGTATCGACCTATTTTACTAACAAAATCTCACAAGAATTTGCAAAATATCACGAGAGTTTGTAACAGAACGATGACATTTCACAAGATTTTGAAAGTAAAATAGATCGATACCGCGTTTTTAAAAATCAATTTGATATCAGCATATGAAAATATATTTGAGTTTATTATTTTTCAAAGTGTCAGAAATGGATCATAAAACTGCTATTTTCAATGACTACTTATTTTTGTCCAGCTTTAACATCGGTATCGATATCGGTTATCGGCTACATGAGTTTTAAAATATCGGCATATCGGATATCGGCCAAAATCCCAATATCGTGCATCCCTAGTATATATTTTTATTGATTAGATTTTTTACAGCTTATCACGTCTTTAATATTGATTGTTACAGTTTTTGGTATTATGTGTTTTCTATACTCTTTACAGAAACAAATAATCTATTTCCTACTAAAAATATGATCACAAGTTAAACTCCTGAAACAAAAGTATCAGATCTTAATAAATTATATTAGATTTTATTTCTTCCACATTAGAATATTGGCATTGTTGGCTTTAAAAATGTAATCTCTGGAACAGTATTTCCACCCACTCTACCTTCTAATGATGGGTTTATCTTGTGTTAATACAATCAATTCTATCTTAGATCTTTTGCTCTACAGGTAGTAAATTAAACAATTTATTACAGTACCTTACATAATAAAACAAAGCACGATGAGAAGGTGGGTGCTAACAGAGCAGAGGCTGTGACTTCTGGGTTTTTAACCCTACCAAAGGCGACCAGATTTCTCAATTCAAATGTGGGGACATTTCCAGCTCGTAGATAAAAATAAATGCATCAATAAAGATAAATAAACTACAGATAAAGATTAATAAAATTAATAAATTGAAAGTGTTATTAATGGAAAACTAGAACTGTGTCATGGTTTGGGGATAAGGGGTTATGGTGGGAGCGGAAGGGTAAAGGGTGGTTACCAATTCAGTTTCAATTCAATTCAGTTTATTTCTATAGCGCCAATTCATACAAGTCATCTCAAGGCACTTTACAGTTCACCAGATCACAAATTTATTCAGTTTTCTATCTAAGGGATACCAGTTGATTGCATCGACTCATTGACTCTTCAGCAATCCCTCACACTAAGCATGCTTGTAGCGACAGTGGAGAGGAAAAACTCCCTTTTAACAGGAAGAAACCTCCAGCAGAACCAGGCTCAGTGTGAGCGGCCATCTGCTGAGGCCGACTGGGGTTCAAGGAGACAGAAGCAGAGACACAAAAAGCAGCTGTAAAAGGCGGCCCCGTCCAGGAAACACACAGCCAGGCAGACGAGCTCCAAGGCAGCTCCCATGCCAGAGGATGAAGAGAGCACATCCAGTTAGTCACGGTCAGAGAAACAGGACTACACTGAAAAACAGGCTGATCTCCAAATATATAAACAAAGGTGTTGATGGCAGCAGCACAGCTGATATTTCTCTCCAGGATGGAGTCACAGCCAAACAGGAACAGACCAGATGAAGCTACTATGAGAAAAAGCAGAGAGAGCAGAACGTTAGAGATTGAACTAACAGATTCTGCAGAAGGGAAGAATAGAGATAGAATGAAGCAGAATGATGAAAAAGGGGTCCCTATGTCCTCCAGAAGTCTAAGCCTATAGCAGCATAACTATAGAGATAGCTCTCCAATTTTGTGGGGCCAAAAGAGCTCTGCCCATAATGAGAGAGAGACACAAGGAAAAGAAAAACCAGAAAAGTAATATAAACATTTATCCAACATTCTATTCTTTCCATCGGTGTTCCTATTTTCCTTCACTGTCATTCAGGCCTTTTTCTGCCAGTCTTTCTATCTTCTTCCTCTCTCCTTTTCTATTAGTCTTACAGTATTCTCAAACAGAGACAAAAAAAACATTAAAACATCCATCCATCCATCCATCCATCCATCCATCCACACCTCCTCCAGCTGCTCTGAGGGGACCCAGAGGCAACACCATTAGAATATACCACATGAAAACATACAATTTAATAGTTAATATGATTTATGTTTTACAAACCTGTTAGAAGTTAGATGAGATACTGGAGTTATCCAATATAATCTCATCATACACCTGATTAAATAATAAAAATACTAATTAACACAAAATCTGGAGCTGCAAGAAAAAACAACAATAAGCAGGTTGTTATCTCTTCCTCCATCATTCTCAGATCATGCAGATCTTGTCTCATTCAGTTTTTCCTGTTACTGACCCCTATTTTTTCCATGAAGAACATTTACTAATCCAAACTGAGTAGCAGAAATGTACGACTAATAGCTAAAAACCAACACACCTAATGTGTGGAAAAGCATACCTAAGCCTGGGAGTCTATGCTCATAATTCACACCCATACATCAGCAAAATAGCTCATGCTAACTCTATTTATAACTAACTACCTGAAAATATAAACTAGAGGTCTACAAACAGTTCTAAAGCATATTTAGACAAACCTTGTTGATTCCTGTAGAACAAATGAATTATTATTAGCCAATTCTGTCAGTATTTAGTCAATTTCTTGTGAGCCATTGCTAATGAGCTGTTAGCAAATTGCTTGTGAGCCAATTGACAGGCTTGTTAATATTGGCTACCAGCTGTAACTGTTCTTCAGAATGTTGGAAATTATTATTTGACATATTTGGAAACTTGTCAGTGACATCTGGTTCATTTTGGCTAACTTTTCCTGTCAGTCATTTTATCCATTTGCTTAGTCACTATATTTCAAGTTGCTCAGCAAAATGGCTATGAGCTGTTAGCCTCTTGGTAGCAAACAAAGATGTCAAACACTGGTTTATAGGATGCTGGGTATTTTTCCTTTAGTCATTCTGTACTTCTTTTTTGTTTTTTGTATTTACGGCACTAGTCGCTCATTTTTTCAACAGTAGGCTAACAGGAGAGGGGGTATCAGAGAGAGGGAGAGACATGCAGTAAAGGATCACAGGTCGGATTCGAACCCGGGTTGGCCACGCAGAGGACTAAAGGGCAGATTATAATTCTGCATCCGCACACATGAAATGTCGCTTGTTTCTGGTCGCGAACCACTTTTGCTGATATGCTTCTACACCATCGTTTGGAGTTTCTAGGGACGCACAGCAGTTTCCCGCAAAAGTGCTGGGGGGAGCCTATTCGAGAACGCGCAAGAACTTCGGCGGATTGCATCGAATCGAGAAGGACGACCACACAGAGAGCCGGAAAGACATACCAAGGACCAATCACAGCTGCTTTTTGTATGCGCACTTCCGCTTGAGGTCTGCGCGGGTTTGCGACCGTCCGACGCGTAGTCAGGATTTTTTTTGAGGTGCGCGACGACGGTTGCAGAGCCTCTGCGCGGGGGGCGTGGCCACGCACAGACAAATTTGACGGTTGCAGAGGCTATGCATCAGAAGCATAAATTGGCCTTAAGGCCTCCGTACATGGCTCGAGCACGCTAGCCACCTTGTAACCTGCACATCGAGTCATTTGGTACTTCTGGCCTCAAATATATAGTGTAAACAGTCAACTCTGGGAAGGTGAATAAGTGTTGAACGCGTCACAATTTTTCACTTTATTACACATTACTTAATTTCTGGACATCCATAGATTGATAGCTTTGTATGTGTGGATTAAATGGATTGTTAACAACATCTAGTGTAAACAGCATTTCAATAGCACTTGAAATATATTTACTGAGCAGACACTTATTGTAACGATCTTGGTTCTGTTGTTTTTCTTTAAGTTTTCTGTTTCAAGTTTAGCCAGGTTTTTCATTGTTTTCTAGCTTTTTTGGTGTGTCTGGATTCATTTAAGTTGCTTAGGTTTTTCTGTCTGTCCCCTGCTGCCTCCTTGTGTTCTTTTCCCTTGGCTTCCTTGTCAGCTCCAATCACACCTGTTCCCTATCAGCTCATCAGCTCTACCTTTGTTCAGTCAGCCATAAATACTCTCCCTCTGCAGTCCCTCTTTGCTGGTTCCTCGTCTTACCTTTCCTCTCCCTGGCTCCTTGTTGGTTTTTCCCTGATGTCTCCATGGTTCTGGTTAGTGTTTGATTTTTATGTTGGATTTTTGGATTCCTGTTTTTGTTTAACATTTTTTAAGTTGGATTTTTGGATACCTGTTTTTGTTGCCTGATCTTGCATTAAACCCTCCAAGAACTCCCCTCTGCCTCTCAGCTTCTGCTTTTGGGTCCAATCTAAAACCTTTACACCAAATCGTGACACTTATTTCACCCGCTATATTTGTAGTTATTCCTTTGATGAACAAAGACGGGTTGGTCACCATTCTGCTTAAATGCTCTGATTTGACAGAATGCCATGTGGAAAAACACGCTGGTTAAGAAACAGGTATTGTTACGGTCAGAATATCCGCTTGGAAGCAGGTCAGCCTCATTGTGAGAGAAAGCACCGCTTGCATATACCTGCCACACAAAGGTGTGCTTGTATGGCCAGGTAGGCCCGGCTCAAATGAAAGAACCTGCAGAACCGGTTTCCCTGGGTGCTGCTGTAGACCTCAGGTTGCTTCTCTGATTAGTTCAGAGGGAAATAAATCCTTGGATAATGGATGGAATGATAAGATTATTGCAGTAAATGACTCTTCTCGTTTAAAATGCAAGAAAAATTTTGAAATATTTAATAAAAAAAAATGGAGGTCCCAAAGTATGAAAGAGGAAAAACAAAACAAATATGATAAATTTTCATTAAAGGGATGTCATAATTTCAGTCCCAGATGTTCATCCCCAGCTACAAAAAAGGTAATCGTTAAAAATTAAACTCATAAATCAAATTTATAGATCTAAAATAAAGTAATAGTCGCAATGTGCAAAATGAATAATGTGAATAAATGTCAATAATTGTCAATAAATTCTATAATCTATTCCTGCAGTTAGACCTCAGCTGCACACGTGTGTTATGTAACCACTATCATCAAACTTAAGGTTTCCTCTGATAAAAGCTGAGCAGCGATGGTAACCGAGTCAAGTCTAGACAAGCCTTGAATTTCAACTCTTCGTTGAGAAATGATTTGGCTGCCAGGTTGCTGTGGATCCTCCCTGCCTCTATAAAAACAGATCTGAGCTGCCTGAACTGGAGGAATTACAGGGACTGGGTTTAGCTGAAGGTCATTCCAGGGGTTTAAGGCTTTATAAGTCAGCCATAAGCTTCAAGTCTCATGCACCTTTTCCTTCCTTTGGCACCTTCTTCTTCTTCTTTGACTATTTGAGCTGAAGTAACAAGTAAATTTCTCGATTTGCAATCATAAAGTCAATCAATGAATTCGACACTTGAAGAAAATCTCAAAATTTTTATTAAAATAGTACACAACTCGGAGTAATGCACAATCAGAAAAAGCTCACATAGCAGCTGCAGTCTATGAAAGTGATTAAGGCCCCGTCCACACGAAGTCAAAACGAACACGAAACGCTAATATTTTCCAGAACGTTTGTTGTAAAGATGGAGACGTAAAATAAATGTGATCGTCCACACGAATGCATGAAAAAGCTGCAAAATGTATGCCAGGCCTGTAAGTGGCGCTGTGGTGCCAAAGCAAAAATAGGCGACAAAATGTTGGGCATGCGCAGTAATATTTATACATGGTTGCCCTGCGGGTCCATTTTCATGGTTCAGTCAAATTCAGGTGCTGAACTATGTGGTCTATATTGCTCTGTTCTTCCTGGAGATATTCCAGAAGAAGAAGATTCTGTTGTAAGCCCGACAGCAGGGTGAGTAGCATTAGCAGCAACCATTCAACACAGTACGGCGCCATTGTTGTTGTGATACTGCGTCATAGCGTTGCCTCTAAACACGCATGCGCGTTAAAAAAAAATGCGGTTAGAGCTTAAAGATGGAAACGCGAAAACGGCGTTTCAAAATCTTCCCACTCTGAAGGCTTAATAAAAAAAAGATCGTTTACAGACCCCCGAAACGCCGTTTTCGTATGGATGAGAGGCTGGTTTGGTGAAAAATTTGTGCGTTTAGGCCAGGGTTTGACTTCGTGTGGACGGGGCCTAAATCAGGCTCAATTAGTTGGAGGTTTATTAGATTGACGAAAGCATCAGCTGTGAGGACCCTTTAAGTTGGTTCAACACATCAGCCCTGCAAACACTATTTATTGATCAAGAAATCTATCTGACATTGTAGTAAAGGTAGTAGTAGTGTTGCATCGTATCCTGAAAGTTGCAGAAAGAAGGTCTGTAGATCTGTGTCTGGGTCGTGTGTTTGAAGCAGGAGCTAAATTCAGGTTATAGGAGCTTTGAAGTGCAATGAAACAAAAGTTATCACAGATCTAAATAAATTTATAGGGTGGAACAATGAGAACAGGAATAGGAAGTAGGATGCTATAACAGAAGAAACCAGCAGAGGTGGAAAGTAACAAAATACATTTACTCAAGTTACTGTATTGAGTAAGTTTTTTGTGTATTTTGTAGGGATGCACGATATAATCGGCTCCCTATCGGTATCGGCCTGTATCGGCCTTAAAACTGAATATCGGACATTGGCCACCATACCGATATTTAACCCGATATTTGATCAGATTCTGAGTAAAAAATAAAAAAAACACTTCTTCTTCTTCCTCAAAAACTTATTTTTTTACAGACTTAAAAACTTCAATATCTTCATATGCTGATATATTGCCATTTAAAAACACCATATCAATCTCTTTTACTAATGAAATATTGCTATATGTCATCGTTATGCTACGAAATCCCCCGAAAATTCACGAAATTTTGCCATATTTTTATATGTTGATATATTGACGCGGTATCAATCTATTTAATAACAAAATCTCACAAGAATTTGCAAAATATCACGAGAGTTTGTAACAGAACGATGAAATTTCACAAGATTTTGAAAGTAAAATAGATCGATACCGCGTTTTTAAAAATCTATTTGATATCAGCATATGAAAATATATTTGAGTATATTATTTTTTAAAGTGTCAGAAATGGATAACAAAACTGCTATTTTCAATGACTACTTATTTTTGTCCAGCTTTAACATCGGTATCGATATCGGTTATCGGCTACATGAGTTTGAAAATATCGGATATCAGCCAAAATCCCAATATCGTGCATCCCTAGTATTTTGTATTTTTCAAGTAGTTTTTAAAATCGGTAATTTAAATTTTACTTGATTACGTTTTGAGTGAAGTATTGTATTTCGTTACATTACAAATCCGTTACTGAGTGAAAAAAAAACGTTGGAAAACCGAAAGGAAGACAAAAAATGGGGCCCGGAAGCACTACAGTGAGTGACGTGATCAGCATGTAGATCTAGGCTACCAGGCGCCAAGTCTTTCTGTAGGAGATTGGGAACGAGATGGAGGTGGATCAGGAGAGAGACGACGGTTCTGAGAAGGTTTCACTAGAAATGCTAGCTGAAACATCGAATTCTGCTGCCGAGAACGACGGAAATCATGTGACATGTGTTATCTTGTCATTACATGTGTATACATTTGTATAGATTTTTCTTTAATTAAAAACTAAATAGTTTTGGATTTATGACTCCTTGTCCTATTTTCACTACATGGGAGAGATCCCCTGCCCTGTTCAACTGTTTTTTTTTTTATGTAACTAAGTAACTTTTACTTAAAATACATTTTAAATTAGCTACTTATTACTTTTACTTGAGTAATATTTCATCCAAGTATTGGTACTTTTACTTGAGTATGATATTTTAGTACTTTTTCCACCCCTACCTCTCACTAGGGAGCTTAAATACAGAAGAGATTATTGACGTGGGAAGCATTTAAGTCTAACTAGGACAATTAAAAAGGCTGTGATAGAAAAGCAGACAGGAAGACTGAGGGAAGCAGACTAATGAACTAAACATTCTGGAGGCTGAACTAGAATCAAAAGTATTTGCTGATCAAAAATGAGAAACACAAGAAAAATATAGTTTAAAAAAAATCAGGAAATAACAGTAGATAAGACCATGGAAGAGGATTAGGGCCGTTGGAAAAAAAGAAAAAACATGAAGAGATTTTTAAAATTTTAGTTTATTTGGAAAAAGTCAGAATTCTGACTTTAATCTCAAAATTCTGAGAGTAATTTCAGAATTCTGACTTTTTCCCATATTAAACTCAAAGGACATAAAAAAAATCGGTTTGTAACTTTTTTCTATGTGGCCCTAATCTTTTTCTGTAAAAGAAATACATAAATTAGTAAAAATCAATGCTGTTAATGAACTGAATAGGCCAAGACCCCAGGAAAGAGAAATTAATCAGAAAATGTTCAGAAAATAAAACCGAAACCAAATCATGAAGAGCTGTAAGTCACAACTGTGACAATCTAAAATAAATCACCTGCTGAAAAAAGTTATTCCTCCATTTAAGGAATATTAAAACGGATTAAACCAACTCAAAGGATTAAAGTGGTGTGTTTTAACATAAAAAGCTAATAAAGAAATATGGTTTTGCTCGATGGTCCTGTGTCACTCAGGATTAATAGCACCAGAGCCGGATTCAGGAAATTTGGGGCCCTAGACAAAGACATGCCTGGGGCCCTCTGAATTGAGAAGACGACACATAGAACAGACCCATTCTACAGATAGAGAAATGTTAATAGAATAGACATCCATTATCTGTTCTAGGTTGTGTCCCTCTCTTCTTGTCGCTTTTCTTCTTGTTTTCCTCTCTATGTTTTGTACTCAGCTGACTTTTCATGCTGTCTCTAAAGGAATGAAAGATTTTTTCCAAGCACTAAGCTCACTTAGCTGATTGCTCCTTCCTGTGTTTCCAAAAAGGCCAAAGTAAATAACCCAGTCCTTCTTTTCACTGTAGACAAGCCATGATCTGCTTATCTGTTCTCCATTTTTCATTTGGATGAAATAATAGCTGCATGAATCATGACAGCAGACAAGATAGAGGAGAGCAGGAGGCGGGGTTACCAATCTACTTGCTCTGGAGAGCAGAGTTCGCTGCTTTTAGATGTTGTCTCCAAAGTCTCCAGTAGCAGAAAAAAGTCTCTAGATTTGGCGCTAGGAGCTTTTTAGAAATCAAAGTGCTAGAGGGGTCTGAAAAGTGGCTAAATATAGCGACTGTAGCGCTAAGTTGGCAACACTGCTCTTTGCATCGTTTGTTTTCAAATAATTTGCTGCTGTCTGTTTGGACCTTTCTGAACATGTGCAGCAAATGGACTGATCCAATATGGTGGACACTGAAGGGGGGGGCTGGGACACACTTATTATAAGCGTTCTGGTGGCATTTTAGCAAAAGGATTTTTATCAAAGACATAATTAATGTGCACAAATAGGGAATAGTTTTATTAACCATACATGTAAACAGTTTAATGGGGCCCCCAGGAACTTGGGGCCCTAGGCAACTGCCTAGAATTGCCTAATGGTAAATCCGCCCTGAATAACGCTACAATTTGGCATGTGGGGAAAATATCTATTACTACAGAGTCTACAGAGCTGAAAGAGTCAACAATCCTAGATTAATTTAAAGCTACAGTCTTTAGTTTGACTCTGTATTCATCCATCTGACTGCTGTCTTTCCTGATCACTATGGTACCAGACCCCAGATATCACTCTGCTCAGAGACACATTAGGTCCTCGTGGGGAATTATAGCTCTAAATAGATACGCAGTCCTTCCAGGGAGCTCTACCTGAGGTCTTCTCTCTGGTGGAGAAAGGGAAAGTATTATTAGCTGACAGCAGTTCTGCACAGCATCCGTTCACAGAATGCTGCGGTGCTGAAGCCATGGATCTGGTCCAAGGACTTCAGAAAAAACTTTGTGTTGCATCAGACTTAATGAAGTTAGTTTCTATCTCTATTACATGTTCACACATGAGGAATTCTTCACCCAGTGCAATCTATATGTATTTTTACCTGCTTCCTGCTTCAAGCTCAAATTCCTTCAATCATTAATGTAGTTCATACCTAAGATAAAACAACAAACAAACCTTCTGGTGTTCAGTGGTGCAGGTCAGGATTTGGTTTTCATCTATTCAGATGATCTGAAATTAAGTTCTTAAGGATTTTTATGTATTAATGTTGTGATTGAAGGATAAATTAGCTTTTTTTCCCACTCATCACAGCATATAAAGCAAATTAACTGTCTCCATTGCATCTGAAACATCTGCACAAACAACAAGGGCTTCAAAAAGTTAACCGTCTGACTCCAATGAACTCAAAAGTCCAAGATAAATTTAAACGTCTCATTGTTTAGTGTACTTCAGTGTTACATGTTTAGCACAAGCTTAGATAATATAGAGTCACCTTCATATTAACCAACAAAGTAGATATTATATTATGTTATTATCCACTCAGACAGTGAAATTAAAACCTTGAAAGAAGCCAGTACATTTATCCCATTAACACGTTATCTAAGTGGGCTAACATTGACTAATCCTTTATTTATCCCACGACAGGGGATTAAAGCAACAGAATAAACATAACATTAATATTGTTATTCAATTGTAACAATAAAATAAAAATCATAAAAAACAAAGGTCAACAGTTGCATGATACATCAAGTTCAAAGGTAAAAAGTATCGATATTGTATCGGTGATACTGATCCTGTATTTACTTGGAATCGGATCGATTAAAAATTCCCGGTATCGCCCACCTCTAGTGGCTAAGAGGAGGGTGGTGTCCAGGCTCACATCCATCATGGACGCCACCTTCCACCCTCTGCACCAGACTGTAGAGGAGCTGAGCAGCTCCTTTAGTGAAAGACTTTTACACCCCGTCTGTAAAAAGGAGCGCTACAGCAGGTCATTCATCCCTGCTGCAACCAGACTCTACAATGCGACAACGGCAATAACCTGTGCAATGTATAAAGTGCAATTACTATTTAATACTGCTTGCAATATTCTGTTTAATATTTAACACCCATTGCAATAACTATATATATATATGAATATAAATAGAACTATATAAATATCTATTTATATAAATACCCACATAAACACCCTGTATAATAATCCTAAAAAAGAAAAAAAAAAAGCTGTCATATGTATATACTGTATATTTTCTATGCACCTTTTTCTTCTTTTGGTACATTCTTCTTCTTCTCTTTTGACTATGTGAGCTGATGTAACTGTCAGGATTTTTCTTTGATGAACCCAGAATGCACACCAAACACACACACAGCTAGTTTTGAAGGATTATTGAAAGAAATAAGTTGTGGATGAAGGTAACCAGAGGCTGCACCGGACTAGAACTGGAGCTGTAGATGGGAGCTGGAGAACCGGACAGAGAGTAGCTACTTGGAGATGCAGGGCTGTTGTTGAACCGAAGGAGCAGCTAGAGGGAGTTTCCTTGGCAACCAGAAAAACAGCATAAAGAGAGTCCATAGAACGCGTGGCTGCGATGGTTCCAGATGAGCACAGATGAGCATCAGCTGCAGTAATCCGCAGGGAAACAGCGAGAGTTCCTGGAGAAACAGAGGCTGCACGCTCTCTGTGGTTTAATGACTCTCCTGGTCCTCCATATCCAGCCTTTTCTTTCAGCGTTTAGACCACAGAGAGTGTTCTAGAAGATGCTGAGCTGTTGTAAATCTCCAGGGGCAGACGAGAAAGTTCACAGGGTGGGAGCCAAAAGATCCAGCAGCGCAGCAAACGATGTACAGAACCTGACTGGAGAGGTGTTGGGTTAGATTTTGGATGTTGGGATGAGCTAACTGAGGGAGGTTTATGGAGAGAGGCTGGCAGGTGGAGTGAGTTTTGACTCATTGGTGCTTAACAGGTGGGACTAATTGCTGAGGGAGTGGAGGCTGAGCTGTGTGAGAGGAAGAGATGGGAAGTAACGAAGTACAAATACTTCGTTACTGTACTCAAGTAGATTTTTCTGATATTTTTACTTTACTTTACTACTTATTTTTATGGCGACTTTTTACTTCTACTCCTTACATTTTAAAAAATTGGCTCGTTACTTTAGTTTTGAATCATTTCAATGGAGTTACCGTTATTATTTTTCACGTCATCAATACCAAATTCAATGTAATTGGATGGGAATCTACGTTGCATTTGACGCACCACTACAAGATGAATCGACAGATTCGGCGGTATTCATTGGCGGCAAATCATTGCAGCTTGGTGGCGGTGGCGTTAGCATAGTAGCACGGACGACGAGATGATTGAAAATGAACACAATGGAGATCTAGTCCTATTGGCAGACATCCATTTAAAATGTAGGCAACGGCATGAAAAAAGTGGTTTCTACTTTTACTTTTATACTTTAAGTACATTTACAAGCCTGTACTTTGTTACTTTTACTTGAGTAAAGAAGTTTAATCAGTACTTCCACTTTTACCAGAGTATTTTTTAACACAAGTATCTGTACTTTTACTCAAGTACGGAAAGTGAGTACTTTTGCCATCTCTGGTGAGAGGAGGAGGTGCTGGAAAATAACAGGAGGAGAGCCAGGCCAAAATGGAACCATGACAATAACGAGTAAATTTCTCAATAAAGTCAATCAATCAATCAATCAATCAATCAATCAATCAATCAATCAATCAATCAATCAGTTTAGCTAGCATATAGTGTTCTGTCATAGCTGACAGTTTGGGGATGGTTGCAACACTTGTTCCGTCTAATAAATTTAGAAGATTATCTTGAAACTCCTCCGTTTGGCGAGGGGGAGGAGTCAAAGTGAGCTGCATCAACATGGCATGTTTCTGATTGGGAAAAAAAAAGACTTGATCCTGCTTGAAAACAACTTTATTAGCCAACCAATGGGTTTATCAGGGTCCCGGATAGAACTGGTTTCCTTGCGATCCCTTGTTCATGTGTTTCTTTGGGCCGTTGATAAATGACGGTTCTTGTTGCAGTGCCGTGTAAGGAATCCGATTACTGCTGTCCAGCTTAGACCTGCTGGATGGAAAGATAAGCAGATCTGTTCGGAACCAGGAACTTTGTCTCTAATCAGTTCAAAAGTTAATTCTGTCTTATACTGAACCTTTTCTCTGATGAGGGTTTTTACTGCCAAGAAGACGGCATGAATACTGATTTAATAACCTCTTTATTGTTGGATTTTTACCACATTAATTGCCAGAAACAGTCCAAAATTTGTTGATTAAAACGAGGCTGATGAGATAAAGCTTGAAATATTTCCTTTTAACAGTCTTAGAGAAGTCACTGATTCTGGAACAGCTGACTGGAATCTTTATTTGTTTTATTTTTTTGGTTGTCTTTGGACGAGTCCTCAGAGTAAGGCAAGTCTGACACCAATACACGGATAGACATCCATCTGGTTTCAGTTAAAGGAGGAAAACCCCGTCGTAAAAACAACATTTTCTCCACCGAGGATGAAATCATCTCAGCTGCATTCTAAATTACAGAAACAACAAAACACAGAAATCACAGACAGGGAGATGTTTTTAAGCGGTTGAATGGAGCAAATCCAGCATGTAGGTTTGCTATCACTAAAGAATACAGCTGAAATAATATAGACTAGTAAAATGTCAGGTTTTGTGATTGTTTGTTTGTTTCAATTCAAAATGCCAGAATTAGCATTAAGTTCGAAGCTTTATATAGCTTGAAAAAAACTTCCTGGATGGGAAGTGAAACATCTTCAAAGTTGGAAACAAAATCCAGTGGATTCACTGAAAAAGTTTAAATCTAGATAAGTCATTTTTTATCTTAAAATACGTGCATTTGTTCTTGGATTGAGGAAGTAAAAGAGACATTTTGCCAATGGAACAAGACAATTTACATTTAAAATAAGAAAACACATTTGCATTGTCTTATTCCAAGTGCATGTTATCTAATTATCTTATTTTAAGAGTAAAAATACTAATTCGATTGGCTAATCGATCTCATTTACCTACTAAAATTAAGGGTAAATACTTTTAATTTAAGAAATTTTAACTTATCTCTAGGTCGTTTTTTCCAGTGTTGTTTATTAACTTTTTTGGAATGACTGAGAATCTTCACCACCAGATTCTAGTTTAGTTTTTCTTTTTGCCTCATTTGTAGTTCAATCTGAAAAACTGACACAGAGAGAAAAGACAATAAGAAGAAATTTATTGATACAATTACTTAGTCTTTGGCGCTCAGACCTCGGCAGGAAACATAGAAATAAGAACAGGGCTGTTTCCCCCCCAGGCCTGAAACTGGTGGTGGAGTGGAGATAGATGAAGTTGGTCAGTCTGTAGACTGCTGGTTAGTGAGACGGTCTGCTGAGCTTTATGGGGAAATCCAGTGGACTGCGTGAGCTGATACTAGAGCTTCACTGTAAGATGGAAGTCCAGTTTGGATAACACAGGTTGAGAGAACCTGTCCATGATGGGCAAGCATGGAGCGACAGTGGAGAGGAATAACTCCCCGTTGGGAAGAAACCTCTGGCAGAACCAGACTCAACATAGCAGTCTTCTAAGGGTTGAGATGAGACGGGGAACGCAGTAAGAGTCCGGGAGAAATGAAACTCTGATGAAATTTTAGCTACGATGGTGGAGGAGGGGATGGAGGGGGGTTGAAACGGGTCATCTGAATGAAGTCACACGGCTCAACCACTGCCTGCGCACTACGTAGCAGATGAGTTAAGGATCGGAGGCCTTTTAAGATGAACTTTGGATGCTGATTGGCTTTCGTGGAGGCGTGGTTGAAAGCTGAATGGCTGTGTCGTAGGCAGATGAAGGCGAGTAATTAGTTTATTCAGTTGAACCTCCGACGAGGCCCAACAAATACAAATAAGGTAATAATACCAATACAGAAAGTGTTGCTGCTTTTTAATCTGTAGCAAAGCATCACAAATTATTTTCAGCTTTGACCATAAGTGAGCATATCAACTTTTGTCTTCTTTATGTGTCTCGTTAATAATAAAACAAATGGGTCTCCTGGGCTTACAGTTTCTTTGATTAAAACAGTTTTTTTTTTTATGACGTTTTTGTGTTTATGTTTTGCAGGGAGGAGGTTCAGCAGAACTGTGTTCGATGGGGGAAGAAGTTCTCCTTCGTGTGTAAAATGAGTGCCAATCCCATTACAGGAGTGTTGGACCCCTGCATCTGCAGAGTCTCTGTACGCAAGGTGAGCAGCAGCACGGCTTTCTCTCCAGAGAAGCAAATCATCACTTCTGCAGAAAAAAGCGACATAAAAAAGATGCATGTTAGAGTCAGCAAACTAATGAATGTGGAATTTATTTGCAACATTTTTTATTTTGTTTTTTTTACTTTATAAACACAGACATTGATTAAAGGAGGTTTTTCAGCAGTAATTAAGCCTGCAAAAAACAACAGATTAGATATTTCCCAGTAGCATCAATGGAAAGAAAGGAGGATGATTAATTATATTTATCAGAAATAAAGTAACTAAATTAGTAACTCAGGAAACATGTTGGAGAAAACTGCTCATAGTTTTACTAAACGCTTAAAGAAAAGGCTTCAGGAGACCAGGAGAGTCATTAAAAAAAGAAATATAACTATTTCAAATGTAACATTTAAAGTGTAGATTTAGAAATTTTGTTTGAAAGGCGTTTGGTAGTTGCACATTTTGAAAGAAATTATTTATTAGGAATAGTAAACTGTGGTCATCAATCAATCAATAATGTTTTTCCAAATCCTGTTTTTAAACGGAGATTTAAAAAAACACCGTTCATGCATCTGATTATAAATACCTTTCTACGGAAGAGGATTAGGGCCACTGGAAAAAAAAAAGTTAACTGATTTTTAAATTTTATTTCAGTTTAGTATGGGAAAACTTTTTTTCTCAGAATTCTGACTTTAATCTCAGAATTCTGACTTTTTTTCTCAGAATTCTGACTTTAATCTCAGAATTTTGACTTTTCTCAGAATTCTGACTTTAATCTCAGAATTCTGACTTTTTTCTCAGAATTCTGACTTAAATCTCAGAATTTTGACTTTTTTCTCAGACTTCTGACTTAAATCTCAGAATTTTGACTTTTTCTCAGAATTCTGACTTTAATCTCAGAATTTTGACTTTTTTCTCAGAATTCTGACTTTTTTCTCAGAATTCTGACTTTAATCTCAGAATTCTGACTTTAATCTCAGAATTTTGACTTTTTTCTCAGAATTCTGACTTTAATCTCAGAATTCTGACTTAAATCTCAGAATTCAGACTTTAATCTCAGAATTCTGACTTTAATCTCAGAATTCAGACTTTAATCTCAGAATTCTGACTTTTTTTTTTAGAATTCTGACTTTTTTCTCAGAATTCTGACTTTAATCTCAGAATTCTGACTTTTTTCTTTAGAATTGTGGATCTTAATGTAGATGGGCACCATCAAGGAAGAGACGTGGAAGCACTCAGCTTCACTGACAAAGATGTGAGTTGTTTGAGGTGGCCAGTGACACATTGGTGGAAAATGACGGAATTAGGCAACTTTTTACCTGCCCGAGGGGTCCCCTCATTAATGGAGGAGAAGAAGGTCATTAAAACAAGAGAGTCTCTAAAACAGACATGGCTATGGCTTGATGCTAACATGTTTGTTAGCTGTCAGAATTCTGAGAAAAAAAGTAAAAATTCTGAGAGTAAATTTCGAATTCTGACTTTTCTCCCACACTAAACTGAAATAAAATTTAAAAATCAGTAAACTTTTTTTTTTTCCAGTGGCCCTAATCCTCTTCCGTACCTTTCCTTATCAAACCTTTAAACCTTTAAAATATAAACATTTTTTTTTCACTTTACATTTTCAAAAAAATTTTTGCAATTGCATTTTTTTGTTTACTTCACCCTCTTTACTTTAGCGTTGATGGTTTCCCTTTTGCATTTAGTATTTGTTTGACTCTTGTGTTACTAAACTGTTATTAAGCTGTTACCAAACTGTTTATAACTGGTTGTGCAACTTTGTTACGCTTTTATTAAGCTGATGATGTGCTATTAATAAACTATGAATAACCGGTTACTAAACTGTTTAGAAGCTGCTGGAAATCTGTCATTAGGATGAGACTTAAGTAGGAATAAATAAAAACTAAATGGTTAAAAAGCTGTATTCAATTAAATCCAATTCAAAAACACTTTATCAATCCAAAAGGGAAATAAAATTTTGATATGGATTTTAAATTTATGGATTAAATGTTTTGAATATGGATTGATAGATAAGTTTTGAGATTCTTAAATGTATTAATTTAAAATGTACAATTATGAAACACTTTTCAAATTGGATTTTTTTTAAATCTATGATTATTTATTAAGTTGTAAATTGTTTTATTTCCCTTTTTGACTCTTCTGGACTCTTTCTCCATATCTGTGTCTCGTTCAGGAAAGGAGAAATGATCCCCGGTTACATTTGATCCTCGTTAAACTGCTTAGAACCTGTTAAAGTTCTGTAATAGATCTGTTATGTGCTGCAGAAACTCCTCCTAATCCTTTCATTCTGTCTTTGCAGGAACTGAAGGGAGGAAAATCCTTCTCTAAGGTACCTATAGCTGTTTCTAAGCGGATCTTAATCTGTAACTGATATAATGAATTTAATGTTAAAGTGACCCACTCCCTGCTGGGCTAAAATGCTGGACTGTTGAACTCCTTTGGTGTCTTTTTGATGCTCTGTGCTCCTGGAGAATTTCTTCAAAGTCTGCAGAGTTTCTGACCTTAATAGCTTATGGTTCCCGTGTTTTGTAGATTTTAGATCATCTTTAGCAGCTTGTTGCTTATTGTTTGATTTAGAGCTGATAGTCAGAGAGGTGAATATGGAGGTTAAACAGGATGTAAAGTCTCTCTCTCATGTTCTCCATCTGCTTTGAGAAAAGCAGCAAATTTTGTAGCCAAAAAGGCTGTGAGAAAACTTAACTAGTAGACAGAATGTTTCTGTATTTCCTTTTCACTTTCTGTTGTTTGTCTGTGTCTCCGTCTCCCTCCAGCTGGGTTTCGCTGATCTCAACATTTCTGAGTTCGCGGGTTCAGGCTCGACGTTCCGCTGTTGCATCCTGGAGGGTTACGACACTAAAAACACTCGGCAGGACAACTCCATTCTCAAGGCATTACACACAGACAAATATGTTGCTATCTTCGTAGGTCCTCCCGCTCACCTAACCCCTCTTCACCTTAAAGAGCAACTAGAAGGTTTTTATTGACCTCAGTGACCTGGAGTTCAGGACACTAAACAGTAATATGTCAGAAGGTTTCCTGATCCTGGCGCCGTCTCTTTTTTTTCTTTCCACTCCAATTTTTCTGTTAACTTTTAAAGTTTTTTGTTGTTTTCTTTGCTTTATGGAAATCTGACAGTTTATTTATTTATTTTTTTTGAAATTTGTTTAATTTTTCTCACATTTCTTTTTCGCATTGCTTCTCAATGTCCAAAATTAATATCATAGTTTATGGCTCAACACTAATAAACAACAATGCTTTTAATGTGGAAACTTTGAAATTTGAATGAAAACGAGTGGCGGAGTGGGGGAGCAACACATCTCTGGTCATGGTAGCCGATAGCTTAGCGGCTAACACAGCTAATCCACGGCTAGCAACAGCTGACCACAAGCACTGTCACTACGCGGTCTGTCCCGGAAGCATGATCTATCATTACCATTAGCCAACTTGCGCAACCAGATATGCATATACAAAAAATACCTAAATTACGTTTTTCCCTTCCTAACAATAGTAAGCGTACTAAACTATAATGTTTTAATTATAGTTTAGTACGTGTGGCCGCCATGTTGATGGCCTCCTTTACCGCTGCTCAGACTACTGCCTACGACTAACGCGTACTGTACTCCCTCTCTGCCGTATTTTAATTTGATTAATTTCACCTTAACTTGGTTTCAACCATGGTAAACCGTTGCTGTATTGTGGGCTGTAACAGCGCAACACCGCCATGGGAAAAACATAGAAAATGGGTTAACTTTCCACCGCTTTCCTAACTGGAGGCCAATAGGGCTCGGGATCCGCGTTGCATTTGTGGGATGTGGCGGCCATGTTGACGGCTACATGAACATAAACATAGCTCTGATACAACGTTGTTGTTGAACGAAGAGACGTAGGAGTAGAGAGAAAAAAGATGTTAAAATCCTGAAAAGGATCTGGAATTTACCGGGACACATTAAATAGAGAAGCCACGGACCGGTATGTTGACAAAATCAGCATTATTAATAATTTCCAATGAGTGGAGCAGCGATGAGTGAGCGCCTAGACTTCAAAACAGTTCCGAAGCTACAAGTCCTTGTTGTCTCATGTGCAGTTCATGAATGGATGGGTTCAGGAGCTGCAGATCATAAAGCCAGCAAACAGTGGGAACACAGTAATCCGTACGAAGGTAAGCTGTGCTCAGACGGGCTCTGGAACCTGCTAGTTTAGTAACTGCTAACCGCTAGTGCTAACAACCACTCACGCATGTAATGTACTTTTAACTAGCTGCTATGTGTTTCAAAGGTGTAGTTAGTAATGTTAACTGCCAACCCTCCCTAAACCCTCCGGATTTCTCACGTATTTGAGCCTTTTACCGCTGCCGTTTTTATTATTTTCCCGTAAAATATCCCAACCTTGAAGGAAAGAAACAACATAGGCTATAAAATAAAACCGTGCATCTTTAACTTACCAGAATGGAAATGCAGGGAACACACTCTCATTGACATCGGGATACTGTGGAAAGTTATGTTCGGTCGTCTTACAGCCGCGATCCAAGCTAGCCGACGACTCTTTATCTCTGACACTTGGTCTCCATGGTTACGCCTCCAGGCAGGAAAGCGGTGGAAAGTTAACCCATTTTCTATGTTTTTCCCATGGCGATCATGTGTTGCGCTGTTACAGCCCACAATACAGCAACGGTTTACCATGGTTGAAACCAAGTTAAGGTGAAATTAATCAAATTAAAACACGGCTGAGAGGGAGTACAATATGCGATAGTCGTAGGCAGTAGTCTGAGCAGCGGTAAAAGAGGCCATCAACATGGCGGCCACGCAAAGTAATTACGTCATGACGTCCAAGCCCTATAATGTATTTCCTAAGAAAATAAATTCCTTAAAGTCCTTTCGGAACGGATCATTTAGCAACAAGCATGATCTGTTACAGGGACAAATAACCTTCTGGTGCTTTAGCGCCATCAACTGGTAAGGAGTGCAACAGCTTTACCAGATGTTCTAGATTTATACTTTTAAAATTGTGATTCATGCTCATAAATTTGTAATTTGAATCTTTATTTTTGTATCGTTCCAAAGTTGTGACCATTTAACTCGTATTTAAAACTTCTAAACTTGTATTGTGGAAAATTTGATAAGCAAGTTTCAACTGACAGCAAAGAACATTTATAAATCTATAATTTATTTTTTATAAATAAATTTATAAATTTATTTAATTTAAATATATATTTTTTATGACGGAAATTTTACCTATGGAAGAGAATTAGGGCCATTGGAAAAACATTTAAAAAGTGAACAGATTTTTTTAATTAAATTTGAGTGTAATAGAATTCTACGATTCTGAGATTAACATCAAAATTCTGACTTTGTTCCCCAAATAAACTTAAATAAAATAAAAAATCTGTTAACTTTTTTTTTTTTCCAGTGGTCCTAATCCTCTTCCGTACTTACCCCATAGTTACAATTTTTAAATTTAATATAATTTCTGTCTCTGCTAAGTTCTTAACTTAAGACAGTAGGTTAATTTTTTTATGTTTTTATCGTCTAGGTTACCATTGGGATGACTCTTTTGTCTGGGGACCCCTGCTTTAAAACGTAAGTTAATGTTGCTTCTCTGAACCTAAAAGAGGTTTTGGTCAATTCACTCGTCTCTCCGTTCTTATCCTTGCCTCCCAGGATGCATCAGTGTTTCTCTTTTGGGGTGTCAGACTCATTCATAGCTCCATTAGCAGGAGTTTGGTGTCTATCTTTAACATTTTCAGAGATTGCTTCCCATCCAAGAAGCTTTTTCAATTCAAAATGTCAGGAATAGCGTTGAGTTGGTGGTTTTATGCAATAGCTCAATAAAGCCTTGTTGTTGTTTTGAAAACATGCAGATTGAACCAGAAAAATGGATCCACCCATTTGGAATGGGGGTTGTTTGGCTTCTTTTGTTGGCCTGCAATGCCCCATACCCGTGTGGTGGCACAGGTATGGGGCACAGGTATGGGGCATACCACACAGGTATGTCTGAAAGGGGGGTTGTACCGCAGTCTTGTTCCGAGGAGGTCGCTCTTCTGTGTTGGGCCATGCGTCGTTCTTTGGAAAGAGGATTGTTGATCTCTTTAGGTCTCAGGTCTAAAAATATGAGAGAAATAAGCAGCTAATTTGGATTTGATTGACTTTATTGATCTCACAGTGGAGAAATGTACTCGTTCCATCAGCTCAAATAGTCACTAAATAGAATGTGGTAAAGAATGAAAAAGGTGCATGGGGTATATCCAGTCTATACAGTCCGTCCACATATGACAGCTTTATTTTTATAGCAGGATTATTACACAGGGTTATTGCACAGGGCGTTTACATGAGTATTTATATAGATGGGTATTTATATATATAGTTATTGCACTGGGTGTCAAATATAGAGAAACAGGATTTTGCACAGGGTATTAGATAGCAATTGCACATTATTCTTTGCACAGGTTTTTGCCATTTCAGTGTTGCATTGTGGAGTCTGATTGCAGCAGGGATGAATGACCTGCAGTAGTGCTCCTTTTAACAAACAGGGTGTAAAAGTCTTTCACTAAAGGAGCTGCTCAGCTCCTCTACAGTCTGGTGCAGAAGGTGGAAGGTGTCGTCCATGATGGATGGGAGCTTGGACAGCACCCTCCTCTTAGCCACTAGAGGTGGGCGATACCGGGAATTTTTACCGGGAATCAGCCACTTCCTCCACTGAGTCCAGAGTGCAGCCTAGGACAGGAACGGCCTTTCTCTCCAATTTGTTCAGTCTCTTTCTGTGCCGCTCTGCGCTGCCAGGGGTCCAGCAGACACCAGCGTAGAGGAGAGCCTGCAGTATGTTAGAATCTGCACTGATGTTTGGATAGGTAGATGAAAGCACCTTGCTGTAAACATTTAATACAACTCTGATTCCAGGCCCCCCAGTATGGCTAAATCTGTGCTGATTGGTGGCGAGGATCCCAACCTGCAGCTGGACTGTAAGGGGGACAGCACCAACGCCACATTGCAGCCACTCGGGCGCATCGTAGAGGGAACTTGTGCCTTCAAACCCCGACAATCATCAGTACGTAGTTCAGGTAAGAACAGTTGATCTGTATTTAAGTAGTAAATAATGTAAACAAGCTGTTAGATGAATAAAGGATAAATTAAAGTGTTATGTTTCTATTTGTCTGTCTTTGCAGGGCTGTCTGATCATGGAGACAGCCTTCCAAGTCCAGATGAGGTCTTCCTGAGTCGGCATGTGCGGAGCGCCAGTCAGCACAGTAAAATATCAGGTCAGACAGCTGATTTCTGTGTTGCTGTGCTGCTTGAAGACTTAAGCCAGGCATACACTCTACGATTTTTGCAATCGTTGCACGCAGCTACAGCTCCCACTGTACCACGAAACCGCAGGGTTTAAAAGTTCGCAGCTCACGATGTTTGTTCTCACACTGTGCGACCCGACGCTCTGATGCGATCTACCTGCTCACACTGTACATGGAAAAACCACGTGGGACTTAGCTCCGCAGTGAGATGGCGCAAGTTGGACTCGTCTCTCCAGAAACCAAACCAGTAGAAGAGGAAAAAGATGGAAGTGAGCTGTGCTGAAGCAGGGAAACCTCTAAAACCTGCAGGACAGCGGCCCTCAATGACCGAATTTGGGGATGCCTGTTGTATAAAATGATAACAATGACCTTGTTGGAGAATAGATGCTTTTACATCCTATTACATCTTTCAACTGAGGCAAGCCCCACTTTTGCAAGCTCAGCAACTTTGCAACTATATTTAGTGACTTTTCAGATCTCGTAAGCAACAAAAAAAAAAAAAAGTGACAAGCAACGAATAGGGCTGGGTAAAAAAATCAATTTAATCGATTTTGATTCGATTCCTTTATACTTTTGCAAAATTGATGTCTAGGGAATGACATCGATTAGTTTTATAGTGCGCCAGGCAGCTGCAAATATAGTCAATAGGTTGACTGAAGACATTAAAGGCATGCTATGCAACATTTTTCAGTTAATTAATGTGTTCCATAACGTTTTGGATGATTAAATGAGTCATTTCAGGTCAAACAAATGTTTTCTCCTGGTGGTCTGTAGGGGAAATACCGTACTTGCAATTTCAGGAGCCATCGGCCCGCACCCACAGGCTCAGAAGTCTTTTGCATCGCGAGAGTCGGTCTTGCTTTACGGCGAGAACTTGGCTAACTACAATCTTTGTTATTTAGACACATGCATAACAAATAATGTATGATAACATGCTAAATTTTCAAACTCGAAAACTGGAAAAAAAAATAGTCACTTACCGCAGTAGACATGGTGATTGGTTGCGTTTGCCTGTCTGCTAAGCTCAAAACAACCGTGCCTGGTTTGACGGAGAAACCAGGAGAACAGCTGAGCATATTTACGACAGTGCACTTTTACTTTCGCCCTCTGGGGGGAGCCTCGCTGGAAAATTCACATCTCATGTTTAAACTTTCTGATTTACAAGTTTGTACTTTATGTTTAATGTGACAGGAAAAAACAAAATACATGAGTATTTTGAAACACAGTTGAACCACTTTCATTATTGTAAAAACAGATCGAATCGAAATTAATCGATTTTGAACGATTTTTTAATTCATACAAATTAAAATCGAATCGATTCAGCACTTTGGGGAAAATACCCGGTCATAGCAATTAATCCAACAAGTTTTTTTTGTGGTGTTTTTAGAGACTTGACAGCGTAAAAGCCCTGATCGCTTAATGTCTTCAGCAAGCAGCGAGTAATATTACTGAATACATTAATTTATTTAATAGATTTACATTTTTAGTTTTAAACTGAAAGTGTTTATGATGACGTTCTGTGTGTCCAGTTTTGCCGTCTGTCTCTCCTTGGGCTCGATCAAAGCTTAAACTATTACAGCAGCCAATAGCAACTTTCCTTGCTGAAGAGTAATTCTTTAGACTATACAGTATTTATACTCTTCTAAGGAAATACTACAATAAAACCAAAAATGACTGTAAGTATATACAACTATAAGAGAAAAATTCCCTGCCAGAAGTAGGGTACAGATCGTGCCACCTGGACAGATCAGGTAGCGACATTATATATATATATATATATATATATATATATATATATATATATATATATATATCAGAATCAAGTTTATTGCCAAGTAGGTTTGCACTTACAAGGAATTTGACTTGGTGTTGATGGTGCAGAGAAAAAACAAAACAAAACAAAATAACAAAATAAGATAGAATATATATAAATATATATATATATACACACAGAAGCTATATACAAACAGTAGACTGTGCGTTAATGTAACGCAGAAATCCTGAATGGGGGAGAGAAACATTGTCCAGTGTCACGGGCGGCTCTTGGCCTTGTTGATAAGGCCGATAGCAGATGGGAAAAAACTGTTTTTGTGACGGGAGGTTCTGGTCCTGATGGACCGCAGCCTCCTGCCAGAGGGTAGTGACTGAAATAGTTTGTGACTGGGGTGCGAGGGATCAGCCACAATCTTCCCTGCACGCCTCAGAGTCCTGGAGGCGTGCAGCTCCTGGAGAGATGGGAGGTTGCAGCCAATCACCTTCTCTGCAGACCGGATGACACGCTGCAGTCTGCTCTTGTCCTTAGCGGTGGCACCAGCGTACCAGATGGTGATGGAGGAAGTGAGGATGGACTCAATGATGGAGGAGTAGAACTGCACCATCATTGTCCCGGGCAGGTTGAATTTCTTCAGCTGCCGCAGGAAGTACATCCTCTGCTGGGCTTTCTTGGTGAGGGAGTCGATGTTCAGCTCCCACTTTAGGTCCTGGGAGATGATAGTTCCCAGGAAGCGGAAAGACTCCACAGTGTCAATGGTGGAGTCACAGAGGGTGATGGGGGTAGCTGGGGCTGCGCTCTTTCTGAAGTCCACAACCAACTCCACTGTTTTTAGAGCGTTGAGCTCCAGGTTGTTCTCCCTGCACCAGGTCACCATATGGTCAGCCTCCCAGCTGTAGGCGGACTCGTCACCATCGGAGATCAGTCCGATGAGAGTGGTGTCATCCGCGAACTTCAGGAGCTTGACATATAATTATATATATAAAGTCACTTCCACTGACATATAATTATATATATATATATATAGTCACTTCCACTGGCTACACTGGAAAAAATTATCTAGAAATAAGTAAAAAATTCTTAAATTAAGTGTATTTACCCTTAATTTGAGTAGGTAAATAAGATGGAATGAGTATTTTTACTCTTAAAATAATATAATTAGATAATATGCACTTGAAATTTCTTATTTTAAATGTAAATTGTCTTGTTACATTGGCAGTGTCTCACTTTCCTACGGAGCCCCTAAAGGGACATGGAGGGGAAAAAATAAACTTTTGCGAGATCTTGCAAAACTATTGAGGGATCTCGCAAAAGTATTTCAGGATTTCGCAAAAGTATTGCGAGATCCTGCAAAAGTATTGCGGGATCTCGCAAAAGTTATTTTTTTCCCCCTCCATGTCCCTTTAGGGGCTCCATAGGAAAGTGAGACACTGCCAATGAGAACAAATAATCCACTTTTTAAAAAATGAGCCACATTCAAAAAGACTTTTTGTTCAAGAGAATTTCACTGTTAGGAAGGAAAATGAAAAGAACAATCAGTGAAATTAGGAGTTTTTTCCTCCATACGTGACTTTAAGACAAACAGCAACATTTTGAACTCATTCACTAATTTTCCTTTTCGCTCCTTCCTCCCCACCTCCAGGCTACAGCACAGGTCACTCTCGCTGCTCCAGCCTGAACGACCTCAGTCACCACAGAAACGCCTCCTCCAGCAGCAGCGCCTCCTGCGGGGTCGCTCACTCCTCTCAGCCACCTCCCTCCACTCCCACCAATCCTCTACGACAAGCAGCTCCTACCAAGCCGGAGAGACCTCCTCCTCCCTCTGCAGCAGCCATTCTGTCCAACAGGTCCTCCAGGTAGGTTCACACACCTGCCTCCACATGTTCTCTGAGTAGCTGATCTCACATCAGGCGTGTCAGGACTGTGATACCGATGAAAGGAAATGCTTGAATCCCAGGCATGTGCAAACATAAATGCCTGGGATTCTTCAGAAATTCACACCGCCATGCAACTAGAAGAAAAAATGTGAATTTTTCACCTGGTATGTGAACAAATATAGACAGAATCTCCATTATAAATATATTTCTTCTTATTAAACCTACAACAAGCTAGCCATGCTTGGAGACCTTGCTGAATAAAGCATTTTTATCAGGATTTCCAGCTGGAAAGAGATCAGAAATTACTTCACCGGAGCAGCTGGTGCTTCTCCTCATTCTGGGGAGAGCCAAGAAGTCAAACTATTATTTCATAGCTCTGCACTGAGAAAGAATATAGCAAAATATCTCAGTCAGCTGTTACTCATCCTTAAAGGAAAAGTCCCATCAGCAAGGAATGATCCGTTGATTATTTATAGCTAAAACTAATAAGTTCAGCTAATGTTTATATCCATTATGTGACAGTTTAATGTTTGGCTCTGATCAACCTGCTGATTTCCAGGAGGAAGAAGGATGCCGTGGAGAGTCTGCACAGCTGCGTGGACGACACGCGCATCGATGCCGACGACATCGTGGAGAAGATTATTCAGAGCCAGAATTTCTCTGAGGGCAGCAGCGATGAAGGTTCGGGTCAAACAAAAACAATGCAGGGATTTCTCTAAATTTATGTGCAGTAGAACAGTTTCTAAATCCATCCATCCATCCATCCATCTTCCTCCGCTTATCCGGGGTCGGGTCGCGGGGGCAGCAGCTTAAGAAGGGAGGCCCAGACTTCCCCCTCCCCAGCCACTTCTTCCAGCTCTTCAGGAGGAACCCCAAGGCGTTCCCAGGCCAGCTGAGAAACATAGTCTCTCCAGCGTGTCCTGGGTCTTCCCTGGGGCCTCCCCCGGTGGGACCTGCCCGGCACTCCTCACCAGGGAGGCGTCCAGGAGGCATCCTAATCAGATGCCCAAGCCACCTCAACTGGCTCCTCTCGACGTGGAGGAGCAGCAGCTCTACTCTCAGTCCCTCCCGGATGACCGAGCTTCTCACCCTATCTCTAAGGGAGAGCCCAGCCACCCTACGGAGGAAACCCATTTCGGCCGCTTGTATCCGCGATCTCGTTCTTTCGGTCATGACCCAGAGTTCATGACCATAGATGAGGGTAGGAACGTAGATCGACCGGTAAATCGAGAGCTTCGCTTTCTAAATCTGATGGTTAAAATTATAAAATTATTTTATAAAAGAAGAAGTGTGAATGAGGTTATTATTATCATTATTTTTTTCTAACAGTGTCCTATCTGGCAATGTGGCAATAAAAATAATTGTCTTGATGCCAAAAAGAGCTCAACAGATTTTACTTTCACAAGCGGCTACGGCTATCGCCATAGTGTTCCCCTTGATTTATGCATATAAATAACTTTATTATAATTCATGCAGGGAGTTTTACAGATTATATGGACACTGCAATGTAAGTAAAACAGGAAATAAAAACAGAAAAAAAGGAGAACAATGGAGAGATAAAAGGGAAACAATGATAAAAAAAAAAATCTTCTCTTCTTCATCACCTGCAAAGAGATATGAAAAAAAAAACAGCACAACCAACAGATATAGTTTACAATATACAATAAAGTAACATTTTCATACTATCACCGAAGTATAAGTAGTATTATTTAATCTGACATGTATAATATGGTAGCTGAAGATAAGAATACAGGCTTTTTTTATGGAAGTGAATCTCTAAATACCTGGAACCAAGCACCTGTAGTTGATTGTGAAAGTGCACTTGTGCATGTAAAGTTTATCCAAAGGAAAATTGCTCAATAGTGGTTTTTAGGAGCCAAAGAATGAGGTTAGAATGAAACCGCTACAGATCATCTATTTTCTTTAAATCGCAGTGACTTTAAAAGTTATTTTGGATGATTTGTAGGTTTGTAGTCTTTCAGAACTTGTGTTCCTTTAGAGTTGTTGGTGCGTCATGTGATCATCACAGCATTAACGGCTCCTCTGGGCTCTATGTTTCTCCTCAGACAGCCACTTGAGACTGTTTGTCAGCAAAGATGGGAGCACCGCCCTCGCCGGGACTCAGCTCGCCACCAGGTAGACTTCCAGGCCCCAGGAACCATCCCAGTTCTTAGACCTCATCCTGATCCCAGCTTGTGTTTGTCTTCCAGAGGAACGCCTGGGATCTTTGAGCCGGTGGTGATAGAGACTCGCTGAGAGGTGGATCATCGTTCCTCCTGCTCCTTCCCCTGCTGGCTCTGTTGGAGAGTGTTCTCGTGTGTTAAATCCGGTGGTGGGAGGCAGTATTTTGATGCTGTCTAACAAAGCGATAGCAGGAATGTAGTTTGAGCGAGTCAAAGTCCAGGTGTGCCCGACCGCTCAGGATGACACCATCAGTTCCGTTTAATCCAGCAGCAAAGACCTGGCAGGATCCAGGCCTGGCGCCATCTTTTACGTTTTCATGTTTTTTTTCATCCTGATCTCCAAACTGTGCAGCACACTAAAGGTTTGCGTCGCAGGGGCTCACCACTCCGTTTCATTTTATCTTCAGAAAATGGATAAGATGTAGATTTATTTTAAATGTTTTTGTTTTTTTTCTACCAAAACTGACCTAAGGAAACGGATAAAAAGATGCAAATAATCAAGAAAACATGAAGTGATGCCACAGGTGATAAAACCCAAACTCAGAGAGTTTCAGATCAGCTGATTTCTGTTCTGCGCAAATTTATAGCTAAAATTCGAAGTTTGTGGCGTTTAAAGGAAAAGTCCGGTCAGCAAGAAATGATCAATGGATCATTATTTATACCTAAAACTAATACGTTTGCGCTGATTTAATAAATGTATCATTAATCTGTAAAAAAATAAAAATAATAATTTTCGTCGCAATCACTGAGTCTGGTAGCGGCCATTTTTGCCCAAATATAGTAACCCCTCCCTCCTGCCATCATACAGCAGTGTCGTCACGGTGCGGTAAGCCTAGCGCCATTCTCCCCGCTTTACAAGCTAAATCAATGGGAACTACTAGACACATCTGCAATCAACAACAATTATTGAAGATTTCCAGAGGACTTCATCATTGAAATTCACCAGAGCTATAGTGAAACTGACAATGCCCACGTGCATGGCAGCTGGATGTTGGAATACATCAGGTAAAAGTGAAAAAAAATTTAGTTATTTCAGCTTTCCGATTTAATACAGTCAGTAGCAACAGTGGAGAGGAAAAACTCCCTTTTAACAGGAAGAAACCTTTCCATTCCTGATCCTCCACGGACGGGTTGGTCGTTGGATCGCCAACTTGAAGAGGGAGGATTTGCCATCGAACTTCTGGCCAGAGAAAAAACACGTAATATGTAGCCAACATTTGGAAGAAGAATGTTTTCAAGATGACTTGGATAATAGCGCGTTGTGACAAACACCAGATACAGCACTGGGACTTGATCAACAGCCGATACCGCACCGTGACGTCACAAACCAGTAGGTGGCAGTAGTGTTCTTTGACAAACATGGACGCCTCCAGTAAAGCACATTCACATTAAATTACTCTTAATAAAAAAAAACATAATTTATTGAAAATTATGTTATAGTTTCATATTTAAAGTAGGCCTACTGAATATTAACGGACTTTTCCTTTAAAAGAGGTCAGATTTTCGTCTGATCTAAATTACACCCTATTATTATTAACCTGTTTTTCAAACTGACAGATTCGGTTCCGCCTTTCAGTAAAACGATCCGTGATCCAAATGTAGAAACGTTTCTGTTTATGTGAGTGAATCATTACCTCATGCTGCAAACAGCGATGTCATATCTGCAGTATGTTACTCAGGATAACGCGGCTCTCACACTTGATCACACTTGTTCAAGGCTTCACCTTAAAAGACTGTTTAAAGGGTGCCATCGCAATATGTCTGGTTTTCTAACACGCAAAACATTATTTAGTTTCACCAGAATACCTCGTCACTAACAACAGGCTGCTGAAATAAGCTTTGGCTAATAATGTTCCTGTAGTTTATTGGTGTCTGATCACTGTCTGTATGTATTTAAATATTTTACACATAACCTCTGAGGAGGCCTGCTAATAACCACTGAAAACACAGAGATTGGAAAACCGTCATGGAACAGCTACACTGCAAAAAATGGAAACCTAATTAAGTAATTTTTACTTAAAATAAGTTCATTTTTCCTCTAATTGAGGACGAAAGTGAGCCACTTTGCCAATGGAACAAGACAATTTACATTTAAAATGAGAAAAAACAATTGCATTGTCTTATTTCAAGTTCATATTATCTAATTATCTTATTTTAAGAGAAAATATACTAATTTCATTGGCAAATCATCATATTTACCTACTCAATTTAATTCAAACTATGCACTGGATAAACGTTCTAGAAATAAGTAAAATTTTCTTAAATTAACTGTATTTACCATTAATTTGAGTAGGTAAACGAGATACTTTGCCAATGGAATGAGTATTTTTAATCTTAAAATATGATATTTAGATCATATGCACTTCAAATAAAACAATGCAATTGTGTTTTCTTATTTTAAGTGTAAATTGTCTTGTTTCATTGGCAAAATGTCTCTTTTACCTCCTTAATCCAAGAACAAATGCACTTATTTTAAGAAAAAATGACTTATCTAGATTTCGATTTTTTCCAGTGTGTTGGATGAGATAATAATGTCCCTCATTTAAACACTGATTCTTTCGCCCTGCTTTTTTAAATTTAGTTTAAATCCAGACCAAATTATAAAGTGGTTTTAGTGCTAAATGTGATTTAACATTTAGCTCGTCTTATTGCACTCCTACGCACAGTTTGATTTAGCTTATATTTCCAGAAGCATTTAAAACGATTTTCTGTGAAACACGAGTTGCATAAACCACTCAGGAAGGAAGAATATCACTTTTACATGCATTTAAAAAGAGTTTTAGGCCAATGAAAATGCAGTAAAATCAGAGATTGTCGTCTTCCAACTGCCCTTTTAGTTGCTATTTTGTTAGTTATGTTTACTATTGTTGATTTATTACTTCATAATTTTTTTAATAATACATAAAAATTCACTGTTCCTTTATTCCTCGTTGTCGTTTAGAGCAGCTAAACTAGAGCAATAAAGATCTGTTTCTGCTAAGTTCCTTCCTTTAGCATTTAGCTATGAGTGGGGCTGCTAGTTGCTAACTTTTTTAGTTGCTAACTTTTCTAGTTAATAAATTTCTAGTTAATAATAGGCAGATCTAGTTAATAATATAACATGTGATGCACAAAAGTGTGATGTAGACACTTTATTGACTTCTGTATGTATTTTTCTAGCTATTATCATTAAACATTAAGTAATTTAGCCACTAACTGATTTAACTGCTGTGTTTAGGAGTTAGCGGGCCTGCTAGTTGCTAATTTCCTCCATGTTTTGCTTTTGCGCATCACTTTTTGTTATGACAAATAGGACTTTTAAAAATGCATCTTGCCTCTGTTTGCTTCTGAAAGCACCCGTAGGAAAATAATTTTGTTTATAATACATGTAAACATTTCACAATTAACAACGCCAATTGATGCTAACTGTTTTTAGCCATTGCTTTTGCAATCATAAACTTATTCCAGTTATGCTTCAAAATATAATACTGAATTTTATATTATCAGTTTTTTATCTGTTTCTGTGAGAAAACAAACACCTCCATTCATAATTTAACAGAAAAAAAAGGACTCAATGCAGCTCACATTGTTTATTTCTCTCTATGTATGGAATCATAGTAGTGCCAAAACAATATAAAAGGATATGAGCTTTTTAAATTTAAACTTGGATTAGTTGGATGGAAATTTTCTTGTTTTCCGTTACTTTCTCACTTTGCTATCTATATTTATTTCATAACTTCTTAGAGGAAATATTTTAGCTTGTGCATTTGTTCTAAAATATGTTAATAACAACAAATAGATAAATAATCAGGTATTACACTGAAATAAGAATCAGTCAAAACATAAAAAATAATTATTTAAACTCTACAATGAAGTCTGATTTCAAAGATTATTTTTTTGTAAGTTCTTCTGAAATCCATTAATAGCATTTTGATTTTTTAACCCCGTTATAGCTCTACCAGTTTTCTTTTTACTCTGTTAGTTTATTGTTTTTATTTTTTTTAACAGAAAGTATTAAGAGCGCCTTAGAAAAGCAACAGCTCAAACGTGAGCTTTAATTCTTTGGAGATATTAGGTATAATTACCGTAGTGATTGTAGTAAACTAATTTGGACTGCTTAGCTGATTAATTTATTATCAATTAGTGCTAAAGCTTTTTCTACTGGACTGGAAAACTTGGTATCATTTGTTTTTGGTTCATCTATGCTTTATAAGAACTCTACCATTTATGTTCAAAATCCTTTACATATTTTAATTTATTTTTGTGGCACTAGTATGATTCCATACACAGGGAACATATGGTGGATTAATGGTTTATTTTCTAACACTTACTGTTCATGGGAGTCCTTTAAAAACAAAAAAAGTGAATGGGGATATTTGTGTCTTTAGAGAGAACTGTTCTTTCCAAACCTTTTGTGATATAAAACAGTCGTGTTAAACGTTTAGTAATTGGTGAGTAATTAGCACCAAGGTTATTTCTGCTGGACCAGAAATGTTTGTAACGTTGGTTTTTGCTGCTCCACCTGCTTTCTGTCTTCACACTGTTTGCTGCTGAGTCTGACTCACTCAAAAGAACAGACTTCAGTCAGAATTTAAATCTTTAATTCCATTTCCATTTTTCTGCTAAGCTCCAGTTAGTGGAGAACACTTAATGTTTCTCATCTGAAGGGTTTTCCAGACTTGTCCTCATCTTTGAGCACAGACGGCTTTCTGTGGTTCTGTCGGAGGGGTGTCGTTGTTCTGGGGTCAGTCCCACAGCTGCTCAAAGACAAAGCTTGGGTTGTTTCAAACCAACAATAGACAGTGGAACCTCTCAGTATGTGTTTGTTTGTGGATGTTGTTGGGAATTCTGGAAGTCTGTATGCATGCAGGTCATGCATTTCTTCCCGATATTAAGATGCAAACTTTGTTTTATGACACATTCTGCTCTGAGTATTTAAAAAAGAAATGACTGTGCAAATCGTTCGCTCGTCGCTGCAGAAACAGTTCCTGAAACGGTGAAACATTTACAGCCTCTTGTTCTTGTTTCCAGACCAGCAGGCTGGTCTGATCATCACCGTATGTGAAAGCTTAATATGACCACTGACTGAATTACACTCCAGCCGTTGTAAACCAAGATGGCCGCTGCTGTATTTCACTCCAGAGAAAACGTCCATCAGGCATGCATGACCTGTAAAATATTTCTATTGTTTTTATTCATCAAAGTATTGTATTTTATGGTGAAAAAGGGTTTTAATATTTTATAACGATTTAAATAACAGTAATGGATGGGATTATATTTAGTATTTTAAGTTTAAAGGATGTGTTTGGTAAAGGGAATGTACTGAATCCAATCAGATTCAGCCTTGTTTTTCTAACGATTTACTTTAAATCAAACTTTTCCTGCAGGAACCTACAGTATATATAGGATATAAATGTGAACAGGTTATTTTGGGTACATTTGTTATCCTTTATTGTTATTAGTATTGATTGAAACTGATTTTTAACTATTTCAACTCTTAGTTTTAAAACAATTGACACTGTAAGAGTTTATCTGTTTATAATTTTTGTACATAGTCAAATAAAGTAAAAGGACTATGATTCACTTGATTTTGTGTATTTTATTTGTTGCATCCACATTTTTGTAAAAAATCAGTTTACTTACAGATACTTGCAAAAGTATTTACACCCTTTGAACTTTTTCAAATGGTGCATTATTGTGGAACAAAATACGACACCTTTTCTGTGACGTAAGTAAGTAAATACAATCCAGCAAATTGCCCTCAGAAGTGACCTGATGGGTAAACAGATATCCACGTTTTTTTGTATTTTGTTATAACATTTTTGGCAAAAAGTTTAATGATATAAAATGGGCATAAATAAATATTTTTTTGAAAAATAATTTTTTTGAAAGCTGTACTTTGTGGAATTTAAATTTTATAGAACTCACACAAAAATATTGGCTCTGTTTTTACCCATCGAAGGTTAGACTGTGGACAACAGAATTTACTGATGTTTATTTTATTTTAGTTTATTATTTTGGTTTAGTTTATTTTTTCATATATTTTAATAGTCTAAACTTTAATTCTGGTTTAGATTTTTTACAGCTAATGCCAAAATAGGATTTATTTTATTATTTTTTTCTTAGAGGTTACATTGTCGAATCTTTATCAGACAGTGGTGAAATTGTATCCTACGGTCGCTAGGTGGCGATACAGAGAGGAGCGCATTTCCGCAAAGTTCAGGAGAAGAAGACGGAAGCGTCAACAAATAATTGATCACTACGTGGCTGTAAACATGGTAAGAAACACAACAAATAAACCATTTATCGTAAAAAGGCAAATTTAAAATTATATTATCAGCGCTTAATGGAGCCTGACCGGAAGATGGGAGCTGAAGAGCAAAGCTAATGACTGATGAGGTTAGACTGCTAGCTTGTAGCCGAGCATTTAGCTGAAATCTGAGTTTACATAATTTTATATATATATATATATATATATATATATATATATATATATATATATATATATATATATATATATATTATTGCTACGTTTAGTCTCAGTTTGAAGCTGCTGCTTTGATTATCCAGTCTTTTAAATTATCATAAAAATATAAAAACAATTATAATAGAAAAGAAAACCTGCTGTTTAAATCAGCAAAAAGAATATAGAAAAGAAAAATGATCCCACAAATATGGACCTCAGAAGAAATGTATAAGAATAACATACTAGTATAGAGTTAAAAGATAAACAATAAAATACTGTACTGTAAAGTGTTTAACAATATAAAACTTTGGACATTTTTACAGTAATGGATATTTGAAAATAGCAGCAATATCAGAGATGTGCAGAATGACAGCAGCAGGCTATTAAACTGACTAAGGTAGAAGGTAATGCATGGACACCCTGTTTATTTAGAAGAAATACATCTTATCATATTTTTTACACAGCTGGCTGATTAACCCTAAAGTCTTGAGATAAATGATCAGAGTTTGGTCTGAAATCCCCTAAAATATGTTTTAAAATAAAACCATTTTAAGGAAGAGAACATTCAGCAGCTGTTTCAGGTATTATTCATTATTCTGTTTTAAATTCAAGTTAACTTGATAGCTTAGATAGATTCAAATAGCTTTTACTCTCTTCTTCATTGGTTACTTTATCTTTCTATATAATTTTAGGACATTTATGTCCTGTTCTTTAGCCTGGTTTCAGTTGTGATATTTTCCCAAATTTTACAGTTTCAGCGTAAACCAGCAAAACTCAGGATTATACCACCTGGACTCCCAGATGGGGAAAGGTTCCTCTGACTCTCTTAGTCTGGGGGTGGCTCAGTGCCCCAAAAGAGCCTGGAAAATGTCTGGAATTTCAAGTATTGTTCAGGTTATATTGTTTGAATTTTTCCCACTTTACGCTGTCATCTAAAAGTTAAATCTGTTCCTCTGTCCTTTCATGTTTCCAGACTTTTGTTGTCTTAATGGCGTCTTTGCCCTTTTTTCCAGCTCCAGGTTCTTCCAGGTTTCCAATTTAAGACCCGACCAGCACAGAAACATCTGCCTTCAATTCATATTGAAGCAAAATGAAAACAAAAACAAACCTTTATTTTTTTGTCTTCAGGCTACAGGAGCGGATCAGGTTGTTGGGATGAGTCTGGTTCTGTTCAGCCTTCTGCTTTTCTCCTATTACACCGTCTGGGTCATAGTACTGGTACGTTCTGTTGGGATCCATCAGATCCGGTCCAACTGGGCTTCTAGACATTATTTTAGAACCAGAACTATGCTGATGGAAATTAGAACTGAGATTTGCTGAATTACTTATTAGTTTAATCTGTAAATGTTGTATTAAATCCGCCTCTTTCTGGCTTCTGTAATATTTATCTTTTTATTTTTATGAAATGTTCCAAAAAAAGTAAAAAAAAAAAAACAATCTACTGGACTTTGTTTCCAAGTTTGAAGACGTTTCTCTTCCATCCAGGAAGATTTTCAATAAAAAATAGTGAGGAATATGTAATGAAATGTATTTCAGGTCAGTTCTGATATATTAATAAGAAGATATACCGGCATTAACATCGCTATTAGATTATGTTAACATGTAACCTTGACAAATATTAATAGATTATGTTCATTTCTCTCCTTTTGAGGTTTTGTCATCAGTTTGTTTGTTTCATAGTGTCCAAGAGGTTTGGAAATGTGTCTGATATCCGTAAAAATATCGATTATCGGCCATATTAGTCATATTAATATCGCTATCAGCCCAGATCTTCTGATTCCTGATTAATGTAAATCCTGTCTGATGCATTTTTTTTGTCTTCTTGCAGCCTTTTGTGGACAGTGATCATCTCCTTCACAGATATTTCCTCCCTCGGGAATACTCGGTCATCCTGCCTGGAATCGCTGCAGTCGTCCTGCTGCTGTGCATAGGTCAGAGCCTCCCTCTCTCACATGTGTTTCCCTGGACTTTTAGCTCATCAGCCTTTCTTTATCTGTAAATATCAATCCGGTTCTGCCTTCCTGGGTCCAAACCATTCCAGTAAAACCTGCTTGAGTTTCATGCAGACCTCAGTAGAGGAGGAGGATGCATTATATCACAGCAAATTTCACAGCAAGTTTAAGAAAATCTGAAGGAAAAAGTAAATTGCAGAGGCTTAGAAGCAAAACAGAGTTAGAGAAATTAGAGGAAATGAGAAAAAAATAAAGGGAAAATGATAAAGAAAATGAAATGATGGTTAGTCTGGAAACTTAGCTAATAATGTTCTGATAGCTCAGCCAAAGGCAACTCTGAAAATTCTTTTTTTAATTCCTCATTTAAAGCAGCTGAGGCTTTCAGCACTACAGTTTTCTGAGATTTTATTCCAGATTATTGCAGCATAAAAACAAAAGTTGCTTCACCATGTTTGGTTCTGGTTCTGCAGAGTAGATCTGATCCAGATCTGAGAGGTCTGGCTGTTGATTCCCTGCTAGCAAGTCTATAATGTATTTTGGAGCAAATTCAGAGATTTCCAGACTAACATCAGGATTTTAAAGTCTATTTTCAGAGATTCTGGGAACCAAGGGAAGGACTTTAGAACTGGGCTGATGTTCTCTACTTTCTTAGTTCTAGTGAGAACACTGGCAGCAGCATTCTGGATCAGCTGCAGCTTTCGGATTCTTTTTTGAAGATGCCGCTGTAGAGATCAATTTCACTAAAAATGAACTGATGAATGTTTTCAATGTCCTGTTTAGACATTCGTCCTTTAATCCTGGAGACGTTCTTTAGGTGATAGAAGGCTGACTTTGTTCCTGTCTTTATGAGCCTCTGAAGGTTCAGGTCTGAGTCCATCACTAGATCCAGATTTAGAGCCTGATGCTGGTTTTAGCTGGATTAACTGAAGCTCATCCTTTGGTCTATAAACTATTAGTTTATTGTGAATTTAAAGAACATTTTGTTAATCCATGTGTTGATTTCTTCCCTGCATTAATCCAGAGACGCAGTGGGTTGATACAGTAGTTACCTGGTGGCATGGGGATGGATAGCTGGGTAGCTATGGAAACTGATATTGCATTTTTTTAGATATGAGTTAGCTGGAGCGACACATACAGGGTTCCCGCGGGTCCTTAAAAAGTCTTAAAAGGCATTGAATTCTTCAAAATAAAACTAAGGCCTTAATTGGTATTAAAATGTCTTAAATCAGTCCTTCTTTGGTCTTAATTTTTAAAACATCATAAATAGGATTATTTTTATTACGATTTATTTTTGTAATCTAAATAAAAGGTTAAAATTAGGGCTGGGCGATAATTCAATAACGATATATATCGATCGATAGACGTGTGGCGCAATAGAAAAAAAGCGGGTCGATAAAAGTTCGATAAAGAAACGCAGTTTTCCTTCCTTCTCATTGTAGCCTAGCATGTAGGTTTATGCTAGTCACTGCTTCCTCCCAACCAATCACAATCGCGGACCCAGGCACGCTGTCACCAAGCGCCGCCCTCTCAAACCACAACACAGAGCACATGAAGATGTCGCAGCAGGAGAGGCGGAGGAAATTGTTCCAAAGATGGTTTTTGTAGTTCGCCAGTTTGGCAGTATTTCGGTCATGGCAAGTCGGACAAAAAACAAACCACAGTCATCTGTAAAATGTGTCGGGAACCGGTGAAAACGAAGTCTGATAACACAACCAACTTTTTTTTTTTTTTATCATCTCAGCCACTCACACCCGCAGGAGTAAGAGCTGTGTAGGCCTCTCCTCCGAGGAATCTTCGGGAATTTCGGGAAAATATATATATATTTTTAGTTCTGGGCAGTTTCCAACGAAGTTCTAACAATTTAGATAAAAATGCTGAGGGGCCAGAAACTTCAAAGTAAAAACTCAGGTTAAAGCAGGAAACGGGGGCGGTGGGGGGGGGGGGCATTTATTTATTTGTTATATTTATTTTGGTCACTTTTCTGGTCACTTTAGTTTATTCTTTGTCAGTATTTAATAACATAACTCAGGTCTCTTAAGTTATTTTTCTATAAAACAATTCTGTTATGGTTAAAAAAGTTGGTTAAATAAAGATTTAATTGGAAGTCTGTGTTTGTGTTCTTTATTAAAATTAAATCATTTAGCAATATCATAAAATGTCCAGGCAGAGCTGCACATAAAATATGGTTTCAAATCTTTTCAATAATTATCGATATCGATCAATATGCATTTTTTTTATCGATAAGCTTTTTTTCTATATCGCCCAGCCCTAGTTAAAATTGACATTTTTTTTTTTTATAAAAAAAAAAAATAACGGCTCGCCATTATTGCTTCCGTCCCGATAGCGGAACCAATAAAGCGTTGTTGCTGCCGGGACATTTGGGAGATGCTCCATTAACTTTTTGTCAGTAAAATATGAGCAAGTGTAAATGTAACCAAAATTGTCTCCAGCCAAGAGTTTCCTCCACGGCTAAAACCAGGGAACATACATGAGGCTCAGTGGATTTAGTGCAAGAAGTCATTCAAGCTCAGAACGATGGGAATTAAGGCAGTGGAGTCGCACATGCGAAGCACGAAACACAAAGCGTCAAAATGGAGTTACAGAGAAACAGCCGGTATTTCTCAGTTTAGTTCCACCCTTGTCTCTGCAACGCCTCCACTTATCACCAAATCAAACATACTAAGAAAACCATACAAAGAAAAATAGCTGCAAAAAAGACTTAGCACTGGTTATGTTGGGGCTTTAAAACTGATTTGTTTTGTTCCCTGCTAAAACCTGCTAAATAATTGTTAAAATTTATCTTTCATTTGTGTGTTTTTAGCTTTCTTCCTGTATGGGAAGCTTTTCAAAATTTTGAAACATTAGTGCAGTGGTTTATGTTAAAATAAACCTTTGGGTTAAGTTGTCGCAATCAGGTTTTTCTTGTGTTTCTTGTGAATTTGGTCTTAAATTTTTATTTCAAGTGGCATTAAAAAGTCTTGAATTTAACTTGCCTTATGCTGTAGGAAGACTGTAATAAATCAAGAGATCAACAGTATCAAATGATGGTGAAGATTCGCAGTCGTCCAGGTCATAGTTATTCCAGAAAAGTTAAAAAACAACACACAGGACTTTGTTTTCCAACTTTAAAGGCGTTTCTCTTCCCATCCAGGAACCTTTTTTAATTCAAAATGTCAGAAATAGCGTTGAGTTCCAGGCTTTATAGAGTGGACCAAAAACAAATCCTTAATCAGGACCGTCTCTGTACTGTGGGGACGACAGAAGCATGACTGAAAGATGTCAGAGCAGCCAATCGTTGTTTAGAAGGAGTTTAGCTTTTGAAAAGCAGATTTTCTATCATTCTTACTGATATACGGGAGGTTTGAGATAAGCCTGTAGTTCTGCAGAAGCAGTTTGTCCAAGTTGCTCTTTTTTTCTAGCATTATCCAAACCAATATATGCTTTAAATATTATTGACACTAATGTTGGCAAGAAGATTCATTTTCTTCACTGTTTCTGAGCAACTTCTAGTTTGTTTGTTTTTATTTTTGGATTTCCACTTGATTAAAACCTTTTATTGAAGACACTAAGCAGTCGGAATATTCTGATCCGATATTGATAGTGGAAATTAGGGATGCACGATATAATCGGCCCCCTATCGGTATCGGCCTTAAAACTGAATATCGGACATCGGCCACCCCACCGATATTTAACCCGATATTTGATCAGCTTCTGAGTTTCTAAAGTCTAAAAACTTCCTTAAAAACTTCTTTTTTACAGACTTAAAAACTTCTAAAGACGAGGGAAAAAATATTGATCCATTAAAATATCACAATATCTTCATATGCTGATATATTGCCATTTAAAAACACCATATCAATCTCTTTACTAATGAAATATTGCTATATGTCATCGTTATGCTACGAAATCCCCCGAAAATTCACGAAATGGTGCCATATTTTTATATGTTGATATATTGACGCGGTATCAAAATCTCAGCGGAAACAAAATCTCACAAGAATTTGCATAATATCACGAGAGTTTGTAACAGAATGATGAAATTTCATGAGATTTTGAAAGTAAAATAGATCGATACCGCATTTTTAAAAATCAATTTGATATCAGCATATGAAAATATATTTGAGTTTATTATTTTTCAAAGTGTCAGAAATGGATAACAAAACTGCTATTTTCAATGACTACTTATTTTTGTCCAGCTTTAACATCGGTATCGATATCGGTTATCGGCTACATTAGTTTTAAAATATCGGATATCGGCCAAAATCCCAATATCGTGCATCTCTAGTGGAAATCGGTCCGATATAATTCGTAATATATCGGCCTGCATCTAAAATCTCCAATTAAAAGCTGATAGAAACACTCAGTTTCTTTTTTAAGTTTCTGTAACTTATTGATAAATAACCAACAGGTCAAAAACAAACTGAGGAATCAGAAAAAAGTTTTTTATTGTTAAATCTATATCCAGGCTTTACGTTTTGAGGTATTTTAGCCAAATGTTTGTTTTATTTCTTATTCACATTTCTGTATTCAATGGAGGTGGATGTCATCTGCAGGGTATTAATAACCTTTGCTCTGTCCCTATGAGATGCTTTAGGTCAAGACTAATGAGATATTTCTGCTCCACAGGAGCCTTCACTGTCGTCGTTGTGTGGAAAAACCGTAAACCAAAGAAGGTGGACTGAAATCGGGATGTTTTTGGATTTTCCTCTGCAGACTTTCTGACTGCATTTAGTTCTGAAAGGAAATCTGATCTTTGGCTCCTCCTAGTGGTTGTTTCACAGAAGACCGACTGTCCTGATAGTTTTGGATCTTCTCATCATCGCAGCTTTTCTTCTCCCTGCAGCCTTCAACCCTCAGAGCCGATGAACCATCAGCAGGAAAGAATCAAAGAGGAAACAGGAAAGGCGCTAAATAAACCCCAGACCGACGACCTCAGCAGGTTTAGTTTCTACGGTAAATGTTCTGTAATTATTAGATCTAATGAGCTGAGGGACAATGAACATCAGTCGGACTGACGCTGATGAGTTAATGATGAGAACTGAGCGAATGTTTGTCCAACATGGAGACCAATCTGGTGTGGAAATAGCTTCTAAATGAAAATGTCAGAAAATAATAAAGAAATGTAAAAAACAAAAGTGCACAGTTGTTTTCTTCTTTGACATGATGGAAATATTTGCTCCTTTAAAACATTTTTGTTTATTTTTTTAATTTCTCTCATCAAACAGGCGTGAAACTGAGACATAAATAACCTGAAAGAAAATAAAAATCACTTTGCAAATGCTGGTTTCATTTCTTACGAGACCAAACCTCCCTAAGCTGACCTGACCTCGTCTGAGAAAGTAATCAGGGCGCAATTACTTTTCCACACAGGACAAGAGGCAGGTGGGTACCCAAAAGTTATACTCAAGTAAGAAAAGCACTACTTGAACTTTTTTTTTTTTAGCAAAAGTAAAAAAGTATTCAGTAAAACATCTATCGATTAATAAGTAACTGTTGGATAATATCAGATTTAATGTTTATAAATAATGATGACAAACTGACTTTATGTGCAAGTCCTGACATTTTAAAGACTCAAATCCCTGAAGAATGCAAATATGAATATAAAAGAACAAATTTCTGCAGAAGAAATACTTTCACCTTTTTTATCAACATTAAACTAATCCTTAAAATGAGAACTGTATAAATGTTAGGACAGGGTAACAAACTGTTAACCACTGTTACTATTCAAAGTTTACTGTATCTTTACCTTATTTTGGAATAGTTAAAATTACAGAGGACAGAGTAGATTAAAATCAAGTACACTGGAAAAACAATCTAGAAATAAGTAAAAAAAAAAAAAAAAATTTAAATTAAGTGTATTTACCCTTAATTTCAGTTGGTATAAGATGATCCACCAATTGAATGAGTATCTTTACTCTTAAAATAAGATAATTAGATAAAATGCACTTGAAATAAGAAAATGCAATTGTGTTTTCTTATTTTAAATGCAAATTGTTCTACTGGCAAAAGGTCTTTTTTACCTCCTTAATCCAAGAATAAATGTAACCTGACTCCGCCAGATGGATTTGTTCCGCATAACCATCTGGAAACCTTCCTTTGAAGTAATTTTGGGAAGGGGCGAAAATACTGGTTAGCTGATTGGCCTATGTTGGTGATAGATGGGCCAAATAAACCAATCAGATCAACGAAGCATATGACGTACTAACAGAGCGACGACGAAAACACAAGCCAGGCTACTCTTTCCGAAACCAGTCGGGAGAAGAGCAAAAACCTCTTTTCCTCTGAGAAAAGCCTCCAGAGCAGTGTTTTGCTCTTCTTTCAGTGAAGAAATACTCTGTAATTCCGATAAAACTTGCTCCATAGCCACGCTAACGCTAGTTTCATCGGCTGAAGCCGCCATGTTCTTTAGACTGAACTGTCGTGCTTCTCGTTGCGTCACACCTCAACCCGCCTCAAAGCCAACGCTGATTGGACGTTCGTTTGGTGAACGGCTCCAAATTTTCTTTAACGGAGAGTCTCCAGACTGATTAGCAAGTGAAACCTTGAAAGCTCGCGAGATCAGGATGGTCTCACGAGGCTAGAACAAAGGCACTTTTTTGAGAAAAAATGACTTAAAAAGATTTTGACCTTTTCCAGTCTAGGAGTAGCAATACTGTGCAAGAATATTACTTAAGTACACGAAAGAAATATGGCACAGTAAACCTAAACCTAAAATTGTTCATCAAGTAGGGCGGCACATTTACGCAGTGGGTAGCACTGGTGGCTTGCAGGAGGAAGTTTCTGGGTTCGGCCCAGGGTCTTTCTGCATGGAGTTCACTGGAAAAACAATCTAGAAATAAGTCAAAATTTGTCAAATTACATGTATTTACCCTTAATTTGCCAATGGAATAAATGCTTTTACTCTTAAAATAAGATATTTAGATAAAATGCATTTGAAATAAGACAATGCGATTACGTTTTTTTATTTTAAATGTAATTTATCTTGTTCCATAGGTAAAGTGGATATTTTTTCCTCCTCAATCCAAGAAAAATTGCACTTATTTTAAGAAATAATGACTTATCTAGATGCGAGGGACCAAACTTAAATAAGGACAAAAGGTGTTCAAAATTTGAAAAGGGGCTTTCATTTAATTGTGTAAAAATTGTTAACAAAGGCTCAAAAGCAATACAAAATAACGTAAATACAAAATAACATGAATCTGGGCCCAACTTAACTGAGGTCAAGTGAGGATCCAACAAAAAACTGACCTGTAAACAAAGAACTAAAGGCTGCTTAAAAAGGGATGGAGTAACCCAAGTTCGACAAAATGAGGGAGGCACAACATAACAAAAGAACCAATAAATACAAAATTAACCATTCTATGAAACAAATGAAGCAAAACTAACTTTTACTTAGCAGAAACAATAAGTGAATATTTAAGTGACAAACTCATTGAAAACTTCTTGAAACGAGTCCCCTGTCAGTCTTTCAAAAATGGTACGCTCCAGGTTTCCTCCTCCAGCTGGTTTGCATCAGCAGCACCTCAAACAAAAGAACAGGTGTAAATAAACCATTCAGACAGACATTAACTAAAGTGTGCACCCATTAGAAAATACCTGTCTAAAATAACCAACTTAAACATAAATTGTAATATAATATAAAGCAAGAAAAGAAAATACTAAACCGAAGTGGTGGTGGGAGGACCATCCACCACACTAGATTTAGATTTATTCCAGAGTGCATGTTCTCCCTGAGCATGTGTGGGTTCTCTCTGGGTACTCCAGCTTCCTCCCACAGTCCAAAAACATGAATGTTAGGTTAATTGACTTCTCTAAATTCTTCTTAGGTGTGAATTGTTGTTTGTCTCTGTGTTGCCCTGCGATGGACATGCAACCTATCCATGATGGACTCCATAGACAGCTGGATATAGGCACCAGAACCCCTCACGACCCCAGAAGGGATAAGCGTGATGGAAAATGGGTCGATGGGTTACTCAAGTAAATGTAACTAATTACTACCCACCTCTGCACAGGGCGAGGTTGGTTTGAGTCTTTTCCCCCTGATAAATTTCCTCATTATTTAACAGAACTGAGTATTTTAACATGAGAGGCTCTTCTTTATCACAAATGACTGAAGATTTAAGTTTATCTCCAGAGCTGAAACAGCTAGATCGCATTAATCCTTTCAACCAGAGAGGGGCAGCAGATCCCAACTTTAAACCTCGTTCCTGAACTCTCCCTACCCTGGTAATAAAATGAGTTAAATTATTTCACTTTTCTAAGGAACTTTTAGCTTCAAATTTTGCTGAATATTTTCAATGTTTTCAGTGAATCCTAACTATCAGTCTGGTATAAAAATCAATAAATCATCTGCATTTAATGAAAGTTTACATTCAATTCAATTCAATTCAGTTTATTTATATAGCGCCAAATTCACAACACATGTCATCTCAAGGCACTTTACAGTTCAACCAGATCATACAGTCAAATTGATACAAAGTTTTCTATCTAAGGAAAACCAGTTGATTGCATTGACTCATTGACTCAAATACAATCCCTCACACGAAGCATGCTTGTAGCGACAGTGGAGAGGAAAAACTCCCTTTTAACAGGAAGAAACCTCCAGCAGAACCAGGCTCAGTGTGAGCGGCCATCTGCCAAGGCCGACTGGGGTTCAAGGAGACAGAAGCAGAGATACAAGAAGCAGAGATACAAAAAGCAGCTGTAAAAGGCGGCCCCGTCCAGGAAACACACAGCCAGGCAGACGAGCTCCAAGGCAGCTCCCATGCCAGAGGATGAAGAGAGCACATCCACCCAGCCACGGCCAGAGAAACAGGACCACACTGGAAGACAGGCCGATCTCCAACATCTACAAACAAGGGTGTTGATGGAAGCAGCACAGCTGATGTTTCTTTCCTGGATGACGTCACAGCCAAACAGGAACAGACGAGGCAAAGCTACTCTGAGGAAAAGCAGAGAGAGCAGAAGGTTAGAGATTGAACAAACAGATTCTGCAGAATAGGACAACAGAGAGAGAATGAAGCAGAATGATGAAATGGGGGTCCCTATGTCCTCCAAAAGTCTAAGCCTATAGCAGCATAACTATAGAGAGAGAGCTCAGGATAACCTGAGCCACCCTAACTATAAGCTTTATCAAAAAGGAAAGTTTTAAGCCTAGTCTTAAAAGTAGACAGAGTGTCTGCCTCACGGACTAAAACTGGTAGTTGGTTCCACAGGAGAGGAGCCTGATAACTAAAAGATCTGCCTCCCATTCTACTTTTAGAAATTCTAGGAACCACTAGTAAACCTGCAGATTGAGAGCGAAGTGCTCTGTTAGGAACATAAGGAACAATCAGATCTCTGATATAAGATGGAGCTTGGCCATTTAAGGCTTTATATGTGAGAAGGAGGATTTTAAATTCTATTCTTGATTTAACAGGAAGCCAATGAAGAGAAGCCAGGATAGGAGAGATATGATCTCTCTTTTTAATTTTCATCAGAACTCTGGCTGCAGCATTTTGGATCAGCTGAAGGCTTTTAACTACAGTTTGTGGACTTCCTGATAGTAAAGAATTACAATAGTCCAGCCTTGAAGTAACAAATGCATGGACTAGTTTCTCAGCATCACCCCTGGACAGGAGATTTCTAATTTTTGCAATGTTCCTCAGATGAAAGAAGGAAATTCTAGAAACCTCTTTGATCTGGGATTTAAATGACAGGTCCTGATCAAAAACAACACCAAGATTTTTTACTTTATTATCTGAAATCAGTTTAATCCCATCCAAATGAAGTGACTGGCTAATCAGCTTCTTTTTCAGAGACTCTGGTCCAAAGACTATAACTTCTGTTTTGTCTGCATTCAGAAGCAGAAAGTTAAGAGTCATCCAGGTTTTTATGTCTTCAAGACATGCTTGTAATCTATGTAATGGGTTAGCTTCATCTGGATTTATAGACAGATATAGCTGGGTATCATCAGCATAACAGTGGAAATTAATCCCATGCTGTCTAATAACTCTACCAATTGGGAGCATGTATAAAGTAAAGAGAATTGGTCCTAGCACTGACCCCTGTGGTACTCCACAGGTAACCTTTGAGTGTGTTGAAGATCTATCATTAACATAAACAAACTGAATTCGATCAGATAGATAAGATTTAAACCAGTCTAGTGCTGTTCCTTTAATTCCAACAAAATATTCAAGTCTTTCTAAAAGAATATTATGGTCAACTGTATCAAATGCAGCACTAAGATCCAACAGGACGAGCACAGATACAAGTCCATTATCTGAGGCCATGAGAATATCATTAGTGACTTTCACCAGAGCTGTTTCAGTGCTATGATGAGCTCTAAAGCCAGACTGAAACTCTTCAAAAAGTTCATTATGGTGTAAGTGGTCGCAAACTTGTTTGGCAACTACTTTCTCAAGAATTTTGGATAAGAAAGGAAGATTGGATATAGGTCTATAATTAACCAAGTCATCTGGGTCAAGAGACGGTTTCTTAAGCAGAGGTTTAATTACAGCAACCTTAAAAGCTTTAGGTACATATCCCTGTAACAGAGATAGATTAATCACATCTAAAATGGAGGAGGAGATCAAAGGGAATACCTCCTTAAATAACCTGGTTGGAACTGGATCTAACATACAAGTTGAAGGCTTAGATGAAGACAATAATTTTGCTAATTCAGAAAGTTCAAACGGATCAAAGCAGTCTAAACCCAGTTCAGATTCCATGACTACCTCAGGTACAATCGCGGATAGAGGAGTGCTTATGATCTTATTTTTAATAACATCAATCTTATTTATAAAGAATCCCATAAAATCATTGCTGTTAAGAGCAGGTGGAATGGACGGTTCAACAGAGCTATGGCTCTGGGTGAGTTTGGCAACTGTATTAAAAAGAAATCTAGGATTATTCTTATTCTCCTCTATTAATGAGGAGAAGTATGCTGCTCTTGCTTTACAAAGGGTCCTCTTATACAGCAGTAAACCATTTTTCCAGACTAGGAAGGACTCCTGCAGGCCTGTGGAGCGATATTTTCTCTCCAGTTTCCTAGCATTTTGCTTCAAAGTACGCAGCTCTGCATTAAACCAAGGAGCAAGCTTTCTATTTTTAACGGTTTTCATTTTCAAAGGAGCTGCGTTGTCTAAGGCAGTACGCAGAGAACTAGCAACCCCATCAACAAAATCATCAACCTGTGAAGGGGAATAAGCTATACTTTTGCACTCTGCAGCACTGTTTAGCGACACAGAGGAGAGAGAAAGTGAAGCCGATTCTTTAAAATTTATAACTGCACTATCTGATAAAGATCTACTAAAATTGAACCTTCTTTTGGGGGAGGAGAACTCTGTTAAAGTAATCCTGAAGGTTATTAGAAAGTGGTCAGAGAGGACAGGGTTGTGAGGAAATACTGTTATTTCTTCACATTCTATGCCGTATGTCAGCACAAGATCCAAAGTATGAAGATGAGAATGTGTGGGACTATTCACATTTTGAACAAAGCCAATAGTGTCTAAGATAGCATCAAAGGCCGCTCTTAAGCTATCGCCCTCAATGTCAGCATGGATGTTAAAATCTCCCACTATGATGACCCTGTCAGTATTTAATACCAAATCAGAAAGGAACTCTGAAAACTCATCTAAAAATTCAGAGTAAGGACCTGGCGGACGATACAAAGTTACAAGAAGAAGAGGTTTTCTTGCCTTGAAATTTGGATGAGGGAAATTAAGGGTTAAATGTTCAAAAGAGTTGTAGGTATTAACTGTTTTGGGAGTAATCAGTAAGTCAGACTGGAAGATTGTTGCTACTCCTCCTCCTCGCCCAGAACTTCTGGGTATGTGAAAATTTAAATAGCTTGAAGGAGTTGCCTCGTTTATGCTCACATAATCCTCTTGCTGCAGCCAGGTTTCTGTAAGGCAAAACAAGTCAATGTGATTATCACAAATCAAGTCATTAACTAGCAGACTTTTAGAGGAAAGCGATCTTATGTTAAACAGACCGCATTTAATTGTTTTAACTTTTTCCCCAATTGGAGTTATTTTGATTTTAATTAGATTATCATGATTTACTTCTTTGGGAATCTTTGCTAATTTATTAGATTTTGGTCGTGGGCAAGACACTGTCTGGATGGAGTAAAGAGTGGGTAACAGTAGAGAAGCTGCAGAGATGTGTGTTAAACTACAACTCTGCTTCCTGGTCTGCACCCTGGGTGGTCAGGGTTTTGGAGGACTAATAAATGTGGCCAGATTCCTAGAAAGAAGAGCTGCACCATCCAAAGTGGGATGGATGCCGTCTCTCCGAATCAGACCAGGCTTTCCCCAAAAGGATTGCCAATTATTAATGTAGCCCACGTTGTTTTCAGGACACCACCTAGACAACCAGCGGTTGAATGACGACATGCGGCTAAACATGTCATCACTGGTCAGATCAGGGAGGGGACCAGAGAAAATTACGGAGTCCGACATTTTTTTGGCAAACTTACACACCGAAGCAACACTAATTTTAGTGACCTCCGATCGGCGTAACCGGGTGTCATTACCACCAGCGTGAATAACAATCTTACTGTATTTAACCTTATCCTTAGCCAGTAGTTTCAGGTAGGATTTGATGTCGCCCGTTCTGGCCCCTTCCTTCTGTAAATTACTCCTGTAAATCCTGTCTGTTTGCCTGATGCTATTCGCTTTCTACCAGGACGGGATCTAAAAGGCCTTTTTAGCCCTCAGCCCATGTAGATACAACTCATTAGAGCCACTAATGGTGCCTAACCCTTTTAACCCTTTAAAGCCCGATCCAAGAATAAAACAAAACAGAAAATTACTTTTTTTTTGGTTTGAAGTCCTTATTTGGCCTTTTAACAAAATATGTAAAAAGAAAAAACAGAAATACATTTTTGATATTGATAATTTATTACTATGCGATAAGTCAAGATTAATTTTTTGTGTAGTCTTCTACTGGCTGTTATCAGGTATATCTGATTGTGTACAATAGGATTTTGAGCAAAGTTTTTACCATTAAATTATGCAAAAGGTGTCAGACGCAAAACACTTCAGAAACCGTATGGATCAAATACGATACATTTGGCATTACAGGGTTAAAAAGGACTTTATTTTTTGATAATTATCTAAGACGTTTGATCATATTTTTAAAGAATCTAAATTTCATTTCTATTTGAATTTTAAATAAAACAAAATGTTTTCTAAAGGAAGATAGATGCCCTTTCTGCTTAACCCTTTATAGAGCAAGTTACAGTTTTTAATCCCCTTACTAATGGAGCCCCCCACCCCGTCCCGCAGTGAGGTCTAGAAACACAAGATCTATATCCAGCCATTCAACAAAGATACTGCTATATGGCTGTAGATCTTATTTTGGCATTTGACCAATTAGATGAGCCCTTGAATGATATATTACCTATTGTTAATTAAGTTGGAGAAAAAAGGTAAAAAGCTAATTGGAAAGTTAAAAAGTTAATAAGCCTAGTTAAGAATTATATTTGGTGTATGAACTAAAAATGTAAGAGCCAGTATCAGCATTAATAACTCTAAGGTTATGTTGTACCAAAAAAATAAAATAAAAAAAAGATTTTCTTTTCCTTTCAGAGTGTTTTTCACGGATTTCTTATAGAAGCACTTTTGTTATTTTTCTTGTTTTAATCGGGCATGTTGGCGTTTCTTGTTATTACATTGACATTCATTTTTGTCATCACAATATCCATTTATTTTAATGTTAGACTAAAAAGGTAATAAGTTCTTGTCCTGGATTCCAATAACACTATTGGCTTGAAAGGATTAATATTAATTGAAGTAATAGAAATAGGTCTTCAAATAGGTTTTGTTTTGTGGTGGATTAGGCATTTATGTATGAAATATTAAGTTTAAAATCTAGATTAAAAAGAAAATCATATTTAGCCAAAGTTTTTGAGAGTTGTTGAAGTCAGGATGAAAATAATCCCTTAGGACCATTAAAAAAAAAACTCTCTTGGACTTTTGGACCCCTGGTGAGACAGAATCGCCTGCTCATGAGGAGGAAGGACTGCGATCACTATAGTAACCCGTCACTGGGAGGCGTAGTAACTAACCAGGTCCATCCTTCATAGCACCCAGTGACGGGCCCCCTCTGGTGTTTGGGTCGGGTGGGGTCCTAAAGGAGAGGCCTAAACTTACAGCTGGAGTATCAGTCCAAACCAAGCCTGTCTGCTCCCCAGAGATAACGGCTGGTTGCATCTTTAAAGGTCCGTAGCAGAGGATCCTTGCACTTTCTAAACACAGATGACTGGTTCCTGACTGGTCAGGTGATTGAAGGAACAGGAGCCTGACTGCTGGAACCCAGCCTGCCGAAAACTCAGACCCATCTGCTCAAGAAGACACAAGAGTCCTGCAGATTTTAGCTCCTTCTGGATCTGAATGTCCCTCTGAGCCGCAGTGAGCTGATCAGAACCCACTGAAGGTTTGATGCAGATTCTGGCTAAATGCATCAACAGCAGCATCATTTCCTGTCATGTATTTTTATTGTTTTGTTTCCTTAATGTTTGTTTATATTCCTCTCAGCTCTGTAGGTTTTAACCAAGTTGGTCCAACTTTTCTATACATCCTTATAACAGGTCTGTAACGAGGCACAGACATCAGACTGGTTACCCATATATATATATATATATATATATATATATATATATATATATAGAATAGAAGTACATAAATTAAATTAACTTAATAAAAAGAACAAAAACTTAAAAAAAAGCAAATGCAGAAAAGGAACTATGCCATTTTATATTAAAATAAATTAAATTATTTATTTAGCTCTAATATTGTTCTGTAAAACATGTGGTCCATGTTTTTTCAAATTCTCAAAAAGAATACCAAGAATGTATAAAAACGGTTCTAGAAACAATATGATATATTGTAAAATAATAAACAGCTTTTTTTTTAGGCATTAATAACATTCCATAGAATGTTCCTGAATAAATCTTCTTAATAAATATTGTAGGTTGTGTTTTGTTTTACCTATGGTCCTAATGATCCAATAAAAATCAGAAATCTAATTTTTCCCCATTTATTATTTATTCCAGCATAATTCTTCCTGGTAAAAGTTCCTAAACATTAATGTTTTCCATACATTAAGAATAAGAAGGAAAGTTTAAAAGTTCAGAACAAACAGAAACTCCTTTCTAAGGTTAAAATGTCTGTTCTGCCATTTCTGGATCAGTCAGACAAACCCGAGCAGGTTGTATCGATCATGTTTATTCCTCAGCGATCAAGGATTTAAACACTTCCTCAGATAAGGACTCAGCTGTTATTTTTGTTAATGTGTGCTTTTAATTTGGAGGAAATGCTGCTGTGCTGAGTTCACCCCTGCTGATACAGAGCAGCGCTCACTGTGGAGCCAGCACCTCTCAGCCTGTCTGTCCTTCCTGTTTGTGCTGCAGCTGCAGAGTCAGTCGGTGTCAGTGTTTGGGTGTGACCAGAGGCTGATGCAGGATCTGCTCCCAGCTTCCCTCAGTCCTCCGGACACATGACCCACAGAGACGGACGGAGCAGAGCCAGACCAGCAGCAGAACCCGTCTGAGGTACGTAGAATTATTCATCCTGCTCTGATGGATGGATGGATGGATGGGTGGATGGATGGATGGATGGATGGATGGATGGATGGATGGATGGACGGATGGAGGGATGGGTTTTTCTATCTCAGCATATTGAAGAACACCCATCAGTGTCTGATCTTACCGTTAGTAAAGAAAAGCTGGGATATACGGTTTAATAAACTGTCTTATGCAGGTGTAAAGTAGTGGGGGTGTTGTGATGAGGGAACAGAAAGACATCCAATAAAAATGAGGCTTCAGACTTTTCTGGTTCCGTTTTTCCTCCTGGTTTCGCTGCTTGTGTCCCTGTTTTATACCAGGCTCTAGCGAGTATTTCTGAGTCCTTTTGTTTTGTTTTTCTCTTAACAAAGAGATTTAAATCTCAGCAAGTCTTTTCAGTGGCGGCATAAAGCCAAAGGTCAAAGGTTGCAATCAGAAAAAGGTGAAACAGTACCCTCTGGGTGGGGTGGATTGCTTCCTCACGCTAAACACTGCTGTTCTGCATAAGGTGTTTCCTGTTCCTGAAGGGTGGCAGCGTGAAGACAGGGGTGGACGGCTGGATCAGAGCCATGTCTGAGGAAGCATTGGTACTGGTCCGGATGGATGGATGGATGGATGGATGGATGGATGGATGGATGGACGGATGGAGGGAGGGAGGGATGGATGGACGGATGGATGGATGGAAGGATGGAAGGATGGAGGGAGGGACAGACGGATGGATGGATGGATGGATGGATGGATGGTTGATGGATGGATGGATGATGGATGGATGGATAGATGGATGGATGGTTGATGGTTGGATGGACGGACAGACGGATGGATGATGGTTGGATGGACGGACAGACGGATGGATGGATGGATGGACGGACGGATGGATGGATGATTGATGGATGGATAGATGATGGTTGGATGGACGGATGGAGGGAGGGACAGACGGATGGATGGATGGATGGATGGATGGATGGATGGATTGATGATGGATGGATGATGGATGGATGATTGATGGATGGATGGATGATGGATGGATGGATAGATGGATGGATGGTTGATGGTTGGATGGACGGACAGACGGATGGATGATGGTTGGATGGACGGACAGACGGATGGATGGATGGATGGACGGACGGATGGATGATGGATAGATGGATGGATGGATGGACGGATGGAGGGAGGGACAGACGGATGGATGGATGGATGGATGGATGGATGGATTGATGATGGATGGATGATGGATGGATGATTGATGGATGGATGGATGATGGATGGATGGATAGATGGATGGATGGTTGATGGTTGGATGGACGGACAGACGGATGGATGATGGTTGGATGGACGGACAGACGGATGGATGGATGGATGGACGGACGGATGGATGGATGATTGATGGATGGATAGATGATGGTTGGATGGATGGACAGACGGACGGATGGATGGACGGATGGATTGATGGATGGATGATGGATGGATGGATGGATGGATGGATGGACGGACGGACGGATGGATGGATGGATAGATGTGGATGATGGATGATGGATGGACAGATGGATGGATGGATGGATGGAGGGAGGGAGGGACATACGGATGGATGGATGGATGATGGATGGATGGATGATGGATGGAGGGAGGGAGGGAGGGAGGGATGGATGGATGGATGATGCATGTGGATGATGGATGGATGGATGGACGGATGGACGGACGGATGGATGGATGGATGGATGGATGGATGGATGGATGGAGGGATGATGGATGGATGGATGGACGGATGGAGGGAGGGAGGGATGGATGGACGGACGGATGGATGGATGATGGATAGATGGATGGATGGATGGATGGATGGACGGACGGATGGATGGACGGACGGATGGATGGATGGACGGATGGATGGATGGACGGATGGATGGATGATGGATAGATGGATGGATGGATGGACGGATGGAGGGAGGGACAGACGGATGGATGGATGGATGGATGGATTGATGATGGATGGATGATGGATGGATGGATGGACGGACGGATGGATGATTGATGGATGGATGGATGATGGATGGATGGATAGATGGATGGATGGATGGACGGATGGAGGGAGGGACAGACGGATGGATGGATGGATGGATGGATTGATGATGGATGGATGATGGATGGATGGATGGACGGACGGATGGACGGACGGATGGATGATTGATGGATGGATGGATGATGGATGGATGGATGGACAGACGGATGGATGATGGTTGGATGGACGGACAGACGGATGGATGGATGGATGGATGGATGATTGATGGATGGATAGATGATGGTTGGATGAATGGACAGACAGATGGATGGATGGACGGATGGATGGATGGATGGATGATTGATGGATGGATGGATGATGGTTGGATGGATGGACAGACGGACGGATGGATGGACGGATGGATGGATGGATGGATGATTGATGGATGGATGGATGATGGTTGGATGGATGATTGATGAGTGGATGGATGATGGTTGGATGGATGGACAGACGGATGGATGGATGGATGGATGGATGGATGGATGGATGATGGTTGGATGGATGGACAGACGGATGGATGGATGGATGATTGATGGATGGATGGATGATGGTTGGATGATGAAGATGGACGGATGGACGGATGGTTATTTAAATATATACATTTAAAAGTAAAAATCTTTGTCTCTCTTCATTTCATTTAAATCTGTAAAAGTTTCTAATATTTATTTTGAATTTGTGACGATTTGATGATTTAAGCAACAAGTCAGTTTATCGTCTTTAATATCAGGAGCATAAATGATGAATCTAGAGAAGATGTAAATTAAAGGTGCAGAGCTGAGAGGCAGGAGGCGACGCTGGCGACCAAACAAACTCTGAGGTGAGCACACCTGTGACCTCCGGCCTGCACGCCGCTGGCGTTTTGTTAGGCAAATAGGAAAAGGCCTCTGGTCACAAATCATGATGGAAGGAGCTCAGTATTCAAATGTTCTGCAGAGCAGAGGCAGCAGCGGAACCAGAACACTTCAGCTTCTGCCTCTCTGAGACAAACACCTCACCTTAAATTACTGCAAGACTTGAGACATGGTTGCACTTGTGAAATGTTTTAATGAGGAGCGTGGTTCATTAGGCCTGGTGTGGCCCACAGAGCTTTTATCCCATTGTGTTGGTCTCCATGGCAACCCAGTTAAAGACTCCACTGCTGGCTTGTGTTTTCCTCCTCTCTCACTCTTTGATTTCTTCGGTCGGAGCTTCAGAAACCTGGCCTCCATTTAGCGCGGGGCGTCAGGTGACCGAGCCGCAGCCCCATGTGTCAGATCCCTCCATGCTCTCTGCTTTTCTGCTCTCCCTTCCCCAGATGGAGATGTCAGCACCTCCTGGAGCTTCGGCGATGCCCGGCCGCCAGCGGCAGCAGCAGCAGCAGCGCTCCAACACGACGAAGAGGAGGAGGTGGGGAGGTCTGAGGCAGCAGTGGAAACTTCTGGGACTCTTTGAGATCGACCAGAAGCACGAGTTCTACAGCCTGACCTGCATGATGAAGGAGGGCTTGGCTGCAGCCATCCAGACCACCGTCGACAACCCGCCGACGGTGAGTATCAGCAACCCTTCTCACTGGAAGATGGTTTTAAAGAAACGCTTCTTTCTTTAAGGTTGTTTGGAGAGGTCAAGGTTAGGCTTTAAAAACTGAGAACATGGTACCATTTGTCAAGCATGGTGGTGGTAGCATAATGCTTGGGGATGATTTGTTTTGAGTAGAACTGGGAATAAGAATGCTGAAGAAGTTGTGGAGTGTCTGAGGGACCAAGTAGTTGCGGTTTCTCTAATAGACTTAGACTCAACTTTATTTCTCCCTTAGGATTACTCCTTCAGGGAAATACTGGTTCCAGTATCTTATATAGAGTACAAAGAGTTAAAGCAAAATGCCATTAAAGATAAAAAATATGACAGACAATATAAAAAGAGTTTACATAGTACCAAAAAAACATAGAAAAATGAAAAAAGTTGTAATGTCCTGAAATATGTTTCCTTTAGATATAAAAATATCTGCACAGTGGAGAGCTAAGGGAAGAATACACAGTAGTTGACCTGGATTATTGCGCCTGTACTGCAGAGATATACTGACCTTATAGATTAGTGAAATATTGCACATGAGTGAATATCTTCATAAGAAATGAATCAGTGCTATGTCTTCATTATAGCCCCTTTTGGCCCCTGTCTACAACATCAACCTTATAGTTTCCATATCTGCTCCTACAAAATAAAAGTTTTCTACACATGGCTTATAAAGATAGGATCTAGAAATATCACCAAAAAAGATTTTTTTATTTAGTTTTACAGTCAAAATAAAGGTGAATGAGGTGGCCCTGAAGTGCAAACCACATCAACAAATCCTTAAACATAACTAGAAATAAAAAAAGTAAAATAAAAACACAACAAAGTAATTCTGCTTATGTTCGCTCAATGAACGTTTGAACAGACATGGCTTCCAGTTTAAAAGCCAAACGGTGCCGTTGTCCAATCAGCAAGGTCTCTTGGTTCCCACTAATGTCTAACTCTTCCGGTAGGTTAATGTCATTGTTTATTCTGAAAATGTTGATTTTAATTTTCAGTTGTGTTTAAAGATAGTTAAATAAATAGAAATGGAGCCTAGGCGGAGGTTCAACTGAATAAACTGATTATTCGCCTTCATCGACCTATGACACATCAAATCAGCTTTCAACCACAGCTCCACGAAAGCCAATCAGCATCCAAAGTTCATCTTAAAAGGCCTCCAATCCACAACTCGTCTGCTACCTAGTGCGCCAGTGGTGGTTGCGACGTGTGACTTGCTTTAGATGACCCTGTTTCAACCCCCCTCCATCCCCTCCTCCACCATCATAGCTAAACTTCATCAGAGCATCATTCCTCCCAGACTCTTACTGCATTCTGTGTCTAATTTCAACCGGTCCGGCAGAAAATCACCATGTTGAGCCTGGTTCTGCCAGAGGTTTCTTCCCAATGAGGAGTTTTTCCTCTCCACTGTCACTCCATGCTTGCTTATCTTGGACAGGTTCTCTCAACCTGTGTTATCCGAGCTGGACTTCCTTCTTCCAGGTCCCTGAGTGAAGCTCTAGTATCAGCTCAGCAATCCACTGGATCTCCCCATAAAGCTCAGCAGACCGTCTCTCCAACCAGCAGTCTACAGTTTCAGGCCTGGGGGGAAAACAGCCCTGTTTTTTGCTCCTGTTCATGCATATCTATCAAAATTCAGCACCATGTTTCCTGCGGAGGTCTGAGCGCCAAAGACTAAAGTAATTGTATCAATAATTGTCTCTTCCTGTGAGTTTTTCAGATTAAAATAGAAGAACAAGACAGAAATGTTTAAGGAAGGTCTGGTATTTTCATTCACATCAATAAACAGTGATATGAAATAATGACACATTTAACCTGGATATAACATAGATATTCCTGTTGTAGAAATTAAAGGTTTTGCATCATTTCTTGTGAGGCGGATGAAATAAAAACCTGAAGGTTAGACGACAGCATTTTTTTTGCACTTGACAGATTGTGTTTATAAACCACATCTACTTTAAAGAGTCTCAGCCAAGCGCAGAGATGATTAAGAAAGCAAGAAGCTGCTGATACAGAGCAAAGCACCACATTGATTTCAGACATTGAAGTGATCTGATTTCACCTCCTCTAACCTTTCTGGATCCTCAAACCAAAAACATGAGGAAGCAATTTCTTTCTGACACCAGTCAGTTCATACATAACCTCAACTGTTATCAACGCTCAGACAAATTGATCCACTCCAATGAAAGCTTTTAAATCCATATAAACCTTTTCTGATGTCCCCTCACTCATGCACCAATCAAAGCAACGCTTTTTTTTTTAAATGTCACAAATAATAAAAATCATCAAGCAGCAAAGGTCACTGAGCTGTAAAGCTTCCCAACAGCTTTCCAGACATTGATTTTTGGACGGCTGAACAGATGAGCTTTAAAATCTGCTCTATGTGTTTGGATGAAGGAGTGACAGATCCACACAGAGGTCCACCTGTTCCAGCGTATCAATCCCAGGCTTCTCCACACAGCTGGGAAAAGTCTTCCTTTCAGAGAGGTTTTATCATGAAATCATATCTCGGTGGAGCAGAAGTGGCCTTTGGCGACAGAAAGCAGGTCAGAGAGCTGCAGAGGACAGATTAACTCTGCGTGACCCGCTGGGCTCGGACGGATGGAAGCAATCAGCAGCAGGAATGACATCACAGCTAACTGGGATTTTACTCAGATTCATTAACAGGAAGCCTAAAGAATCCCATTTAAAGTTGCTTCTTTGTGGAGTGGTTCCGATGTGTGTCAGAACGATCCGTCCCTTCAGTGCAACAATCATATAGTTATCAATATCAATGGTTGGATGCTGTTGGGATTATATTCAATTAAATTCTGTTTATTTCTATAGTGCCAATTCACAACCCATGTCATCTCAAGCCACTTTACAGTTCACCAGATCACACGAATTGATTCAAAGTTTTCTATCTAAGGAAAACCAGTTGATTGCATCGACTCATTGACTCTATAGCAATCCCTCACACTAAGCATGCTTGTAGCGACAGTGGAGAGTAAAAACTCCCTTTTAACAGGAAGAAACCCTCAGCAGAACCAGGCTCAGTGTGAGCGGCCATCTGCTGAGGCCGACTGGGGTTCAAGGAGACAGAGATAGAAAAAGCAGCTGTAAAAGGCGATCCAGTCCAGGAAACACACAGCCAGGCAGACGAGCTCCGAGCCAGCTCCCATGCCAGAGGAGGAAGAGAGCACATCCAGTTAGTCACAGTCAGAGAAACAGGACTACACTCAAAAACGGGTCGATCTCCAACATCTATAAACAAAGGTGCTGATCGCAGCAGCACAGCTGATGTTTCTCTCCAGGATGGAGTCACAGCCAAACAGGAACAGACGAGATGAAACTACTATGAGAAAAAGCAGAGAGAGCAGAACGTTAGAGATTGAACTAATAGAATCTGCAGAGTGGAAGAATAGAGATAGAATGAAGCAGAATGATGAAAAAGGGGTCCCTATGTCCTCCAGCAGTCTAAGCCTATAGCAGCATAAGTATAGAGATAGCTCAGGATAACCTGAGCCACTCTAACTATAGCATTTCGATCAAACGTGTCAATCAATGCTGATGTGAGAAAACCAAAGGAAAGGCTCTGTTTGACACAGAGGAGCGTCTTATTCCAAATACAGCCCACATTAAACTCATCAGATTTGAGGGACCAAAGCTAATTGAACTGATGCCACCTGGAAGAAAGAGAATGCAAATCAGTGAAAACAAAGCTCTGTGAAACTGTGAAACATAGAGCAAATGGCTACACAGTGACGCAATGAGGCATTTAAGGAGGCATTTCGCTTGATCACCAAACATCTAAGGTACATAGTCACATTATTTGACTTTTTTATTTACATAAAAGTACCTTCCTCTGGTTGTGTACAACATTTTTGTGACAATTTACCGCATGTTGCTAGCATAGTGTTTGTTGTTTGTTAGTAAAAATAGACTTTCTGTCATTATTTTGCAAAACAATTTCATGTCAGCAGGATTATGTCTCTCTGCATGCATACAATTGGTCAATAAGACGAAGCAACGCAGGAAAGTGAGTGTGGAGATCCTAGTGTATTTAAAAACCAAAACGAAAAGTTCCAGATCAAATCGAAATAGGTGCAAGAAGATGTTTGACTCAAAGACGGATAAAACTCACCTTTGGAGGTCACTGAATCAGGAGCTAAAGCTCAGCAAGCACGTTAACGTTGCTGTGAAGTTGATGGATATTTAAGGACATATTCTTGCTAACAGTGTTACTGGTCTGTTTTTTAGTTCTATCCTCCAAGCTGTCGTTTTATCGTGAGGCATTATAGTACGGTCAACGCTTTAATGACATATTTAGTAGCTGCACCAATGGAAACCATATGGCTTTCTGGTAGTTCAGCCGTACCACCAGTAGAGGGCGCCTCACCTGTTTATGTCAGCCCAGTGCTGGATTTCTATTTAGGCTCAAAAAGGAATATTAGAATCTATCAGGACAGATGCCTGGAGTATATAGCCTTATTTTGTTATAATTAACTATATTTGGGTGTTTTTGGTTTAGAAGTATAACCTGATAATATATGAAATTTTAAGGTAAACACAATGAGCATCAAGTCAGTAAATACATTTTAAGGCAGCAAGAGCTAAATTAATGCTAAATCAATGTAAATCCATGTTTTCCACAGAAAAAGGAGGAATATTAATAAATTAAAGTCAGGATGGCTGACAGGGACGTTGTGTCTGATGCCTTTTAGGGCTACAATAGCAGATGATTTAATACAATAAATACTGCATATGAGAGGAGTGTGACAATGAAGCATGTTTTTTTTATTTATATAATCAGGATGAATATTTAGAGCCAACGCCAGCAGGTTGTCTTTCATACAGTTTATTAGGGGTAGAAGAAGTAAAACTTATTTTTCATCCTCCCTCTCCCTTTAATTGTACTTGAATAAACTTAAAGTAGAATAACCTTCCTGTTAGACTTCTATGTTTTTTTTTATCACACACACATAAAAAATACATATATACACAATTATATATCTACATACATACATGTAAACAAAGATATACATACCTACACAAACATATCAAGCCAAAATCCACATTTACACATTGCAAAAAATGTAAATCTAAATAATTATTTTTTTTCTTAACATAAGTGCATTTTTTCTTGAATTGAGGAGGTAAGTTCAACACTTTGCCAATGGAACAAGACAATTTACATTTGAAACAAGAAAAAAAACTATTGAATTGTCCTTTTTTAAGTGTATATTATTTAATTATCTTATTTTAAGAGAAACAATACTAATTCCATTGACAAATCATCTTATCAACCTACTCAAATTAAGGGGTAAATATGCTTGATTTAAGAAATGTTAACTTATTTTCAGATCGTTTTTGCAGTGCAGGACTGCAACCCCCCCCCCAAAAAAAAACAAAACAAAAACAAAAACAACAACAAAAAACAATCATCAGTGCCACAGTCCATACATCATTATAACAAACGGTTTTATTTAAACATAATTAAACAGTGAAACAAAATGTAGAGAAAAGCTCTACTGGTGAAGCAGGTTTACTAGATTAAGACCAAGAAAGTCCACTTTCAGAGACGAAAACATCTCCTGATAATGAATGGACTAAATAATACTTTAACTTTGGTTGAGAGTTTTTAAACAGTACCTAAGAGCATTAAGGCCTTACAGGGAGGCAGTTTGTTACACAATAAACATAAAGACTTTATCTGGACCGCGTTCAGCTTCAGGCTAATCCCACTGAGAGCCACTCTGATGACTCAGCAGGGTCAGCTGTGCGGTTTCTATAGAGTCGGACAAACATCCCGCAGCACATCTCACTTGTTGCTCCCTCAGATCAAAGAACATTTAGAACAACAGAAATAGGGCAAAACATAAATGCAGCAACTACAAAGAATCTCAAATTTTCACCAAAGATTACTTTCCTGCTCCGACTCATTTAAATGTTAATTTACTTGATTCTATATCAAAGGAAAGATTAAAAAGTTTTTCCCTGGTTTATGCATCATCCATGTGTGCTCCCAAGGGATTTTAGTAACTTAGGAACCTGAAATAATAAATAATGTGTTTGGAAAAGCTCGTGTTGTTCCATTGCCCCGAATACTTTGATATTTTAGGTGTTCCCCTTAAGTTAGATTAGTGTTCATTACTTTTCTGGAAAGAACGCTGTTGGGTCTGAGATCAGAAACAGAAAAAAATTAAGGCTCATTTTATGACATATGGGATCAGTTTCTGCAACAAATTATCTCTGGAGAATAAATAGAATATACCAACCTTTAAAATGTTTTTATTCATGTCAGATTGGGTGGAGGTTTTAGAGGAGGACCCAAATGCAGAGACTGAAGCTGAAGGTGCTTTATTAAGAAGAACAGTTACTGAATACAGTTTTCCTTGGATATCTGAGCAACAATGTCAAAATGTACAATCCTCCAACTCTGAGATGTTTTAAATGGCAAAAATCTGGCAGTATGTAAGGGCAAACAACGATGTAGAAGGTGTGCTGGAGAGCATAATTATGGAAAGTGTGGTAAAGAAGTTATAATTAAATGCTGCGACTTTGGTGGAGAACATACTGCTGCATATTGAGGCTGTGAAGTGAGCATAAGATCTGAAGAGATAAGAAAAGTGAAACTGGAGCTCGGAATAAGCTATGCTGAAGCTGCAAAAAGAATCCCATCCTAGTCAAAAAGATCTAAATCAACAGATGAAAAGCAAAACCTCTGGAGGATTGCTCCAACATTGCAGAGGAATAATTGATTGTTAAAAAGGTTTTGGTTCTTTTCAAGGTAGAAGTGATCAATTGTAGTGCTCAGACTGCAAAGAAAACTGAAAAATCAAAATAACAGTGAAAGCTGCAGAAAAGTACCATCTCTCACTCAGTGGCGGCTCTAGACCAAATGTACCAGGGGGGCCAGGAGGGGGCCAGCGTGTTTTCATGGGGTCAGAGAAAAGCATTTAAGCATCAAAATTCTAAATGTCTATTAGGTCAATATACATTCAGAATTTAGGAATTTTACATGTTTTTGACTTAATTTAAGTTTAAATTACAGTTTTCTATAAAATCTAAATTAGAATAAAAAAAACTGCTAAATTCAGCTGTAAAAATTTGAGTATTTTTTTAAATTTGTTTTGAAAAAAAAAAACATTTAGCAGATGAAAACTGGGAACCTATCTCAATACCAATGAAGCTATCACCTTATTGTTTTTAAATAGTTAACAAAACAGAATTTGTAAAGAAAAAATGAAATAGATTCAAAGGACCAATCAGTAACCATGTATGTTCCAGAGCATATCATCATTATAAAAGGGCTGGGGCATGATCTACAGGGGCCATGGCCCCCGTTGGCCCCTGTCTAGAACCGCCCATGCTCTCACTTCTTGAAGTGAGAAACCTGGGAATGGTTGAAAGTATGATGGGAAAACGAGTAGGAGCATCAGAAACTGGCAGAGTGACATAAGCATAAAGACAAATGAGTAATTATGAGGGCAGATTTGATTATGTATTTCATTAGGTTGGATTAAAACATACAGTTTGGAAAACTTTTTTTATTTTCTTTTTTTATTTCAATTTTCTTTTATTTTGTTCTGGGGCTTGTTTCCTGTTTCCTCATTTAACTCCTTATGAGTTGGTGGCGGTAATGCGCTTTAACTAGTCTGCCAACCGCCATAAAACACTACGAGCAGAACAAGAAGAAGAAGGTGGTTTCTTGCAGATTTATTTATCCAAAAAAAGGAAACAGAAGCAAAAATCCAAAAACATAAATCCTCAGAATCTGCAAAAATACAGAAAACTCATATGAAGGGGAAGAAACACAGCAAAACTTGTAAAATCTGCATCTGATAAATGATGTTCTGCCATATTTTGTTTAGAAAAATGTTCAGTAAATTAGATTTGAAAAAAGATAATATTCACTTAAATTCCACAAGTTTAGTGAAAGTCATTTTTGACTTTCAATCCCTATTCTCCCACTCTGCAGAATCTGTTAGTTCAATCTCTAACGTTCTGCTCTCTCTGCTTTTTCTCATAGTAGCTTCATCTGGTCTGTTCCTGTTTGGCTGTGACTCCATCCTGGAGAGAAATATCAGCTGTGCTGCTGCCATCAACACCCTTGTTTCTAGATGTTGGAGATCGGCCTGTTTTTCAGTGTAGTCCTGTTTCTCTGACTGTGACTAACTGGATGTGCTCTCTTCATCCTCTGACATGGGAGCTGCCTTGGAGCTCGTCTGCCTGGCTGTGTGTTTCCTGGACGGGGCCGCCTTTTACAGCTGCTTTTTGTATCTCTGCTTCTGTCTCCTTGAACCCCAGTCGGCCTCAGCAGATGGCCGCTCACACTGAGCCTGGTTCTGCTGGAGGTTCCTTCCTGTTAAAAGGGAGTTTTTCCTCTCCACTGTTGCTACAAGCATGCTTAGTGTGAGGGATTGCTGAAGAGTCAATGAGTCGATGCAATTAACTGGTTTTCCTTAGATAGAAAACTTTGAATCAATCTGACTGGATGATCTGGTGAACTGGAAAGTGCCTTGAGATGACATGATGTGAATTGGCGCTATAGAAATAAACTGAATTGAATTGAAGAAAATGACTTTGAGCAGGAAGGATCTCCTGCAGAGGTCAGTATTGCTGCAAAAATTTAAATCTTAATAAGTAATTTTTTCTTAAAATAAGTGCATTTTTTCTTGAATTTAGGGGGTAAGTGAGACACTCTGCCAATGGAATAAGACAATTCACATTTAAACTAAGAAAAAACAAATTCATTGTCATTCATTTATTTCAAGTGCGTATTATCTAATTATCTTATTTTAAGAGTAAATATTCTCATCCCATTGGCAATAAATCTTATTAACCTACTCAAATTAAGGGTAGATACATTTAATTTAAGACATTTTGACTTATTTCTAGATGGTTTTTGTAGCGTTTTTGCAGAGTATGTGGAGAATCCCCGACAAACTCTGTTGTATGAAAACATTAAGATTTATATATCAATATATCCACAAATTCCTATATTCCCACTTTAACTTGATCCGTTTCCAGCTGATGGGAGAAACAGACCCAGGTGAAACAAAGCAGCATGGTTCACTAACCTGAAATATGACGTCAGAATGTGAGTAGTAACCCTGCAGAAGGTCTGATGTGTTACATTCATCTGTTTTATGCTCCAGAAGGACCTTTCAGAGGAGGATTTCAGGTCGGAGGTCACACAGGTCCATAAGGTGAGGTTGACTAGAATAACGATAAACACACAGATGGTGAATAGAAGCTTGTTCTAAAGGCTCAACAGGCAGGTTTGCTTTGTTCATGTAGGAGTTCACGTTGGAGACGTTTGCAGGTCCGGTGTTCGCCAACCTGCGGGGATCCTTAGGAATAACAGAGGAGGAATATCAGCAATCTCTGTGCTCCGAAAACTGCTACCTCCAATTTATCAGCAACTCGAAGAGCAAAGCAGACTTTTTCCTCACGTAAGTTTCATCCTAATTAAGAGCAAAACAAAGGATTCTGCTGAATACTGAGAACTCTGCATGTGGCACCGTATTCAGGCTGGATGAAAACATTGATGCATCAATCCTGACTCAGGACTTTCTTCTTCGGTTTGTGTTGTTTGAAGGGAGCATTTTAGCTCGAATACGATCAATATCTGTAATTTATGAACAGCGATTCAGGCCTCATCATAGGATGATCCCCTGCTGATGGAACCACATCATCTCATTCCAGAAACACATTTTATAGAGTGGATCAAAAAAGCCTGGAGGTTTGTTTCTGTTTCTGTTTTCTTTCAATGATAAACTTAAACGTGACATTTTAGTTTAGAATATTTGATCAGATCAATTAAAAAAAATGAATTCAGGCACAAAGTATGTTTAATGCCTGCTAGTAGGTTTTCAAATTTTCAAGATTTCTATTTTATGATGAACATTGAAAGCTGGAAAAGAAAAAAAATGGTTAAAAATAGAATTTAAAAACTGAAAAAGATCAGATAGTCTTTACTTTCTGGGGTGGGATTTCCTGTGGAATGAGAAGCAAAGACGTATTTCTATTGGTCGGCACAAACGTTTATTGACCAAGAACGAGTATTTGATATATTATATTATTATATTATATTACATTATATTATGTTATATTATATTATAATACTATAAGTGTATTTAAGGGCTGCTCAGTGGAGCAGAGGGTAGTGGGCATTGAAATCAAGCATTTTTAAACCTTTCAGAGCTGTTTAAGAAGCTCTGAAAGGTTTAGAAAATAATAAATAAATAATAATTTAACTTTATTGATCTCACAAAGGAAAAATGTACCTCTGCATATAACCAATCCCCTTGGGGAGCAGTGGGCTGCCATTGTGCTGCACCCGGGGAGCAGAGTAGCAGTCTGTGGGAGTGGGGCTCAAACTCAGTACCTCAGGGTTCCAACCTCTATGCACCACTAGGCTGCATACATTGCATGGGGTGAATATATTTTTAGTTCCAGCAGGAACAGTTGTACTTGAAGATCATCCAGAATTAAAGCTTTTTCACTCAGTTTGGTTCAGACTCATTATAATCAACACACATCCTACTTTATTGTTAAGTTCTATTCGTATTAATAGAAGTGATGCTTCTTGTGTTTTTCCACCTCTAGAAATGATAAACGTTTCTTCCTGAAGACTCAAAACAAACGGGAGATAAAATTCCTTCTGGCCAACCTGAAAATCTACATGGAGCATCTGAGGAATTACCCACATTCACTGCTGGTCAAGCTCTTAGGTAGAATTCACACACCTGACCCACAAGCTGAACCTGCTTTTAAACCAAACATCCTCAGCCACAGCTAGAGATGACCTGCAGTTTTCAGATTACAACAGAAACATTTTAACTGAACCTCGTCCCATGAGCTGCAGGAGGCATTTCTTCAACATGATGTGACGTTATAGTAGAACTTCAGCCCGTTTTCTCTGATATCCTCTGCAGTAAATGCTTCTCAGTGCAACTGTTGCTCACATCTATGTCCTGATGACCCCTTTGCTTTCCTTTTCAGGGGTTCACAGGATCCGAATCCCGCGCAGTCGGAAGGTACTGATCCCATTTCAACTTGGTTCTCCAGCAGATTGTTACTGATGCTTTTCTAAATCTATATTTGAGAAGAGGAATTTGACATTTCTAAAGAGAAATAAAAAGAATAAGTTAATGAGCACCTGCCTGATAACAAGAAGCAGGCTTTCAGATCTCAGAAAGGGCTCCCTAATGCTTTAATCTGAGGAGACTCCAGAACAGAAGAGAAAAAAAGGGGTTTTAATAGTGTTGCACCGATACCGATACCAAAAGTTTATTCAACTATTGTCATCCATTCCAGGTAGGCAATAAAAAGTTCTACTGGATTCACTTTGTATTAGTCTTTTTCCTGCTTCACAAAGGTAGGCAGACAAAGACATGATGGCAATTATTTTACATCCAAGCAGTGTTGGGCTAACCTGACTGGATTTGCTCCGCATATCCATCTGGAAACCTTCCGTTGAAGTAATTTTGGGAAGGGGCGAAAATACTGGTTAGCTGATTGGCCTATGTTGGTGATAGACGGGCCAAATAAACCAATCAGATCAACGAAGCATATGACGTACTAACAGAGCGACGACGAAAACACAAGCCAGGCTACTCTTTCCGAAACCAGTCGGGAGAAGAGCAAAAACATCTTTTCCTCTGAGAAAAGCCTCCAGAGCAGTGTTTTGCTCTTCTTTCAGTGAAGAAATACTCTGTAATTCCGATAAAACTTGCTCGATAGCCACGCTAACGCTAGTTTCATCGGCTGAAGCCGCCATGTTCTTTAGACTGAACTGTCGCGCTTCTCGTTGCGTCACACCTCAACCCGCCTCAAAGCCAACGCTGATTGGACGTTCGTTTGGTGAACGGCTCCAAATTTTCTTTAACGGAGAGTCTCCAGACTGATTAGCGAGTGAAACCTTGAAAGCTCGCGAGATCAGGATGGTCTCACGAGGCTAGTGTTGGGCACATTACTTTGGAAAAGTAATTAGTTATAATTACTATCTATCTATCTATCTATCTATCTATCTATCTATCTATCTATCTATCTATCTATCTATCTATCTATCTATCTATCTATCTATCTATCTATCTATCTATCTATCTATCTATCTATCTATCTATCTATCTATCTATCTATCTATCTATCTATCTATCTATCTTCCATCCATCCATATAGGCTAATGATTGTTCACGCTCTCCATAGTTCCCCTGTGGTGCGAGCACAGGGCGGCTGTTATGCGCCTTTAGCGAGCATGCGCGTTTTCTGTCGCTTGCGCGGTGAATCGTGCCGCCTGCGCTGTGCGGAGATGCAGGGGAAACCGTATCTGATGGGGAAACGCAGCTCTACGTAACACCGGTATTTCCATGTGGAAAACGCTGTTTTGCTGCTGGAGTCCTCCTCACTCTCCATCTCTCTGTGTGTGCTGTACGTTAACACCCACCTGCAGAAACACCCACCTACCCAACTGACAGACAGAATCTCACTATACATCAGCCATTCTCATCCTCCCCTCTCTCATGACAAGGAGCGCACGAGTCCAATCATGAAAAAAAGATTAATTGTGCAACCTGAGTAACGTGCAGAAACGGGGTGTCGGCAATAGCAACTGCGTTATAGTTACAGTCAAAGTAATTAGTTAGATTACTCGTTACTAAAAAAGGTAACAGTGTTAATAACCCTAACCCTTTCAACGCCGTTACTCCCATCACTGCATCCAAGTAGTAAGCATATCTTCATATATACACACACATCAATTTCAACCAGATGGTATCGGTATCGACCAATACTGCACGGCCAGGTATCGGGTATCGGGGCCAAAAAATGGCATCTGGGCAACACTAGTTTTTAATTTGTTTTATGATCTGAGTCTCCTCTTCTTGTGTTTTATTTTTTATTTTTTTTGGATAAGAAGGTTAGTGGTAGCAGAACCACCGTTTTAAACCCTCTTACAGAGCATAATTTTCTGTTTTCTCATCACAGAAATACTTCATGGTGATGCAAAGCGTGTTTTATCCAGATGATCGCATCAACGCCAGGTGAGTCTGGATCCTAGGACGCAAACAGTGCAGAAAAAACAGAGTTTAAGTTTTTTTTTTTTTTCTTTCTGCCAGATACGACATTAAGGGCTGTGAAGTGAGTCGCTGGACCGAACCGGCACCAGAGGGGAGCCAGATCATCGTGGTCCTCAAAGACCTCAACTTTGAAGGACAGTTCATCGGCCTGGGTGAGGATGTTGTTGTGGTGATGAACAGCACTTAGACTTCCACAACTTTTAATTTCATTTTATATACACAGAGTTTATACAAAACCAAATTTCATTTAGTGCAGATTTTCAAACAGTAAATAAACTTTTCCATTCCTTAAAGTGCAGCAGTGATTAAATGTAAACATTGTGGGAGAAAAAACGTGGTGCAAAAACACGCATTGATATGGAAGACCAGAGCATTAATATACAGTATATGGTGCCAATCTGCAGTGTGTTGGTATTATTAGTGAGATGCAGAATTTGTGACATGATTTAGAGTTGTTTCAACAACACCCCCTGCTGGTCAGATACTGTAGTGCTTCAAGTCCTGGTCTGATAGTTGAATTATTTTCAGTGTTTTAGTTCTTCCATTATCAACACCAGTATATGGAAGCCCGTTTCCGCCACTCTGTAAAAAAAAAAAAAAATTATCTCATTATAATGAGATACTATCTCATTATAATGAGATATATAAATTTTTTTTTACAGAGTGGCGGAAACGGGCTTCCATAACAGTATGAAGGACCAACTCTACCATATTTAAAAACAAATACAAAAATGAATAAATGCTCAATAAATAAATAAGCATAAAATTAATTGCCCCCGAAAATACAATAAACAAATAAATGTAGGTAGTAATTAAATTATACAGTGAGACATAAATGTATATATCTCTTTTAATTAGCTTCTTTATTTATTCGCCTTTTTAATAATTATCTTATTTATTTATTGTCTGTTATAATCTTCAACTTTATGTATTAATTACTTATTTTTTAAGTATTAATTTATGTGCATGTTATGTTTTTGTCTGTTTTATTCTTCCCTTGTATTTTTTACTCTATTTATTTCTTGAATGATATTTATTTCTGCTTGTCGTATTTGCATTTCTGCCTCATTATGTGAAGGAGGAGGGCTGCATCTTAGAGGGTCACCTTCTGCCCATTGGTTGGCTCACAGTATTAAGTTAAAAGTTTTATTTTCTGTTGCTGTTGTTCAATAAAAGTACATTTAAAGATCATTTGAGGCAAGAACTACGGTGGCTGAGAAGTGCAAAACACATTTACAATTCAAAAACACATTAACAAATAAAAAACAAAATAACATTTGAAGAAACAAACACATTTACAATTCAAAAACACATTAACAAATAAAAAACTAAATAAAATTTGAAGAAACAAAATTATATTTTATGAAACAAATGTATTTTTGAAAAAAAAGTTAAAATTTTTAAAAACAAATTTACATTTTAGCAAACAAATTTACATTTTAGGAAACAAATTCACATTTTAAATAAGTTAGATTTTAGGTGAGAGAAAGTTCATTTCAGAGGGAAAAAAATACATTATAGGGAAACAAATTTACATCTAAAAAAAAAAATTGACAGTTCGGAAACACTTGTACAAGTGCAAAGACAAAACTGCAAGCGGCAAAACACAGTTACATAGCCAAAAACAAATTAACAAAAGACGGCTACACGGAAAAGGAATGTCCCAGTGGCCGGATGTGACGTCACCATTACCCTGACTTGTAGTACAAACAGCTCAATCTGTAGTCCTCCTGCTTCACGTGAAAAGTCAGCGGCGAATCTAAAAAAATTGTCAACATATTGGGTCATTCTGTTTTTGGTAAAACATCACTGCTTCAGTGCAGTTGAATGGAGAACATCTGTGAATATCTGTTTTTATGTCTTTTCACACACATTTCGTCACATTAAGTCCTGGAGTCTCAAACTTTTCCAACAAAATAGGGCCTGAGTTTGTAAAGTTTGTAATCTGGTAACACAAAAAACGAACTGAGCTTAGAAACGTAAGGTCCCTCACTCCATCTGACCAGTTGTATTTGTGCTGTTGTCTGTGAACTATAACTATACAGGGGTTGACGTTAAGGATTTTTACCACTTGCCCTTTGGGCAAGTGACTTTCCCATTTCATTTGTCCAGAAACAATTTTCACTTGCCCAGTATAATGTTTAATAAATATGGTTCCTAATATTCATTTTTGTTGTTTGTTTTTTAAATGTTTTTTTGTAATGCAATAAGTCTCCAGGTTCCTGGTGTGTATATGCATGTGTCAGATAATGAACTTAAGCCTATATTACAAATGCGTTGCTGACGCCGGCAACGCATTTGCCCAGCGGGCAAATGCAATGAAATTTGTACTCTCCCGACAATAAAAATTACTTGCCCCGGGCAATGGTTAACATCGAGCCCTGCTATACATGAGACGCTGTCAAATAAATATCAATGAATATCAGATTTATCAATAAATACCTAAAATCTCTCTCCCTGATGATCAATGTGGTGGATCACACCGAAGATCAACACACGCATGTAACAGGTGTGAGGAATTAGCACGGATTGCTGTAAATGGTTAAATGCCGTTCAGACACCGGAGCATGATGATGAGCGATGGATCCATCGGCTCTGCTGGAAGATGATGCAAATGGGAGACTTAGCAGAGAACACATTTTCAGGGATCACAAAAGTTCCCTTTTGGTCCGTCAGACTTACTGACATATCAGCCGATTGTAGCCCTTTTCTACTGGCTGAAAAGCCAGTTTAAACCCAAGAACAATCTGCTTTTAGTGGCAGTAGGAACAGCTCACTGACATGTGTCTACCCGGGTCAAACGACTCGGTAAGCGACCTACGTTAAAATCGCCTCAGCTCTGATCGGCATGTGGGAACACCAGAGCTGTGTTGACCCGCTAAATTACGTGACACCTTTGAACACAACGTACGGACGTCAACACACCGCGGCAGTCGATTATGATCTAAGCAGAAACAACTCTGTTTACATTTGATAAACGTGGAGCAGCTCTGGTGAGAGGGATTCTGACAGATAATAGAGGGAAACAATAAATCCCACTGATTTCGCCCTGACTTCCTTACATGTTGCTCTCCATTGTTTACTTTCCTGATTTCTGTCGCCTTGGTGACATCATCAACGCTAACCCAGTGTGATGGTGTCACCAGACATGCAGCTACGGGGGGACAGAGGCCACGCAGCTGCCAGCTAGGGGTTAGGCCAGCTTTTTTTTTTGCCAGTGAGAAGGGAGCCAAATGGCGATTGTTAGCGGTGCGAAAAAAATGTGTTAACTCGTCACCAGCGTTCCTTGTTATTTTTATTTTGAGGATTTGGGGGAAAAATGGAAGAAAGTTCCTTCACCTGCATCAGAGCGCTACCGGTTAGATCTGTGAACGGTTTTCCATCCTTGCAACTAAACTGGCAGCAGTAGTGGAGTTTGGAGATTCAATCCACTTCCTAAATCTATCTTTGCTCTCCTCTAAATTATCCATAAATTCTGCAATCACACTTTTTCTCTCACTTCCAACTTTGTAATCGGCTGCATGTTTAGCCTTCCCTGGAAAAGCCTTTCCAAATTACCTTTTTACTTTTGACAACTTTTCATTACAAAGCAAAAATGCAGGCAATCCTTCCGCATTGTTAATGAAAGCAAATGAATCCTCTGTTCTCATCAACCATCTTCCTTCCATGGTCTGAGACTCACCCACCGCTTTGTTTGTCTGGCACCGCGCCACGCTGAGTGTGTTATAGGCTGTGATGCAAATTTTCGCTTAAAGACATTTTTATTTTATTGTTTAAATGTATTTAATATACAAATGTTTGCAGCATTGGAAAACATAATGAATGTTTGTTTGAATTCCTGCACACCATATTAAAATAAACCAAAAAAATAAATGTTCATACATTTTTGAGAAAGCTCCAGGGAGCAGCAAGGGGGGCGCTAAAGAGCCGCATGCGGCTCCGGCTACATGCTGCTACAGTTTTTGGTCAGCTCTCTGTTGAAAATTAGATTTTATATCTCAGTCAAATCTTACTGGGTAAATAAAGATAACAGGAATAAATAAAATATCATCAGCCCACACATCAGTCTGTTTACATTCTTAACACCTCCTTTTATTTGTCATGCCACTACGGTAGCTTGTTGCATTCCCTAACAAACAAACACAATATTTTATATTTGTGAGATCAGTATCTCGTTATTATGAGAAAAGATCTCGTAGTTACGAGATCCAATCTATATATTTGGTTATTATTACTTGAGCCAGTAATGAAGCATCTCTCAGAAAATGGGTCTTCAGTTCTACTTCTTAAAAATATCTGCATATGTCCCATTGAACCGTTCTCTGTACCGAGGTCTGACCTGATACGCGTTGGAGTTCCGCTCCAGTTTTTCACTTCATCAACAAAGTATGCAGCTATAACCCTGGCATTACTACTTGTGTAAGCATGCAGCCTTATGACCATACGCAAAAATTCATCATCAGCTCCATTAATACAGATTCCGTATGGTTTTAGTTTTTCATATGAATCGATATGCCACATAAAGTTGGGACCTGGTCGTTTTAAACGATTCTGAAGCCTCAGCTGTTCTCCTTGTGGATCTAGGATTTTGAGAAAGTATCATTAAGTATTAAGAAAGTATTGAGTACCGGTGCACAGTAATTTGGGACACCACCAAGCCAGCTGGAATACGTTCCAGATGCATTAATTTATAGCGATGAAGCATCTAGTGCTGGTTTAAAGGCATACTATGCAACATTTTTCAGTTAATGTGTTCCATAACGTTGATGATTAAATGAGTAATTTCAGGTCGAACAAAGGTTTTCTCGGCCGCCCTGGTGGTCTGTAGGGGAAATACCGTACTTGCAATTGCAGGAGCCCTCGGCCCGCACCCACAGGCTCAGAAGTCTCGCGAGAGTCGGTCTTGCTTTACGGCGAGAGCTGCTACACGCCCCCAGTGAAAGGCATGCTCGTTGCTAGCTCAGTGGCGATATTTGTGCAGTTATCATGGCGGAACCAGAGAGAAAACAGCGAAAGCCCATGTCGGAGCAGGCAAGAAAGAGGAAAAGGGCTCTGGACAGAGCTCAAAACAACCGCGCCTGGCTTGATGGAGAAACCAGGAGAACAGCTGAGCATATTTACGACAGTGCACTTTTACTTTCGCCCTCTGGGGGGAGCCTCGCTGGATAATCAACACCGGTTGCATAGTATACCTTTAAATACTCCTGCAGGAACAGCGATACTCCCACGAAATCATAGGGGCCTTTTATGCCTAATCAGTTCTAAGGACTTACTGCGCAATGCTGACAAACTAAAACTAATTCAATCCACATTAAGGAAACTCAGTATTTCCCTGTGTTGCATACCTTAAAGGAAATAAAATCATATTAAATCTGACAACACACTCATTGTTCACGTTTCATGTAGCGTAGCTCTGCAATGAATGTACTTCCTGATCTCCTAAATATGACACATTATCTTATAATTATGGATCTTATCTCGTAATTATGAGATCTCATTTTGTAACATGTCATAATTACAGGATACCGATCTCGTAATGAGATAAGCTGTCAGACTTTTTTTTTCTTTGGTTAATGCAATACAATCCCGTATGCCACTACTGAGGCTAACAAACCACTTCACTCACCAACACATCAATCTCTGCCTCAGTTAAACTACTTTTGTTTTTTGCTGTCTTCCCTGTGGTTGCCATTGGTAACCATTAACCCTGTAATGCCAAATGTATCATATTTGATACATACGGTTTCTGAAATGTTTTGCGTCTGACACCTTTTGCATAATTTAATGGTAAAAACTTTGCTCAAAATCCTATTGTACAAAATCAGATAAACCTGATAACAGCCAGTAGAAGACTACACAAAAAATAATCTTGACTTATCGCATAGTAATAAATTATTAATATCAAAAATGTATTTCTGTTTTTCTTTTTACATATTTTGTTAAAAGGGCAAACAAGGAATTCACACCAAAAAAAGTAATTTTCTGTTTTATTTTATTCTTGGATCGGGCTTTAAAGGGTTAAGTAACATTGATCAACTGGCTAATTCATGGTGCATTTACTATACATGGACGATTTAAGCTTGGATGTGGGCGATTAGAGGGCATAACATGAGATGGAGACTTGTTAGCCCAGGTGTTGTTAAAAAGGAACATTTGCTTGTTCCTTTGCATGTGATTGGTTCAATAAATCTAAAATATGTCCTATAAACTTTATGATAGATCCCATCATTGATGAAATAGACCTGTTATTTTCCTAACATCTCTGCTTGTATCTCCTTGCAGAGCGGCAGCGTTCTTGGCTCATCCAGCAGGTGGAGATCGACACTAACTTCCTTCAGAGGCTCAACGTGTTGGACTACAGCCTCCTGCTGGCCCATCAGCCTTTACACCAAGACGAACGCAACCAGAGCCTGTCCTTCGCTTCCCTCATTGTCAGGACCAAAAAGTCAGTATATCCTCCAGAGTTTATCTCACTTGGAAGGTTTAGACAGTCAGGCAGGGGGAAGAGTAACGGAACAAACATGAGCCTCAGTTTATTATGGCTTCAGCCATTTTTAGGGGATCTTAAAGGAAAAGTCAGGTCAGCATGGACTGATCATGGATCATTATTTATACCTAAAACTAATATGTTCACTGTGATTTAATTAATTTATCATTAATCAGTAAAAAAATGTAAACAATAATTTTCGTCGCGATCACTGAGTCTGGGAGCAGCCATTTTTGCAGAAATATAATAACGCCTAATCCTAGCGCCATTCTCCCCGCTTTACAAGCAAAATCTAGACTAGACACATCTGCAATCAACAACAATTATTGAAGATTTCCTGAGGACTTCACCATTGAAATTCACCAGAGCTATAGTGAAACTGAGAATGCCCACGTGCATTTTAGCTGGATGTTGGAATACATCGGGTAAAAGTGAAAAAAAAGAGTTATTAATGTTATACATTTATACAGTTATACATTCTTATCAGTTAAGAATGTTTCCAAGATGACTTGGATAATAGCGCGTTGTGACAAACACCAGATACAGCACTGGGACTTGATCAACAGCCGATACCGCACTGTGACGTCACAAACCAGTAGGTGGCAGTAGTGTTCTTGGACAAACATGGATGCCTCCAGTAAAGCACATTCACATGAAAATTACTCATAATTAAAAAAACGTATTATTTATTGAGCAGTATGTAATTATTTCATATTTAAAGTACTTTCAGAAGTTTGAATTCTGAATATGACCGGACTTTTCCTTTAAGAGGAAATTATAGAATTACCTCAAGTCGTTTATCCTTCAGAGAGCAGTGAGACAAATGGATCCATGAAACCTGTTAAGTGATACAGAAGGTCTGACTTCTTCATGAGCTAACGCTGCTATATGCGTTTGAAAACACTGATAACAGCAGGAATAAACGGGCATTCAACCTATGAGGAGCAGAGTAGAAAGATCCGGATGGTCTGAGATTTTACTCCATTCTGGAATCTGGAAATTGTCGCTAGATTTAAAGTTGTACAGAAGCGGCTGTTCCAAACGTTGCATTTCCAAATTCTGCCGAGTGGTGCCCGACTTTACACGAGTTATCAAGGGGGCGGGATTGTTGTGGCAGAGGGTTCACAAGCACGTTCGGTTGTGGTTCGGTTTGTGGAAAGCATCTTGCTAACCAGTTAGCAACTTAGTGCTAGCAGGTTCCCATTGGGAAATTCCATTGGGACCAATTAGCAATAAATTGGTGACTTAGAAACGACGCTGTCAAGGAACGCTATGGACAGCGGAAACATGCAAGAGGAGGAGAGTTTAGTGTCGGAGGTCGTGGATGAGTCTCCTCCGTCAGCCATTTTTTATTTAGAGGAGGAAAGCGGGGACAAAGATTAGGGATGGGAACCGGTTTCAGCTGCCCAGCACGATATAATATCATCTGATAAACAGTACATTTATATACATGTTTAAGCCAGAATGATTTGACATTTAAATATGATTTCTCTACGACTTTAAAACAAAGGATCTGAATAAATGATTAGAAGAACTATAATATGTTGAAGTAAGCATTCAGCTCTTTCTCTTCCAAAAACAACAATCACACATAAACTTGAGTCCCAAAGAATGTGAAACCTCCTGTAACGCTTGGTGGCGATACGCCAGATGATGTTTACTGAATCAGATTTAAAACCAAACCCATTGAGATGACAATGAGGTTTTGGTGAAAGGATCAGGAAGCTGTTCACATCTCCACAGCTCAGCTGCTCTTGGCAGCAGAACCGTTGTTGAAATGTTTAAACAGCTCAAAGGAGGTTGGACTTTTGCTGATACATTCTCCATTAAACCTTTACTAGATTTCAGTTTCTCTCTCCTTCCAAAAATTGTGTCTACGTCCAGAGGCCTTCGTTTTCTGTCCAATCAGAGTTCAGAGAGACACATCCAATCACTCCAAATGGAACGGTTCTGTAGAAACTGGACCTCAAGGTTCTGCTCAACCTGGAAATCACCGTAGCAATCATTCTCTGTCTCAAGTTGCTTCATCACTCACCTCCTCTCTGTATGTTCATCCATCATGGCTGCCCACATAGAAGCCATATAATTTTTGAAATCTGATTCTTTCACATTTGATTAGGAAGCAATGATGATAATCAGTAATTCTCATCTCAAATCAAATACAAAAAAAAGACACTAAGCAGATGTTTAAGAAGGGCTTTCAAAATAAAGCTTGCAGATACTCCAGTGAATCAAGCTTCCTTTTTTAGAGCGTTTCACACAAATTGCCCTACAGGTCCTTAAAATGAAGGAAATGAAAATATATATGTGACAAAATAATAAAAAAATGTGAGAAAAACTTTAAAACATCCACAGTTGAAGCTTAATGTGTAAAGCGTGTGTATTTTTGTATTTTGAAAATACAAAAATGCACAACACTGACGTATTTTGATACCAAATAGGAAGGTATTTTCGTCATCTCAATAAAATACAAATTAAACAATAGTATTTTGTATTTGAAATACATATTTCAAATGCTTGTATTAAAAATACTGCCCATGCCTGCATGCATTTATCACTTATTTTGTACTGTATGTTGTTATAAAAGGCTTGATCAAGTGGTATTACTAAAATTAAGTGTAACAGTAGTATGACAACTGAACCATGTACAGTAATATTACATTTTTGGCTAATGTCAGACTGATATTCAATATTAATATTGGATTGGGAAACCCTTACTGAATATATGAACAATATAAAGATTATTGTTTCTCTTTTTTTTCTTTGGTTACTTTCTCTTCCCTCTCGCTGGGCAAAGTGTATGGCTGGTAGGGCTGGGCGATATAGAAAAAAAGCCTATCAATAAAAAAAAATGCATATTGATCGATATCGATAATTATTGGAAAGATTTGAAATCATATTTTATGTGCAGCTCTGCCTGGACATTTTATGATATTGCTAAATGATTTAATTTTAATAAAGAACACAAACACAGACTTCCAATGAAATCTTTATTTAACCAACTTTTTTAACCATAACAGAATTGTTTTAAAGAAAAATAACTTAAAAGACCTGAGTTATGTTATTAAATACTGACAAAGAATAAACTAAAGTGACCAGAAAAGTGACCAAAATAAATATAACAAATAAATAAATGGACGCCCCCCCAACCCCCCGCCCGCATTCTTCTAAGCTGAACCTGGTTCAGATAGTTTCCTGCTTTAACCTGAGTTATTACTTTGAAGTTGCTGGCCCCTCCGCATTTTTCTCAGTCGTTAGAACTACGTGGGAAACTGCCCAGAACTGAAAATATATATTTTCCCGAAATTCCCGAAGATTCCTCGGAGGACGACGCAGATGCGCACCGGGGCCTACACAGCTCGTACTCCTGCGGGTGTGAGCGGCTGAGATGATAAAAAAAAGTTGGTTGTGTTATCAGACTTGGTTTTCACCGGTTCCCGACACATTTTACAGATGACTTGGGTTTGTTTTTTGTCCGACTTGCCATGACTGAAATACTGCCAAACTGGCGAACTACAAAAACCATCTTTGGAACAATTTCCTCCGCCTCTCCTGCTGCGACATATTCATGTGCTCTGTGTTGTGGATGGAGAGGGCGGCGCTTTGTGACGGCGTGCCTGGGTCTGCGATTGCGATTGGTTGGGAGGAAGTCGTGACTAGCATAAACCTACATGCTAGGCTACAATTAGAAGGAAGGAAAACTGCGTTTTTTTTATCAAACTTTTATCGACCCGCTTTTTTTCTATTGCGCCACACATCTATTGATCGATATATATCATTATTGAATTATCGCCCAGCCCTAATGGCTGGCCTTCCATTTCATCAGAAAACAACAAGTAGAACGATCTACAGTCATCTTTGCTTGTTCTATAATCGTCTTCCACTTACAACACATCTTCATGTGCAAGCAAAGCACAGATGGCTAACTAGTTTGACCCCTAACAGCTACCATAATAGAAGACGGGGACACAATGGCTAATCACTATATAGGTCACTATATAGTGATTATGCCATTTTAAATGACTGTCTAAAGATGTAGAGCATGAAAAAAGTAATGGGCTCGAAAGTTCCCACAATGTACCTTGAAAAGTAGTGATCATTGATGGTCGTTAGACGTGGAGATATATCTCAGTTGCTTTGCGAGAGCTCTCCACGCAACAATGGGATTTGTTGTCACAGAGGCCCTCTGTCAACAACAACAAATAACAAAGATGGAGCAGGCATTGTGTCGAGAGGCAGAGTTATGTAACCAATGGGGAGCGAGAAGTAGTGAAGTTAACTGAGTTCACTATAAAGTCCACTATATAGTCCGGCTCTATATAGTGATTGAGGATTTAGGGGAACGCCGTTTATTTTACATTGGGCCCCTGATTTTACGTGAATGGTAGCCACGTGGGCCGGCTACCGTTCATTCATCCTGTCAGCTGAACTGCTGCTAGTTTTACTCTCATGCCTGGAAGATGTCTAGTGCTACTACCACAGATGATCTCGCTCTCCAAATGGAATTGATCGATTCAGATTAGCTAGCCGAATGAATTGAAGGGGTAGCCGCCTGTGGCCCGGGCTTCCTGTCACAACTCCAGTCCGGTACGTGGATGACATCATATATGCGCCGCTTTGTTTTTAAAAGATATAAATATAAAATATATAACTGCGGATTTCTGGGGGACAGTGATTCGCCTACATGTTCTGAATGCTGGCGTACCATAAAGAATAAATGATGAACAGTTTAGTTTGTGCCTTCAAGTCGTTGCCCATAGGAAGACGTTACTTGGATATAACTTAACGGAATATCTTCAGAACGGCTTCAAATGAAACAAAACTCATATGGGTGAGTAGAACATGATGGAATAACGTAAAATCAAGGGGCCAATGTAAAAAAAAAAAGGCATTCCCCTTTAAGACACAGCCCATATGGTGTCTTCAAATGGGTGCACCGCCACCTCTGTATTTATAATCAACTCAGTGAGATTGTTTTGGAACCCTTTCATTTTAAACACGATTGTAAGACCTTGGCAGAGTATGTATTTATCAGAGCAATACATGAGTTGTAGCAAAAAACAAACAACCATCTAAGTCAGGGGTGTCAAACTGGTTCCAGAAAGGGCCGAGTGGCTGCAGGTTTTCTTTCCAACCAAGCAATAGCACACCAGACTCCAGTCATTTCATAATGTCATCATGTTCAGATTGGACTCACTTGATGAGATGATAGGAGTCTGGTGTGCTATTGCTTGGTTGGAAAGAAAACCTGCAGCCACTCGGCCCTTTCTGGAACCAGTTTGACACCCCTGATCTAAGTAGTTAGAAACTGTCCCTGGGAAGGAGTCGGACCAACTGGTTGAAACATTTGTTCTGGTGCTGTTTTAGTAGAAAATTCTGGCAGAATCATTTTTAAATTCCTGCATGATGAGGTGGAAGAATGACTCCATTGGTTCTTTATGTGCTTCTTTCACTTTATTGTTACAGGTCTGTGAATCCAGGGTCCAGCCCCATTCCTACCAGCGTAGTCAGAGTTCCAGGATCGGTACCAGATGATGATGCTACAAGAATGTTATCTGAATCAGACTCTGGCTTAAAGATGTCACGCAGCGGCAGCTTCTCCCCAACCTCTCAGGAGCACGTTGGCTCTGGAGCGGACACACCAGAGATTCCAGACTTCAAGGCTCAAAACCGACGCCTTCTGCCAAACCTGAAGAACCCGTTACACATTATAGATGGACCTGAGCAGCGCTATTTCATCGGCATCATTGACATTTTCACAGTTTACAGCTTTAAGAAAAGGCTGGAGCATCTGTGGAAGAGTCTGAGACATCCTGGGAGGTCCTTCTCCACCGTCAGTCCTCGAACATACTGTCTCCGGCTCTGTCAGTGGGTCCAAGACCACGCCAAGTAACAGACATCAGGATGACAACTGATTTTACAGGTCCAAAAGATCACAAGCATAAAGCATGCTCATGATTGGGTCTATACATCCCAGAAGGTCTTTAAATGAGATAAAACCACCCTCAGAGATACTAAAAAATAAATAGGTCCCTGTATTTTTATAATTGTGCAAGAAGTAAACCATAGTAATGCATCAAGAAAGAAAGCCAGGCAGGCTCTGCTGATGAGCTGCATTGGTTAATAAAGAGAAATTAGCAAGAATCTCAGAGAGGCAACTAGTTTGGCTGTTTTGGCAATGCTGAATCTCATTGAAGAACAGGGTTCTGGTACCGGTTCCTCTGGACAGATCCGACCAAAGCAGAGACAATTGACCATGATTAAACAGAATCGAAACCAAACCCGGTGTTCTGTCAGATCACGATACCCTGTCAGAAGGAAGGCAAGGCAAATTTATTTGTATAGCACAATTCATTTCAAAGACAATGCAAAGTGCTTTACATCATTAAAATACCAGAAAGTAAAACAGAATCAAAGCAAGTAGGAACAAATAATAAATAAATAAAATAAAATGAAAAATGCAGAAGCGAAAAAGACAGTTGGACTAAAGAAAATATGTTTGGGTTGAACTGTTTAACTAGAACCGTCAAAGGCAATCCTAAACAAATGTGTTTTTAGTCTTGATTTAAAGGAACTCAGGCTTTCAGCACTTTTACAGTTTTTTGGAAGTTTGTTCCAGATAAGTGGAGCATAGGAACTAAATGCTGCTTCTCCATGTTTAGTTCTGGTTCTAGGTATGCAGAGCAGGCTGGAGCCAGAAGACCTGAGTGGTCTGGAGGGTTGATACACTGATAGCAAGTCTGTGATGTATTTAGGTGCTAAGCCATTCAGAGATTTATAGACTAACAGAAGTATTTTAAAGTCTATTCTCTGAGATACAGGGAGCCAGTGGAAGGACTTCAGAACTGGGGTGATGTGCTCTACTTTCTTAGTCTTAGTGAGGACACGGGCAGCAGCGTTCTGGATCAGCTGCAGCTGTCTGATCCACTTTTTAGGCAGACCTGTGAAAACACCGTTGCACTAATCAATTCGACTAAAAATAAACGCATTGATTAGTTTTTCCAGATCATGCTGAGACATTAGTCCTTTAATCCTGGAAATGTTCTTCAGGTGATAGAAAGCCGACCTTGTAATTGTCTTTAAATGCTTTTGGAGGTTCAAGTCTGAACAGCATACCCAGAGTAAAATACACATGCGCAAGACGTCAGATTTGCCTTTATTCCTTTAGTTTTGTAAGATAAATAGACTTTAAACTACCTTGACAAGCGTGTATCCCTTTAGTCATGTAAAAAAAAAATAAACCCAATATAAGGTCAGATCACCATACGCTTCAAAAAGTAAGTAATTAAATAGTTTTTTTGTATATAACTAAAGTGATACGCACCTGTTGAGGTAGTTTAAAGTCTATTTTTCTTACAAAACCAAAGGGATAAACGGGTATAAACTATGGGTATGCTGGTCTGACCAGGTATGCTCATCTGACAGAACACCAGCATAGCAGAAAAAAAACAATGAAGGGTTGGTGAACCCGGGCCTGTTGCAGTCATTAGTTGGACCCTGAGCTCCTCTGTAGGCCAGAGTGTTCTGCATTCAAATTGGAGTCCATCCGTCCAACGACTGAAATTTGACCAAACTTCAGTCTGTTCTGTTCTGTTCGGTCACCAACAGAACATCGAGCCAGAACAGGTGCTATGGTGTAGCCTGACGTAGTCCTACTCAATTCTAGTCAGAATATGAGTCTGATGCTGCTCCATAGAGCTGTGATTATGGAACAAGGAAAAATAATGCCTCTGCACTCAATTGGATAGACCTACAACCAATAAGAGCAACGGAGTGCGTGACGTATGTTAAGCGACGCATAGTTGTTGTCAACAAAAATCAAAACGTGCAGTTGCACGCCTAGAATAAGAAGATGAGCCTTGATCGCGTTTCTCTGTTCCTCTTTTAAAATTAATTTGCTGTCGATATCTTCTAGAACAGACCTAATAGCAGAATCTACACACCTCAACTCTCCAGCTGCAGCCATTGTTGTTGTCACCCAAGCACGCTTTGGTGGCGTGGTTGATTACGTTACTCTTTGATCATCTGTCCATCATCGTATAAACCTCGCACACTCACCCCCTCCTAAGGGGGTGAGTGTGCGAGGTTGTCCAGGGTGTACCCCATAGAAATTGGCTTACTTTTAGAAATTAAGCCACTTACTCAAACGTTTTTACCCCATGAGAATCCCAAATGCTTCATATCTGACAGTATAAAAGGACATTTCTGACTGTTAACTCCTCCCATCTGGTGTCAGATTCCCTCCTGAAGTGAAGGATGTTGGATCAATTTGGACCTTTCTAACCCCTCAGTGACAGGCCTTTTTATTGTATTTTCTCCAAAGGACCAAAGCAGGCTTACAACCTGCAGGTGGAACATTTAAAAAAGCAACTTTTTCAAATTTCTTAATCATTCGACTTCCATCTGCTTTTCAAAATTGTTGCAGTTCTGGAAGCCCGCCCTGACAATTTGATTGGCCCGCCAGATATTGTGCGAGCATACTCGCGCTACTACTGAGCAATGCCAGACCGAACTCCCCGACCTCAAACGTTGTGGGCGGGACTAAGTTCGGAATGGCACCCAGGCTAGCTATGGTGGTCTATTTTGATGGAAATATTCCAGTGGTACCTTCAGAGAGCCCAGCAGAACTGAATCCCTCAACAGACTGAAGGATGTTAGGAAGAAGAATGGATCAGGATTTTTTTTAAGGAGGATTAGGTTCAATGGATTCTTGTCTTAGTTTTTCATGCACATCTTGTAGATTCTGGTTTGGTTTCTGTCAGACGTTTAATGACAAACATCTGAAGATGGTTTTACCTCATTTTAGACAACAGTGATGCTGATCCATTTTGCCCTGGCCCTTAACATAAACCATTAAAAATGAAAGAGGATCGCTCTTTTGATTTCTATCTTCATAAATAGAAAAAAATGGCACACATGATATGCAATTTATTTATTACACAAAGAACTCGCTTTTCTGCCTTAAAGGGACACATATATAAAAATAAGAGTGATTTTATAGACTTGTGTGAAGTGTGATTGATTCCTGGAGGTCTGATCTGCTGAGCCTATTCTAAAAACATAAGTACTGGTTCTAGAAGTGTTTATTCTGATGGCCTTCTGCTTCCTATTTGGATTTTTCTGCATTAATGCTGACATCGGAAATGGTCCATCCAATCATACCAGGGTCCGTCCCATGTGTGTAAATGTGGTCTGGGAGTAATCCCTGCACTGAGTGATGCAGACCGTTCTGGATGTAGAGCCAAACAAGGACAATGGAGCAGATATGAAGACCTTGTGATGTCATACATCTGATCAGGTTCCTCCCAGGATCCAAACATGTCCTGGTTAACGAAACCTTGAGTAAACAGGACCCTGATGACCTGAAAGTGAGAGGGGAGATACCCGCCAATAGGTGTGCATGCGTTGATAACATTTCAGCCAAGTTATGACACTGGATTAATGCTTTCATTTTTTGTTGTCTTCCACTTGTTCCCATTTACTGGGGGTTAATAAAACACATTTAGGTGCATTACGGCCACCAGCTGGTGTAACAACCTCTTCAGGTTGTTTATTTATACTTCAGTCTTTTGTATTTTGCAAAGTTGTAACTTTGTTAGTTATTTATGTAACTTCTTAAAGAGCTATAGTGAAACTGACAGTGCCCACGTGCATGGCAGCTGGATGTTGGAATACATCGGGTAAAAGTGAAAAAAAGAGTTATTCCACCTTTCTGATTCCTGATCCTCCACGGACGGGTTGGTCGTTGGATCGCCAACTTGAAGAGGGAGGATTTGCCATCGAACTTCTGGCCAGAGAAAAAACCCGTAATATGTAGCCAACATTTGGAAGAAGAATGTTTTCAAGATGACTTGGATAATAGCGCGTTGTGACAAACACCAGATACAGCACTGGGACTTGATCAACAGCCGATACCGCACCGTGACGTCACTAACCAGTAGGTGGCAGTAGTGTTCTTTGACAAACATGGAGGCCTCCAGTAAAGCACATTCACATGAAATTTACTCTTAATTAAAACAGTTATCATTTATTGAACAGTATGTAAAAATTTTATATTTAAAGTACTTTCAGAAGTTTGAATTTTGAATATGAGCGGACTTTTCCTTTAACTTTCATTCTCATCGATGAAACAAATGATGTCACATGTATACTTCAGATGATGAGGAACAAAGACAAATCTTAAATTTCTCTGTGGGCGGCACAAACGTGTGGTGGTTAGCACCATCCTCACACAGCAAGAGGGTTCTGGGTTCGAGTCCCAGGGGAACCAGGACCAATCTGCATCGAGTTTGCATGCTGTCCCTGTGTCTGCATTGGTTTTCTCTGGATTATCTTTTCGGCTCCTCCCACAATCCAAAAACTTGCATTATAGGTTGATTGGACATTAAAATTGCCCTTAAGAGGGGGTGAGTGTGCGAGGTTGTCCAGGGTGTACCCCATAGAAATTGGCTTACTTTTAGAAATTAAGCCACTTACTCATACGTTTTTACCCCATGAGAATCCCAAATGCTTCATATCTGACAGTATAAAAGGACATTTCTGACTGTTAACTCCTCCCATCTGGTGTCAGATTCCCTCCTGAAGTGAAGGATGTTGGATCAATTTGGACCTTTCTAACCCCTCAGTGACAGGCCCATTTATTGTATTTTCTCCAAAGGACCAAAGCAGGCTTACAACCTGCAGGTGGAACATTCAAAAAAGCAACTTTTTCAAATTTCTTAATCATTCGACTTCCATCTGCTTTTCAAAATTGTTGCAGTTCTGGAAGGAAGGAAGGAAGGAATGGATGTAAACAGATAAGATATAAAACGCATCTGCTTGATATCTGCAATAAAGAAAAGTGAAAAGTTTATTTAAGAACTTCTGTTTTATGTGACTTTTTCTGAGCATCCTTTGAATTTCAGGAAAAAAGAACCATTCATTCATTGCCGAGTAGAACTGCTGACTTAGTTTAGGAAATGGTGATCAAATAATAATCGGGTCTTGAAAGAGTCAGCATTAGGAAATTAGTCATGCCCGAACTGCAGTTCCTCACTGCTTGTTGAGAGAAAAAGGTTTTCTTTGTTCCTTTAGTAGAACAACTCATACATGATGATGTGAATAATGTGCCCCTGACAGGTTTATCAGGAGGAAAAGTGCAACCTATCATTCCTGTTCCTTTACATGCCCTGTTTTCTTGTAAAAAACCCTTCCAAGAATTTTTCTTTGCGTCTAACTTAGGTCACACGTGACGCAATCCTCAGAGCAACACGTGAAGATGATCAATCGCATTTACTCATATCTGAAAATGGACAGAAAAAAATCCTCGGGTGAATAAATAAAGCTGTTTTCTTAACTGGAAAACAAGTTTGGCATAGCCATGAACTTTATCTGGATACCAAGAAGGAAACTGTTGTATTACCCTGAAAATGATCATTACTCACCATCAGACACTGTCTTATCAGCCTATTTGCCTCCTATTATATACGGCAAAGTTTTTTGCTCAGAGTTTAACTGATGAGGTTTTTTTTGGGTTTTTTTTATACTCTTTATTTAACATTTTTCATTACAATAAAACATACAACACACACAGAACTTGGGGCACTGATACTTAGATAAGTAGAAAGACAGAAACAAAATAATACATTACAAGATGATACACCTAGTTATGCTTCCTTGCTCTTGTACGTCAGCCATTTAGACCAGCGTTTGTTGTATGAATGTCCTTTCATACGTAAAAGATATGTCAGTTTTTCCATAGAGTGAATCTCCTCCACGACATCTCACCAGTGGTCCAGCTGGGGTGGGAGTTTCTTTAGCCAAGACCGTGTAATTGCTTTTTTGCTTGCAATTGACAGAACTTTAAAAAGGTACTGATCTTCTTTTTGAAACACTTTTCCAGACATCAATCCCAGCAGAAAAATTCTAGGGTCATTGGGGATGGCATAACCCAAAATTATCCCAGTTATCTGACAGATTCCATCCCAATAAGTTGCCAACTTTGGGCAGGACCAAAATACATGAGAGTGATTGGCGTTCTGATGACCACACTGTCTCCAACATTGCTGTTCTTCTCCTCTATATCTACTAGTAATTTGAGGTGTAATAAAGTATCTGATTAAGCACTTCCATCCGAATTCCTTCCATCTTTTGGAACTAGTAGATGTCTGTTGTGTCACACACATTGAAAGCCAATCATCCTCTGTAATTATAACTCCCAATTCTCTTTCCCATTTAGACTTAATGTTCAAGGTGTTATTTCCATTATGTTCCTGCAACCCTTTATATAGTTTGGAAACAGTTTTACAAGGGAGGTGAGTATAAGCTTTCGTAAAAATGTTCACAATAGTATTACCTTCTGGAGGAACACCTTTTTTTATTTTCGTATTGTAAAAATGCCTTACCTGGAAATATTTAAATAAATCTCTGTTCTCAAGATTATACTCCCTTTTCAGTTGCTCAAATGTTTTGAAGGTGTTACCTTCTACAAACTGGCTCAAAGCCACAAGTCCTCTATCTTTCCAGCCTAAAAAAGAAGAATCTAATTCTCCTGGCCGAAAGTTTGATTTACAGGAGGGCCACATCAGGAGTCCAGTGACATCCGCTAATCTGTATCTATCAACCACTTCCTTCCAGATTGACAATGTGCCTTTAACTATACCATTCCCATTTTTGTCTGTGACTATTTTACCTCCCAGACGTGTTTGGGGTTGGGCCCCACCCTGCCTTAGTTCTATCTGTTTCCATCCAGTCTCCATTTCTGGGGAGCACCAGCAGACCATGAATCTCATCTGAGATGCATAATAGTATTCCCTCAGATTTGGAAGGGCCAGACCCCCCTGGTCCCTATTAATTCGGAGTAATTTTATTCTTGGTCTGGTCCCGGACCAAATAAATCTGGAGATCAACCTGTCCCAGGCATGGAACTGTGCGTTAGATATTCTAATAGGCAATGACATGAAAAGATATAAAAATCTAGGAAGCAGATTCATCCTCACTATTTCCATTCTAGCTGTGAAGTCCAACAAAAACCTTGACCAGGCTGTCAAGTCTTTTTGTATGTTTTTAGTAAGGTTATCAAAGTTCAAACTAAATAACTCGTCCAAATCTTGAGAAACAAATACTCCCAGGTATTTTAGTTTTTTGGCATCCCACTTAAGTCCATAGGTCTTTCTTATAAATTTACTAGGGGAGTAGTTAATTGCCAGGACCTGTGTTTTTGTGATGTTTAGACTGTAGCCCGATAATTGACCAAATTCAGTTAGAGCTGACATAACCTTAGGGAGCGTTATATCTGGGTTTTGGAGGTATGTGATTACATCATCTGCAAAAAGGGCAATTTTGTGTTTAGTATTTGCAAAACTAATTCCCTTTATCCCATTATCCTCTCTAATGGCCTGTGCCAAGGGTTCAATGAATATTGCAAAAAGCGTTGGGCTTAGACAACATCCCTGACGGGTTCCTCTGTATAGTTGGAAGCTGTTTGTTAGGTGCCCATTGATTTTGACCCTGGCCTGTGGTTTATCATAAAGTGACCGCAAGCACCTAATAAACTGGTTATTAAAGCCTAGGCGTTCTAGTACTTTATATAGAAAGGTCCAGTTGACCCGATCAAAGGCCTTTTCTGCGTCTAGACTAATTAATGCGGCGTTGAGGCCCTGCTTTTTGGTTTGGTCTATGATATGTAATGTTCATCTTATGCTGTCATGAGTTTGTCGTCCTTTGATGAATCCCGTCTGGTCTTCGTGTATTAGGTCTGACAAGTAACACTCCAAAATTTTATAATCGACATTCAGAATTGAGATTGGGCGATATGATTCGCAGTATTCAACATTTTTCCCTTCTTTAGGGAGGACAGATATTACAGCCTCTCTCCAAGATGGTGGGATCTCAGCTCTGCTCAATGTCCAGTTCAAAGATTCAAGCAGGACAGAAGAAAGCTCCTTCCTGAATGTCTTGTACCATTCATTTGGAAATCCATCGCTGCCTGGGCACTTATTACTTTTCAATTGTCCAATAGCTGTATCTAATTCTTTCTGCGTAATGGGAGCAGATAGAGTTTTGTTTTGGATTAGACCAAGTGAAGGTAGATCCAAGGCTGCCAAATATTCATCAATACCCGTTACGTTAACTGGTCCTGGAGCAGAATATAGTGTTTTAAAGTAATTTTCAAAGGTCTTGTGTATTTTATCCATGTCATAGGTTAAGTTACCAGTTGATGGTTCTCTAATTTTGGTAATCGAATGCTTCAAATGGTGTTTACGAAGTTGTCGAGCTAAGATCCGTGTAGCTTTTGGGCCTGATTCATAAAATGTTTGTTTGCAGAATCGTAATTTTTCCTCAAGTTCTTCAAGTATCATATCATTTATTTTGTTTTTAGTTTTTGTTTGTTCTGAAAATCCTCCATTATTAGTCATTTGCTGTTTTAATTCTAATTTCCTCAATGTTTTTTCCAATTCATCGTATTTTAACCTTTTTATTTTTTTCAGATAAGCAGTTCTAGAAATTAGTCTCCCTCTCATTACTGCTTTGACAGTGTCCCAGACTAAGGTGGGATTTACCTGCCCATTACTATTGTCTTTTACACACTCCGTTATTTCTTTTCTAATCTCTTTTGTTGTGGTTTCATTATTAAGAATGCCTATATTTAGGCGCCATAATGTTGTTTTAGGCCTATTATACAAACCGATGGTCAGATATATAATGTTGTGGTCTGAAATATCCGATGTTCCAATTAAGCATTCCTTAACTTTAGATCTATCAATGGTGTTCATCAGAAACAGGTCAATCCTGGAGTGGACTTTGTGGGTAGAAGAGTAATGAGTAAATTCTCTTTCTTTAATATGAAGATCCCTCCAAACATCAAACAGGCCCATCTCCCTGATTAGGATATTTAGATCTTTTGACCGACCAGATTTTTGTTTCCTATGGCTTGTTGTATCTAGGATATAATTAGGGATTGTGTTCCAATCTCCAGCACAAATAAGAACTCCTTCACTAAATGAGATAATGGTGTCAAAGAACGTATTCAAGAAAGACCTGTCGCTCTCTGGCGGTACATATATATTAGCAATTGTGACCACAACATCGTCAATTCTCCCCTTTATTATAACAAATCTACCCTCTTTATCTCTCTTCTCAGATATCAATTCAAAATTCAATGAATTAGAAATTAGGGTGATCACCCCCCTCTTTCTACTATTTCTACAGGAGCTATAAAACGTGTTCAGGTCACCAAATGACTTAAACTTATCGAGTTCTTGTTTAGACATGCGTGTCTCTTGTAAAAGAGCGATTTGTATCCCATCTTTCTTCAATTTAGCTAAGACCCTTTTTCTTTTCACTGGATTATTCAAACCGTTTACATTCAAGGAAGCAATTTTTAAATTATATGACAGTAATGTATAGAAATACCTTGACTGATTTGGCCCCTGAATCCAGAACACGAACAATAACAGAACAAAACAGTAACAAACTGACTTCCAAGGTGAGGAGAAGCTCCCTCTTCTCACTCGTGACCCCGTTGGCAAGTCGAGGGTTAAACCTCTCAAACTGAGAGGGCCCAAAAAGGACAGTAGATGCGCCTTTAGGAAAAAACAAGTCCATCCTATTAGTCCAACGTAGAAAAAAAAAAACAGTGTCCTCTCCCACCAAATAGTAAATCAGAGCCCAGTCAAAATAATGCTGCGTTATATTATGTTATTTTGCCTATTTTAACTAGGCTATGCTCCGCTGGAAATCCTGCAGTTTGCTTTTGGCTCTCAGCGCAACCGCAGCGCCGCTGCTATCCGCCGGCTGCCAGCCCAGCAGCTCCCGGAGACTCCACTCCGCTCTGGATCCACTGTCAGCTGTTACCGGTTCCTCCGACTGGATTCCGCGTCTCTTCAATGATGAGTTTTAAATAACCTGGAGTAAACAGAACCAGATTTTTAAAAATGACTCACAGAGGTGGATCTGAATTGTTCCCAGATTCCAGTTGGATCTGGAATAATACTGGAGAAAAAAAAACTATCAGAGTTAGAACTAAAATAAACAAACATCAAACAAGGCGTCAGAAGAAAAAGGCTTTCCAACTTTTATAGGTAAATTGAAGGATAATCCCTTAGATTAAAAGAAGAAAAAACTCATAAAATAACTTTCCTTTAGGATAACTAAAGTATTTTTGAGCTCAACTGACGTATGCAGCAATCTAAAAGGTTGCTCTACCTGTGCTATTTGGTTCCAGTTGTCATAGAAAAACACTAGTTTTCTGTCATGATCTGGCCTGTTTGCTCTCCCTTAATTGGTCATTCCTTTCACCTGTCGTTTTTCCCTCCCTGCCTCAATTATAATTTATTCCTCTCACCTGTTTCCTCGAGTTTATATTCAGTTCAGCCTGAGCATTCAGTGCCAGATCATTACGTGTCTTTCTGTTAGCCTGTCTGTTAGTTTTATTTCCTTGGTTCATGTCCTGGATCCTAGCAGCCAGTGGAAAGAGGGTTTTAGTGTTTGTCTCGTCTCCTGATCGTCCACTGTTCCTCCCCCACGGAGGATATGTGGGGAGGTTCAGCTTTTATCTCAGTAAGCCTGGCTCCAGGGAGGAGACCAGTTTAAAGTCCTGCTTCAAGTTCCGGTTCCACGTCCTGTCTCGGCTACCCTCTTCCACTGAGCCTGCCTGCCTTCACCTGATCATGTCTGCTCCTGTGCGTGACCACCTGGTCATGCTTCTGGTCCCAGTCAGACTCTGAACCCTCCTGGGAGCCTGTGGATGCCTGGAAGTCTGGATCCTGCCACCTGTTCTGTTCCTGCCTGATTTGGATCCCTCACCAGGATCGGCTTCCAGCATCCCCTCTGGGACTGCAGCACTTGGGGACATTCGTGGTCTGGACTGTTAAACCAGGTAAGTGACCAACACAGATAATCTTCTATCAGTTGATCGTGGTCACTTACCTGTGTTTCTCCCACTACAGAGTTTCTGAGATTTGGCGGTACAGACAGACGGTTAGTTCAGGCTCAGTGGGAAATTTGATTTGTTGATTTTGAAGCAGAGGATCTGATTGTTGACTCACGTTTCCAGAGAAGTGAAGGATATTTGACTCCAATCTGTGTGTTGGTTTTTCCAGAGTTTGTCTGACTCGGTGGAGGGCGGAACAGGGTTTACCCAGAACTCGGACGGTGTAGGTGAACGGAGACGCTGATTGCCACTCAGATTTCCTGCTGTACTTGAACGGGTCGTGGTGAAGATGATTCCCTTGCTCAGAGAGTAATTTCAACGTCCTCAAAAGGAGACTGGATCCAAACCTCCTGTTTGAATCCCCGGCTCAGTTTAAGACTCAGTTGATCCCTCCTGGGAGAGGAGGTCCGAAAAGGTCCAGTTTGCAGGATGACTTCCTGCCGAGAGGCAAAGACAAAAACAAAGTTAAAACTCAGGGAGACAAGAACTCAGTCTTACTCAGTGAAAACTCAGCTTGGCTAGTGTTAGGTTTATTCTTTATACATCATGTGCATTGTTATTTTGTTAGTCAGATTAGACAGAGCAGAAGGCCTTCCTTCACATTGTGGATGTCACGGTGTGTACGGAGGTCATCTTATCGGGACAGCCTTTGTGTCTTTAAGAATACACATGATATGGGCACATCTTGGAGCCGGTCTGATAGGAGAGCTGCTGTATCTGTAACCCTGAAGCATAGAAGCAACCTGCATGGAGTTCAAGACATGGATGGCGTGTCAGTTTCTGATACGGACAGCTAAGCATTCACATGATGCAACACAGACTCAGAAGCTATAAGAAGCAGGAGTTGACGTTGTTCGGGCTCAAACTTTGCCGGACGCTCGCGGACGTGATTTTTGAGACCACAGCTGGGCAAGCTCTAAGCATTTTTCTCTGTCCTGTAACGACCTGATCTGGAATAAACTCTGTCAATTTTTACTCCTGTTTTTATAGTCCTTTTTATATGGTTTTACCCAGTTTGAGTTAAGAGTAGTAAATAACTTGCTCCCAGGAAAAGAACTGGTGAGGATGCTGTATATCTCTCAGTCTGTGTTTTTGTAAAGCACAATAAACCTGTTAACTTTTTCCCTTGGCTTCTGAGTGTGTTTCTGCATGTGGGTCAGATCCTTAAAGCCCATCATGACACTTTTGGCTCGCAAAATGGTGTCGGTGCCTTATTTGTTGGTACTCGCCAATACCGATACCACAGTTTTAGTGCAGTATCGGTATCGGTGTAACACTAATGTATATGTAATTATTTATTTTCCTAGGAACCCAGGGGGTTACATCATCCCCGTCCCTAAAGTCTAGATGTCTCTATCAGACACTTCTCTATGTGGTAAAAGAGCTGCCAAACTATCCCAGCTGGAGAAATAAGAAATAGTAGAAATAGCAACAAGAAGCAGCTTGTAAGTGGTGTGATTATGGGGATGACAAGCTATTTGAACCAAAACCGACATAATAATTTTGGTTAATCTGTTCTTAAATATTTTTTATTTTGAGTAACTATTTCATGTCTTCTTTCATTTCATCTTATTCTGTGAATTTATTTCTTTTCTGTAACTGTATTTGTTTATTTGATGCAAGATATTTCATCTTTAGAATGCTTTAAGACCTAACGAATGACGCAACACAAACAAACTTGCCCTGTCTTGTCTAAATATTTTGGGGGTGAAGGATTAAACTACACAAAGTACGGGAACAGCTGAAAGGCTGCATTTATAAAATCTTTAGAAAGTAAAAGCTCTGAATACATTTACAGCAAATTATACAAGAAAGTCATAGAACCCCGAAGACACAAACTTGATTGAATCCACAGAAACAAGAAAAACACAAAAAACTGAAAACCGTTTAGATTTCTAGCAACAGTGCTTTACTCACTTCCCTTTTAACTCAAATATCCTCCAAATCCCCCTGTTGTCCTTAGTCATCAAAGAATTAGTCATCTTTCATCAGGTGCAATCAAAGCAGCATTTCACATCTATGTATCATATTTCATTTAACTACATTAAATCCAGTTTATTTACATTTTTTCTATATTTATTTAGATGCAATTACAAGACAAAAGAACAAATAGTGTTTTGCTTCTGTTTTAGTTTTCTCTTTGAGTTTTTTTTCTCCAGCATTTTATTGTCATTACACTGTCACGAGTAAAAGCAACGAAATTAAAGTCATAGGGAAGTCATATTTAAATTTCAAATCATTCTGGCTTAAACATATATATACAGTGGGGCAAAAAAATATTTAGTCAGCCACCAATAGTGCAAGTTCTCCAATTTAAAAAGATGAAAGAGGCCAGTAATTTTCATCATAGATATACCTCAACTATGGGAGACAAAATGAGAAAAAAAAATCCAGAAAATCACATTGTCTGATTTTTAAAGAATTTATTTGCAAAATATGGTGGAAAATAAGTAATCGGTCAATAACAAAAGTTCATCTCAATACTTTGTTATATACCCTTTGTTGGCAATGACAGAGATCAAACGTTTTCTGTAAGTCTTCACAAGGTTTTCACACACTGTTGCTGGTATTTTGGCCCATTCCTCCATGCAGATCTCCTCTAGAGCAGTGATGTTCTGGGGCTGTCGCTGGGCAACACGGACTTTCAACTCCCTCCAAAGATTTTCTATGGGGTTGAGATCTGGAGACTGGCTAGGCCACTCCAGGACCTTGAAATGCTTCTTACGAAGCCACTCCTTCGTTACCCGGGCGGTGTGTTTGGGATCATTGTCATGCTGAAAGACCCAGCCACGTTTCATCTTCAATGCCCTTGCTGATGGAAGGAGGTTTTCACTCAAAATTTGACGATACATGGCCCCATTCATTCTTTCCTTCACACGGATCAGTCGTCCTGGTCCCTTAGCAGAAAAACACCCCCAAAGCATGATGGTTCCATCCCCATGCTTCACTGTAGGTATGGTGTTCTTTGGATGCAACTCAGCATTCTCTCTCCTCCAAACACGACGAGTAGAGTTTTTACCAAAAAGTTCTATTTTGGTTTCATCTGACCATATGATATTCTCCCAGTCATCGTCTGGATCATCCAAATGCTCTCTAGCAAACTTGAGACGGGCCTTGACATGTACTGGCTTAAGCAGGGGGACACGTCTGGCACTGCAGGATTTGAGTCCCTGGCGGCGTAGTGTGTTACTGATGGTAGCCTTTGTTACTTTGGTCCCAGCTCTCTGCAGGTCATTCACTAGGTCCCCCCGTGTGGTTCTGGGATTTTTACTCACCGTTCTTGTGATCATTTTGACCCCACGGGGTGAGATCTTGCGTGGAGCCCCAGATCGAGGAAGATTATCAGTGGTCTTGTATGTTTTCCATTTTCTAATAATTGATCCCACAGTTGATTTCTTCACACCAAGCTGTTTACCTATTGCAGATTCAGACTTCCCAGCCTGGTGAAGGTCTATAATTTTGTTTCGGGTGTGCTTTGACAGCTCTCGAGTTTTGGCCATGGTGGAGTTTAGAGTGTGACTGTTTGAGGTTGTGGACAGGTGTCTTTTATACTGATAACGGGTTCAAACAGGTGCCATTAATGAAGGTAACGAGTGGAGGACAGAGGAGCCTCTTACAGAAGAAGTTACAGGTCTGTGAAAACCAGAAATCTTGCTTGTTTGTAACTGACCAAATACTTATTTTCCACCATATTTTGCAAATAAATTCTTTAAAAATCAGACAATGTGACTTTCTGGATTTTTTTCTCTCATTTTGTCTCTCATAGTTGAGGTATATCTGTGATGAAACTTACCGGCCTCTCTCATCTTTTTGAGTGGGAGAACTTGCACTATTGGTGGCTGACTAAATACTTTTTTGCCCCACTGTAAATGTACTCTTTATCAGACTATATTGCCCCAAAAGTTAGAAAATTTCTATTTAAAAAAATCCTGTCTTAAAATCTGTGTTTTTTCTGTCGTTATCTTCTCCAGGCCAGTTCGTTATCCGTCAGCCTGAACACCTAAATTCGGCCAATCATATATCAACGATCAAATGTCAATAAAATTTTTTCAGTCATAGCATCTTGATTCATATGTCGCAGCTAATATACGCAACGGTTGAAATGAGAAATCAGAATCCTTTCCTTTCCCATTGAGTTGCGTCCCAGTGTTCACGGGGATGGACGTCTGTGTCTTCAGCAGGCGTAGAGCTAACAGAACTGGCAGCGTTGCGAGGCAAGGGCTCAAACATGTACGGCTGGAAGCCTTCTACACCAAACCAAGCTTCTGCCGCCCTGGCGTCCTCTTCCACAACATCTTCGTCCCCGCTTTCCTCCTCTAAATAAACAATGGATGACGGAGGAGACTCATCCACGACCTCCGACACTAAACTCTCCTCCTCTTGCATGTTTCCTCTGTCCATAGCGTTCCTTGACAGTGTCGTTTCCAAGTCACCAATTTAGTGCTACTTGGTCCCAATGGAATTTCCCATTGGGAACCTGCTAGCACTAAGTTGCTAACTGGTTAGCAAGATGCTTCCGAGACACCGGCCACAACCAAATGTGCTTGCAAACCTTCCGCCACAACAATCCCGCCCCCTTGATAATCGACCAAAGACATTCACTTTATTCACCCCTGTAAAGTCCTGAACCACTCGAGAGATTTCGGAAATGCTGGGTTAAATGCAGAGAGTTTAAGTCGTAGGGAAGCGGCTGTTCCAACCGTTGCAGTTCCGAATTCTCCCGAGTGCAGTGAAGTGGGGTTGCTGCGGCACCCCCTAGTGGCGAGATGGAGATTTTAAAAACGTAATTTTATTTTACTATTATGTGTATTTGGATTTTTCAACACAAGTTCACATAAGTTACGTTGTCATGGCAACGTCAAGCAAGCTAGTGGTCGCCTAGTAAAGAAGTATCCCGCTGGGGGGAGCAACTAGTTAATGTACATAGTCTAATGACAGAAAGGAGCAGAAAATATGGCAAAGAAATGCGTTTCGGATTTGTCCACTAATGAGAGACTGGACAGGGCCCCCTGCCTGCAGCTCATAGTAACAGCATGGTGCTCTTAATATGAGCTGTAATTTCATATCTAATCATACAGTTTAATGTAACTACAGTATTTTAGGGTGTTATTTTTATCTAGTGTTCTTTGTGTAATGGATGTGGAGAACTGTTCAATAACGTTGAAATAGTATAATAATAAAATTTGTTTGTTTAAAGTGATTTTGGAGCTAATAGAGTCACATGTGACATAAAAAGTGACTCAGGTTTATGCCAGTGGTTCAAATCGAGGACAGATGGACCCAGTATTCAAGGAAAGACAGTCAGTAGGCAAGTTCAAAACGTTTATTAAATGAACAAAACTAAAAGGGGAGCTGCTAGGATCTGTGGCATGCGGTGACTGCAGGTGGGGGGCAGGTAACGGACAATCTCAGACACTCTGTTAGTGGGAGAAACACAGGTAAGTGACCATAACATCTGACAGAAGATAATTATCTGAATTGGTCACTTACGTGGCTTAACAGTTAAGTCCAAGAATGTTCCCAGTGCTGCAGTCCCAGAGGTCTTGCAGGAAGCCGATCCTGGTCAGGGATTCAGAACAGACAGAACAGGCAGGATCCAGGCCTCCAGGCTTCGTAGAGCTCTCAGGCAGGTTTAGAGTCCAACAGAGTCCGGAAGCGTGACCAGGCGGTCACGCACGGGAGCAGAAACGATCAGATGGAGATGGGGAGGCTCAGGGGAAGAGGTTAGCAGAGACAGGATGTGGAACCAGAACTTGATGCAGGACCTTTAAACTGGGCTCCACCTTGGAGCCAGGCTTACTTGGATAAAAACTGAACCTCCCTGCATACAGAGCCAAAATCCCAGAGGACTCAGCAGGGGAGGAACGGTGGACAAGCAGGAGACGAGACAGACACAAAACCCTCTTTCCACTGGCTGCCAGGATCCAGCACAAGCTTGGCATCAACAGAACAGACAGACTAACAGAATAACAAATAATGATCTGGCCCCGAATGCTCAGGCTGAACAGAATATAAACCAAAGGAAACAGGTGTGAGGAATAAATGATAATTGAGGCAGGGAGGGAAAACAACAGGTGAAAGAAATAACCAATTAAGGGAGAGCAAACAGGCCAGATCATGACACGCTAGTTTAATCACCGCTGCTAAATGTTCTTTGATCTTATGCAGAGCCGCTGGAAGTTCATTATCTTTCAGAACATTTTCCAGAAGCTGCTGTGTTTTAATTAATTTAAACCAGAATCTAAGCTTTTGTTTGAAGAGGGGATCACGGGATTGGGATTGGTTCTGTTGTGGTTGGGTTCGGTTCGGTCGGCAGCGTGCTGCTGTGGCTGGGCGTGAAGGCTGGCGGTCAGTGTTGGAACCCTGTGTGCGGTGCTGGCGGTTCTGCATAGGGGGCTGTGCTGCACTTCTGTGCCTGGACAGGGAAGGCGGTCCCTCTGGATGGATGGATGGATGGATGGACAGACGAACGGAATGACGGATGGATGGATGAGACTCTATAAAGCTTGGAAATCATGCTTTTTCTGACATCCATCCTGGATGGAAAGCAAAACCTCTTCAAACTTGGAAACAAAGTCCACTGTATTTTTTTTTATTACTTTTTTGGAAGAATCTGAGAAAACTACAAAATTGCTTTCACAACCCGTAATAGCGAAGAAGTTTCTCAAAGTTTCATTTACAAATGCATTTCATTTACTTCTTTCATTTAACTGAAAGGACTTGCCTCACAGTTTGCTCATAAATCCACCACCTACGTACGCTAACATACTGTAAACATGATGCCACTCATCATGACCAGAAGGCTTAGTGGATTCAATCAAAAGTAAAAGATAAAGTGAACAAAAGAAAAAAAACCTACTATCCCACATCAAGCTGTGTACTCTGCTGTAGCACAAAGTTTGGATAACCACCAACTTTCATTCTCTTCTTTATATGAAAGAAACGGTGAGATAAAAACCAACAATCAGCTTTCGGTTCCCATAAAAACCCTTTGATGTGGGTCTGCAGAACCACATATGATGAGACACTCATAAACAAAGAGGGAATGTAAGGCTTTTTATCCTTTTAAATGAGACAGAGGACTGTTCATGATTGCACTCACCTCCCACTCATTTAGGCCTCATGCCAATTATATTAGCCAGTTTCACACTGCACTATTTTGCGTTGATCCGTTGCTGCTTGTTATGACGCGCCTAGCGGCTAACGTACCTGTCGATCGCGTGTAAACGTGATTCAAACGATCTTCTTGCAGTACATACGTTGTTCCAGCCAGATGAACCATTTTGTGCATGAAAAATCATTTATTCCACAATGCACGGCCACAGGGATAACAACGACTCCGCCACAGCGGTCAAAAACTTGTATGCCCTTCCGGATTCAACACCTGTCAATCACCTGTCATCTCATCATTTATATACTGGAGCCGACAGCCCCATCTAGTGATCACAAACAAAACAAAAAATAATAAATAAATAAATAAAAAAGAAACAAAAAATACACATATTTGGCTCCAATACACCGGCCCCTAATTGGCATAATAAACAAATATGCCAATTCTCAAACAATAATAATACAGGAGGCAATATGTGATACAAATGCAACATTAATTTAGACACCATACACCATGTAAAGTTTGGAAATTGGTCTTTCAATAATATTGGACTTAGTTTTCAATTCACCAGACAAATCATTCGCTCCCAAACACCACTAAAATATGAAGCAGCAGGTGGATTAAAAATCCAATTTATTTCCACCTGTGCCAAAAAGGACTTTATTGTGTCCTGATTTAGATTAACAAGAGCTTCTTTCAGTTCTCTCTCAGCACCAACAAAGTTTGTTCCGTTATCAGATCATAACTGTTTAACTTGTCCTCTTCTGCTCGGCTCGACTTGCCAGGCAAGTAAACAACACACCATATCTCCTGCAACATGTTCTTCCGTTCAGCCATTTTTTGCATTAAAGGTCGACTGTTATATCGCCTGCAGATGCTGCACTCACCAATAACCTTTCTCACAGCAGAATTTCCCTTTGTAATCGAGAACCTTTTTCTTACAGCCGACAGTGTATGTGCCCGTCCTGCATGTCCAAGAACCTGATGAAAATGTCTGAGGATTAACTTGGAGATGTGTTGTTCTTTGGCCAGAATTATTGGATGTTTTTCTTCGTCTGGCATTGCACTTCTATGAAGCCGGCCTCCAACTCTTAAAACTTTATCTTCCAAAACAGGATCCAATACATAGATAGAGCTCATACGGCTCACTTTAGAGTTGTGTGACAAGGCTTCAATCTCATGTTGGAATTTCTGCTGCTGCCAGTACAAAATGATGAAGATCTCTGCATTTTGAAGCTCTGCCAATGACAAACTTCGACCTTTTGAGTGATTAGTTGTGCTTTGGCGCCTTCTTGTGTTCATCTGATGCACAAACGCATTCTTGTCCATTAAAGGGTCCAGCTGTTTTCTCCTTCTACAGTTCTCCTTTAAGACACACTTCAGCCTTAGGTACCAAGCCACTGCTCTTTTAAGTCTTCTCCAGTCAGAAAAATGTGAAATAAGCTGGTCAGTAGGTGCAGGAGTGTCGAGGCCAATGATGTTAACTGCAGCCTCCTTCTTAATCTCTTTGTCGCTGACATCTAATTCTACATCAATCACCCCTTTGGGCCACTTTTCTTCATCTTTCCACAAAAATTGTGGTCCATCCAGCCACGTCCTGGTTTTCAGGAAGTCTGAAACTTTCATTCCACGAGACACATAATCAGCAGAATTTTCTTTTGTACTGACATGATTCCACTGAGTAGGTTCAGACAAATTTCTGATGGTTGCAATTCTATTAGCAAGAAATGTGTGAAAGCGTCTGTCTTCATTATTAATGTATCTCAACACAGATGTGCTATCAGTCCAGAACATTGATTTATCCAGTTGCATATTCAGCTCTGCTTTGACCATGGCATCCACCTTCACAGCTAAGACAGCAGCTGAAAGTTCAAGCCTGGGAATGGTGATAACTTTTAGTGGTGTTACTCTGGCCTTCCCCATAAGGAAAGCAACATGAATGATGTTTTCATAATTTATCATACGAATATACACAACAGTTCCATATCCAGTTTCACTAGCATCTGAAAAATTGTGCAATTGTGCATGCTTTATGGCTCAAAACCCCACGGGTTTTATGCAGCGGTCAACACTAAATGTGGATAGTAGCTCAAGCTCCTCAAGCCCTTTTTTCCATTTGTGCAAAATATCTTGTGGGATTGCATCATCCCAGCCACAGCTTCTTCTGCACAGTTCCTGCTGCATAAGTTTTGCCTGCAATGTTACTGGTGCCAGGAAACCCAAAGGGTCATATACAGAACTATTCACGGATAACATTCCCCGTCTGGTCAGGGCTTGCTGTTTCAGCTTCATCTTAAACTGGAAGGCATCAGTCTCCACACACCACTGCAGACCCAAAGCTCTTTCCATTGGAAGCTTATCGATATCCAGATCCAACATTTTCAGATCTTTAGCCCTCTGCTCTTCTGAGATGGCCTGCAGAACAACACGACTGTTGCTTATCAATTTTTCCAATATGAAGCCTCCTTTTTCACACAGAGCAACAAGATCTTTTATCAAATGGATAGCTCCCTCTTCTGTGGCTGCACTTTTCAGGCAATCATCAACATAAAAGTTCTGTCTTACATTTTCTATGACCTCTGGTGGAAATTCATTCTGATTGTCTTGGGCAGTTCTTCTTAAAGCAAAGGCTGCACAGCTGGGGGACGAGACAGCTCCAAATAGATGGACCTTCATTCTATAAGGCACTGGTTCCTGTGTAATGTCCCCATCTGGCCACCAGAGAAAGCGGAGGAAGTCTCGATCTCCTTCTGGCACCTGTACTTGATGAAACATAGCTTTAATGTCTCCCATTATGGCTATTGACTCTTCTCTAAACCTCAGAAGGACCCCCAACAGAGTGTTAGTGAGGTTGGGGCCTGGCAGCAACTCACCATTCAAGGACACCCCTTTAAACACCGCAGCACAGTCAAACACCACTCGTAAAGTTCTCTTTTTTGGATGGTAAACCCCATGGGGCCGGATTTATCAAGATCCAATTTTGCGTGCAGTAATTTGCGCTCGCAAACTGGAATTTTGCGCGAGGGGCTGAACCATGGTTTGCGGGTGATTTAACAAGAGCGATTGTGTAACAGGTGGCAGGTGCAAAACTGTTGGAGACGCCCTATTTAAATGATGGTTTTGCGCGTTTTGTGGTTTGCGGCAAAGTAGTTTGTACAAACTAGTGCATTAAGAAATTTTAATCTTACAGTGACACCCCCACCCCCTCCAAAAAACATATATATATATATATATATATATATATGACCCAGATGCAAAAAAGTGCAATGTTGCAAGGAGTTTAGTGATATCTGGTATTGCGTGGGTCCTCCTTGTGGCTGGCTCCAAATCCATTCGGAGTTCCCCCAACAGCTCCAAAATGCCAATGCTGGATAAACGATATGTTTTGATGATCGTTTCCTCGTTCATTGCAAAAATATTCACACGGAGTGAAAAAATGCGTTCTCTGCGTCTCCTTGCTTCATTTCCATGTCTCCTTCTTGCGACAATAACCGCTGCCATGTGTGCGCAATTACGCATACAGACCATTTGCACCTTCTTTTGAAACGTGTTAAATATAGAGTCAGATACCGTTAGCAAAATTGCTTTCAGGTTTGATAAATCACTTTGCGAGTGCTAAATTAATATATTTACATGTTCTCCTCCCACAAGACGCACTTTTGCGTGTAAACGCCCCATATTGCATATTCATAGGAGAAAAAGTACTAAATGGATAAGAGGCGCTATTTAGCACGTTTTAAAGACCAAATCCTTTTAGCACGCTGTTGATAGATCAGTTTGTACATTTTTTTGCGTGCGCAGTGAAATAGCTCACGTTTTTATACACGCAAACCTTTGATAGATCCGGCCCATGGTGGGGAATGTACCAAATTCTTCCATTGTCACCATGCAAAAGATGCTCAGGTACACGTTCTGCATACCTGCATGAAATCATGTTGTTCATATACTCCACATACTCCTGGTGAAAGTTCTGATTGAACATGAATCTTTTCCTGAGACTTCGTATTCTTTGTTTGGCTACTGCAAAATTGTTTGGTAGACAGACATCCATTCTTTTAAATGGCAGGTTCAAGCAATACTTTCCATCCTGTATTGCTGCAGATGTTCCCATAATATTGAGAAACTTTTGGTCTTCTCTAGACATTTCTTGTTTATCAGTTGATCCTTCACAGAAATCATGATTGTACTGGCTCTTGAGCAGTTCCTCCAGCTTGTTCACTGAAATTCTGTTCACTGTTACAGATGGATCTTCTTGAACACCACTGCTATCCAAGGGCCCATTGACTACCCAGCCAAGTACAGTTCTGACAGCATATGGGCCATTATCTTTACTGTTAATGACTTCTCAAGGTTCTAATAACCTTGGAGCATTGGTACCAATCAACAGATCAACCTCAGAATTTATAGATGGCATTTTAATGCTTGACAAATATGGCCATTTTAGTAAATCTTCTGATGTTATATCATTTTTGGTCACAGGCATTTGTCTCTGTGTGATAACTTCTGGCAGAGGATAAAATGTATTGCTCTCAAGACCAGCCACCTCAAGATGGATGCCTTTCATTACAAATTTCACAAGTTAATCGTGCTTCACAGTTCCTGCTGAGGTAGCCCCGCTGCAGACAGCCAAAACATAATCCTTTTCTTCTCAGCAGAAAAACTTTGTCCTTGTGAAGTTTTCTTTTAAATTGTTTGCATTCTTCTAGTGGGTGGGCTTCTAAAAACAAGCACAACAGCAATCACTTCCTCTAGCTGCAGCATTCTGCTGATCAACCTCTCCTGAAGCATTTACAGATGTCACAGTGTTAGCCACTACATTCCCCTTGGTCTTAATCCCAGGTTGCCGTTGACGACTAATGGATGATGTACTGAACCTGTAATCTTGTAATTCTCCAAAAAAAAGGATCTGACAAAATCTTAACATGTCGCTCAATGAATGCAACCATATTACTAAATCCTGCCCAGTGTCCAGTTGTCTCCATTATATCATAAGCTTTATTTCTCCAATGCTCTCGTAACTTATATGGCAGCTTAGCAAGGATTGCTCTCATATTTACGGGCATGTCAAGCTCTTGCACATACTCCAGCTCTTCCATTACATTACAGCAGCCACGCCAAAACAAAGAATAACTCTGCAATGCCCTTATATCCTCAGTTCTTATTGTTGGCCAAGACAAAGCCTTGTTAATATATGCAGTTGCAACCTTGTAAGGGTTTCCAAAATGTTCTTGCAATAAAGTCTTTGCTACAGTATAGCCATAATCGGGATCCATATGCTGACAACTGCGCACCAGCTCATGAGGCTGACCTTTAGTAAACTGTTCGAGGTAGTACAAACAGTCAGAATTAGTTGTTTTGGTTTCAACTCCTTGTTCAAAGGCTTTGTATTGTAAAGGATCACCATCAAAAACAGGAATGTCCCGTGGTGGGAGAGTCATACTCTGTTGCTGCTTTACTAAGGCTGCTGTGATTTCAGTTTGTCTGCTCATAATGGTAAGAAGTTCTTCAGGTAATTGTAAACTGTTAGATGGTTGGGTTGTACTCTTGTTATGTGGACTCCCAACAGGGTAATGTTTTGTTGCTGTGGTTCTCTTTGATCTTACATCCATACATTTATTTTCCTTTGATGCCAATTTTAGTTCATCTCTTTGTTTAATTTGGTTTACACCATCCTGTTGAGTTGTTGGATTTTCAATTTCATTTTTAGGAAGAAACTCTTTTACAGAAGGGTCCAAACTTTGTTTCAATCCCTTTTCCTTTGTTTTCTTTTCACAGTATGAGCTCACTGAGTTTGAAGTTTGTGAGGAACACTCCAGCCTTTTATACATCTCCATCTGCAAGTCAGATTCAGCCAACTCAGTTTCCAGTGCAAGCATCTCTTTTCTTTTCCTCAATTTTTCCTCCTCTTCTTCAATAGCATGTCTTTCCTTTATATCCTTCACACGGGCCAAAACTGAAGCCCTTTTGGCTGCTGCCTTTAACTTTACAGATGAAGTGATGCTGGAATTAACACTCCTTTGTGAATTTCCACTAACATTTGACACACTGTCAGTGGGATTTACACCATCGTCATCATCATTATCATCATTTTTGCTCATTTCAGTTTGAGAGAGCCACTTATTCACAATAGAAATACACTCATTATTAGAAATAATTTTTGCTTTAAACCATACTTCATGATTTTCTTTTTCATCATGTGGCAAAAAACCCAAAAAAGACTCATGCAAACATTTAGCATCATCACACCACTTAATCAACATATCAAGAGCACTTAAAACTTTTGTTCTTTCACCTTTAGACATTAAATCATGAATTTCATATCTTATATTACCCGTTTTGTTTAATTTTGATTTTCGTTCCTTTTGTAATGTTTCAAGTTTTTCAGCCAAGGCCTTTTCTGTTAATTTAACAGTATGTTTTTGAGTTTCCCCACCGGTAGCCATCTGTTCAGTCTCAGTATTTTTGTCCATTTCCATAATGCAAAGGTCCACTTGGAAGAACGCGCGAACAACAACTAATAAATGAGCCTCGAACGCAAAGAGGTAATGCCCAATTATTATTTAAACGACGCAGTTACCAATGCATTGGTTTTAATGTGTGCACACAAAACAAAAACAAAAAAAAGAAGGCCATCAAGGTGTAGCGACAATCTCTGACTGTCACCGCGTCCATCTGATCCGTTGCTGCAGCGGCCGCAGCCTGATGCTTAAGCTCTTGTAGCAATAGTCCAAGTAACAAACACCAGCTCATCGCAGCCCAAACTGTCTCAGTCGGCTCCACGTAGTCTCCATTACTTTGTTCAAAGACAACGCAGTTCATCAAAGTTCGAATGACAAAGGGCAAGTTTTTGACAGTATATTAGCCAGTTTCACACTGCACTATTTTGCGTTGATCCGTTGCTGCTTGTTATGACGCGCCTAGCGGCTAACGTTCCTGTCGATCGCGTGTAAACGCTATTCAAACGATCTTCTTGCAGTACATACGTTGTTCCAGCCAGATGAACCATTTTGTGCATGAAAAATCATTTATTCCACAATGCACGGCCACAGGGATAACAACGACTCCGCCACAGCGGTCAAAAACTTGTATGCCCTTCCGAATTCAACACCTGTCAATCACCTGTCATCTCATCATTTATATACTGGAGCCGACAGCCCCATCTAGTGATCACAAACAAAACAAAAAATAATAAATAAATAAATAAATAAAAAAGAAACAAAAAATACACATATTTGGCTCCAATACCATCAGTTGTTTTTTTATGGCTACTTTAATGACATACAGAAGAGGGCCATTAAAAAAATGTTTAAAAGTTAAGTGATTTTTAAAAATATGGGAAAAAAAGTCAGAATTCTGACTTTAATCTCAGAATTCTGGATCTTAATGTAGATGGACACCATGAAGGCAGAGATTTGGGAGCTCTCAGCTTCACTGACAAAGATGTGAGCTGTTTGGAAGGGCCGGTAACGCACTGGTGGAAAATGACGCAATTATAAAAAAAAAACTTTTTACGTGCCTGATGGGTCCCTGAGCACGTAATGGAGGAGCTTCATGGAAGATCAAAAGGTGATTAAAACAAGAGAGCTGGTCTCTACAACAAACATGGCTATGACTTGATGCCAAAAATGTTGGTTAGCTGGCAGAATTCTGAGATTAAACTCAGAATTCTGACTTTTTTCTCATATTATACTGAAATCATATTTAAAATCAGTTAACTTTTTTTTTTTTTCCAAAGGCCCTAATCCTCTTCCGTAATGAGGCCTCCTCACACAGTAGTGGGAGATGTTTGGAGCACTCAGGCCCCGTCCACACGAAGTCAAACCCTGGCCTAAACGCACAAATTTTTCACCAAACCAGCCTCTCATCCATACGAAGCCGGCGTTTCCGGGGGTCTGTAAACGATCTTTTTTTTATTAAGCCTTCAGAGTGGGAAGATTTTGAAACGCTGTTTTCGCTATTCCATCTTTAAGCTCTAACCGCATTTTTTTTCTTACAGGCATGCGTCATAGCGTCGCCTCTAAACACGCATGCGCGACACAGTATCACAACAATGGCGCCGTACTGTGTTGAATGGTTGCTGCTCATGCTACTCACCCTGCTGTCGGGCTTACAACAGAATCTTCTTCTTCTGGAATATCTCCAGGAAGAACAGAGCAATATCGACGACATAGTTCAGCACCTGAATTTGACTGAACCACGAAAATGGACCCGCAGGGCAACCATGTATAAATATTACTGCGCATGCCCAACATTTCGTTGCCTGTTTTCGCCTATTTTTGCTTTGGCACCACAGCGGCACTTACAGGCCTGGCGTACATTTTGCAGCGTTTTCATGCATTCGTGTGGTCGATCACATGTATTTTACGTTTCCCTCTTTACGACAAACGTTCTGGAAAATATTAGCGTTTCGTGTTTGTTTTGACTTCGTGTGGACGGGGCCTCAGCTTCACTGATTTGTTTGGAAGGGCCAGTAACATACTGGTGGAAAATGACGGAATGGGCTGACTTTTTACATGCCGAGGGGTCCGCAAGAATGTAATGGAGGAGCTTTTTTTTTTTTAACACATTTACACTACCCTTGAAAAACTGATCCATGCCGAGACCGGTCCGAGCTCAGATCAGTTAACCAGGCCGAGCTCGGTTCTGACGACCGTTTACACATCACGCTATCACGGTTCCTCGCCTCCTAGTGACGATCTGCTGTATTACTGCCAGTATTGAAGGAGGAAATCAAGCAGTTGGTGGCCGTAATGCACCGAAAGTTGTTTGCCAAACCGCCATAAAACACAAGAAGAAGAAGACGAAGAAGGAGGGAATCAAGCAAATCAAAATGGCGGCGCCCGTCACCTTCAGAAAGTTATGCTTGATTATTATTGCTGTACTTCGGTGTTTGCGGAGGGTCAGGCCCGGAGTTGCATTACTGCCAACTACTGGATTGGAGTGTGAATCACGTTATCAGAGAACCGAGCCAGGGAAAAACCGAGCCGAACCCACCTCTGGAACTGGTTTGCAGCCACTGAAAAAATAATGCAACCCTTTTTGGCATTTTCTTGATCATATTTAGTTACTTTAACATAATTATTTCCTATTAGATGGGTAGTACATAAAACAATTGTGTTAAAGTAACTAAATATGATTAAGTAAATGCAAAAAGTGGTTGTATTATTTTTATCAGCTCGGTTCGGTTGTGTCTATCTCGATTCAGTTCAGTTTGCTTTCCATCTACACACGATAAGTTATCTCAGTTACTGAGCTCGGACCGGTCTCGGCACGGTTTTCAACGGTAGTGTAAATGGGGTGTTTGTATCACTGCTTCCGTCTCCTTGAACCCCAGTCGGCCTCAGCAGATGGCCGCTCACACTGAGCCTGGTTCTGCTGGAGGTTTCTTCCTCTTAAAAGGGAGTTTTTCCTCTCCACTGTCGCTACAAGCATGCTTAGTGTGAGGGATTGCCTTTGAATCAATGAGTCAATACAATCTACTGGTTTTCCTTTGATAGAAAACTTTGAATCAATTTGACTGGATGATCTGGTTTAACTGTAAAGTGCTTTGAGATGACATGTGTTGTGAATTGACTATAGAAATAAACTGAATTGAATTGAATTAAAGTCAGAATTCTGAGATTAAAATCAGAATCCTGAGGAAAAAAGTTAGAATTCTGAGATTAAAGTCAGAAGTCTGACTGTTTTTTTTATATTATACTGAAATAAAACTTAAAAATCTGTTAAAAAATTTTTTCATGGCTCTAATCCTCTTCCGATGCCTCCTCACTCAGTAGTGGGGTTGGATGTTGTCCCACTGGCTCCTTCTTTTTCTTCTTATCTGATGTTAAGGGAAAACAAATTGTGATGCAACCGCAGGATCGGGGAATTCTACCCGGCTGGTGTTTTGCATAAATGCAGGGGCAGGATGAGGAGAATCCCAGACATGTTTCAGAGCAGCAGCTCAGCAGACAGAGCGAGGAGCGTCATGGGTCACAGTGAGAGCAAGGAGCTGAAGGTGGAGATGAACTCCGAGGATCCGCTCCTCCTCATCATCAACCACTGCCGGGAGATGAAGCAGCAGGAGGCCAAGCTCCGGATCGTCACCCTGCTGCTGCTGCTCGGCTGCTCTGCGCTCACCGTCTTCACGTGCCTGGAATTCAGCTACCGGAAAGCGCCGGTAAGTTCCGCCTGCAGGGGGCGCGCTGCAGCCTTTTCTACTCATTCAGAGGAAAACTAAAAACCTCAGCGGATAGTTTGGCTTTTTCTGGTGCCGACAGAGAAAGTTTTCTTCCTCTCTTCCATTCGGACTATCCGACACCAGCCGGTTCGTTCCAACCCGCTCAGAGCTCTATGCGCTCCTCGGATGAGGCTCCAGATCTGGAGGCACCAGGATCCGACCTGGATGCTGCTGGACCCTGACCTGACCTCACCTGATCTCACCTTGGATCCAACCGAACTTCCTGCAGTTTGATGCAATAACGAAGAAATCTAAACATCCAAACCTTTTTTTTTTTTTTTTTTGGGTGGGGGGGTTTGTTTTTTGAAAATTTAATTTTGTAGATTTTAAAACAGAAACTCGTGTGTTATAGATTAATTCGCCCTGTCAATGACAAATAAATCTAATTAGGCCAGTTTCTCTTAAAATTTGGACATTTTCTCTTAATTTAAGCAGGTAGAAAAATGAACTAAAGATGGATTTCAGAAATCAGAGAACTAAAGTCTGCAGTTCCATCTCATTTATTGATTGCAGCTGCAGGTGAAGTAAATGCAGACGTTCTCACGTTCACTAATTTCCCAGTGAAAACAGCTCATATAATCATGTCAACTTTGCAACATACAGTTTAATCGGTTGCTCTTTTTACAAATTTGTAAAATTAATACATTAACGAGGTCGTCTTATGCAGTTTTGTGTTGACATAAATAAACGTCAGTCACCAAACAGATTTCCAACACGTAGAGTATTTTTAATTTTTCATTGCTGATATAGGATGGAAACTGGCTGATAGCAGGGCGCACACATTAGAATTTCTGGTTAATCCAATTCTAATGTAAAATATGAAATATTACTGGATTAAGGACATTTCTAGTAGGCCTATAACATATCACACATATCAATTTTAGAGAAATTGGAAACAGTTGCTCTTTATTTCCCAAAGATATTGGAGGAGGAGAGAATGGATGTTTCAGCTGCCTGAAATAATCTGTTCCCCTCCGTAACATGTAAAGAAATTAATACCTGCAGGTGTTTAACTGTGCTTATTCCTCTCACCATCAACAACTGATCCTGTGGATTTGGTCATATTAACTCTTTATTTGCAAAAATTAAAGGAGGGGAACCATATATTTCAGCTTACTGAAATAATCTGTCCCCCCACCCCCCTTTAATTTTTGCAAATAAAGAGTAAATATGCCCAAATCGACGTTTATATCTGCAAGGCTGAAGGGACGAAAGTTGGAGAAATACCGATTCTCTTGGCGTTTAAAAAAAAAAAACAACACAAAACGGCTTAAGAAGACCTCGTTAATGTATTTATTTTACAAATTTGTAAAAAAGAGCAACCGATTAAACTGTATGTTACAAAGTTGACATGATTATATGAGCTGTTTTCACCCAGAAATGATCAGGAGCGCCTTGAAAATGGTCAGATCCGCCTCTCTGGCTGCAATGCGCGCTCCCGACACAGGGAGAACAGATTCAACACATTCTCATTATCAGTTCGTATAAAATCATACGAAAAGTTATGCACAGTATTTCGTACGTTTTTGAGTTTTTTCCTCCAAAAAAACACATCAGTGCGCATGCGCAGCTACACCAACGAAAAACTTCATGATGTCTCTCACTAGGTTGCTTGCTGTTTTGTATGTTAGGATTAGGGTGAGGGTTAATTGTATGTTAAATTCTATGTTATTGAATGGTGCGTAAGATGCGCATGCGCACTGATATCTTGTCTCGAGGCAAGACGTAAAAATACGACGAAATACGACGAAAAAAAACGTCAAAAACGTAGGGAAACAGCATTTCGCACGGTCCTCCTTAAATCATACCGGCCCCAATATTCTCTCTCCGGCTGAAGCTCCTGCTTGTGATAATAAATAACTCAGGGAGCTCAAGAAGTAATCCAATGTTAACACCTTAAATGATGCATGCTGTATATGTAGCTCTTCCTTGTCATGCACATCTTGTGATGGTTGGCATGTGGTGTTATTTTCTTTTTCTTCAAACTGTGAAATCCTTGCAAGAAACTAAATTATGTTGAGGCTGATGATGATGAAGGCTGCTGTGGTGACAGATACTCTGCAGAATGCCGAAATCAGGAGGATTGAGAAAGATATCAGAACTTCTGGATCCCTGACATGTGGGCGATGCAGACTGCAGCAGCCCAGATGTTAAAACAGAGAAGATGTCCTGAAAAATGGAATGCAACCATTTTTAGTATCTGCTTAATCATATTTAGTTACTTTAACATAATTGTTTTATGTCCTATGATGCTAACATGGATAAAATTTCTTCAAGTATCTGAATATAATTAAGTAACTGCAAGAAACAGTTGCTTTCTTTTTTGCAATGAGGCAGGAATTCCTGAATAAAGAGCCCAAGAAAAGACCTCACTGGATTTAAATCTTACACTGGAAAAAAATCAAAGTCTAGATAACTGATTTTTTCTTAAAATACGTGTATTTATTCTTGAAAGAGGAGGTAAAAGAGACATTTTGCCTATGGAACAAGACAACGTACATTTAAAATAAGAAAACACAACTGCATTGTCTTATTTCAAGTGCATTTTATCTAATTATCTTATTTTAAGAGTAAAATTACTCATTCAGTTGCCAAATTATCTCATTTACCTGCTCAAATTAAGGATAAATACACTTAATTTAAGAAGTGTTTCCAGTGTATTCACCTTTTTCACTGGAAAAAGGATCTAAAAATAAGTAGAAAGTTCTTAAATTAAGTGTATTTACGCTTAATTTGAGTAGGTAAATGAGATAGTTTGCCAATGGAATGAGTATTTTTGCTCTTAAAATAAGAAAATTAGATAAAATGCACCTGAAATAAGACAATGCAATTGTGTTTTCTTATTGTGAGTGTAAATTGTCTTGTTCCATTGGCAAAATCTCTCTTTTACCTACTAAATCCAAGAACAAATACACTTATTTTAAGAAAAAACAACTTATCTAGATTTGGATTTTTTTCCAGTGTTCTTTATATTTTGGAGTTTTCATAACTCATAATTGTCAAAATGAACAGAAAAAATCTTTTAAAATTAGTTTGACTCATAAGTTCCTTGTTTACTGACATGCTTCATATCTAAAACGGACAGAAATGTGGAGGTAAATCTTCCCTTTAGGTGAATACAGAGGTGGAAAAATGGCTGAAACTCTTAAAGACTTTCAATTCTCTGTTGGCGCGACGTTTCTATGTCTCATAGATCAGTGTGTGATTATTCCAAATCAGCCGAACTGATCTTAAAAAGATGTTTCTTTTTTATTAACAGGCGGACTCCGCGTCTGAATCTGCCTTAGCCGCACAGAAGGCTGGATGTCCTTCAGGACCGTCCACAGCTGGACCGTCCACAGCCGGACCCTCCACACCCAGTCCTCTCCGCATTGACCTCAGTAGGTTATTTTCTGAAGAATTTATAAATAGTAACAACACATACACTTATAAAACCGTATTCTACAATTTAATTTAAAAAAAGTACTGCCTGCTGTGTTTGCCAGGAAAAATGTGACACATTAAGGTGCAACATTTTCTCTACAGCTAACAGGAGAGATTGTTTACAGGAGATTACTGTAAAAAACACAGATACGGGTCAGGATGCACTTAAAACAACAGTAACATCCGGGAATTTCAAACCTTCTGAGAGAAACCGGTTCTTCCAGCTCCCAAACAGCACAACACTACAAAAACAATCTAGAAATGAGTAAAAAAAATCTTAAATTTTGTGTTTTTATCCTTAATTTGAGCAGGTAAATCAGATGATTTGCCAATGGAATGAGTATTTTTACTTGTATAATAAGATAATTAGATAATATGCACCTGAAATAAGACAATAAAATATTTTTTTCTTATTTCAAATGTTAATTGTCTTGTTCCATTGGCAAAGTGTCTCACTTACCTCCTCAGTAAGAAAAAAATGCACTTATTTTAAGAAAAAATTACTTATTGAGATTAAAATTTTTTTGTAGTGCACAGATTTGCTCCTTCAATTAGTTCCTGCCTTTTTTTTTTTTTTTAGTTAGGGATAAGAGGGAACTTTAAGTAGTTAGGAAACTCATATTCCGTTTATAACCTACTCTAGACGATGAACTTCATCCTAAACTGGACACCACAAAAAACGTAAACGTTTAAAAATCCTGGATCTAGACATAAAGTTTTTTTAATCCGGTTTTGGGTTTGATTTAATGAGCCGATTCTGGTAAAACTTGCTGTGAGAATAAATCAATCATTTTAAGCAGTCTTTCCAAGTGCCATGTTTTTACTTGAGTCGAAAAAATTTGAAATAATAAAAAAAAAAAACACAACTCATTTTTACATGAATAATGTTTACTTATCTTATTTGGAGGTTAAGAACATTTATTCCATTAGCAGATAATCTTCTTTACCTGCTCAAATGAAGAGAAAATACCCTCTTTTTAAGAAATGTTAACTTTTTTTATTGTTTTTGCAGCATTCTGATAGATTACTAATCATCTCTCGGGAAAATTATAATTAAAATAAGTGCAATAACAGTGAAAAAAATGCAACTGCTTTTGGCATTTACTTAATCATATTTAGTTACTTTTTTTTCCTTTATTAAAATTTAAATTTTTGATTGTTTGATTGACTTTATTGATCTCAGTGGAGAAATTTAGTTGCTACATCAGCTCAAATAGTAAAAGAGGAGAAGAAGAAAACGCTGCATGGGATATATAGTATATACAGCTTTTTTTATAGCAGGACTATAATTTATTGTTATTATATCATCATTTTCCATTGGCAGATTGTCTCACTTACCTGCTTGCTAAAAAAAGACACTTGTTTCAGGAAAAGTTGACTAATTAAGATTTCAGTGTTATGCAGTGCTGGCTATGTTTAGATTAAAACATACTTTTTGGCTAGATTTTTGTTTTTGGCTGAATTGCAGAAATTTGTGAGAATTTTTGCAGTTTAACTTTGAACAGAAGCGATTTCTCGTACAAGCAGCTTTCTAATGTAAAAGTGCAAAAGTCGATCTAAAATATAAGTCTAAATATCTTAAAATAGTCATAAAAAAGAGGATCTGCCAGTGGAATTAACTGTTTTTTACCTTAAAAGGAGTAGCTCTTTAATAACGTATTTGAGATTATTTTTTCATATTTTAAACATGAATAATTATATTCCATTGGCAGACTATCTTGCCTTTTAAAATCAAGAAAAGCATTTGCATTGCAGCACCAGCCTTACCCAACCCATGTGACTTACTGTAATGCCTCATGGAGGGGGGGGGGGTTTCATAGTGACTAGGCAGAATGTGACTGTTTATCTTGGGTGTGGTTTTTTTTCTCTTCTTTCTTTAAATTTCTGAAATAAAAACATGTTTAATACCTATCATGGCTGTAGAGCTGCTTCTAGTTTATTTGTTTCTAGATTCACAGGAAATCAATGCATTCACTGTAGTTTAGATTCCACAGCATTTTAATGTGTACATTCGACAGTTTTTACTATTTAAATTGTCTTTTTTACTCAAAACCAATTAATTGCAGCTGCTATATCAAATAAAAAAAGAACAGCCTTTTTTTAGTGATGTGATGACCAGATCTCATAATAATTCTACATATTTTAATGGCGGTCACCTCTCTGTCGCATTGTTATTTCTGGGGTCACGCCCTGAAATGTTTAGGAACCAGATCTCCAACCAATTCAATTAAATTAAATTTTCAGTTCAGTTTATTTCTATAGCGCCAATTCACAACACATTTAATCTCAAGGCACTTTACAGTTCAATCAGATCATACAGTCAGATTGATTCAAAGTTTTCTATCTAAGGAAAACCAGTAGATTGCATCGACTCATTGACTCAAATGCAATCCCTCACACTAAGCATGCTTGTTGCGACAGTGGAGAGGAAAAACTCCCTTTTAACAGGAAGAAACCTCCAGCAGAACCAGGCTCAGTGTGAGCGGCCATCTGCTGAGGCCGACCGGGGTTCAAGGAGACAGAAGCAGAGATACAAAAAGCAGCTATAAAAGGCGGCCCCGTCCAGGAAACACACTAGCCTCGTGAGACCATCCTGATCTCGCAAGCTTTCAAGATTTCACTCGCAGATCAGTCTGGAGACTCTCCATTGAAGAAAATTTGGAGCCGTTCACCAAACGAACGTCCAATCAGCGTTGGCTTTGAGGCGGGTTGAGGTGTGACGCAACGAGAAGCGCGACAGTTCAGTCTAAAGAACATGGTGGCTTCAGCCGATGAAACTAGCGTTAGCGTGGCTATCGAGCAAGTTTTATCGGAATTACAGAGTATTTCTTCACTGAAAGAAGAGCAAAACACTGCTCTGGAGGCTTTTCTCAGAGGAAGAGATGTTTCAACTGAAGGTTTCCAGATGGATATGCGGAGCAAATCCATCTGGCGGAGTCAGGTTAGAAACACACAACCAGGCAGACGAACTCCGAGCCAGCTCCCATGTAAGAGGATGAGGAGAGCACATCCAGTTAGTCACGGTTAGAGAAACAGGACCGCACCATTTGTTCCTGTCTAACCAGCTTAGCTTCTGTAGTATCTCCCCTGAAAGATCGTGAACACTGATGAATTTCTTGTTTATTGGAATCTTAGTGTTGCCAGCAATAAGCCTTTAAACCAACCACCATAAAGTAGGCAGAGCACAGGAGAAAAAATGTATTATGTTAGTAGCCAATACTACGTAAAATTTGCACCTTATACGTACGTAAGCTACAGAGACTTAACACATACAGAAGAAAGTTCTTCACACGCTGAAAATCACCTCAAAACACATGAACACACATTAAACACAAACCGTTTTTCCTCTCCACCGTCTCTGGAAGCATTCTTAATGTGAGGGATCAATGAGTCGATGCAATCAACTGGTTTTCCTTGGATTGAAAACTTTGAATCAATCTGACTGGATGATCTGGTGAACTGTGAGGTGCCTTGAGATGACACACGATGTGAATTGGTGCTATAGAAATAGACATATTTTATCCCATAAGCACTTACATTGTGCCGCTTCGGAGGGTGCAAGTCATTTAAATAAACCTTATTATGTCAGGTTTCTGTTATGTTTTTATTTTGAGTATCCAGTCTTGCTTTACTCCTTGTTTTCTAGTGTCAGTGGTTTTATTTTAATTTGGCGTCTGGAATCCACCCTTGAGTGGGGGGGTCCTGTCAGGTTTCTGTTTTAGTTGGCTAGTTGCATTCACCCTCTTCCAAGGTGATGTTAGGTATTGCCTAAATTGATTAAAAAACCCCTCAGACTGGGCTCTGCTGGGTCCATTTGGGTTGGTTCCCATCTGCAGCGCTCCAAGAGAAATAGAGAAACACTCCACTCAAGGGGAAAGGAACACACACAAGAGGGCAACAGAGGAAAACAACAGAAAAACCTGAAAACATAAATCTAGAAACTACAACAAAATAGGAATTAAACCAATAAAACTAGAAAACAAGGAGAAAAGTAAAGCACAACATAACCAAAACCACGACATATTACTTTTTACGTTTCAATCTCGGCCTCTTCTTCTTTGTATCTCGTCGGTAGCCACTAACTTAAACCCCCGTAGTTTTAAAATAAAGTCCCTCAAAACACAGTAAAATGTAAAGCGTTACAAATTTACAAAAATAATGGAGGTGATATTTCACATTTTTATATTTCTTTGTAAGAAAAATTTTTAATTGTGCCATTTACAGCTTGGCTGCTAAAGATACACTGGAAAAACAACCTAGAAATAAGTAAAAAGTTCTTAAATTAAGTGTATTTACCCTTAATTTGAGTTGGTAAATGAAATTAGTATTTTTACTCTTAAAAGTAGATATTGAGATAAAAGGCACCTGAAATAAGTCAATGCAATTGTGTTCTCTTATTTTAAGTGTAAATAGTCTTGTTCCATTGGCAAAATGTCTTTTTTACCTCCTCAATTCAACAACAAATTCACTTATTTTAAGAAAAAATGACTTATCTAGATTTCGATTTTTTTCCAGTGTAATCATTTGCTGCTGAACTAAACACCAACAGTTGTGTCGTTTTTCTCGTCTGTGCTTTAGGTCCTAACAGCCCCGCTTGTCTTTTGTTCTGCAGGGCTTCATTCCAGTGAGATAGCTGGACCTGTACTGGAATGGGAACCAGGGGAGACCATATACGACATAAGCAACTACAACAGCGACAGCAGAGCCATCGTGATCCCTGCACCGGGTTATTACTTTGTCTACTTTCGTTTTTTGTTAGCCTGTGTGGAAAAGAAGAAGGAGGAAGTAGAGGAAGTCATGGAGTTTTTCCATGTGAAGCTGCTGTCGAGTAACAAAGGGTACGAAGGAAAGGAAATCCCTCTGATGGAAGTCAAAGAGAGTATGAGCTCCTCTAAGGACAGATGCCGGACTGCTTCTGTTGGCCAGCTGTTCCACTTGTCAGAAGGAGATCATCTAAAGGTGTCAGTACTGAAAGGCTTGGAACTGCTGAAAAAGGGATCGTTTGGAGCTTTTCAGCTGTGATGCTCCATCTGGGTTCTGGTCAGTAGAACATTGTTCCGGCTGGATGCAGAGGAAAGTGCCTCCACATGGAAAATATGGCATTGTATGCTCTGCGGAGGAAATCCTACAGCAGTATAGACTATTGTATACGGAAGAGGATTAGGGCCACTGAAAAAAAAAAAAAAGTTAACTGATTTAAAAATTTTATTTCAGTTTAACATGGGAAAAAAGTCAGAATGCTGACTTTAATCTCAGAATTCTGACTTTTTTCTCAGAATTCTGACTTTAATCTCAGAATTCTGACTTTTTTACTCAGAATTCTGACTTTAATCTCAGATCTGACTTTTTTACTCAGAATTCTGACTTTAATCTCAGAATTCTGACTTTTTTCTCAGAATTCTGACTTTAATCTCAGAATTCTGACTTTTTTTCTCAGAATTCTGACTTTAATCTCAGATCTGACTTTTTTACTCAGAATTCTGACTTTAATCTCAGAATTCTGACTTTTTTCTCAGAATTCTGACTTTAATCTCAGAATTCTGACTTTTTTACTCAGAATTCTGACTTTAATCTCAGAATTCTGACTTTTTTACTCAGAATTCTGACTTTAATCTCAGATCTGACTTTTTTACTCAGAATTCTGACTTTAATCTCAGATCTGACTTTTTTACTCAGAATTCTGACTTTAATCTCAGAATTCTGACTTTTTTCTCAGAATTCTGACTTTAATCTCTGAACCCTGACTTTAATCTCAGAATTGTGGATCTTAATGTAGATGGGCACCATGAAGGAAGAGTTGTGGAGCTCTCAGCTTCACTCACAAAGATTTGAGTTGGTTGAGGTGGCCAGTGACACATTGGTGGAAAATGACGGAATTAGGCAACTTTTTACCTGCCCGAGGGGTCCCCTCATTAATGGAGGAGAAGAAGGTCATTAAAACAAGAGAGTCTCTAAAACAGACATGTCTATGGCTTGATGCTGACATGTTTATTAACTGTCAGAATTCTGAGATTAAAGTCAGAATTCTGAGAAAAAAGTCAGAATTCTGACTTTTTTCCCACACTAAATTGAAATAAAATCTTAAAATCAGTAAACTTTTTTTTTTCAGTGGCCCTAATCCTCTTCCGTAATTATATAAATTTTTTTAAACCATTTATTTATGTTGCTTCTGCTTTTCCTACATTTGTTTTAATGTTAGCTTTGGTTTGAATACGTTAACTTTGTTCCGATGTTTTAGGTCCGGTTCACGGTTCTAGAACTAATCTGTCGCTAAATGTCTTACAGAAAACATTGAAATCTTCAGTTTTTTTTACATGCTGATATAATCAGACATTTCTGGTGTTTCTAAGCTTTGTTTGAAAGGAAACTTTTTAAAATGTTAATTCTGAAAAAAAAGATTTTGATTTTTTTAATGCATCTGTGAGCTTTATTTTGGAAGCCCAACATCCCTGCTTTGTCACCAGTGGGGAAGATTTTGAACCTATTTGTTTTAATGTAATCAATACAAATAAAAACACATTTACTTTTGAAGGTAGCTGTGAGCTTAATTTTGAAAGAAAACTCTTTGTCATGCCAGTGTTACGCTGAAAAACGCATGCCTGCTGAGAATTGCGTCCCGTTTCGGGAACGCTTATCGTCCTAAATTCTCGAACATTGATGAGAAGACAGATTGAAAAATGAACAAAAATTGAACTTTTAATTTTCATATTTCTTATGCATGGATGACTTAAAATTAAGAGTTTTGATGGACAGATAAATTCAAATTATTCTGATTATTACAGGTATGGAGACACGTTTTAGTCTTAGTGCTGCAGTCAGTCAGCGTCCGATGGATGGCATTTCTCGCTTTTGCTAACAACATTCTGTATCATTTGTGACACTTTATTTCTTAAACGTAGAAAGTGGAACCTGTCGAAAATTGCATCCCTGACTATTTTCACATGTATTGTCACCTGATATGAAATTCATACCACAATCAGAGAATAATTCCATTATGACATTCGTCAGGTTTTGCATGTCTATGAACAGTCTACATACTTTTTCTTTATCAAACTATGCAATAAATTGCTTTTTTAAAGTGAGAAATTGGACTTATTAGTTTTAATATTAATCCATCCATTATGTGACTTGCTTGTCCTTTTTAGGGTCGAGTAACTATGAGTAACTTTGTCCCACTTTAGTTCAATAAAAGACGTTGAAACGATGTTGAAAGCTAGGTTTACAACGTCTTTTCAATGATCTGAAAATGACGGCTCTCCACTTTTCAACCAAATGTAGATGTTGTTTGGAAGTAAATCATGTCGTCTTTTCATTTTCTTTCAACCTGTTTTTGCTCAGCGGGGTGCAGCTTAGCCCAATGCAAAAACAATCTAGAAATAAGTAAAAATGTCTTAAATAAAGTGTATTCACCCTTAATTTGAGTAGGTAAATGAGATAGTTTGCCAATGGAATGAGTAATTTTACTCTTGAAATAAGATAATTAGATAATATGCACTTGAAATAAGATAATGCAATTGTGTTTTCTTATTTTGAGTGTAAATTGTCTTGTTCCATTGGCAAAATGTCTCTTTTCCCTCCTCAATTCAACAACAAATGCACTTATTTTAAGAAAAAAATTACTTATCTAGATTTAGATTTTCTGCCACAGCTGCAGCTAAGCTTCCTTAATGTTTAGGAAAAGCGCTTGTGATTTTTATTCTAATTTAACCCAGTTGTTTTAAGTTGTGGGGCAGGAGACCAAACATCTGGTCACCTTTGTAGTTTGAGTTTACACATTTATTTCAGTGACTTTAATTCCTTGGTGCTGCTTTGTCACTACCAGATCCTTCCCAAAAGGACAATGTCGCATTCACGAACAGAATAACAAGATTCGGTTTGCTGAAAACTGTGTAGCAACAGTACTGAAAATATTTATTTATATACTTAAAACATTAAAGAATGCTAAAGTACATTGTGTAGAAAACATTGAAGACTTTTCCGGAAGAAATTGACACATTTTACATTCTCTCCATTGTATTGCGTGACTTCATGATCGGGCATGCTCAGAAGCTCAGGCTATTTAAAGCTACAGTGTGTAATAATTACAGGGATATACAGTCAGAAATGTAATATATTATAGCTAACTATGTTATTTATCATCATCTACGAGCTCAGCCTCTTAACCTTAATATTTGCGTTGCCTTAGAATTCGTTATTTATAATTACATAGGAGCGGGTCTCGCAGCCATGGAGGCAGACATCTTTGCGCTACGGCAGCGCAGAGCCAACAAACTAGCGATTGCGAGATCGCCCATTACGCTCGAAAGTAACTACGGCAAGTTGAGAGAGATGAACTGAGACGGTACTGAACAATAGATGGCAGTATTAAAATTATCTATGTAAACAGACCTCATCACTTGAGAAGGTAGGTGATGCGGACGTCTTGGAAGACATTTTGTCCCGTAACGCTCGCCGTACTGTTGGGGGGGAGAAGCGGTGGGGGGGAGATGTTCATGTTGCTGCGGTCTGCAGTCTGGACGTTAGATGTCGCTGAAAATTACACACTGTAGCTTTAAGTGTTTCTAGAATATGCAATATTTAGGCACATATAAAAATATTCAAAGGAACCCCCCGCGTGAAATAGAAAAAAAATGAATAATCAAAAAAAAAAAAAAAAAGAAGTATTGCCTACACGGAAGTTATTCTGTTCGAGCATGTGCCGGATGGATCGGCTAGTGACAATGCTGTCTGTTAGGGGCCTGAATGCTGCTTCCACCATATTTGCACCATTGGGTTCAGCATCAGATGGATGCCAGAGTACCCAGAAAGAACCCCCCTCCTGCACCGGTAAAAGACCCAACCTTGAAACGTTTTTTTTTTTGGTTGTTGTTTAATTTTTCAGCACTAGTTGCTAATTTTTTCAACAGTAGGCTAACAGGAAAGAGGATATGAGAGAGAGAGAAATGTGGCAAAGGACCACAGGTCGGATTCGAATCCAGGTCGCCCGCATCAAGGATTAAGGCCTCCATACATGGGTCGTGCACACTAAACAACTGCACCTCCTGCACACCCAAACCTGGAACTTTCTAGCTGCAAAACAACAATACCGACCATTGAGCTCAGTTGCATCTCTCATCCTTTTTATGTCAATAAATTATTTCTTTTTAACACAGATAAAACCTTCCTTTTACGTGTTTTAAATCTCATTTTACTGTTAAATCCTGTTTGACAACAGAATCATCTGAATTAAATGGAGGCTGATTTTTAGGTGTGTCTGCTTTGGATGGAAAACCAGACTTTAGTTTCCAACCTTTTATCATTCCCTGCATTATCACTGGAGGGTTAACTCTGACTAAAACACATGAGACCAGGGTTTCAGGGTCCGGCCAGATTAGGTGAAATCATTTAGAAAGCCAGATGTGCGTCAAAATATTACGCTGTTTACGTCTTCAAAGGGAGTTACTGTTTATGTCATGAAACTGCTTCCCAGAGCTTAATAAACATTTGAGGAGATCATATTGCAGAAAAAAGGCATCTTGGAACCAAGCTGGAAATCCTGTTTTGATTCAGATTTGATCTGGCAGACCGTGACATGACCTGAACATTAAAAACATTTATCAAGTGTAACAAAGCTAAAGAATGGATTTATCTTCATCTGCAGGAGTTTGTGTTGATTCTATCCATGTTTTTGGTTTGATTTTGTGTATTCTAGGATAGAAAAAGTTTCAAAGAACTGCTTTCTCCTTAGGAATAAACTTTGATTTTATGTCAAGAAAATATGGGCCTAAAAGCTTCCACTGCATCAAGAGGTTGATTTAATTTTGAAACATCATTAGTTTAAGCTTTAACACATTTCCAGGGATAAAGTTGCCACTTTTGGATTTTAACGAGCCAGTCTAGATGCTTTGTTTATTCAGGAAAGCCAAATAGCAGCACCACCTTCCCTGGTTCCACCAGATCCTTTAGAGATGATCTCAGTTTGAAGAGTCCAGAAGCGGTGGCCAGGGGCTGATTCAGGAAATTTGGGGCCCTAGGCAAAGACAGGCAGGGGGCCCTCTGAAGTGAGAAGACGAAACATAAAACAGACCCAATTTACAGATGTTAATAGAATAGACATCCATTATCTGTTCTAGGTTGTGTCCCTCTCTTCTTGTCCCTTTTCTTCTTGTTTTCCTCTCTATGTTTTGTACTCAGCTGACTTTTCATGCTGTCTCTAAAGGGATGAAAGATTTTTTCCAAGCACTAAGCTCACTTAGCTGATTGCTCCTTCCTGTGTTTCCAAAAAGGCCAAAGTAAATAACCCAGTCCTTCTTTTCACTGTAGACAAGCCATGATCTGCTTATCTGTTCTCCATTTTTCATTTGGATGAAATAATAGCTGCATGAATCATGACAGCAGACAAGATAGAGGAGAGCAGGAGGCGGGGTTACCAATCTACTTGCTTTTAGATGTTGTCTCCAAAGTCTCCAGTAGCAGAAAAAAGTCAATAGATTTGGCGCTATAAGCTTTTTTGAAATCAAAGTGCTAGAGGGGTCTGAAAAGTCATTAAAATATAGCAACTAAAGCGCTAAGTTGGCAACACTGCTTTTTGTATCGTTTGTTTCAGGGGCTGAGACAAACTTAATATCATCAGCGTTCTAATGGCATTTTAGCAAAAGGATTTTTAACAAAAACAAAATGTGCACAAATAAGGAATAGTTGTATTAACCATACATGTAGACAGAGTTTTATGGGGCCCCCAGGAACTTGGGGCCCCAGGCAAGTGCCTAGTTAACATGACTCCGCCAGATGGATTTGCTCCGCATATCCATCTGGAAACCTTCCGTTGAAGTAATTTTGGGAAGGGGCGAAAATACTGGTTAGCTGATTGGCCTATGTTGGTGATAGACGGGCCAAATAAACCAATCAGATCAACGAAGCATATGACGTACTAACAGAGCGACGACGAAAACACAACCACAAGCCAGGCTACTCTTTCCGAAACCAGTCGGCAGAAGAGCAAAAACATCTTTTCCTCTGAGAAAAGCCTCCAGAGCAGTGTTTTGCTCTTCTTTCAGTGAAGAAATACTCTGTAATTCCGATAAAACTTGCTCGATAGCCACGCTAACGCTAGTTTCATCGGCTGAAGCCGCCATGTTCTTTAGACTGAACTGTCGCGCTTCTCGTTGCGTCACACCTCAACCCGCCTCAAAGCCAACGCTGATTGGACGTTCGTTTGGTGAACGGCTCTAAATTTTCTTTAACGGAGAGTCTCCAGACTGATCTACGAGTGAAACCTTAAAAGCTCGCAAGATCAGGATGGTCTCACAAGGCTAGTGAGGCCCATCAATGAGAACAGTTTGAATGTGTAAATCTGTGTAAACAGACGCCTGCCCTAATAGAGTTTAAAAAATGTGCTTCCATAAGTAGTTAATTAAAACACAAAGTGAAAGAAACACATTTTTTATTTCAACTCTAGAATATTAATGCTGACACAGGCATTTTTTGACTTTTTAACTTAGCTTATTCCCTTTTTTTATTTAACCTATTGACCTTTTTTTACTTAATTTAGAGTAGGAGGAGTATCCAGGGTATGGTAATTTGCTTAATCAACGGATACTATCCGATGGGGGTAGCTGATGCTGACTTCCTAAATGGACTAAGCAACTTCTTTGGAAGGACTGAGGCACCAAGCAGCACTCCAGCAGTGAAAGCTGTTCCCCATCAGGGAGAGGAGGCACTCTGCCTTGACACAGCTGATGTGTGAAAGTCTCTGAGGAAAGTCAACCCAAGGAAAGCTCCAGGCCAATCTAACATATCTGGACAGGTATATGTTAAACATAGGCTCTGTGTGCACCCTCATGCTCTATCTTTCCGGTTATTTTCCCTGAAAAGAGATCACCTGGGATAAACTCTTTAAATAACATTTCATATGTATTAAATATCCAGGATAATGGAGGAAATTCTGATAGAAATTGCAATCTTACTCAGATCAGAGAAATTGTTTAGAATATACAGAAGGCAGCTGCTCACCTCTGGGCTCACCTCTCAGGATAGTCGTCCCGATTAATAGGGAAAAGGCTCAAATACGTGAGAAACCCGGAGGGTTTAGGGAGGGTTGGCAGTTAACGTTACTAACTACACCTTTGACACACATTGCAGCTTGTTAAAAGTACATTACATGCGTGAGTGGTTGTTAGCATTAGCGGTTAGCAGTTGCTAAACTAGCAGGTTCCAGAGCCCGTCTGATCACAGCTTACCTTCGTACGGATTACTGTGTTCCCACTATTTGCTGGCTTTATGATCTGCAGCTCCTGAACCCATACATTCATGAACTGCACATGAGACTCCAAGGACTTGTAGCTTCGGAACTGTTTTGAAGTATAGGCGCTCACTCATCGCTGCTCCACTCATTGTTTGGAACTGTTGTTATGGATCCAAATTATTAATAATGCTGATTTTGTGGCTTCTCTATTTAATGTGTCCCGGTAAATTCCAGATCCTTTTCGGGATTTTATCATCTTTTTTCTCTCTACTTCTACGTCTCTTCTTTCAACAACAACGTTGTATCAGAGCTATGTTTACGTTCGCGTAGCCCTCAATATGGCCGCCACGTCCCACAATGCAACTCAGATCCCGAGAGCCCTATTGTCCTAATTAGATTAAAACATCAGCTCTACGGTATGTAGAATTTCTAAAAAATAATAAATAAACATCAGGACAAAATGCTGTTCACAAGCAGGATAACAAACACCATAAAATGCACTAAACATCAATAAAACTATTTAAAAAATTGTAAAAGAAATTTAGAAAATAAGAAACAAAATATAAAATTAATTAACACCAAAATCTTTTTGAGTATTGAATGGCTGAGAGAAAAATTTGTCTTTAAAAGAGATTTAAAAATGATCAAAGTGAAAGTCCCCTTTGAGTTTATGCCTGGTTCTAGACTGACAGTAACTGATCTGCTGGCTTAGAGAAGGAAGGATGGACATGAGGATGTAGGAGATGAGAGATATATGGTAGAGCAAGGCCATTTAATGAAAACAAAATTAATGCATTTTAAAATTAATCCTAAAATGAACCTGCCAGCCAGGGAAGTGAACTTAAAACTGGTGTGATATGTTCAAACTTACATGTCCCTGTTAATAGTCATGCAACAGCATTTTGAACTTTCCCGTATCTGGCAAGCAAAGAGCCACTTACATAAAAACAAAGTGAATTACAGTAATTCAGCCCAGTGTGTCACAAATTCATGAATCACTTCTCAGACTGCTTACTCAGCATGAACTTCACTTTGGCCGGCTGCTGCAGCTGGACCACACTGTGTTTAGCAACAGCTACAGGTGGCTGTACATTTTAAAGTCATAGGGAAGTCATGATTTAGATGTCAAATCATTCTGGCTTAAACATGTATATAACTGTACTCTTTATCCGACAACATTGTCCCAAAATAAAGAAAATTTCTATAAAAAAAAAAAAATCCTGTCTCAAAATTTTTGTTTTTTTCCACTATCTTATGCAGCCCAATTAGTTATACGTCAGCCTAAACACCTAAATTCAGCCAATCATATATCAACAGTCATCTCTCAATCAAATATTTTCTTGATTCAAAGCATCTTGATTCATATGTCGAAGCTCATTTCCTTTCCCATTGAGTCTGTGTCTTCGGCAGGCGTAGAGCTAACAGAACTGGCAGCGTTGCGAGGCAAGGGCTCAAACATGTACGGCTGGAAGCCTTCTACACCAAACCAAGCTTCTGCCGCCCTGGCGTCCTCTTCCACAACATCTTCGTCCCCGCTTTCCTCCTCTAAATAAAAATGGATGACGGATGGATGACTGGCTGCTTCCCTTCCACGTGCTTTAACAGCCTGCCACTTCCAGCCCCCTACGACTGAAAAACAGGCCGATCTCCAGCATCTATAAACAAGGGTGTTGATGGAAGCAGCACAGCTGATATTTCTTTCCAGGATGCAGTCACAGCCAAACAGGAACAGACGAGGCAAAGCTACTCTGAGGAAAAGCAGAGAACTTCTGCCCAACTCGCTCCTCGGGTTTCTGTTCAACTAAAGTTGATGTATAGATCCAGTGAGCACGGCGCTGAATATGTGATATGAAGAGCTCAGAACAATGAAATCAACGCAACCTGGGTCCAGCAGATCTGCTCTGAGTTTAGTCAGTACTTCCATCTGTAAAGGACCCAGTATGAGGAGCTGCTCAGGAGCAGCAGGTAGATTGAAAACAAGCTTTGGTTGCTTCTGAACATGGGTGGATTTAGGAAATATGGGGCCCTAGGCAAAGGCAGGCAGGGGGCCCTCTGAATTGAGAAGATAACACATAAAACAGACCCATTTCAAAAAAAGAAAATTAAAAGCAAGGCAGCACAGTGCAGATGCTGTCTGAAATTTTTTTTTTTTTTTACTTTAGACAAACTAGAAAATTACTAATGAAATATCTTAATGATACAAAAAGGATCAAAAGAAATAAAACTATAAACTCAATGTGAAAGACCTGGACTGGAGGTCAATATGTGAATATAGGTGTTTATTTCCAGGGACCTGAGGGTTAACTTGGGGAAACTTCTAATGAGCGTCAGCATCATCTGGAGGTATAAAAGCCGTGGATCCAGGTTAAGATAATCACCATGTGCTGAATACTATGCATGTGAGCATTTACGTAAGCTTTCTCGTTTGGAATCTGGAGAGCAAGTCAGGGCTGGAGTTACCCTGGGGCACATGGGTGGGAGATGATTACACAATGCCTATATTGTTACACTATATTGCTATCTGGTGCAAAATTTAAGGGCATGACAGTTAAAATCTTAGGTAAGCATTCTAAAAATGTCCGATGAGCGAGGGGAATTTTGTTTTTGGGTGACATCCCAAACAGGTGTGGAGCAGTGGCCAGGTCCACCAGGAGATCTTCTGAAGGGAAAAACTTAATTAAGGGACAACTCTGTCTCAATCCCCAGGATCGTGGTTTGAAACCATCCATTATTTAGTCTGACAGCAGCACACAAGACCTGCTGAACTTCTCCCTTAGCTGCAGAACCTCAGGGTGGAAGCGTTTGTCTGTAAAACTCCCTGCATAATTATAATAAAGCAATTTATATGCATGAAACAAGCGGAACACTATGGCGATAGCCCTACTGCTCCACTTGAAAGTAAAATCTGTTGGGCTCTTATCGGCATCAAGACAATTATGCCACATCGCCAGACAGAACACTGTAAAAAAAAAAAAAAAAAAAAAAAGGAGTTTTAAAGCAGGGAATGTTTTAAACATGCAAGACATTGGTCCTTAAAAAAAGAGACTTTGGACACCTCTGCACTATACACATACTGCAAACTGCTTGGCCAACCATTGTTGGCCAAGCAGTTTGCACAATTTTCCACTCACAATTTTCCACTCACTCCACAATTTTTTTTTGCACAATTTTCCACTCACAGTTTAAGGTAAGAGCCAATGCATGTGAGAACCTGACAGACCAGATTCCGTTCTTATGTCTTCGTCAAACTCTAGAAATACACTTCAAATCAGTTGATTTATACAGCGCAAATTTGCACACGTCAACTCAAGGCACTGATAGCATCAACTATTGACTCAACAGTAATCCCTCACACAAAGCATGCATGTATCTACAGTGGAGAGGACAATTCCCTTTAACTGGAAGAAATCGCCGGCAGAACCAGGCTCAGTTGAACTGAATTGACTAGCTGTTGTCTAATAATGCTACCAACTGGAAGCATATATATAGTAAATAGAATTGGTCCTAGCACTGATCCCACCTTTCCAAAAATAATTTAATGATCAAATTCATTATATGCAGCACTGAGATCTAACGGGACAAGTAAAAATACATGTACATAATCTTTGGCCACAAGAATATCCTTAGTGACTTTCACCAGAGCTGTTCCAGTGCTATGATGAGCTCCAAAAACCAGATTTAAAAAGTTAATTATGGTGTAAGTGGTCACACACTTCTTTGGCAACTACTTTCTAAAGATTTCAGATAGGAACGGAAGATTGGATATAGGTCTATAATTAACCAAGTCATCTTGGTTAAGAGACAGTTTCTTAAGCAAAGGTTTACTTACAACAACCTTAAAAGCCTTTGGTACATATCCCTGTAACAGAGATAGATTAATTACATCTAAAATGGAGGATGAGACCAAAGGGAATACCTCCTTAAATAACCTGCTTGGAACTGGAACTAACATACAAGTTGAAGGCTTAGATGAAGACAATAGTTTTGCTAACTCTGAAAGCTCAGCTCAATCAAAGCAGTCGCAACACAATTCAGATTCCATGGCTACCTAAGATGCTGCCTCACCTTCCCAAGGTAAACCAATCATAGTTAGAGGGCTGCTAATAAGTTATTTTTTTAATAGAATCAGACTTATTTCTAAAGAATCCACAAAATCATTACTGCTAAGATCAGGTGGGATGGACAGTTCAACAGAGCTATGGCTCCGGATGATTTTGGCACCTGTATTAAAAATATATCTAGGATTATTCTTATTCTCCTCTATTAATGAAAAATATGGTGCTCTCACTTTACGGAGGTTCATCCTATACTGCTGTAAACTATTTTTCCGGACTAGGTACGATTCATGTGGGCATGTAGGGCCCCATTTTCTCTAGAGTTTCCTTGCATTTTGCTTGGGACTGCACATCTCTGCTTTAAACTGGGGAGCCAGCTTTCTATTTTTAAAGTTATTCGTTTTTCAAAGTATCTACTTTGTCTAAGGCAGTACGCAGAGAACTAGCAACCCAATTAACAAAATCCTCAACTTGTAAAGGGGAATAGGGTAAATGTTTTTCCTCTGCAGCACTGCTCAACGAAACAGAGGAGAAAGTGAAACTGATCCTTTAAATTTTGCAACTTCATTTTCTGATTATGATCTAAAGTAAACATTTCTGTTGAAGTAATGAAAATTATTAAAAAGTGGTCAGAGAGGACAGGTTTCTGAGAAAATACTGTTATTTCTTCACATTCAATGAGCACAAGGTTGAAAGTATGAAGATGAGAATGTGTGGGACTATTCACATTTTGAAAAAGCCAATCGAGTCAATAACTTCTATTTGAGTCCAATTTATTGTAAAATTGTCTAATAAATTAAAAAGCGTTGATTTTTATTAGTATGATTAATTATTGATTGTATTATTCCAACATAATCAGTCAATATTATGATTAAATATGATAAATATTCCTCTTTTTAATCATGGGGTTCAGGCATCACACGGTAATAAACAAACAAGAACGAATAAATTCTTGGATTTATTGGCATATGCAGAAGAAAATTACCAAGTGTTTGTGGAGCAACTTCATCCCTGTTTGCTGCTCACACCCACGCATCATGTGTAAGTGACAGGAGGCATTGCTACACGGTTCCTTTCACTTACCCACCCATCCCGCCACCAGCAGCAGGTTCGAACACGTTCCTCCTTTTGCTTCCCAAACTGACATTGATCAACACCCTCAAATGGAAACATGCGTGGGAGCAGATAGTGTGATGCAAGCCTGGGTTAAAAATATCAGGTCACGAGTTTTCTGTCTGGGATGAGCAGACCAGACTTTGTATCTTTAATGCGTCACAGAACCATGCAGAACCAGTTCCTTATTCTTTAGAGGAAATTCATGAGGTTGTTTAGTTTTTCCTGATGTGTGAAGGAATGTGATCCAGGTGTTTTATGTATGGTTATACAGCTGTGCTCAGAGGTTTACGCTCTGGATGATGTTTTTTTCTGTTCTTTATCATGCAACAAAACTTTATAACAAAACTATAAAAAAGAATGATCCTCAGTAACACTCAGACCTACATATCTGAACTTCAAAACCTCCCTGGGGTAATGCGGAGATAATCTAATCCAAATAATCTGGGCAGAAGGTTTAAAGTTCTTCTGAAAGCTAAAGGAAATCATCACAAGCAAGCAGGTGTTCTTCAAACTACAAACGTGAATTGTCTATGCCATGCTACAATGTCGGATTCAGAAAAAGATGCTGCAATGTCTATAAGGTCGGACACAGGCGAGAGCGTATCGGGAGACGGATACCAACAAGACCTCCTTATCTCAAATAATTTTTTGAAATAGTTGAAAAATTGAGCTTTCAATTCATATAGTGGAGTCTGGCTGTTTTTTTTTTTGTTTTTTTAATAAAGGTTACTTTATACTTTAAGTAGTTTTACTTTTTCACTTTTATTTGAGTAAAGAGGTCAAGTTGATACTTCAACTTTTACCAGAGTGTTTTTAAACAGCAGTATCTATACTTCTACTTAAGTAACAAAAGTGTGTACTTTTGACACCACTGCTAATAAGACTTACTTCCATTTGTTTGTGATGTTTGGTATGTTTCTTTACATCGTCTTTTTACCTATAAGACAAAAGTATCTGCATCTTTGTATGACTCGATTTGAGTCAGGGACAGCCGATGAAGCCTGTCAGCCAATGACGCACCGAGTAGAGCGGTATTACGCCTCATAGAGTCCTGCTGTTATTGGTTAAGACCACGTGGGCTGTTTGCCTTTGTAGCCAATGAAATAAGGTTTTAAACAAGGCTAGACATGGCTGGGTTGCACAAATCAGAGCTGTGTTACCGGCTTGAGTAAGAGTGAAATACACTGCTGAGGCTGGATCAATGCGCACAGTTCGAAGTGCATTACTAACAACATTCCGATATTTTTGAAGTTTTGAGGCAGATTTTTTTATTACAATGCCTAAGGCAGAAAAAAATACAGCTCGGAAAAGGCACTGAGGCTTATCATAGCTTAAAAAACAGCAGTTTCACTATTTTTTTATTGATTTTTATATTATGTTAGGTTTATGAATATTACATTTTGTTATATAAATTGATAAAAAAAAAAAGGGAAATTTCTTGCTTCATAAATGTCTTGCAGCCATCAAAATGCTTTAGTGTTATTCTATGGGTCAAATAGTTGAGTAAAAGAATTTGGCACAATCCTGCACATATGGAGAGATTTGGAGATGCTGGTGACACCAAAAGTTCAAAGTCCCACAGCTCTGGAACTGTTGTTGCTAGAGGTCTGAAGTGTTCTGCATTTGTGGTTGACATGATGTAGAACAAAGGTAATACAATGAGACATGCCTATTTTCAAGCATGTCTTTATTACTGCTGTTCAAAAAAGACCTATTATTTTCAAGAAGAAAAGAAAATAACTTTAAGTCATGTTTGAACTGATGCAGCTTAGGCTGTGTTTTATTCACCATTTTCATTTATATTTTCAGAAACTAGAAGGTTTTAGCTTTCAAATAATGTATCACACATGTAATTTGGGCTTACAGTTTGTCAGTTATTTGCTTTTCCATTTTGGTATGCAAAATAGGTGAGGATTACCTCAAATTAAGTGGGTGTTGTAAGAATTTCATTTCTGCATTGCAGTTAGATTTAAAATTTCCCTTTAAAAGGTGTTCCTTGTTTTCCTAAATAATGGAACAAAATTGACTCCATACAGGTGCCGTAACCTGATCACATGGGTGTTTCCGCCTGGGCTCAGTCTCGAGACGTTTCTTGATTTCTTCATAGCGGTCAGATCAATGAAGACTCTGACAACGTGATCACTTTAACACACATGCATGTTTATTGAACCAATCCAGAGGTGTGACATCACTCACCCCGTCATCGAATCTCAACCCAAAACAACAACATATGAGATTTAAAACATGTCAGACGACACAACTTTATTTACACGAGCACACTGACACAAACAGCACAGGAGGGACATCATCTGGTCAAAGCAGATCATTTCAAGCTACAGAACACAAACCCCAACAGCTGCATGAATCAGAGCCGTTAGACAATCTGATCTGCAGACGCTTGATTCTGGCTTAGAGCTAGAAACAACAAATTCAGTCTCTGAAGAAATGTTAATATTATTTCAGAGCAATAGAAATGTTTTAAACATAGAAATATTCTTTTGGGACTGTGTAATGGGCGACACAGTTATATGGAAAGCAGTCGAATAAGATATACAACGATTAGCAAGTGAGGTCTCAAAAGTTAATAATAAATTAATAACGGAAAGTTGAGTGGGAGGAAAACACAACTTTGAAAACAAAAAGATTTTGCATAACATTTCCACCAATAAAAACATGTAGGATGATATCTTAATTCAACAAATTTATTATTATTTTTTATATAAAGTACAAAAAGCTGGAGTGCAGAGAAGCAGGTCTGTTGTCATACTGGATCACAGGTTCTTAATTCTTAGCAGAGGTTCTGATTACTCTGGTTCTGGTAATCTCAGTGCTGCTGTGCTCCCTGTTACCTGTGCAGCTTTTTTCCTTCCACAAAATTTTTCTTTATTACATTTGAATACAGAATGATAAGAAGCAGCAACTTTAACAACAACTTCTAGTGGTTTATCCTCCATGTAGAGTCTGTAGGATAAGAAGTCACTCCTTCAATTATGTCAGCCATAAAAAAATGTTCTATATTAAAATGTTATTTGCATTGCTCTGATGTAAGAATCTAATTTACTGTAAGCCAAAACCATCCAAAAGAAGAGAAATAAGAACCATATAACTCGTGTAAAATCAATTGCTGTGAAGTTTTTACGGTCAAACTGAAATAAATTATGATTCTATTAAGATTTACTGGGATGCATCGATATGGAGTGAATTTTGTTCCATTATTGTTGCAAGCAAATAACATGTTTTGTAAATGGAAGTTAAAAAAAATGCAAACCAGAGAAGAAATTTTGAAAAACTTTTTGATAATTACTTTGCTGTTTTCTCAGATTGTATTTTTTAAATTTTTTCTTTCCAATGTTTTTTTTCAGATTTCATTTTGGTTTTCTTACAGTTTTTGTTCATTACAATTTTTATTGTTTCAGATTTCTGTTTTTCAGAATATTTTCCCGTGGTGTGAGGGGCAAAGATGCAATTCTATTGGTCTGTATGGATTTTTAAAACAAAATTTTTTTATTATTATCATCATTTTATGGATGTATGCATCAAGAGTGAGCATTTGTATTGGGCTTAAAGTGAAGAGAATGTGATCTGTAAAAAGCAATTCATAAAACTGAATGCGAAAAAGAGAAACTCTGAAATGACTATTAAAAAAAAAAAATCCGTAAAAGAAATTAATTGTTGTGGATTTTGAGAAAATAGAATCTCTGATACAGTAAAATTACTCTCCCACAATCATTTTTGCTTTAATTTCTGGATTGCATCTTCTTTGAATTTTTTTTTTTTTTTTGGGGGGGGGGGATCTAGAAATAAGTAAAAATTTCTTAAATTAAGTGTATTTACCCTTAATTTGAGTAGTTAAATGAGATAGGTTTGCCAATGGAATGAGTGTTTTTACTCTTAAAATAAGATAATTAGATAACTTTCACTTGAAGTAAGACAATGCAATTGTGTTTTCTTATTTTAAATGTAGATTATCTTGTTCCATTGGCAAAATGTTCCTTTTACCTCCTCAATTCCAAGGAACAAAATGCAATGCAAAATATGACTTATCCAGATTTCTAATTTTTCCAGTGTGGAACAAAATCCACTCCATACAGAGCAGAGGAAAACTCAGACATCTGCTTATGATTAGTATTAATGCCAGAGCCTGCATATATGAAGTTCCTCCATTAATCTGGTCATTTTCCATTAAGATATTAAACATCTGGGACACATTGGGAACCTTTGGCAGCCTGGAGAACCTCCAGCTAAACTCCCGTTTCCATTCTTAGCCTGGCGGATGACGTTTGGAATTCCCTGAGGGAATTCCTCACGGACGTGACTCAGAGGGATTGCATGGTTGCAGCGGGAGGAGCACGCCTCATTCAAATGAAACCGCCTGACGGTGCTCATCAAAGCTAAAAATAAACACATATAAGGCTGAGTCACCCCCTTTGACACGCAACAAGGGGGAGTGTTGCTATAATTGGCCACAGGAATCTGCGTTAGAAATAGCTGAACCTGTCACTGCAAGGTAGTTTTAAAAGGAAAGTCCGGTTACATTCGGAATTCAAACTTCTGAAAGTACTTTAAGTAGGACAACATGACATACTGTTCAATAAATGATATGTTTTTTTTTTTTAATTAACAGTAATTTCCATGTGAATGTGCTTAACTGGAGGCATCCATGTTTGTCAAAGAACACTACTGCCACCTACTGGTTTGTGACGTCATGGTGCGGTATCGGCTGTTGATCAAGTCCCAGTGCTGTATCTGGTGTTTGTCACAACGCACTATTATCCATGATGGTGGTTACCAGTGTTCTTTAAGGACTTATAAGAAACAGGGGGGGTTGAAGTATACCCACTCATCATTGATAAAGTGAGGTAGAAACTGAGGTTCATTCATATCTTCAGGTAACACAGAGTACATGTCAGACTTAATAATATTACTTTAGCGATAGTTCAAGTTGTTGGTTTATTGTATGTCTCGTACCGTGTCTTTCGGTAGTGCTGTTCTTTTTTCATCTCGTTACAGGTGATGAAGCAGACTGAAAATGTTTTGTAATTATCTCCTTTCTATCTCTTCTTTCTTTCATCTTTTCTCTTTTTTTTCTTTTTTCCATTTTCTTCTTCTGTTTTTCTGCTCTACTTACATTGCAGTGTCCATATAAACTGTAAAACTCCCTGCATAATTATAATAAAGCAATTTATATGCATGAAACAAGTGGAGCAATATGGCAATTGCCATACTGTTACACTTGGCATCAAGACAATTATTCTTATTGCCACATTGCCAGACAGGACACTGTAAGAAAAAAAAGAAAAATAAACTGAGGTTCAGCAGCAAGATGTACAGATGGTCCTTCCTGCAAACAGAAATGTCTCGGTCTCCAACTATTTGACAAAAGATCTAAACATAAAAAGAGTAATCAAATGTTTAAGAGAAACAGAGCTGGAAAAGTCTTCCTCTGTAGAGCTAACATGACATTCTACCCGCCGCTCTGTTGGTTCTGTGATCTCACCTGCGTCTCGTCTTTGCTGCAGTTTTTTATAATATAAACTTCCTCTTTTTATACACACTGATCACCTGAGTGTGTGAGGTATTGTGGCTGATGTCGGTTCTCCAAGCTGCAGATTCATGGGTTCACCTTCCTCTTTCTTTAGTTTTGTTTACATTTAATGATCAACGTCAGAAAATGAAATTTATCATTTACAATTAAAATCAGTTGCATTTAGTTATTACTATGAATACAGCTGCATATTTCTGATATGTAGTTAACCTCAGCAGCAACACTGCAGAGCATGACATCCATTAACAACCACATCCAAACAATAATGATCCAAAGTGGACAAGATATGAAGCAACCCGATGCAACTCCAAAGCCAGACTGCGTTACAGCGTTCAGACAAAAACAGTTAAAAACCGCAGCATTGTTAAACTGGAGAGAAACATTACAGGAAAATGATCACATCAGTTATGACCAATCACTTCAGATAAACCAGTTATGCTTACAGTTATAAGAGGATGATGTAATTTCCTTTACCCAGTGTTTACAGCAACCAGCTGTGTAAGGAAATGAAAGTGACAAAACATCTGGGATAAAGATAGAGTTATCATCCTCATTTTCAACTCTTTACTTTTTGTTATTGTTTTTAAGTTTACTCCTTTTTAATTAGGTACTACACTTTATGGTTTTTTTTACCAGATAATATCTGTTTTCCATACCTTCCTTATATCCACTTCCTTTATTTATGCGATTTAAGAATCCTTGTGCTTAAAGAAACATCAGTTCATTTTAGATAGTTTATGATTTTCATATATGATACAGGTACAGTAACAGGGCGTCCAGGTGGAGCAGCGGTTAGCGTGCACGGCCCATTTACGGAGAGCTTAGTCCTTTGGAAAAAATGAGCCACTAGTGCTGTAAAAAAAAAATAAAAAAATAAAAAATAAATAAAAGTTCAGTGTTTATAAATCAGTAGAAGTATTGCTTTGGTTCTGATCATTTGAATCCAATAAAATGTAACAGATTATGACTCAGTGGCCTTCTGCTAGGGCTGGGCGATACATTTTCTGCTTGTGACGTTTTCATTTTTGCAAAATCTGGACTTGCCTCCCACGCTGGAAAAAAAAATCTAAATCTATGAGTAATTTTATCTAAAAATAAGTGCATTTGTTCTTGGATCGAGGAAGTAAAAGAGACATTTTGCCAAAGGAACAAGACAATTTACACTAAAAAGAAGAAAATACAATTGCAATGTCATATTTAAAGCACATATTTTCTAATTATCTTAACCCTGTAATGCCAAATGTATCTTATTTGATACATACGGTTTCTGAAATGTTTTGGGTCTGACACCTTTTGCATAATTTAATGGTAAAAACTTTGCTCAAAATCCTATTGTACACAATCAGATATACCTGATAATAGCCAGTAGAAGACTACACAAAAAATAATCTTGATTTATCGCATAGTAATAAATTATTAATATCAAAAATCTATTTCTGTTTTTTTCTTTTTACATATTTTGTTAAAAGGGCAAATAAGGAATTCAAACCAAAAAAAAGTAATTTTCTGTTTTGTTTTATTCTTGGATCGGGCTTTAAAGGGTTAATTTAAGTAAAAATACTAATTAAATTGGCAAAATATCTCATTTACCTACTCAAATTAAGGACAAATACACTTAATTTAAGATATTTTACTCACTTCTAGATCGTTTTTTCCAGTGTAGTCCATCCATAGCTTAGAGTTACATCAGTTCGTTAGTTGGTCTTCTTTGCTGTGTACTTATAACACGTTAAACTAAATCTCTGTGAGATCACAAGCAGATAACATTTAGCATGCTACATTTTTATTGTTTGTTTTGAAACCTGATTATTATTATACAAGCATGTTGCACAGTTTGAAGTTAGTTACCCTTTAAATTATGGTCTTCTCCCGAAGGAGATGATTGAAATCAAAGCTTGTTTTAAAAGCATTATTTGTGATTTGTTAATCTCATTATACAACTTAAGAGAAAAAAAGTAACACGAGTAATTTTATCTTGTTGGGGGGGAAAAAATCAGAGATTAAATTATTAAGCCTTATCACCCAGCCCTACCTCCTGATGAAAAAAAATCTGATTTACAGGAGTTCAGGTTTTTCAAAGCAACAAATATAAAGAATGTGTTAAGACACGTTATAAAGGGCAGATTTCTTTATAAATGTTTGTAAGTTTTGCCAAAGTGTAATAATGTCTTAATCTTTTAAATTATGAAATAAGTAAAAGTTAAGAGCCATAAATTAACAAATTAAGAACTAACTGAGGTAATTAAAGGCCTGTATTGAAAATCTACCTCAAATAAATACTTCTAATGCTCCCAAAACAAATGTTTATCTTAAAGACTTTTAAGAACTTTGTAGAAACCCTGGTGGAAACTATCCTAAATATGATAGTTTTATTTTATATTTGACTTTTTGGCGTAAATCCGTTGATATACATTATTGGTGATGTATATATCAATGTCTGAAACTATCAAAACTTTAAAAGAAAAGAGAAAAGAAGAGAGAGAAAAGAGAAAAAATATAATTTCACCATAACCACAAAACCGGCTTAAACTGGAAGGTAACCGGACTTTGCTCTGGCGTGAGCTGACAGAACTTATAAAGACTCCTTTGATGTCAAAAGTCTGGTTACTTTCCAATTTCACCCTGTGTTTTTGGTTACCATGAGCCAAATTACTGAGAATTTAGTTATTTTTTACACATAGAGCAAAACAGATCTTTCCCGCCATCACAAAAAAAATATTTTCTTAGTTGATGAGCAGTTTGTGTCCATCAGGTCTCTGATTCATTTCTGTAACATATATAACAGTAGAACAAAATTCTTCGATATTTAACCTGCAAGTTAAGCTAGCTGCAAGTGCTAAAGCTGCTAGTAGCTAGCATGGTCTCTGTTTATATATTGTACAAACAATAAAAAAAAATAATAAAAACATGCTACAATAATAAGGTAATTTAATGGAAATAAATGTTATGAAACAGAAATACAGTAGTAAAAGTCAGAATACTAGCAGCATTAGCATGAGCAAGCTCGTTAGCCTAACTTTTGATTTTGCGAGTTTCGCTCCTCGAAAAAAAATTCAGTAGCTGCGTTTCTAAAATCTAAAATTGAAGCCATTATATTACAGTTCTGTTAACCAGTTGGAACTGCTGCTGTTTGTGTTCAGTAGTAATGCTAACTGCTAATGCAGGCCTGCAAATATTGCTCTCCAGGTATTCATGCAAACTCTAGAGGAGCATGTATACAAACAGATGTTTTAATGTATTATGTGTGGCTTTGACTTGATGAGATTAAAAAAAATCAAGTCAATGCCATCAATCTATTCCATCCTTTTTCCGCTTATCCGGGGTAAGGTCGCGGGGGTAGCAGCTTCAGTATATATCTCCCGCTCCATCTTCAAGTCAATGATTAGTTCCAATTTCCAAACTATATAGAAATGGAGTGGTCATATACAATTTTAGAGCTTAGTGGTAAAAGACAAAAATATTCTGACAGTCCAAGTCCTAACCTCGAGGGGTATTTCTTAAGACATTTAAAGTCGTAGGGAAGTCATATTTAAATTTCAAATCATACTGGCTTAAATATGTATATAAATGTACTCTTTATCAGATCATATAGTCCCAAAAGTTGGAAAATTTCTATTAAAAAAAAATCCCTTCTTAAAATCTGTGGTTTTCGTTATTTTATGCAGGCCAGGTAATTATACCTCACCTTGTACACCTAAACTCGGCGAATCGTATATCAAAGGTCATCTGTGAATCAATTTTTTGATTTATGCTCGTTTTTTAAGCATGGTCTGCGCTATTCCACGTCACAACCTGGTTTCTGAGTATAAACCAGACTTTTTCCTTTAAGGTCGTAGGGAAGCGGCTGTTCCAACCGTTGCATTTCCGAATTCTCACGAGTGGTTCACGACTTTACACTAGTGGATAAAGTGAATGTGATTGGTCGTTTATGGAGAGGTCAGGAATGAAGGTTTGCAAGCAAGCAAGTTTGGTTGTGACCGGTTTTTCGGAAGCATCTTGCTAACCAGTTAGCATCTTAGTGCTAGCAGGTTCCCAATGGGAAATTCCATTGGGACCAAGTAGCACTAAATTGATGACTTAGAAACGACACTGTCAAGGAACGCTATGGACAGCGGAAACATGCAAGAGGAGGAGAGTTTAGTGTCGGAGGTCGTGGATGAGTCTCCTCCTTCATCCATTTTTTATTTAGAGTAGGAAATCGGGGACGAAGATGTTGTGGAAGAGGACGCCAGGGCGGCAGAAGCTTGGTTTGGTGTAGAAGGCTTCCAGCCGTACATGTTTGAGCCCTTGCCTCGCTACGCTGCCAGTTCTGTTAGCTCTACGCCTGCCGAAGACACAGATGTCCATCCCGTGAACACTAGGACAGAACTCAATGGGAAAGGAAATTATTCTTATTTCAACCGTTGCGTATATTGGCTGCGACATATGAATCAGAAAAAATTTGATTGACAGATGACCGTTATTATATGATTGGCCGAATTTAGGTGTTCAGGCTGATGTATAACTAACTGGCCTGAATAAGATAATGAAAAAAAAAACCCACAGATTTTATATACAGTCTGATACAGAGTACATTTATTAACATATTTTAGCCAGAATGATTTGACATTTAAATATGATTTCCCTATGACTTTAAACCCAAAACTCAAACATGTGAGCAGAGAGAGCGTTTCCTGTATTATGGTGCATTCCCTTTGCATTCGGAAGTTTTCGTCGAGTTCCTAGGTGGACATTCCACAAGAACGTCCCTGAAGTTGGAATTTCAACCGAGAAATATGGAGGTTCCGGAGCAGCCATAAGATCAGAATCCCAAATGGCCTCTTTGCATATGTAGGCCACTGAAAGTAGCCAAAATGAAATGTTTCTTAGCAATTCTGATGGTTTACCTTTAAACCAATGACACACAGAACACTTTAAAACATCTGTGACAAAGCCCCTCTGTCTTAGAATGAAACTGTAGAGAAATATTTTCATTTCTTCCCGCTAGTAGGAGTTAGTAATAAAATAAGCAAAACCTAATGAGCTGGTTTTGTAACCAAAAATCGCTCTACTCCATAGTGACAGCATTCAAAGGTATGAGCTCAAACCCCTAAGACACAATCAAACACGCCATAATGCCACTAGCCAACATTTACATAAGGGTCCCACACGGGTAGGAAATGGATTTTAAAAAAGTAAGAACCACTGGATGTTTAATTGCCTCATAATAACTGCTTCATAAGGTTTATTGGAGAAAACGTTTGGGTGAACAGAGAAATCATCAGTAAAAACTCAACTAGGACCATCTGGTATTGCTATCAACCCAAGTAGGTCCCCTATGGGATGCCCATTTGGTCCACTTAGAACTCACTGACTCTGACCAGAACCGTATTGGGCCCACATACACATGCTGGCTGGGCCTAAGATTTTAGAGGATTTAAAACACTCCTGGCTTACATCTACTATTTGCATCTGTTCATTTCAGAGAGGTAACCCCTGCATTGTTTTCTGAAAGGAAGATCGTTCATTAAAAACCCTACAACTCTTCAGTGGTTACAGGCTGGAAAATATGCCGACATAATGTCCAAGTGAAGCTAACAGTGAGTGTACATGAATGTGACGAAACGAGAAGGGTTTTAATCATTGAGTTTGCAACATGGTCCATTAGCTGAGTAGTTCAAGGTAGGTCACAGGTACTTTGCCTTTCTCGTTCCCCCGTTCTCCAACCAGCCAGTCTGGATCCATTCCTGGTACGGTGTACACAGTGATTACCTGGAGAAAGGACAACAACAGGAAATGTTATGTTAAACATGGAGACTGTTGCGGTGAGTATACACAGCCTTCAGAGTGTCGTACTGAGGTTGTCGCAGGCAAGACGCAGATATTTTTGGTTTATGCCCAATTTTTATAGCCTCGTGAGACCATCCTGATCTCGCGAGCTTTCAAGGTTTCACTCGCAGATCAGTCTGGCTACTCTCCGTTAAAGAAAATTTGGAGCCGTTCACCAAACGAACGTCCAATCAGCATTGGCTTTGAGGCGGGTTGAGGTGTGACGCAACGAGAAGCGCGACAGTTCAGTCTAAAGAACATGGCGGCTTCAGCCGATGAAACTAGCGTTAGCGTGGCTATCGAGCAAGTTTTATCGGAATTACAGAGTATTTCTTCACTGAAAGAAGAGCAAAACACTGCTCTGGAGGCTTTTCTCAGAGGAAAAGATGTTTTTGCTCCCGACTGGTTTCGACAAGAGTAGCCTGGCTTGTGGTTGTGTTTTCGTCGTCGCTCTGTTAGTACGTCATATGCTTCGTTGATCTGATTGGTTTATTTGGCCCGTCTATCACCAACATAGGCCAATCAGCTAAGCAGTATTTTCGCCCCTTCCCAAAATTACTTCAACGGAAGGTTTCCAGATGGATATGCGGAGCAAATCCATCTGGCGGAGTCAGGTTACGATTTTTTGGTCGGGGCTCTTTTATTCCACGCCACAACCTAGTTTCTGAGTATAAACCAGGCTTTAAACATTTACAACAAAACTTTTTTTTTAAATATTTCCTTTAAAGTCGTAGGGAAATGGCTGTTCCAACCGTTGCATTTCTGAATTCTCCCGAGTGGTGCACGATTTTACACGAGTGATAAAGTGAATGTGATTGGTCGTTTATGGAGAGGTCAGGAACGATGTGGCGGATGATTCACAAGCAAGTTAGATTGGGGCCGGTGTCTTAGAAGCATCTTGCTAACCAGTTAGCATCTTAGTGCTAGCAGGTTCCCAATGGGAAATTCCATTGGGATCAGGTAGCACTAAATTGGTGACTTAGAAACTACACTGTCAAGGAGCGCTATGGACAGAGGAAACATGCAAGAGCAGGAGAGTTTAGTGTCGGAGGTCGTGGATGAGTCTCCTCCGTCAGCCATTTTTTATTTAGAGGAGAAAAGCGGGGAGGAAGATGTTGTGGAAGAGGACGCCAGGGCGGCAGAAGCTTGGTTTGGTGTAGAAGGCTTCCAGCCGTACATGTTTGAGCCCTTGCCTCGCAACGCTGCCAGTTCTGTTAGCTCTACGCCTGCTGAAGACACAGACGTCCATCCCCGTGAACACTGGGACGGAACTCAAAGTAAAGGAAACTATTCTTATTTCAACCGTTGCGTATATTAGCTGCGAAATATGAATCAAGATGCTATGACCGAAAAAATTTGATTGACAGATGACCATTGATATATGATTGGCTGAATTTAGGTGTTCAGGCTGACGTAGAACTAACTGGTCTACATAAGATAAAGAAAAAGAAAACACATAGATTTTAAAATAAGATTATTTTTAAAAATAGAAAATTTTCTAAATTTTGGGACTATCATCTGATAAAGAGTAAATTTATTTACATGTTTAAGCCAATGATTTGACATTTAGCCCTGTGATGGACTGGCGACCTGTCCAGGGTGTGCCCTGCCTCTCCACCCATAGACAGCTGGAGATAGGCACCAGCACCCCTCGCGACCCTGCTTTGGATAAGCATGACGGAAAATGAATGGATTTGACATTTGAATATGATTTCCCTATGACTTTAAGAAAGCTTCCAAATAAAATAAGAAACCATGACAGCTTGGTGGTTCCATATTTAAAAGGCTCCATAGTTCACCAACATTGAAAGAAAAGTTGTTTCAAATCTTAATGGTCCTGATGCCTCCCATTATATATAGTAGTAACAATAAACACACAAAAATCACGCATTTTAAAAGCTGTCAAATTCAGATAATGTGGCACACCCAGGAAAGAGAGCATGACAGCAACACAAAACCATTTTTAAAGTGATGACGAACAAGAGGAGGAGAGCAAAAAGCTTTATATTACCCGCAATATGCTTGAGACCAATGATTATGTAGGCCTAGGACCTCTTTTAGCAGATCCTTAAACTAAACTTAGTGTGACAGATGACGGTACAGATTTATGCACCTCTACTGCCAGAAAATAAAAGTGGAAAAGGATCATGTTTGATTTTCCTACTTCACATCTGCTAGAAAAAAAAGCTCTACCCAGACCCTCTTCTGCAGAAGAGATGTGCAGTCAGGCAGCAGCTTTCAGCTGCTTTCCTGACTAAGCCAAAGGCCTCCACCCACAGGCGTAACTTTCTGAAGGAATGGTATGGACACAATTGCACCAATTTTGGCCTGGTTTGGACAGTCCCCACCAATACTTCCCGCTTTTTTCCCCTTTCTGCTCATTTACTTTAGACAAAGATAACAGAGGTTGGGTGCTCTGATCGGTCACTTTCAAACATCTCAGTCGCGGTCACATTTTACTGCGTACATAGTTACCATGTGGTTGGAGGAGAGACGCAAAGCATTACTCCAAATTAAGGTGTAGGTGCATAAGATAATAAAAAGAAAAAAAAAAACAGATTATGAGACAGGATTTTTGAAAAATAGAAATGTTCTAACTTTTGGGACAACATGGTCTGATAAAGAGTACATTTATATACATGCTTAAGCCAGAATGATTTGAATTGACTTTGACTTTACAACCCAAAGATTTCAGAGAAATGAACCCAGCACCACAGCATCCCTGAGCCACTGCCATGCTTCCCTGCAGACAGGGTTGTTTTTTTCCTTCTTCGAGGTTCCTTCACCAGATTACTACTGAGCCACAGAAGAGGAGGTCCTGGCTTTCAAAAAAAAACCCCTATGTGTTCTGAAAATAGCTGCGGGTGAACTGGAGTCGACTATCATGGTACTCTTGGGTCAATCGTGGAGAACGTCACTGGAAACTAAAACTTCACTGGCTGCTGCCTAGAGAATGACCTGTCAGTCTCATAGCAAGTTGTTTTCAGTGAAATAAGAGTTTCCAACAACATGCATCCTCAGGAATCTGCCAACAACCACCAATAACTCCTCTTCTGGCTACAGCAAGTTTCTACCAGATGGTGTTTTTTTTTTTTTTTTTTTTGTTTTTTAGGAATTTAACAAAAAAGAAAGCCAGCTGGTGTAATCGGAGTATACAAGAAAGTGTTTTCCTACCATTAGTAAATGATCACTTCGCTATTAAATACGTATTTCCCTGATGGGTTTCCACTTTATATAAATGATTAATTTGAGTCACTGTGTGTATTCTCATAAAGATTTCTCGTTATGTAGCCGGTTGGATATAGTGTTGACTTTTCAATGAAACTATACCAGTTCTCCAAAAAATGATCTAATAGTGACTTTCTTCCAGTTTCTTCCACTTGTCCAGAAGAATATTGAACTTTTATGATCTCTCATTGAAAAGACTTTTTGTTTCAAGATGTCAGACATATTCTGGTATTTTAAATTGAAAAGATTCCTGCATCAGAAGCGAAACATCTTCAAACTTTGAAACAAACTTTTTTACTTTTTTGGAGCAGGGAGATTACATTTTGTGTCTCACTTTATGTGTCTGAGTCTGGTTTATCGGGAGAGACGGCAGATTAGGCAAAGCATCCGTTCTCACCTCATCAGCCAGCAGCGACAGCTCGCTTGCATCATGAGCATCATAGTCATAAAGGACCTTCGCCTTCCGGGAGCCAGAGGCTCCTGGAGACAACCTCCCAGAGGGGAAAGAAGATGACGCTGCATCGGCGGCGCCGGCAGCAGAGGACTGGGGAGCACCGCTGGAATTACCACATCTACATGAAGACAGAAAAACAGAAAGAGGCAGGTGGAATTACTTCCAGATGTTTTCTCTGACTCACTCATAGTTTGATCTAATCCAGCCCATGAGGCCCACTAATACTGGTTCTACTGACTAATCCATACTGCAATAATTTCCACTCTTGCTAGAGTGGCAAACAAACAATTCCTTTTATAGCAATTACTGTACCATTTTGTCATAATTTCCCAAATATAACTGGAAAAAATGTTGCATTGAGATTAAAACCTCAGCCTTGGAGAAAAAGGGGGCAAATAAAATACATGATAATAACCATTAAAATACAAATACAGCAAATATCTAATATCTGTGAGCATTAAAGATGGTCAGAGACCATCTGCTGTCCTTTTCTAAATACAGCAAATAAACCTACAAAAATAAATAAAAAACAAAAAAAAAAAAAAACGTATTAATTTAAGCGGGTAAATCAGAGAATCTGCCAACTGAATAAAAAACCTTTCCTTTAAAAAATGAGATATTATACATTTAAGAAAGTATTTATACTTAGTTACATAGAAACGCAGGTAGAGAATAATATTCTCCAGAATATTATACTTTAAAAATAAGATAATAGGGTTGTTTCTTATTATTTTAAACGTAAATCATGTTATTTCAATGGCAAACTGTCTTAAATTAACGTACTTCCAATTTTTGCAGTTTATCTGCCAACATACTGAAAACCCTTTTAGCTTTCTGGACCGGGTGGCGTGTTAAATTGACTGAAGTTCTAAATAAGGACGTTTTTTAAAATATTTTCATCCACCTCTTGTCTCTTTAGGCCTGATCACCTGATAGTTACTCTAAAGAATATTGTTGTCGAAATTTTTTTTAATCTTTCTTCTATGATATATTAATTTATCCTATTTACTCACTATACAAGTTTTCACTCAGTCTGTTTCTCTCTCAAGGCCACACCATTCCCTGCAGGATGGTGTTTGTAGACCAGACATAGCCTCTTCCCATAACAAATTAGATTCTTTCTCAAGGTTTATTCATAACATGTTACTGTTTAACGAAAGTGTGTGTAATTTGTTATGACTCTGACTACTTTCCTTTGTTGTAAGTAGGGGGGGACGAACGCTGCCCAGATCAGAACAGAGCAGAATGATATGCCATAAAGGCTGTATGATGACTGTTCTCTCTTTGCAAAGATATGAATAAATGTGCCGACTGAGTGAAATCCATCGATCTCCGTTTATTTAACTAGGATGAATAGTTGAATACTTTTTTCCCACGACAATTTGCCGTTGTCGGCAGGATTCTCCTTGGGTGATTTTTTTCTGAGGACAGCGATTGTCAGAAGTGTCAGGTACCACCTGGAGGAAGCAGTCTTCCAGCCTCAATACCCCGTTAGCAGGATAAGGGAGTGAGGACTTCTGACATCGAGGTCCCTGGAGGTCAGCAGGAGGATCAAAACGAACCATTTTTTTGAGACGGTGAGATGAATCTTTTGTCGGCACAGTTTAAATTAAATTTCCAAAACTAAATTACAAAACATCAGATTGTTAACAGATTTAAAGATTACTAGAAAACAAATAATGGAAAATTAGCTCAAACAAAGTCCTCTTCTTCTCCATTAAAATTATAATCTAGCAAAAAAACTAACTAAATTAAAGATTAATAGGTTAATCATTTTAATGCACTAAAATTAGTATAATACTAAAGAATATAGATACAAAATAACAGATAATTTTTCTTTTGGGGACACAAAAGGCAGTTCAGGTTTTTTTCGGCCTGTGAACCAAAAGACCTCGCATAGGAACGTGAGGCTCTCTCTAAGGGTGAGAGGAAGGTTGTAGGTGCCACCAGGAGGCACTTCATTTTACTGAGACGTCGGTAATCTAGAGTGGGATCCCCCCCAGTTATCCAGGTCGGCACCAGAGGAATGGTGTGCATATTGGAAACCAGTAAATTACCTGTAGATAATGGGACAGATTTTGCAGTTCTAGGGCAGTAGAACAAAAGGCAAGGTTCCAGATAATTGTCAACTCCCCAAGAAGAAATTTTTGATTTAACGTTGCAATACAAAAATGTTAAAGATAAATAACCCAATATGATGAGAAGTTAGAGGCTAAAAAGAAGGTAAGAAATTTACATTTTGAAAAAAAAAATAAAAAAATAAAAGGAAAAAAACAGCTTAAAATGATGGACGGATAAAAGGAGAGTTCAAAGAAACTCTCAGCTTCAAAAGATATGGGTTAAAATAAGACTTCAAAAAGGCAGTGTTTAAACCTCATACTAAACATATTTACACTGTATTACATATTAAACTTACACTATACTAAGTAATAATAATGAATTTTAATTTCAATGGTGCTTTTAAAGAAACAAATCTCCAAACTCTAAATTTTTACAGGAAATTAATAGCTCATAGCAAAAAAAAAAAAAATTAAATTATTACAGAAAAAAAGTAAGTAGGGCATCAAATAAGGTGAAATTAAAAGTTTAAAACTGAAAAAACTTGTAAAATGGAGGAATTAACCTAAAGTTAAATTGCAAAAAAATCTAAATTAAATTGTGAAAAGTATGTCATGAAAAAGGCAAAAGTATGTTGAAAAAAAAAGGCAAAGTAAGTTGAGAAAAGCACGTGACGAGAGGGGAAAGGTGACTTAAAGTGACTGAAGGATGAGGTGGGGCGACTGACCAGACGACATTCCTTTTTTTGTGGGGAAACAAGGAGGAGGTGCACCAAAAATAAGGCTTTCCTTCTCTCCAGTGCTAAATTATTTTTTAATTATTGAATTATTTGTTTTTGTGTGATAAGTGGCTGAGCTTTTTGGACTGAGGTGGTGGAGCTCCAGGACTGAAACCGCCTGTTGGCAGCAATCAGTAAAGGGTAAAGTGATCGATTATATATTTTCTTTTCTTTTCTTTTCCATTTCCATAGACTTCCAACTATTCAAGAGCTTGATAACTTTTTCTTATTAGATTCCTTTCTGCATCTTGCAATGAAGAAAATGCTTGCTGACAGACTGACTTTCTTGACATGACTTTCTTTATCTGTGGGAAAATGTCTAATCAGGGTGATGATGTGCGGCCTGGTTGGCTTTCACTAAACCATGATGGTCTTAGAGTCAGTATAATCATTTCTGATGAAATTAGAACCAGCCTTAAATATCTAAACCAAAAATTATCTTTTAAAAGAAAAAACTCAGCAGCAACTGTCTTTTCCTATGTCGGCTTCAGGACTGGAAAACAAAACGTTTATTATCAGGCCTGTGGTTGTTTAAAAACAGGACGGGTCACGTTTTGTTCATTTCCTGCCGTCACCATGTTCCATAATGTTATGGACGGACCTGGAGATGAAAACTTAGGCAAATCCAGAGAGAGAAAAGGGTCCAAACATGGTCTGACACAGTAGTAGTAAAATGCGCACAGGTTTTAGTCACAAACCAATTTCTCTATTTCCACAGCAGCCACTCGGAGAGATTAGCTTCATCTCTGCAGGATTTTGTGGTATGTTGCTTTGTCCCTGTGCCATGAATATTCTGAGGTTCTGACTAAGACAGAGAAAAGGTGATGGTTGCTCTGACTTATGAAAATGTAAACAAAACAGCAACTTATAGAGGAAAAAGAATGAATAATATAATCCAATAGGATAAAGTCTAAAGTTATGTGTGACTTTAATCTGAATTAGATTTCACTAAATGAAAAACTAAGAGTATTTCATTAAAACATATGAACAATGAAATCAGCAATTTTCATCCCTTAAGTGTTTAAAATAAATAAACCTTACAGTTTTACCAAATATATGGGATATAGTTTATAAAAATGCAACTAAAATATATATAAAAGCTATGAGTTTATTAATTAAATTTATAGATTTGCAAAAAATAAATAATTAATTCCTGAAAGATTTGAATCAAAATGGCATATTTTCCTGAAAGAGTGGAAATAATAATAATAATTTATGGCACATTTAAAACAATTATGATTAAAAGAGAATGAAACCTAAAAACCTGGTTAATGGATTTAAATCGAGGATGATAAAAAACAAAAAACATCCTAACTTTCAGAATTAGGACTGAAATAGCACCTGACATAAAGTTATAAATGGTTGGCTTACAGCAGAATAGTAACTGGTTCGCTGTTTATTGACTAGAGTTAATTATCTGCGTATAAATAGACTGAAAAGCGTCCATTATACCGTTGACCCAGTTACAGGAGGTTCGGGAAAGATGGGCGGGCTAAGGGTTCCGGGAATCTGCCTAAACCACCCCCCCCAGTGAGAGAAAAGGGCCTTTGTTTGTGTTTTGTTTGTCTTCTCTGTTTGTCTTATATGTTGTGTGTAGTGTCTCTAACTATAGCATGTTGACCATTTGTGAAATGATAGTTTAGTTATTTTTTTGTCTTGGTAAAATAGAAATGAGGGAATAATTAAGGTTAAACTGTAAAATAAGGACAGTTTCTAGTTTCCGTGGCTCATTCTTCCCCCTAACCTGTTTTCAAAACAAAGCAGGAGTTAAATGTGTTAAAGTTATGCACAGCTGTTTAAATTGGTAATAAAGGGGATTGATATAAGGTTCAAATATCACAACAAATAAAGTTTAATGAGACAGATTTAAAGAAAAAAAATTAAATCAAATGAACAGATTTGCTTGTTTAACAATAATTGGGCATTTCTTCAAATAATCCAGGACCTGTGTCATTATTTAAATGCTAAATGCTAAAGTTTAATTTATTAACCTTAACTCTTTAAGATTTAGATTAAACTTTAAGGGTAAATAAATCTATATGTGTGTAGCGCAAATAATTTGTATAAAAATAAATTAGGCTGCTTGAATTTGCTTTTAAATTATTTACAATTCTTTAAGAAGTAAATCTATCTTAAGCTGATCTGGAATAAATACGCAAATTGATTTAACATAAGTATTGGTTAATAATTATACGGTGTTCAAATGACTTAATTGGAAATAATGATGATAATAACATTATTTAATAATAATATTATTTAATAACATTAATAATGATTACAATGATGGAGGATATAAATAACAGGATTTAATTCCTACATTAAGATGAATGGTGGAGGCTTTAAAATGATCTATTCTCAATGAATCCATAGCTCAGATATATCTGGAGGTTAAATTGACTTAAACTTTATGGTTTTTCTTCAACAGAACATATTTTATTTGTTCTAAAGAAAATAAAGGATGGAAAGAAGATAAAACAAGAGAAAAACAGCAAAGCTAAACTCATAAGGATCCATAAGGATGCTGTTTATTTTTTCCACAGTCCATGTGGAATTTGGGCTGGTAATTGAGAGCAGAATAAATAAACAACCTAAATGAAATACTAAATTATGACTAAACCAGTAAAGTAAATAAATAGCGGAATAAAATGGCCTTATAAAGGAAAATGATCTATTAAGGTAATTCTTAGCAGCAGAGGACAGAAACGACTGCTAGACTGCTGGATGAAGTTTGAACACCTCAGCCTGACTGTCTGATGTGCGTTTGGGAAAACCAGCTTTGTTTCTGTTTGTTGATGTTTCAGCTTCTTGCTGTTCGCTGTTTCTTCACCTCATGAAACTCTTGTTTCTGGTTCTTTGATTTTGCTTTTTCTTGGAAACACCGTTCTTGAAAGCGGATGGAAAGCCTATTTTCTTCTTCCAGAAAGCGTGTGGAAGAAGTGCTGTTTCTCTCTCAAGGCCACACATTTCTCTCCAGGCTGGTGTTTGTAGGCCAGACATAGATTTTTCCCATAACAAATCAGATTCTTTCTCAAGGTTTATTAATAACATGTTACTGTTAACCAAAGTGTTTGTAATTTGTTTTGACTTTGACTACTTTCCAATGTTGTAAGTAAGGGGGAACGACCCCTGCCCAGATCAGAACAGAGCAGAATGCTGTGCCATTAGGGCTGTATGATGATCTGTTCTCTCTTTGCAAAGATATGAATAAATGTGCCGACTGAGTGAAATCCATTGATCTCCGTTTATTTAACCAGGATGAATAGTTGAATACTTTTTTCCCACGACAATTACCCTAAGTGAGTTACAGAAAAGAAAAACTCAGCCAGTGTTGCAGGCGTTCAGCCTCCGCAGCAGGAAGTCCTGACCTGTTCAGCTCCCTCTGCAGATCCTGCATGTAGTGATGACACTGAGCGTAATAGGTGGCCTGAGCCTCTGCGAAGTCCTGTAAACACCTCAGGTGGTTGAGCTGAGGGGACAAAGCAGAGCATGAGGCGGATCCGTCCGGTTAAACAAAGTACCAACAGATAGAAAGAAATTATGCATGACTTAAATCAATTTCAGTTAAGGTCAGAGGTCATTATCCAACATAAAGTAAGAGAGACTGGACAGAAATGCCCCCTTGGCAGCAGGTAAAGGTCAGAACCACTGCTGAACGTCCCTCCTCACAGTTTTTAAAACATAATATTGAGGAAAAAGTTCTTTGAACCCATGAGAAAATATTGACCTCACAACATATTGGAAAGTGTTCTATATTTCACAGTGAGTTAGGGCCAGATACCCAGCGATCCTTCAGGTCCTAATTTCAGCATGCGAGGGCCGGCCCTCCTTAAATCATACCGGCCCCAACACTTACTCTCCACCTGAAGCACCAACCTGAGACAGTAAATAACTCAAGGAGTTCAAGAGGTAATCCAATGTTAACTACTTATATGATGCTTGCAGTATATATAGCCCTTCCTTATCATGCACATCCTTGTGACTGTTGGCATATGGTGTAATTTTCTATTTCTTCAAACTGTAAAATCCTCGCAACAAACTTAATTATAATAAAACTAAAATGCTTTCTTTAAACCAAACTACGATGTTCCTCTTATATTTGTGGAATTTATGTTTGAATATTTTGCAGAAACAGCTAATGTTTCACGTCTTACGTGCATCGTTGCCAGGTTGGGATGTTTCCCAATCTGGCAGTTTAGGACGGCCGTCTATGGGTAAAAAAATGTTTTTCTTTAGATTTACGGCCTAATAGATCAATAAACTTTGGTTTTGATTCAAATTGGGTGAGATGTCGTACATCCAGGTGATTTATGTAAATTTTTTGGGCTGGAAAATTGAGTCAGTAACCCCTGGCAACCCTCCTGATGTGGTGAGTGGGGACCGGCACCTCTTACTCACATGTGTGCTGCTTATTCCTTCCAGGAGCAGGCGGGTCACTTCTGCCTGACGATCAAACTCTGTCTGAGCAACTCGAAGCTCGTGCTCCGCCTGGCAGGGAAGAAGAGAGGAGGAAAGGCAGTTAAAACATACACACACACCAAGACGATCACACACACACTCATCTGCGAGGGGGAGTACTCACTTTGTCCACTTCTTCACTCAGCAGCTAAAAAAAACAGAAGCAGAAACAGTGATTTATTTAACCCACCTGTTTCCAGAATGAACCAGAACTGGGTTCAAAGGGTCCAACTTTCTGCTTTTTTCTGGTCTAAACAGGTTATAGTACATAAACACACCCTAAGAATTTAAGTTAAGAGGTCAAAAATCAGGAGCAATATTTATAATTATTTAGTGTGTTTTAAAAGAAAAAATAAAGGGTTTATTTTGTTCCAAGTAATTTTTTCTCTATGTCATTCATTCATTTATAAAAATCTTACTTTATTTAATAAATATTTAGTTTGGAAATTAAATATTTATTTATTTTATTCTTTTTTTTTCATATAAATATCAAGCTCCAGACTAAATATTTAGCTTGGAGCTAAGTATTTATTTAACAAACTAAGTATTTATTTAACAAACTAAATATTTAGTTTGGAGCTAAGTATTTATTTAACAAACTAAATATTTATTTAACAAACTAAATATTTAGTTTGGAGCTAAATATTTACTTAACAAAACTAAATATTTAGTTTATTAGCTAAGTATTTATTTAACAAACTAAATATTTATTTAACAAACTAAATATTTATTTAACAAACTAAATATTTAGTTTGGAGCTAAGTATTTATTTAAAAAAAACAAAATATTTCTTTAACAAACTAAATTTAGTTTAACTAAATATTTAGTTTGGAGCTAAGTATTTATTTAAAAAAATAAATTTTTAGTTTATTAGCTAAATATTCATTTAACAAATAAATATTTAGTTTATTAGCTAAATATTTATTTAACAAACTAAATGTTTAGTTAATTAGCTAAATATTTATTTAACAAACTAAATATTTACTTAAACTAAATATTTAGTTTATCAGCTAAATATTTATTTAACAAACTAAATATTTACTTAACAAACTAAATATTTAGTTTATTAGCTAAATATTTATTTAACAAACTAAGCATTTATTTAACAAACTAAATATTTAGTTTGGAGCTAAATATTTACTTAACAAACTAAATATTTAGTTTATTAGCTAAGTATTTATTTAACAAACTAAATATTTAGTTTATTAGCTAAATATTCATTTAACAAACTAAATATTTAGTTTATTAGCTAAATATTTATTTAACAAACTAAGTATTTATTTAACAAACTAAATATTTAGTTTGGGGCTAAGTATTTATTTAAAAAAACAAAATATTTATTTAAATAAATATTTAGTTTGGAGCTAAATATTTATTTAACAAACTATTTAATTTGCAAAATAAATATTTATTTTTATAAATGAATTAATGACGGCGAAAAAAGGAAAAAATAAACCCCTTACTTTTCTCTTAAAATACGCAAAAATAACTATAAATATTGCTCCTAATTATTTACTGCTTAACTTCACAAATGGTGCCCCATACCAAAGAGCTGCAGTTAAATTAAACAGTCTGTTCTCTCTTTGCAGCGCCACATGGTGGTCAGAGGGACGAATTGCAAATATAAAAAGTGCTGAAAAGACACAAATGAGCAGTGGTTGGGACTGATGCATTATTAAGTGACGAGTTCTATTAACTAGGTTACTTTCCCAGTCATTGTTATGCTTTAAACCAGAGGTCTTCAACAGGGGGTCCGTGACCCCTAGAGGGTCCACTGAGGTACTGCATGGGGGTCGCGAAACTTTTGGTTGATTCATTTTTTTTTTTTATGTTCCCTCCTGAATTGAAATGTCTTTAAATCCGCCCATGATCAATGACCACATTCAGTGACACACCGGACATTTTTCAATCTGGGCACCGTTTCATTCACAACACCTGTCCCATCAACCAGAATCAGAATCAGAAATACTTTAATAATCCCAGGGTAATAATTACTTTAGTTACATTAGAGTGACTATAGGACCAGTTTGATATAGCGTAATTTCATACAATATATATAATTAGGGGGTCCCCTCTCCATCTGGAAAACTTTGAAGACCCCTGCTTTAAACCATTTTGTTCTTTATTACTTCATGCAGGGCTCTACAACATTTTCCAGGCCAAGGACCCCCAAACTGATGGCGAGATGGAGGGGGACCCCTGTGATGTTAAGAGCCGGAAAGCTCTTGAACTCCAATACCCAGCATGCAACGGGGCGCGTGGCGTCACGGGTTGGAGGTCAGAGCGGGCGGCGGTTCGGGATGTAGCTTGCTACTGGATGGTTCTGTGGAGTTCGAAATAAATATACAGAACAAGCATACACGCCTCGTCTCTTATATAGAAACGAAGAACAACACAATCCCCTAATTATATATATTGTATGAAATGATGTTATATCAAACTGGTCCTATAGTCACTCTAATGTAACTAAAGTAATTATTACCCTGGGATTATTAAAGTATTTCTGATTCTGATTCCTGGTTGATGGGACAGGTGTTGTGAATGAAACGGTGCCCAGCTTGAAAAAGCTCCGGTGTGTCACTGAATGTGTTCATTGATCATGGGCGGTGCAAGACAGGGGCCAACAGGGGCCGGTGCCCGTGTATATTACGTCCCGGCCCCTGTTATGGCCCCTTTACTAAAGATATGATACTCAAAGAAATTCTGATGATGATCTGCTCTGGAACAGACATGGTTACTGATAGGTCCTTTGGATCTAGTTCATTATTTTCCTTTACAAATTCTGTTTTACTAATTATGTTAAAAAAAACAACAAAAAAAAACAAAGGTGATAGCTTCAGGTGTATTGAGATAAGATTCCACTTGTCATTTGCTAAGTGTTTTTTTTTCAAAACAAATTGTTGAAATTTTTTTATGACTGAATTCATCAGTTTTTCTTGAGTTCTAATTCAGATTTTATAGAAAACAGTAATTTTAACTTAAGTCAAAAATATGTAATATTCCTAAATTATGAATGTACATTGACCTAATAAGACATAGAATTTTAATTAAGCATAATTGAATAGAAATTTTACTTCATGCAGCAATATTAATATATTTCAATCTCTTGCCATTTTTTATTTCATGCTTTTCTGTTCCCCAATGAAAGCACACTGGCCCCCTCCTGGTCCCCTGGTACATTTGGTCTAGAACCGCCTCTGGCATTGATGACTGAAAGACATCTTCTGTCTCCATTTATCTGTTTACTACCATTTGTTGAATTAATGTTAATTTGATTTAAAGACATTTCAATTAGTGGAAAAAAATTGCAGGGGGAATTATAAAAAAAAGTCTAATCAACCAAAACTTTCACAACCCCCATGCAGTTCCTCTGTGGACCCCCTAGGGGTCGCGGACCCCCTGTTGAAGACTTCTGACTTAACGTGTATAAATAAGGACTACAGTTCCCTGGCAAGCGCACATGGCGCCCGCAGCATCTGAAGCATAACTTCAGAATGAACACAGAGCAGAGAAGATGCTGCAGAGCCACTGAGTAAATGACAGCGTTCCTACAGAACAGCTCTACTAAATGTTGCAATGATTTGATCCTTATGTGCAGAACAGACTTTATCAACGTCCCTTGGAAGCTGTGATCTAAAGAAACTCATCAACATCTTAATAACACTGACTGACAGCTGCTGCTTTTAATCAAAACATCTGTACTTTCTCTGGGCTGTAATGATTTTACCTGCATTGATTAATTCTTTTTTCACTGTAAAATCATGAGATCATATAGTCCTCCTAAGGTTTTTTTTTTTAAATCATGTAACCTCTGTTTAATTTTATTGCAAAGTATTTATCTTATTTGTGTTATATTGCTGGAAGCGGCTGTTCCAATCATTGCATTTCCGAATTCTCCTGAGTAGTGCCCGACTTTACACCAGTGAATAAAGTGAATGTGATTGGTTGATGATCAAGGGGGCGGGGTTGTTGTGGCAGAAGGTTCGCAAACAAGTTTGGTTGTGGCCGGTTTGTAGGAAGCATCTTGCTAACCAGTTAGCAACTTAGTGCTAGTAGGTTCCCAATGGGAAATTCCATTGGGACCAAGTAGCACTAAATTGGTGACTTACAAACGACACTGTCAAGGAACGCTATGGACAGCGGAAACATGCAAGATGAGGAGAGTTTAGTGTCGGAGGTCGTGGATGAGTCTCCTCCGTCATCCATTTTTATTTAGAGGAGGAAAGCGGGGACGAAGATGTTGTGGAAGAGGACGCCAGGGCGGCAGAAGCTTGGTTTGGTGTAGAAGGCTTCCAGCCGTACATGTTTGAGCCCTTGCCTCGCAACGCTGCCAGTTCTGTTAGCTCTACGCCTGCCGAAGACACAGACGTCCATCCCTGTGAACACTGGGACGCAACTCAATGGGAAAGGAAAGGATTCTGATTTCAACCATTGCGAATATTAGCTGCGACAGATGAATCAAGATGCTATGACTGAAAACATTTGATTGACAGATGACCGTTGATATATGATTGGCCGAATTTAGGTGTTCAGGCTGACGGATAACTAACTGGCCTGCAGAAGATAACAAAAAAAAAAACAGATTTTAAGACCATTTTTTTTTTTAAATAAAAATTTATCAAAGATAAATTCTGATACAGAGGACATTTCTATACATGTTTAAACTCTATAACGTGTGTGATAACATGTATCAATCTCTATATGTGATTCAGACCCCACCCCCCTCCCTGTAAATGACGTTTATGCACTATTTTTGCACGCCACGTATCACTTTACTTGGATTTTGTTTTACATATGCATATATATACATACATATATATATACAGAAGAGCTATATGTGTATATATTTCATCTCTTTTTATTTTTAATCTTTATTATCTTGTGCAGTTGGATGTGTACATATATATATATATATATATATATATATATATATATATATATATATATATATATATATAAAACTGAAACTGGAGCGTGTAACAAAAGTAATTTCTCTTTGATTATTTAAGTATTTCTGATTCTGATTGATTCTGATAAATCAGAATGATTTGACATTTAAATATGATTTCCCTACAACTTTAATTTATCCCTTTAGTCTTGTACGAAAAAAAAAATTTAAACTACCTCAACAGGAGTGTTTCCCTTTAGTCACGTACAAAAAAACTATTTAATTACTCACTTCTTAGCCTCGATGAGCAGCTGCAGAGCTCACTGCTTCAACGCTCTCAGTGACTCACACTTTACAGCTCAGAGTCTGAACTTTGACACATACTACAGAACCACCTGTTTTATATATCAGCTGAAGGCCATCACTTTAAATACATTTCAGATTTTTCAGTAGACCAGAGAAAAACTGACATAAATCCCCATCATTTAAGCTGTAAAAATGTTCTGATCCAGAACTTCTAAACAGAACTTCTGTATTTGGTTTTCTCTGATTGTTTTTGGCTCCTTTATTTTCAGGCTCTATGAGGAAACTAAAGGGATAAACACACATCTAAACTGACTCGGACCTGCTGTTCTATCAGCGCTACAGGACTCAGTTCTACTCCATCTATCTGTCCAACCTTATTCTGTGCAGAGACACTGGGATCGGGCTCCACATCCCAGCTTTCCCAGCTGCTCTAAAGTCAGATCACAGAGAAACAGACTGAGAATCAGCAGAAATGTTGGCAGATTTGAACTAAATAAAACAGTGACTTCACACAGAACCACTGAATGAGTTCTGATCCAATATTTCCCTCACATCTGATCCCTTTGATCTCTGATGTTTTCCACCAATCAGAATAATCTGGTTTATTTCCTGGTTTTCCAGAATTCTTCACAGCGATCCAGATGCATAATCAGCATCAGCAACATCCTCTAGCAGTCAGACTGTTCTCACTTTCCCACAAACAGACCCTAGATTTTAGCTTCATTTACTGAATAAACACTGGCGGCCTTTCTGCTTTATTCTTCCTGAGGAAACTGGGATTGGAAATAAACCCTGTTGTGAACATTCCGAGCGCATCCAACACTGCAAGGTCAGTTTACAGTTTACAGATGGAAACCAGAAGCAGTACATCCGTTCTCCACTGAAAAACTGATCTGATTGTGATGTGACAGTCAAACCACTATTCATTCCCTTTAATATAAGATCATTAGACATAATGCACCTAAAAAAAAAAAATACACTTCCGTTCAAAAGTTTGGGGTCACATTGAAATGTCCTTATTTTTGAAGGAAAAGCACTGTACTTTTCAATGAAGATAACTTTAAACTAGTCTTAACTTTAAAGAAACAGACTCTATACATTGCTAATGTGGTGAATGACTATTCTAGCTGCAAATGTCTGGTTTTTGGTGCAATATCTACATAGGTGTATAGAGGCCCATTTCCAGCAACTATCACTCCAGTGTTCTAATGGTACAATGTGTTTGCTCATTGGCTCAGAAGGCTGATTGATGATTAGAAAACCCTTGTGCAATCATGTTCACACATCTGAAAACAGTTTAGCTCGTTACAGAAGCTACAAAACTGACCTTCCTTTGAGCAGATTAAGTTTCTGGAGCATCACATTTTTGGGGTCAATTAAACGCTCAAAATGGCCAGATAAGAGAACTTTCATCTGAAAGTCGACAGTCTATTCTAGTTCTTAGAAATGAAGGCTATTCCATGCGAGAAATTGCTAAGAAATTGAAGATTTCCTACAACGGTGTGTACTACTCCCTTCAGAGGACAGCACAAACAGGCTCTAACCAGAGTAGAAAAAGAAGAGGGAGGCCGCGTTGCACAACTGAGCAAGAAGATAAGTACATTAGAGTCTCTAGTGTGAGAAACAGACGCCTCACAGGTCCCCAACTGGAATCTTCATTAAATAGTACCCACAAAACACCAGTGTCAACATCTACAGTGAAGAGGTGGCTGCGGGATTCTGGGCTTCAGGGCAGAGTGGCAAAGAAAAAGCCATATCTGAGACTGGCCAATAAAAGAACAAGATTAAGATGGGCAAAAGAACACAGACATTGGACAGAGGAAGACTGGAAAAAAAGAGTTGTGGATGGATGAATCAAAGTTTGAGGTGTTTGGATCACAAAGAAGAATGTTTGTGAGACGCAGGACAACTGAAAAGATGCTGGAAGAATGCCTGACCCCATCTGTTAAGCATGGTGGAGGTAATGTGATGCTCTGGGGTTGCTTTGGTGCTGGTAAGGTGGGAGATTTGTACAGGGTAAAAGTGTTTCTGAATAAGGAAGGCTATCACTCCACTTAGCAACGCCATGCCATACCTAGTGGACAGCGCTTGATTGGAGCCAATTTCATCCTACAACAGGACAATGACCCTAAACACACCTCCAAATTGTGCAGAACTATTTAGAGCAGAAGCAGGCAGCTGGTATTCTATGGGTAATGGAGTGGCCAGTGCAGTCACCAGATCAGAACCCCATTGAGCTGTTGTGGGAGCAACTTGGCCGTATGGTACGCAAGAAGTGCCCATCCAACCAATCCAACTTGGGGGAGCTGCTTCTGGAAGCGTGGGGAGCAATTTCTCCAGATTACCTCAACAAATTAACAGCTAGAATGCCAAAGGTCTGCAATGCTGGAATTGCTGCAAATGGAGGATTCTTTGATGAAAGCACAGTTTGATGTAAAAAAAAAAAAAAATTTTAAGGAAAACACAAATTTGTTTGGGTGACGGCAAACTTTTAAACGGTAGTGTGTATATATATATATATATATATATATATATATATATATAGAAAAAAAACAGGATTTTAAAACATACATCATCTAATAACGAGTACATTTATATACATGTTTAAGCCAGAATGATTTGACATTTAAATATGGCTTCCCTACGACTTTAATTTATCCCTTTAGTTTTGTACGAAAAATTACTACTCACTTTTCAGTGTTTTTTGAAGATTAAAGCGATCTCCCCTTAAATCCTATGAGATCACCTTTGGAGCAGGTCAAAAACATGACTAAAGCGATAAACGCCTGTTGAGATAGTTTCATCTGAAACCAGAACCAGTTCTGTTCACACTCAGAATGGCGGCCTTTCTGCTTTATTCTTCCTGAGGAAACTGGGATTGGAAATAAACCCTGGTGTGAACATTCCGAGCGCATCCAACACTGCGAGGTCATTAGTCATCAGCACTGCAGTGTCTGTAGAAATCTGACCCAGAGAAGATCCCATCTGTTTCATCTCTTCCTTTTTTTTTTCTTCTAAGACTAAGTTGCATCTTTTTTCAATATCAAAATCCCTCAATTACAATGAAATTCAAGATAAAAGGTCATTTCTTTAGGATTGAAGGTTTTTAAGCCTAAAGACATTAACTTTAGACTTTAAATTTGAAGGTTATGATTGGAGATTCACAGGAAGATCTGCTGCTTCTAAAACATTGTCATGTCTCTTTTTTTCTTATCTCTGATGCTGCAGAATCTGCAGGCTGCATCACATACGAGTCAGAACTGATCCGACGTTCCCCAGAAGAACCTGAGAAGGACAGACGCCCCGACCCGATGACCGGCTGCAGACCTTATCGGATCGATGCTCTCAGTGAATCACACTTTACAGCTCAGAGCTCGTCTGTCTGGCTGTTTCCTGGATGATGCCTTTTACAGTTGCAAAAAATTAAATATAAGCAAATCAAATTTTATCTAAACATATGTAATCTGTTTGTAGCTGGTAAATGAAACAATGAAATATGATTCATGATGAAAAAACTTAAAAAAATACTAATTCAATTATCGGATTTTAAGCATAATATCTAATTATCCTATTTTAGGGGAAGATGCTCATTCTATGAACAGATCATCTGATTTACCTGCTACAATAAAGAGAAGTTAAGGGCTTCTTAGAGATTTTTACTTCTGTTTAGATCAGTGTTTGCAGAGGTCAGATAATGCCTTAGAAGACGTGTTTTAAGGACAGACTGGGATCTTTAAGCTGCTCTGAAGGAGCTATAGCTGCTGACGCCTGCAGGAAAACATCAAGATGATCCGTTTTTTTTTTATGAAAGACTGAATTAGAGCTCACATTGATGCAGCATTAGTATGATTCATCTTCACATCTGGGTGGGGGATTAATTAAAACTGGATGTCATCATTTTATTTCATAATTTTATATTCTTCTCCAGTTGATCTGGTTTAATACTCTAAGTTACTGTAGGCGTGCCTGAAACAGGAAGAAGGACCAGAGAACAGCTTAAATAAATCCATAAATCACACCAGGAGTCTAACAGTAACTGACAGCTACTAATGTTTGCCTGTTTATTTGGTTTTCTCTGATAACCCCAACCACTTCCTCTGAATGCTCTTCTCCAGACAAACAACAGCATCACCCTGCAGGAAGAGCCCTAAACAACCTGTGGGACTTTATACTTCCATACAATCAGACCCATTCATAAGGTCCCTCTGATTAATATGCAGTGTGTGTGTCTTCAACTCTCACCGCAGATGCGCTGGCTGACAGGACGTAATTCCTGGGCCTCGTCTCCTGAAAATCTGGTGTAGCCTAAAGAGAGACAGAAAGGCTAATGTTGCTTCCTTTCATAATTTCTTTCAAAAAAATTAATATAAAATGCAAAACAAGGAAAGAATCAGCAAACAATCAAATCAACAATAGTAGTAAGGGATGAATATGGTGGTTTATGTCGCCCCCTAGTGGGCATTGAATGTATAAGAGAGAATTACAGGACGTAAATCCTAGAAATACAAGGATTTTTGGGGTCAAATTTTAATGTAGATTCAAACTGAATTATATGTCTGTCAAAAAATAAATAAAGAGATAAATAATAAATGTTTTGTTAATGGTTATTTTAATATAACTAAATAGTTTTCTGAGCTCCAGTCCAGCATTAAATATTTAACTGCTACTGTTGCTCAGCAAACAGACGCTCAAACCTGATTGGTTCATCTCTACACAACCAATAAAAAAAATAATAATTTCAAATCAACCAGAGTAATTCTGTCTGTGACAAATAAATAAATATTAATTGTTTAAATCAAAATATAAAGATTAAAAGACTAAGAAGCAACACAGCAGGTCTAATCCAACTTGAGCTTGTTTCTTTATATCCCTTTTTGTATTTATCTTACTTTTATCTTCCCAATCTTGTATTTTTCTGTTAAACCTCATAAGATCTTATGAACATGGTACCAGCCTCCATATTTTCCTCTGTCTTTTTGAATGTATGTCATCCACCCGGGTCTTCGCCTGCAGTAAGATCTATAAACAATAAGCAACGATCTGAATCGTTTCTCTTCCACCAGGTTTCCTCCCCTGTGGATCTTCTGGGGTTTCTGTTTACTGCAGTTCTGCTCTCCTTTGTAAAACCGCTCCAGCCGAATCAGATCGGACTGATAACATCCATCAGAATCGCTTTTAAGGTAAAGTCTCAGATGTTCAGCTGGAGTTCAGTCTCTGCTTTGACTAGGCCATTAATCTGCCCTGATCTAAACCCTCCACTGGATCTGGATGATCAGGCTGGTTCTCCTTCACCTCAGTCTCAGGTCTTCTGCAGCTCTAACAGCTTTTCCTCCTGGATGTTTCTGGATTTAACTCCATCCACCATCATCAACTCTGACCAGCTACCCTGTCACAGCATCATGCTGCCAACACCATGCTCCATTCCATACATTTCTTTCTTAATGTTTTCTCCAATCAGAGGAACTCTGTCATCAGATCCTTGTGTCATGGCGCCACCTTCTGGGTAACAAACGGAACAGCAGAGGAAGAAGGTTAAGGAAAACCTCCTTCCTCTGAGGGTCTACTTATCTCACCGCTGCTTTGGCTTCAGCCTGCTTGGCCTTTTTCACACGGGCCTTGCAGATGTCCAGGTCCAAGCGTCGGTTCTCCAGAAGCCGCCTCTCTTTCTGCAAACAGAATCAGAACCAATGAACCTGCAGTTCTCTCTATCTCAGGATATCTTAACTAAGAGTTAAGCTCTCTGATCCTGATCCAGTCCTCGGTTCATTGCGACCATTCAGGCTTTTCTTTAATCTGTGAAGTGGTGCTGGGGAACGATTCTGAAGGTTTTCCTCTGATTTAACCTCCCAGCTCACTGAACACGTTTCCTGCTTTCTGAATATTCTGTTATATTTATGGCAGCAAACCAGTAAAACTGAGTTTCAATCTTTCTTTCGAAGAATAATCTTCCTGGGTAAAACATCTGATCCAGTTCGCTTTACAACAGAAGACAGGATTGAAACCAGGACTGGATCAGGATCCAACGCTGGTTTCTGATTGGATCCGACTCACTGAGATGGTTCTCCAATCTCCCTCCAGGAAGTTGCGCAGAGGAGAGAGGAAAGTCACGGCTGAGGTGTGGAGGAACTCCCGTTCGGCTCCTCCCAGCTTCTTCTGGTACTCTCCGACGGTGATCAGGGTGCTGCCTGCAGCCAGACGGAGGCAGAGGCTCAGACACACAGAGACCTTCATCGCTCCTCATCACTTCCACCAACAGAACCTGATGATCTACGTTCAGGAGCTACAGGAGTGAAAGCCGGATTCAGCCGCTCACCGTACGGAGTTTCTGCTCCAAATTCTTTAGCGGCGTCCAGCATGTACTGGCCCAGCAGCTCGGCGTTGGTGGTTCTGGAGGGAAGCTTCCTGTCCAGCTTGTCGTAGATGAACTCCTCGATCCGAGCGCCTGGAAGCAGCGATAAAAAGTGTTCAGATTCTCAGAACGGCCTCCCTTCTCCATGCAAAATAAAGTTAGAAACACTGGAATCATACGAACAGCATATAAAGGAAAGTTACAGAAAAATTAACTGATAAAACTTCCAAAAACCAAATAAATTACATTGATTAAATAAATAATTAAACTAATTAACATAAAACTACGACAGAATAAAACCAAGAACTATTTAAAAACAACAGAAGCAAAAAAAGAAAAGCGGTGATCAGAACATTCCTGACAGCTCAGAACCGGGCTTCAGGGAGACTCTTTTCTAAATTTTATCCAGACATCGATCCCTTTCATTTCAGAGGCATGCTGGGAAAAAAAGCACAGACCTACCTGTGTGATCAACTGAAGCATGAAGGAGAACAGAGATCAGATGTTAATAAAGGAGCCTGAAACAGTTCTGGTTCTTCAACAGCTATGAGAACCTCTAAATCTGGTTTTCACTCCAACGTCTCAGAGAGCTTAAAGGTGAGAGCTACAAGTTTAACTCCTCCCAGCCAGAAGGTGGCGCTGCCTCTGCTGATTTCCAACCAGTTGCCACAATAATTTTGTTGTTTTTTTGGTTTGTTTTTTTGTAATGCTAATTTTACAAAGTACAAAACAATGACAGGGCGAAATGTACATGGATTTCAATTCAAAACAACTTCTTAACAGATCAAGTCAATTCGGAAAATGGAGCATCATCAAGAAAGTATATAAATAATAAAGACCATGAAACAATACAGAAACAAGACACCATAAACATTACGCCATTTACACACCTGAATTGTGTCTGAAATAAAATTATAACAAAACTGTACAAAAGTAAAGTAATAAAATAATAACAAAGGGCAATTTTATATCAACTTCAAGTTCTCTGATAAGGATGAGACTTTGACAGCGGGTTTGGAATTAGTCAGAGACTTATAATATAAATCAAAGTCATTTTTCCAATGGCAAAAAGTGGGCTTTGTCTTAAAATACCTACATCTGTAAATGAAAAATTTCCCCATCAGTAGTAGGTAATTTCCTAAATATTCAAGAGTCTTATTCTCACTTTCTAAACCAAATAAAATACTTGTGTCAGATAGTGGTGTCAAAACAACGTTCTTATATATAAGCCAACTTTGGAAATCTTTCCAAAATTTAAAGATTGGTTCACAAAAAAAAAAAAAAATGTTTCAAACTCTCAACGTTTCTCATGCAAAAAACACAACATTCTGTATCAAACTTAAACTTAGAAGTCAAAAATTCTTTAGTTTGATAAATTTCATTGATAATTTTGAACTGCATCTTTTTCTCTTTTGTTGGCAGATGGTAAGTTATGTAATTAGTTCTTATTTTAATAATCCGATCTGCTGTAAAGTCCTTTAAAATGTAATGTCTAGTTGCCACAATGATACTAATGCTAACATTCAACTTACCAGTCCAAAAAGGAAAGTATCAACCCTTTATGTACCTTAACCCATTATAAGGAAGTTAGTGAAATACTTTGAAATTTAAAATTCCAGGTAAAGACCGTCATTAGAGGACAGAACAAGACATTGGCTGTGTCTGAATGTCCGCCCTAACCACGATATAGGGAACTATATACAGGTTAGGCCATTTTAGAGGATGTCTAGTGAGTTAAAAAAGTAGTGGACTTGAAATTTCCCACAATGCACCTTGAAAAGTAGTTATCGTCCATGGTCACTAGAGGAGCAGATATATCCCAGAATGCTTTGCAGAGAGAGCCCTCCTCGCAAAGCATCGTGGGATTAGTTGTCACAGCAGCCTGCTGTGGGGAGGCGGAGTTATGTGACCAATAGGGAGCAAAAAGTAGTGATCATCTGTCTGAACGGTCAGTTAACTGAGTTCACTATAAAGTCCCCGCTCTATATAGTGATTGAGGGATCTAGGGGTTAGGGCGGGCGTTCAAAGGCAGCCATTATTAACTCTGTAACATAAAAATTTGCAAAAAACAAGGTCATAGTAATTACCATAAACATTCCCTTGCCCTAATATGCATTGCTCCTTCCTGTGTTTCCAAAAAGGCCAAAGTAAATAACCCAGTCCTTCTTTTCACTGTAGACAAGCCATGATCTGCTTATCTGTTCTCCATTTTTCATTTGGATGAAATAATAGCTGCATGTATCATGACAGCAGACAAGATAGAGGAGAGCAGGAGGCGGGGTTACCAATCTACTTGCTCTGGAGAGCAGAGTTCGCTGCTTTTAGATGTTGTCTCCAAAGTCTCCAGTAGCAGAAAAAAGTCTCTAGATTTGGCGCTAGGTGGTTTTTAGAAATCAAAGTGCTAGAGGGGTCTGAAAAGTGGCTAAATATAGCGACTAAAGCGCTAAGTTGGCAACACTGCTCTTTGCATCGTTTGTTTTCAAATGGTTTGCTGCTGTCTGTTTGGACCTTTCTGAACATGTGCAGCAAATGGACTGATCCAATATGGTGGACACTGAAGGGGAGGAGGCTTAGACACACTTAATATTATAAGCCTTCTGATGGCATTTTAGTGAAAGGATTTCAAAAACATAATGTGCACAAATAAGAAATAGCTGTATTAACCACGCATGTAAGAGGAGTTTAATGGGACCCACGGGAATTTTGGGCCCTAGGCACCTGCCTAATGGTAAATCCGCCCCTGTCTACATACCTATCAGACATAAAGATCGTTAATCTAGACCTGCAGGAATCACTCACTTGGGTTGGGCTGCAGCAGAACCTCTGTTTGTCTTAAGATCTTCTCAGTCCAGTTCTTCGTAGCGTCCCCCTTGGTTATTAGGTTTTCCAAGTGGGGGTCCAGCTCCGTCTTCTCAGCCTGGCCCAGCTTCTCCTCTGTGAACTGAATCACAGGAGAAGATTATTCAGGAGAAGAAACCAGGAGCTGTATTTATCCCATCTCTTAGGGAACAGTGAGCAGCCTGCAGAGCATAGGGAGCCTTAGGGGGTGAGGGTCTTCCTCAGGGACCCTGATTAGCAGACTGCATTTTAAACCAGGAATGTTGCAGCTTCCTCAGGACACACAGACACCCATCCCCCTATTCTGATTATTCTAACCACACCTAGGAGGCCTGAGGATCTGAGCTGCTGTGTCTCTTGTTGAATTCATATTTTTAAAAGGACGCAATCAAAAAGAGTGAGAGAAAATATGACCTATAACTTTACAAGCCATATTTTTCCTTTTTATAATAACCATATCCTCCCCATTACCTGCTGATGCCCTGGGCAAAAAGCCTCCATGTCTGTATTAGAATAACATCATAATGCATTAGATTGTAACCGAATATTAACCCAAACCTTCAATATTATAATACATGTTTTTGTTTCCTAACAACATCAATACATAGGAATAAATCAACCAGATCAGTAAAATAAGCTGTTTTTTGAACAGAGTCTGGTTGGCGACAGCAGCAGGGTTCTGCTGGTGTCACATGAGTGATGGAGCTGATCACAGCCATCAATAATGGATCGAGTCAGGACGGACCTTTATCATCTTACAGCTGCTGCTCATCTGAGCCACAATAAGCAGGAAAAACCTCAGAAATGAGCAGAAGAAGAGCCGGCCGGTCCAAACGGAGCTCCGCACGCACAGAGCCTCCATCCCTGCAGGATGCGGAGCTTTCTAACGGCGATTAAAGCCGCATCATCCCGCAGACCGCAGCAGGAGAGCCGCTGGTTTTACCTGCACTGCCCTGGTGAAGAACACCCCCGCGTCTGAAGCCAGCTTCTTCACGTTGAAGTCCATGGTGCTGAGAGGCTTCTGCTCGCCTTTGTTTACCCAGAATCAGCTGGTGATGTAGCAGCAGGAGACGCTGAGCTGGAGCCGTAATCCGCTCCGTGGAGGAGGATCGGAGATCTGCTGTCTGCCCTGCGCTTAAAGAGACATCAGCTGCGGCATGCAAGCCACTGCTGCCGCCCTGCAGCCTGGACTGAGGCTCTGCACGACCTCCACTGGCAGAAACAACATTAGATCTGCCTATATGTGAAGAAGCTGGTCATTTTGCATTGTGGGCATGCATATGGTGACTATGGAGAGGAATAACTAAAACTACAACAGAACAAGAACCAGGCTCCAGTAGGGCTGGGCGATATAGAAAAAAAGCTTATCGATAAAAAAAAATGCATATTGATCGATATCGATAATTATTGAAAAGATTTGAAACCATATTTTATGTGCAGCTCTGCCTGGACATTTTATGATATTGCTAAATGATTTAATTTTAATAAAGAACACAAACACAGACTTCCAATTAAATCTTTATTTAACCAACTTTTTTAACCATAACAGAATTGTTTTAAAGAAAAATAACTTAAAAGACCTGAGTTATGTTATTAAATACTGACAAAGAATAAACTAAAGTGACCAGAAAAGTGACCAAAATAAATAAAACAAATACATAAATGGACAACCCCCCCCAGAAATTCCCGAAGATTCCTTGGAGGACGACGCAGACCTGGCCGGGGCCTACACAGCTCGTACTCCAGCGGGTGTGAGCGGCTGAGATGATAAAACAAAAGAAGTTGGTTGTGTTATCAGACTTGGTTTTCACCGGTTCCCGACACATTTTACAGATGACTGTGGTTTGTTTTTTGTCCGACTTGCCATGACCGAAATAGTGCCAAACTGGCGAACTACAAAAACCCTTCTTTGGAACAATTTCCTCCGACTCTCCTTGCTGCGACATCTTCATGTGCTCTGTGTTGTGGTTTGAGAGGGCGGCGCTTTGTGACGGCGTGCCTGGGTCCGCGATTGTGATTGGTTGGGAGGAAGCAGTAACTAGCATAAACCTACATGCTAGGCTACAATGAGAAGGAAGGAAAACTGCGTTTTTTTTATCGAACTTTTATCGACCCGCTTTTTTTCTATTGCGCCACACGTCTATCGATCGATATGTATCGTTATTGAATTATCGCCCAGCCCTAGGCTCTAGTGGCTCCAGAGATTTTTTTTCTGCAGGTGCCAAATGCTGCAAAGCATAGAACTGAGGGTGCAATGCGGAGGTGTCAAAAGTATTAATATTCATTACTCACATACAGAGGTGGAAAGAGTACTAAAAAAATTGTAATTGTGTAAAAGGATCTTTACTTTGCCTAAATTTTATTCAGAGTAAAAGTAAAATTACCCATCTAAAAAATTTACTCAAGTAAAAGTACAAAATTACTTCATTTAAAATGTAATTTGAGTAAAAGTTACTTAGTTACTTTGAGTTATTTAATGCAAAAAAGGATGAGTCATGAATCGAATTGACCACAAGGGGTTTTAATCGATTTCAAGGCGTATTTCAGAGGACATCCACACTTGCAAAAGATCAGCTGGGCTAAGGAACATACTTCCTCACAGCACAAGGACAGTCACAACCTGTACCATAAAGTGCAAACAATTTTCTATCCTACTGTCCAACAGACAACACCGTGATAGGAATAAAGAAATTTAAACTACATTTTAAAGTTTTCAAAATGCACACAAAATTAAATGCCCAAAAGATACCAGAAATCAAACCAAAACGCAACAGGATCCCACTGTTATTAACAAGCTCCACATTCAATGATTTTTATCTGACACTTGTTTTACTTTAATAGTGATTTTTAACTGACACTTGTTTTTACATCAATTGTTTATATGCTTGCATTGTGTAAATAAAGTGCTGTTAAAGTCGAAAGTCTTCCTCTATTTTTTTATGCCGATTATGTGTCAGTTCTGTGACGCAGTGGTTTAAAATTTCCGGCCGCATTTAATTTTTTCGCCATCAGTATTTTTTTTTTTTTACTCAGTAATGTGAGGGGGTTTTAAATGTAGTGAAGTAAAAACTGCTTAGGTAAAATTTACTCGAGTAAAATTAAAAATTACATATTTAAAAAACTACTCAGAAAATTACAATTTACTCATAAAAAATACTCAATTACAGTAACGTAAGTAAATGTAATTCGTTACTTTCCACCCCTGCTCACATATAAGTATGAATGCTACTGTTTAACAACAATTTTATAGAAGTTTGCATATTAACTTGAGTTTTTTACTTCACTAAAAGGCGCTGGTTCAGCAGTGGAAGAGGGGGCTATGACCCCCGCCTTTTAAAAGGGAGAAAATTTTAGAATTTAAAAAAATCAGAAGCAGTCAATACAGCCCCTCCAATAATATAACATTATTATTAATCAGTGAATTTTTTTTTTTTTACTTTTTTTGAATGACTGTGTCCTGAATGACTAAGAATCTTCACCAGCATACGAATGAAAACCAGTAACAATAGGAATATGTAGATCTATAATTAATTCTGGACATCTAGAATATTTATTCTAGACGTGAAGAATGTTGTTTTGTTTGAAATTGTCATTCTGACAAGGAAAAGACGTATTTTTATTTCAGATATCAGGAATACCTATTTAGCAATACTAATACATATCAAATTGCGATAAACTATTGTGACCACGATAACATTACGGGTTTATTTCTTGAATGCTGGTGGATCAATATATCTATTTAGGATCAATCATCTGGCAGCAGGTGAGGAGTCTAAAAAAGTTGTTCTAATAGATTGAACCTCATCGTCTCATGAGGTTCTTCAGTTTGATTCGGATGTTATCATCCCAATAAATGGTTGTTATTAGCGGTTATCATAGAATGGCTTCAGATTGTGCAAGTAGGCTCAGTAGATTGTTATCAATGAATTAATCCTAATCCTTGTCCCAAGGTAAGTCCTTTCCCCCCCCACGGAATTATTTATTGTCATGGGTGGTTCTAGACAGGGGCCAATGGGGGCCAGTGCCCCTGTAGAAAATGTCCTGACCCCTCTTATGGCTCCTGTGCTGAAGACATACTACTAAAAGAAATTGTAATGATGATATGCACTGGAACAGACATGGTTACTGAGGTTCTCTTGGATCTATTTTTTTTTCCTTATTTAAAGACAATAAGGTAATAGCTTCAGTGGAATTGAGATAGGATCCCAGTTTTCATCTGCTAAATGTTTTTTTCAAAACAAATTTAAAAAATACTCTAATTTTTAAAGCTGAATTTATAATTTTTTTCTTGAGTTCTAATTCTGATTTTATAGAAAACAGTAATTTTAACTTAAATTAAGTCAAAAATATGTAAAATTCCTATTGACCTAAAAAGACGTACATTGTAATTAAAACTAACTGAATAGAAATTTCACTTCATGCTGCTATCTTATAATATATTTGAATCCCTTGCCCCTGTTTTTTATTTCATGCTTTTCTGTGCCCCCATGAAAACATGCGGGCCCCCTCCTCGCCCTGTATCACATTTGATCTAGAACCGCCAATGATTAATCTATTTATGTTTAATCTGAAAATAATTTCAGTAGTTCTTCATGCAACTACTGTAAAAATAAACAACAACAACAATGATCTGCATGTTGCTCATATTCAACAAACCAAAAACTAATCTATTTAAAATAAATCTAATATCCTGTCAACTGAGTTGTAGAATCCTCTCTTTAATTATCAATGAAGAAAATGCCGATCATTCTTTAATAAGATCCTTTTCAAACGAACATGCAATGTTTGTATAAAAAAAAAACAATGTGTCTCAGGACCTAGTAATTGATTTTCTTATTTTATGCACAAAACTATGAACAAACTCTCTTGATTAAATCAGGAAATCAGGAGCTCTGCTCTGGGGAGAATGATACTATGATGACTGAAACAGGGGTTGAGTAAACTCTCTTTGTGAAACGGAAAACTCAGATTTTCCCATATTTCGGGTTTAGAAAACTCAGTTTTCAGTAAACATGCTTTGTGAAATGGACCCTGGAAAACCTTCAGATGCATTGTGTCCTTGACTCTACAGCAATCGTCACACCTAGCATGCACCCAGAGACAGTGGAGAGAAAAAACTCCTTCTTAACGGAATAAACCTGCAGCAGAATCTGCCTCGGTTTGAGCTGCCTTCTCCTGAGGCAGACTGCGGTTCAAGGAGAGAAACTCAGATATAGAGGAGGAACATAGAAGCTCTGATCCATTTATTTTTGAAAGGGTAATGGCAAACTAGCTTCATAGGTTTATCTGTCTGGGGGAGATACATAAGCAGACAAGCTCTCAGCCAAGTTTCACGTCAGAGGGATGAGAGCGAGCACAAGAAGAGGAGAGGGGAAAAGTGGTCCCTATGTCCTCCTGCAGTCGAACCATATAGCAGTAAAACTATGGAGATAGCTTAGGATAACCTGAGCCAGTCTCACTATCAGCTTTATCAAAAAAGAAATTTTTAATTCTAATTTTCAAAGAAGACAGAGTGTCTGCATCACAGACTAAAACTGGTAGGTGGTTCTACAGGAGACCGACTGCGGTTCAAGAAGAGAAACTCAGATATAGAGGTGGAAAATAGAAGCACTGATCCATAAACACTTCCTATGTTTGAAAGGGTAATGGTAAACTAGCTTCATATGTTTATCCGTCTCGGGAAGAGATAAAATAAGCAGAAAAGCTTTCAGCCAAGTTTCACATAAAAGGGATGTGAGAGAGAGAGCAAGAAGAAAACAGGGGAAAAGTGGTCCCTTGTACTCCTGCAGTCGAACCCTATAGCAGCATAGCTATAGAGATAGCTGAGGATAACCTGAGCCACTCAATTAGCTTTTTTAAAAAGGAAAGTTTTAATTGTAATTCTAAAAGTAGACAGGGTGTCTGTATCACAGACTAAGGCCCCGTCCACACGAAGCCAAACCCTGGCCAAAACGCACAAATTTTTCACTAAACCAAACTGGTAGATTGTTCTACAGGAGGCAGATGTTCAAGGAAAGAAACTCAGCTATAGAGGAGGAACATAGAAGCACTGATCCATAAGCACTTAAAAGGGTAATGGTAAACTAGCTTCATTCTATCAGGGGAAGAAATAGAAAGGCAGAAAACCTCTCAGCCAAGTTTCACATCAAAGGGATGAGAGAGAGCACGAGAAGAGGAGCTAGGAAAAGTGTTCCCCGTGTCCTCCTGCAGTCTAAGCCTATAGCAGCATAGCTATAGCTGAGGATAATCTGAGCCACTCTAGGTGTCTGCATCACACACTAAAACTGGTAGATGGTTGTACAGGAGAGGAGTTTGATAAATGATGCTTGGATGCTCTCATTTCATCAGGAAATAAATGAGGGTTTTATTTCCAGCTATCCTAACTTATTTTGCCCCACACTGCCTGCAGTCTGTCCTTCCCCTCTCCTCTCCACTGGAAGGTTCAGCCCCAGGTTTTCCACCTGACTCCTTCTCCTCCTCTGGTTGCCTCCATGTTTAAACAGATTTTCTCAGCTCCAAATGTCCGGTTGGAGACATTTGAATGGAAATGAGCTGTTTTGCTGCCTTGCTCCAGTGGAGGCTAGCTGACTGACAGCTACAGGAAGTGGGAGCAGAGGAGGAGGAGGAGGAGGAGGAGTCTGTTTGTTGACATCGGGACGAAAGCGAAAATCATATGAGTGAGAACTGAAAACATTTTAATTTCATCCGTCATCAGGACACGAAGCTCAGGTAGGCTCCTCTGCCCAGCCGCCAGACTCCGGAGCCGGTGTGTGCCGCGGTCCGGTCCCGCTGAGCGACTCTGATCTAGCTCAGCTGTCCGGCCGGTTCTGTTAGCTTCCTGCTAAGTTTGGCTAGTCTCAGAGCAGGAAAGTCAGCGCTAACTAGCGGCTAATTCCCTAGTGAGCTGATCTGGGGTCAGAATGAAGCAGAGGTGACCTTTAACTTTTGATAACATCACTTATTGCAGTTTGTCCGGTTCGGTTCTGCTGTTTCAGGGGAGAGTTTGGGCTTGTCAGCAGCTAACAGCAGCTACTGCAGCTAACCTGCTGCTAACAGTTCAGCTCAGTGATCAGAACAGACCGAACCGGGTCACAGAACTCCTCTGATGGTTCGGCTTTATCTTATTATGGCTTTATTTAATATTTATCGTTATTTCATTTTATTTTTTAACTCTGAAACCAGATTGAGCTTGAAATGAAGCGGATTTAAGGTGAATCATGGATGTGAACACTTTAATGACAGATCGGTTTTTAGATCCAAGTGCTAAACTTTTAGCAGAATCTGTGTTTGGATGGAAGTTTCTGAATATTAATGGTAAATGTGACGCAACAAGAGATCATTGCAACAGAACCGAGCGAAGAGTTTAAAGTTTTATCTGGATCATATGTGAGAAATGATCAAAAAGGCTCTAAACACTGAAGAGGAAGGAAGAGAAAATATTTTTCAGAAGCTTTTCTCAGTTTTTCCTCTTTAGAGACAGTTACAGCTCAGTCAGATCACATGGAGAACATCTGTAAACATCAGCTTTCCAGTCTTGACTCAGGTTTTAAGTTGGGTTTAGGTCCGGGCTTTGACTAGGCCATCCGTCCATATCTCAATCTGGATCTTCAGGTTGGTTCTCCTGCTGGAAAGTGAAATCCATCAATTTTCCGTCACAATGATCCCAAGCGGTGCTGGTGCCTATCTCCAGCTGTCTACAGGCAAGGCGGGGTCCACCCTGGACAGGTCAACAGTCCATCGCACGGCAACACCGAGACAAACAGGACAAACAACCATTCACTCACACCTAAGGAGAATGCGGAGAATCCAATTAACCCAGAGGTCGCCAATCCAAACTGCTCAAAGAGCCATATTAGACCAAAAAAATAATACTGCCTGGAGCCACAGAAATGTAAAAGTCTTATATATAATACATATGAGGCATATATATATATGTATGTGCCTAATATGGCAACACGGGGTCTAAGTGTATTATCCCACTATAGAAAAGGACTATGTGAGCTTAAATATTTAATAAGCCTTCATGATTAAATGTTAATCTCGAGCAAATGTCACGTAGCATGAGGTGAGGGAGGAGCAGACAAACTCTCAGCCAAGTTTGATGTCAAACGGATGGGAGAGAGTACAGGAAGAAGAGAGCGGGAAAATGGTCCCTATGTCCTCCAGCAGTCAAAGCCTATAGCAGCAAAACTATAAAGATGGCTTAGGGTAACATGAGCCATTCTAACTATCAGCTTTTTGAGAAAGGAAAGTTTTAAGCCTAATTTTAAAAGTAGAAAGGGTGTCTGCATCACAGACTAAAACTGGTAGATGGTTCTACAGGAGAGGAGTTTGATAAAATATGCTTGGTTGCTCTAATTTTAGCAGGAAACAAATCAGAGTTTAATTTCCAACTATCCTGACTTAAAACCTCTTCTTTTGAACCATACTGCCTGCACGCTGTCCTTCAGTTTTAGCTTTTAGGAAACCTTCATAGTTCTATTTTTTTTCTTGGACATGCATCAAGGCAGTGATGATCCCTCCTGTGTCCCGTTAGGTCGCCTGCACAGCCCGTCTTTAATCTGAGCCAGGGAAGAAGGGGCGAACATGGCAGCCAAAGCAGGAGACGACCCGGACAGCCTCATGACTCTGGCTACAGTCTTCTGCCTCAGGAATCTAAGGAAGACCATGTGCTACCAAGGATCCAGGAACAAGCTCTGCATGCGCTCCGACATCTTCCTACCGAGTGAAATCTGCGACAAACTTGTCAACACGTACGCAAACCTTTAGTCTTAATTGAAAACGGCGCTGTCTGTGTTTGTTGCATGTTTTTATCTTCTCTTCCCTCTCAGGTACATGGCGTTGGTCCATTCTGACAGTAGCTTTGAACCAGAGGAGAGCTTCTTCCAGCTCTTCTCAGACCCTCGGAGCACCAGAGTGAGCCGAGTGCAGCTGAGAGGAAACTTTGTACGGGACAGAGATCTGGAGGCCATACGGAAACAGGTAAAGCTTCTGTCTAAATGCTGAGCAATAAATTTTTCTGTTTACTGTTAAAGTCTGATCTGTATGCAGTCATTAAAAGGCTCCTAAGTAGGGAATGAACCATGGATGATATGATGACACGATTTAAATAGTCACTATTATAGGAGAGGCACGGATCCAAGTCTTTCTGGCTGATATTAGCTTCTCTTTACTTTAACTTCAGTCTCACATTTCGTATTATTTTTTGTGTATATTTTAATTCATAACAGAAAAAAAAAGAAGTTTAATCCTTCGGGTTGCTAAATATTTCCATGTTTTTTTTGCTACAAAATATGCAAAATAGTCAAAATTTAGAAGGTTGTTCTTAAATTTAATTCCATCTGATTAATATAGCTAAGGGGTGTAAATAATAATCGTTTTGTATCGATGCATCGATCCAACAGCCGATGCATCGACACGTCTCCAAGAGAATCGATTCATGTTTTTTCTTTCCTCCGGTCTATTTTTATCCATTTGCTCCTGGACATAATTCTGACTCCCGTGCTGCGGTGGCGCTAAACCTATTTTGCCCTCCTACCTCGCTTCCTTTAGTTGCTACCCTCTTTCTGCATGCACACATACAGTCGCGTAAACGGCAGGAAGAAAGAAGATGATTTATTCTTTAGTATCAAAAATAATCGAATCGTTGGGTCAGGAAATCGATACTGAATCGAATCGCCATGATGGATGTGATTTACACCCCTAATATTGCTTTTGTTTGGCATTAGAATGTCAACTTTAATGTATTCAGCACGGGGTGATACTCTCACTAAACAACAAATATTTCAACCAGCATTTTGATAAGACCAAAACAAAATAAATGAAATGTTGAATGACATGAAAAGACGAGACAAGACAAAATACAATTTGTTATTTCTTTCACATAGTGAGCTTTGCAATATAAGTTAGTCTGTTGGTAAATGGACTTGCCTTGTTGGAAAAGCATGGTTATGACCTGTTCTCAGCTCAGGAACTAGGACCCGTATGATATCTGGTTGTTCAATAGGTTTGTCTAAATAAAAGATTTAGATATGAGTTATTAGGATATTCCTGCCAAAAGGTCTGTTGCAGGGGAAGGTAATGAAAAGTGCTTAAAAAGTTCTGATGCCAGTTTGTTTCTAGCCTCGTGAGACCATCCTGATCTCGCGAGCTTTCAAGGTTTCACTCGCAGATCAGTCTGGAGACTCTCTGTTAAAGAAAATTTGGAGCCGTTAACCAAACGAACGTCCAATCAGTGTTGGCTTTGAGGCGGGTTGAGGTGTGACGCAACGAGAAGCGCGACAGTTCAGTCTAAAGAACATGGCGGCTTCAGCCGATGAAACTAGCGTTAGCGTGGCTATCGAGCAAGTTTTATCGGAATTACAGAGTATTTCTTCACTGAAAGAAGAGCAAAACACTGCTCTGGAGGCTTTGCTGAGCTAACGAGCCTTTTCCTGCAGAAGCAAGAGTAGCGTGGCTTGTGGTTGTGTTTTCGTCGTCACTCTGTTAGTACGTCATATGCTTCGTTGATCTGATTGGTTTATTTGGCCTGTCTATCACCAACATAGACCAATCAGCTAACCAGTATTTTCGCCCCTTCCCAAAATTACTTCAATGGAAGGTTTCCAGATGGATATGCGGAGCAAATCCATCTGGCGGAGTCAGGTTAGTTTGTTTCAGCCTTTATCCAGTCTCCTGTAGAAGGGCTGGTCCTATCACAGGTTATTTGCATTACAATAGGGACAGTTAGCAAGGTAGAGTGAATACACAAAGTTGTAGAGGGGAGGGGGACCTCCAGGAAACCTGAAATTCTCTGGGACTTCTAGTGTTAATTTATTCTATTTTTGTTTACATCTTCCAGGACCTGATTGAGCTCCACCTCCCCTACTGTGACAGCCTGTCGTCTCGCAGCCTAATGACGCTCACCAGCTTCCGTGAGACGCTGGTGTCTCTTTGTCTGTTTCGCTGTAAAAACATCTTCTACAGGAAGGGCGGTCCCACGCTCGCCTGTCCCGAAGACTCTGAGGATGAGGACGAAGACGGCCGTGCCTCTCGGCAGAACTTGGAAACAGACTTTAGCTTCCACGGATTTAACCGCCTCAGGCTGCTCAACCTGGGCAGCCTGCCCGCCGATGTGAAAGTGGAGAACCTTCTCCAACCCCTGAAGTCCATCACCTCTTTGGATCTGTCAGAAGTACACTTACAGGGAACAGCTTTTCTCGCTCAGTGGAGGGACAGACTGGCCTCTCTTGTTCTCTACAATGTGGACCTATCAGAGGAACTGGTTGGAACAGTGTTGGAGCTGGTTAACCTCAGGTAAGGTTCTCACAGGGCAAAATGACTTCTCTATGACCTTTGGTTGCTTTGACTTGGTGGAACGGTCGAAATATGAAAACTCATCGAAAGTTCAACTCAAATTGAAGATATCTTTTCAGTTTTTGTTGTTTTAGATCAATTTATCTCCTCCATTAATTCTCTCATACGTTGTTTAAAGGCCAAATTTAAAGCCGTTCCTTCAGGTGTCCCACAGGGATCAATACTCGCTCTCCTTTTTTTCCCCACTTTTATTGAGCTACATCTTCACAAGTTGGTTATTAGCGCAAGTCTTCCGGTTAAGATGCTAGTCAATCCAACACACTTTTCGCCCCTTTTTCAAGACACTTTATTATCCAAAAACACATTTTGAATTTCTTACCACAGTATTTCTTTTCATTCCACTGGAAAAACAACAACAATCAATAGCGGTCAAAAACTGTATGGCTGCGCGCCTCAATCCAAGAGCTCACCCGGCCCCAATAGCCAACTCCAAAATATTCCAGGTGCTGCGGTCACCTGTCTTTAATGAAGGGGCTGAGGCGAGAAACGGCATCAATTATACACAGCAGCAAAAAAAAATACAACAAAAAAATGTATTTTTTCAGGACAAAGTCAACTCATACTTCAAACCAAAATATTTCATGTTCATATAAGTCATAAATCTGAGAAAAACAGTAAACAAGAAAGAAAAAATATTCAAACTTACATCAAGCATTTGGCTCATGGCGTCGTTGATTAAACAGAGATGCACAATGTCCTGAACTTCATCATCTGGTGTTGACAGTCGTTTACTTTTATTGCTCTGTCAGCGAATACAAATATGTCGTATTGGTCGGAAAGAGCCATCTGGAACCGTGATCTGATTCAACATATTGGCTGCATCGTCATAATCCCCGCTCTGTGATTAATCGATTAGTGGTAATTAAACAGTTGTTTTTTTTTAAATCTAGTTATCAAATTTATTTTTGAGGAGTAACTGGTTTAACTTCTTAGTTTTCTTGCGTCTTTGGAATTTGCAGGCTTATTTGAAGCTTTAGGAAGGTAAAATTAGCTGCTTAGATTTTGCTATCACAGTAATAAAGAATGTTGAGTGTCTCTGTAAGCTCTTGGTGAGATCTTCAGAGGAACATGAGGTGGAGAAGGTCATGCAGAGTTTTGAGCCTGGAAATACACTTTCAAAGTAAGGTTGTGTCAAGTTATATCAGTCTGGTGACACTGTATCCATGACTGAGGTGATAAGACACACTTAAAGGAAACAAGGTCAGCAAGGACTGATCAATGGATCATTATCTTTACCTAAAACTAATACGTTTGTGGTGATTTAATGAATTTACTGTTAATCAGTAAAAAAATAAAAACAATAATTTTAGTCACGATCACTAAGTCTGGGAGCGGCCATTTTTGCCCAAATATAGTAACCCCTCCCTCCTGCCATCTTCCGGCAGTGACGTCACGGTGCGGTAAGCCTAGCGCCATTCTCCCCGCTTTATTCACCATTGAAATTCATCAGAACTATAGTGAAACTGACTATGCCCACGTGCATGGCAGCTGGGTTTTGGAATACATTGGGTAAAAGTGAAAATAAAAGAGTTATTTCACCTTTCCGATTCCTGATCCTCCACGAATGAGTTTGTCGTTGGATCGCCAACTTGAAGAGGGAGGATTTGCCATCGAACTTCTGGCCAGAGAAAAAACACGTAATATGTAGCCAACATTTGGAAGAAGAAAGTTTTCAAGATGACTTGGATAATAGCGCGTTGTGACAAACACCAGATACAGCACTGGGACTTGATCAACAGCCGATACCGCACCGTGACGTCACAAACCAGTAGGTGGCAGTAGTGTTCTTTGACAAACATGGATGCCTCCAGTAAAGCACATTCACATGAAAATTACTCTGAATTAAAAACACTGATGATTTATTGAACAGGATGGAATAATTTAATTTTAATTCAATTGATTTAAAGTACTTTCAGAAGTTTGAATTCTAAATGTTACCAAACCTTTCCTTTAAGACACCAGCCCCCCCCCCCCCCCCCCCCCCTCCTCGCTACCCATAGATGATGAATGGATGGAAAAGGAATCAATTGAGAAAGATCAGTTAATCTCTACATTTTATTAAAAGATAACATTATACTATTTATACAATTCTCAATAATTCATGGAAACATGAATAATTAATTAAAACATATTTAATATTATTACAGCCATCTAACCTCTGATGGCAGACAAGCTTTTTCCCTTTCTTGGGTCTTTCCTTTGCGAGAAAGCGGTTGGAATGCCTCTGTGTCATCACCCTAATCTTTATTTCCTGCCACAGATTTTCTATCAGATTAAATCCAGACTCTGAATGGACCACACCGAACCATTAATGTTACTTCAATAATAACCTGTCAAAAAAAAAGATACGTTTAAACCTTGATCGGCTAGAGGTGTGAATACTTCTGGGCCTCTATGTAGTTAAATTACTTAGAGAAAAATGACTTAATGGAACCATAGGGGGAATAATCCAACAAATAGTGTCTGTATTACTCAGTCTGAGAGATTATGAGTTGGTTTGATGTGTTGGAGTCCTTTATGTCAGTCATGTCGGATATTTAAATTACAAATACACACTCAATTCCTAAGAGTTCAAGGTCAGAGTCAAGGACTCGGCCCATATCCTTTGAACGGGACCTCTCTCTTTTGTCCTGGCATTCCACAGGGATTGGTACTTGGACAGGTTTTGTTTATTTTTCTTTGGGTATTTCTTCTTGGTTATGTCTTTAAGACTTCACCTCTGTTTCTACTCAGATGTATGCTTAACATAAAAATCCCTGGAGCTTCACAGATTTCATTGTTTTGTTTTTAATGCACAAAATTAATTCAATTCAATTCAGTTTATTTCTATAGCGCCAATTCACAACACGTCATCTCAAGGCACTTGCAGATCACCAGATCATCCAATCAGATTGATTCAAAGTTTTCTATCTAAGGAAAACCAGTTGATTTCATCGACTCATTGATTCGGATACAGTCCCTCACACTAAGCATGCTTGTAGCGACAGTGGTGAGGAAAAACTCCCTTTTAACAGTAAGAAACCTCCAGCAGGACCGGACTCGGTGTGAGCGGCCATCTGCTGAGGCCGACTGGGGTTCAAGGAGACAGAAGCGAGGATACAAAAAGCAGCTGTAAAAGGCGACCCGGTCCAGGAAACACACAGCCAGGCAGACGAGCTCCGAGCCAGCTCCCATGTCAGAGGATGAAGTGAGAACATCCAGTTAGTCACAGTCGGAGAAACAGGACTACACTGGAAAACAGGCAGATCTCCAACATCTATAAACAAAGGTGTTGATGGCAGCAGCACAGCTGATATTTCTCTCCAGGATGGAGTCACAGCCAAACAGGAACAGACCAGATGAAGCTACTATGAGAAATGCTGATGAAGATTCTCAGTCATCCAGGTCATAGTCATTCCGTAAAAGTTCAAAAAAATCCACTGGACTTGGTTTCCAAGATTTAAAGACATTTCGCCACCCCTCCAGGAAGCTTTCTCATACTATAAGAAAAAGCAGAGGGAGCAAAACATTAGAGATTGAACTAACATTCTACAGAGTGGGTGAATAGAGATAGAATGATGAAATGGGGGGTCCCCATGTCCTCCAGCAGTCTAAGCCTATAGCAGCATAACTATAGAGATAGCTCAGGATTACATTAAAAAAAGGCTCGTGGGATGTTCACTTCAGAACATGTTTGAGAGTCAGATCATATTTTAACATCATCACCTCACAGCCTGAATATGTTATAACAGGAAATCCAAGGTTAGGCAATAATAGAAAGACATCCTTAAAGGAAAGTAGATCAACCTGTTCCTTTGGCTCCTGAATGCCTGCAGCTTGTTTCTCATCTAAAGGTTGATGTAATGCTTCATAACTTAACATTATTATTCTGGTTTTAATCTAGAAACATCTGAAGGAAACACATTTATTTCAATACTTTGTGGATTATCTGAGAAACATTTAGAATAATGATATTAAGTCATTACAACATTGTGTCCTTCAGTTAGTTTTGCATGAATTTTTAAAAAAACTTCTTTGTTAGGATTAGCATCATCTCATCACATTGAAGCTCTTCTTCATGCCCCAACATGCATGTTCTCTTTCAGACACCTAGATATATCCAGAGAGAGCAGAAGGAATACCAAGTTCAAAATGACCAAGGAGGTCCTGACCATCATCGTTAAGCGTCTGGTTAATCTGGTGTCCTTGGACATCTCGGGTCACATCATGCTGGACAACTGCACGGTGCCCCACTACGAGGAAGCTTTGGGCCGTCCCAGGTGGGCATCCATCTGGCAGTCGGATAAATCTAATTTTTTTCCCATCAGATAACAGACTTTGGTCTCTTTTTTCAGCACTGAACCCTGTAAAAGCAGCCTCTACCCGTTCCAGGAGCTGAAGAGGCCGTTGCAGTTTCTTGGACTCTATGATACCACACTGTGCAACGTGACTCACATCCCTGCTTATAAGGTACTGCTCAGCTGCTTTGAATAGGGCTGAAGCTTTGGCTGATAATTGGTTTTTACAGCCGATCCTTGAATTATTGCTTCCTGGTTTCAGACAGGATTATAATCTGAAACCAGGTGAGTGGTTGCCTAGTGGTTAGAGCGTTGCACATGGGTCCCAATCATTCCCTTAGACCGGGGGTCGGCAACCTGCGGCTCTGTAGCCGCATGCCACCCTTGTGGCTCCTTGGAGCTTTTTCAAAAATTTATGAATATCGATTTTTTTTTTTATTTATATGGTGTGCAGGTTGTAAACAAAAATGTATGTTTTCCAATGCTTTAAAAATGTGTATTATAAATAAATTTAAACAATAATTTGCGTTAAAGCCATAGAGATCAGTGATCATAACTTGGAACCAGCGTGGCTCGGTGCCAGGCAAACAAAGCGCAGGTGTGTCTTGGAATATGAATCCCAAAGGGAAAAAAAGGAAGATTGCTGATGAGAAAAGAGGATTCAAATAGGCCGACTCATTTGCTTTCATTACAATGCTGAACGATTGCCTGCATTTTCGCTTTGTAATGAGAGGTTGTCAAAAAAGAAAAATGTGGAAAGGCATTTCCAGGGAAGGCTAAATCTGCAGCCCACCACCATGACTCAATAAACTCCTCCCAACAGAAACACGTCCACCATAGAAAGGTTCCTTTAATTTGTTTCTATAATTATAAATGCTCCTCCCTCACCTCAGGCTACTATGTGACATTTGCTTCAGGATAAACATTTAATCATGAATGCTTGTTATATATTTAAGCCCACATAGTCCTTTTCTATAGTGGGATAATACACTTAGAGCCCAAGTTGCCATACGAGGCATATATAAGGCTTTTACATTTTTGCGGCTCTAGACAGATTTTTTTTTTTTTTGGTCCAATATGGCTCTTTGAGCAGTTTGGGTTGCCGACCCCTGCCTTAGACTGACTCTCTGGGTCCCTGAGCAACACCATTAACACCAGACTGCTCCCCAACTCAGCTCACTGCCCCCCAAGCGGATGGGTTAAATGAATTTATTTATTTATTTTACTTTAATAAAACTAATGTTTTAGAACTAGAAACTTGCTTCAGCCAGAACAAATCTGGATACAATCTGGAAGAAAAATGCTAACTCTAGGAAACATTTAAAATCCAGATAAAAAAAAAAGGATAATAAGAAAGTCCTTTAAATATTTTCTATATTTTGGTTGAAATAGTGGAACAAACTGGATAGAAGAGCATGGAGGTGGCTTAAATTTAGCAGAAACTGGAATATAACCTGCTTAAATGATGTCTGGTTTTAATACATTTTAAGAGGGGTTTTCAAATTAAAAGAATAATTTTAGTAATTGTAAAAAACCAAGACAAGTCTTGCAATCTTTAAAAAAAAAAAAAATCAGAATAGGACAAAAAATCTGGAACAAATACTGAATAAAACATTGAATGAACTCATAACTTATTATTGTAGTAAAAAAAGAAAATAATGCAACTGAATTTCAGAATAAATGCAGAATTATGCAGATGAAACAAGATGAAACCAAAATAAATTAAAGGTAAAATGTATTACATTACACTGAACATTTGTAAGAGAGCGACTTTCTCACTCCATCCCTCAAGTTTGTTTGCCGCTACAGAGATGAAAATAGAGAGTTGCAATCAGAACACAGGTCCATGCATGCAAATTGAATTGCCTTTGTCAGATCAAGTGCATGCAATGCTGCTCACTCCATTTTCTGCCTGTATTCACATTTTCTTTGAGTTGTTTGTTTTTAAATCGAGAATTTTATAAAATTTGTTATCATAAGTTACATTTTATCATCCAAAAGAAGGAATCGGACCCCAAGCTAATCGGCTGCACATATCTGGGATCCACTGGACTGATCTAAACAAACCCGTGTCGGTTGATCTCTAATCGCATCCTCCTGTTGCTCGGCACCCTCTCAGGTAACCGGATCAAAGAATGAAGAGCAGGTTCTGAATGCCATAGAAGCCTACACAGAGTTTCGTCCGGAGCTCGCCCACAGAGCCATCAACCAGCTGTTTGACATCGCCCGGATACAACACTGCAGCCAGCTGCTGCGAGCCCTGCAGGTCAGAACCTGGACCCACACGTCTGATTTCCAGCCGCCTCGCTGCCTCAGACTCTCAGTTTGTTTCTGCTCTTTAACAGCTCGTGATCGCGGCTCTGAAGTGCCATAAATACGATAAGAGCATCCAGGTGACGGGCAGCGCCGCTCTCTTCTACCTGACCAACACGGAGTACCGCAGCGACCAGAGCGTGCGGTTACGCCGGGAGGTCATCCAGGTGGTGTTGAACGGGATGGAGCAGTACCAGGAGGTCACTGTAAGTCAGATGGTACCGTTGGGTAGAAAATTTATAGTTTGATCTGCTTTCAGTGAGCGGATGTCTTTCCTCCGGTTGAAACTTCTACATATTCTTGCCTCAGGTCCAGAGAAACTGCTGCTTGACTTTGTGTAACTTCAGTATCCCAGAGGAGCTGGAGTTCCAGTACAGCCGGGTCAACCAGCTGCTGCTGAAGATCCTGGAGCCGGCCCGGCAGGACGAGTCCATCCAGAGGATCGCCGTTCACCTCTGCAACGCTTTGGTCTGCCAGGTGGACAACCACCACAAGGAGGCTGTGGGGAAGATGGGCTTCGTCAAGGTAACTCCCTTTATAACCTCAGGAAGATTTAATGTGTGCTTCTCGAAGATGAATTTAGATAAAAACCTTGTTCTGATGAAGGTTGGAAATGTGAGATATGGATGTTCCTAAAGCCCCATTTACACCGCCTTTTTGAAACCGTGTCGAGATCCGAGCACGATGACTGAGATAAATGTTGACTGTAAATGGAATGCAAAACTGAGCCTAACTGTGCCAGACACAACCTAACCGTGCTAAACTGGCACTAGTTCATCTCCTTACAGTCAGCCTCTTTAATCATGCAATTTCAGATATTCATAAAAATCCTCGCTTCCCTAATGTGAGACATGATTTCCAGGGATGATTCTGCTTAGCTGTGTAGATGAACCTCAACGTCTGTCATTGTTTCCTGCGTCTTTAAGCCCTGATTAGACGATCGTTTGTCGTATCCACTTCCCAAAAGCCGACTCTGTTTAGTAAATTCACCAAAAGCCGCCTTCATCGCCTGACTCTCCAAAAACCTTCTGAATGTTAACGCCGCCATGTTTGTTCCCTCTAGAGAGCAGTAGTACCGTAGATCGTCACTAGGAGGGGAGGAACCGTGCTAGCGTGGTGTTTAAACAGTCGTTAAGAACTTAGCTCGGCACGGTAACCGATCCAAGCTCAGTCCGAACTCGGCACGGGTCATTTTTCAGAAGGTAGTGTAAATGGGGCTTAATATGACAGAACGGATCCACGATGTTCTGAATTACAGTGAAACATGAAACATTCTGTATTTAAAGCATGAAAAACTGACAAAAGCAGAATTTAATCAGCATAGATGTGGATACATGGTGGATGCCTGAAACCTTTCAGCATATATTTTGAAGGATGTTGCTGTATAAGAATAAATCCTTTCTATTATCTTTGGAAACTACATAGAAAATTGTTTAGTATTAATCTAAACTATTAGAGAGCTCGGCTTTTATTTTATAGGAATCTCTCAGCTTTATTTTGAAAGTCCAAATCAACACCTCTTCGTCATCGGTGCAGACTCACTGGAATATGGTATCCCACTGACAGAAAATCACAAATTAGGAAAAAAGACAAAAGACATCTTTGGTCCCTAAATGGAAGGTCGTCTTTGAAATTGTTTTATTTGACTGGATAAATTTATATTTAAGAAAGGGGCAAATGTGCTACAGCCATCCCCATGCGGCATCACGGTGTCGCCATAGGAACGACTGATTTCCCTTTCCGTTGGAAGGAAGAGGCCACCCCATTCACATTTATACCCCCCACGCACAATCTAGGCGCCTTCCACAGCTGCAAGGTTGACTTTATTGTGACCTTAGAGTAGGGGTGGAACGGTTCACAAAATCCACGGTTCAGTTCGGTTCACGGTTTCGTGGTCACGGTTTTCGGTTCGGTTCGGTATATGTTGATTGTTAGCCTGACATGTTGGTCATGTTGCTGTTAGCATAAACAAAACGTGTTGCACAGCGCTTACACACTTTTATCCCCAACTTTCTTTCCGCCGTCATCGTAGGTCACTCTAAATGCAAAGTGGTCCCATACAGCAGACCTATAAAGTGCTGCTGGCGCGTCTTCCAACTCCTGTTCTTTCCCACTCGCCATACCCACACAATTTTCCGCAACAACTGATTTTCTGCTACACCCGGCTACGCTGCTTCGCTTCTTCTTCTTGTTTACTACTGGTGGTTGGCTTTGGTCGCAGTAGCGCCACCTTCTGTTCTGGAGTGTAATCGCTTCGCCTATGAGAAAAAGGAGCAGCGCATGAACCGAACGCAACACACGCGAACCGAACCGAGACAGTCGAACCGAACGGTTTGGACGGTTTTCATAAACCGTTCCATCCCTACTTTAGAGTAACACTTGATAGTGAAGGGTTAGTGGTTAGGGAGCGGTTTGGGATTCAGCAAGAGTGGGGTTTGGTCTCACTGGGCTCCAAATGTTTAAAATATAAACTCTTTAACCAGATCCATATTCCAGAAAAACTTTGACAGGAAAAATGTTTTGCCCTTGGTTCTGTGCTCTCATCCTTCCACCTGGTGAAAAATGAAAACTGAGCAGTTGGTTTTGGTCTGAGAGGTAAGAACTGATGGATGGACTTTCAAAATTGGTAAGATTTTCTGTGATACAAAAAGAAATAACGTCACCAAAACTTTTATTAATAAAATAAATCAACAAGTTTATCTAAAAAAAAAAGCTATTCTAAAAATTCTGACTATTTTCATACAGAAAGTGCATTAAACATGCTGCTTTCTGTTAAACCTGATAATTAAAAAGTCCCATTAAAAAAAAAAAAACATTTGGTTTCTCGGTATGTTTTAATATCAGAACAGTCACAAAATATTCTTACTACTACTATTGTGTTCAACAAAGAACATTTGGAAGATATAAGCTGCAGCGACTTACTGCTCAAGAAATTGGTTGCTCATAACCAAGCATGTTAATGGAAGGTTTAGTGGAAGAAGAAACTTTGGTGAAGATCAATGAAATCAAATTTTTGGTATTGATAATTATTTGTAATATTTTTAAGGACAGATATTCCCTTAACCACCAGAGCCACAGTAGGTGTGGAATGAAGCACCGACCAGTTTTTAAGATGTTTTTAAATGAATCTTTGTCTCTTCTCAGACCATGCTGAATCTAATCCAGAAGAAGCTGCAGGACAGAACTGTGAGTCTCCATCTTATTAAGACCCACTGCCTGTTTTTAGAGCTTGTGTTTAGGAGGTTTTTGATGTTTGTTTCCCCTCAGTGTGACCAGGTGATGGAGTTCTCCTGGAGCGCGCTCTGGAACATCACAGATGAGACACCAGACAACTGTCAGATGTTCCTGAACTGCCGTGGGATGAGTCTCTTCCTGGAGTGTCTGGGGGTGAGTCCTCATCTTTATTTCCATAAACGGGGATGACTTGGAGTAGATCTGAGCTTTCAGTATCTTACCTGATGGAGTAGTAAGGCCAGATTGGTTCTGCCCAACAGGAGTTTCCAGATAAGCAGGAGCTTCACCGTAACATGTTGGGACTTCTGGGAAATGTTGCAGAGGTGAAATCTTTGAGGCCACAGCTGCTGACTCCACAGTTCATCACTGTGTTCAGGTAAGAACGGTCAGCCTACCTGGAGCAGCTGTGTAATTCCCAGAAACAATAAAATATGTCTGATAGCTGAGGAGGCACTAATAAAATAACCCTCATCGGCGGATTTCCTCCTGCTGTGTGATGCAGTTACCTGCTGGAGAGCAAAGCCGATGGGATTGAGGTGTCCTACAACGCGTGCGGAGTCCTGTCACACATTATGTTCGACGGTCCTGACGTTTGGGCGATGGAGGAGCCGAAAAGAGACGCTGTGATGGACAGAATGTGGAAGGCAATCCAGAGCTGGGATGTCAGCTCGCGGCGAAACATCAACTACAGGTGATGGTTTTTACTGCAGGTTGATCAGGAATGATGCAGGCATCACATCAGCTGTTAGCTTAAAGATCATGATGGTTGTGTTAGCATAGCTGTTAGCTTTAAGATAATGATGGTATTGTTAGCCTAACTGTTAGCCTAAAGATCATGGTGGTAGCTTTAGCCTAGCTGTTAGATTAAAGATCATGATGGTAGTGTTAGCATAGCTGTTAGCTTCAAGATCATAATGTTATGGTTAGCCTTGCTGTTAGCCTAAAGATCATGATGGTGGTATTAGATTAGCTGTTAGCCTAAAGATCATGATGGTAGTGTTAGTATAGCTGTTAGCTTAAAGATCTTAATGTTATGGTTATCCTTACTGTTAGCCTAAAGATCATGATGGTGATATTAGCCTAACTGTTAGCCTAAAGATCATGATTGTGGTATTAGCCTAGCTGTTAGCATAAAGATCATGATGGTAGTGTTAGCATACCTGTTAGCTTCAAGATCATGACGGTGCTGTTAAGCTGGCTGTTAGCCTAAAGAGCATGAAAATATTGTTAGCCTAGCTGTTAGCCTAAAGATCATGATAATAGTGTTAGCCAAGCTGTTAGCCAAAAGATCATGATTGTAGTGTTAGCATAGCTGTTAGCTTCAAGATCAGGATGGTGTTGTTTAGCTAGCTGTTAGTTTAAAGATCATGATGTTGGTCTTAGCCTAGCTATTTGCCCTAAGATCATGATGGTGCTATTAGACTAGCTTTTAGCCTAAAGATCATGATGGTAGTGTTAGCATACCTGTTAGCTTCAAGATCATGATGGTGCTGTTAAGCTGGCTGTTAGCCTAAAGATCATGAAAAAATATTGTTAGCCTAGTCGTTAGCTTAAAGATCATGATGGTTGTGTTAGCATAGCTGTTAGCTCAAAGATAATGATGTTATTGTTAGCCTAACTGTTAGCCTAAAGATCATGGTGGTAGCTTTAGCCTAGCTGTTAGATTAAAGATCATGATGGTAGTGTTAGCATAGCTGTTAGCTTCAAGATCATAATGTTATGGTTAGCCTTGCTGTTAGCCTAAAGATCATGATGGTGGTATTAGATTAGCTGTTAGCCTAAAGATCATGATGGTAGTGTTAGTATAGCTGTTAGCTTAAAGATCTTAATGTTATGGTTATCCTTACTGTTAGCCTAAAGATCATGATGGTGATATTAGCCTAACTGTTAGCCTAAAGATCATGATTGTGGTATTAGCCTAGCTGTTAGCATAAAGATCATGATGGTAGTGTTAGCATACCTGTTAGCTTCAAGATCATGACGGTGCTGTTAAGCTGGCTGTTAGCCTAAAGAGCATGAAAATATTGTTAGCCTAGCTGTTAGCCTAAAGATCATGATAATAGTGTTAGCCAAGCTGTTAGCTTAAAGATCATGATTGTAGTGTTAGCATAGCTGTTAGCTTCAAGATCAGGATGGTGTTGTTTAGCTAGCTGTTAGTTTAAAGATCATGATGTTGGTCTTAGCCTAGCTATTTGCCCTAAGATCATGATGGTGCTATTAGACTAGCTTTTAGCCTAAAGATCATGATGGTAGTGTTAGCATACCTGTTAGCTTCAAGATCATGATGGTGCTGTTAAGCTGGCTGTTAGCCTAAAGATCATGAAAAAATATTGTTAGCCTAGCCGTTAGCCTAAAGATCATGATAATAGTGGTAGCCACGCCGTTAACTTAAAGATCATGATGGTACTGTTAAGCTGGCTGTTAGTTTAAAGACCATAATGTTGGTCTTAGGCTACCTATTAGCCTAAAAATCATGATGGTGGTGTTAGCCTAGCTGTTAACCTAAAGATTGCTGTGGAGGTGACATTATTTTTTTCTGATTTTTTACATTTTATCCTGCAGGTCATTTGAGCCGATCCTCCGCCTCCTTCCTCAGGGTATCGCGCCAGTCAGTCAGCACTGGGCAACGTGGGCTCTTTACAACCTGGTTTCGGTTTACCGTGAGTATCTGCTTGGTTTCAATCTGTGATAACCTCTATCAGCAGAACTGCTCTCAGGAGGACAATGTTAAACATGTTCCAGCTTATAAAGCAGAATTGTGTTTGATAAAAGATTTTAATGTTGTACAAAAAGCTTATTGGACAAATTGCTTAACCTTAATTATCTCTTTGAATTATTTCTCACAACTTCCTTCATATTAAGTTGATATGCTCATGTGATTCTAACTGTATTGTGCATGCAATTCATTCTATGGTTTCATTTTTGTCTGTTTTTATCAACAGCGAGCAAATATTGTCCGCTGCTGATAAAGGAAGGTGGAGTTAGTCTTCTGGAGAAAGTCCTTGAACTAGAAAGTTCAAAATCAGAGACCAAGGAAATGGCCAGGTGAGCAAGAGTCCCTTCATTTTGCTCTAAAACAACAGCGTCATCTGCATAGAGATGAATCAGCAGCAGTCATTCCAAAGGTCTCACTTTCTGTTCCCGGTACTCATCCTAAAGCTTCAGGCTTAACATGCATTGATCTGCAGGTTTCCACTGAATGATCACAGCCGCAGCACAATTACTACGCAATTCAAGGCTTCAATAAAACAATATAATCTGCAGTAGATGCTTTGAAGGCAGACACTTCTCACTGGTTCTGTTTCTCTTTGGACTCTCATAACTAGAAAAGTCAACAGGTGACGCTGATCAACCAATCGGGAGAAGACTTTGGGAAATGAGACAATGTCCTGCTATTCAGACAAAAGAAGAAAAAAAATAAAATCCTTTAATTTATTCTTAGCATGTTCTGTAATTCCAGAACTAAATTATTTAAAGGATCAATTACTGCACCGGCTGTACTTTTAGTACAGGAGACAGGATTTTATATGAAGACTAAAGCAGTGAAAATGTCTTCCTTTATTTTTTTTTCTGATGTAAAAAGTAATGATTCAAATCCACAAAATAACACAACTCATTGCTAATTATGTCATTTATTTATTGTGTGTTTTTATTACTGCTGTCACTTATCTTGATGTAGAAACTGAAGAAATCTTCTATTATTAAAGATTAAAAGTTAAATCTAAATCTCTCACACCAGGTAAAGTTGATCAATTCAAACATTTGGATTGTATGGAAAGCCATAGGTGCCAATATTTTAATTAATTCAAGGAGGAAATATTTTAATTTGGATTCAAACATAAATTTTTAATGATATTTGAGATGCAGTTATCAAATTAATTAAACTAAAATAATTAAATTATGTATTTCATTTAAATTATTACTTATTCTTAATGAAATGTATTTACTTTCTTACCATGTTTTGAATACACCATGTTTTACAAATAAAATTTATTCTTGCTAAAAAAAAAAAAAAAGATGATCTGCAGCTATCTTTCTTTATGAGGAAGAGAAGCAAAGAAGTTCTTAAAATGTGCATTTTTATACACAATTTATAAATGCATGCCACACTTTTCAGATTGCATTTAAAGATGATAGAATCCATCTTTGACTTTACATCGATGTTCCCACTGTGTTGGTCTGCCACTTAAAATCCGCTCTAGCTTACGTTTGAAGGTGAGCGAATCAGAAAACGTTCATCTAGTGACGCCGTTGATGCTTCTGCTTTCCAGGAAAGTCATGGAGCATTGTGAGAACTTCAAGGACGACCCGATGGAGACGAATAACGGCCAGGATGTAAACTACGGACAGAGAGGCTGACGGCACAGGAACCGCGACTCCCAGTTAACACGTTTGAAGCTAACCGACCGGAGGAGCCTCCTGCCGTTCGTCACCGACGGGGTTAATCGTTTGCTTTCTTTCAAATTTTTCCTCTTGTTTGGTAGAGCAGAAGGTTTTCTGGACTAAACCTGAATGTGTGACGCATGACAGGAGCTGCCTTGTTTAGTTGGGAGGGGGCTGCACATCTCTTCAGCTGGGTTGGGGGACTGTTCTCTCTCTGTGTGTGTGTGCGTGTGTGTGTGCGTGTGCGGAGGACTTAGCAACACAGATATACAGTTCTCAAATGGGACTAAGACGTCCCTCCTCTGTTAACGCCTCTGAACTGTGGATCCGGCTGCAGCGGCGCCGGCGGCCCGGCGGTGGACTCGATTGTTATATATGTAAATATTCAACGTGGGTCTCTCCTTTTACTGTGTGGATGTTTTATAATAAGGCTGTAAACACTCACGATTTCACTCCGTATTTAAATCAAACTGATCTGCTGTCAGAGCCGAGGACCAGGACCGACTGAGGTTCTGGATCTGACCCAGATCGCATCTCTGATCTCCGCTTTTCTTCTAACGGCGGAGATAAAAACGATCCTGAATAAAAAGTATTCAGGATCCAAGAACCCAAACGGACCAAAAGAAACGACAGTGAAGGCAACAGAAGAAAGTTCTCATCATGTGTTTTTAATTTTTGTCTCAGTTTCTCGACCCATAAACAAAATAAAAACTTCTGAACCGGAACCGTGAATTCAACCAATCAGATCCAGCTGGGATGGGGGGGGGGGGTTGTTCGGATCACTGCTTCCTTTATATTTAAACCTCAGATAAAAATCCACCGTTAATAAACTAGAAATCATATCAGAACAATTGATTCCTGGAAGAATCTTCACTTTAAGGTCGAACTTATCTAAACTGAGCAGAGTCACTGGTTTCCATGGTGATTCCCGCCTTTTCTTGGAAGGGAGGAGATTTCTAATGATGACTGGAAAAACAAAGATTTCTGGAGAAATTCCTGGAATTGTGAACCGGAGAACCGCTCAGCTGAACCGATTGGAGGTTCTTGTGAGTCTGTAATGTTTTCTGTTATAGATCTGAAAAACAGAAACTCTAGGTTCAGTTTCTACAAATAAATGTGGGAGTGAAGAAAAATAAACCTGGGATTCCTTTAGCGGTGGGAGACACTCTGGTTCTGAAGGTTTAATCTTTGAATGATGGTTCTAATGGAAGGTGTAGCCGAGGTATGGAAGTCCAAACAGAACTTCTTCAGTTTGACTCCGGGAACAAATAATGTCATCTAAAATGAATAATCCAGAATATTTGGGATTAGGATGAAACCAAGATGGAGGCCAGTTGTTGTTTTAGCTCGATTTGAAAGAATGAAAGGGAAAGGATGTTGCTGATGACTAAAAACGATTGACACTGAGAGGTTGTCAGTTAGTTTAACTTGGTCAGATTAAGTTAATCTTAAATTCTCCCTCCATGGATTTCCTCCAAATCAAGTCAATAAAACTACAGTTCATCATGTCTGGAAGTAAAATGTTTTATTTCTTTCAGCAGCTGTCATGTTTTAACCTTCTTCCTGTATCGGCTGTGGTTCTCCTGGTTCTGATGTGCAGCTTTTCTCTGATTTAATCCAATCTGGTTTCTGGTTTTTTACGGCTCCAGTCGGGCTTTTATTAATCCCTGATCAGGTGTTAGCTGAGAGCCGCCATGATCAAATGTTTCTGTGGAAGAGACCTGCGCAGCTTTTGGACCCAGAGGAAGCCGAGAAGCGCTTTCAGTCTCCTGTTCCGTCTGATTTGAATGTTTTATTTCGTTTCTGTTTTAAGACGAGCTCGACTGTTTTTGATTATTTATGAAAAATAAAAACCAGCTCCTGTCACATTCACACTTTATCTGATGATGTTTCTCTGAATGATTTATTCTCTTCCTGCTGAGGAGTTTGGTCTGAAACGGAGTGAACAACGAATGTTGCGTTTCTCTTGATCTCAGTAGCTTCACGGACTTTAATGTAAAAATATGAATAAGCAATAAACATGGAGTGGTTCAATGAACTGGTGTTGGGTTTATGTTCAGGAGGGAGTAGCATGTTATTTTAATCTAAATAAGATATGGATTTTTACATATTATGATTACAAGCAGTGTTCTACATATTTTATACTTTTAAAAGAAATAACAAATATGACTTAGATGGTGTTTATTACTGTGGATTCAGGGGTGGCAAAGTGATGCTCAGAACTTTTCAATTCAATTCAGTTTATTTCTATAGCTCCAATTCACAACACGTCATCTCAAGGCACTTTACAGTTCAACCAGATCATCCAATCAGATTGATTAAAAGTTTTCTATCTAAGGAAAACCAGTTGATTGCATCGACTCATTGACTCTTCAGCAATCCCTCACACTAAGCATGCTTGTAGCGACAGTGGAGAGGAAAAACTCCCTTTTAACAGGAAGAAACCTCCAGCAGAACCAGGCTCAGTGTAAGCGGCCGTCTGGGGTTCAATGAGATGGAAGCAGACATAGAAAAGCAGCTGTAAAATGCGGCCCCATCTAGGAAATATACTGCCAGCCATACAAGCTCCAAGCCAGCTCCCATGTCAGAGGATGAAGAGAAAACATCCAGTTAGTCACAGTCAGAGAAACAGGACAGCTGATATTTCTCTCAGGATGGAGTCAGAACCTTTGTCTTCAAAACAAATCTCTGCTTCAAACACTCCTGCTTTTTATTTATAAAAGTTGTTTTCTTTCATCTGAATGATAAGCAGTTAAAACATTTTTTTTTTAAATCTCTGCTACTTTAAACAGCCAAATTAACTTTGCTATACTGTTATTTATCCCTCTACCACTAGATAGTGGTATAACCTAAAGAAATCTGATGAAACAAAATTATCTTGTCATGTTGACATAAAATAAAATGTAATATATGATGTAAAGCGATAAACACATTTTGGAAATGAGAATGTTTACAAAGTATTGGGAATAAAATAAAATCAATAGAAGGAGCATTACTTGTCTGACTTTTAAAACAAAAATATTATAAATAATTAGCGCTATAAAAGTCTGAATAACTTCCAGATTTGTGTTAAGATAAAAAATTGGGTTTTAGTTCAGCCTTAAACTGAGACTGCATGACTCAGGGTGCTGTCCAAGCTTCCATCCATCATGGACAACACCTTCCACCCTCTGCACCAGACTGTAGAGGAGCTGAGCAGCTCCTTTAGTGAAAGACTCTTACACCCTGTTTGTAAAAAGGAGCGCCACCGCAGGTCATTCATCCCTGCTGCAACCAGATGCTACAATGCAACACTGCAATGGCAGTAACTTGTGCAATGTTTAATGTGCAATTACTATTTGATACCCTGTGCAATAACCTGTTTCTTTATATTTGACACTCAAATGTGCAATAACTATATATATCAATATAAATAACCATATATATAAATACCCATGTGCAATAACCCTGTATAATAATACTATCATACGTGGACGCACTTTATACTGTATATATATGCCATGCACCTTTTTTATTCTCCTTTGACTATTTGAGCTGATGTAACGAGTACATTTATCCACTGTGAGATCAATAAAGTCAATCACTTGAGGCACTCTGACTAAAAGGTTTTTAAGTAACATTTTTAACATTTTAAACCCTTACACAAACTAGTAGCTGGTTCCACAGAAGAGGAGCATGATAATTAAAGATCTTTTATCAGAACTCTGGCTGCTGCAGTTTGGATCAGCTGAGGGCTTCTATGTTTGAACAACAGTTGCTTAAGTAAACACACAGTTTGTGTCTTGGTGTGTTATTGAATCTGTCACACAGTTTCATCCGCTGTTGGTAAAAGCAGTGCTGCTGTGACACCTGAATAGAATAGAAATTCCCTTTATTGTCCTACAATGTGGAAATAAATTCTGAGTGTTTACAGCAGCAAAAAAAAAAAATGGTCACACAAATGTGGACCTTAGAAAAATATATAAGAATAACATACTAGTGAAGATTTAAAAGATAAAGAATAAAATACTGTACTGTAAAGTGTTTAACAATATTTGTTTTTCTATCTAAAAATAGGAAACAAAGCCTCTGCAGGTGAAATATTGGTTTTCTATAATCCTTCCAAAGATATTTGTAAAATAAAATAAATTATCCCTTTTTTTTAGATGTTTTAGACGTTTAGTATGACGTCACTGAGTTATAGATCCCAAGACCAACTGAATTCTTGTATCTTTTATTTCTTTAATGAAAAATTTTATATATATAATAAATATATAAAATGAAAAAATAAATACACAAGCAATAAATAAAAGAAAAAAGAAGAAAAAAGACCGACTGAATTCAGCGTATCGCTATGTTTGGTCCTCGACGCTCTCCGTAGTTCAGTGTCGCCTGCTGACTGTGAAGGCGGAAGTTCCGGCAGGCTAACTTCCCTGTGTCCAATAATTCATTCCTGCTTTCTGGATCCAGCTTTAACAGTGCAAACATGTCTACCGCCTACAAGAACAGGTGAGTTCTCCTCCTCGGCTGCCATTCAAGGCAAACTGAGAGAATAAAATCAAATCTATTTAAAACCGCACAGAAATCAATTAGCTAAAGCTAACAGCTGCGCTCACCTAACAAAGGCTAACTTAAATTTTAGATATAAGTGATGCAACTAACCGATCTGTAAAACAGCTGAACATGTTTCGGTCTTTATCCCCAAATAATAAAAACTATGTGATGTTTTTAAGGGTTGAAGTTTGGCACCATTAGCTGCCTGTTAGCAGATCAGCTGACTGCGTGTTTCTGTCAGAGACAAACAGGAGGCATCAGTGTGCAGATAAAGAGCTGCTGGCTGAGCATTAAATCAGGTTAACTCACACTGAGGGTCAAGTGTGCAGCTCTGACACTTTAAACCGGATTCCCTGCTGCACTCACACACCTTCTTTTCCACACTAATAGTCTGTGTCGCTAAATTTAGGATAAATCTACAGAAATCCAGCAGTTTAACCCTTTATAGGACACTCAGTGAAATCCAAAATCCTAATTTCAAGCCAGTAGTGTTATTGGAATACAAGATAACACGTTATTACCTTTGTAACATAAAAAAAATGATATTTTGATGGTAAAAATGAATGTCAACATAACCTTATGATTATTATTATTATATTAACCCTAATGCTGATGCTGGCACTCACATATTTTAGTTTATAAACCTAAATATAATTGTTAACTAGGCTTTTAACTTTACTTTTTAACTTTTCAATTAGATTTTTACCTTTTTCTTCTTGACTAACTTTTTTTCCTCCAACTTAATTTACAAGAGCTCATCTAATTGTTCAAATGCCAAAATAAGATGTGCAGCCATGTAGCAGCATTTTTGCTGAACGGCTGGATATAGATCTTGTGCTTCTAGACCTCACTGAGGGGGGGACTCCATTTGTAAGGGGTATGCAAGTAATGAAAAACGCTTACTTGCTCCATAAAGGGTTAAGTGAAATGGTTTTGCAATAATATAAATTTTCTATATTTATGGTTGGACAAAAATATTCCTATGATTTCTATTTAAAGCTATTATGAATAGATTATGACTCCTCTCTTCAGATTACATCAGATCTGTATGGATGATTGAAAATGATCCCTCTTTTTGTGCTTTAAACCAGCGGTCCCCAACCTTTTTTCCGCCACGGACCGGTTATATGTCAGATAATATTTTCACGGACCGTCCTTTAAAGTGTGGGGGGGTAAATACAATCAAATAAAATGTTACGACTGGCATAAAATCAAATACAAACAGCATAAAAATAAAACTCACCATTATGTTGAAATAGTGGGAGCCCTGAGTTTGTTTCTCCGAAACAAGCCGGTCCCTTCTAAGCGTAATCGGAGACAATGACACATGAAGTGTGCTCCTGATGTCCAGTCTGCTGCGTAGCTTTGTTTTGGTCGCTGTAACCGCAGAAAATCCCGCTTCACAAAGAAAGGATGTTATAGATAGGATGCGTTTTGACCTGAATTAACCTGTGTCAAGAGGCACAGATGCAACGACTGATGTAATCGGGAGATAGTACCCTAATGTTTTGTATTTTTCAAAATAAAATACGACTCAGACTCTGATCGTCAATAAATGTGTGTGTATATATATATTTTTTTATATTTTTTTTCTGTGTGGCCCGGTACCAAATGACCGACGTACCGGTCCGCTGCCCGGTGGTTGGGGACCGCTGCTTTAAACTATTCATCAGTAAATCTCTCCATCCATCAAAACATCTTCCTCACTCTCCTCCTTTTTTCCTCTCTTTCTGTCTCTCACTCCTGAACATGTAATAAAAACTGAGCGACATCTCGGCTGCAGAGTTTCTGTTCCAGCTCCAGATTAAACCGGTTCAGATCCAGTAACTTTCTGTTATTTAATCTATGCCATCTGCCTCCTTCTCACTTCAGAATCCAGGAGTTCAAATCGGCGTTGGCAGAGGACACCATCAACCTGACGGCTCTCAGGGAGCTGAGCTTCAGCGGTAAACTTCGCCTCCACTCGGTCTGATCTCTGCTTTCATTGGTCTCATCTGATTCAGGTTTTCATTCTCTGACACAGGAATTCCTCACGAAGAAGGGATCCGCTCGCTGTGCTGGAAGGTGCGCTTCCGTCTGCCTGCAGGACGTCTTTGGGCAAAACTTTTTTGCCATCAGTCACCGAATTTAACAAAATCTGTATTCATGCAATTTGAAGATAAATGTAGGAATTTGAAAATGACTTTCACTAAATTAAAGTTATTCGTCTAACAGTAGAAACATGAATTTACATTCTTTTACTTTCAGTTCTATAGTTCAGTTCAGTTGCAAAATTAAAAACCAGGTCCTTCAAACACGGATTAATCAAACACCGACTTATGGATTAACATTGTACATCAGGTCACTTTAGCTTTATGGCTTTTTAAGCTGCAGTAGACGAGTCATAAACATTCTTTGAATATAATGTATAAGAAATGTAAATAAAACCAAAAAGATGTAGCAGTAACCATTAACTAATGGCTAAAGAACAAAGATGCATTGTTCTTTGTGACATGTTTTATGATCTCTGCTAAGTTCATAGATGCTCCAGATGCTTAAATGTGGTAAAAATAAGTTAAACCTGATGTTAAAAGTTAATCCATGAATCTGTGTTTGATTGCTCTGTACTTAAAGGTCTGTGTTTGACAAGATAGAAGATGCTGAGTTGGTAAAAAAAATAAATAAATAGATAAATAATGCTGCAAAATAGATTTTCAAAGCAGGTTAAAGTTTTTAAACCGTTAAATTTCACTTAAGTGAAAATTATTTTCAAACTAATTCAGTTTCTAGTAAATTTGAAGAAAACAGTTTCAGAGGAAATCTAATCCAGTTTCTGTCCAAAGACCTCCAGTTCTGGTTCTTTCTGGATTTAAAACAGTTTCTTTCATCCACACAATATTAATGAGATTTAAATCAATCTGGCGAAACATTATGACCACTGACAGGTTAGAAGGGGAACTTTCTGTCCTCAGAGCAGGAAAGAAGGATCAACTTAAGGTTCTGATGAGAACCAAACTGTTCTAGTAGGTCAGCTGGGTCAGGACATTTCCTCAGCTGCAGCTCTGTTAGATCCGTCCTCTTCAGGCAGCTGAGGCTCCTAAATGGGGTCCAAACAAGGTTCTGATCCAGTTGAAGAGCTGCTGAACAGTTTTAGGTTCTGATGGAAGCTGTCAGAACATACAGCCCAGTTTTTCATAGCAACAGTACCAGCGCCCCCTGGTGGCGGTGGCTTCATCCTTTGGATAACAAAGGATCTGCTCATGATCCTTCAGAGGTCCAAAAGAGACCAGAAGGACATGGGTGGTCATAATGTTTTCACTGACAGCCGACGTGTCGCGTGTTCAAAGTTACATACATGATTTTTTGCGTCTCGCTTCTATTTTAATCTTTTGATCTGATTAAAACCTGATTTCTGTTGGAAAGTATCACCTGGTTCTGACTCCAGCTGTTTATCGTTTATCCAGATCCTTCTCAACTATCTGCCTCTGGATCAGACCTTATGGGAGTCCTTCCTCAAAAAGCAAAGGTAGGAGAATCGGACCGAAGAGACCTTCAGGCTGTTTCTGATCAGAACATCGGGCCTGATACACGTCTAACCAGTACCAGCATCCTGGAGGGGGCGCCGTTTAACAATGTTAAATGAAACATGCAGAACAAAGAAATGTTCTGTTCATTTGCTTCTATTAATAATCCTGAACGTTTCCATGGCAACCAGATTCTGTGTTGTGGATCAGCTGTTCTTTGGGCTTTTCTTGGTTCTCTCAGGGTCTGGCTGTTTGTCTTCCAGCTGATATCAGAGCCTGAGAAGTTTGGACCCTGTTTTTTAGTTTTTAAACCAGTAATTCTGATCCTGATGGACCTCCCCGCCTCCAGCAGGACGGTTTCCCCGGCGGTCCAAACAGTCGCCTCCTCTGATTGTGTGCTGGTCTCTCCACAGGGAGGTGTACTCTCAGTTCCTCAGAGAAATGATCATCCAGCCGGGCATCGCCAAGGCCAACCTGGGCCTGTCCAGAGCAGACGTAACGCTGGAGGACCACGTAAGTCCCAGAACGTCATGAGATTCAGCCGGTTCTGAATTGGTATAGATTAAATCATCGGATCATATTTTGGACCCGGTTGGCAAATAAAGTTTTACCCTGAACTCCTCTGTTGAAACAGCAGTGTAGAAACCATCTGTTCTGCTGGTTCTGTCCGACCGAATCCGATTGGGAACCGGTTGCATTTGTGAATCTACAGAACCAGAAGCTGGACGAAAATGATTGGACCTGTTTCCTGCTTCTATGCTGGTTCTAAATATTCTAGATCTGGTTTTAACGTTAGTTCCAGGTGGTTCATTTGGATCAGAATCTGACAGGACTACAGATCGGTTCTGGTATCATGTGATAAGTTTTGTGAAGGGCGATTCTAGACTTTGCTCTGGTCTTTGACAGAATTAGATGGTTATTAAAGGTCCAGTCGGTACTTTTTCACCAAACGTTTATTTTCTATTATTTAAAACTTAAACAGTTTGGTGAATCTGGTTCTGACCGGCTGCAGATCTTTGTACTCTGATCCTAAAGGTTCTGATATCTGAGCTGCTTTGACTCTGGTTCTGCTGGGTCAGCCAGTTCTGGTGTCTGTTATCAGCCCACCTGACCTCATATTCTGTCACTAAGGGGAGAAAAAACCCAACAGAATCTCTCAGTTCTGTTTCTGTTCTGGAACCACGGATCTGTTTATCTGCAGTTGGTTCAGACTGGACCAGCTGTATTTCTGGTTCTGATTTGCTTTCCTGAACCAGCCTGTGTGTGTTCTGGTTGAAAGTCCAAACAGATTTCTCAGAACCTGGACGCTGATGAATGTTTGTTTTTTCAGCCTCTGAATCCGAACCCAGACAGCCGCTGGAACACCTACTTTAAAGATAACGAGATCTTGCTGCAGATTGACAAGGATGTGAGGTAAGAGCTTCCTCCAGGCGCTGGTTCTGTTTCATCCGAGCGATCAGAAAGGTTCTGACGATAGCTGAACAGAACGGGTCGGGTTGCTGCCTCTCCAGGCGGCTGTATCCCGACATGGCGTTCTTCCAGCGGCCCACAGAGTATCCCTGCCAGCTGATCCTGGACCCTCAGAACGACTACGAGACGCTGAGGAGACGGGTGGAGCAGACCACTCTGAAAGCCCAAACCGTGAACCGGAACCGCAGCGGAGTCACAAACGTGAGTCTCTGCAGGTGTAACTGATGATGACCACCAGAGGGCACTCTTCACTCAATCAAGGAAGATAATCTAAAATTCATTTAATCTGATTATTTAGACCATTTGGACCAGAAACATCCAGAGATATAATATATAGAGAATATTAAAATACAAAAATAACACAAAAACTTAATTATTAAATACAAATTAAAGATTACATGTATTTTATGTAACCTTTTTTATTGTTAAAGAAGCCCAAAAAACTTAATTTAATAAAGTGATTTACTTTCATATATACACTTTCGTATATTTGGACTTAATTGATTCAATAATTTATTTATCTTTTGCATATTAAGATTTTATTTTTTATTTATGTTTGAATTTAGGAGTAAGATCAAACTTAATAATAAATAATTAATAATTGAACTTTATTAATCTCACATTGGAGAAATTAATCTCTGCATGAAACCGTCCCTTTGGATGGGATAGTGATAGAAAATAGTGACAAAATGAGAAAAAATCATTTTAAATTATTTAATCTTGATCTTTTGCATATTTTTGTATTTTATTCTCTATGTATTATTGCTGTTGTAATTTTTTATTTTATTTAATAGGCTGCTTAAGCTTATTTAGCATAAAATAGAAAATCTAACTTTTGCAGAGAGAGAAAAAGTCAAAGGAGAACCTCTGATGGTCTCTCTTTAGAAAGCCAGTAGAACTGCGAATCTAGACCCGTTTAAAAGCCTTCAGGTTCTGGTTCAGATTATTGTGGATGAGGATCAGGAGCCTTAATCTGGTCCATCCTGCATGTGGGCCTTGATCTCTGCTCCTTGTTTTTGTTTTTGTTGCACTTGTCCCTCCTCAGCTCTTCTTCATAATGCTCCACATAAAGCAATAGAAACAGAATGCAGACATTATCTATTATTTCCACTTTCGGTTTATTTATTCCATTCAAAAGTAACTTAAAAATTATTCCCGAAAGAAAAGAAGCAGAGAAATCTAATATCTTCCCCTTAATTCATTTAATTGCATCAGTTTTGTTAATTAATCTTTTCTCCGTTCTTCACATTTACTGTAATTAAATTTTATATTATTTAACAATATGCTAGACATAAAACAATCTTAAATATTTTCCCATCATTTCCATGAACTCTAACTTTCATCCCTAACTTTGTGGGTTTTTTGTTTTTTTATTTGTTTTTGCCTCTTTAATTGCTTAATGAAGTCCGTTCCTTGATTTTGGTTTTCTTTTCAGATTATATTGACCTAATGTTGCTAATTTTCTCACTGGTTTTGTTGAAAGCCTGGATAGTTTAGTCAGGGTTCCCCCCCCAGGTCCTTAAAAAGTCTTAAAAGGCATTGAATTCTTCAAAATAAAAGTAAGGCCTTAAATGGTATTAAAATGTCTTAAATCAGTCTTTCGTAGGTCTTAATTTTTAAAGCATCATAAATAGGATTAATTTTATTACGATTTATTTTTGTAATCTAAATAAAATGTAAAAATTGACAATTTTTTTTTTTATTTTAAAAAAATAACGGCTCGCCATTATTGGTTCCGTCCCGATAGCGGAACCAATAAAGCGTTGTTGCGGCCGGGACATTTGGGAGATGCTCCATTAACTTTTTGTCAGTAAAATATGAGCAAGTGCAAATGTAACCAAAATTGTCTCCAGCCAAGAGTTTCCTCCATGGCTAAAACCAGGGAACATCCATGAGGCTCAGTGGATTTATGCAAGAAGTCATTCAAGCTCAGAACGATGGGAATTAAGGCAGTGGAGTCGCACATGCGAAGCACGAAACACAAAGCGTCAAAATGGAGTTACGGAGAAACAGCCGGTATTTCTCAGTTTAGTTCCATCCTTGTCTCTGCAACGCCTCCACTTATCACCAAATCAAACATACTAAGAAAACCATGCAAAGAAAAATAGCTGCAAAAAAGACTTAGCACTGGTTATGTTGGGGCTTTAAAACTGATTTGTTTTGTTCCCTGCTAAAACAAAGTTTGTGAATTCAGTTAAATAATTGTTAAAATATATCTGTCATTTGTGTGTTTTTAGCTTTCTTCCTGTATGGGAAGCTTTTCAAAATTTGAAACATTAGTGCAGTGGTTTATGTTAAAATAAACCTTTGGGTTAAGTTGTCACAATCAGGTTTTTCTTGTGTTTCTTGTGAATTTGGTCTTAAATTTTTATTTCAAGTGGCATTAAAAAGTCTTAAAAAGTCTTGAATTTAACTTGCCTTATGCTGGAGGAACCCTGATAATAATCTGACCTATTTTGCTGGTTACAGGTCAGCTCTCCTGGGAAAGCTCTGAACCTGTATCCGTCCAACGAGTACGAGGTTCTTCCTAACGGCAGTGAGGCTCACTGGGAGGTGGTGGAGCGGATCCTCTTCATCTACGCCAAACTCAACCCCGGCATCGCCTACGTTCAGGGCATGAACGAGATCGTGGGGCCCATCTACTACACGTTCGCCACGGACCCCAGCAGCCAGTGGAAAGGTCGGGACGCTCCTTGAACGTTCAGCTATTCGAAGTTCTGGTGGTGCTGACGCCGCTGTGTTCTGTCCTGCAGAGCACGCCGAGGCCGACACGTTCTTCTGTTTCACCAACCTGATGTCGGAAAACAGGGACAACTTCATCAAGAGCCTGGACGACTCCCAGTGCGGCATCACCTGCAAGATGGAGAGCGTCTACTCCATGCTGAAGGAGAAGGACCTGGAGCTGTTCCTCAAACTGGTAAAACCTGCACAGGATAAAGATGTTTGTCTCCTCAGCGATCTGGCAGCCATTTCTCCATTTTCCACCTGATGAAATGTTGAATCTTTGCAGCATCATCATCATCCTCTCATCTTGTTTCTCTGTCCTAAAACTTATCTGTATTGTTAGTTTATTACTGTTAGTTTTCTTAGGTTACATATTAAAAACATGAAGTCGTAGAGGTAACCGTTAACAAGCATGTATACAATACATCATTTAACTTACAGATGTTAGAAATGAGAAAAAGACATTTCAATGAAATCTAGAAATTCTATATCTGTCCACCGCCTGCGTTGCGTTTACAGATGGTTGTTTAATTTCATTTCCAAATAATCGATGCCTATACCTCTCCTCAGATGTCCTTTAAATGAAGACTTTTGTTCTATATTGATCAGTTTTAACATCAAGGCTTTCTGTTCGTTAACTGCTCTGTAAATAGATTTCTTTTTCTTTTTTATTCTTTTAATTTAAAGCTGACCTTCAAAGGTGAGCCTGGTAATATAGGCAAGTTTATTTATACATCATAGTTCCGTACAACGACTAATCAAAGTGCTTTACATGAACTAAATGATGAAATAAAAGGAAATTAAAAGTAAAGATTAAAACATGATAAAAGTAGTTAGTGAAGCTAATAAGAGTTTAACATTTGAGCATAGACACTTAAGACTTAGTTATTTGTCATTTTGTTTACACAAGGGTAAAACAAAAAGAAATTAAAAATATTCTAAATATAAATCATGTTAAATATCTGAACCTGAACCAGATTAGGGCTGCAACAAACGATTATTTTAATAATCGATGAATCTGTTGATTATTTTTTCCGATTAATAATTGGATAGCCAAACGTTCCTTAACGAGCATTTTATATAGAATTAAACCAGGTGAAACTGAAACTTTTCAACTTGTGGAGTTCTGGATAGAGCATATTGAGAGGCGAAAAATACATATATTTTTTTATCTTAAATGCAAAATATATTTACATTTTTTTCACCATTTTGGCATATTTACTGCTCTAAGTTGGTCACTCTGTCAGCTAAAGACATTTACTCCATACTCCAGTTAACGATTAATCAATCACTGAATTAGTTGAAGATTATTTTAATAATAAATTAATCACAATTAATCTGATTAATTGTTTCAGCGCTAGTCCATATAAATTCGAGAAATTATTCCAATTTTAAAAATCTTCTCCAAATTAGTTGGAAAGTACTGATTACATCTTCTTAAACCTGCTAAAGATTTTCTGTATATTTTGTAATCAATTGTGTTACTTTCCTCTGTAGAAGTTTTATTATTTAGTAAATTTAACTGTGGATTATCTTCAAGAATTTTATTATAGCCAAACTAAGTTTTTTGTTTCAGAAATGCTTACATTTTTTGAAGAAGCTCTGATATGGACTCAGCAGCTGCACAGGCTGTTGCATCCTCAGCATAAATGGCTCATTTAGCTTCTTCCATTATTAATGGTAGATTATTGGAAGCTAGAAACTACCATTTAAGTAGATGCAATGTGACCCTCAGCTAAATAACTGCTGATCAAAGTCCATGCAGGTTTAGTTTTTCTAAAATTAAACGGATCCATTAAAACCAAAGCAGCCGGATCCTGTTAAATGAACTCTGTTCTCCATCGTCATGGTAACGGGTCGGTTTTTTTGTCCGTTCAGGAGGAGCAGAACATCAAGCCTCAGTACTTCACCTTCCGCTGGCTCACCCTGCTGCTGTCTCAGGAGTTCCTCCTGCCAGACGTCATCCGGATCTGGGACAGCCTGTTCTCCGACAAGGACCGCTTCCACTTCCTGCTCCTGGTCTGCTGCGCCATGCTGATGTGAGGCTCCCAGATTCTCCTGCAGGCCCGGTAACGTCCCGTTACTTTCACTGAGTCCTGATCCGTCTCTGCTCTGTCTTCCTGTCCAGACTCATCCGGGACAGCCTACTGGCTGGAGATTTCACCACCAACATGAGGTTACTGCAGGTAGGATCCTGTGGGGATGATCCACTTCTGTTCTAAACGATCAAACGGATCCATTTAGGGCTTCTGTTTAAAGTATCGAAGAATTTCTTTCCCAAAGAATAAAATTAAAATTTTTTGGGGGGAGGTATAAAAAAATACCGTATTTTTGTGAGTATAAGGTGCATATAAACGTCTTTTTTTTTCCCTCAAAATGTGCGGCGCGCCCTATGTGGGTTGTTACTGCGGACGTTGTTGAGACCGCCATGAGAAAGTTAGAGGGGGAAGTGTGGCCGTGGATTGACAGAAACTGCCGCCTATGGTGATTTTTAAGAGAAAGACTTTGCCTAAAGAGACTTTTCCAGCTGGAGTCGTTATTAAGGCAAATGAAAAGGGCTGGATGGATGAGGAGATGATGAAAGAGTGGCTGAGGGAGGTGTATGTAAGGAGACCAGGTGGTTTTTCCACGCATCACCATCGCTGTTAATCTGTGACTCCATGCGTGCCCATCTCACAGCCGATGTGAAAAACATGGTGAAACAAATAAACGCTGTGCTCGCTGTTATTCCGGGAGGTCTGACAAAGGAACTTCAACCGCTCGACATCGGTGTGAACCGGCCGTTCAAAGTAAGGCTGCGAGCGGCGTGGGAGCGATGGATGACCGACGGAGGCCACAATTTCACGAAAAGTGGAAGGCAGCGCCGGGCGAGTTACGCCACCGTTAGCGGATGGATTGTTGATGCTTGGGCTAACGCGTCTGCTGGCACTGTTGTTCCAGCTTTCGCAAAAGCCGGCATCATTTCCGAGGAGCCGCACGGCACGGAAAGTGACTCTGACAGCGAAGAAGGGGAAATTGGCATGTCTGATTTAGCGCAGCTGTTTAATTCAGAAACAGAGGATGATGACTTTGATGGGTTTGATTAATACTTTGTAATAAATACACAATCATACTCAGTTTTGCTCCCGCTCTATTTTTAAATATGTAGTAGAGGTATTTAAAGGTAGTAGAGGATATTTACCTGTATATAAAACCTGCGCCCTATAATCCGGTGCGCCTTATGTGTGTTAAATACAGTAATGGCACACATAGCTGAGACTGCGCATTTTGGTACGGTGCGTCTTATGGTCGTGAAATTCGGTAAAAGCTTTCTACGAGACTCCCTTGTGTTGCATCAGTGTTTTGAGATAATTATAGCCCCATTTACACCACCTATTTGAAACCGTGCCAAAATCAGTCTGAGTATGGTAACCTAGATAAATGTTGACTGTAAATGGCACACGCAACTGAACCGGACCGTGCCAAACACAACCGAACCGCGCTAACATGGTACTAGTTCACCAGTAGAGCTCAGCCAGGTTCAGTTCTGGCTCAGTTCTCAGATAACAAAGAGCACATGAGCAGACCGCATCATCTCCTTACAGCTTTATGAGACATTTTAATTGTGTAGAAGACAGAAACGAAGGGGAATAAAGGCACAGAGGTGAGGCTATAAATGAAAATAATAATAATAATTAACCCTAACCCTTTACAGTTGAATTCAAATCTCAAAGTGCTACAGTTCAAAAAGGGGAAATTAAAACAAAAGGTTAAAAAGACCATAACATTAAAAACAGAGTAAAAGACAATCATTAAAATCAATACATTCGAAGGCATAGGTAGCCTATTTAAAAAAAGAAAATCTAAAAATCAGCGATTGTAAGCATTTCTAAAAAGGAAAAGGGATCCAGGAGAGAAATAAAGGAGAAAAAGAAGGAAAGGAGAATTTAAGATGAGATCAGAGCCGATGGTCCAGAACCAAGGCGGCCCAAGACCCAACTTTTAATAAAACAGGAAAACAGGAGTTTGCCTGTTTCTCTCATATCCACACATGCATGTGTGTGTATTTATATTCTTGTCTTTTATTTATTTAAAAAAAAGGTGTCTTTTTAATTTTCTGCAGGATTATCCAATCTCAGACGTTCACACCATCCTAACCAAAGCCAAAGAGCTGCAGGAGAACTCATAACGAGATGTCCTCCTGCTGACGTCCGAACATTTCTCCTGGAAGGACACTGAGGAGCCGGGACTGTTCTTTGGGATAACGCAGAGATCTGCTTTTTAACGGAAGGTCAAACCTTGAAGGAAACATTTGGGAGACAGAGAAATCTGGTACTTCATTTGGAAAGTCTTTCTCCTTTGTCAGACATTTTATTTCCCCCATAAAATGATCAAAAACTGACATTTTTATTGATCATCTGGTGGAGAAGGGACAACAGCGACCAACACTACAGGTGTGATTGTCAGAAGACGGCCAGCGGATGGAGAGAAGAATCTGATTGGATCATCAGAGATCTTCTTTTAATTATTAATGTCGGCGTAATTTTGGCATTTTCTTCTTCTGAAGCGGGAAGCGGCATTCCTGGAACCAGGAATTCATGAGGTCCACGTCTTCAGTGCTTCATCTGTAACCCGTCTTCAGCGAAGCTGCAGAGAGCTCTCCAGCTCAGAGTCATAACATCTTGATCTGTTTCTGGATAATTGAATCTGATTTAATTATTTTATTAATCAGAACATACCTGGATTTCTGTGCAGAGACTCGTTTCCCAGTTTAAGTTCCAGTAAAACCAGCAGCAGGTTGGCTGATCCAGGCTTTAATATGAAAGCATTTATAACCTGATGATGGAGCTCCAGGCGCCGCTGCTTCCCCTACTTACATCTGATTTTTTCGGTGCGGACTAATTCCTGGTGAAGCATATTAATGTTTGATATTATTTCTTTGTTTTATCTGCTGCTTAGCAGTGAACAGATTCCAGGTCGAACTCAAGTGAACAGGAAACCGGGAAGTTATAAACCAGCCTCTCAGTTCTTCCTGAAATTATTCCTCTGATCCAGAGTGAAACAGCTGCTGTCGGCTTTCTATCCAGTTTCAGTCCAGCACCATAAAGGGGTCCCGTCGAGAAAATGTGGTTCTCCTGTAGGAGAAAGGTGTTTGAAAGTTAGATCTAGATGCTCCTCTAGATAAAGACTGTTTGATACGTTCTATAAACTTCACTTTGATACAAAACTGAGGTCTTCCTAAGTTTTTTGTTCCACTTTCCAATTGTTTTGACCACCAGATACTAAAGTGGCTTTTCTAATTAATCTGCAGATTCAAACAAAAAAGAAAGTTGGTGTCCAACATTAACACCTTGGATGTTTGGTTGTTTTGGTTCAACGCTTCCTTCCTTCTCTGAGTTATGATTTTATTTCTGCTAGGGTTACTTGCATGTCTGAGTTTACAACATTTCTCTGGAAGTTTAGCCTTACTGCACTGAAACTGGGTAAGAAAGAAGCCACAGCTGTAGGAGAAGTCTGGGTCTCCAGGTTCTCTAATAACGAGTAGCACGAAGCATCGAGATCATAGGAAGGATGTTGGAAGGAAATGAGGTTCGGATTTTTGTCTGGCATTATTCAGAAACGCCTAGAAGTATCGTCTTGTTCAGATCAAAGTCTATTAAGTGTTTTGATTAAAACCTGTTTTTGACTTTTCAGAAATCTTACAACAAAACGAAGCAGAATTTTTTTTTTTTTTTGCCAAACAGTAATTTTCCTTTGATAAACATCAGGTCAGTTTCAGAAATCCCCTCAATGACCTTAAACCTTTTATTGTTTTTATGACACTAAATACATCATCAGACATTTAGCTGAAACAATTTTTTATTTCATATGAACAAATGAAGAATTTTAAAGGGTTGGAGGTGACTAAACCTCTGACTGAAGGATCATTAGTCCACAACTGATCAATTTAAGATTTTAATGATGTATTACCAGAGCCAGATTCCACAAAATGTACAGTTTCTTAAAAACGCCACAAGATTGTATTGATTGAAGTGAAATCTAAAGCTTGGCCACCTGATGGCTCCACTTAGGCAGAACTTGTGAGAATTTTGTTGTTTTTTGCCTTCTAAATCAGAGTAGCTGGTTCTGGTTTGAAGGTGATAACCTGTGTGGTTCTCTCCAACATCTGGATCTCTGAGTTTCAGGCAGTCGGCACAGTTATAGACGTTACAATGAGTGCCAACGTCTTGACCATCCTACTAAATAAAACCACTGAAATCATTTTAGGAAAATCTCGTTCCCATGATCCTCTAAGTTGGAGACTTGAGATGCCAAAAAATTGTGTTCAAGAAATGGAAAGCAGATTCAGCTAAGATCCAAACACCAATAACTTTGTTTTTGCAAATGTTTGCAGGATACTATTTTTTTTTTTTTTTTTGCAAAATTGTAGAAATTTGAAGCTTTTTGTTTTTACATCTTTGTTATTGCACTTATTTGGGGAAAATCTTTGATCTAATCTACCATAAAAACTTCTTGCAGTGATCGTAAAAAGTTTAAAACCATCTCAGCTGTTTTTTTTAATGTTTAATACTAATTAAAATGTGTAACATTAAGACCAAAACAGACACAGTGAAGGTATTTTTTTTATTGTGCACAAAGGTTTTTACTTTGAGGGATTGTTACTAACGACCTCATCAGTTTAAGGTATTTATTTCTTTTTAGACGGTTTATGTGTTTGATGATTGTTGAATAAAATTCTTCTTAGTCCCATTTTTTTTGCATGAATTACATTTTGTAAACTCAGATGCATTTTTGTAAAGTTCTCCAGTCGTTTTTACATGTTTGCAGATGTGAATTAAACAATGGGACAGTGTCTCCTGATTCATGCAATCGGTCCTAAATTGGTTTGATATTCGATGAACAGGTACGATGGGCAGGATGAAAAAGTGCACACATTCTTACTGCAGGAAATGTTAAAGAATAGCTTCAGTTTTAGCACAACCGGTTTTTGAGAAGGCCAAAGGTGAGGACAGGGTCTTGTTGCAAAATGCATCCTCTAGCAGAGGGTGGTTTCAGTCCAGCGACCTCTGGCCATGGGCCCAGCACGCTTCCGCTGCGCCACTCTGCTTGCCTGCGTCTCAGGTTTCAATAAGGGAGCCCAATCCATTAGTTTTGGCTTGGTTTTGTTATGCCATAAGCCATGATATCAGTTGATTGTGATTTTAATTTTGAACATCTGTGGCGAAAGATGCAGTTTAGCTTGGCTGCACCAATCCCCAAGAGCTTCAAACTGCAAACTCCCTCTCCAAAACCCTCCACCAGACACTCCCACAGGAACATTCTTCCAGCCCTACTGTGCTTGGCAAAAAAGAGTAACTGCTACATGCTTTCCTATTGTCTACATCAATAGAATTCCAGAGGCTACAGAGGATGGGCAAGCAAGTCATTTAGACATGGGCAGGATGAAAAAGTGCACACATTCTTACTGCAGGAAATGTTAAAGAATAGCTTCAGTTTTAGCACAACCGGTTTTTGAGCAGGCCAAAAGAGAGGACAGGGTCTTGTTGCAAAATGCATCCTCTAGCAGAGGGTGGTTTCGGTCCACCAACCTCTGGGTTATGGGCCCAGCACGCTTCCGCTGCGCCACTCTGCTTGCCTGCGTCTCAGGTTTCAATAAGGGAGCCCAATCCATTAGTTTTGGCTTGGTTTTGTTATGCCATAAGCCATGATATCAATTTTGGCCATTTCTGAAAGATGTCCATTGTGATTTTTAAATTTGAACATCTGTGGAGAAAGAGTTTAGCTCGGCTGCACCAATCCCCAAGAGCTGCAAACCCCCTCTCCAACCCTCCACCAGACACTCCCAGAGGAACATTCAGTCTCACTCCTACTGTGCTTGGCAAAAAAGAGTAACTGCTAAATACTTTCCTATTGTCTACATCGTGGAATTCCAAAGGCTATAGAGGATGGGCAAGCAAGTCAATTCAGGCATGTTTCTTTTGGGGAAAACAAAAGCAACATGTCTAAATTGGCTAGCTTCCTTAACCCCTGTTAAGGACAACTACTCCTTGAGCGCCTTGAAGAACCAGATTGCAGCAAAGTTTCTGCAAAGGCTGTAACAGTCTCTCTGAGTCTAGAGCATTAGAGTAACTCAGACAAATCTGACTTACATACATGCATTGAAGTGTATATATGTAAAGGCTTTTAAAAAAGGCCTCAGACGAATTGTGGAGCAGTCTTATTCAAAAGAATCTTCAAATGCCGCTGAGATATAGGATCTTCACAGAAGGGCATTTAACTTGTTTACAGTCGAGGACAGATAAGGGAAATGTTAAAATACTGATGCCCACTAATGTAACTACCAGAGAACCTTATTGAGAAGTGTGAAATCAAAGTACTGCTGCCAAAATGAGCACACGCTAAGAGTAGCAGGCCCAACACTTGCATTGGTATTAAGGACAATTAGTAGCAGTCAGTAATGTCATGTAGATTTCCATTGGAGCTCTGTGCTTGTATTTACCCCAGATGGGACTTGAACCCACAATCTCTGGCTTAGGAGGCCAGTGCCTTATCCATTAGGCCACTGGGGCAGGTACACCAGATGCCCCATCATGTGAAAAGCCGTACGTGTAATTCCTGTGCAAACAATGAGTCACCGTCTGAAAACTCTGGCTGCACAATGAGTCCATGGTGCCTGCAGACATTTTGGGGATTCTTGCTGCACTATGCAGCGCATAGCTCTCACAACCTGAAGGCTGTGACTTTGACCCACACACTTGGCATCTGTTTTAGCTTGACAGGAACATGCATTCGCGCTCTTACACGACCATGGTCAGCTTTTGGCTGGGGTGAGGCAAATAGCTCAATAGATAACAAGTGTGACGACCTCATCTGTCTTCTTCTTTTGTCTGAAATCTCTTTGTGCTTGCTCACAGTCCTCTGCTCAATCACCCAGTCACACACTTCATGCAGATGAAGCTTAACATAATTTCTTGATGGTTTAAATTGTAAAACAGAAGAAAAAAGATGCAGTGCAAAGAGTCTGTCATTGGTAAAGGACACAAGTCTCAGAAAATTCCCTGGAGAACTTTGACTGACATGCAGGCCTTGGTAACTCCACAAAAGGAAAAGGGAACTCCTGCAATTGAGTTTTGCTGTTTGAGAACTTTTCACTCTTCATCTGAAAGGTCTTCTCAGCTAGTAAGGGGATAAGCCTCACAATGTTAATTTGTTCGGGAATGGCCATGCTGCAAAGCTCAAGTCACATGCAAATTGGAGTCCCTTAACAATCAGGTGTGGTAAGTGTTGTTTTTTTGCCTGGTTCCGTGACAAAATGCTTCTCTCCTCTATATGTAAGGACTTTTAAATCAGTCTAAAGCTGATTGTGTTGTGTAGGGGCAGTTGTGTAGGGCAGGATGAAAAAGTGCACACATTTTTACCGCAGGAAATGTGAAAGAATAGCTTAAGTGTTAGCACAACCATTTTTTGAGTAGGCCAAAGGAGAGGACAGGGTCTTGTAGCAAAATGCATTCCCTAGCAGAGGGTGGTTTCGGTCCACCGACCTCTGGGTTATGGGCCCAGCACGCTGCCGCTGCGCCACTCTGCTTGACTGTGGCTCAGTTTTCAATAAGGGAGCCCAATCCATTAGTTTTGGCTTGGTTTTGTTATGCCATAAGCCATGATATCAGTTGATTGTGATTTTAATTTTGAACATCTGTGGCGAAAGATGCAGTTTAGCTTGGCTGCACCAATCCCCAAGAGCTTCAAACTGCAAACTCCCTCTCCAAAACCCTCCAGCAGACACTCCCACAGGAACATTCGATCCCAGCCCTACTGTGCTTGGCAAAAAAGAGTAACTGCTACATGCTTTCCTATTGTCTACATCAATAGAATTCCAGAGGCTACAGAGGATGGGCAAGCAAGTCATTTAGACATGGGCAGGATGAAAAAGTGCACACATTCTTACTGCAGGAAATGTTAAAGAATAGCTTCAGTTTTAGCACAACCGGTTTTTGAGCAGGCCAAAAGAGAGGACAGGGTCTTGTTGCAAAATGCATCCTCTAGCAGAGGGTGGTTTCGGTCCACCGACCTCTGGGTTATGGGCCCAGCACACTTCCGCTGCGCCACTCTGCTTGCCTGCGTCTCAGGTTTCAATAAGGGAGCCCAATCCATTAGTTTTGGCTTGGTTTTGTTATGCCATAAGCCATGATATCAATTTTGGCCATTTCTGAAAGATGTCCATTGTGATTTTTAAATTTGAACATCTGTGGAGAAAGAGTTTAGCTCGGCTGCACCAATCCCCAAGAGCTGCAAACCCCCTCTCCAACCCTCCACCAGACACTCCGAGAGGAACATTCAATCTCACTCCTACTGTGCTTGGCAAAAAAGAGTAACTGCTACATACTTTCCTGTTGTCTACATCGATGGAATTCCAAAGGCTATAGAGGATGGGCAAGCAAGTCAATTCAGGCATGTTTCTTTTGGGGAAAACAAAAGCAACATGTCTAAATTGGCTAGCTTCCTTAACCCCTGTTAAGGACAACTACTCCTCGAGCGCCTTGAAGAACCAGATTGCAGCAAAGTTTCTGCAAAGGCTGTAACAGTCTCTCTGAGTCTAGAGCATTAGAGTAACTCAGACAAATCTGACTTACATACATGCATTGAAGTGTATATATGTAAAGGCTTTTAAAAAAGGCCTCAGACGAATTGTGGAGCGGTCTTATTCAAAAGAATCCTCAAATGCCGCTGAGATATAGGATCTTCACAGAAGGGCATTTAACTTGTTTACAGTCGAGGACAGATAAGGGAAATGTTAAAATACTGATGCCCACTAATGTAACTACCAGAGAACCTTATTGAGAAGTGTGAAATCAAAGTACTGCTGCCAAAATGAGCACACACTAAGAGTAGCAGGCCCAACAGCTGAACACTTGCATTGGTGTTAAGGACAATTAGTAGCAGTCGGTAATGTCATGTGGCAGGTAGGTTTCCATTGGAGCTCTGTGCTTGTATTTACCCCAGATGGGACTCAAACCAACAATCCCTGGCTTAGGAGGCCAGTGCCTTATCCATTAGGCCACTGGGACAGGTACACCAGATGCCCCATCATGTGAAAAGCTGTACGTGTAATTCCTGTGCGAACAATGAGTCACCGTCTGAAAACTCTGGCTGCACAATGAGTCCATGGTGCCTGTAGACATTTTGGGGATTCTTGCTGCACTATGCAGCGCATAGCTCTCACAACCTGAAGGCTGTGACTTTGACCCACACACTTGGCATTTGTTTTAGCTTGACAGGAACATTCATTCGCACTCTTAAATGACCATGGTCAGCTTTTGGCTGGGGTGAGGCAAATAGCTCAATAGATAACAAGTGTGACGACCTCATCTGTCTTCTTCTTTTGTCTGAAATCTCTTTGTGCTTGCTCACAGTCCTCTGCTCAATCACCCAGTCACACACTTCATGCAGATGAAGCTTAACATCATTTCTTGATGGTTTAAATTGTAAAACAGAAGAAAAAAGATGCAGTGCAAAGAGTCTGTCATTGGTAAAGGACACAAGTCTCAGAAAATTCCCTGGAGAACTTTGACTGACATGCAGGCCTTGGTAACTCCACAAAAGGAAAAGGGAACTCCTGCAATTGAGTTTTGCTGTTTGAGAACTTTTCACTCTTCATCTGAAAGGTCTTCTCAGCTAGTAAGAGGATAAGCCTCACAATGTTAATTTGTTCGGGAATGGCCATGCTGCAAAGCTCAAGTCACATGCAAATTGGAGTCCCTTAACAATCAGGTGTGGTAAGTGTTGTTTTTTTGCCTGGTTCCGTGACAAAATGCTTCTCTCCTCTATATGTAAGGACTTTTAAATCAGTCTAAAGCTGATTGTGTTGTGTAGGGGCAGTTGTGTAGGGCAGGATGAAAAAGTGCACACATTTTTACCACAGGAAATGTGTAAGAATAGCTTAAGTTTTAGCACAACCAGTTTTTGAGTAGGCCAAAGGAGAGGACAGGGTCTTGTAGCAAAATGCATTCTCTAGCAGAGGGTGGTTTCCGTCCACCGACCTCTGGGTTATGGGCCCAGCACGTTTCCACTGCACCACTCTGCTTGACTGTGGCTCAGTTTTCAATAAGGGAGCCCAACCATTTGCTTTGGCTTGGTTTTGTTATGCCATAAGCCATGATATCAATTAATTGTGATTTTAATTTTGAACATCTGTGGAGAAAGATGCAGTTGTGGTAAGTGTTGTTTTTTGCCTGGTTCCGTGACAAAATGCTTCTCTCCTCTATATGTAAGGACTTTTAAATCAGTCTAAAGCTGATTGTGTTGTGTAGGGGCAGTTGTGTAGGGCAGGATGAAAAAGTGCACACATTTTTACCGCAGGAAATGTGAAAGAATAGCTTAAGTGTTAGCACAACCATTTTTTGAGTAGGCCAAAGGAGAGGACAGGGTCTTGTAGCAAAATGCATTCCCTAGCAGAGGGTGGTTTCGGTCCACCGACCTCTGGGTTATGGGCCCAGCACGCTGCCGCTGCGCCACTCTGCTTGACTGTGGCTCAGTTTTCAATAAGGGAGCCCAATCCATTAGTTTTGGCTTGGTTTTGTTATGCAATAAGCCATGATATCAGTTGATTGTGATTTTAATTTTGAACATCTGTGGCGAAAGATGCAGTTTAGCTTGGCTGCACCAATCCCATAGAGCTTCAAACTGCAAACTCCCTCTCCAAAACCCTCCACCAGACACTCCCACAGGAACATTCGATCCCAGCCCTACTGTGCTTGGCAAAAAAGAGTAACTGCTACATGCTTTCCTATTGTCTACATCAATAGAATTCCAGAGGCTACAGAGGATGGGCAAGCAAGTCATTTAGACATGGGCAGGATGAAAAAGTGCACACATTCTTACTGCAGGAAATGTTAAAGAATAGCTTCAGTTTTAGCACAACCGGTTTTTGAGCAGGCCAAAAGAGAGGACAGGGTCTTGTTGCAAAATGCATCCTCTAGCAGAGGGTGGTTTCGGTCCACCAACCTCTGGGTTATGGGCCCAGCACGCTTCCGCTGCGCCACTCTGCTTGCCTGCGTCTCAGGTTTCAATAAGGGAGCCCAATCCATTAGTTTTGGCTTGGTTTTCTTATGCCATAAGCCATGATATCAATTTTGGCCATTTCTGAAAGATGTCCATTGTGATTTTTTAATTTGAACATCTGTGGAGAAAGAGTTTAGCTCGGCTGCACCAATCCCCAAGAGCTGCAAACCCCCTCTCCAACCCTCCACCAGACACTCCGAGAGGAACATTCAATCTCACTCCTACTGTGCTTGGCAAAAAAGAGTAACTGCTACATACTTTCCTATTGTCTACATCGATGGAATTCCAAAGGCTATAGAGGATGGGCAAGCAAGTCAATTCAGGCATGTTTCTTTTGGGGAAAACAAAAGCAACATGTCTAAATTGGCTAGCTTCCTTAACCCCTGTTAAGGACAACTACTCCTCGAGCGCCTTGAAGAACCAGATTGCAGCAAAGTTTCTGCAAAGGCTGTAACAGTCTCTCTGAGTCTAGAGAATTAGAGTAACTCAGACAAATCTGACTTACATACATGCATTGAAGTGTATATATGTAAAGGCTTTTAAAAAAGGCCTCAGACGAATTGTGGAGCGGTCTTATTCAAAAGAATCCTCAAATGCCGCTGAGATATAGGATCTTCACAGAAGGGCATTTAACTTGTTTACAGTCGAGGACAGATAAGGGAAATGTTAAAATACTGATGCCCACTAATGTAACTACCAGAGAACCTTATTGAGAAGTGTGAAATCAAAGTACTGCTGCCAAAATGAGCACACGCTAAGAGTAGCAGGCCCAACAGCTGAACACTTGCATTGGTGTTAAGGACAATTAGTAGCAGTCGGTAATGTCATGTGGCAGGTAGGTTTCCATTGGAGCTCTGTGCTTGTATTTACCCCAGATGGGACTCGAACCAACAATCCCTGGCTTAGGAGGCCAGTGCCTTATCCATTAGGCCACTGGGACAGGTACACCAGATTCCCCATCATGTGAAAAGCTGTACGTGTAATTCCTGTGCGAACAATGAGTCACCGTCTGAAAACTCTGGCTGCACAATGAGTCCATGGTGCCTGTAGACATTTTGGGGATTCTTGCTGCACTATGCAGCGCATAGCTCTCACAACCTGAAGGCTGAGACTTTGACCCACACACTTGGCATTTGTTTTAGCTTGACAGGAACATTCATTCGCACTCTTAAATGACCATGGTCAGCTTTTGGCTGGGGTGAGGCAAATAGCTCAATAGATAACAAGTGTGACGACCTCATCTGTCTTCTTCTTTTGTCTGAAATCTCTTTGTGCTTGCTCACAGTCCTCTGCCTAATCACCCAGTCACACACTTCATGCAGATGAAGCTTAACATCATTTCTTGATGGTTTAAATTGTAAAACAGAAGAAAAAAGATGCAGTGCAAAGAGTCTGTCATTGGTAAAGGACACAAGTCTCAGAAAATTCCCTGGAGAACTTTGACTGACATGCAGGCCTTGGTAACTCCACAAAAGGAAAAGGGAACTCCTGCAATTGAGTTTTGCTGTTTGAGAACTTTTCACTCTTCATCTGAAAGGCCTTCTCAGCTAGTAAGGGGATAAGCCTCACAATGTTAATTTGTTCGGGAATGGCCATGCTGCAAAGCTCAAGTCACATGCAAATTGGAGTCCCTTAACAATCAGGTGTGGTAAGTGTTGTCTTTTGCCTGGTTCCGTGACAAAATGCTTCTCTCCTCTATATGTAAGGACTTTTAAATCAGTCTAAAGCTGATTGTGTTGTGTAGGGGCAGTTGTGTAGGGCAGGATGAAAAAGTGCACACATTTTTACCGCAGGAAATGTGAAAGAATAGCTTAAGTTTTAGCACAACCATTTTTTGAGTAGGCCAAAGGAGAGGACAGGGTCTTGTTGCAAAATGCATCCTCTAGCAGAGGGTGGTTTCGGTCCACCGACCTCTGGGTTATGGGCCCAGCACGCTTCCGCTGCGCCACTCTGCTTGCCTGCGTCTCAGGTTTCAATAAGGGAGCCCAATCCATTAGGTTTGGCTTGGTTTTGTTATGCCATAAGCCATGATATCAATTTTGGCCATTTCTGAAAGATGTCCATTGTGATTTTTAAATTTGAACATCTGTGGAGAAAGAGTTAAGCTCGGCTGCACCAATCCCCAAGAGCTGCAAACCCCCTCTCCAACCCTCCACCAGACACTCCGAGAGGAACATTCAATCTCACTCCTACTGTGCTTGGCAAAAAAGAGTAACTGCTACATACTTTCCTGTTGTCTACATCGATGGAATTCCAAAGGCTATAGAGGATGGGCAAGCAAGTCAATTCAGGCATGTTTCTTTTGGGGAAAACAAAAGCAACATGTCTAAATTGGCTAGCTTCCTTAACCCCTGTTAAGGACAACTACTCCTCGAGCGCCTTGAAGAACCAGATTGCAGCAAAGTTTCTGCAAAGGCTGTAACAGTCTCTCTGAGTCTAGAGCATTAGAGTAACTCAGACAAATCTGACTTACATACATGCATTGAAGTGTATATATGTAAAGGCTTTTAAAAAAGGCCTCAGACGAATTGTGGAGCGGTCTTATTCAAAAGAATCCTCAAATGCCGCTGAGATATAGGATCTTCACAGAAGGGCATTTAACTTGTTTACAGTCGAGGACAGATAAGGGAAATGTTAAAATACTGATGCCCACTAATGTAACTACCAGAGAACCTTATTGAGAAGTGTGAAATCAAAGTACTGCTGCCAAAATGAGCACACACTAAGAGTAGCAGGCCCAACAGCTGAACACTTGCATTGGTGTTAAGGACAATTAGTAGCAGTCGGTAATGTCATGTGGCAGGTAGGTTTCCATTGGAGCTCTGTGCTTGTATTTACCCCAGATGGGACTCAAACCAACAATCCCTGGCTTAGGAGGCCAGTGCCTTATCCATTAGGCCACTGGGACAGGTACACCAGATGCCCCATCATGTGAAAAGCTGTACGTGTAATTCCTGTGCGAACAATGAGTCACCGTCTGAAAACTCTGGCTGCACAATGAGTCCATGGTGCCTGTAGACATTTTGGGGATTCTTGCTGCACTATGCAGCGCATAGCTCTCACAACCTGAAGGCTGTGACTTTGACCCACACACTTGGCATTTGTTTTAGCTTGACAGGAACATTCATTCGCACTCTTAAATGACCATGGTCAGCTTTTGGCTGGGGTGAGGCAAATAGCTCAATAGATAACAAGTGTGACGACCTCATCTGTCTTCTTCTTTTGTCTGAAATCTCTTTGTGCTTGCTCACAGTCCTCTGCTCAATCACCCAGTCACACACTTCATGCAGATGAAGCTTAACATCATTTCTTGATGGTTTAAATTGTAAAACAGAAGAAAAAAGATGCAGTGCAAAGAGTCTGTCATTGGTAAAGGACACAAGTCTCAGAAAATTCCCTGGAGAACTTTGACTGACATGCAGGCCTTGGTAACTCCACAAAAGGAAAAGGGAACTCCTGCAATTGAGTTTTGCTGTTTGAGAACTTTTCACTCTTCATCTGAAAGGTCTTCTCAGCTAGTAAGAGGATAAGCCTCACAATGTTAATTTGTTCGGGAATGGCCATGCTGCAAAGCTCAAGTCACATGCAAATTGGAGTCCCTTAACAATCAGGTGTGGTAAGTGTTGTTTTTTGCCTGGTTCCGTGACAAAATGCTTCTCTCCTCTATATGTAAGGACTTTTAAATCAGTCTAAAGCTGATTGTGTTGTGTAGGGGCAGTTGTGTAGGGCAGGATGAAAAAGTGCACACATTTTTACCACAGGAAATGTGTAAGAATAGCTTAAGTTTTAGCACAACCAGTTTTTGAGTAGGCCAAAGGAGAGGACAGGGTCTTGTAGCAAAATGCATTCTCTAGCAGAGGGTGGTTTCCGTCCACCGACCTCTGGGTTATGGGCCCAGCACGTTTCCACTGCACCACTCTGCTTGACTGTGGCTCAGTTTTCAATAAGGGAGCCCAACCATTTGCTTTGGCTTGGTTTTGTTATGCCATAAGCCATGATATCAATTAATTGTGATTTTAATTTTGAACATCTGTGGAGAAAGATGCAGTTGTGGTAAGTGTTGTTTTTTGCCTGGTTCCGTGACAAAATGCTTCTCTCCTCTATATGTAAGGACTTTTAAATCAGTCTAAAGCTGATTGTGTTGTGTAGGGGCAGTTGTGTAGGGCAGGATGAAAAAGTGCACACATTTTTACCGCAGGAAATGTGAAAGAATAGCTTAAGTGTTAGCACAACCATTTTTTGAGTAGGCCAAAGGAGAGGACAGGGTCTTGTAGCAAAATGCATTCCCTAGCAGAGGGTGGTTTCGGTCCACCGACCTCTGGGTTATGGGCCCAGCACGCTGCCGCTGCGCCACTCTGCTTGACTGTGGCTCAGTTTTTAATAAGGGAGCCCAATCCATTAGTTTTGGCTTGGTTTTGTTATGCAATAAGCCATGATATCAGTTGATTGTGATTTTAATTTTGAACATCTGTGGCGAAAGATGCAGTTTAGCTTGGCTGCACCAATCCCATAGAGCTTCAAACTGCAAACTCCCTCTCCAAAACCCTCCACCAGACACTCCCACAGGAACATTCGATCCCAGCCCTACTGTGCTTGGCAAAAAAGAGTAACTGCTACATGCTTTCCTATTGTCTACATCAATAGAATTCCAGAGGCTACAGAGGATGGGCAAGCAAGTCATTTAGACATGGGCAGGATGAAAAAGTGCACACATTCTTACTGCAGGAAATGTTAAAGAATAGCTTCAGTTTTAGCACAACCGGTTTTTGAGCAGGCCAAAAGAGAGGACAGGGTCTTGTTGCAAAATGCATCCTCTAGCAGAGGGTGGTTTCGGTCCACCGACCTCTGGGTTATGGGCCCAGCACGCTTCCGCTGCGCCACTCTGCTTGCCTGCGTCTCAGGTTTCAATAAGGGAGCCCAATCCATTAGTTTTGGCTTGGTTTTCTTATGCCATAAGCCATGATATCAATTTTGGCCATTTCTGAAAGATGTCCATTGTGATTTTTTAATTTGAACATCTGTGGAGAAAGAGTTTAGCTCGGCTGCACCAATCCCCAAGAGCTGCAAACCCCCTCTCCAACCCTCCACCAGACACTCCGAGAGGAACATTCAATCTCACTCCTACTGTGCTTGGCAAAAAAGAGTAACTGCTACATACTTTCCTATTGTCTACATCGATGGAATTCCAAAGGCTATAGAGGATGGGCAAGCAAGTCAATTCAGGCATGTTTCTTTTGGGGAAAACAAAAGCAACATGTCTAAATTGGCTAGCTTCCTTAACCCCTGTTAAGGACAACTACTCCTCGAGCGCCTTGAAGAACCAGATTGCAGCAAAGTTTCTGCAAAGGCTGTAACAGTCTCTCTGAGTCTAGAGAATTAGAGTAACTCAGACAAATCTGACTTACATACATGCATTGAAGTGTATATATGTAAAGGCTTTTAAAAAAGGCCTCAGACGAATTGTGGAGCGGTCTTATTCAAAAGAATCCTCAAATGCCGCTGAGATATAGGATCTTCACAGAAGGGCATTTAACTTGTTTACAGTCGAGGACAGATAAGGGAAATGTTAAAATACTGATGCCCACTAATGTAACTACCAGAGAACCTTATTGAGAAGTGTGAAATCAAAGTACTGCTGCCAAAATGAGCACACGCTAAGAGTAGCAGGCCCAACAGCTGAACACTTGCATTGGTGTTAAGGACAATTAGTAGCAGTCGGTAATGTCATGTGGCAGGTAGGTTTCCATTGGAGCTCTGTGCTTGTATTTACCCCAGATGGGACTCGAACCAACAATCCCTGGCTTAGGAGGCCAGTGCCTTATCCATTAGGCCACTGGGACAGGTACACCAGATTCCCCATCATGTGAAAAGCTGTACGTGTAATTCCTGTGCGAACAATGAGTCACCGTCTGAAAACTCTGGCTGCACAATGAGTCCATGGTGCCTGTAGACATTTTGGGGATTCTTGCTGCACTATGCAGCGCATAGCTCTCACAACCTGAAGGCTGAGACTTTGACCCACACACTTGGCATTTGTTTTAGCTTGACAGGAACATTCATTCGCACTCTTAAATGACCATGGTCAGCTTTTGGCTGGGGTGAGGCAAATAGCTCAATAGATAACAAGTGTGACGACCTCATCTGTCTTCTTCTTTTGTCTGAAATCTCTTTGTGCTTGCTCACAGTCCTCTGCCTAATCACCCAGTCACACACTTCATGCAGATGAAGCTTAACATCATTTCTTGATGGTTTAAATTGTAAAACAGAAGAAAAAAGATGCAGTGCAAAGAGTCTGTCATTGGTAAAGGACACAAGTCTCAGAAAATTCCCTGGAGAACTTTGACTGACATGCAGGCCTTGGTAACTCCACAAAAGGAAAAGGGAACTCCTGCAATTGAGTTTTGCTGTTTGAGAACTTTTCACTCTTCATCTGAAAGGCCTTCTCAGCTAGTAAGGGGATAAGCCTCACAATGTTAATTTGTTCGGGAATGGCCATGCTGCAAAGCTCAAGTCACATGCAAATTGGAGTCCCTTAACAATCAGGTGTGGTAAGTGTTGTCTTTTGCCTGGTTCCGTGACAAAATGCTTCTCTCCTCTATATGTAAGGACTTTTAAATCAGTCTAAAGCTGATTGTGTTGTGTAGGGGCAGTTGTGTAGGGCAGGATGAAAAAGTGCACACATTTTTACCGCAGGAAATGTGAAAGAATAGCTTAAGTTTTAGCACAACCATTTTTTGAGTAGGCCAAAGGAGAGGACAGGGTCTTGTTGCAAAATGCATCCTCTAGCAGAGGGTGGTTTCGGTCCACCGACCTCTGGGTTATGGGCCCAGCACGCTTCCGCTGCGCCACTCTGCTTGCCTGCGTCTCAGGTTTCAATAAGGGAGCCCAATCCATTAGGTTTGGCTTGGTTTTGTTATGCCATAAGCCATGATATCAATTTTGGCCATTTCTGAAAGATGTCCATTGTGATTTTTAAATTTGAACATCTGTGGAGAAAGAGTTAAGCTCGGCTGCACCAATCCCCAAGAGCTGCAAACCCCCTCTCCAACCCTCCACCAGACACTCCGAGAGGAACATTCAATCTCACTCCTACTGTGCTTGGCAAAAAAGAGTAACTGCTACATACTTTCCTGTTGTCTACATCGATGGAATTCCAAAGGCTATAGAGGATGGGCAAGCAAGTCAATTCAGGCATGTTTCTTTTGGTGAAAACAAAAGCAACATGTCTAAATTGGCTAGCTTCCTTAACCCCTGTTAAGGACAACTACTCCTCGAGCGCCTTGAAGAACCAGATTGCAGCAAAGTTTCTGCAAAGGCTGTAACAGTCTCTCTGAGTCTAGAGCATTAGAGTAACTCAGACAAATCTGACTTACATACATGCATTGAAGTGTATATATGTAAAGGCTTTTAAAAAAGGCCTCAGAAGAATTGTGGAGTGGTCTTATTCAAAAGAATCTTCAAATGCCGCTGAGATATAGGATCTTCACAGAAGGGCATTTAACTTGTTTACAGTCGAGGACAGATAAGGGAAATGTTAAAATACTGATGCCCACTAATGTAACTACCAGAGAACCTTATTGAGAAGTGTGAAATCAAAGTACTGCTGCCAAAATGAGCACACGCTAAGAGTAGCAGGCACAACAGCTGAACACTTGCATTGGTGTTAAGGACAATTAGTAGCAGTCGGTAATGTCATGTGGCAGGTAGGTTTCCATTGGACCTCTGTGCTTGTATTTACCCCAGATGGGACTCGAACCCACAATCCCTGGCTTAGGAGGCCAGTGCCTTATCCATTAGGCCACTGGGGCAGGTATACCAGATGCCCCATCATGTGAAAAGCCGTACGTGTAATTCCTGTGCGAACAATGAGTCACCGTCTGAAAACTCTGGCTGCACAATGAGTCCATGGTGCCTGTAGACATTTTGGGGATTCTTGCTGCACTATGCAGCGCATAGCTCTCACAACCTGAAGGCTGTGACTTTGACCCACACACTTGGCATTTGTTTTAGCTTGACAGGAACATTCATTCGCGCTCTTACATGACCATGGTCAGCTTTTGGCTGGGGTGAGGCAAATAGCTCAATAGATAACAAGTGTGACGACCTCATCTGTCTTCTTCTTTTGTCTGAAATCTCTTGTGCTTGCTCACAGTCCTCTGCTCAATCACCCAGTAACACACTTCATGCAGATGAAGCTTAACATCATTTCTTGATGGTTTAAATTGTAAAACAGAAGAAAAAAGATGCAGTGCAAAGAGTCTGTCATTGGTAAAGGACACAAGTCTCAGAAAATTCCCTGGAGAACTTTGACTGACATGCAGGCCTTGGTAACTCCACAAAAGGAAAAGGGAACTCCTGCAATTGAGTTTTGCTGTTTGAGAACTTTTCACTCTTCATCTGAAAGGCCTTCTCAGCTAGTAAGGGGATAAGCCTCACAATGTTAATTTGTTCGGGAATGGCCATGCTGCAAAGCTCAAGTCACATGCAAATTGGAGTCCCTTAACAATCAGGTGTGGTAAGTGTTGTTTTTTGCCTGGTTCCGTGACAAAATGCTTCTCTCCTCTATATGTAAGGACTTTTAAATCAGTCTAAAGCTGATTGTGTTGTGTAGGGGCAGTTGTGTAGGGCAGGATGAAAAAGTGCACACATTTTTACCACAGGAAATGTGTAAGAATAGCTTAAGTTTTAGCACAACCAGTTTTTGAGTAGGCCAAAGGAGAGGACAGGGTCTTGTAGCAAAATGCATTCTCTAGCAGAGAGTGGTTTCGGTCCACCGACCTCTGGGTTATGGGCCCAGCACGTTTCCGCTGCACCACTCTGCTTGACTGTGGCTCAGTTTTCAATAAGGGAGCCCAACCCATTAGTTTTGGCTTGGTTTTGTTATGCCATAAGCCATGATATCAATTAATTGTGATTTTAATTTTGAACATCTGTGGAGAAAGATGCAGTTGTGGTAAGTGTTGTTTTTTGCCTGGTTCCGTGACAAAATGCTTCTCTCCTCTATATGTAAGGACTTTTAAATCAGTCTAAAGCTGATTGTGTTGTGTAGGGGCAGTTGTGTAGGGCAGGATGAAAAAGTGCACACATTTTTACCGCAGGAAATGTGAAAGAATAGCTTAAGTTTTAGCACAACCATTTTTTGAGTAGGCCAAAGGAGAGGACAGGGTCTTGTAGCAAAATGCATTCCCTAGCAGAGGGTGGTTTCGGTCCACCGACCTCTGGGTTATGGGCCCAGCACGCTTCTGCTGCGCCACTCTGCTTGACTGTGGCTCAGTTTTCAATAAGGGAGCCCAATCCATTAGTTTTGGCTTTGTTTTGTTATGCCATAAGCCATAATATCAGTTGATTGTGATTTTAATTTTGAACATCTGTGGCGAAAGATGCAGTTTAGCTTGGCTGCACCAATCCCCAAGAGCTTCAAACTGCAAACTCCCTCTCCAAAACCCTCCACCAGACACTCCCACAGGAACATTCGATCCCAGCCCTACTGTGCTTGGCAAAAAAGAGTAACTGCTACATGCTTTCCTATTGTCTATATCAATAGAATTCCAGAGGCTACAGAGGATGGGCAAGCAAGTCATTTAGACATGGGCAGGATGAAAAAGTGCACACATTCTTACTGCAGGAAATGTTAAAGAATAGCTTCAGTTTTAGCATAACCGGTTTTTGAACAGGCCAAAAGAGAGGACAGGGTCTTGTTGCAAAATGCATCCTCTAGCAGAGGGTGGTTTCGGTCCACCGACCTCTGGGTTATGGGCCCAGCACGCTTCCGCTGCGCCACTCTGCTTGCCTGCGTCTCAGGTTTCAATAAGGGAGCCCAATCCATTAGGTTTGGCTTGGTTTTGTTATGCCATAAGCCATGATATCAATTTTGGCCATTTCTGAAAGATGTCCATTGTGATTTTTAAATTTGAACATCTGTGGAGAAAGAGTTAAGCTCGGCTGCACCAATCCCCAAGAGCTGCAAACCCCCTCTCCAACCCTCCACCAGACACTCCGAGAGGAACATTCAATCTCACTCCTACTGTGCTTGGCAAAAAAGAGTAACTGCTACATACTTTCCTGTTGTCTACATCGATGGAATTCCAAAGGCTATAGAGGATGGGCAAGCAAGTCAATTCAGGCATGTTTCTTTTGGTGAAAACGAAAGCAACATGTCTAAATTGGCTAGCTTCCTTAACCCCTGTTAAGGACAACTACTCCTCGAGCGCCTTGAAGAACCAGATTGCAGCAAAGTTTCTGCAAAGGCTGTAACAGTCTCTCTGAGTCTAGAGCATTAGAGTAACTCAGACAAATCTGACTTACATACATGCATTGAAGTGTATATATGTAAAGGCTTTTAAAAAAGGCCTGAGAAGAATTGTGGAGCGGTCTTATTCAAAAGAATCTTCAAATGCCGCTGAGATATAGGATCTTCACAGAAGGGCATTTAACTTGTTTACAGTCGAGGACAGATAAGGGAAATGTTAAAATACTGATGCCCACTAATGTAACTACCAGAGAACCTTATTGAGAAGTGTGAAATCAAAGTACTGCTGCCAAAATGAGCACACGCTAAGAGTAGCAGGCACAACAGCTGAACACTTGCATTGGTGTTAAGGACAATTAGTAGCAGTCGGTAATGTCATGTGGCAGGTAGGTTTCCATTGGACATCAGTGCTTGTATTTACCCCAGATGGGACTCGAACCCACAATCCCTGGCTTAGGAGGCCAGTGCCTTATCCATTAGGCCACTGGGGCAGGTATACCAGATGCCCCATCATGTGAAAAGCCGTACGTGTAATTCCTGTGCGAACAATGAGTCACCGTCTGAAAACTCTGGCTGCACAATGAGTCCATGGTGCCTGTAGACATTTTGGGGATTCTTGCTGCACTATGCAGCGCATAGCTCTCACAACCTGAAGGCTGTGACTTTGACCCACACACTTGGCATTTGTTTTAGCTTGACAGGAACATTCATTCGCGCTCTTACATGACCATGGTCAGCTTTTGGCTGGGGTGAGGCAAATAGCTCAATAGATAACAAGTGTGACGACCTCATCTGTCTTCTTCTTTTGTCTGAAATCTCTTGTGCTTGCTCACAGTCCTCTGCTCAATCACCCAGTCACACACTTCATGCAGATGAAGCTTAACATCATTTCTTGATGGTTTAAATTGTAAAACAGAAGAAAAAAGATGCAGTGCAAAGAGTCTGTCATTGGTAAAGGACACAAGTCTCAGAAAATTCCCTGGAGAACTTTGACTGACATGCAGGCCTTGGTAACTCCACAAAAGGAAAAGGGAACTCCTGCAATTGAGTTTTGCTGTTTGAGAACTTTTCACTCTTCATCTGAAAGGCCTTCTCAGCTAGTAAGGGGATAAGCCTCACAATGTTAATTTGTTCGGGAATGGCCATGCTGCAAAGCTCAAGTCACATGCAAATTGGAGTCCCTTAACAATCAGGTGTGGTAAGTGTTGTTTTTTGCCTGGTTCCGTGACAAAATGCTTCTCTCCTCTATATGTAAGGACTTTTAAATCAGTCTAAAGCTGATTGTGTTGTGTAGGGGCAGTTGTGTAGGGCAGGATGAAAAAGTGCACACATTTTTACCACAGGAAATGTGTAAGAATAGCTTAAGTTTTAGCACAACCAGTTTTTGAGTAGGCCAAAGGAGAGGACAGGGTCTTGTAGCAAAATGCATTCTCTAGCAGAGAGTGGTTTCGGTCCACCGACCTCTGGGTTATGGGCCCAGCACGTTTCCGCTGCACCACTCTGCTTGACTGTGGCTCAGTTTTCAATAAGGGAGCCCAACCCATTAGTTTTGGCTTGGTTTTGTTATGCCATAAGCCATGATATCAATTAATTGTGATTTTAATTTTGAACATCTGTGGAGAAAGATGCAGTTGTGGTAAGTGTTGTTTTTTGCCTGGTTCCGTGACAAAATGCTTCTCTCCTCTATATGTAAGGACTTTTAAATCAGTCTAAAGCTGATTGTGTTGTGTAGGGGCAGTTGTGTAGGGCAGGATGAAAAAGTGCACACATTTTTACCGCAGGAAATGTGAAAGAATAGCTGAAGTTTTAGCACAACCATTTTTTGAGTAGGCCAAAGGAGAGGACAGGGTCTTGTAGCAAAATGCATTCCCTAGCAGAGGGTGGTTTTGGTCCACCGACCTCTGGGTTATGGGCCCAGCACGCTTCCGCTGCGCCACTCTGCTTGACTGTGGCTCAGTTTTCAATAAGGGAGCCCAATCCATTAGTTTTGGCTTGGTTTTGTTATGCCATAAGCCATAATATCAGTTGATTGTGATTTTAATTTTGAACATCTGTGGCGAAAGATGCAGTTTAGCTTGGCTGCACCAGTCCCCAAGAGCTGCAAACCCCCTCTCCAACCCTCCACCAGACACTCCCAGAGGAACATTCAATCTCACTCCTACTGTGCTTGGCAAAAAAGAGTAACTGCTACATACTTTCCTATTGTCTACATCGATGGAATTCCAAAGGCTATAGAGGATGGGCAAGCAAGTCAATTCAGGCATGTTTCTTTTGGGGAAAACAAAAGCAACATGTCTAAATTGGCTAGCTTCCTTAACCCCTGTTAAGGACAACTACTCCTCGAGCGCCTTGAAGAACCAGATTGCAGCAAAGTTTCTGCAAAGGCTGTAACAGTCTCTCTGAGTCTAGAGCATTAGAGTAACTCAGACAAATATGACTTACATACATGCATTAAAGTGTATATATGTAAAGGCTTTTAAAAAAAGGCCTCAGAAGAATTGTGGAGCGGTCTTATTCAAAAGAATCTTCAAATGCCGCTGAGATATAGGATCTTCACAGAAGGGCATTTAACTTGTTTACAGTCGAGGACAGATAAGGGAAATGTTACAATATTGATGCCCACTAATGTAACTACCAGAGAACCTTATTGAGAAGTGTGAAATCAAAGTACTGCTGCCAAAATGAGCACACGCTAAGAGTAGCAGCCCCAACAGCTGAACACTTGCATTGGTGTTAAGGACAATTAGTAGCAGTCAGTAATGTCATGTAGGTTTCCATTGGAGCTCTGTGCTTGTATTTACCCCAGATGGGACTCGAACCAACAATCCCTGGCTTAGGAGGCCAGTGCCTTATCCATTAGGCCACTGGGACAGGTACACCAGATTCCCCATCATGTGAAAAGCTGTACGTGTAATTCCTGTGCGAACAATGAGTCACCGTCTGAAAACTCTGGCTGCACAATGAGTCCATGGTGCCTGTAGACATTTTGGGGATTCTTGCTGCACTATGCAGCGCATAGCTCTCACAACCTGAAGGCTGTGACTTTGACCCACACACTTGGCATTTGTTTTAGCTTGACAGGAACATTCATTCGCGCTCTTACATGACCATGGTCAGCTTTTGGCTGGGGTGAGGCAAATAGCTCAATAGATAACAAGTGTGACGACCTCATCTGTCTTCTTCTTTTGTCTGAAATCTCTTGTGCTTGCTCACAGTCCTCTGCTCAATCACCCAGTCACACACTTCATGCAGATGAAGCTTAACATCATTTCTTGATGGTTTAAATTGTAAAACAGAAGAAAAAAGATGCAGTGCAAAGAGTCTGTCATTGGTAAAGGACACAAGTCTCAGAAAATTCCCTGGAGAACTTTGACTGACATGCAGGCCTTGGTAACTCCACAAAAGGAAAAGGGAACTCCTGCAATTGAGTTTTGCTGTTTGAGAACTTTTCACTCTTCATCTGAAAGGCCTTCTCAGCTAGTAAGGGGATAAGCCTCACAATGTTAATTTGTTCGGGAATGGCCATGCTGCAAAGCTCAAGTCACATGCAAATTGGAGTCCCTTAACAATCAGGTGTGGTAAGTGTTGTTTTTTGCCTGGTTCCGTGACAAAATGCTTCTCTCCTCTATATGTAAGGACTTTTAAATCAGTCTAAAGCTGATTGTGTTGTGTAGGGACAGTTGTGTAAGGCAGGATGAAAAATGGCACACATTTTTAACCACAGGAAATGTGTAAGAATAGCTTAAGTTTTAGCACAACCAGTTTTTGAGTAGGCCAAAGGAGAGGACAGGGTCTTGTAGCAAAATGCATTCTCTAGCAGAGGGTGGTTTCGGTCCACCGACCTCTGGGTTATGGGCCCAGCACGTTTCCGCTGCACCACTCTGCTTGACTGTGGCTCAGTTTTCAATAAGGGAGCCCAACCCATTAGTTTTGGCTTGGTTTTGTTATGCCATAAGCCATGATATCAATTAATTGTGATTTTAATTTTGAACATCTGTGGAGAAAGATGCCGTTGTGGTAAGTGTTGTTTTTTGCCTGGTTCCGTGACAAAATGCTTCTCTCCTCTATATGTAAGGACTTTTAAATCAGTCTAAAGCTGATTGTGTTGTGTAGGGGCAGTCGTGTAGGGCAGGATGAAAAAGTGCACACATTTTTACCGCAGGAAATGTGAAAGAATAGCTTAAGTTTTAGCACAACCATTTTTTGAGTAGGCCAAAGGAGAGGACAGGGTCTTGTAGCAAAATGCATTCCCTAGCAGAGGGTGGTTTCGGTCCACCGACCTCTGGGTTATGGGCCCAGCACGCTTCCGCTGCGCCACTCTGCTTGACTGTGGCTCAGTTTTCAATAAGGGAGCCCAATCCATTAGTTTTGGCTTGGTTTTGTTATGCCATAAGCCATGATATCAGTTGATTGTGATTTTAATTTTGAACATCTGTGGCGAAAGATGCAGTTTAGCTTGGCTGCACCAGTCCCCAAGAGCTGCAAACCCCCTCTCCAACCCTCCACCAGACACTCCCAGAGGAACATTCAATCTCACTCCTACTGTGCTTGGCAAAAAAGAGTAACTGCTACATACTTTCCTATTGTCTACATCGATGGAATTCCAAAGGCTATAGAGGATGGGCAAGCAAGTCAATTCAGGCATGTTTCTTTTGGGGAAAACAAAAGCAACATGTCTAAATTGGCTAGCTTCCTTAACCCCTGTTAAGGACAACTACTCCTCGAGCGCCTTGAAGAACCAGATTGCAGCAAAGTTTCTGCAAAGGCTGTAACAGTCTCTCTGAGTCTAGAGCATTAGAGTAACTCAGACAAATATGACTTACATACATGCATTAAAGTGTATATATGTAAAGGCTTTTAAAAAAAGGCCTCAGAAGAATTGTGGAGCGGTCTTATTCAAAAGAATCTTCAAATGCCGCTGAGATATAGGATCTTCACAGAAGGGCATTTAACTTGTTTACAGTCGAGGACAGATAAGGGAAATGTTACAATATTGATGCCCACTAATGTAACTACCAGAGAACCTTATTGAGAAGTGTGAAATCAAAGTACTGCTGCCAAAATGAGCACACACTAAGAGTAGCAGCCCCAACAGCTGAACACTTGCATTGGTGTTAAGGACAATTAGTAGCAGTCAGTAATGTCATGTAGGTTTCCATTGGAGCTCTGTGCTTGTATTTACCCCAGATGGGACTCGAACCCACAATCCCTGGCTTAGGAGGCCAGTGCCTTATCCATTAGGCCACTGGGGCAGGTATACCAGATGCCCCATCATGTGAAAAGCCGTATGTGTAATTCCTGTGCGAACAATGAGTCACCGTCTGAAAACTCTGGCTGCACAATGAGTCCATGGTGCCTGTAGACATTTTGGGGATTCTTGCTGCACTATGCAGCGCATAGCTCTCACAACCTGAAGGCTGTGACTTTGACCCACACACTTGGCATTTGTTTTAGCTTGACAGGAACATTCATTCGCGCTCTTACATGACCATGGTCAGCTTTTGGCTGGGGTGAGGCAAATAGCTCAATAGATAACAAGTGTGACGACCTCATCTGTCTTCTTCTTTTGTCTGAAATCTCTTGTGCTTGCTCACAGTCCTCTGCTCAATCACCCAGTCACACACTTCATGCAGATGAAGCTTAACATCATTTCTTGATGGTTTAAATTGTAAAACAGAAGAAAAAAGATGCAGTGCAAAGAGTCTGTCATTGGTAAAGGACACAAGTCTCAGAAAATTCCCTGGAGAACTTTGACTGACATGCAGGCCTTGGTAACTCCACAAAAGGAAAAGGGAACTCCTGCAATTGAGTTTTGCTGTTTGAGAACTTTTCACTCTTCATCTGAAAGGCCTTCTCAGCTAGTAAGGGGATAAGCCTCACAATGTTAATTTGTTCGGGAATGGCCATGCTGCAAAGCTCAAGTCACATGCAAATTGGAGTCCCTTAACAATCAGGTGTGGTAAGTGTTGTTTTTTGCCTGGTTCCGTGACAAAATGCTTCTCTCCTCTATATGTAAGGACTTTTAAATCAGTCTAAAGCTGATTGTGTTGTGTAGGGGCAGTTGTGTAGGGCAGGATGAAAAATGGCACACATTTTTAACACAGGAAATGTGTAAAAATAGCTTAAGTTTTAGCACAACCAGTTTTTGAGTAGGCAAAAGGAGAGGACAGGGTCTTGTAGCAAAATGCATTCTCTAGCAGAGGGTGGTTTCGGTCCACCGACCTCTGGGTTATGGGCCCAGCATGTTTCCGCTGCACCACTCTGCTTGACTGTGGCTCAGTTTTCAATAAGGGAGCCCAACCCATTAGTTTTGGCTTGGTTTTGTTATGCCATAAGCCATGATATTAATTAATTGTGATTTTAATTTTGAACATCTGTGGAGAAAGATGCCGTTGTGGTAAGTGTTGTTTTTTGCCTGGTTCCGTGACAAAATGCTTCTCTCCTCTATATGTAAGGACTTTTAAATCAGTCTAAAGCTGATTGTGTTGTGTAGGGGCAGTTGTGTAGGGCAGGATGAAAAAGTGCACACATTTTTACCGCAGGAAATGTGAAAGAATAGCTTAAGTTTTAGCACAACCATTTTTTGAGTAGGCCAAAGGAGAGGACAGGGTCTTGTAGCAAAATGCATTCCCTAGCACAGGGTGGTTTCGGTCCACCGACCTCTGGGTTATGGGCCCAGCACGCTTCCGCTGCGCCACTCTGATTGACTGTGGCTCAGTTTTCAATAAGGGAGCCCAATCCATTAGTTTTGGCTTGGTTTTGTTATGCCATAAGCCATGATATCAGTTGATTGTGATTTTAATTTTGAACATCTGTGGCGAAAGATGCAGTTTAGCTTGGCTGCACCAATCCCCAAGAGCTTCAAACTGCAAACTCCCTCTCCAAAACCCTCCACCAGACACTCCCACAGGAACATTCGATCCCAGCCCTACTGTGCTTGGCAAAAAAGAGTAACTGCTACATGCTTTCCTATTGTCTACATCAATGGAATTCCAGAGGCTACAGAGGATGGGCAGGCAAGTCATTTAGACATGGGCAGGATGAAAAAGTGCACACATTCTTACTGCAGGAAATGTTAAAGAATAGCTTCAGTTTTAGCATAACCGGTTTTTGAGCAGGCCAAAAGAGAGGACAGGGTCTTGTTGCAAAATTCATCCTCTAGCAGAGGGTGGTTTCGGTCCACCGACCTCTGGGTTATGGGCCCAGCACGCTTCCGCTGCGCCACTCTGCTTGCCTGCGTCTCAGGTTTCAATAAGGGAGCCCAATCCATTAGTTTTGGCTTGGTTTTGTTATGCCATAAGCCATGATATCAATTTTGGCCATTTCTGAAAGATGTCCATTGTGATTTTTAAATTTGAACATCTGTGGAGAAAGAGTTTAGCTCGGCTGCACCAATCCCCAAGAGCTGCAAACCCCCTCTCCAACCCTCCACCAGACACTCCCAGAGGAACATTCAATCTCACTCCTACTGTGCTTGGCAAAAAAGAGTAACTGCTACATACTTTCCTATTGTCTACATCGATGGAATTCCAAAGGCTATAGAGGATGGGCAAGCAAGTCAATTCAGGCATGTTTCTTTTGGGGAAAACAAAAGCAACATGTCTAAATTGGCTAGCTTCCTTAACCCCTGTTAAGGACAACTACTCCTCGAGCGCCTTGAAGAACCAGATTGCAGCAAAGTTTCTGCAAAGGCTGTAACAGTCTCTCTGAGTCTAGAGCATTAGAGTAACTCAGACAAATATGACTTACATACATGCATTAAAGTGTATATATGTAAAGGCTTTTAAAAAAAGGCCTCAGAAGAATTGTGGAGCGGTCTTATTCAAAAGAATCTTCAAATGCCGCTGAGATATAGGATCTTCACAGAAGGGCATTTAACTTGTTTACAGTCGAGGACAGATAAGGGAAATGTTACAATATTGATGCCCACTAATGTAACTACCAGAGAACCTTATTGAGAAGTGTGAAATCAAAGTACTGCTGCCAAAATGAGCACACGCTAAGAGTAGCAGCCCCAACAGCTGAACACTTGCATTGGTGTTAAGGACAATTAGTAGCAGTCAGTAATGTCATGTAGGTTTCCATTGGAGCTCTGTGCTTGTATTTACCCCAGATGGGACTCAAACCCACAATCCCTGGCTTAGGAGGCCAGTGCCTTATCCATTAGGCCACTGGGGCAGGTATACCAGATGCCCCATCATGTGAAAAGCCGTATGTGTAATTCCTGTGCGAACAATGAGTCACCGTCTGAAAACTCTGGCTGCACAATGAGTCCATGGTGCCTGTAGACATTTTGGGGATTCTTGCTGCACTATGCAGCGCATAGCTCTCACAACCTGAAGGCTGTGACTTTGACCCACACACTTGGCATTTGTTTTAGCTTGACAGGAACATTCATTCGCGCTCTTACATGACCATGGTCAGCTTTTGGCTGGGGTGAGGCAAATAGCTCAATAGATAACAAGTGTGACGACCTCATCTGTCTTCTTCTTTTGTCTGAAATCTCTTGTGCTTGCTCACAGTCCTCTGCTCAATCACCCAGTCACACACTTCATGCAGATGAAGCTTAACATCATTTCTTGATGGTTTAAATTGTAAAACAGAAGAAAAAAGATGCAGTGCAAAGAGTCTGTCATTGGTAAAGGACACAAGTCTCAGAAAATTCCCTGGAGAACTTTGACTGACATGCAGGCCTTGGTAACTCCACAAAAGGAAAAGGGAACTCCTGCAATTGAGTTTTGCTGTTTGAGAACTTTTCACTCTTCATCTGAAAGGCCTTCTCAGCTAGTAAGGGGATAAGCCTCACAATGTTAATTTGTTCGGGAATGGCCATGCTGCAAAGCTCAAGTCACATGCAAATTGGAGTCCCTTAACAATCAGGTGTGGTAAGTGTTGTTTTTTGCCTGGTTCCGTGACAAAATGCTTCTCTCCTCTATATGTAAGGACTTTTAAATCAGTCTAAAGCTGATTGTGTTGTGTAGGGGCAGTTGTGTAGGGCAGGATGAAAAATGGCACACATTTTTAACACAGGAAATGTGTAAGAATAGCTTAAGTTTTAGCACAACCAGTTTTTGAGTAGGCAAAAGGAGAGGACAGGGTCTTGTAGCAAAATGCATTCTCTAGCAGAGGGTGGTTTCGGTCCACCGACCTCTGGGTTATGGGCCCAGCACGTTTCCGCTGCACCACTCTGCTTGACTGTGGCTCAGTTTTCAATAAGGGAGCCCAACCCATTAGTTTTGGCTTGGTTTTGTTATGCCATAAGCCATGATATCAATTAATTGTGATTTTAATTTTGAACATCTGTGGAGAAAGATGCCGTTGTGGTAAGTGTTGTTTTTTGCCTGGTTCCGTGACAAAATGCTTCTCTCCTCTATATGTAAGGACTTTTAAATCAGTCTAAAGCTGATTGTGTTGTGTAGGGGCAGTTGTGTAGGGCAGGATGAAAAAGTGCACACATTTTTACCGCAGGAAATGTGAAAGAATAGCTTAAGTTTTAGCACAACCATTTTTTGAGTAGGCCAAAGGAGAGGACAGGGTCTTGTAGCAAAATGCATTCCCTAGCACAGGGTGGTTTCGGTCCACCGACCTCTGGGTTATGGGCCCAGCACGCTTCCGCTGCGCCACTCTGATTGACTGTGGCTCAGTTTTCAATAAGGGAGCCCAATCCATTAGTTTTGGCTTGGTTTTGTTATGCCATAAGCCATGATATCAGTTGATTGTGATTTTAATTTTGAACATCTGTGGCGAAAGATGCAGTTTAGCTTGGCTGCACCAATCCCCAAGAGCTTCAAACTGCAAACTCCCTCTCCAAAACCCTCCACCAGACACTCCCACAGGAACATTCGATCCCAGCCCTACTGTGCTTGGCAAAAAAGAGTAACTGCTACATGCTTTCCTATTGTCTACATCAATGGAATTCCAGAGGCTACAGAGGATGGGCAGGCAAGTCATTTAGACATGGGCAGGATGAAAAAGTGCACACATTCTTACTGCAGGAAATGTTAAAGAATAGCTTCAGTTTTAGCATAACCGGTTTTTGAGCAGGCCAAAAGAGAGGACAGGGTCTTGTTGCAAAATTCATCCTCTAGCAGAGGGTGGTTTCGGTCCACCGACCTCTGGGTTATGGGCCCAGCACGCTTCCGCTGCGCCACTCTGCTTGCCTGCGTCTCAGGTTTCAATAAGGGAGCCCAATCCATTAGTTTTGGCTTGGTTTTGTTATGCCATAAGCCATGATATCAATTTTGGCCATTTCTGAAAGATGTCCATTGTGATTTTTAAATTTGAACATCTGTGGAGAAAGAGTTTAGCTCGGCTGCACCAATCCCCAAGAGCTGCAAACCCCCTCTCCAACCCTCCACCAGACACTCCCAGAGGAACATTCAATCTCACTCCTACTGTGCTTGGCAAAAAAGAGTAACTGCTACATACTTTCCTATTGTCTACATCGATGGAATTCCAAAGGCTATAGAGGATGGGCAAGCAAGTCAATTCAGGCATGTTTCTTTTGGGGAAAACAAAAGCAACATGTCTAAATTGGCTAGCTTCCTTAACCCCTGTTAAGGACAACTACTCCTCGAGCGCCTTGAAGAACCAGATTGCAGCAAAGTTTCTGCAAAGGCTGTAACAGTCTCTCTGAGTCTAGAGCATTAGAGTAACTCAGACAAATATGACTTACATACATGCATTGAAGTGTATATATGTAAAGGCTTTTAAAAAAGGCCTCAGAAGAATTGTGGAGCGGTCTTATTCAAAAGAATCTTCAAATGCCGCTGAGATATAGGATCTTCACAGAAGGGCATTTAACTTGTTTACAGTCGAGGACAGATAAGGGAAATGTTACAATATTGATGCCCACTAATGTAACTACCAGAGAACCTTATTGAGAAGTGTGAAATCAAAGTACTGCTGCCAAAATGAGCACACGCTAAGAGTAGCAGCCCCAACAGCTGAGCACTTGCATTCGTGTTAAGGACAATTAGTAGCAGTCAGTAATGTCATGTAGGTTTCCATTGGAGCTCTGTGCTTGTATTTACCCCAGATGGGACTCGAACCCACAATCCCTGGCTTAGGAGGCCAGTGCCTTATCCATTAGGCCACTGGGGCAGGTATACCAGATGCCCCATCATGTGAAAAGCCGTATGTGTAATTCCTGTGCGAACAATGAGTCACCGTCTGAAAACTCTGGCTGCACAATGAGTCCATGGTGCCTGTAGACATTTTGGGGATTCTTGCTGCACTATGCAGCGCATAGCTCTCACAACCTGAAGGCTGTGACTTTGACCCACACACTTGGCATTTGTTTTAGCTTGACAGGAACATTCATTCGCGCTCTTACATGACCATGGTCAGCTTTTGGCTGGGGTGAGGCAAATAGCTCAATAGATAACAAGTGTGACGACCTCATCTGTCTTCTTCTTTTGTCTGAAATCTCTTGTGCTTGCTCACAGTCCTCTGCTCAATCACCCAGTCACACACTTCATGCAGATGAAGCTTAACATCATTTCTTGATGGTTTAAATTGTAAAACAGAAGAAAAAAGATGCAGTGCAAAGAGTCTGTCATTGGTAAAGGACACAAGTCTCAGAAAATTCCCTGGAGAACTTTGACTGACATGCAGGCCTTGGTAACTCCACAAAAGGAAAAGGGAACTCCTGCAATTGAGTTTTGCTGTTTGAGAACTTTTCACTCTTCATCTGAAAGGCCTTCTCAGCTAGTAAGGGGATAAGCCTCACAATGTTAATTTGTTCGGGAATGGCCATGCTGCAAAGCTCAAGTCACATGCAAATTGGAGTCCCTTAACAATCAGGTGTGGTAAGTGTTGTTTTTTGCCTGGTTCCGTGACAAAATGCTTCTCTCCTCTATATGTAAGGACTTTTAAATCAGTCTAAAGCTGATTGTGTTGTGTAGGGGCAGTTGTGTAGGGCAGGATGAAAAATGGCACACATTTTTAACACAGGAAATGTGTAAGAATAGCTTAAGTTTTAGCACAACCAGTTTTTGAGTAGGCAAAAGGAGAGGACAGGGTCTTGTAGCAAAATGCATTCTCTAGCAGAGGGTGGTTTCGGTCCACCGACCTCTGGGTTATGGGCCCAGCACGTTTCCGCTGCACCACTCTGCTTGACTGTGGCTCAGTTTTCAATAAGGGAGCCCAACCCATTAGTTTTGGCTTGGTTTTGTTATGCCATAAGCCATGATATCAATTAATTGTGATTTTAATTTTGAACATCTGTGGAGAAAGATGCCGTTGTGGTAAGTGTTGTTTTTTGCCTGGTTCCGTGACAAAATGCTTCTCTCCTCTATATGTAAGGACTTTTAAATCAGTCTAAAGCTGATTGTGTTGTGTAGGGGCAGTTGTGTAGGGCAGGATGAAAAAGTGCACACATTTTTACCGCAGGAAATGTGAAAGAATAGCTTAAGTTTTAGCACAACCATTTTTTGAGTAGGCCAAAGGAGAGGACAGGGTCTTGTAGCAAAATGCATTCCCTAGCACAGGGTGGTTTCGGTCCACCGACCTCTGGGTTATGGGCCCAGCACGCTTCCGCTGCGCCACTCTGATTGACTGTGGCTCAGTTTTCAATAAGGGAGCCCAATCCATTAGTTTTGGCTTGGTTTTGTTATGCCATAAGCCATGATATCAGTTGATTGTGATTTTAATTTTGAACATCTGTGGCGAAAGATGCAGTTTAGCTTGGCTGCACCAATCCCCAAGAGCTTCAAACTGCAAACTCCCTCTCCAAAACCCTCCACCAGACACTCCCACAGGAACATTCGATCCCAGCCCTACTGTGCTTGGCAAAAAAGAGTAACTGCTACATGCTTTCCTATTGTCTACATCAATGGAATTCCAGAGGCTACAGAGGATGGGCAGGCAAGTCATTTAGACATGGGCAGGATGAAAAAGTGCACACATTCTTACTGCAGGAAATGTTAAAGAATAGCTTCAGTTTTAGCATAACCGGTTTTTGAGCAGGCCAAAAGAGAGGACAGGGTCTTGTTGCAAAATTCATCCTCTAGCAGAGGGTGGTTTCGGTCCACCGACCTCTGGGTTATGGGCCCAGCACGCTTCCGCTGCGCCACTCTGCTTGCCTGCGTCTCAGGTTTCAATAAGGGAGCCCAATCCATTAGTTTTGGCTTGGTTTTGTTATGCCATAAGCCATGATATCAATTTTGGCCATTTCTGAAAGATGTCCATTGTGATTTTTAAATTTGAACATCTGTGGAGAAAGAGTTTAGCTCGGCTGCACCAATCCCCAAGAGCTGCAAACCCCCTCTCCAACCCTCCACCAGACACTCCCAGAGGAACATTCAATCTCACTCCTACTGTGCTTGGCAAAAAAGAGTAACTGCTACATACTTTCCTATTGTCTACATCGATGGAATTCCAAAGGCTATAGAGGATGGGCAAGCAAGTCAATTCAGGCATGTTTCTTTTGGGGAAAACAAAAGCAACATGTCTAAATTGGCTAGCTTCCTTAACCCCTGTTAAGGACAACTACTCCTCGAGCGCCTTGAAGAACCAGATTGCAGCAAAGTTTCTGCAAAGGCTGTAACAGTCTCTCTGAGTCTAGAGCATTAGAGTAACTCAGACAAATATGACTTACATACATGCATTGAAGTGTATATATGTAAAGGCTTTTAAAAAAGGCCTCAGAAGAATTGTGGAGCGGTCTTATTCAAAAGAATCTTCAAATGCCGCTGAGATATAGGATCTTCACAGAAGGGCATTTAACTTGTTTACAGTCGAGGACAGATAAGGGAAATGTTACAATATTGATGCCCACTAATGTAACTACCAGAGAACCTTATTGAGAAGTGTGAAATCAAAGTACTGCTGCCAAAATGAGCACACGCTAAGAGTAGCAGCCCCAACAGCTGAGCACTTGCATTCGTGTTAAGGACAATTAGTAGCAGTCAGTAATGTCATGTAGGTTTCCATTGGAGCTCTGTGCTTGTATTTACCCCAGATGGGACTCGAACCCACAATCCCTGGCTTAGGAGGCCAGTGCCTTATCCATTAGGCCACTGGGGCAGGTATACCAGATGCCCCATCATGTGAAAAGCCGTATGTGTAATTCCTGTGCGAACAATGAGTCACCGTCTGAAAACTCTGGCTGCACAATGAGTCCATGGTGCCTGTAGACATTTTGGGGATTCTTGCTGCACTATGCAGCGCATAGCTCTCACAACCTGAAGGCTGTGACTTTGACCCACACACTTGGCATTTGTTTTAGCTTGACAGGAACATTCATTCGCGCTCTTACATGACCATGGTCAGCTTTTGGCTGGGGTGAGGCAAATAGCTCAATAGATAACAAGTGTGACGACCTCATCTGTCTTCTTCTTTTGTCTGAAATCTCTTGTGCTTGCTCACAGTCCTCTGCTCAATCACCCAGTCACACACTTCATGCAGATGAAGCTTAACATCATTTCTTGATGGTTTAAATTGTAAAACAGAAGAAAAAAGATGCAGTGCAAAGAGTCTGTCATTGGTAAAGGACACAAGTCCACACACTTTCCTATTGTCTACATCGATGGAATTCCAAAGGCTATAGAGGATGGGCAAGCAAGTCAATTCAGGCATGTTTCTTTTGGGGAAAACAAAAGCAACATGTCTAAATTGGCTAACTTCCTTAACCCCTGTTAAGGACAACTACTCCTCGAGCGCCTTGAAGAACCAGAATGCAGCAAAGTTTCTGCAAAGGCTGTAACAGTCTCTCTGAGTCTAGAGCATTAGAGTAACTCAGACAAATCTGACTTACATACATGCATTGAAGTGTATATATGTAAAGGCTTTTAAAAAAGGCCTCAGACGAATTGTGGAGCGGTCTTATTCAAAAGAATCCTCAAATGCCGCTGAGATATAGGATCTTCACAGAAGGGCATTTAACTTGTTTACAGTCGAGGACAGATAAGGGAAATGTTAAAATACTGATGCCCACTAATGTAACTACCAGAGAACCTTATTGAGAAGTGTGAAATCAAAGTACTGCTGCCAAAATGAGCACACACTAAGAGTAGCAGGCCCAACAGCTGAACACTTGCATTGGTGTTAAGGACAATTAGTAGCAGTCGGTAATGTCATGTGGCAGGTAGGTTTCCATTGGAGCTCTGTGCTTGTATTTACCCCAGATGGGACTCGAACCAACAATCCCTGGCTTAGGAGGCCAGTGCCTTATCCATTAGGCCACTGGGACAGGTACACCAGATGCCCCATCATGTGAAAAGCTGTACGTGTAATTCCTGTGCGAACAATGAGTCACCGTCTGAAAACTCTGGCTGCACAATGAGTCCATGGTGCCTGTAGACATTTTGGGGATTCTTGCTGCACTATGCAGCGCATAGCTCTCACAACCTGAAGGCTGTGACTTTGACCCACACACTTGGCATTTGTTTTAGCTTGACAGGAACATTCATTCGCACTCTTAAATGACCATGGTCAGCTTTTGGCTGGGGTGAGGCAAATAGCTCAATAGATAACAAGTGTGACGACCTCATCTGTCTTCTTCTTTTGTCTGAAATCTCTTTGTGCTTGCTCACAGTCCTCTGCTCAATCACCCAGTCACACACTTCATGCAGATGAAGCTTAACATCATTTCTTGATGGTTTAAATTGTAAAACAGAAGAAAAAAGATGCAGTGCAAAGAGTCTGTCATTGGTAAAGGACACAAGTCTCAGAAAATTCCCTGGAGAACTTTGACTGACATGCAGGCCTTGGTAACTCCACAAAAGGAAAAGGGAACTCCTGCAATTGAGTTTTGCTGTTTGAGAACTTTTCACTCTTCATCTGAAAGGCCTTCTCAGCTAGTAAGGGGATAAGCCTCACAATGTTAATTTGTTCGGGAATGGCCATGCTGCAAAGCTCAAGTCACATGCAAATTGGAGTCCCTTAACAATCAGGTGTGGTAAGTGTTGTTTTTTGCCTGGTTCCGTGACAAAATGCTTCTCTCCTCTATATGTAAGGACTTTTAAATCAGTCTAAAGCTGATTGTGTTGTGTAGGGGCAGTTGTGTAGGGCAGGATGAAAAAGTGCACACATTTTTACCACAGGAAATGTGTAAGAATAGCTTAAGTTTTAGCACAACCAGTTTTTGAGTAGGCCAAAGGAGAGGACAGGGTCTTGTAGCAAAATGCATTCTCTAGCAGAGAGTGGTTTCGGTCCACCGACCTCTGGGTTATGGGCCCAGCACGTTTCCGCTGCACCACTCTGCTTGACTGTGGCTCAGTTTTCAATAAGGGAGCCCAACCCATTAGTTTTGGCTTGGTTTTGTTATGCCATAAGCCATGATATCAATTAATTGTGATTTTAATTTTGAACATCTGTGGAGAAAGATGCAGTTGTGGTATGTGTTGTTTTTTGCCTGGTTCCGTGACAAAATGCTTCTCTCCTCTATATGTAAGGACTTTTAAATCAGTCTAAAGCTGATTGTGTTGTGTAGGGGCAGTTGTGTAGGGCAGGATGAAAAAGTGCACACATTTTTACCGCAGGAAATGTGAAAGAATAGCTTAAGTTTTAGCACAACCATTTTTTGAGTAGGCCAAAGGAGAGGACAGGGTCTTGTTGCAAAATGCATCCTCTAGCAGAGGGTGGTTTCGGTCCACCGACCTCTGGGTTATGGGCCCAGCACGCTTCCGCTGCGCCACTCTGCTTGCTGCGCAATGAGTCCATGGTGCCTGTGGACATTTTGGGGATTCTTGCTGCACTATGCAGCGCATAGCTCTCACAACCTGAAGGCTGTGACTTTGACCCACACACTTGGCATTTGTTTTAGCTTGACAGGAACATTCATTCGCGCTCTTACACGACCATGGTCAGCTTTTGGCTGGGGTGAGGCAAATAGCTCAATAGATAACAAGTGTGACGACCTCATCTGTCTTCTTCTTTTGTCTGAAATCTCTTTGTGCTTGCTCACAGTCCTCTGCTCAATCACCCAGTCACACACTCCATGCAGATGAAGCTTAACATCATTTCTTGATGGTTTAAATTATAAAACAGAAGAAAAAAGATGCAGTGCAAAGAGTCTGTCATTGGTAAAGGACACAAGTCTCAGAAAATTCCCTGGAGAACTTTGACTGACATGCAGGCCTTGGTAACTCCACAAAAGGAAAAGGGAACTCCTGCAATTGAGTTTTGCTGTTTGAGAACTTTTCACTTTTCATCTGAAAGGCCTTCTCAGCTAGTAAGGGGATAAGCCTCACAATGTTAATTTGTTCGGGAATGGCCATGCTGCAAAGCTCAAGTCACATGCAAATTGGAGTCCCTTAAAAATCAGGTGTGGTAAGTGTTGTTTTTTGCCTGGTTCCGTGACAAAATGCTTCTCTCCTCTATATGTAAGGACTTTTAAATCAGTCTAAAGCTGATTGTGTTGTGTAGGGGCAGTTGTGTAGGGCAGGATAAAAAAGTGCACACATTTTTACCACAGGAAATGTGTAAGAATAGCTTAAGTTTTAGCACAACAAGTTTTTGAGTAGGCCAAAGGAGAGGACAGGGTCTTGTAGCAAAATGCATTCTCTAGCAGAGGGTGGTTTCGGTCCACCGACCTCTGGGTTATGGGCCCAGCACGTTTCCGCTGCACCACTCTGCTTGACTGTGGCTCAGTTTTCAATAAGGGAGCCCAACCCATTAGTTTTGGCTTGGTTTTGTTATGCCATAAGCCATGATATCAATTAATTGTGATTTTAATTTTGAACATCTGTGGAGAAAGATGCAGTTGTGGTAAGTGTTGTTTTTTGCCTGGTTCCGTGACAAAATGCTTCTCTCCTCTATATGTAAGGACTTTTAAATCAGTCTAAAGCTGATTGTGTTGTGTAGGGACAGTTGTGTAGGGCAGGATGAAAAAGTGCACACATTTTTACCGCAGGAAATGTGAAAGAATAGCTTAAGTGTTAGCACAACCAGTTTTTGAGTAGGCCAAAGGAGAGGACAGGGTCTTGTAGCAAAATGCATTCCCTAGCAGAGGGTGGTTTCGGTCCACTGACCTCTGGGTTATGGGCCCAGCACGCTTCCGCTGCGCCACTCTGCTTGACTGTGGCTCTGTTTTCAATAAGGGAGCCGAATCCATTAGTTTTGGCTTGGTTTTGTTATGCCATAAGCCATGATATCAATTAATTGTGATTTTAATTTTGAACATCTGTGGCGAAAGATGCAGTTTAGCTTGGCTGCACCAATCCCCAAGAGCTTCAAACTCTTGGGGATTTTTAACACAGGAAATGTGTTAAAAATCCCCAACACAGGAAATGTGTAAGAATAGCTTAAGTTTTAGCACAACCAGTTTTTGAGTAGGCAAAAGGAGAGGACAGGGTCTTGTAGCAAAATGCATTCTCTAGCAGAGGGTGGTTTCGGTCCACCGACCTCTGGGTTATGGGCCCAGCACGTTTCCGCTGCACCACTCTGCTTGGCAAAAAAGAGTAACTGCTACATGCTTTCCTATTGTCTACATCAATGGAATTCCAGAGGCTACAGAGGATGGGCAGGCAAGTCATTTAGACATGGGCAGGATGAAAAAGTGCACACATTCTTACTGCAGGAAATGTTAAAGAATAGCTTCAGTTTTAGCATAACCGGTTTTTGAGCAGGCCAAAAGAGAGGACAGGGTCTTGTTGCAAAATTCATCCTCTAGCAGAGGGTGGTTTCGGTCCACCGACCTCTGGGTTATGGGCCCAGCACGCTTCCGCTGCGCCACTCTGCTTGCCTGCGTCTCAGGTTTCAATAAGGGAGCCCAATCCATTAGTTTTGGCTTGGTTTTGTTATGCCATAAGCCATGATATCAATTTTGGCCATTTCTGAAAGATGTCCATTGTGATTTTTAAATTTGAACATCTGTGGAGAAAGAGTTAAGCTCGGCTGCACCAATCCCCAAGAGCTGCAAACCCCCTCTCCAACCCTCCACCAGACACTCCCACAGGAACATTCGATCCCAGCCCTACTGTGCTTGGCAAAAAAGAGTAACTGCTACATGCTTTCCTATTGTCTACATCAATGGAATTCCAGAGGCTACAGAGGATGGGCAGGCAAGTCATTTAGACATGGGCAGGATGAAAAAGTGCACACATTCTTACTGCAGGAAATGTTAAAGAATAGCTTCAGTTTTAGCATAACCGGTTTTTGAGCAGGCCAAAAGAGAGGACAGGGTCTTGTTGCAAAATTCATCCTCTAGCAGAGGGTGGTTTCGGTCCACCGACCTCTGGGTTATGGGCCCAGCACGCTTCCGCTGCGCCACTCTGCTTGCCTGCGTCTCAGGTTTCAATAAGGGAGCCCAATCCATTAGTTTTGGCTTGGTTTTGTTATGCCATAAGCCATGATATCAATTTTGGCCATTTCTGAAAGATGTCCATTGTGATTTTTAAATTTGAACATCTGTGGAGAAAGAGTTAAGCTCGGCTGCACCAATCCCCAAGAGCTGCAAACCCCCTCTCCAACCCTCCACCAGACACTCCCAGAGGAACATTCAATCTCACTCCTACTGTGCTTGGCAAAAAAGAGTAACTGCTACATACTTTCCTATTGTCTACATCGATGGAATTCCAAAGGCTATAGAGGATGGGCAAGCAAGTCAATTCAGGCATGTTTCTTTTGGGGAAAACAAAAGCAACATGTCTAAATTGGCTAGCTTCCTTAACCCCTGTTAAGGACAACTACTCCTTGAGCGCCTTGAAGAACCAGATTGCAGCAAAGTTTCTGCAAAGGCTGTAACAGTCTCTCTGAGTCTAGAGCATTAGAGTAACTCAGACAAATATGACTTACATACATGCATTGAAGTGTATATATGTAAAGGCTTTTAAAAAAAGGCCTCAGAAGAATTGTGGAGCGGTCTTATTCAAAAGAATCTTCAAATGCCGCTGAGATATAGGATCTTCACAGAAGGGCATTTAACTTGTTTACAGTCGAGGACAGATAAGGGAAATGTTACAATATTGATGCCCACTAATGTAACTACCAGAGAACCTTATTGAGAAGTGTGAAATCAAACTACTGCTGCCAAAATGAGCACACGCTAAGAGTAGCAGCCCCAACAGCTGAACACTTGCATTGGTGTTAAGGACAATTAGTAGCAGTCAGTAATGTCATGTAGGTTTCCATTGGAGCTCTGTGCTTGTATTTACCCCAGATGGGACTCGAACCCACAATCCCTGGCTTAGGAGGCCAGTGCCTTATCCATTAGGCCACTGGGGCAGGTATACCAGATGGCCCATCATGTGAAAAGCCGTACGTGTAATTCCTGTGCGAACAATGAGTCACCGTCTGAAAACTCTGGCTGCACAATGAGTCCATGGTGCCTGTAGACATTTTGGGGATTCTTGCTGCACTATGCAGCGCATAGCTCTCAAAACCTGAAGGCTGTGACTTTGACCCACACACTTGGCATTTGTTTTAGCTTGACAGGAACATTCATTCGCGCTCTTACATGACCATGGTCAGCTTTTGGCTGGGGTGAGGCAAATGGCTCAATAGATAACAAGTGTGACGACCTCATCTGTCTTCTTCTTTTGTCTGAAATCTCTTGTGCTTGCTCACAGTCCTCTGCTCAATCACCCAGTCACACACTTCATGCAGATGAAGCTTAACATCATTTCTTGATGGTTTAAATTGTAAAACAGAAGAAAAAAGATGCAGTGCAAAGAGTCTGTCATTGGTAAAGGACACAAGTCTCAGAAAATTCCCTGGAGAACTTTGACTGACATGCAGGCCTTGGTAACTCCACAAAAGGAAAAGGGAACTCCTGCAATTGAGTTTTGCTGTTTGAGAACTTTTCACTCTTCATCTGAAAGGCCTTCTCAGCTAGTAAGGGGATAAGCCTCACAATGTTAATTTGTTCGGGAATGGCCATGCTGCAAAGCTCAAGTCACATGCAAATTGGAGTCCCTTAACAATCAGGTGTGGTAAGTGTTGTTTTTTGCCTGGTTCCGTGACAAAATGCTTCTCTCCTCTATATGTAAGGACTTTTAAATCAGTCTAAAGCTGATTGTGTTGTGTAGGGGCAGTTGTGTAAGGCAGGATGAAAAATGGCACACATTTTTACCACAGGAAATGTGTAAGAATAGCTTAAGTTTTAGCACAACCAGTTTTTGAGTAGGCCAAAGGAGAGGACAGGGTCTTGTAGCAAAATGCATTCTCTAGCAGAGGGTGGTTTCGGTCCACCGACCTCTGGGTTATGGGCCCAGCACGTTTCCGCTGCACCACTCTGCTTGACTGTGGCTCAGTTTTCAATAAGGGAGCCCAACCCATTAGTTTTGGCTTGGTTTTGTTATGCCATAAGCCATGATATCAATTAATTGTGATTTTAATTTTGAACATCTGTGGAGAAAGATGCCGTTGTGGTAAGTGTTGTTTTTTGCCTGGTTCCGTGACAAAATGCTTCTCTCCTCTATATGTAAGGACTTTTAAATCAGTCTAAAGCTGATTGTGTTGTGTAGGGGCAGTCGTGTAGGGCAGGATGAAAAAGTGCACACATTTTTACCGCAGGAAATGTGAAAGAATAGCTTAAGTTTTAGCACAACCATTTTTTGAGTAGGCCAAAGGAGAGGACAGGGTCTTGTAGCAAAATGCATTCCCTAGCACAGGGTGGTTTCGGTCCACCGACCTCTGGGTTATGGGCCCAGCACGCTTCCGCTGCGCCACTCTGATTGACTGTGGCTCAGTTTTCCATAAGGGAGCCCAATCCATTAGTTTTGGCTTGGTTTTGTTATGCCATAAGCCATGATATCAGTTGATTGTGATTTTAATTTTGAACATCTGTGGCGAAAGATGCAGTTTAGCTTGGCTGCACCAATCCCCAAGAGCTTCAAACTGCAAACTCCCTCTCCAAAACCCTCCACCAGACACTCCCACAGGAACATTCGATCCCAGCCCTACTGTGCTTGGCAAAAAAGAGTAACTGCTACATGCTTTCCTATTGTCTACATCAATGGAATTCCAGAGGCTACAGAGGATGGGCAGGCAAGTCATTTAGACATGGGCAGGATGAAAAAGTGCACACATTCTTACTGCAGGAAATGTTAAAGAATAGCTTCAGTTTTAGCATAACCGGTTTTTGAGCAGGCCAAAAGAGAGGACAGGGTCTTGTTGCAAAATTCATCCTCTAGCAGAGGGTGGTTTCGGTCCACCGACCTCTGGGTTATGGGCCCAGCACGCTTCCGCTGCGCCACTCTGCTTGCCTGCGTCTCAGGTTTCAATAAGGGAGCCCAATCCATTAGTTTTGGCTTGGTTTTGTTATGCCATAAGCCATGATATCAATTTTGGCCATTTCTGAAAGATGTCCATTGTGATTTTTAAATTTGAACATCTGTGGAGAAAGAGTTAAGCTCGGCTGCACCAATCCCCAAGAGCTGCAAACCCCCTCTCCAACCCTCCACCAGACACTCCCACAGGAACATTCGATCCCAGCCCTACTGTGCTTGGCAAAAAAGAGTAACTGCTACATGCTTTCCTATTGTCTACATCAATGGAATTCCAGAGGCTACAGAGGATGGGCAGGCAAGTCATTTAGACATGGGCAGGATGAAAAAGTGCACACATTCTTACTGCAGGAAATATTAAAGAATAGCTTCAGTTTTAGCATAACCGGTTTTTGAGCAGGCCAAAAGAGAGGACAGGGTCTTGTTGCAAAATTCATCCTCTAGCAGAGGGTGGTTTCGGTCCACCGACCTCTGGGTTATGGGCCCAGCACGCTTCCGCTGCGCCACTCTGCTTGCCTGCGTCTCAGGTTTCAATAAGGGAGCCCAATCCATTAGTTTTGGCTTGGTTTTGTTATGCCATAAGCCATGATATCAATTTTGGCCATTTCTGAAAGATGTCCATTGTGATTTTTAAATTTGAACATCTGTGGAGAAAGAGTTAAGCTCGGCTGCACCAATCCCCAAGAGCTGCAAACCCCCTCTCCAACCCTCCACCAGACACTCCCAGAGGAACATTCAATCTCACTCCTACTGTGCTTGGCAAAAAAGAGTAACTGCTACATACTTTCCTATTGTCTACATCGATGGAATTCCAAAGGCTATAGAGGATGGGCAAGCAAGTCAATTCAGGCATGTTTCTTTTGGGGAAAACAAAAGCAACATGTCTAAATTGGCTAGCTTCCTTAACCCCTGTTAAGGACAACTACTCCTCGAGCGCCTTGAAGAACCAGATTGCAGCAAAGTTTCTGCAAAGGCTGTAACAGTCTCTCTGAGTCTAGAGCATTAGAGTAACTCAGACAAATATGACTTACATACATGCATTGAAGTGTATATATGTAAAGGCTTTTAAAAAAAGGCCTCAGAAGAATTGTGGAGCGGTCTTATTCAAAAGAATCTTCAAATGCCGCTGAGATATAGGATCTTCACAGAAGGGCATTTAACTTGTTTACAGTCGAGGACAGATAAGGGAAATGTTACAATATTGATGCCCACTAATGTAACTACCAGAGAACCTTATTGAGAAGTGTGAAATCAAACTACTGCTGCCAAAATGAGCACACGCTAAGAGTAGCAGCCCCAACAGCTGAACACTTGCATTGGTGTTAAGGACAATTAGTAGCAGTCAGTAATGTCATGTAGGTTTCCATTGGAGCTCTGTGCTTGTATTTACCCCAGATGGGACTCGAACCCACAATCCCTGGCTTAGGAGGCCAGTGCCTTATCCATTAGGCCACTGGGGCAGGTATACCAGATGCCCCATCATGTGAAAAGCCGTACGTGTAATTCCTGTGCGAACAATGAGTCACCGTCTGAAAACTCTGGCTGCACAATGAGTCCATGGTGCCTGTAGACATTTTGGGGATTCTTGCTGCACTATGCAGCGCATAGCTCTCACAACCTGAAGGCTGTGACTTTGACCCACACACTTGGCATTTGTTTTAGCTTGACAGGAACATTCATTCGCGCTCTTACATGACCATGGTCAGCTTTTGGCTGGGGTGAGGCAAATAGCTCAATAGATAACAAGTGTGACGACCTCATCTGTCTTCTTCTTTTGTCTGAAATCTCTTGTGCTTGCTCACAGTCCTCTGCTCAATCACCCAGTCACACACTTCATGCAGATGAAGCTTAACATCATTTCTTGATGGTTTAAATTGTAAAACAGAAGAAAAAAGATGCAGTGCAAAGAGTCTGTCATTGGTAAAGGACACAAGTCTCAGAAAATTCCCTGGAGAACTTTGACTGACATGCAGGCCTTGGTAACTCCACAAAAGGAAAAGGGAACTCCTGCAATTGAGTTTTGCTGTTTGAGAACTTTTCACTCTTCATCTGAAAGGCCTTCTCAGCTAGTAAGGGGATAAGCCTCACAATGTTAATTTGTTCGGGAATGGCCATGCTGCAAAGCTCAAGTCACATGCAAATTGGAGTCCCTTAACAATCAGGTGTGGTAAGTGTTGTTTTTTGCCTGGTTCCGTGACAAAATGCTTCTCTCCTCTATATGTAAGGACTTTTAAATCAGTCTAAAGCTGATTGTGTTGTGTAGGGGCAGTTGTGTAAGGCAGGATGAAAAATGGCACACATTTTTACCACAGGAAATGTGTAAGAATAGCTTAAGTTTTAGCACAACCAGTTTTTGAGTAGGCCAAAGGAGAGGACAGGGTCTTGTAGCAAAATGCATTCTCTAGCAGAGGGTGGTTTCGGTCCACCGACCTCTGGGTTATGGGCCCAGCACGTTTCCGCTGCACCACTCTGCTTGACTGTGGCTCAGTTTTCAATAAGGGAGCCCAACCCATTAGTTTTGGCTTGGTTTTGTTATGCCATAAGCCATGATATCAATTAATTGTGATTTTAATTTTGAACATCTGTGGAGAAAGATGCCGTTGTGGTAAGTGTTGTTTTTTGCCTGGTTCCGTGACAAAATGCTTCTCTCCTCTATATGTAAGGACTTTTAAATCAGTCTAAAGCTGATTGTGTTGTGTAGGGGCAGTCGTGTAGGGCAGGATGAAAAAGTGCACACATTTTTACCGCAGGAAATGTGAAAGAATAGCTTAAGTTTTAGCACAACCATTTTTTGAGTAGGCCAAAGGAGAGGACAGGGTCTTGTAGCAAAATGCATTCCCTAGCAGAGGGTGGTTTCGGTCCACCGACCTCTGGGTTATGGGCCCAGCACGCTTCCGCTGCGCCACTCTGCTTGACTGTGGCTCAGTTTTCAATAAGGGAGCCGAATCCATTAGTTTTGGCTTGGTTTTGTTATGCCATAAGCCATGATATCAGTTGATTGTGATTTTAATTTTGAACATCTGTGGCGAAAGATGCAGTTTAGCTTGGCTGCACCAGTCCCCAAGAGCTGCAAACCCCCTCTCCAACCCTCCACCAGACACTCCCAGAGGAACATTCAATCTCACTCCTACTGTGCTTGGCAAAAAAGAGTAACTGCTACATACTTTCCTATTGTCTACATCGATGGAATTCCAAAGGCTATAGAGGATGGGCAAGCAAGTCAATTCAGGCATGTTTCTTTTGGGGAAAACAAAAGCAACATGTCTAAATTGGCTAGCTTCCTTAACCCCTGTTAAGGACAACTACTCCTCGAGCGCCTTGAAGAACCAGATTGCAGCAAAGTTTCTGCAAAGGCTGTAACAGTCTCTCTGAGTCTAGAGCATTAGAGTAACTCAGACAAATATGACTTACATACATGCATTAAAGTGTATATATGTAAAGGCTTTTAAAAAAAGGCCTCAGAAGAATTGTGGAGCGGTCTTATTCAAAAGAATCTTCAAATGCCGCTGAGATATAGGATCTTCACAGAAGGGCATTTAACTTGTTTACAGTCGAGGACAGATAAGGGAAATGTTACAATATTGATGCCCACTAATGTAACTACCAGAGAACCTTATTGAGAAGTGTGAAATCAAAGTACTGCTGCAAAAATGAGCACACGCTAAGAGTAGCAGCCCCAACAGCTGAACACTTGCATTGGTGTTAAGGACAATTAGTAGCAGTCAGTAATGTCATGTAGGTTTCCATTGGAGCTCCGTGCTTGTATTTACCCCAGCTGGGACTCGAACCCACAATCCCTGGCTTAGGAGGCCAGTGCCTTATCCATTAGGCCACTGGGGCAGGTATACCAGATGCCCCATCATGTGAAAAGCCGTATGTGTAATTCCTGTGCGAACAATGAGTCACCGTCTGAAAACTCTGGCTGCACAATGAGTCCATGGTGCCTGTAGACATTTTGGGGATTCTTGCTGCACTATGCAGCGCATAGCTCTCACAACCTGAAGGCTGTGACTTTGACCCACACACTTGGCATTTGTTTTAGCTTGACAGGAACATTCATTCGCGCTCTTACATGACCATGGTCAGCTTTTGGCTGGGGTGAGGCAAATAGCTCAATAGATAACAAGTGTGACGACCTCATCTGTCTTCTTCTTTTGTCTGAAATCTCTTGTGCTTGCTCACAGTCCTCTGCTCAATCACCCAGTCACACACTTCATGCAGATGAAGCTTAACATCATTTCTTGATGGTTTAAATTGTAAAACAGAAGAAAAAAGATGCAGTGCAAAGAGTCTGTCATTGGTAAAGGACACAAGTCTCAGAAAATTCCCTGGAGAACTTTGACTGACATGCAGGCCTTGGTAACTCCACAAAAGGAAAAGGGAACTCCTGCAATTGAGTTTTGCTGTTTGAGAACTTTTCACTCTTCATCTGAAAGGCCTTCTCAGCTAGTAAGGGGATAAGCCTCACAATGTTAATTTGTTCGGGAATGGCCATGCTGCAAAGCTCAAGTCACATGCAAATTGGAGTCCCTTAACAATCAGGTGTGGTAAGTGTTGTTTTTTGCCTGGTTCCGTGACAAAATGCTTCTCTCCTCTATATGTAAGGACTTTTAAATCAGTCTAAAGCTGATTGTGTTGTGTAGGGGCAGTTGTGTAGGGCAGGATGAAAAATGGCACACATTTTTAACACAGGAAATGTGTAAGAATAGCTTAAGTTTTAGCACAACCAGTTTTTGAGTAGGCAAAAGGAGAGGACAGGGTCTTGTAGCAAAATGCATTCTCTAGCAGAGGGTGGTTTCGGTCCACCGACCTCTGGGTTATGGGCCCAGCACGTTTCCGCTGCACCACTCTGCTTGACTGTGGCTCAGTTTTCAATAAGGGAGCCCAACCCATTAGTTCTGGCTTGGTTTTGTTATGCCATAAGCCATGATATCAATTAATTGTGATTTTAATTTTGAACATCTGTGGAGAAAGATGCCGTTGTGGTAAGTGTTGTTTTTTGCCTGGTTCCGTGACAAAATGCTTCTCTCCTCTATATGTAAGGACTTTTAAATCAGTCTAAAGCTGATTGTGTTGTGTAGGGGCAGTTGTGTAGGGCAGGATGAAAAAGTGCACACATTTTTACCGCAGGAAATGTGAAAGAATAGCTTAAGTTTTAGCACAACCATTTTTTGAGTAGGCCAAAGGAGAGGACAGGGTCTTGTAGCAAAATGCATTCCCTAGCAGAGGGTGGTTTCGGTCCACCGACCTCTGGGTTATGGGCCCAGCACGCTTCCGCTGCGCCACTCTGATTGACTGTGGCTCAGTTTTCAATAAGGGAGCCCAATCCATTAGTTTTGGCTTGGTTTTGTTATGCCATAAGCCATGATATCAGTTGATTGTGATTTTAATTTTGAACATCTGTGGCGAAAGATGCAGTTTAGCTTGGCTGCACCAATCCCCAAGAGCTTCAAACTGCAAACTCCCTCTCCAAAACCCTCCACCAGACACTCCCACAGGAACATTCGATCCCAGCCCTACTGTGCTTGGCAAAAAAGAGTAACTGCTACATGCTTTCCTATTGTCTACATCAATGGAATTCCAGAGGCTACAGAGGATGGGCAGGCAAGTCATTTAGACATGGGCAGGATGAAAAAGTGCACACATTCTTACTGCAGGAAATGTTAAAGAATAGCTTCAGTTTTAGCATAACCGGTTTTTGAGCAGGCCAAAAGAGAGGACAGGGTCTTGTTGCAAAATTCATCCTCTAGCAGAGGGTGGTTTCGGTCCACCGACCTCTGGGTTATGGGCCCAGCACGCTTCCGCTGCGCCACTCTGCTTGCCTGCGTCTCAGGTTTCAATAAGGGAGCCCAATCCATTAGTTTTGGCTTGGTTTTGTTATGCCATAAGCCATGATATCAATTTTGGCCATTTCTGAAAGATGTCCATTGTGATTTTTAAATTTGAACATCTGTGGAGAAAGAGTTAAGCTCGGCTGCACCAATCCCCAAGAGCTGCAAACCCCCTCTCCAACCCTCCACCAGACACTCCCAGAGGAACATTCAATCTCACTCCTACTGTGCTTGGCAAAAAAGAGTAACTGCTACATACTTTCCTATTGTCTACATCGATGGAATTCCAAAGGCTATAGAGGATGGGCAAGCAAGTCAATTCAGGCATGTTTCTTTTGGGGAAAACAAAAGCAACATGTCTAAATTGGCTAGCTTCCTTAACCCCTGTTAAGGACAACTACTCCTCGAGCGCCTTGAAGAACCAGATTGCAGCAAAGTTTCTGCAAAGGCTGTAACAGTCTCTCTGAGTCTAGAGCATTAGAGTAACTCAGACAAATATGACTTACATACATGCATTGAAGTGTATATATGTAAAGGCTTTTAAAAAAAGGCCTCAGAAGAATTGTGGAGCGGTCTTATTCAAAAGAATCTTCAAATGCCGCTGAGATATAGGATCTTCACAGAAGGGCATTTAACTTGTTTACAGTCGAGGACAGATAAGGGAAATGTTACAATATTGATGCCCACTAATGTAACTACCAGAGAACCTTATTGAGAAGTGTGAAATCAAACTACTGCTGCCAAAATGAGCACACGCTAAGAGTAGCAGCCCCAACAGCTGAACACTTGCATTGGTGTTAAGGACAATTAGTAGCAGTCAGTAATGTCATGTAGGTTTCCATTGGAGCTCTGTGCTTGTATTTACCCCAGATGGGACTCGAACCCACAATCCCTGGCTTAGGAGGCCAGTGCCTTATCCATTAGGCCACTGGGGCAGGTATACCAGATGCCCCATCATGTGAAAAGCCGTACGTGTAATTCCTGTGCGAACAATGAGTCACCGTCTGAAAACTCTGGCTGCACAATGAGTCCATGGTGCCTGTAGACATTTTGGGGATTCTTGCTGCACTATGCAGCGCATAGCTCTCAAAACCTGAAGGCTGTGACTTTGACCCACACACTTGGCATTTGTTTTAGCTTGACAGGAACATTCATTCGCGCTCTTACATGACCATGGTCAGCTTTTGGCTGGGGTGAGGCAAATAGCTCAATAGATAACAAGTGTGACGACCTCATCTGTCTTCTTCTTTTGTCTGAAATCTCTTGTGCTTGCTCACAGTCCTCTGCTCAATCACCCAGTCACACACTTCATGCAGATGAAGCTTAACATCATTTCTTGATGGTTTAAATTGTAAAACAGAAGAAAAAAGATGCAGTGCAAAGAGTCTGTCATTGGTAAAGGACACAAGTCTCAGAAAATTCCCTGGAGAACTTTGACTGACATGCAGGCCTTGGTAACTCCACAAAAGGAAAAGGGAACTCCTGCAATTGAGTTTTGCTGTTTGAGAACTTTTCACTCTTCATCTGAAAGGCCTTCTCAGCTAGTAAGGGGATAAGCCTCACAATGTTAATTTGTTCGGGAATGGCCATGCTGCAAAGCTCAAGTCACATGCAAATTGGAGTCCCTTAACAATCAGGTGTGGTAAGTGTTGTTTTTTGCCTGGTTCCGTGACAAAATGCTTCTCTCCTCTATATGTAAGGACTTTTAAATCAGTCTAAAGCTGATTGTGTTGTGTAGGGGCAGTTGTGTAAGGCAGGATGAAAAATGGCACACATTTTTACCACAGGAAATGTGTAAGAATAGCTTAAGTTTTAGCACAACCAGTTTTTGAGTAGGCCAAAGGAGAGGACAGGGTCTTGTAGCAAAATGCATTCTCTAGCAGAGGGTGGTTTCGGTCCACCGACCTCTGGGTTATGGGCCCAGCACGTTTCCGCTGCACCACTCTGCTTGACTGTGGCTCAGTTTTCAATAAGGGAGCCCAACCCATTAGTTTTGGCTTGGTTTTGTTATGCCATAAGCCATGATATCAATTAATTGTGATTTTAATTTTGAACATCTGTGGAGAAAGATGCCGTTGTGGTAAGTGTTGTTTTTTGCCTGGTTCCGTGACAAAATGCTTCTCTCCTCTATATGTAAGGACTTTTAAATCAGTGTAAAGCTGATTGTGTTGTGTAGGGGCAGTCGTGTAGGGCAGGATGAAAAAGTGCACACATTTTTACCGCAGGAAATGTGAAAGAATAGCTTAAGTTTTAGCACAACCATTTTTTGAGTAGGCCAAAGGAGAGGACAGGGTCTTGTAGCAAAATGCATTCCCTAGCAGAGGGTGGTTTCGGTCCACCGACCTCTGGGTTATGGGCCCAGCACGCTTCCGCTGCGCCACTCTGCTTGACTGTGGCTCAGTTTTCAATAAGGGAGCCCAATCCATTAGTTTTGGCTTGGTTTTGTTATGCCATAAGCCATGATATCAGTTGATTGTGATTTTAATTTTGAACATCTGTGGCGAAAGATGCAGTTTAGCTTGGCTGCACCAGTCCCCAAGAGCTGCAAACCCCCTCTCCAACCCTCCACCAGACACTCCCAGAGGAACATTCAATCTCACTCCTACTGTGCTTGGCAAAAAAGAGTAACTGCTACATACTTTCCTATTGTCTACATCGATGGAATTCCAAAGGCTATAGAGGATGGGCAAGCAAGTCAATTCAGGCATGTTTCTTTTGGGGAAAACAAAAGCAACATGTCTAAATTGGCTAGCTTCCTTAACCCCTGTTAAGGACAACTACTCCTCGAGCGCCTTGAAGAACCAGATTGCAGCAAAGTTTCTGCAAAGGCTGTAACCGTCTCTCTGAGTCTAGAGCATTAGAGTAACTCAGACAAATATGACTTACATACATGCATTAAAGTGTATATATGTAAAGGCTTTTAAAAAACGGCCTCAGAAGAATTGTGGAGCGGTCTTATTCAAAAGAATCTTCAAATGCCGCTGAGATATAGGATCTTCACAGAAGGGCATTTAACTTGTTTACAGTCGAGGACAGATAAGGGAAATGTTACAATATTGATGCCCACTAATGTAACTACCAGAGAACCTTATTGAGAAGTGTGAAATCAAAGTACTGCTGCAAAAATGAGCACACGCTAAGAGTAGCAGCCCCAACAGCTGAACACTTGCATTGGTGTTAAGGACAATTAGTAGCAGTCAGTAATGTCATGTAGGTTTCCATTGGAGCTCTGTGCTTGTATTTACCCCAGATGGGACTCAAACCCACAATCCCTGGCTTAGGAGGCCAGTGCCTTATCCATTAGGCCACTGGGGCAGGTATACCAGATGCCCCATCATGTGAAAAGCCGTATGTGTAATTCCTGTGCGAACAATGAGTCACCGTCTGAAAACTCTGGCTGCACAATGAGTCCATGGTGCCTGTAGACATTTTGGGGATTCTTGCTGCACTATGCAGCGCATAGCTCTCACAACCTGAAGGCTGTGACTTTGACCCACACACTTGGCATTTGTTTTAGCTTGACAGGAACATTCATTCGCGCTCTTACATGACCATGGTCAGCTTTTGGCTGGGGTGAGGCAAATAGCTCAATAGATAACAAGTGTGACGACCTCATCTGTCTTCTTCTTTTGTCTGAAATCTCTTGTGCTTGCTCACAGTCCTCTGCTCAATCACCCAGTCACACACTTCATGCAGATGAAGCTTAACATCATTTCTTGATGGTTTAAATTGTAAAACAGAAGAAAAAAGATGCAGTGCAAAGAGTCTGTCATTGGTAAAGGACACAAGTCTCAGAAAATTCCCTGGAGAACTTTGACTGACATGCAGGCCTTGGTAACTCCACAAAAGGAAAAGGGAACTCCTGCAATTGAGTTTTGCTGTTTGAGAACTTTTCACTCTTCATCTGAAAGGCCTTCTCAGCTAGTAAGGGGATAAGCCTCACAATGTTAATTTGTTCGGGAATGGCCATGCTGCAAAGCTCAAGTCACATGCAAATTGGAGTCCCTTAACAATCAGGTGTGGTAAGTGTTGTTTTTTGCCTGGTTCCGTGACAAAATGCTTCTCTCCTCTATATGTAAGGACTTTTAAATCAGTCTAAAGCTGATTGTGTTGTGTAGGGGCAGTTGTGTAGGGCAGGATGAAAAATGGCACACATTTTTAACACAGGAAATGTGTAAGAATAGCTTAAGTTTTAGCACAACCAGTTTTTGAGTAGGCAAAAGGAGAGGACAGGGTCTTGTAGCAAAATGCATTCTCTAGCAGAGGGTGGTTTCGGTCCACCGACCTCTGGGTTATGGGCCCAGCACGTTTCCGCTGCACCACTCTGCTTGACTGTGGCTCAGTTTTCAATAAGGGAGCCCAACCCATTAGTTTTGGCTTGGTTTTGTTATGCCATAAGCCATGATATCAATTAATTGTGATTTTAATTTTGAACATCTGTGGAGAAAGATGCCGTTGTGGTAAGTGTTGTTTTTTGCCTGGTTCCGTGACAAAATGCTTCTCTCCTCTATATGTAAGGACTTTTAAATCAGTCTAAAGCTGATTGTGTTGTGTAGGGGCAGTTGTGTAGGGCAGGATGAAAAAGTGCACACATTTTTACCGCAGGAAATGTGAAAGAATAGCTTAAGTTTTAGCACAACCATTTTTTGAGTAGGCCAAAGGAGAGGACAGGGTCTTGTAGCAAAATGCATTCCCTAGCAGAGGGTGGTTTCGGTCCACCGACCTCTGGGTTATGGGCCCAGCACGCTTCCGCTGCGCCACTCTGATTGACTGTGGCTCAGTTTTCAATAAGGGAGCCCAATCCATTAGTTTTGGCTTGGTTTTGTTATGCCATAAGCCATGATATCAGTTGATTGTGATTTTAATTTTGAACATCTGTGGCGAAAGATGCAGTTTAGCTTGGCTGCACCAATCCCCAAGAGCTTCAAACTGCAAACTCCCTCTCCAAAACCCTCCACCAGACACTCCCACAGGAACATTCGATCCCAGCCCTACTGTGCTTGGCAAAAAAGAGTAACTGCTACATGCTTTCCTATTGTCTACATCAATGGAATTCCAGAGGCTACAGAGGATGGGCAGGCAAGTCATTTAGACATGGGCAGGATGAAAAAGTGCACACATTCTTACTGCAGGAAATGTTAAAGAATAGCTTCAGTTTTAGCATAACCGGTTTTTGAGCAGGCCAAAAGAGAGGACAGGGTCTTGTTGCAAAATTCATCCTCTAGCAGAGGGTGGTTTCGGTCCACAACCTGAAGGCTGTGACTTTGACCCACACACTTGGCATTTGTTTTAGCTTGACAGGAACATTCATTCACGCTCTTACACGACCATGGTCAGCTTTTGGCTGGGGTGAGGCAAATAGCTCAATAGATAACAAGTGTGACGACCTCATCTGTCTTCTTCTTTTGTCTGAAATCTCTTGTGCTTGCTCACAGTCCTCTGCTCAATCACCCAGTCACACACTTCATGCAGATGAAGCTTAACATCATTTCTTGATGGTTTAAATTGTAAAACAGAAGAAAAAAGATGCACTGCAAAGAGTCTGTCATTGGTAAAGGACACAAGTCTCAGAAAATTCCCTGGAGAACTTTGACTGACATGCAGGCCTTGGTAACTCCACAAAAGGAAAAGGGAACTCCTGCAATTGAGTTTTGCTGTTTGAGAACTTTTCACTCTTCATCTGAAAGGCCTTCTCAGCTAGTAAGGGGATAAGCCTCACAATGTTAATTTGTTCGGGAATGGCCATGCTGCAAAGCTCAAGTCACATGCAAATTGGAGTCCCTTAACAATCAGGTGTGGTAAGTGTTGTTTTTTGCCTGGTTCCGTGACAAAATGCTTCTCTCCTCTATATGTAAGGACTTTTAAATCAGTCTAAAGCTGATTGTGTTGTGTAGGGGCAGTTGTGTAAGGCAGGATGAAAAATGGCACACATTTTTACCACAGGAAATGTGTAAGAATAGCTTAAGTTTTAGCACAACCAGTTTTTGAGTAGGCCAAAGGAGAGGACAGGGTCTTGTAGCAAAATGCATTCTCTAGCAGAGGGTGGTTTCGGTCCACCGACCTCTGGGTTATGGGCCCAGCACGTTTCCACTGCACCACTCTGCTTGACTGTGGCTCAGTTTTCAATAAGGGAGCCCAACCCATTAGTTTTGGCTTGGTTTTGTTATGCCATAAGCCATGATATCAATTAATTGTGATTTTAATTTTGAACATCTGTGGAGAAAGATGCCGTTGTGGTAAGTGTTGTTTTTTGCCTGGTTCCGTGACAAAATGCTTCTCTCCTCTATATGTAAGGACTTTTAAATCAGTCTAAAGCTGATTGTGTTGTGTAGGGGCAGTCGTGTAGGGCAGGATGAAAAAGTGCACACATTTTTACCGCAGGAAATGTGAAAGAATAGCTTAAGTTTTAGCACAACCATTTTTTGAGTAGGCCAAAGGAGAGGACAGGGTCTTGTAGCAAAATGCATTCCCTAGCAGAGGGTGGTTTCGGTCCACCGACCTCTGGGTTATGGGCCCAGCACGCTTCCGCTGCGCCACTCTGCTTGACTGTGGCTCAGTTTTCAATAAGGGAGCCCAATCCATTAGTTTTGGCTTGGTTTTGTTATGCCATAAGCCATGATATCAGTTGATTGTGATTTTAATTTTGAACATCTGTGGCGAAAGATGCAGTTTAGCTTGGCTGCACCAGTCCCCAAGAGCTGCAAACCCCCTCTCCAACCCTCCACCAGACACTCCCAGAGGAACATTCAATCTCACTCCTACTGTGCTTGGCAAAAAAGAGTAACTGCTACATACTTTCCTATTGTCTACATCGATGGAATTCCAAAGGCTATAGAGGATGGGCAAGCAAGTCAATTCAGGCATGTTTCTTTTGGGGAAAACAAAAGCAACATGTCTAAATTGGCTAGCTTCCTTAACCCCTGTTAAGGACAACTACTCCTCGAGCGCCTTGAAGAACCAGATTGCAGCAAAGTTTCTGCAAAGGCTGTAACAGTCTCTCTGAGTCTAGAGCATTAGAGTAACTCAGACAAATATGACTTACATACATGCATTAAAGTGTATATATGTAAAGGCTTTTAAAAAAAGGCCTCAGAAGAATTGTGGAGCGGTCTTATTCAAAAGAATCTTCAAATGCCGCTGAGATATAGGATCTTCACAGAAGGGCATTTAACTTGTTTACAGTCGAGGACAGATAAGGGAAATGTTACAATATTGATGCCCACTAATGTAACTACCAGAGAACCTTATTGAGAAGTGTGAAATCAAAGTACTGCTGCCAAAATGAGCACACGCTAAGAGTAGCAGCCCCAACAGCTGAACACTTGCATTGGTGTTAAGGACAATTAGTAGCAGTCAGTAATGTCATGTAGGTTTCCATTGGAGCTCTGTGCTTGTATTTACCCCAGATGGGACTCGAACCCACAATCCCTGGCTTAGGAGGCCAGTGCCTTATCCATTAGGCCACTGGGGCAGGTATACCAGATGCCCCATCATGTGAAAAGCCGTATGTGTAATTCCTGTGCGAACAATGAGTCACCGTCTGAAAACTCTGGCTGCACAATGAGTCCATGGTGCCGGAGGAGAGAGAGAGGAAGGAGAAGAGAGTAGGCGCATGCTGCCGGTGAGAGAGGAACTAGCAGTCTGACGGGATAGGGGCGAGACGTTGGTCGTTTGGTGCATGGCGCGTGTTTTGAAGCTGCTCTGCTTGTGGAGAAATGTCCTGGGCCGTGAGTAGTGAGGAAACAGGAAGCGATTCTTGTGGGATGGAAGAGGGAAATAGTGACAATGAAGGTTGGAAGATAGCAGCATCAAAAAATGAGAAAAAGCGGAAAAAACAGAGATCAGTTAAAGGGGAATCTAGTTCAGAACAATCCAGTGATGATCAATCCATACATTCCACAGCAAAACAAAATGAATTCAAAGTCATATTCAAAGTCGTTAATCAGGCGGACTCTTTTACAAACTGGAATCCGGTTCACTTAACAAAAACCATCAATAAACTTGTTGGAGAAGTCAGAGGTGCCAGAATTATGTACAGTGGAGACCTGCTAATTAACTGCAGAGACAGCGCCCAGCAAGGCAAAGCAATACGAATTAACAAAATTGACGGGATAAGAGTTCAGTGCAGCCTAATGGAGAACAAAAAGATCAGCAGGGGAGTCATTGGAGGAGTTCCTCTGAAAATTTCTGAAAAAGAGATTCTGGAAAACATAAGCGGTGCAAAAGTAAAAGAAGTAAAACGGTTAAAAACAACAAGAAACGGAGAAAGATCTGACAGTTTATCTGTACTAATTAAATTCGAGGAAGAGCAATTACCAAGCAAAGTATTCATTGGTTATATCAGTTACAATGTCAAAATCTACAATCCTCCACCATTGAGATGTTTCAAATGTCAAAAATTCGGACACATTGCAGCAGTTTGTAAAGGGAAACAGAGGTGTGGAAGGTGTGCAGGAGAACATGAATATGGTAAATGTGGAAAAGAAGCTAAAATAAAATGCTGTAATTGTGGTGGAGAACATACTGCTGCTTATCGCGGCTGTGAAGCAAGCAAAAGGTCTGAAGAAATAAAAAAAATGAAATTTGAGCTCGGAATAACTTATGCTGAAGCTGCAAAAAGGATCCCATCTCAATTAGAAAAACCCAAACCTACAGTTCAACACACGGCAAATTTCAAACCTCTAGAGAAATCTCCAAAAATTGATGAAGACTCACTAATTGTTAAAAAGACAAATTTTGTTCTTTTCATGGTGGAAGTGATTAATTGTACTGCTCAGACGACAAAAAAAAACAGAAAAAATCAAAATAATAGTGAAGGCTGCAGAAAAATATCTGGATGTTAAAGATATGAACTGGGAGATGGTTGGAAGCATGATGGAAAGACCGATGGGACCATCAGAAACTGGGAGAGTTACGATGACCTAGAGTAAATTAAAATTATACGGGCAAATGTAATTTAGTTTAATTTAGTATTACGTGGGTTTAAGTTACACAGGTATTTTTTTTTTTTTTTTTTTTGGGGGGGGGGTGAATCGTTTCCTGTTTCCTTGCTTTACTCCATATCAGTTGGTGGCGGTAATGCACATTCCACAAGTTTGCCAACCGCCATAAAATCTCATAAGAAGAGTCCATGGTGCCTGTAGACATTTTGGGGATTCTTGCTGCACTATGCAGCGCATAGCTCTCACAACCTGAAGGCTGTGACTTTGACCCACACACTTGGCATTTGTTTTAGCTTGACAGGAACATTCATTCACGCTCTTACACGACCATGGTCAGCTTTTGGCTGGGGTGAGGCAAATAGCTCAATAGATAACAAGTGTGACGACCTCATCTGTCTTCTTCTTTTGTCTGAAATCTCTTGTGCTTGCTCACAGTCCTCTGCTCAATCACCCAGTCACACACTTCATGCAGATGAAGCTTAACATCATTTCTTGATGGTTTAAATTGTAAAACAGAAGAAAAAAGATGCAGTGCAAAGAGTCTGTCATTGGTAAAGGACACAAGTCTCAGAAAATTCCCTGGAGAACTTTGACTGACATGCAGGCCTTGGTAACTCCACAAAAGGAAAAGGGAACTCCTGCAATTGAGTTTTGCTGTTTGAGAACTTTTCACTCTTCATCTGAAAGGCCTTCTCAGCTAGTAAGGGGATAAGCCTCACAATGTTAATTTGTTCGGGAATGGCCATGCTGCAAAGCTCAAGTCACATGCAAATTGGAGTCCCTTAACAATCAGGTGTGGTAAGTGTTGTTTTTTGCCTGGTTCCGTGACAAAATGCTTCTCTCCTCTATATGTAAGGACTTTTAAATCAGTCTAAAGCTGATTGTGTTGTGTAGGGGCAGTTGTGTAAGGCAGGATGAAAAATGGCACACATTTTTACCACAGGAAATGTGTAAGAATAGCTTAAGTTTTAGCACAACCAGTTTTTGAGTAGGCCAAAGGAGAGGACAGGGTCTTGTAGCAAAATGCATTCTCTAGCAGAGGGTGGTTTCGGTCCACCGACCTCTGGGTTATGGGCCCAGCACGTTTCCGCTGCACCACTCTGCTTGACTGTGGCTCAGTTTTCAATAAGGGAGCCCAACCCATTAGTTTTGGCTTGGTTTTGTTATGCCATAAGCCATGATATCAATTAATTGTGATTTTAATTTTGAACATCTGTGGAGAAAGATGCCGTTGTGGTAAGTGTTGTTTTTTGCCTGGTTCCGTGACAAAATGCTTCTCTCCTCTATATGTAAGGACTTTTAAATCAGTCTAAAGCTGATTGTGTTGTGTAGGGGCAGTCGTGTAGGGCAGGATGAAAAAGTGCACACATTTTTACCGCAGGAAATGTGAAAGAATAGCTTAAGTTTTAGCACAACCATTTTTTGAGTAGGCCAAAGGAGAGGACAGGGTCTTGTAGCAAAATGCATTCCCTAGCAGAGGGTGGTTTCGGTCCACCGACCTCTGGGTTATGGGCCCAGCACGCTTCCGCTGCGCCACTCTGCTTGACTGTGGCTCAGTTTTCAATAAGGGAGCCCAATCCATTAGTTTTGGCTTGGTTTTGTTATGCCATAAGCCATGATATCAGTTGATTGTGATTTTAATTTTGAACATCTGTGGCGAAAGATGCAGTTTAGCTTGGCTGCACCAGTCCCCAAGAGCTGCAAACCCCCTCTCCAACCCTCCACCAGACACTCCCAGAGGAACATTCAATCTCACTCCTACTGTGCTTGGCAAAAAAGAGTAACTGCTACATACTTTCCTATTGTCTACATCGATGGAATTCCAAAGGCTATAGAGGATGGGCAAGCAAGTCAATTCAGGCATGTTTCTTTTGGGGAAAACAAAAGCAACATGTCTAAATTGGCTAGCTTCCTTAACCCCTGTTAAGGACAACTACTCCTCGAGCGCCTTGAAGAACCAGATTGCAGCAAAGTTTCTGCAAAGGCTGTAACAGTCTCTCTGAGTCTAGAGCATTAGAGTAACTCAGACAAATATGACTTACATACATGCATTAAAGTGTATATATGTAAAGGCTTTTAAAAAAAGGCCTCAGAAGAATTGTGGAGCGGTCTTATTCAAAAGAATCTTCAAATGCCGCTGAGATATAGGATCTTCACAGAAGGGCATTTAACTTGTTTACAGTCGAGGACAGATAAGGGAAATGTTACAATATTGATGCCCACTAATGTAACTACCAGAGAACCTTATTGAGAAGTGTGAAATCAAAGTACTGCTGCCAAAATGAGCACACGCTAAGAGTAGCAGCCCCAACAGCTGAACACTTGCATTGGTGTTAAGGACAATTAGTAGCAGTCAGTAATGTCATGTAGGTTTCCATTGGAGCTCTGTGCTTGTATTTACCCCAGATGGGACTCGAACCCACAATCCCTGGCTTAGGAGGCCAGTGCCTTATCCATTAGGCCACTGGGGCAGGTATACCAGATGCCCCATCATGTGAAAAGCCGTATGTGTAATTCCTGTGCGAACAATGAGTCACCGTCTGAAAACTCTGGCTGCACAATGAGTCCATGGTGCCGGAGGAGAGAGAGAGGAAGGAGAAGAGAGTAGGCGCATGCTGCCGGTGAGAGAGGAACTAGCAGTCTGACGGGATAGGGGCGAGACGTTGGTCGTTTGGTGCATGGCGCGTGTTTTGAAGCTGCTCTGCTTGTGGAGAAATGTCCTGGGCCGTGAGTAGTGAGGAAACAGGAAGCGATTCTTGTGGGATGGAAGAGGGAAATAGTGACAATGAAGGTTGGAAGATAGCAGCATCAAAAAATGAGAAAAAGCGGAAAAAACAGAGATCAGTTAAAGGGGAATCTAGTTCAGAACAATCCAGTGATGATCAATCCATACATTCCACAGCAAAACAAAATGAATTCAAAGTCATATTCAAAGTCGTTAATCAGGCGGACTCTTTTACAAACTGGAATCCGGTTCACTTAACAAAAACCATCAATAAACTTGTTGGAGAAGTCAGAGGTGCCAGAATTATGTACAGTGGAGACCTGCTAATTAACTGCAGAGACAGCGCCCAGCAAGGCAAAGCAATACGAATTAACAAAATTGACGGGATAAGAGTTCAGTGCAGCCTAATGGAGAACAAAAAGATCAGCAGGGGAGTCATTGGAGGAGTTCCTCTGAAAATTTCTGAAAAAGAGATTCTGGAAAACATAAGCGGTGCAAAAGTAAAAGAAGTAAAACGGTTAAAAACAACAAGAAACGGAGAAAGATCTGACAGTTTATCTGTACTAATTAAATTCGAGGAAGAGCAATTACCAAGCAAAGTATTCATTGGTTATATCAGTTACAATGTCAAAATCTACAATCCTCCACCATTGAGATGTTTCAAATGTCAAAAATTCGGACACATTGCAGCAGTTTGTAAAGGGAAACAGAGGTGTGGAAGGTGTGCAGGAGAACATGAATATGGTAAATGTGGAAAAGAAGCTAAAATAAAATGCTGTAATTGTGGTGGAGAACATACTGCTGCTTATCGCGGCTGTGAAGAAAGCAAAAGGTCTGAAGAAATAAAAAAAATGAAATTTGAGCTCGGAATAACTTATGCTGAAGCTGCAAAAAGGATCCCATCTCAATTAGAAAAACCCAAACCTACAGTTCAACACACGGCAAATTTCAAACCTCTAGAGAAATCTCCAAAAATTGATGAAGACTCACTAATTGTTAAAAAGACAAATTTTGTTCTTTTCATGGTGGAAGTGATTAATTGTACTGCTCAGACGACAAAAAAAAACAGAAAAAATCAAAATAATAGTGAAGGCTGCAGAAAAATATCTGGATGTTAAAGATATGAACTGGGAGATGGTTGGAAGCATGATGGAAAGACCGATGGGACCATCAGAAACTGGCAGAGTTACGATGACCTAGAGTAAATTAAAATTATACGGGCAAATGTAATTTAGTTTAATTTAGTATTATGTGGGTTTAAGTTACACAGGTATTTTTTTTCTTTTTTTTTTTTTTTTTTTTTTTTTTGGGGGGGGGGTGAATCGTTTCCTGTTTCCTTGCTTTACTCCATATCAGTTGGTGGCGGTAATGCACATTCCACAAGTTTGCCAACCGCCATAAAATCTCATAAGAAGAGTCCATGGTGCCTGTAGACATTTTGGGGATTCTTGCTGCACTATGCAGCGCATAGCTCTCACAACCTGAAGGCTGTGACTTTGACCCACACACTTGGCATTTGTTTTAGCTTGACAGGAACATTCATTCGCGCTCTTACATGACCATGGTCAGCTTTTGGCTGGGGTGAGGCAAATAGCTCAATAGATAACAAGTGTGACGACCTCATCTGTCTTCTTCTTTTGTCTGAAATCTCTTGTGCTTGCTCACAGTCCTCTGCTCAATCACCCAGTCACACACTTCATGCAGATGAAGCTTAACATCATTTCTTGATGGTTTAAATTGTAAAACAGAAGAAAAAAGATGCAGTGCAAAGAGTCTGTCATTGGTAAAGGACACAAGTCTCAGAAAATTCCCTGGAGAACTTTGACTGACATGCAGGCCTTGGTAACTCCACAAAAGGAAAAGGGAACTCCTGCAATTGAGTTTTGCTGTTTGAGAACTTTTCACTCTTCATCTGAAAGGCCTTCTCAGCTAGTAAGGGGATAAGCCTCACAATGTTAATTTGTTCGGGAATGGCCATGCTGCAAAGCTCAAGTCACATGCAAATTGGAGTCCCTTAACAATCAGGTGTGGTAAGTGTTGTTTTTTGCCTGGTTCCGTGACAAAATGCTTCTCTCCTCTATATGTAAGGACTTTTAAATCAGTCTAAAGCTGATTGTGTTGTGTAGGGGCAGTTGTGTAGGGCAGGATGAAAAATGGCACACATTTTTAACACAGGAAATGTGTAAGAATAGCTTAAGTTTTAGCACAACCAGTTTTTGAGTAGGCAAAAGGAGAGGACAGGGTCTTGTAGCAAAATGCATTCTCTAGCAGAGAGTGGTTTCGGTCCACCGACCTCTGGGTTATGGGCCCAGCACGTTTCCGCTGCACCACTCTGCTTGACTGTGGCTCAGTTTTCAATAAGGGAGCCCAACCCATTAGTTTTGGCTTGGTTTTGTTATGCCATAAGCCATGATATCAATTAATTGTGATTTTAATTTTGAACATCTGTGGAGAAAGATGCCGTTGTGGTAAGTGTTGTTTTTTGCCTGGTTCCGTGACAAAATGCTTCTCTCCTCTATATGTAAGGACTTTTAAATCAGTCTAAAGCTGATTGTGTTGTGTAGGGGCAGTTGTGTAGGGCAGGATGAAAAAGTGCACACATTTTTACCGCAGGAAATGTGAAAGAATAGCTTAAGTTTTAGCACAACCATTTTTTGAGTAGGCCAAAGGAGAGGACAGGGTCTTGTAGCAAAATGCATTCCCTAGCACAGGGTGGTTTCGGTCCACCGACCTCTGGGTTATGGGCCCAGCACGCTTCCGCTGCGCCACTCTGATTGACTGTGGCTCAGTTTTCAATAAGGGAGCCCAATCCATTAGTTTTGGCTTGGTTTTGTTATGCCATAAGCCATGATATTCAGTTGATTGTGATTTTAATTTTGAACATCTGTGGCGAAAGATGCAGTTTAGCTTGGCTGCACCAATCCCCAAGAGCTTCAAACTGCAAACTCCCTCTCCAAAACCCTCCACCAGACACTCCCACAGGAACATTCGATCCCAGCCCTACTGTGCTTGGCAAAAAAGAGTAACTGCTACATGCTTTCCTATTGTCTACATCAATGGAATTCCAGAGGCTACAGAGGATGGGCAGGCAAGTCATTTAGACATGGGCAGGATGAAAAAGGTGAGAATACAGGAAATGTGTAAGAATAGCTTAAGTTTTAGCACAACCAGTTTTTGAGTAGGCCAAAGGAGAGGACAGGGTCTTGTAGCAAAATGCATTCTCTAGCAGAGGGTGGTTTCGGTCCACCAACCTCTGGGTTATGCCATGCCATAAGCCATGATATCAATTAATTGTGATTTTAATTTTGAACATCTGTGGAGAAAGATGCAGTTGTGGTAAGTGTTGTTTTTTGCCTGGTTCCGTGACAAAATGCTTCTCTCCTCTATATGTAAGGACTTTTAAATCAGTCTAAAGCTGATTGTGTTGTGTAGGGGCAGTTGTGTAGGGCAGGATGAAAAAGTGCACACATTTTTACCGCAGGAAATGTGAAAGAATAGCTTAAGTTTTAGCACAACCATTTTTTGAGTAGGCCAAAGGAGAGGACAGGGTCTTGTAGCAAAATGCATTCCCTAGCAGAGGGTGGTTTCGGTCCACCGACCTCTGGGTTATGGGCCGCTGCGCCACTCTGCTTGACTGTGGCTCAGTTTTCAATAAGGGAGCCCAATCCATTAGTTTTGGCTTGGTTTTGTTATGCCATAAGCCATGATATCAATTTTGGCCATTTCTGAAAGATGTCCATTGTGATTTTTAAATTTGAACATCTGTGGAGAAAGAGTTTAGCTCGGCTGCACCAATCCCCAAGAGCTGCAAACCCCCTGGCCAACCCTCCACCAGACACTCCCAGAGGAACATTCAATCTCACTCCTACTGTGCTAGGCAAAAAAGAGTAACTGCTACATACTTTCCTGTTGTCTACATCGATGGAATTCCAAAGGCTATAGAGGATGGGCAAGCAAGTCAATTCAGGCAAGTTTCTTTTGGGGAAAACAAAAGCAACATGTCTAAATTGGCTAGCTTCCTTAACCCGTGTTAAGGACAACTACTCCTCGAGCGCCTTGAAGAACCAGATTGCAGCAAAGTTTCTGCAAAGGCTGTAACAGTCTCTCTGAGTCTAGAGCATTAGAGTAACTCAGACAAATCTGACTTACATACATGCATTGAAGTGTATATATGTAAAGGCTTTTAAAAAAGGCCTCAGAAGAATTGTGGAGCGGTCTTATTCAAAAGAATCTTCAAATGCCGCTGAGATATAGGATCTTCACAGAAGGGCATTTAACTTGTTTACAGTCGAGGACAGATAAGGGAAATGTTAAAATACTGATGCCCACTAATGTAACTACCAGAGAACCTTATTGAGAAGTGTGAAATCAAAGTACTGCTGCCAAAATGAGCTAAGAGTAGCAGGCCCAACAGCTGAACACTTGCATTGGTGTTAAGGACAATTAGTAGCAGTCAGTAATGTCATGTGGCAGGTAGGTTTCCATTGGAGCTCTGTGCTTGTATTTACCTCTGATGGGACTCGAACCCACAATCCCTGGCTTAGGAGGCCAGTGCCTTATCCTGGTTCCGTGACAAAATGCTTCTCTCCTCTATATGTAAGGACTTTTAAATCAGTCTAAAGCTGATTGTGTTGTGTAGGGGCAGTTGTGTAAGGCAGGATGAAAAAGTGCACACATTTTTACCACAGGAAATGTGTAAGAATAGCTTAAGTTTTAGCACAACCAGTTTTTGAGTAGGCCAAAGGAGAGGACAGGGTCTTGTAGCAAAAGGCATTCTCTAGCAGAGGATGGTTTCGGTCCACTGACCTCTGGGTTATGGGCCCAGCACACTTCCGCTATGCCACTCTGCTTGACTGTGGCTTAGTTTTCAATAAGGGAGCCCAATCCATTAGTTTTGGCTTAGTTTTGTTATGCCATAAGCCATGATATCAATTAATTGTGATTTTAATTTTGAACATCTGTGGAGAAAGATGCAGTTGTGGTAAGTGTTGTTTTTTGCCTGGTTCCGTGACAAAATGCTTCTCTCCTCTATATGTAAGGACTTTTAAATCAGTCTAAAGCTGATAGTGTTTTGTTTAGGGGCAGTTGTGTAGGGAAGGATGAAAAAGTGCACACATTTTTACTGCAGGAAATGTGTAAGAATAGCTTAATTTTTACTTCAGTTTTCACATGCATACCTATAACAGAGGCAGTGGAAACAGTCAGGACACGTCTTGAACAAGATAGTGATTTAAACAACAGGACTAATTTCACTCCGGACTAGATCTGCACACTACTGGCCCTTTGTCTTTCCACAACCTATTTCAAATTCAGAGGTAATTTTTACAGACAGAAGCATGGCTGTGCAATGGGATCTCCAGTATCACCAATTGTAGCCAATTTTTACACAGAAGAATTGGAAAAGAGAGCTTTAGACACTTTCAATGGGACACCACCAAGCCACTGGTTTAGATACGTGGATGACACTTTCGTCAAAATCCAGCTAGAGGAAGTGGAAGCTTTCACCAAACACATCAACTCTGTTGACCGTAACATCAAATTCACCAGAGAGGATGCCAAGGACAACAAACTACCCTTTCTGGACTGCCTGGTGAGCATGGAAGGAGATGGAAGCCTAAACATTGAAGTGTATAGGAAACCTACTCACACAGACCAGTATCTTCTTTTTGACTCACACCACCCACTGGAACACAAACTCTCAGTCATCAGAACCTTAAAACACCGGGCAGAACATGTCCCTACTAAAACAGATGGGAAGCAAAAAGAACAGAAAAACATCAAAGATGCTCTCCGAAACTGTGGATATCCAAACTGGGCTTTTATCAAATCAGCAAGGAAATCCAAAAGACTCGCAACAGAAGACAGCGATGGGAAAATTAAACGCAAAAACATCACAATCCCTTATGTTGCTGGAGTGTCTGAAAAGCTCAAGAGGATTTTCTCCAAACACAAGATCCCAGTACATTTCAAGCCAAACCAAACCCTTAAACAGAGGCTAGTGCATCCTAAAGACAAAACCCCCAGACCGAATATGAGCGGAGTGGTATATGCTGTTCAGTGCAGCGAGGAATGCTCTGATCTTTATATTGGAGAAACCAAACAACCGCTCCACAGACGCATGGCCCAACACAGAAGAGCGGCCGCCTCTGGACAAGACTCCGCAGTACACCTACACCTTGTGGACAAAGGACATTCTTTTGAGGACCAGAATGTCCATATTCTGGATAAAGAAAATAGGTGGTTTGAGAGGGGCGTGAAGGAAGCCATCTATGTTAAGAGAGAAAAAACAACTTTAAACAGAGGTGGTGGACTCAGATTCCAGCTTCCAAAAACATACTATTCAATCATAGACATGATCCCTTCCAGATATCACCAAACCCCCCACCCCATCACAGAGGAACGAGGGACCTACCCGCTCCAGCCGGTGAACAACACCTCCTTAACGGCCGACCCTTAACAATCATAGACAGGTTTCAGGTATTACAGGAGACAATACCCCCCTTAATGGCAATCCCCCCCTTTAACGACCGACCCCTAGAATCATAGACAGGTTCAGATATTACAGGCTAACGATGGAACTAAACGACCCATTCATCGGTTACCATTTGCATGTTTCCAAGCAATACAAGGCCTTGTCCATATAGGACTCAAACTCACTGCAGATCCAGACATTTGAATTGAGAAAGCTTCCTGGAGAGGTGGCGAAACGTCTTCAAATCTTGAAAACCAAGTCCAGTGGATATTTTTTGAAGTTTTACGGAATGATTATGACCTGGATGACTGAGAACCTTCATCAGCAAGAATACCTTAAGTTTTAGCACAACCATTTTTTTGAGTAGGCCAAAGGAGAGGACAGGGTCTTGTAGCAAAATGCATTCTTTAGCAGAGGGTGGTTTCGGTCCACCGACCTCTGGGTTATGGGCCCAGCACGCTTCCGCTGCACCACTCTGCTTGCCTGCGTCTCAGGTTTCAATAAGGGAGCCCAATCCATTAGTTTTGGCTTGGTTTTGTTATGCCATAAGCCATGATATCAATTAATTGTGATTTTAATTTTGAACATCTGTGGAGAAAGATGCAGTTTAGCTTGGCTGCACCAATCCCCAAGAGCTTCAAACTGCAAACCCCCTCTCCAAAACCCTCCACCAGACACTCCCACAGGAACATTCGATCCCAGCCCTACTGTGCTTGGCAAAAAAGAGTAACTGCTACATGCTTTCCTATTGTCTACATCAATAGAATTCCAGAGGCTATAGAGGATGGGCAAGCAAGTCATTTAGACATGGGCAGGATTAAAAAGTGCACACATTCTTACTGCAGGAAATGTTAAAGAATAGCTTCAGTTTTAGCACAACCGGTTTTTGAGCAGGCCAAAAGAGAGGACAGGGTCTTGTTGCAAAATGCATCCTCTAGCAGAGGGTGGTTTCGGTCCATCGACCTCTGGGTTATGGGCCCAGCACGCTTCCGCTGCGCCACTCTGCTTGCCTCCGTCTCAGGTTTCAATAAGGGAGCCCAATCCATTAGTTTTGGCTTGGTTTTGTTATGCCATAAGCCATGATATCAATTTTGGCCATTTCTGAAAGATGTCCATTGTGATTTTTAAATTTGAACATCTGTGGAGATAGAGTTTAGCTCGGCTGCACCAATCCCCAAGAGCTGCAAACCAGTGGCGGCCGGCCCATAGGGGGCGCTGGGGCACCGCCCTCCCTGATAAGAAGAGAGAAACGTAAAATATATTTTTAGAAATTAACTCATAAATGTCAGTTTTACTCTCCAGAGTGTGTACCTATAAGCAAAACAAATTATTTAAACTACATTTCCCTATCTACTGTCATTAATTTGTGGATTTCCACAGACAGACTCCTACCGTCTCTGTTCTGGGGGCTGTGATCAGACAGCCCCACATTTGCAGAGAATCTGTCAATCATGTACTATTGCTAGGTGAATTTAATGGCCAATCAGCGTCTCAGAACTTTATGGTCTTGGGGCTCTGAAAATACTGCACTTTAACAGGCTTCTGAACCCAAGCGCAGGTGCAGACAATTAGAGGGACGGCGAGGGATGGCGAATGTAACGAACGAGATGCAGCTTCCACCAAATTCGGTGAGATCCTTATTTATCTACCCGTTTGCCAGAAGAACATCCCTGTTGTAGGGTAGGAAAATTTCATGTCATGGTTATTGTGACTGTGACGAATCCACATCCTCTAACTTTGCGCGCCACACACACATTCCTGTTATACTGTGTTTGTGAGCACCAATCCGCTCGCGCTGAGCCCAGTAGCTCCATTAACTTAAAACACACAAGCTGTCCTGGTTACCTGCTGGCGTATTGAGGACACACACTTAATATTTCAGTGGGGTTATCCGTGTGTGTGTGGGGGGGTGTGGGGTGTGTGTGTGTGTGTGTGTGTGTATGTGTGTATGCTACGGGGACTTGTCTTCTTCAGTCTGGCTGCGTCTTTGCTGGGTTCAAACCCAGTATGGTGTAATTGAATAAGTCAATGAATCTGTGTAAAATAATTAAGTTGTAAAAATTATTTGTTTTTGTACATCAATTGTTTGTGGAGGTAATATATGGACAAAACTGATTAATGAGAAGAAATCAGAAATAAGAGAGCCTGTAGGGGCTTAAACTATTTAATGAGGGCTCTGGGAAGAAAAGCGGCAATTTTTGTTTTCTGTTTCTTTGTTACATTGCTGGTAACTGGAGGGAGGCTGAGGCCCAGAGTATCTTGTACATGTTTAGTTTCTTTTGCACCCTGTTTTGAGTTTTTGAGCACAATAAATCACCAACACCGGTAACCCGACTGAGCCTGGATTCTTGGAGGCCAAAGAACCCCGTCACAGTGACCCAAATCATCACTGTTACTGTTATTATATAGTAAATTAAATCATTTCTGTTAAATTGTATGTATTGTCCAATTGTTTATTTGAATTCTTATTCCGGATCAGTTGGAGACATACACTAGGCTATATCAGCCCCACCAAAAATATTTTTCACCAGCCGCCACTGCTGCAAACCCCCTCTCCAACCCTCCACCAGACACTCCCAGAGGAACATTCAATCTCACTCCTACTATGCTAGGCAAAAAAGAGTAACTGCTACATACTTTCCTGTTGTCTACATCGATGGAATTCCAAAGGCTAAAGAGGATGGGCAAGCAAGTCAATTCAGGCATGTTTCTTTTGGGGAAACCAAAAGCAACATGTCTAAATTGGCTAGCTTCCTTAACCCCTGTTAAGGACAACTACTCCTCGAGCGCCTTGAAGAACCAGACTGCAGCAAAGTTTCTGCAAAGGCTGTAACAGTCTCTCTGAGTGTAGAGCATTAGAGTAACTCAGACAAATCTGACTTACATTCATGCATTGAAGTGTATATATGTAAAGGCTTTTAAAAAAGGCCTCAGAAGAATTGTGGAGCGGTCTTATTCAAAAGAATCTTCAAATGTCGCTGAGATATAGGATCTTCACAGAAGGGCATTTAACTTGTTTACAGTCGAGGACAGATAAGGGAAATGTTAAAATACTGATGCCCACTAATGTAACTACCAGAGAACCTTATTGAGAAGTGTGAAATCAAAGTACTGCTGCCAACATGAGCACACGCTAAGAGTAGCAGGCCCAACAGGTGAACACTTGCATTGGTGTTAATCCATTAGGCCACTGGGGCAGGTACACCAGATGCCCCATCATGTGAAAAGCCGTACGTGTAATTCCTGTGCGAACAATGAGTCACCGTCTGAAAACTCTGGCTTCACAATGAGTCCCCTTTTGGGGATTCTTGCTGCACTATGCAGCGCATAGCTCTCACAACCTGAAGGCTGTGACTTTGACCCACACACTTGGCATTTGTTTTAGCTTGACAGGAACATTCATTCGCGCTCTTACAGACCATGGTTAGCTTTTGGCTCGGGTAAGGCAAATAGCTCAATAGATAAGTGTGACAACCTCATCTGTCTTCTTCTTTTGTCTGAAATCTCTTTGTGCTTGCTCACAGTCCTCTGCTCAATCACCCAGTCACACACTTTATGCAGATGGAGCTTAACATCATTTCTTGATGGTTTAAATTCTAAAACAGAAGAAAAAAGATGCAGTGCAAAGAGTCTGTCATTGGCAAGGGCGTAGGTTTGATTTCAACTTTGGTAGGGACACTATTCTTCAGTTTCATTGGTCCTTTGCAAAAAATATGCATGCTCTTTTTTATGCTTAATGTGAGCTTCAGGGCTCATTTTGTTAAAAGAGAACAGCAGCATTTCTTGGTACATTAATACAAATCTTATAAGCACTACACGCACTAGATGCTGTTTATCAATATTTAAAGCATAACTGGCTCTGATGAATGTGGAATTAGGACTTTTTCCACTTTGAAAAGGATTGCATTTAAATTTACCTGCGACTAAGACAGTGTCTGTTTAACCAAATATAGTCTATAATATGTTGATTTATCCTGTGTTTTCTTCTGAAGATATAGAATTGTGCAGAGGTAAACCCCACTCTTATTTTTTTTTTTATCTAATATGCTCTCTCTGGATCATGCAAAATAATACATTCAAGGGACGGCAAATAAATGTATTGTATTTAGATGTGCACTGGAACTAGAAGAGGAACTGACACTGAGCATTTAAAGTATTAATATTAGAAGTTGTACATCTGGGCTGTAGTTACTCTGTGTAGCTAATTTCATGTATTTTATCTATGGCTGAAACAATCATATTAACAAATTATTTAAATAATCGTGAACTAATTTAGTAATTGATTAATCGTTGACTGGAATATAGGGCCACTAAAATGTGCCTTTAGTCGACAGAGCGACCCGCTTAGAGCAGGAATTATACCAAGATTGGAAAAAAATATTAGCATTTAAGAAGTAAAAAAAAATAGTTTTTGTCTGTCAATATTCTCCATCCAGAACTCCTCCAAAGGAAACGTTTAAACTTTTCTGTTTCACCTGGTTTCATTTCATAAAAGATCTTCTTTAAGGAGCGTTTGGCTATCTGATTAAAAGATAAAATAAAATAAATCCTAACATTGTTAACTTACATTTCTCAAGTTCCACAAATAAAAAAACTCTCTCCTGCTTCTTTACAGAACTCCAGTCAGAAGCTTTCGCCTGTTTTAGCGTAGATAATAAGTTTTTAATTTGGACTGGTTTCGTAGCCCAAAATTAATTTATTTTAGCGTCTTTTTTTTCGCGCTCCAAGCACCCGCGCGCGCACATACAGACTAGAAAACACGCAATCAGAAAGAGAGAAGGCGGAACTTAAGGCAGAATAATCAGAGAGTTAAACTGCGCTGCACAGTTGATGCGCTGCTATGTGAAAGGGACAGGAAAGAGCAGGCAGCTGCAGCTACCAGGCAGAGAAGCTGCGAGAGGAAAAGAAGCGGCTGCTGTATAGTAAATTATAAACATGTTGTTTATATCCAATTATTGGTAGGGACAAATAGGTTCTTCCAAAATTTTGGTAGGGACATGTCCCTATGGTCCCTATGCAAACCTACGCCCATGGTCATTGGTAAAGGACACAAGTCTCAGAAAATTCCCTGGAGAACTTTGACTGACACACAGAACCTTATATATTAATAAATTAATGTAGGCAGATGTTGGGAATGGCTGCCTTGGGATTTTGACATGGGACTTGGAATCCTGAGCTTGTGAGTTCAACTGCCATGCTGCCTCTCTGAGTAAGACCCTTAACCCATGATGGCAGCCTCCTAAAACCTAAGGGAATGGATTAAATGCTGAGATAAATTTCTCAAATATGAGATCAATAAAGTTCTGTTATTATAAAAAAGCTGCTTAGGGAACCTGTCTTTTTTTCCCTCATGTTGCTCCTTCTACCATGATGGAATAGCTTTAGACAGAAAGATTTTAAAAGATATCCTGATTGCCTTGTCATTTTTCCTGCTTGCCTTTCTCAAAAAGATTAACTATCACGATTAGACATCAATGTCACTCCTGATTGTAATGGAAAAATATATACACCCCTGGGTACACCATGAGTGTTTCTTAACGAATCTGATTATATTATGGCCTTATTAGATTTAGTTTTGAGTAAGAATTTGCTCAGCACCAAAACAGCCTGCCGAAGGAAAAAAAGAGAGAAAAAAAGTTCCAAATAATTAAATGTCCACAGCATCTATTGAAATGTCATATGCTCTTTAATGCAAACCCTTATGAGATACAGGAGATAAAAAGTGGGATAGATGTCACCAGTCTGTCGCACTGTATCACAAAAATCTAATAATCAACGAAAGAACTGTGTTCATATTCTCAGTCAGATGTGTCTTACATTTCCTCCATTACTTCAACATTACTTATTAAACATTACACTTAAAAACCTCTAAACAAAATAATGAACTCATAACTGACATCATCATAAAAAAATGAAACAACCTAATATTCAGATGTTTTCTAAATAGTCAATCACCTCCAAATTCTACTAATCACTGATTCTGTAAAAATAAAATATTTCCACTTGTCTGTTTTAAAAAAAAATGTACAGAACAAAAATATGAAACAATCAATCTTTCATCCCAAAAGGTTTCCCCTGTCATTCCTGTTATGTTTTTTCATATGTTATTTCATATCAAAATAAAACAAATCTTTGATCATTAAAAATAATCCCATATTTCTCAAATTCTAACATGCAGTATAATGATGGTACCTCTGTGTGCTGGTTGTATATTTTAAAAGCATCTGGACCAATCTAGAACATTTTTAAAGACACTAGTTGTCTTAAAACTTGTCTTAAACTGCCTTTAAACAGTATTTCAGATTATCCTGAAATAATGTAGAACTTTATTATAAGGAGAACAGAATAAATGAGTTTCCAAACTAAACATTTAGTAAAAAGTTTTGCCTAATTAGTCAGGATGCTTTATTCATCTTTGGTGGGGAAAAAATTAAATAAAATCAGGAGCAAAAAATATTTAAGAATGTTAACTTTCTGCCCTTTGTCTTTCAATAAATGTATATAATAATGATAATGAAAAAAATCCTGCTATAATACACTGAAATTCTGAATATCATTTAACATCCAGCCGCTTCAGACAACCTATGGTGATTTGTGGCTCATGGCTGCAAATATTTCCACTTTTTACTTTTTCATATATTTTCTAAGTGCTCATTAATGGTACACATACCATGTCTAATTAAGAGGCAGGAGTTCAACTAAAACACATTTATTCCTTTCATATCAGAGCTTCCTCTACTTTATCTAAATGTGTTGCCATTGGGTTTGACCCTCATTATTTTTATCCATCCTAATCTTCAGCTTTTCTAGTATTTGGAGCTTTTCTTCGTCTCCCCTTTCCTTCATCTTCTCAATCAGGAAGCCCATGTAGTTAAAAGTGTAACCTGAGTTAACATTCAGGGCGATGTGCTCCAGTTTGATAACATGATCGTAGGCCTCATCCAGCAACGACGTTCGCTCTGCTGTCAGCTTAATGGTTTCCTGTTTAAGGTTTTCCAAAAGACCTGACTTGCTCTCACATTCTGCTTTATTCTTTTCATATTTTTCTTTCACTTCCTTCTTGGTCTTCTGAACTTTTCTGGTCTTTATCACATAACTCCAGTCCTCTTTCACATGATTTGAAGCAGGACACTTGTTAGTACAAACTGTGCAGCGCCCCCACTTCATGACCTCACAGTGTCCTGGGCTCCAGGCCATTGTGCATCCTGGATAGTGACAGTTCTCCTCACAGACAGAACAGGTGACGGCTCCTTCATAAAACACTAAACCCCACATTCCTCCATTGATTGTTTCTTTTTCTTTGTAGGCCTCATCAACTTCTATAGTAAAGTTCTTGTTCTCCTTCATCTCTTCTTCATGTTTAGTATACTCTGCTTCAGTCTGTTTGATTTCATTCTGCTTTAGTTCAGTGAGCTTGATTCTCTCCTGCAGGTTCTGGATGCAGGCCTCCAGTCTGATCCGTTCATTCAGAACCTCTATGGTTGTTTTCAGAGGTTGAGGTTTGGTTTTTGTCAGAAAGTCTCTCAAACGACCCATTTCTTCATTAGTAAAGTCCCAGGAGTATTTTGAACTCTGCCGATCTTTCTCTGTTCTGTTTCTCTGTTTGATCTCTTGATTATTAAAAATGAAGTGAACAGGCTGATTCATCTCATCTCTGGAACTTTTAATTTTTGCATCTTCCAAGGCCTTTAGTACATTTTCAGGTGGTCTCCCATCAGAATGAGTGACCAGAGCTACAATGTTTTCCTCCAGGTCTTTTCCAAACAGAGACGTCACTGAATCAAAGATGTACCTCAGTCTGCCACTCAGTCTGTTATCACTGGCCTTCATCACCAGACCCACTGCATTGATCTCATGAACTCCATCTTCTGATCTGAACAAGTCATACAATCTTCGACTTACAGAGTCATCTTCTTCAGATCCTCTGGTGCTTCCATATCCAGGAGTATCAATGATGGTCAGAGAGAACGGCAGACTTTGACCTTCAAAACCAAAAATCTGATAGACGATCACACCTGATGTCTGACTTTTTGTTTGACTTTTCTGCTCCTCTTCCACAATCTGAAACCAAACTTCATCCTCAAACTTCACTCCCACAGCATAGTTGAACAGAGCGTTGATCAAGGTGGACTTTCCTGTCCCAGTTTCACCAACAAGTAAGATGGTTTTATTGATCTTATTCTCATCTTTCTCACCAACCGTCACTCTGGTCAAAGTTCCAATCATCACTTTCTTTGGTATCAGCTGGTAGACAGAAGGAGGTCCCCGATGGATTTGAACACCTTCTGATCTCAAGGCCTCCTGATTAGATGAAGTCACTTCCATCCTGCAGAAAAGAGGATAACTTATTTATATTTTTAAACTTTTTCCCATTTGCTCCTCTAATACATTATTAAAGGAACTTAAATTAAACCTTGGAATAGAGTTCCTTGTTATGGGCTGTTACCGGCCCGAGCATTTCCCTTTAAGGAGGTGGCCTGATGGGTAGTGTGTGACATAGTCAGCACATAGCTGTATTGTGTTTTTGTGAATAATGTTATGCAAATTAAAGGAAGTATGCGTCCCTCTCGCGGGTGAAGTGTGTGTGAGATAATACAGGCGACAGTGGCGTTGGATGTAGGTGTTTGCCCTGAAATCGAAGGGTTGATGGTTCATGCCCCGACTCTGACTTTCAGTGTCGTTGTGTCCTTGGGCAAGACACTTCACCTGCATTGTCTACTGATGGTGGTCAGAGGGATTCGGTGGCGGCAGTGTACGGCAGCCCCGCTTCTGTCAGTGAGCCCCAGGGCAGCTGTGGCTACAATGTAGCTTGCCACCATCAGTGTGTGTGTGAATGGGTGAATGAATGTAGTGTAAATCAAGTTATATTATAACGCTAAACAACTGTTGTAGTAATTAAATAGCAAATGAAAGTAATGAAACTGTTGGGATCTGGAGATCTGCCACCTGTCTCCAGCAGAGAGCGCTATGGGTCTTTTGAGCTGGAGCCTCCTGCACACCTGAGGATCATCAGCCCATCAGGAGACCAGCTACATAAGCAGCGACCAGACCTGTCTTCATGGCCAGAGTGTTGACCAGTTTTGGTTAGCAGAACCTGATCCTCAGCCTGCACATAGAATCTCTGTCTGCTCAAGAGAGTAACCTGATTCTAACCAGCATCTGTCTTCTCTGCCTTATAGGAAACCTGATCAAAGTCTGTAGCTCTGGAGGAGCTCATGTTTGGAAACCTGCTTGCCTGCCCTAAGAAGCCAAACCTGAAGATCCTCAGTATGAAACTCCCTGCTAGTTCTCAGGAGAGAACTTGGAGAACTACTCAAGGTCTGAACCTCGCTAGCCGCAAGCTAAGTTCTGCTGCTGCTAAGCTCTCTGCTGAACCCACAGTCTCTGGACCCAACCGGTTCCCCCTCTCCACCGATCAGTCTGAACCTCATCAGGTACAACTCTGAATCAAAACCCTGTCAAGACGTCATAGTTACCTGGCTAACCAAACTATCCTTCTCTGCAGATTACTCTGTGAAACCAAGTCCCGGACCAGTACCAGAACCAGTTCATTGTTTACTCTGTGTTTACCTTTCTTAAATAAACTGTTAAACTTTTACCCTGCTTCGTGTGGTGTTCTGCATGTGGGTTTAATCACAGTGACCCATCATGACAGAAACATTTAAGTATTTTCTTCCATATTGTGTAGCATTGACTGTTGGCCGCCAGAGGTGATATGTAGCCAGATGTCAAAGTTGTCTGGGAAGCTATGACATAGAAAAGTGTGGAAAAAGTGACATTCAGAAACTACCTGTATTGTAGCGATGTTCTGGTTCCTTGATCCATTCTGTTGTATATTTCCTCCAGTTCCTGCAGCTTTTCTTCATCCCCTTGTCCCTTCATCTTCTTGATAAGGTAGTCCAAAATTACATAAGTTGATGCTGAGTCATCATTTGAATCATCATTCTTAACTAACTCATACAGTTTCATGAAAAACCTGTATGCTTCATTTATCAGTTGTCTCTTCTCTGCTTTCAGTTCTATTTTCTCTGTTTCAAGACTTTTTGAAAGCTTCTTCTCTCCTCCTTGTTTCTGTTCATAACGTTTTTTTAATTCTTCTTTACTTTTCAGAATCTTCTGGGTCCTGATCACAAATCGCCAGTTATTTTTCCCATGTTCTCCTGCAGAACACTTGTTGGTGCATGAGGTACATTCTCCATTTATCATCACCTCACACTGTTGAGAATCTAAGACAGTCATACAGCCAGGATAGTGACAGTTCTCCTGACAGGAAAAACAGCAGACAGCTGTTTCAAAACCACATCTCTTATCTGTAAGAGGCTCCATATTTTTATAAGTCTCTGGAATAGTTACCACTATCTTATCACTTTTCCACTTTAGTTTGCTGTTATAAAGAGCCTCTTGAGTCATTCTAACATCTCTCAGTTTTAACTCATTAAACTTGATTCTCTCCTGCAGGTTTTGGATGCAGGCCGTCAGTCTGATCTGTTCTTTCTGTACCTCCATCATTACCTTCTTCTGCTGAGGTGAAGATTTTTCCAGAAAGGATGTGAGCTGTTTCATTCCTCTTTCTGTTACTCTCCAGGCATTTTCTATTGATAATTCTGAATCTTCTGTTCTTCCTTCATCCTGGCAGTTATCAAACTGTAAATAAACTGTCTGATTTTTTTCATTTTTGGCACATTTGATGTTTGCAGCTTCAAGAGCCTGAAGAACATTTTTAGGTTGTTTTCCATTTGAGTTTGTCAGGAGAGCAACAATGTTTTTCTCCACATTTTTTCCAAACTGGGACAAAATGAAATCATAGATGTTCTTCAGTTGGTCACTGACTACATTACCCCCCTCCTCAATGACGAGTCCTAATGCATGAACTTCATGGATTCCATCATCTGATTGGAATAATTCCAGTAATTGTTGATGCAACTCTGCATCTCCATATCCAGGAGTATCAATGATGGTCAGAGAGAATGGCAGAGTTTGATCCTCAGAATCATATATCTGATAGACGTTTACATCTGATGTCCGACTTCCTGTCTGACTTCTGTCCTCTTTCTCCTCAACTATCTGAAACCAGATCTCTTCCTCAACTTTTACACCCACAGCGTAGTTGAACAAAGCATTGACTAGATTAGATTTTCCAGCTCCTGTTTCACCAACAAGCAAGATGGTTTTTAGTTTGTTCTCATTTTTTTTTCCAACAGTTACTTTGGTCAGAGATTTAATCTTCTCTTTCTTTGTTTTCAGCTGATAGATCTTAGGAGGACCTGGACAAACTAGATCACTTTTGGAGATAATGTCCTCAAACTCTGAGGAATTACTGTTCCTGTAAAAGAAGAGATGTTCAGCACATGTTATAAATTAACATTCATAGTTTAAAAAAAGGATGTACCACAGTGAATTAGAGTCTCTGAGAAAGAAGCTGATTGCCTGTGTAAAAACTGAATGATTGTGTATTACTGTAGTCTGTTTTTGGGAGATTAGTGTTTTCCTTTTTATTAGAATATTTGTAGACTTGCAGCAACAAGCTCTGGGATTATCTAACATGCTGGAAATGGCTTGTGTGTGGCAGGGAGTGGCAGCCTAGTGGTTAGGGAATTGTGCTTGGAATCCAGAAGTTCTGATTTCAAGCCTCACTCCCACAGGATACCACCCTGGCTCCCTGTGCAAAAACCCTTGACCCATGCGCCGCAAAATGGCAGCCCACTGTACCCCAAGGGGAGGGGTTAAATGCAATGTAAATTAAATGTACTTGTGCCAGTGTAATGACAATACGAAGCTGGAAAAGGTTGAGGGGACCCAAATGCTGGGGTGGTGTCTTGCAGGCTTTTTGATCCAAAAGGGAGGCAACTGAGGCAAAAATAACAAAATACAGAAAACCAAGAACTAGAAAACTTCAGGGAAAACACATATGAGGTAAAGAACGATAAGGAACCAGTAAACAGTAACTGAGGGAGAGTATAAATGGAAGACTGAACAAAGACCAGGCTACATAAGAACTGAAATACAACCAGTATAACACAAAATAGGAATGAAACCGATAAAACTAGAAAACACAGAAAAACATTAATCAAAGAGAATCTGAACTTAAACAGAACCAAAAAGTGCAGAATCATGACACCGTGTTATTTTCTCTATAATTCTGACAGACATAGTAAATCATAGAACTTCCTTTGACTGTGGATCATTTGTTCATAAATTTCGATTATTTATCAAGATATACTCACTGTGCCATTGCGGTCCCCAAATCAAAAGTCTGTGAGGAATAGATAAATTATTATAGACAACTTTTATTATCATTTTGTAGTGTATACAAAAGAACATTTAGTTTAGCTGAGACAGTAAATAAACTTTTCCATTCCATAAAGTGCAGCATTGATCAAATCTAAACACTGTTGGAGAAAAAACATGGTGCAAAAACGCACTGATATGGAAATTCAGAGCATATGTATATTGTATGTATGTGCTTCTATATGCTTGATATAATACATATATATCAAAACCTGAAATAAACTGTTAAAAAACATTTACATTATCATTGCTTTCCAAAAAATTTATCACAGAAAAGTAATTAAACATTAGATGTATCCAAATATTGGAATATTCTGCATTAATGATAGACGTTTGTATTGAATCTACTCCTAATTTTTTCCATATTTTTGTGTACCTGGATAATTTATAATAAATCATTTTCATTTGGTCAGTATATATACATTTTTACCATCCATCCACCATCTGACACACTTGTCCTGAGGGGGGCTACACCCTGGACAGGTCACCAGTCCATCGCAGGGCAACACAGAGACAAACAACCATTCACACCTAAGGAGAAGGAGAATTTAGTGAAGCCAATGAACCTAACAGTCATGTTTTTGGACTGTGAGAGGAAGCCAGGGAGAACATGCAAACTCTACGCAGAAAGACCGGGAATCGAACCCAGAACATTCTTGCTGCAAGGCAGCAGTGCTACCCATTGTTTTCACCATTAATACAAGTATTTGCTGACAACCTGCTGCACATATTCAAGAGAAGATTTTGATACTATCATATTCCAACAGACTTAAATTAAATATGAATGTCTATTTTCTCTGGATTTTTCCATTCTATCAATTCATCCAACAGTTTGCAATGCGACTGGTGAAGGTGAGAAGCAGCAACCCCAAATAAAGGGAAAAGTTGACGTTTATGAAACAAACCCTTTCAAATACATAGTTAAGATCCCACTGGTAGACAATTATAGAAGATGCCATATATAGTTAATTTTTGTAGGTTATGCTTTTATCTTGACTAACCTTTTAATCAGATAATTGTTGAATGGTGAATTTTAACAGATATTTTTGCTTTTTTCAGCTGTAATAGAAAATGTCCAGGAGGAGGTGCTAAGAACAAAAAAAAAATCTTATCTGAAAGCCATATTTACACAACTTCATTTTTACTGTAGTAGTGACAGTTATCTTTTAAGATGCAGAAAAGTTTCTCTGATTGATCCTAAAGCATTTCGAGTTAAATTGCAGAACCATTAAAACATCGATGTAATCAAGACAAATGTAAAGTTTTTCATCTTGAGTTTCACTTCTTTCCTTCTCCATAAACCTCCAACCACACCTCTAGATGTGTTAGAAATTTGGGTTTTATAGTCTGCTTCAAACAGCAGCAGCCAGATATACTCCATTTAATATTTAGTAAAATCGTTTGATTTACTTAAAAAACATTCAAAACCTTTATAAAATAAAAAAAACTAAATACTTTGCTGTATATCCACAGACTTTTGGTAAAGCTTAAAAAATTAATTCCCATATAACTAAAACACATGATCACAACCGTTTTTTAAAACTCTGGTTTGCTCTTTAACTAGTTTATTTTTTTAAGTGTCAATTATATCTAAAGCATACTACAAATACAGACATAATACGCAGTATTAATCATATAGATCTAATAAAAACATAAAATGGAGATGTTTTATTGTGATCAGTTTAGATCCACACGTTTTTAATCTATTATCTGAAATGAATTGCAATACTTTTTGAAGTAGACAGTAAATCTATCTTACCTTCTCTTTCTGGTTTCAAGATGCTCTGTAGAGCTGCTGGTGCACCCCTAGGACTGCGAAAGGAGCTACGCCCAGTTTATAGTGTTTCATATAACCAAAATAGGTCATGTGATTTCAAAGAACTGAGAGGGTCTAAAAGAAACAACAAAAGAAAAAAATCAACCAACAGCTTTCATTAGGGTGTTGTGCACAAAGAGAGGGGAAAAAGTGGTGTATGACCTTGATCAAACAAAGCATTTGATACAGAACAACTAACTATAACCCTGCATAGCATTATCATAGTACCTTTGTGAACCTTTTAAATCATTATTATGTACTCTATGAAGTACCTACAGCTAAACCTCAGGTGGATCTCCCTCTGGCTTCTCGCTTGCTTACAGTTTTTAAACTTTTCACCTTCTTATCTCCCAGCCAAAGTGAAAGAAAGGTGCTGATTCTAATGACAATAGCCAGACTGGTAGCCCCCACTGGGAAACCCTTGGAGCAAAGCACAAATAATCCAACCCATATCAGAAAAGGAACCTGACAGGGTGAAAGCAACTTTCAGGGAAACATTTCTACTCCAACTATCAACAGGTGTAAAACTATTGTTTTTTGCCCCCGTTCAGAAAACTGTTAGATGAGATAGAAGTGTTCGAATTGTTTGCTCCCAAAGCAAAAGATAAGGAAGGCCCCACTGAGATCTCTGAGAATATGGGGATTCTGCTAAAAAAGTCTTTTTTGCTTTCCTGCAGAATGACCTTGAGGAGAACTATGGTCCCAGTATTCTGCCAAAAGCCCACACATGCAATAAATACTCCTACAATTAGCTTTACAGTACTTCATACAGGCGCTCATGAACTCTCGTGCGCATGTTTATCATGTTATATGCTCAAACAGAGAACCCTGGGACCAAATATAACACACACAAGTGCTTGTTCCTCCTCATGTGTGGACCTGTTTCTCTGTACTTCTGTCAACTTTTATCACTTTGAAGGCGATATCCACCGGAAAAAGCAACACGCCTGTGTTTAGCTACTTTTCAGGAATTACTGCCTCTTCATAATGTACTCTTCTTCCTTCAAGCTAAGCAACTACAGGCTTCTGCTTCTCTTCAAGAGATGTATGGTCTAAATGAGTACTGGATTCTGACTGGCTGTTGGGTTATAACCCAACAACGTTCCTGTCAAACTGCCAATAGTTTCTGCTAGCTCAAACCTTAGGTAGTAACACAAAGCCATCCTTGCGTTTTCTGTCACGATTATAACAAGCGGGGGCGCGAGGGGTGCCTATCTCCAGCTGCCTACGGGCAAAGTACACCCTGGACAGCTTGCCAGTGTATCGCAGGGCAACACAGAGACAAACAGGATAAACAACCATTCATATACACACTCACACCCAAAGAGAATTTAGAGAAGCCAGTTAACCAAACAGTTGTGTTTTTAGACTATGGGAGGAAGGAGGAAGGCAGAGTACCCGGAGAGAACCCACACATGCTCAGGGAAAAAACTCCATACAGAAAGACCCCAGGCCAGGAAGCGAACCCATAACCTTCTTGCTGTAAGGCAGCAGTGCTACCCTCCCAGACATGTTATTCTAATTTGTGGCTAATTGTAACCTTGGCAACGCCTCACAACTGAAGATGTGCAATTTCCTGAAAAGTAGCCAATCATAAGCGACTTGCTTTGTGTCGTGGGTAATGCTTTGAAAGTATCAAAAGTTGACATGGGTACACAGAAACAGCTCCACACACGAGGAGGAAGAAGCACACATGTGTGTGATATATTCAGTGTTGTGCATGAATGTGTTCAATGAATGCCATTCCCTGAATATTTTAATTTCTTATTGAACAGTGAGCCGAACTGATCAGGTTTAAAGTAATGAATGGGAACAACAGCATTGTTTACTCTAAAAATAATGAGCGACACACACGGCTCACGTTCAGGTTCAATTGATAACAACCCTTTTCAATGTATAACATCAAGTTTTGTGCATTTATTACAGCAAACAGCATGACAGACCACCATGTCTACTGCTAGTACTAGTCTGCATGATTCAGATTCATCTACTGGTATTTCTGATGTCAGTTTTGCATAGCGCTTTGCAGAGTTTTATGAATTAACAAAAGAAGACTAGGACAAAAAACAAATCACTTTTGTGCAAACTCTTCCCGGCCTAACAAGCAAGTCCGTGCATCAGCCACGTCCACTTCAAATTTAAAGCGTCACATGGAGTTAAAGCACCTGTGCTATCTGAGGAATGCAAGAAATGTCAGAAGCTCAGAGGATTGGACCCAGAATTCAGATGAGACAGACAGTGATAACTTCATAGGAGTTTATTGAAAAAGCTGCGTGTGGCTGCTCATCAGCTGGGGCAGGATTACTGGATACGCTGGCAAAGTTCAGTCTGTGCTCAGAAGTAGGAGTGAAGTCCATAGGAGCTAAAATCTGCAGCTTGAGCCTGTACCAGAGATCCACAATGGGAAGAGGAGCAGCAAATAGGTGCAGTCAGGGCACACAGAGAAAACGAAGGATCCAGGAGGGATAATCCAAGCCGTGGTCAGAAGAGAGGTCCAAGGTCGGCAACAGATGAAATCCAGAGAACCACAATAGGCAAAACAGAGAAGTACAGAAGCTGCCAAAACTCAGAAGTCGAAACAGGTCAATATCAGGCAGAACAAACACATACAGAGAAACGCCAGAATTAGACTCACTGGAAGCTTGAATAATCTGGCACAATGGGCTGGGAACTGGTGGCAGAAATAGCAGAAGAAACATGGGGCTCTGATAAGAGATAATTAGGCCGGGGAAGGGCAAAGCAGATAAGAGGAGAAGGAGTAAAACCCAGCCTATGATGCCAAGATCATGACAAGAAATTATGTTTTGATACAGATCTATTCAGCAGAAGCTGAATGTTCCTGTATGTTTCTGAAATTCTGTGTAATTTGGCTAAATAAAGGCTTCACTGCACATCCAGTAAACCTTGACTGCATTGAGTATTTTCCATTTCTTTCTATATATTATGATCACACATTTAAAGGGTGAAATATGAGTTTCTATTTTGGAGGATTATAGCTTAATTTACCAAATGAACTTAAACTAGTTCATTTATAGGTTTGTGAACTTAGTTAATTTTTTGAAAAAGTGAGCTATGATAGTGAGCTAGTTAATTTTCATCTTTGTGACCTGAACTTTGAGCTTGTTCTCTTTAATTATGAACTGGCACAACATTGGATACATTGGGGCCTGTGGTACCCTATTTACAAATGCCAGATGAAGGAGTTTGCCCTGCAACGGTAGGGCTGTCAGTTCAAGCCCCAATACGTTGTTGTGTCCTTGGGCAAGACATGAACTCAGAGGGCTGGTGAACCGGAACTGGAAGTAAGAAGGGAAGTTCACAAAGCTTAGTTCAGGGTCCTTGGGAACTTTGAATGACGTCTTGCAAAAGCAGAGATTAACGGGACTAATGTTATGCGGAGAAAGGTTTCTTCCCAGAATCCAGTCAGTGTGGGTCTTTCCAGAGATAGAGGGGCTCGTTGGAGGGCAGACAGGTTTTGGTTTGGTTGATTCCTGAGGAGCAATGGAGCGGACTGCCACTCAGATTTCGAACTTGAACGGGACGTGTGGAGATGACTCCCCTACTCAGTGTGAAGCTCAAACAAATCCTTCATTTCACCCGCATTGCCTACCAATGGGGGTTTTCTCACTGATCCCCAGGGCAGCTGTAGCTACCATGTAGCTTGCCACCATCAGTGTGTGAATGGGTAAATGACTGAATGTAGTGTAGATCAATTGAAGTCCTCTGATTTGAAAAAGTGTTATACCATTACAGACCATTTACCATTTAGTTTGTGAGCGTCTGTATGAAGCAAAGCTACTCGTAGGAGTATTCATTGGGTGTGTGGACTTTTGGTAGAATAATGATGCCATAGAGCACAGCCTGTTTTCAGACAACAGAAAAAAGAAATGGCAACATTCTCTCCCAAACAGCCTCCGGACCAGTTGCTAAGTCAAGAAAACTAATAGCAACTAATAGTAACTGATAAAGCTGTGAATAAGATGTGGAGTCAAAATGAGCACTGAGAGTTGATATGCAAGGAAGAAAAGATTTTATTTTACTCTGCAGAGGACAATGACACAAAACAGCTTAATTGAGCTCTGAGTGTGATTCTGGCATAGTAGCATCCCACCCCTGCATATAAAGAAATCTGTTTTCCGTTCACACCAGAAACAGGATGGGAGAACGATAGGGGCGTAAATTTTAACCATAGCATGAAGGGGGCTTTTTGAACACATTATCTCTCATGACCTTCCCTTCATCCTTGTCTAGGGTAGGGAGGGGAGGTATCTGCTTTCTGTCCCTCTAAACAGTACAGCATAGTGAATGGTACAGGATTTCTCTATCATTGCTCCTAATCAAAAAAACATTTTATCTCACAAAATTTGCCAAGGAAAAATATGATTCCACAAAGGTTAAATGCTTCTGCAGCATAAAAATACAGAAATGTCAATGTTGACTTTCTGAAATCTCAAAGAGGATCACAAAGATCACAGAATTACATCCAATCTCAAAGAACTGCACTGAATGATGTTGCTAAGAGGGGTTCAGAAATATCAAAGTCTGACATGATTAATCTGCTGAACACTGCATAACCCTTCTTATTTTAAAGAGTTCATTAATGGCCCTGTCACACAGCAGGAGATGAAGTCTTCAGCAGAGTTTCCAACCTCAATAGAATGATCCATTGAGCTTGCTCTACAAGATCGATTGGCTCTATTAATAACTCTAATATTTTCTGGGAAAAGAGACACTTGTTCAAGAGTGATGGATTTCACCTCAGTAGATCAGGTGCAAAACTTTTGGATTCCAACATTTTCCAAAATATGAATAAATATACGTGATATGATTGAAAGCCAGATAAAGAGTTTCCATGATGATATATGCCACTCTGCTGATGCCCTCTCCATCTGTGTACTAGCTTCATATGCTGCTCTGTGGGTGAAAAACACAACAAGATTATCAAAAGCCTCTCTGTGAGTAAATGTTCAGTATAATTTCTCTGCCTGTCTGATCTTGAACGTTTCTGACTCATGGATTTGCATGTCCTTTCTTGCGTATGTTATATAATCTGCTGACTTCTTACCTCACAACATCTACCTTGTTCCTGCTTCCTGACTATACAGCCTGGTGGAATCTCTTGATTGTGTGTCCCTGCGTTTAATCTTGTTTCTGTGCCCCGAAAAACAGTTCAAGCCTGACCCTCGGATTCTGTCACTTATTCTGCTTCCACAGCTTTGATCATGGTTCATGTCTCCTGCTCACATATTTATGCCAACCTCCTGGGTTTGCAAACCCAATGATTTGTCCCTGCATGTTCTGATTGTGGATCTTTCAGATGATTTCAGTGCTGTTGTGCAACCTTCATAGATTTATAGCCCACCCCAGTAGGGGATGGGCTATAAATCTGTTGTGTGCACCTTGCACAACATTTATCCATTTGCTCAGTTATAATAAAAACTAGAAAAATAGCTGTTCTATGTTCTATGTTGTTCTATATATTCTTATTTTCAGGTAACACAGAATACATCTCAGATTAAATAGTACTACTTATATTTCAGCGATAGTATCAAGGTGTTACTTTATTGTATGTCTCGTACCATGTTTGTTTGTTGTGTTCTTTTTACATCTCTTTGCAGGTGATGAAGCAAACTGAACATGTCTTATCATTATCTCCCTATTATCTCCTCTTTCTTTCATCTTTTCTCCTTTTTTTCTGTTTTTCCTTTCCTGATCTGCTTACATTGCAGTGTCCATATAATCTGTAAAACTCCCTGCATAATTATAATAAAGCAATTTATATGCATAAATCAAGCGGAACACTGTGGCGATAGCCGTACTGCTCTGGTGAAAGTGAAATATGTTGGGCTCTTTTTGGCATCAAGACAATTATTCTTATTGCCACATTGCCAGACAGGACACTGTTAAAAAATATAGCTGCTCCTGTGAAACAGCCATGAGAATACTGCTGAAATGATATGAAATAGTAGAAAATATATCTGCTTAATTTCTTTGTTGAAAAATAGCAGAAGCAAGCTGAAGCCATCAGCAAAAACATGTCAGTGATGTTATGAATGTCTGTCCAGAAAAAGGGTAGAATTAAGCCAGTGTCGAAAATATAGGCTGAAATTTATTAAATTACCTGAATCAGAAAAGAAATTAGCAAGAAATACTATCTTATCTGTTTTAAAAAATTCAATTCAATTCAGTTTATTTACATCGCGCCAATTCACAACACATCTCAAGAAACTTTACTGTTCACCAGATCATCCAGTCAGATTGATTCAAAGCTTTCTATCTAAGGAAAAGCAGTTGATTGCATCAACTCATTGACTCCAAGGCAATCCCTCACACTAAGCATGCTTGTAGAGACAGTGAGAGGAAAAACTCCCTTTTCCTCTCTATTCCTGAAGAAACCTCCAGCAGGGTTCCTCCTTTGGGTTTCCTGGGGTTCAAGGAAACAGAAGCAGAGATACAAAAAGGAACTGTACAAGGCGGCCCCATCGAGGAAACACACAGCCAGGCAGACGAACTCTGAGCCAGCTCCCATTACAGAGGATAAAGAAAGCATATCCAGCCAGTCACAGTCAGAGAAACAAGACCACACTGGAAAAACAATCCGATCTCCAGCACCTATAAACAAAGGCGTTGATGGCAGCAGCACAGCTGATATTTCTCTCCAGGATGGAGTCACAGCCAAACAGGAACAAACCAGATGAAGCTACTATGAAAAAAAGCAGAGAGAGCAGAACGTTAGAGATTGAACTAATAGATTCTGCAGAGTGGGAGAATAGAGATAGAATGAAGCAGAATGATGAAAAAGGGGTCCCTATGTCCTCCAGCAGTCTAAGCCTATAGCAGCATAACTATAGAGATAGCTCAGGATAACCTGAGCCACCCTAAATATAAGCTTTATCAAAAAGGAAAGTTTTAAGCCTAGCCTTAAAAGTAGACAGGGTGTCTGCCTCACGGACTAAAACTGGTAGTTGGTTCCACAGGAGAGGAGCCTGATAACTAAAAGATCTGCCTCCCATTCTACTTTTAGAAATAAAGGTTTAGTTTAGGATAGAGACTAACATCTTGAATAATGTTGTTGTGCCATATGCCATGATCATGGTTTTGGGAACCACTGTACATGTTTCATCTTGTCATGATGAGCAGAGAAGAGGATACAAGTTTGGCTCACAAGCAGCTGTAAAACCCATGAAGCTGCCTGGAGTCCACTTTGGAAGGGGCTCCCCCAAAATGGAGATCCTGGCCCAAAAAGACACAGATCTCCAGAATGATCACGCATAAGTCATCATTGTTGACTCTCCAGAACCAAAATACTGCATACAACAGATATCTGTCTGATATCAGCTAAAAAAAACCTATTCAAATTATATAGTTCTGCACCAAAATTCTCAGATTTTGGCAGCATGCTGATAAAAAACACGCTTCTGTCTAAAGTTTCTATAACCTGTTGGTTCATATTAAATGGATCGGTTCTTCTCATACTTATTGCTATTAACTATTTTTCTCAATTACTTGATCAAACTTTTTTTTTATTCCACACTACAAAAAGTGTCTTAAAAGCATATGGGTTTCGTGCTGATATATTGCGTTAATGACAAATCATTTCCATCACTTAATTATTAGTATATTAAGGGTATTTTAGTCGTTATAGCTATGACTCCTCTATGATTTACAGAGCAATGTTTTCTCTAAGCTGCAAGCCTGCAAAACTGTATACATAACAATAGTGCTCGTGCCTCTCTGAGTGCAAAGAAAAAAATGTAAGCCACTAATAAAATAAAATCCAACATAAATTTAGAATAATTAAATTGCATTCTTAGTGTGAGGGATTGCCTTTGACTCCAATAGTAAATGCAATCAACTGGTTTTCCTCAGATAAAAAACTGTGAATCAATTTGATTGGATGATCATGTTGCATTTTCTCTGTAAAGTGCCTTGAGATGACATGTATTGTGAATTGCTGCTATATAGATAAACTGAATTGAAAATAATTGAATGAGACCAATAACTATACTATTTTTCATTAATCATTAAATGCTTATATTATATTATATACAGGAATACTGTATTACAAGCTTCAGCATGCATTTTGTTATGCAACCTACAAATATTTTAATGTAAAGAAAAAGTTATGTATGAAAAGTGTAACATCTTATTTCCTGAAGAGCTGGTCCCTCACCCTGGCCGCAGCAGGGCTCTCACATATAACATACTACACATCTCATTAACAACAGGGTTTGTTTGTTTGTTTTTTCAGTTTAAGATGGCCATATGACTTAAATTAAAAGTAAATAAATGGAAATTGCTTCTCCACTCTCTCATTCTTTTAATAGGGCATGTAACTGGCTATGATCCCAGGTTTATAACCAGTTTTATGGCCTGGCTATGCACATCTAATGTTGCTCACAGTGATCCTCAGTGAACTCAGGGGGCTTCTATTTACGATCAGGCATATAAAAAAAGGTAACATTGCTTCAAATTAGCTTGAGCATAAACTATTTAGAGATTTAGCAGATTTATGCCTTCTACCTACCATATACAGTTTGTCCACAAGGGGGCACTACTGTACAGTTGTAGCATGGGTTTACGCTCTAATTGGTCTGAATTTATTAGTTAATTTGCTCTGTAATTAGTTTTAGATAGTATTTTAATAATATTTCTTAAAAACAAAGCTTTTAGTCACAAACATGTCTTTAAAATATAATTTTAATAACCCGCTTATTTTCTATTTATTAATTTGCTGTTGTTCTTCCGGTCCGGTTTTCAGCCAATAGAAAAACTCGTTTAAGCAGCAAGTGGTCAAGAAGGCTCTGCCTCATTTAACAGCCAGCTAGGAAAGCAGACCGCCAGGTTGGTGGAGTCGGAATGATAATAAACAGAAGGATCTGCTTAAATTCCTCTGTCAAAGCAGTGGCTATTAAAAATGTTAAGCAATGAAAGTCTAAATCACTTTAGGATATAATCTCCTCTCCTGCTGCTGGTTTTCTCCTCCAGTCATGTCACAGACCGGCAGAAGGGAAAGGAGCAGGTCGCTGATAGACTGAGGTAAGACAACAATAATAATCGGTTCTGGTAGATCACTATAAAAGTTCCGAGGCTTCTCCAATTTCCCACCGTTTAAAAGTTACGTTTTCTATCGTTTAATTAGTAGCACTAGGTGGGGTTCAGGTTCGGCTGCATGATTTATTTTTGGAAACTGATCAGTTCTGCTGCATCCAGTCTGAATCCTGCAGACTTCAGCTGAGGTGGAAAAACATTTCAGCCTGTTTACAATCTGATGTTTGAGCTGCTACAGCCTGAAGATCAATAATTAAATCTGAAATAACAGAAAATACAGTCAGATATTTGACAGCTGCTGTGTTTAAGGCTAATTTTCTATTAGAATAACAAAAACATCTTTAATGTGCCGCAGGTAGCAGGTTTAGATCCATCATGAAAACACAGAAGGAAAGCCTTTAAAAGTGAATAGCTGATATTACATTTTAAATATCCCTTATCTCCTAATAGATTAATTTTCATTTATTGGATCCAGAGGATTCAGACTTTCAAGCCTAAGCTTTATTTTGATGGTCCAGATAATGAGCTGAGGATCAGACAGCTGTTTAGTCAGCTTTGATCTGCAGGTTTAATACTAAGAAAAATCTAATTTCCTGTTCAATAAATGTATTAAATCAAATGCATTAATCAGCAGGATGCAGATATTTCTATTTTGATTAAAAATCAGACTCAGGTTAGAGAATGTTTGGATTCCTGAAAATGGATAAACTGTGATTAGTCTGATCAGGGCCGGATTTAGGAAATATGGGGCCCTAGGAGAAGAAAACATATAAAACAGACTCATTATCCAGATAGAGAAATGTTAATAGAATAAACATCCATTATCTGTTCTAGGTTTTGCCCCTCTCTTCTTGTCTCTTTTCTTCTTGTTTTCCTCTCTATGTTTTGTACTCAGCTGACTTTTCATGCTGTCTAAAAAGGAATTTAATATTTTTCCCATCACTAAGCTCACTTAGCTGATTGCTCCTTCCTGTGTTTCCAAAAAGGCCAAAGTAAATAACCCAGTCCTTCTTTTCACTGTAGACACGCTATGATCTGCTTATCTGTTCTCCATTTTTCATTTGGATGAAATAATAGCTGCATGAATCATGACAGCAGACAAGATAGAGGAGAGCAGGAGGCGGGGTTACCAATCTACTTGCTCTGGAGAGCAGAGTTCGCTGCTTTTAGATGTTGTCTCCAAAGTTTCCAGTAGCAGAAAAAAGTCGCTACATTTGGCGCTTGGTGCTTTTTAAACTAAAAGTACTACAGGGGTCTAAAAGGTCTCTAAGTATAGTTGGCAACACAGCTCTTTGCATCGTTTGTTTTGAAATGTTTTGCTGCTGTCTGTTTGGACCTTTCTGAACATGTGCAGCAAATGGATTTCAGGGTGGGAGGGGGCTGAGACACACTAAATATTATAAGCGTTCTGATGGCATTTTAGTGAAAGGATTTTTATCAAAAACATAATTAATGTACACAAATAAGTAATAGTTGTATTAACCATACATGTAAATAGAGTTTTATGGGGCCCCAGGGAACTTGCGGCCCTAAGGGACCTGCCTAGTATTGCCCCCCCGGTAAGAACCACTGAGTCCAAGGTGGAGTTTTACTCATCAGGTTAGTTCATGTCTGAAGTCGGTCAAAGTTCATCTTTTATCATCCCTGAGGTTCTGCAGAGCGTGTCGTTGGGTTTATTCGTCTCAGAGGAGAAATTACGAGCTGCAGAGCAACAGAGAGAGTCTGATGTGATCTGCCTGGATACAGGTTCTGTTAGGAGAAGGTTCTGTTTGAAATAAAGGAGGTAAGTCTTGAGCTGCAGACAGAACTCTTTTTTTTATCTTTTTGCATTTAATTGAGCCCAGAACTCCTGCAGTTATCAGCCTTCAACCACATGCTGCTGCTGCTAATGTGAATGTTCTGATCTGTTACCCGTATGTCTATGAAAGAATGGTTGCTTTAGGAAAAACTAGGCAGTTCCTTTGGTTACCAAGTTCCTGGGGTCCCATAAAACTCCTCTTACATGTATGGTTAATGCAGCTATTCATTATTTTTGCATCTTAATTATGTTTTTGTTAAAAAAAAAATCCTTTCGCTAAAATGCTCTGTTTGGAGACAACATCTAAAAGCAGCGAACTCTGCTCTCCAGAGCAAGTAGATTGGTAACCCCGCCTCCTGCTCTCCTCTATCTTGTCTGCTGTCATGATTCATGCAGCTATTATTTCATCCAAATGAAAAATGGAGAACAGAGAAGCAGATCATGGCTTGTCTACAGTGAAAAGAAGGACTGGGTTATTTACTTTGGCCTTTTTGGAAACACAGGAAGGAGCAATCAGCTAAGTGAGCTTAGTGCTTGGGAAAAATCTTTCATTCCTTTAGAGACAGCATGAAAAGTCAGCTGAGTAGTCATGTATGTTGGCACAGTTTGTTTTAGATTATGCTTCTTTAACTGAGATAAACAAACAGAATCTCTGCAGACATGTTGATGCTGAGTTTCCTTCAGGATGCAGTACTGCAGCACCCGCGGTGGGGTCCATGGACGGGACTTCAGAGATGTTCTGTTCTCTGGGTACGCTCCGGACGGAGGGATGTTCATGCCCGAGTCGCTCCCTGTGCTGAGTCGTGAGACCCTGCGGGGCTGGAGGGGGCTGCCGTACCCCAGGCTGGTGGTGGAGGTCTGCTCCCTGTTCATTCCTCCTCAGCTGATCCCCAGAGACGACCTGGAGGGTGAGCAGCTCTTCTACCAGAGCTGGTGCTTTAATATCCACTTATTTGATTTATTTCTTATCTTTCATCAGTCCTGAATAAAATGCAGCAGATTATTTATGAGCAGAAAATCCAGCATGACCCTAATTAGACTAGAATAAATTAAATGGAAACTCCATGTTTGCAGCCTCGATGCTCCAGTGAGATTAAATAAGAAGAACTTAGATAATAAAGCAAGAAAATGACGTAACTCTGAGGAGAGAGAAGCGGAAATGAAGATTTATTTAGCAGAAGTTTTAATAATACACAATAAAATCACATGTTTTCCATCATTAAATTAATCCATTAATTAAGACAAAACAGAAGAAAAATCTCTTTGTTCAATATTTTGTATAATAGTTATCTATTTATTGTACATTTTAACATTTAATTATCGGTGTTGCTTATTATTGAGGTTTAAAGAGGAAAAAATAAAATGAATAAATAAATTTATCATGAAATAAATAAAAGCATATTGAAGTGTCCCATTTGATAATTAGATATACAGTTTATTTATTTATTGCATGACTAAATTATTGAATGTCATGTTTTAAAGTAAATTCAGTTAAACTTACTTGTAATTATTTCGTTTATGTGCAAAAAACTTGTCATTAAAATATTTAAACTGTCTATTTCACCCCTCTCTAGGCAGGATTAGGGCCGTTTCTATGGAGACCATTTAACGATATGTTAGATAAGTATATTTTAAATGTATTGTTTATTTGTTGTTGCATTTATTTACTTCATGATATTTTTATTTGTTTAATTTTATCAATACTTGTGGTTATGGAGGACAAAATTATATGTGATGCCTGATTTTGGCGCCCCCTAGTGGAGGTCAGCAAGAAAAGGTTCTGTGTTGCATTTTCACAGTTTTATCTTGAATTATTGTGTTTTCCTTCAGTTCTTTAAAGTTGAACAGAGAAGAACTTATGATGGAGCAGAAATGGGTCAGTTAGAGAGACAGCTAACTGAACTAAGCTGGTTGGATAGACCAACATGGAGGCTTTATATTCATAACTACAGTCACACCAGTCAGAATGAATGAACAACCAGTTTTTTTTAAATTCTGTCTTCCAGTGCTTGTGAGTAAAGCCCTCTCCAGTTTCTCGGTTCCCGACGCAGTGCAGATCTCCAGGCTGAAAGATGGGCTGTCGGTTCTGGAGCTCTTCCACGGAGAAACTTTTGCCTTTAAAGACCTGGCCATGAGCTGCACCGTCCAATTCCTCAACTACTTCCTGCAGAAGGACTCCAGCAGAGCCGTGGTTCTGGTTGGTAAGATACGACTCTGAGATGGAGCGGTTTGGGTCGACCCTCTGAACTAGAGCTCCACTGCTGAGATGTTTTCCACTTGGGAATAACCTTGATCACAATAATCTGTATCATTCTACAGTTTTTCTATCTATATAATGATAATCTGGACCTCATAATCCATCCCAGGTTGATTAGAGAGAGAGAGATTAATGGTCTGAATGCAGAAAAAAAAAAAAACAAGAGACAATCAGGATGAAGAGAGAATACATTAGAGTTTGAATGAGTTAGTCACTACTTTTAAATCAGAATAAAATGAAACGATTTTAACTTAAAACTATGAGGATTTCAGAATAAAACTATAATGAATAAATAAGAAAGAATAAGGTTAACTCTAGTATCAGCCAGAGAAATAATAAATAACCTGAGTTGTGTCTATTCTAGTACGGAAGAGGATTAGGGCCACTAAAAAAAAATAAAAAAATAAAAAGTTAACTGATTTTTTTTATTTTATTTCAGTATAATATTGGAAAAAAGTCAGAATTCTGAGATTAAAGTCAGAATTCTGAGATTAAAGTCAGAATTCTGAAAAAAAAGTCAGCATTCTGACTTTTTTCCCATGTTAAACTGAAATAAAATGTAAAAATCAGTTATTTTATTTTATTTTTTCAGTGGCCCTAATCCTCTTCCGTAATTCTAATGTTACCAGGATAGAATTCAGATCAAATCTGGATGAAACAAAACATTAAAGATAAATTTGGATTAATTCCAGATGAGTTTTGCAGGAACTGTTTCTTTGAGGTTTCGGTTTTAAATAAATAAAAAATCAGGATTAAATCTGGATAAATTTACATTAAAACTAGTAATAAAACTGGAATAAATTAAGGTTGGTTCTGTTATAGCAGCCTCTACTTCTCTAAAGTCACTGCTGTTGCCTTTTTGCCTTGGCGTTTTGGTAGCACACCTGAAGGGATCTATGCTGGATCAGGTTTTACTGACAATAATAATTCTTCTTTTATTCATTTTATTCTTCTAATCTGTAAATAAGAAAAAAAATCAAAGCAAATGATAATATTACATAAAACGTTACGTGTTAATACCTTTCTTATTAGAAAATGACTTCTTTCTTTGGAGTTATTCAGTTATTTATTTAAATTCTTTATTCTATATTTTACGTCTTTAGATGGAAGACAGCTGCTTTTACTTAATGCATGAAGTTCCTGAGTCTTTGTTTCTTATTAGAGAGATGAAAACGTGTCCTGATGTCCATCTGAACCGATTCTGCTCTCAGGAACATCAGGAGACACCGGCGGCTCGGCCATCCATAGCGCTAAAGCTCTTCCTGGTCTGGATGTTCTGGTGGTCTACCCTCAGGGGCGGATCACTGCGGTCCAGGAGAAGCACATGACCACCTGCCTGGAGGAAAACATCCACGTGTTTGCAGGTAGAAGCTGCTCTCTGATGGCAGGATCGGTTTTAAAAAACGTTCTGAGAATCTCTGTGTTCTCCTGCAGCCGACGGCAGCTCAGACGACATCGATCAGCCTCTGCGCCGTCTGTTCGCCGACCAGAACCTGGTCAGAACCCACGGCCTCATGAGCCTTAACTCTGTCAACTGGTCCAGAGTCATGGTCCAGATCGCCCACTTCTTCTACGCCTACCTGGAGCTCAGCGGCCTGGAGAAGACAGACAGAGAGCTGCCGGAGCTGGAGGTGGTGGTTCCCACCGGAGGAGCTGGAAACATCACAGGTGGGGAGGAAGGTTTTTAATAACATGAACTTTACTGGGATTTTAACTGGATCTGTGAGCTCTGGTGTGATAAAACTCAGGCTGAGCTTTTCTCTTTTAAACCCTCTGGATGAATCAGCTGGAAACAGAATGAATGAATAGTAAAACACAGCAAGTCTACTGCTGAGAACGGTGGGGGATCTATGATGCTGTGGGCCTAAAGAGTGCTGTGTTATGATCTTAAGCACCAGGAAATTTTAAATAGAAATCTTTTATTGCCAGTTTTCAGCAGGAAAATAATCCAAAACAATCAACCTATAATTGCTTCTGAATGGTTTATAAAGTGATTCCGGCTTCCATCACCGGGTCCGGACCCACAGAGAGACAGAAGATCCTCCATGTTTGTAGTTTTCTTCTGTTTTTGTGTCCAACAGCTGCCTACATCGCCATACAGATGGGCTTGCCTCTGAAGCTGGTTGCCATGGTGAACTCTAATGACATCGTGCACAGGTTGGTGACCAGCGGTGATTTCTCCATGGCGCCAAGCGTCACTCAGACCCTGGCTCCGGCCATAGATATTCAGGTATAGAAGCTCAACTATTTTACAGGTATTTGAAAAGGAATTGATTTATACCCTTGTCTCTTCTTTAGTTGTAATCAGTACATTTTTGAATTTCATATTAAAATGTGAAATATATTAGCTTATTTCTTTATTCTATATATATGTTATATATATAAGCTTTATTTGTTGTTTTAGATATTTATATAACTATGAGATTTTGATTTTAACAATAATCCAAACAAACATTTTCAAGCCAAAAATGTATGTTTTCAGTAGGAAGACATAAAATATCAATTAAACCTAATCTAATGGAAATTTTACTTCATGCAGATATCTTAATATATTTGAATCCCTTGGCTTTTTTATTTTTTTGTCCCCCCCCCCCATGCCCCCCTGGTATATTCGGTCTAGAACCGCCACTGTATTTTATATACATATGTAAGAGAGAGAAATATAATCTTATATGGATTTTGGAAAATGTTTATATTCTTAATTGAGATCAACGTTGTTTACATTGTTAGTATTTTATTGCAGCAACTTCAGGAAACAAAAAAAAGCTGCTGAGATGCTGAAGTTGGTCCGTTCCTTCAATTATGCTCCTACAGTATTTATTATCTCCTGTTTAGGTGGCCTTAAAGGTCATAGCTATAACTTTTTCAACAAAGCAATGGGTGGTGTACTTATACTTAAATACAAATATAGTATATAAATTATTGTTTTATACATTTTGATGGATCAAAGTATATAAATATTTACTTCTGAAAATGATGCCAACGTCAATTTTAAAAGGATTTTGCACCAATAGGAATAGTAGGTTAAGGAATTAAACGTATAGCTGTCACCTTTAATGCAAGGCTGGATGCATTTTGTTTTTTCATTTTAAGTTTACAACTCTAAGAATCAAATCAGATTTTCCAGTTAATCTGAATTTAATTAATCCTCTTTTTCTTTTCTGGGTGTTTACTGTAGTTGGGTTGGTTGTAAATTGTCTATAAATAAAATGTATTAAAACCTGGAGCTGATTTAACTGCTGGTATAAAGTCTGTTGGCAGATGTTGAGTCGAAGCTCATGAAGGATCTCTGCTTCTTCTCTTCCTGCTCTCTAGGATCCGTACAACATGGAGCGGATCTTCTGGCTCCTCCTGGGCAGAGACGGAGCTTCAGTGAAGACCATGATGGAGGAGTTCCAACGTTCCCGTCGACACGCTCTGCCAGAAAACCACCGCAAACTGGTACCAGTTTCTCAGGGCCCGGTGGAGACATCCAGACCCTGATCATGACGTTTCTGCTGTGTCGTACCTGTAGCTGTCCGAGGTTCTGGTGACCGACACCGTGAGCGATGAGGGAATTCTGGAGACCATGAGGAGGTGCTGGGAGGAGAACCAGTACGTGTTGTGTCCTCACACAGCTGTGGCCGTCTGGCATCACTACCACTGTCCTCACCAACCCAGCACCAACAGGTGGGAGGAGCTTAGCTTTACATTATTTTAGTGATTTAAGGATTTTTATCATTTAGTTGTTGTTGGGTTTCAATTAATTATTGATTTCTGGTGTTTTTGTGTTTTGTTCACTGTTATTGAATGTTTTTTTATTCCATTTCCTGAATACATCTATATATCAATATTTTAATTTTAATGAGGTCCTATTTATTATGTGTACTTTTTATTTTTTTATATTTAGGATATATTTATATTCAAATGAACTTTAATTTTATTTTGATTTACTCTACTGAGGATATAAACATATATTTGGTATTAATTTTCAGTTGTTTTAAATGTTATTGTATTTCCAACATTTTTTTATATATATGTTCTTTTTATTTTATTATATTTATAATTTTTTTTTAATCACTGCTAGAAATATTAAAAATTTATAACATTTCAGATTATATTAAATCAGATATTAAGAACCCTATTCATATTTTCATTGTATTAACAGGACTTCTTTCTATATTTGTTTATTTAAAAATATTGTTTTGTTTATTTACATTTTTTCAGCTTAAATACATTTACATTTTTATAGTTTTTAGTTTTTCCATTAATATATGTAATACATTTATTAATTACAAATATACAACTGTAATAAGTTTTAAAGATACTAGTAGAACCAGTGCTTTGGTCCCACCTGGTTTACTGTGTAACCTGTTTTTCTACGTTTGACCCCCAGTGCAAATAATTTAAAAAAGCTGCCATATACTGTATATATCTTATGCACCTTTTTCCTCCTTTGGCGTCTTCTTCTTCTTCTCCTTTGACTATTTGAGCTAAAGTAACGAGTACATTTCTCCACTGTGAAATCAATAAAGTCAATCAATCAATCAAAAGTTAAATCACCAGTTCATTCATGTTTCTGTTGTTTCAGATGCTACGTTGCTACAGCATCTCCTGCCAAGTTTCAAGCAGCGGTGGACAAAGCAGGCCTGCCTTATGACCCTCCTGAAGCTGTGCTGGCTCTGGCCCAGTTACCTACTCGGTACCAGATCCTGGAGAGGAGCCCAGACTGGTGCAAGCACTGGGAGGAACGACTGAGAGAGCGGATCCAGTCAGTGAGCAGAACCAGAAAGGAGGGGAGAGCGTTTTACGCTTAGAGTCCATAAAAAGCAGATTTTATAGACGTCTACTTGTCTCTTGGATGGACTCTGCCCTGAACAGACATGTAACCTGTCCTAGCGAATGAACCCACCTGATCAGCAAGCGTTCTAATCTAAACTAATCTTAAAGCATGAAGGAAACTAAATCCAGGAGGTCAACGTTTTGCAATGTTAAACATTCTGTATTGTAGAATAAAATCAACTCATTTCACTGCAGGAAACATTAATTCTCCATGAAGGACATTAGAAGTTATATGTCTTTTATACTAATTTACATCTCTGTATGAGCAAAGAAACAACAATAAAAAGCTGATTTAAAATAATAAAAGATAAAATTATGATCTAAATGCTTTATTATTAATGTATTTTAAATTATCAATGATCATTGATAATGTTTTTTTGGGGGGTTTTGCATTTAGTGAGCTGCAAAACCTCAGTACAATGACAATAAATCAAGTTTTATTCTCCTAAAGTATTTCCTTTTTTGATTTTACAGTCTCATATGTCAGGATGTCAAATAAATACTCAGGTTTCGAACACGGGGGGATTTACCATTAGGCAATACCCCATAAAACTCTGTTTACATGTATGGTTGATAAAACTATTCATTATTTATTCACATTAATTATGTTTTTGATTAAAAAAAAAACATCAGAACGCTTATAATATTGTAAGTGTGTCCCAGCATACCTGTATAATGGGTCTGTTTTATATGTTGTCTGCCTGTGTTTACTTAGGGCCCCAAATTTCCTAAATCGGCCCCTGGTTCTCAAATGAACCAGCCCACACTACATTATACTTTCTTACTACTTAATGCAAATAAAAGCAGATGCAAAAATTGTCCAAATGTTTCTGTTTTTATAGAATATACAGCTTTAGTTTAACTGCAACCATCTGATTATTATTGCACCATAAAAGCTTTCAGGCACTAAAACTGCCTCTGCAAGCTAACATTCACTGTTGTGTGGTGAACACAAGACCGGGATGGGAAGAAAACAGCAATAAAGCTTTTGTTTTTTATCTGCAGATTCATCTGGGAAGAGTTTGACCCAGCTACTCTGTCATTTTAAGCCCAACCTGTTTTACCCACTTCAGAATCAAACAACATGGCACCTTTAAGCATGATTTGCAGTTTAGTCCGGACAATTAGAGAAAGGTGAGTTGAAAAAGGGGCGTCTCAGGATTAAGCCTGCAGTAGATGAACATTAACCAAACATGTGGTAAAAGGTTCAAAGACCTAACTAAAGGTTTATAACTGTATCATTATTGCTGCAACAGTGTTTTGCAAAAAGGATTTTCTTTTAACTGTTATTTTTTTCGGTTTTTTTTGCATCCTTGAACGTATCTGCTGCTATGAAATCAGTTTCCAATATCAAAAGGCAAGCTATTAAATATTAAAAAAAATATAGTTTGGGGATTTTTATTATTTATTGAGGTGGATAATCCAAATCGAGCTGATTGCATAAATGAAACAAATGAAAGGCATGTTCTAAAAATACAAATAAAATTACAATGCAGATTTAAAAAAATGTTTTTATTACAATCAGCTTTCAATTTTGAGAGCCTAAATAAGAGATTTTACTTAGGGTTCTCATCTGTGCTGAAAAGTACGGAAGAGGATTAGGGCCACTGGAAAAAAAAAAGTTCACTGATTTTTTAATTTTATTTCAGTTTAGTATAGGAAAAAGACTCAGAATTCTGACTTTAATCTCAGAATTCTGACTTTTTTCTCAGGATTCTGACTAAATTCTGACAATTAAAAAGTCAGAATTCTGAGATTAAAGTCAGAATTCTGACAAAATTCTGAGAAAAAAGACAGAATTCTGAATTTTTTCCCATACAAAACTAAAATAAAATTTAAAAATCAGTTAATTTTTTTTTTTCCAGTGGCCCTAATCCTCTTCCGTAGAAAAGGGAAATTATTGATTAGAGAAAATATACTTTCACTGACTTAAAAAAAGAAAGTGTAGTCACTATAAAGAGCTTCAAACGCTGCCCGCAGTTAGGTTTCATCACTGGCGTTTCCGAGGACACCTGAACGCAGCGCGGGTTGACAGCTCAGAGCCAACATGGCGGCTGGTAGCTGAAGCAGGCGGACTCCTCCTCCGTCTGTTGTTGTCGCTGTCAGGTAGAGACCCGGGAGCTGCTGGGACTCCAAGGAACAACGGAGAAACGGAGGCCGGTCCTTCCTGCTTCTGGCCCGGTTCTTTTCCAGCGAGTGCTCGCTATGTCAGGAGCGGACTGACACGAAGGCAGCATCGGGCTTAAGGTGGAGCGTCTCCCCGGGTTTTCTCACCTGTCTCCCGGTATGAGTCACCGCAGGTAGGGGAGCAGGCTCCTGGGCCTCCGAATGACTGATTAACCGTTTTTTTTCCGGGTATTTTTTTAGGTTATCTGCTTATTTGTGGTTTAATGAGAGGTTGTGTGACTGTCAGCTGACTCTGTGCTCCTGGTTGTAAACAAACTGTTTATTGATAGAAGCTAAAGAGGATCTTATTACTGTTGTGTTCAAAAATAACCACCTTAGTGACCTTTAATATGTCATTTTACTGAAGTCGGTGTCCTGGAGCTGATGGGATCTCCTGTAGCTTAATCTGAATGATGTTGCTCCACCCTTTGGATGACCTCTGCCCTCCTGAAACATCCACGTCACGCAGATCCACACCAACCACCCATATATTTACATACCCCAACAGCCATAACTGATGGATCTATTATTCAAACTGGTAGCATGATGCTGAGATGAGGGACTTCTGACATCATGGAGCCAGCTTTAATTGTCTTTACACTGTTAGAAGTACAGAGCAACGAAATTCACTCTGCATTTAACCCATCCCCTGTGGGAGCAGTGGGCTGCCATTGTCCGGTCCCTGGGGTGCAGGTTGGGGTACCTTTCCTTAGGGACCCAGTTCAGTTTATTTCTATAGCTCCAACACGTCATCTCAAAGTACTTTACAGTTCAACCAGATCATAGTCAGATTGCTTCAAAGTTTTCTATCTAAGGAAAACCAGTTGATTGCATCGACTCATTGACTCTTCAGCAATCCCTCACACTAAGCATGCTTGTAGCGACAGTGAAGAGGAAAAACTCCCTTTTAACAGGAAGAAACCTCCAGCAGAACCAGGCTCAGTGTGAGCGGCCATCTGCTGAGGCCCACTGGGGTTCAAGGAGACAGAAGCAGAGATACAAAAGCAGCTGTAAAAGGCGGCCCCGTCCAGGAAACACACACCCAGGCAGACGAGCTCCGAGCCAGCTCCCATGCCAGAGGATGAAGAGAGCACATCCAGCCAGTCACGGTCAGAGAAACAGGACTACACTGGAAAACAGGCCATCTGAACATCTATAAAAATAAAGGTGTTGATGGCAGCAGCACAGCTGATATTTCTCTCCAGGATGGAATCACAGCCAAACAGGAACAGACCAGATGAAGCTACTATGAGAAAAAGCAGAGAGAGCAGAACGTTAGAGATTGAACTAACAGATTCTGCAGAGTGGAAGAATAGAGATAGAATGAAGCAGAATGATGAAAAAGGGGTCCCTATGTCCTCCAGCAGTCTAAACCTATAGCAGCATAACTATAGAGATAGCTCAGGATAACCTGAGCCACTCTAACTATAAGCTTTATCAAAAAGGAAAGTTTTAAGCCTAGCCTTAAAAGTAGACAGGGTGTCTGCCTCACGGAATAAAACTGGTAGTTGGTTCCACAGGAGAGGAGCCTGATAACTAAAAGATCTGCCTCCCATTCTACTTTTAGAAATTCTAGGAACCACTAGTAAACCTGCAGATTGAGAGCGAAGTGCTCTGTTAGGAACATAAGGAACAATCAGATCTCTGATATCAGATGGAGCTTGGCCATTTAAGGCTTTATATGTGAGAAGGAGGATTTTAAATTCTATTCTGGATTTAACAGGAAGCCAATGAAGAGAAGCCAGGATAGGAGAGATATGATCTCTCTTTTTAATTTTCATCAGAACTCTGGCTGCAGCATTTTGGATCAGCTGAAGGCTTTTGACTACAGTTTGTGGACTTCCTGATAGTAAAGAATTACAATAGTCCAGCCTTGACGTAACTAATGCACCCAGAGTGGCAGTCTTTTGGAGTGGGGCTCAGAACGTCTGGATTCTAAGCCCCCCAACCACTAGGCCGTCACTCCCCCTAAAGGCTGATTTATACTCAGAAACCAGGTCGTCTGCGTGTGTGTCGCAGTTAGTGCAGATATGCCCCCACCCCCTCCGCAGACACTCTGCTGCACCTCTCCAAATTTTTTAGGTGACCTCAGATGGTGCCAGACAGGAGGCCTCTGATTGGTCAAATCTACATCCTCTCTACACTCAGTTTTTCCTGTGTGGTACCTTAGCAGCTTGTTTTGTTTGTATGACCGCCATTGTGGAAAACGACTCGTGAAGTTGGACCAGCTAGAAGAGCGAGGTGCGCGAAAATGCTGGGAACCTTTATTAAAACTCGATACCCGCTCTTTTTGGCCCTCATGTCCCTCCGTTGTCGCACAATCTTGCCCCCTCTTCCTCACTGCCTCGGCCGTATCTAGACCGACAGCTAGTTCCTGATTGTCCCTCTTGCGTTGTGGCGTGGAATAACATAGGGCAGACCACGCTTCAATATTGGGCATAAATCAAAAATATCTGAGACAAGCACACTGCGACACACTGCTGCAGGAGGATAACCACACCTTAAGTCACTCCCCAGGTCTCTAATAGACCGCTTGATGGAAAAAGAAAATCCTCCAGAGATGCCCACATTACTTTATCGCTTTGTGATCATTTTCTGTAGAACCTGAAACTGGAAGCTCTGAGCTCTCTGCAGAACAAACTCTGCCTGGATGATTTTGGCTCCTCCAGGGTCCAGATTGGTCTGATATCTGGACCTGTTTAGATTCTGCTTGATATTAAGCTGGTATGAACTTTTTAGGGGATCAAAAGAGCTAAAATCCTCGTACTCAGCAGCTGGTTCTTTGCATAAAATTACTGTGTTTGAGATTTACTGCTTTTAAAAAAAAAAGGTAGAACCTGCAACTGTATTCAGCCTCCCTCTGAGTTCTGTCATATGTTCCTGTTAGTTTGACCCAATAAACAGACGACCCTTCCTGTTCGTTAATAAACATCCGGTTATCCAGAGTTATCCTAAAGATCATTTGTCTGTTTGTCTGGTTGATCTCCTCAAACAGAAGACACCCTCAGGTTTGATCTGAGGGAACTTATTGTTCAAAGTTTGTCTGCGGTGGAAACGCTTCAGGTGTCTGAGGCTTCATCATCTCCTGCTGTTCTGAAGCAGCAAACCAGTCATTCCTGATGGTTCCCCTCTCTACAGCTGGTGAACGCATCTTTTAGTTAAATACCGAACATACCAGGAGCTCCCACTTGGTTCCCGTGGGGGGGAAGGACCAGCAGGTGTTTTAACCCCTGAAATCTGTTCATGCCTTTAAAACTTTGAGCCATTTCTAGGTCATAGTTTAAAGAAAGCCAGACCCAGTTTAACCAGTTATTAACAACTTTGGACCTCGCTGTAAACTGTAGAAATGTAGAGAATTAAAAACGCGTTTGTTCAAACCTTCTAATCTCAGAGGAAGGTAGTTCACCCTAGACCAGGTGTCTAATAACTTTGGTCAGAAATGCAAAATACACAAAAAGACGATAATTTCCACAAAGAATTTCATTCATAAAATAAGGAATATTTTTATTTAACCAGGTATGTCTCATAGAGGTTACAAATCCCTTTACCAAGACAGACCTGGGCAAACATATTTAGTTGAACTAAAGGTTAAAGTGGTTCTAAAAGCAGCGCTAAGTAATTATTGAGTGGTGCTCCCCCTAGAGGACCTTTTGAAAATAGCAATGTTGTAAACTGACTGTTCTCGTCCTCATTCTCTAAGCAGCTGGAAGATGTGTTTCATGACCAAAATCTGGTCATATTGTTCGTTATTTACTATAAACTAATCTACAGCAGCCTATTAATATATTTTAATTAATATCCAAACTAAATAATAAATAATTAGTCATGTGGCCATTGATGCCAGGAGCCTTACTGGGCGGCCTAAAGTTCTTCATTTTACCTTGAGAAAGAGAACAGAGCGGTAGGGCTGCCACCTGGTTGGTGGACTGGAAAGATTCAAGGTAGTTTTTTGAATTCCCACTTTGTCATTAAAAATAAATTTTGTAAGGTTTCACGGAAAAATATTTTTAAATAGAATTTCTATTTGACCTTGACTCCGCAGTTCAGCGCCGATGCAGCTATAAGTCTGTCGTCTATTTCCCTGAATTTGCTTTGGGTCAAAAGTTTACGCACTTTTTCTGCAGATGTAATGTCATGCAAGTCCATGCTAAAGGGGTCCAACCTAGCAAAAAAATCAAACCGTTATATACTCAGAAGCAACCGGCATCCAGCTGACCTCAGACACCAACAGCAATTCTAGAAAAGGTGAAAAAAACAAACAAAAAAAAACTACGGGAAACAGCAGAAGAGTCCTGCAGTTCTGTGTTTTGGCCACAGGTGGCAGTATTATTAGAAAACTCTAGAAGCCTTTTAAGGTATAGTGAATAATGTTTGCAAATTTTTGAAAAGACTCGCCCCCTCCACTTAAAATAAAAAAAAAAAACTGCACATGCACAACCCTGTACCCGCCCCCGAGAAGGAACGCCTATTGACTCGTGCGATAGACTGCACATTTCTCTGTGCATGATCTGTTTAAAAGTTTCTGTTTGCATTTCTCATACAAGCTTACTTTCCAAAAGAAGATTTGCAATTTTTCTATGTCAGACTCACCACCGGTAAGTTAAAATGGGGGCGAACACGTAGGATGACCTTTACGTAAACATATCACCTAAATGATTGACAGTTAGGAGGACCAATTATTTTGATGATCCAGCCAGAAAAGGAACATCTTCCACTGTAACAAATGCAACTGTTGCTAATCTCCAGGATTATTATTATTTTTTTAAAAAGCAGTCTTGTTTGGACGTCCATCACTCAGCCACGCACCCATTAGAGCCACCGTTCAAAGATCAAAGGGGTTGGAGGAAGTTTTGCTTGAATGATTTCAGCAAAATAACAATTTTTGTTTTTTTTCAACAGATATTGTGATTTTATTTCTGATTTTCTTTGCCTTAACCACAATCATATAGATGTTTCACTGCAGGACAATGCTTTTGAAAGCTTTCTGGTCCAGAGTCCTTTATCTCAGGATTTTACTGCTACTGTTTTATGGAAAACATCTTCCTTCTATTCTCCTGCACCGATCTGCTGCTAGCTGCAACTCTCTCTCCCTTCTGGGTGGCAGCAAACACACTTCCAGCATATAGTGCCTTTCCAATTTAAAAAATTGAATTTTTAAAAATAGCAATTATATTAAAAAAACGTGTTAATTACCCAACTTAAACCGATGCAGTTTTAATTTCCTGTCCCTCTTGCATTAACCCAGTTTGAGTCCGAATATTTCTCCATCCAATCAGTTATTTCTGCTTCCCACTGCTTGAAGATCTTCGGTTTTCTGTCCAATCAGAACCCAGAGTACAGAGAGACAAGGTTCAACCTTTCAAAATGTGAGAAGCTTCTGACCCTTGTAGTCATTTTTTATTTCTCTCATATCTCTTCACCCTGTGACTGATCTCCTTCTGATGAAAGGAGTAAATATCGTTCCTTGTTTTCTGTTTTCCTGCAGTTGCTTCCTCTCCATAAACTGATCCCTCCACATACCTGATGATGTCCTCGCCTTCATCAAAGCCTTCTGGCTCCGCTTCCAAATCCCAGCCTCAGCCCTCCACAGCTCTCGACTCCCTGTCTGTCTCCTCCCTCCTGTCTGGAGATCTGGACGATGATGATGGAGGAGGAGGAGGGGAGGAGGACGGACTGGGGGATCTGGAGGTCAACCCGTACGACGGTTTGCCCTTTTCATCGCGGTATTACGCCCTCCTGGAGGAAAGGCAGCAGCTTCCCGTGTGGAGGCTTCGCCAGAGTTTACTGGAACACCTGGAGAACCACAACATGGTGCTGCTGAGTGGACCGAGCGGAACCGGGAAGAGCACCCAGGTAAGCAGGAAGTAATGGATCAGAGAAACAGTTCAGGTGGACTGAGAAATATTAGAAAGGATTAAATCAGATTATAGAAATGAAACATTAATAGCAGAAAATAACTGATGCTGAAAGTTGGTGGTCATTTTAACATCTCCTGCTGCTTTGTTTGGGCTGGAAGATAAGGAGTTAAAAGAACAATATTTTATCTGTACCGCAATGGTGATCAAGATAAGTGATGATCAAAAATTTCTTCATTCTTTGCTGTGTCGTGTAATTTCTGTGACTACATGGAACAGCGTTAAAAGCCACACAAATACTGCTCTTAAAAATACACAAACTTAAAATAGGCTTTTTTAGGACAACAGATGAATAAACAAATATGACCTATATCACAAAAACATCCTATAGTAATTATATTTATTTTAAACATCTCAGGAGGAAATAATGACAGGACATCACAGGTCTGAATAAATCAGAATAAGTTAGAAATTTACACTGACTCATTTTCTTTTTTTACTGAATCTGTTAAAGGTGTTGTGGATGGTGTTCTTTTTCCGGGTGGATCATCAAAATAAGTGGTCCTCCTAACTGTCAATCATTCTGGCGATATGTTTACTAGGGGTTGAACGGTTCACAAAATCCACGGTTTTCGGTTCGGTATATGTTGATTGTTACCCCGAAATCCCATAAAAAATTAAAGAAATTAATGAAAAAATCCAAAAAAATGTATGAATTGTAATTATTTTTAATCATCCGCGGAAACCCTGGATCATTTCCGTATATTTTGCTGCTTTGAATTTAATCAACTCGTGCATGCCCTCTACGATCTCCAAGGAACGGGAGATCTGGGCAGAGCGGAGCGCTTACGGAGTATGTTTGATTTCGGGGTTAGCATGACATGTTGGTCGTGTTGCTGTTAGCATAAACAAAACGTGTTGCACAATGCTTGCACACCTTTGCACTTTTATCCACAGCTTTCTTTCCGCCGTCATCGTAGGTCACTCTAAATGCAAAGTGGTCCCATACAGCAGACCTATAAAGTGCTGCTGGCGCGTCTTCCAACTCCTGTTCGTTCCCACTCGCCATACCCACACAATTCTCCACAACTACTGATTTTTTCCTGCTACACCGGCTACGCTGCTTCGCTTCTTCTTTCATTTTCACTTACCGGTGGTGAGTCCGACATAGTGGAAAAACTGCAAATCTTTTGGAAAGTAAGCTTGTATGAGCGATGCAACCAGCAACTTGTAAACAGAGCTTGCACGAGGAGAAATGGGCTTGTGCATGCTTTTGCACACATTTTGGGGAGGGGTGGCCTAGTGGTTAGGGCTTTGCGCTTGGAATCCAGACGTTCTGAGTTCAGTCTGTTTTGGGTCATAATGAAAGGTTAACATTTGTCTTTGCATTCTTCTGGACCTGAAGCAAAGCAGATGAAGCATTCTGGATCCGCTTCATTAATGAAGTGCAAAAATAAGGCAGCATGTGTGAAATACAGAGGAGATTCTTTCTTCATAGGAAACCAGAACCGGAACAAAACTATATGTTGATAATTATAGAGAGACAGACTGGTTGTTTCTAGCTGTAGCTGAGCTGTTTTGACACCATCTTAGTCTTCCTGGGATGACCTGTCTACTGTCGAAGCTCCGCCCCCTTCAGACTAATGGAAGACAGGATCTAATTTACTGTAACCTGAACATTCGTTCAGCCACAGACTCTCTGCTTTCATCGCACCAAGAGCTGCGCCTTTCACAGCTTCCCTCCTCATTCATTAACACGAGTCACGCTGCTGTCAGGGCGACGGCTTCACCTTTGACCCCCAGGCTGCTCACTCTGTCACCGTTCTTCATCTCACATTCACTTCAAGGTTAATGAGAACAAACATATTTTCTCCAGTTTGCTCAGAGACACGCCTTCTGTTTGATCTTTGATCAAATATTGACTCTCTTTTGGTTTTATCTTTATTAAACAGGACAGACCTGCTGGTGGTTTGGATATAAGGGAGAAAATCTTTGTTCTGGGATGTTTGTTTAGATCCGATTTGAAGCTTAAAGCTCTCATTCAGGGACGTTTTATTATTTCCTCTACAGTCAGATTCACTATGAACCCTTTAAACTCCCAGATCGGCTTTTAAGAATGTCTCTGAGCCTTTAGGAAGCTTCATTATAGAATTATTACAGATACCAATCCTCTGCTCAGCAGCGCTTACTTTCTCCTGTCGTGGGCTTGTTTTTCAGTGTAGTCCTGTTTTTCTGACTGTGACTGGCTGGATGTGCTCTCTTCATCCTCTGACATGGGAGCCGGCTTGAAGCTCATCTGCCTGGTTGTGTGTTTGCAGCTGCTTTTCTATGTTTGCTTCTGTCTCCTTGAACCCCAGTCGGCCTCAGCAGATGGCCGCTCACACTGAGCCTGGTTCTGCTGGAGGTTTCTTCCTGTTAAAAGGGAGTTTTTCCTCTCCACTGTCGCTACAAGCATGCTTAGTGTGAGGGATTGCTGAAGAGTCAATGAGTCGATGCAATCAACTGGTTTTTCTTAGATAAAAAAACTCTGAATCAATTTGACTGGATGATCTGGTTGAACTGTAAATTGCCTTGAGATGACATGATGTGAATTGGTTCTGTAGAAATAAGCTGAACTGAATTGAAACTGAATTGTCTGTCCTGCAGGTGGCGCAGTGGTGCGTGGAATTCGCTCTGTCCTTTCAGTTCGCCCACGGCCTGGTGTGCTGCTCCCAGCCGTACTCGGAGGCGGCGCTGAGTCTGGCTCTGCGCGTGGCCGACGAGATGGACCTCAGTCTGGGCCTGGAGGTGGGTTACAGGGTGTCGCATGACGACAGCTGCACACCCGACACCTTACTCAGGTAAGGATCGGTGATGATGTTCAGCACCAATGCTTGGGCAGATCGGTGGTTGAGATAAAGTCAAACAGGAGGAGATAATTTCATTTTCTGTGTTTCTCTTTATTTTAGTTCATTATAGTGCTTCAGACAGTTTAGCCCCATTTACGCTACCCTCTGAAACCCGATCCGTGCTGAGCTTTGGTCAGTAACTGTGCCGAGCTCGGCTCCTAGTGGCGACCTACGGTACTACTGCTCTCTAGATGTAAACAAGGAAATTAACATGACGGCGCCCATAACATTCAGAAAGTTTGCAGAGAATCAGGCGAAGAAGGCAGCCTTTGCTTAATTTACTTGACAGAGTCGGATTTTTGGAAGTGGATACGATAACGATATTCTAATCAGGGCTTACAGGCACAGGAAACAACGACAGACGTTGAGGTTCCTCACACTGTTAAGCAGATTAATCACTGGAAATCATTTGGCACGGTAGGGAAGCTAGGATTTTTATGAATGTCTGAAATTTCCTGATTCCGGAGGCTGACTGTAAGGTGATGACGCCTTCTGCTCATGCGCACTTTGTTATCTGAGACAGAACTGAACCGCACCGAGCCCTACTGATAACCTACTACCATGTTAGCAAGGTTCTGTTGTGTCTGGTGCGGCCCAGTTCGTTTTTTCGTACCATTTACACTCAGCAGTTATCTGGTTTTCCGTGCTCTGACCGATCTCAGCACAGTTTCAAAAAGATGGTGTAAATGGGGCTTTTGTTTGTTAGTTTGTTTTAAACAGATGATCAGAAAATTGCATCCAGCTCATCAAAATGTTTTTAAACGTAAAGGCCCAATATCCTGTTTCTTAAACCTTTCAAAATCGCCTATTGGCAAAAAATATTATGAAATAATGTTTTTAAAACAACAAGGTATTCATTTGTCATTATATATTAGTTTCATATTATATATACACTACGTTCAAAGGTTTGGGGTCACATTGAAATGTCCTTATTTTTGAAAGAAAAGCACTGTACTTTTCAATGAAGATAACTTTAAACTAGTCTTAACTGTAAAGAAATACACTCTATACATTGCTAATGTGGTAAATGACTATTCTAGCTGCAAATATCTGGTTTTGGTGCAATAGGTGTATAGTGGCCCATTTCCAGCAACTATCACTCCAGTGTTCTAATGGTGCAATGTGTTTGCTAATTGGCTCAGAAGGCTAATTAACCCTTTTGAAATCATGTTCCCACATCTGAAAACAGTTTAGCTCGTTACAGAAGCTACAAAACTGGCCTTCCTTTGAGCAGATTGAGTTTCTGGAGCATCACATTTGTGGGGTCAATTAAACGCTCAAAATAGCCAGAAAAAGAGAACTTTCATCTGAAACTCGACAGTCTATTCTTGTTCTTAGAAATAAAGGCTATTCCATGAGAGAAATTGTTAAGAAATTGAATATTTCCTATAACGGTGTGTACTGCTCCCTTCAGAGGACAGCACAAGCAGGCTACTGCGGGTACCTGTACCTGAGAGGCGTCTGTTTCTCAAACTAGAGACTCTAATGTACTTATCTTCTTGCTCAGTTGTGCAACGTGGCCTCCCACTTCTTTTTCTATTCTGATTAGAGTCTGTGCTGTCCTCTGAAGGGAGTAAAAATAAGGACATTTCAGTGTGACCCCAAACTTTTGAACGGTAGTGTAAATATTAGTTTTCATGACCTCACCGTATCAAACCACTTCTGAAGGGTGGAAAACGTCTCGGGCCTCTAGAGGCCAAAGAACGGATTTTCATGCTTTGGTCATTAGCTAAAATAGGACTGTTAATTATCTGTGCTCAGATTAGCTGCTAAAGGAGCTAAAATCCTTGTCCTCTGCCACACGCCACCGTCCTTAAAGGATGTTTATGGTGCAGGCGCAGCACAGTTAAGCTAGGTGCTTCCTGGAGGGGTCAGCTCTTTGTAGACATGCACCATCTTCTTGTTTTTCACAGGTCAGGGAGGGGCTGCTGCCTAGAGCAGAACTCATGAGCATTACTCAGAGATTGATAAGTGAAGTGAAATACAAAGTTAATTAATTGATGTTTTAGCATTAGTACGCAGCAAAACACTAAAGGAAAGCCGATTTACTGTGATGTTTTGACTCTTTAAATGGTTAGAAACATTCCTTAAAATAATTCGTTTAATAAATTTACTGCCTCCTTCTGTTTCTTTTGTTTTTATATTTCTAATTTGATATTGCTTTACTGTGTTTTATGCAGGGAGTTCTGCTGTGGTGGTTTGGTTGATGATTTTTTTCAACTTTCGTCAAGTAATTTAACATAAACGGTGTAGTTGATGGTCTAAAAATCTAACAAGCAAATTTATTAAGTATTATGTTTGGGGTTTTATTTTTTTTTTAAGTGGCTAAAAACAACATAGAAGCAGATTAAGGTTTAGTTTGACAAGAACTCTGTAGCTGAGGAGGAGAAAAAAGCTGCAGATTGAAGTTTAACAGCCTGCTTTGGCTATGAACACAGCATATAAAAAGATTCACTCCTGTAGGGTTATTATTCACATTTTATTCTGCATGAAGAAGCTAAAGTTTGTCCTGAAAATATTTTCATCAGCAGCCATTAATTGCAAACTAAGTGACAATTAATTTTCCTCGGTTCAGATTTTTCAGGTAAAACATCTGCTGATCTAAAAATAAGTAAAAGATTCTTAGAATAAATATATTTCCCATTAATTTGAGTGAGTCGGATGATCTGGTAATGGAAGGAATGCAAATAAAAATAATGGAGTTGGTTTTTTTCTTATTTTGAAGGTGAATAATCTTATTTGATTGGCTAATTATCCTCCTTATCTTCTGCATTCATGGAAGATTCTACATATTTTAAAGAAAAATGTACTATATTATATTTCAGTGTTTGCGGTCCACAGGCTCCCTTTGGTCTCCTTGTGGAAATGTTTTAAGATATTTTCATCCTTCAAATCATTTTAAGTGCATTTTTGAGCCTGAAGTGAAGCAAAAAAATCAAGTTAGTTCTTTCAGTCAGTCTTAAGATTAATGCTTAAATTGATTATATTCAGTGAAGCTTATCTGCCTTCTGGCCTGAGGTCACAGATGAAACTATCGGAGTTGTTTCGTTCCAGCGTTAGGCTTTTATTTTCCTTTCTGCAGGGGTGGAACGATAACATTTTCCCCTTTCGTTTGAATCACAGCTGGTTGATTATGGATCTTTCCTGCCTGCAGGTTTGTCAGCGACACTTTGCTCCTGGAGGAGATGATGTCAGACCCCATGCTGCGGCAGTACGGCGTGGTGATCCTGGATGAGCTACAGGAGCGCACCGTCCCCACCGACGTACTGCTGGGCCTGCTGTGCGACGTCTGCCGCCAGCGGCCCGACAACTTCCGGGTGGTTCTCCTCAGTCATCCGACGCTCGCTCCACGTCTCGCCGCCTTCCTGGGACCCGCCGTCCCTCACCTCTCCCTGGACAGCCTGGACCTGGAAGAAGGACAGGGAGTGGCAGATGGGAAGGCTTCAGGCGTGATGGATGTGATGTACCGGGAGCTTTCCTCAGGGAAGGAGCCGGTGTCCGCCGCCTGCCACATGGTGCTGGATCTTCACCGCAGAGGGGAGGAGGGAGACGTGATGGTGTTTCTGGCTAGCCCTCAGGTACTTGTACACGATGCCTCCTCAGATGCTGCAGGAACTTAAAATAAACATGACTTTCTCTTCTTCATTTGGGGAGAACAAATAAGTTCCTGTGACCTAGAAAAGGTGAAATTGCAGCATACTGCTGTGTGAGGGCGGCTCTCCTCCTCTGTGGTTATCTGACCCTCCCTCTGGTGTCGTAGAACGCCTCTGTTCAGGTTTTGTGTTTTAAACAAAAGGAAACTGGTCCGACTGATCCAGGTTCTACTGCCTGCTCAGTTTTAAGACAAAGAGGACGGACCCAGAGGAGATCTAACTGAGACGCCTACTGATTGTTCATCCTGACATTTAGAGCAAAGATGACATTCATACATAAAAGCCCTTTTATAATAAATCCTTTATAAAAACAAATATACCCTTAAAAACATCAATGCAGTTTATAATTCTAGGTACTATTGCCTGCACTCAAATTTGATTGTGATGTGTAAGGAAGGAATAAGGAGGTAAGGGAAGAGAGGAGGGAAGGAGGAAGGGAAACGGAGAGGAAGAAAGAAAGACATGGAGGGAGGACGAAAGGAAGGGAGGAAAGGAAGGGAGTAAGCAAGGAAGGAAGGTCGAATGACAAAACAAAGAACCGAGGAAGGAGGAAAGAAAACATGGAAAAGAAGGAATAAGGAAAGAAAATAGATTGAAGGGCAGAAATTGAGGGAAAAGGAAAGGAAAGAAGGTTTGGAACAGACCAAAGCAAGGAAGAGTAGAGGGGAGTGAGGGGGGTATAAGGAAAGGAAGGAAGGAAGAATGGATTATAAGGAAGAATAGAAGGAATTTTTTTTTTTACAAATGAGATGTTTGAATTAATAATGTTTTTCTGTGTCTGCTACAGGAAGTAGAGGAGTGTTTGGCTCTGCTGGAGAAGGAGTGCGTGGCGCTGAGTCCTCAGCTTGGATCTCTCAGGTTGATCCCGCTCCATTCTGGACTGGGAGCTCAAACCCAGCGGGTCTATGAAGCTGATCCCGGCGCCCTGCTGAAGCAGAACGGCTGCTGCGTAGGAGTGGAGGCCGGAGGCGTCAGGAGGAAGGTTATCCTCAGCGATACACTGGGAGAGGCTTCCTTCTCCCTGCGAGGGATTAGATACGTGGTGGACACCGGGTTCCAGCTGAAAACCGTGAGGGTTTGACCTTATCATTCACTGCTGGGATAAGATCCCGGTAAAAACTGATGGTTTCCTCTGTGATGGTTTTTCAGGTTTACAATCCTCAGATCCGGGCGAACTCTCAGGTCCTAAGAACCATCAGCAAACACCAGGCTGACATCAGAGCTCAGAGGGTCAACAGCCAGCTTCCTGGTAGGTCCAGAGCATCTAGGATCAAGTGTTTGATCATTCCTCACAGTCTGTCTTCTGTCTCCTGGTCAGGACTCTGCCTCCGTCTCTACTCCCAGTCCCTCTATGAGACTGGGATGGCGGAGGCTCATTGCCCGGGTGTGATGGAGGAGAACCTCAGCCACCTGGTTCTGCTGCTGAAGAGGCTGGACATCGCCGACATGGGACAGTGCAAGTTCCTGGACAGACCGGGTACAGTCAAACGCCATTCCTTTGTTTTGGTCCTCCAGTTGGTCGGTCAGGTCTTCATTATTCTTCCGTCTCTGCTGTCCAGCTCCTGAGGCTCTCATGCAGGCCTTGGAGGACCTGGATTATCTGGCGGCACTGGATGACGATGGGAATCTGTCGGAGGTGGGGATCATAATGTCAGAGCTGCCGCTGGAGCCGCTGCTGGCTAAAGCTCTGATCGCCGCCTGCGAGTATGACTGCGTGGAAGAGCTGCTGACCATCGCCGCCATGCTGACAGGTAACCCTGAACTTCAGCTGAACGCCACCTTCAGGGTCAATCCAAGGTGGTCTTCAGTATTTCTCTATAATTCGATTCCAGTAGCGACCGATTTATACATTACCGTATGAAAAGGGGCATTCAGGTGGGAAGATATGCGACGGACGTGTTTCAAGAGACGCAACTGGCACAATTTTTGATGATTCCAGAGATGACCTGCCTGGTTGTGTGGTGTTAACCAATCAGGGACTGGATTTGGCTGTGATGTAGGGTGCAGGAGCACAGCAGAGAGGACATTTCTTCTTTTTCAGCAAATCAGAGGCTAGAAGAAATGTTGACTTAGGATAAAGTAAAGAACCTTCTGCTGAATAAAAAAAAGGCTTATTGAAGCATCATGTTGCTCCAGTGTTGGATCCGTCTCCCCCTCACCATCTCTGCCTCGGCAAGGTCCTCTCTGTCCCACATCCTCAACTACAGTTATTGGCTCTGATTGATTTATTCTCCAAAGACAGATGGACAGGCGTGGTTCAGCAAGGGATGCCTGTAGATGGCATCCCAGTCTTATCTCAAGATCCCAGTCATGCAATCTGCATATATATGAGTTTCTTGCCTGTGTTGAAAAAGTTCAGGCTCAGGTTTTCTTTTTGCTTTAATCCTTGTCATTATCTAATTATGTCTCTGGAATCACATTTGGTTTGCAGTGGGGATGTAAACACAACATCTGATTATTAATAGTCATAAAGGGTTTATTAGGTTAAAACCAAATAAGGAAGCTTAAAAGGATTTTGCTTGAGTGTTGTAGTGTTACAGCTGTCCACTAGAGGGCTCTGCTGTTCAATCTAAAACCTCACTGTTATTAAAGAGAAAGGTAATGACAGAGCTGTAGCCTGGTCAAACAGCCATTCACAATCAGAGCACAGGAGGCGGGACTTTACCATGTTTGACTCTTGGCTTCAGAATAACCCATAATGCAGCAGCTTGTTTTTCTGCTAGCAGAAAAACAAGCTGCTGACCACAACAGAGCAATGTTCCAATGAAAACGGAGAATGTAGAATATAGGCATTACGCTGCCGTGCATTATGCATAAGTTAGGCTGTCGTTGAACATAAGTTCTGGACTCGTTATGAATACTCTATGTATACGGCCAAAATTTGAAAAAAGTAAAATAAAAAATGAAAGTTCAGCGTATGCCAGTGTTTTAGGAGACCCTGGGACGTCAGGCATACACTGGATAAATCCTCAAGCTGTGACAGGGCCCTACCAGAGCGGACCACTGCTAGAGTACTGGAAAAAAATCGAAATCTAGCTATGTAATTTTTCTTAAAATAAGTGCATTTGTTCTTGGATTGAGGAGGTAAAATATATAATTTACACTTAAAATAAGAAAACACAATTGCATTGTCTAATTTGAAGTGCATATGATCTATTTGTTATTTTAAAGCTACAGTGTGTAATAATTACAGGGATATACAGTCAGAAATGTAATATATTATACATAACTATGTTATTTATCATCATCTACGAGCTCAGCCTCTTAACCTTAATATTTGCGTTGCCTTAGAATTCGTTATTTATAATTACATAGGAGCGGGTCTCGCAGCCATGGAGGCAGACATCTTTGCGCTACGGCAGCGCAGAGCCAACAAAACGTCACAACGATGTAGAAAAAATAACGGGTATATTTATTATCTTAAGTCTACATGAAATCTATACCCTACACAGACTAATGAAATACTATCTGTAAAATTATCTATGTAAACAAACCTCATCACTTGAGAAGGTAGGTGATGTGGACGTGGTGGAAGACATTTTGTCCCGTAACGCTCGCCGTACTGTTGGGGGGGAGAAGCGGTGGGGGGGAGATGTTCATGTTGCTGCAGTCTGACCGCTAGATGTCGCTAAAAGTTACACACTGTAGCTTTAAGTTTAAAAATACTCATTCAGTTGGCAAAATATCTCATTTACCTACTCAAATTAAGGATAAATACACTTAATTTACATTGTTACGTATTTCTAGATTGTTTTTTCCAGTGCATAATTGGATCCGGACTCAGATCTAGATTATTTCCACTGCAATTGCAAGTACGGTATTTCCCCTACAGACCACCAGGGCGGCCGAGAAAACCTTTGTTCGACCTGAAATGACTCATTAAATCATCCAAAACGTTATGGAACACATTAATTAACTGAAAAATGTTGCATAGTATGCCTTTAACAACGATGGCGTCTTAAGATCCTATTAAAAAAATAGAGAGTCATCAATTAGCTTTTCAAGTAGTTTGCTAAACTGGCATTAAGGTTTAGAAGAAGAACAGAGGGAATGGAAAAATTAGGGAGGGAAACAGGTGAGGAGAGGAAAGGAGGGAAGATAAAGATATGATGAAGAATAGAATAGGAATGGAAGGAAAGGAGTGAAGCAGTTTTACGTTCGTCTTATTCTCCACTAACTCCATCTGTTTTTTTGTTTTTTTAGCTCCTTCCTGCTTCCTGTCTCCAGACCCCAGCAAAGAGGAAGCTGCCGTTTCAGTCTGGAGGCCCCTGATGCACTCAGAGGGCGACCACATGACCCTCATCAACGTTTATAACGCCTTCATGGAGAGTACGTCGCCCTCCTCTGGTTTCAGGATGACAGTTTCAGCGTCTCCTGACGGACTCCTCCTGTCTCTGTCGTTTCTCCTACAGACAACGAGGACGAGGCGTGGTGTGCCGCCAACTTCCTCAGTCACGCCGCCTTACGGCTCGCAGGGGTGATCAGGGCGGAGCTTCTGGAGGTGATGCAGAGGATAGAACTCCCCGTTTCCCCGCCTGCTTTTGGTTGTCAAGACAACTGCACGAATATCAAACGAGCGCTCATCTCAGGCTTCTTCCTCAAAGTAAGAACCCCCCGGAAGTCAAAGCGAGGCCCCGCCCCCTTGCTTCATCGCTGAGCATCTCCGTCTCCTCAGGTGGCTCACGACGTGGACGGCTCCGGTAACTACCTCCTGCTGACTCACCGCCACGTGGCTCACCTCCATCCCTTCTCTTCGTACCGCTGTCGGCAGCCGTGTCCCAGTCCTCCCAGCTGGGTCCTCTACCACCAGTTCACCATCTCCAGGGACAACTGCATCCGCATCGCCTCAGAGGTCCACCCTCAGATGTGAGTCCAAGATCCTGCTGACTTCATTCTAACCTGCTTGTATCTGAGTTTATTGGGTCAGAGGGTTCAGATTGGACTGGAATTAGCCGGATCTGCAGGAGGACGGCCTCATAAAGAGGTTGTCCTCCTGCAGATCCTGCAATAGTTGGATCGCTCCTGGATCTCTGCTCCATTTAATGGTTCAAGGCTGGGTTCACATCACCCTGCTCAACTTATGGAAGCAGAGTCTGGCCAAAAGTTTGGTATGAAGGTATAAAAACTCACTTCTCATGTTGATGTTCATAGATTGAGGTTAAAAATCACATATTTTCAGTAAAATGTTCTCTCCTTTCCTTTTGCTCAGACTCTAAGAATAGAATAAGAAAGTCTCTGCTGCAGCTTCCTTATTTTGGGTAAAACACTGAAAAGAACTGATTTAAATAAAAAATAAAAAAAGTTTAAATTAGTGTTTTCCCTTAATTTGAGGAGGTAAATATAGGAATTTGCCAATGGAAGAAGTATTTGTATTCCTATAAGATGAGATAATTAAATATTATGCACTTAAAATTAAATAATGGAGTTGTTGTTTTTTTTCTAATTTTAAAGATAAATAATGTCATCCCATTGCTCGATACAAGGATATATGCACCCAAACAAATTGACTTTCTTATGTTCTGAAGATAAGTAGAAATTTTACATTTTTTGAGGAATGGTAAATGGTATATACTTATATAGCGCCTTTATTCAAGTCAGGAGACTTGACCAAAGCGCTTTACACTACATTCATTCACCCATTCACACACACACTCACACACTGATGGTGGCAAGCTACATTGTAGCCACAGCTGCCCTGGGGCTCACTGACAGAAGCGGGGCTGCCGTACACTGGCGCCACCGGGCCCTCTGACCACCATCAATGCAGGTGAAGTGTCTTGCCCAAGGACACAACGACACTGAAAGTCGGAGCCGGGGCTTGAACAGTCAACCCTTCGATTTCAGGGCAAACTCCTACATCCAACGCCACTGAACGTCAGAATTCTGAGATTTAAGTCCATGTTCTGAGAAAAGTCAGAATTCTAAGAAAAAAGTCAGAATTCTGAGATTAAAGTCAGAATTCATCCAACGCCACTGTCGCCCCATATGGGAGGCATATGACAAATAAAATGCAGATCCTTTGACAGTTTATCCATAGAAAAATAGCATGGATCTGAGAAACACAGTCCCAAATATATGAAAGACCTAATTTAGGGCTGTGCAATATGGCTGAAAAATGTATCACAATATCAGCCTATCATATTGGTCAATATTGATCATTAGACATTATTGATTAGAGCCTTGATTTCCTAATCTAAATAAGGATCTCATTTAAACTGTAAGCCTAACCTGAATTCTAACGTATTTCACAGCTTTTACTTGATGGGTGTTAATACTCAGATCTTTAGAAATTTGAATAACATGAAATCTTTTTGACACTATATAATTTTGTCGCTATTTTTTGATTTGGATCTAATCATTTTCCTTTCTCTATAAAGTAGTTAACGATGTTTTTTCTCCGTGTCAGGCTTGTGGAGCTGACGCCTCAGTACTTCCTGGGAAACCTGCCGGCAAGCGATGGCAAGGAGATACTGATGGAGCTCCGGCAGAGTTTAGCGCCCCCATCAGGCGAGCTAGACTCAGTGGCAGAAGAACACAACAGGACTCAGAAAGATGCAGAGACTCACAGTCAGTCCAGCACAGAGCTCTGTGTCGTCCAATGAGGCGTAAGAGGCGGGGCTTCTCAGAAGACCTCCTGACTGGATCCCAGTCGCTACATCATAATCAGTTATGGTTTGAAATGTTAGTTCAGGTTTGATCCGGACTTCTGCTGGAATAAAAACACTAATTCAGGAGTTGTGAACAACTCCACGTGCCGCTGCTGAAGAACACATTCACTCTAATTCTTTTATTCTATGTTGTTTTTTTAATTTAAGATTCTGCTTTAAACTCTTATTTAATGTGTGGTTTCTGTGTTTCCGTAAAGTCTATTTTTAAAGTGAAAACAACATGAAGTGAAGGTTGTTTAAAAAGTTGGGGTCTAAAAGCAATATACCGAAGCTCAGTGTGCTGAAACACTGTTGTGTGACTTGAACTCTATGCAGACGACATCAATGTTTACTGATACTGAGCTTCTATTTTTCACCTTCCTCCCACAGTTTGGGTGTTTGGCTTTCCTACTGCGGTTTTCCTTCTGCCGTGTTGTTTTTACTAGGAAAATAAAAACAACTTTGAATAAAATGTTCATGTTTGAAATATGCAAAGCTTTTTTAAGTTTGTTACTGCTTCATAAAGACGTTTTAGACCATCACCACACTTAGTTTTTTTAAGAAAATTATTAAGCATAGGATGTTTGTCAATCTTCAAATTGGACCCTCTTTTTCCTTGGAAACAGTTTTGTGTTCTTGGTTAGGTGGATCAATGCCTGTAATTTAGGTATTTCTTGAATTTGGAGACACTTTGGCTTCTAGATCTATGGACACCGTAACAGTCCAATTTGATTTTAACCGTTTTATGATTTGAATATGTTTCGGAGGTGATCTGGATCCTGGGACACCAGTTTGAACTCTTGGATACTGCTGGTTCCATAATGAATATAAAGCTTGAAAAAATAGATTTTAATCGATTTTGAATCGATTCATTTTTACATTTTTGCAAAATGGATGTGTAGGGAATGAGATCGATTCGTTTTATAGTGACGCGTGTGACGTTCACATTCAAATGTGCACCATGTGCAAATGCCGACCCAAGTAACACGCCACTCAGCAAGCTGTCCTAACTAAAGCCTGAAGTCTGGAACCATTTTGGATTTAAAACAGCTAAAGATAATGTGCTGGATATGTGACATTAAGGTGACCTCCCACTACATTGATAATGAGCGGCGCCTCGCATCTCATGCTACAGACCAACAAGATGACTTCAAGCCAGACAGCTGCAAATATAGCCAATAGTTTGACTGACAATATTAACAAAGGCAGGCTGACCAGCAGACACCCTGTAGTTGTTACAGACAACGCTGCTTATACAGTTTGTGCAGTGGAGATAATGCAGCTCAGGAATGTCTGGTGTGAGGCTTCACTTTTTCACTTTTCACAAACAAGTTAAACTTATATCCTGAACACAATCTGCAAGGAGAGCTTTTCAAAGAGCTCGCTTTTTATTTTGTTGTTGAAAAACAGAACTGAATCATTTAAATTTTTTCCATGTGTTCCTACTAAGAAGCTTAAGCAATTAGTTACTTTTTTTGTCCAATTACTTCATTATTTTTTAGAATAATCGATTATTAAAATAATTGTTAGTAATTATAGTTGTTAATTCAATTCAATTCTGTTTATTTATATAGAGCCAATTAATAACACAAGTCATCTCAACACTTTACAGGTCACCCTAGAGTACTTTTTATTTATTGTTTTATAGCCCTAAATAAGTACTTTTAAGTGCTAAAACCATTATTTCATAATATATATTTATAGCTGACTTTGAAAAGGCTATAAGTAGTATGACGTAGGACCTTTAAGTATCCTTGCAGATCATTTTGACACCTTGGATCACATTTTGAATTCTTGGAAATGATGTGATACCTTGGAGGCCAGAACATTTTCATAGGGCTGGCCATTCAGAGGCCAATGAAGGGGTGGCTGAAAAACGGACGGGTCCAAACAAATTCAGGGTCCATCTACGTTAATCAGATTGTACCAGAAGGAAAATGAACAAGCACAACATCAATATTTTCCAAATAAATCACCAGATTTTCACACATATTTTTAAACCTATGCTGTTTAATTTAATCATTTATGATCCTAAACTAAAGAGCTGGGTAGAGTTGACGTAACTTCTACTCTGCTAAGAGTCGCACTTTAACTGTTCTGTAAATATTTACCTCTAGGTTAACACGGGATTCATAGTAAGATGTGCAAACCAGAAATCAGTGATCCAGTTCCTCCTAAAGTTGCTCTATAAGCCTGGGGAGAGAAATCTGCAGGTTGTCCAGGTTTCTCTGCATCAAACCTTATCCACCTGCAGCCATGTAAAGAAATGGAACAACCCAAATCTATTAGGTCAATGGTTCATACCGAAACATTTAGTGATAAATAAAACTTCCCAGAATTCTCTGGTAGCATTTATAGTTTAAATACAACATGAGTGGTTTTAGTTTTATTGCAAATATTTTCCATATTTTACAGGATGTTGTTATGGAAGTTAAATACAGAAAATGTTTAGGCGTTTGTAATTAAAATGTTAGCCTCGGCTCTTTCACTGCTTGCGGAGGAAATCCTTGCTGCTTTCATCGGCAGAGCTGCTGCTGGTCATCTGCAGGTTCTTCATGTCCAAAACGTTCTCCTTCAGCGCCTTCAGCTCCAGCTCGGTCAGTGACCGCATGGACTGGAAGAACAACAAAGCCAGATTATCATCAGAAATCTTGAAAGAACAGAACCGTGTTTTCAGAATGCACTCAACAGGAAGTACCTCCAGGTCTTTGGTGATGGAGTGGTTCGGCCCATGAGTGACTATCATGATGCGATAGGCCTTACAGATCATCTTATGTCCCACCTCCACCTGTCCTGCGTGCCAGTGAGTGACCCCCGCCCTCATCAGGGCCAAACCCAACTGGGGGTTATAAGGGGGATACAACTTCCTGTGTGGTGGGGGGGCAAAGCTCATGTTAAATCACAATCAGACTTTTGGAAACATCTTTTCACGTTGTTAAAGGAGAAGTCCGATCATATTCAGAATCCAAACCTCTAAAAATACTTTAAATGTGAAATTATTACATACTGTTCAATAAATGATAAGTGTTTTTACTTAAGATTAATTTCATTTGAATGTGCTTTACAGGAGGAATCCATGTTAGTCAGGGAACGCTACTGCCACCTACTGGTTAGTGACGTCACGGTGCGGTATCGGCTGTTGATCAAGTCCCAGTGCTGTATCTGGTGTTTGTCACAACGCGCTATTATCCAAGTCATCTTGAAAACATTCTTCTTCCAAATGTTGGCTACATATTACGTGTTTTTTCTCTGGCCAGAAGTTCGATGGCAAATCCTCCCTCTTCAAGTTGGCGATCCAACGACCAACCCGTCCGTGGAGGATCAGGAATCAGAAAGGTGGAATAACTCTTTTTTTCACTTTTACCCGATGTATTCCAGCATCCAGCTGCCATGCACGTGGGCATTGTCAGTTTCACTATAGCTCTGGTGAATTTCAATGGTGAAGTCCTCTGGAAATCTTCAATTATTGTTGTTGATTGCAGATGTGTCTAGTAGTTCCCATTGATTTTGCTTGTAAAGCGGGGAGAATGGCGCTAGGCTTACCGCACCGTGACGTCACTGCCAGTAGATGAGGTGAGGTGTTACTATATTTGGGCAAAAATGGCCGCTCCCAGACTCAGTGACCGCAACGAAAAATATTTTTTTTTACTAATTAACGCTAAATTCGTTAAATCACCACGAACATATTACTTTTAGCTATAAATAATGATCCATTTTCTTTTAAGGCTTTGATTTACTGGAAACTACCATTGCAGCGATACAGATACCAGTATCAGGCGGAGCCCCGATCCAGCACTAAAGTGGTGGTATCTGTATTGGCCAGTACCAACAAATAGTGCACCGATACCAATTTGTAAGCCAAAACTTTATTCAACTATTGTCACCCATTCCAGGTAGGCAATAAAAAGTTCTACTGGATTCACTTTGTATTAGTCTACGTTCACACTGCAGCCTTAAGTGACCCAAGTCCGATTTTTTTGCTCATATGAGATCTGGATCTGATCTTTTCATAACAGTCTGAGCAACACAGATCAGATTTTTTCCAATGTGACCCAGGCCGCTTGGCTATGTGGTCATGAATCCGATGCGAATCTGATCTTTTCAAATGCGACCTGTGTGTAAACGATCAGGTCGCATCCATCCAATCTGAACGCCATTAGGAACCGACATAGGTCACTATTCTGCTTCTTGCTACACAGAAGCGGCAAGAAAAACAACAACAATGGTGGATGATAATGCGGAGAGCAGTATTTTTTTTAACCATCTTGAAAAGATCGAGGTTTTAAGGTTTGTAAAGATCGCTAGATGCGCTTCAGCACGCTTGCTTCTGACGTCATTGCGTCCTCTACTGCTCATGCGGGACACTTAAGCTGAATGATTGCAGTTTACACAGGAGATCACATACAAGTCACATATATTTGGAAATGTGAACGGCAATGCCAAAAAATCGGATTTCACAAAAAAATTGGCATTGAGCATCAAGGCCTGCAGTGTGAACGTAGCATTAGTCTTTTTCCTGCTTCACAAAGGTAGGCAGCAGCTTGAGAAAGCCATGATGGCAATGATTTTACATCCAAGTATTACGCAGTTCTTTATATATACACACACACATCACTTTCAAACAGATGGTATTGGTATGGTATCGTATTGGCCGATACTTTATAGCCAGGAATCGGTATCGGGGCCAAAAAAATGGCATCTACTGGAAACATTTGACGGATGTTCTGATTTGTAAAAGGGAAGGTTGATGACGACATTGAGAATCTTTTTATTTTCAGATTTAAGTTTTAGTTGGAATACAAAGAAAACATTTCATTTTTTTCAAATATCAAAAATATGAAAATCTCCTGCATCTGATTCACTCACCTGTAACCTTCCAGCATCTTCCGAGCGTATTCCGCCGCCTCCGAGAACTTCCTGAGGTAGGACAGCACCTCAACGAGGGCAGAGAGCACCCTGAGCTTACACAGGTGTGTGTCAGCCAGGACCTTCTCCTGCTTCTCCAGACACTGCTGACACAACTTCAACACCTGAGAGACAAAAGAGGAGAACATCAGGGAGAGATCATTGAGCGATGGACCTCAGAGGAGGATGAAGGGCTTACCTGGCCGTGGTCTCCATCGTGGCGAGCTTTCTCAACCTTCTCCAGGGTCTCCTTACTGAAGGCGGTGACCTCTTTAACCACATCAGCAGAAGGCTGTGAGGGAAACCCAGTGAGGAGAGTAGGTGGAGTCATGAATAAGAAATCCAGAACATCTCACTGACCTTTTCTTCTGCAGCTGCTGCCATCAGGTTGTCGCCGATGTGCTGGGTGCAGTGATTACAGCTGCAGTCCAACTGGAAACTCTCCTTCAGCTGTTTCTGACGGTCAGCCGACAGGTTCAGGAAGTCCACGTAGCTGATGGTCAGCTCCTCACCCTCTGAGATCTTTCCCAGAGCTCGGAGCTCCATCCTGGGAGAGCGGGAGGGAAAGATGCCCTGACGATATGGCTCCTTTCTTCTGTCTCGGTCTTATTACTGCGACTGAGTGGCGTTTCTTAAATAAGAACATTAATTTTACCAAACTGAGGGTTTGGTTCTACGTACCTAAGCGGTGAGTGCAGAGTGGAGCTCACAGCTGATCGGCTGCAGAAACAAACAGTCAAACTTAGTTTCTGTTTAGATGTTGAGGTGATGTTCTTTAGCGAACAGTAAACTTCATCTTCCCCCATTCAGGGTCTTCTCTGAGGTCTTCTTTTCAACAGCCCTGACTTTGTAAATCCACTTTTCCTCACATGAGGATCTCCGAATTATCTCAGCCATCAGCGGCCAATCTCTATTGTCTATGTTTGTCCCTACAGATGGAAGTCTAAACATCTTCAAGTCCATGTGTATCTTTTTTGGTGCTACAACTTCAATCCAAGCTTTACTGTCAGCAGTGAGAAGATTCTGGGATTTAAACCCTGGTGTGGAGTCTTTCTGCATAGTGTTTGCATGTTCTCCCCATACATGCTTTGGCTTTATGTAGCCTGGCAAACCAAATATATCAGACTGGAAAGGACTGCATAGAGCCTGATTCCAAAGGGTCAGCAGAAATGGGTTTGAACCAAACAGAAAACCACAGATTTGACTCTTTGTTTAAAAAAAGCCTTTAGAGCAGCAAGTTGTTGAGGTTTTAAATGAAAAGCCTGCTCATTCGGAAGATATGGTCATCATTAAAACGTCACTATTATGGTTAAAGAAAATACTGCATTAATACTGCATTATGGGTAATTCTGATGCTAAGAGGGACTCATAGTAAATTCCTGCCTATGATTGGTCCAGGAAGTTTAGGCTGAAGTGTCTAAGGCTTGTCCAAATATCTCAAATTGTAGCTCCTAACTCCTGTTCCTTGCCCCTAATCTTTCACCTTTCCTGGGGTCAACAGTTAAACTCTATCCTGCTTTGCTGAATCCTGCTTTGCTGAACCCAGACAGCCTTCAGCCTTATATCGTATTATATAGCCTTTACATAGCATTAAAAACACACATGAATGACACTGTTAAAATTAGGACAACAGCCATGGACAAGTGTCCATACGTCTAATATCTGAAAGGAACGGATGTGCATCAAGAATAATTTAGCCTTAAACTCGTAGGGAAGCGGCTGTTCCAACGGTTGCATTTCCGAATTCTCCTGAGTGGTGCCCGACTTTACACAAGTTAATAAAATGGATATGATTGGCGTTTATCAAGGGGGCGGGATTGTTGTGGCGGAAGGTTCGCAAGCAAATTTGGTTGTGGCCGGTTTGTCGGAGGCATCTTCCTAATCTGTCCTGTTCTCTTCTGTTAACCTGTTCATCACCACTAAAACCAGGAAGGGGCTCAGAGATCACATCTGTTACTCACACCTCACCACAGTCTAGTACCTCTGACATACTTATACAGCAGATTACAAACTATTTCCTCTTCATTTCTACATGTTTATTGAAGATAAAGGTGGTATTATTTTTTTATTTGGAAGGATGATGAAGGGTATGTGGCTATAGAATACAAATTAGAACTACTGAGTTAGATGAAAATGTAGTCAGAGGGTAGAGAGAGCAGAATTGTGCTCTAGATCCAGGTTGACTCCTTCTGATCTTCTTCAAAGTTCTCCTGAAACCTTCCCAAAGTAAACATCAATATGTAAAGGTTTCTGATCATTTCTTTCTTAATCACTGCAAATCAGAAGAAATATGATACCTGACAGCTTTTATACCATGAAGGGAAGAGAAATGGCCTACTTTCCGTGGTTGAGGGTGGCAGTGCAGTTGGGCCAGCAGTCATGGTTAACGAGACTCAGATTGGGAAAAAGTCCCAAACCAACAGACTCTAGCCCTCTTTGATCCTGCAGGGTCAGCCCATTAAATTTAATCTGCAGAGACACATGGAGAGTTCATGGAACCCTGCAGAACCAGAGCAAATTTCACTTCTGAGGAGGTTTTACTGACAATCCCGAAGATGTGGCTGATGTATTCGGAAGGGTGCTGCTTGGTTCCACAGGACCAGAATCTCAGGAAGGTACGCACGTCCAATTCCAGCTTCTCCAGCTCCTCTGCAGGCAGATCCGTGAGGTGGTCCTGCAGCTGATCTACTGGCACCAGCTGGCTGTCTGAGGCCAAACCCTGGTCTCTATTTCTGCGCCACAACAGGCGAGCTGCCAGACTGGAAGGAAGAAGAGTAGAAAACAAGGTTCTGGTCATCAGCTTCTCTGTGCCAAAAACTCCCAGAGTGGTTTTAAACCAATCATGATCCGTCCGGCTGCAGGAAGCTCTGGAACTTCTTACCGAACGTTCTCATTAGGAACCGAGCCAGACTTCCTGATGGCCGCACATTCCTGCTTGTGATCATCCCAGCCCGCCGTCTGGCAGGTCCGGTCGCAGTAATGAGCAAACCGGCACTGAGCGCATCGGTGTAGATTGGCCTGACGACGGAAACAGCTGTGGCACACCTGGGAGGCCAAACTGGGAGAGGCAGACATTCTTTACAGTCTAATGCTAATGTCCAGAACCAATCTAGTTTTAACATCAAAAAACTTTTCTCTGATTTTGTAAATAGATGCAAAAATGCAATAAATTGACTTAGACCCAACTTTATTTCTCCCTTGGGATTAGTCCTTCAGGGAAATTCTAGTTCCAGTAGCTTATATAGAGTTCAAAGATTTAAAGCAAAATTCCATTAAACATAAAAATACAACATACAATAAAAAAAAAGAGTGCATATAGTACAAAAAAGCATACTAAAAGACAAAAGTCGTAATATCCTGGAGTATGTTACCCTTAGATATAAAAATATCTGCACATTAGAGAGCTAAGGAAAGACTACACAGTAGTTGACTTGGATTATTGCACTTGTAATGCAGAGTACTGACTCATTACTGACCTTATGAATAAGTAGAAATAAATTACAGAGGCTACACAGTAGTTGGCATGTGTTATTGCCCAGTGAGACAGAAGAATATTGCACATGAGAGACAATAGATAATGATTTGCATATGATGTCCAAGGAGGGGGGAGCAGACTCTTGTGCCTCTTCCTATCCCCTCCTCCTTTCCCCAAGTGGGGATGGCTTGGGGAGCAAAGTAGTTCAGCAGTCTGTTGGTCCTGCATTTGGAGAGGAGGAGCAATCTCCCACTGATCAGGCTCCTCTGAATGGTGAAGACAGTTTGCTCATAATGTCTAGCAGTTTTTTTAAGTGTCATTGTCTCTGCCACCGTCCCCAGAGGGTCCAGCTTCTTGCAAATTATAGAGAAGTACATATACTTCATACTCTTACAGCTATAGTGGATAATTTTTGGGTGGCCGAATTGTTATAAATTATAATTAAATTTAAAAAGTAAGAAAAATCCCAGGTTGCTATGGGGATTGCTGCCAATATGGAGGTAGGAGGAGACTGTAGCATTACGCTCCATTCACATCAAACACTTTCTGAGCATCAAAAAGACGTCCAATGCATCAACTTGGTGCACTTTGAAGTCAGATGCTTGATCTGGGCGTTAAGCTGCTCTGTTCTTTTCCTTGCAACAGAGAGAATGCCTTGGCTGCTGTCGTTTGTGGTAAAAGCTGCAAGTACTACAATATAAAATCCAATGTTGACATGTTTTATTGATGCATGTGTTTATTTGTTGTTTCACCACAGCTTAAAAAACGTTAGTTGATTGTTTTTATTCCCTTTTTAGATTGTTTGATATTTCATTATTTTATGCAGATGTGGCTACCAGATCTGCTCTGGTCCTGTGCGTGCCAGTGACGTTATGCTACATCATTGGCTGAACGTTGCCACATGATGTAAAACACTGTGGTTGCCCAGACAACGATCTTAACATAATGAGGTGTCCAATCCGTTTGCCAAGTCGGGAACATCTGTAGCGTTAGCGTGTCTAATGACCGATGAAGTTTTACCTGATCGATAACAAAGCTGAAAAAATCTGTTCATGGTGAACAAAGTAACTGAACAACAACAACCGTTTGTTTTCTACAATTTAAATAAATGCTTTATTTGTATAAAATCTCTATAAGTCGTTTTTTTAAGAAGGTCCATTTGTCCTCCTCTGCCCCCAGATCTTAACAAAAAGAATAAAAATAAACTGAGACTTTTTGTGTCACCTTGTTAAATGTCAGAGCTCAGTCTGTCTTATAGGGCAGTACTTTCCTAGCCTCGTGAGACCATCCTGATCTCGCGAGCTTTCAAGGTTTCACTCTCTAATCAGTCTCTCCGTTAAAGAAAATTTGGAGCCGTTCACCAAACGAACGTCCAATCAGCGTTGGCTTTGAGGCGGGTTGAGGTGTGACGCAACGATAAGCGCGACAGTTCAGTCTAAAGAACATGGCGGCTTCAGCCGATGAAACTAGCGTTAGCGTGGCTATCGAGCAAGTTTTATCGGAATTACAGAGTATTTCTTCACTGAAAGAAGAGCAAAACACTGCTCTGGAGGCTTTTCTCAGAGGAAAAGATGTTTTTGCTCTTCTCCCGACTGGTTTCGGCAAGAGTAGCCTGGCTTGTGGTTGTGTTTTCGTCGTCGCTCTGTTAGTACGTCATATGCTTCGTTGATCCGATTGGTTTATTTGGCCCGTCTATCACCAACATAGGCCAATCAGCTAACCATTATTTTCGCCCCTTCCCAAAATTACTGCAACGGAAGGTTTCCAGATGGTTATGCGGAGCAAATCCATCTGGCAGAGTCAGGTTAGTACTTTCCTTCAAGTCTGACAATGATAGTCTTCTGCTTTCAGCTCCTTTAGATCGCCATTGAAATGTAAAATAATAGCAAATATAGGTAATAATGTGTGGAGACTCCAAAAGAGATTTGATCCTTGGGGTGTAGTACAGTTTATCCGAGTGGAGTTGCCATATGTTGACCTTATAAGAAGGGGCGGGGCCATAAGCAGATCTGGTACCTACACCGGCAGAAGCAGAGATCACGGTTTGCATGTAGTATCGGCAGAGATGGGAAGTAACGAAGTACAAATACTTCGTTACTGTACTCAAGTAGATTTTTCTGATATTTTTACTTTACTTTACTACTTATTTTTATGCTGACTTTTTACTTCTACTCCTTACATTTTTATACAAATATCTGTACTTTCTACTCCTTACATTTTAAAAAATTGGCTCGTTACTTTAGTTTTGAATCATTTCAATGGAGTTACCGTTATTATTTTTCACGTCATCAATACCAAATTCAGTCTAATTGGATGGGAATCTACGTTGCATTTGACGCACCACTAAAAGATGAATCGACAGATTCGGCGGTATTCATTCGCGGCAAATCATTGCAGTTTGGTGGCGGTGGCGTTAGCATAGTAGCATGGACGACGAGATGATTGAAAATGAACACAACGGAGATCTAGTCCTATTGGCAGACATCCATTTAAAATGTAGGCAACGGCATGAAAAAAGTGGTTTCTACTTTTACTTTTATACTTTAAGTAAATTTACAAGCCTGTACTTTGTTACTTTTACATGAGTAAAGAAGTTTAATCAGTACTTTCACTTTTACCAGAGTATTTTTTAACACAAGTATCTGTACTTTTACTCAAGTACGGAAAGTGAGTACTTTTGCCATCTCTGAGTATCGGTCTAGAAAACACCCGTTGGATTGGCTTCTCTGATTGGTTGACACTCAGTGTCGAGCTGAAAAAGTTCAGATTTCTTATCTGCTGCTTTGGATGCTTAAATGCACAAAATTTGCTGCTCCCAACGCTGGAAAGGCTGCAAGACTCACTTCCTGGGACTCTCTCTTCATATCGTTGTACCACTTGATGCTCTTCAATGCCATGTCCCATAAACTTTGCATCTAAACCAGATGCCCTGACGCTTTAAATGTGTTTGGTGTGAACGGCAAACACATTTACTGTGAAAAGATATTTGGCTGTAAAGAAACCGTTGACCTGCAGTGCGAGAACTTTCTTTGATCGAACAACAAAAGCATCCAGGTCCAGTTACTACAGAACCATCTAGAGCAGAAATCTATTGTAATATTTCATTTTTAGAAGCTTTATTGAATCAGAAACTTGTTTTTCTTTTGGTTTATTCAGATGTTTTGAATCAAACGGGCCTCCAGTAAGAGATGTGCTGAGTCTGACCCTGACATACCTTCTAAGTACAGCACGTCAGGGTCAAGTTCATGTTACTGCCTTCGTGGGAGATTTGGAGAACAGAAACCAAACCCCAGCCCAGAAAAGGCAGATAAGTTTTATATATCTAAAAGAACATGAAGTAAAAGGCAGCAGAAATATCTCCTACCTGCAGGTCTGATCCAGCCAGGTAAAGCTTACCTGTTGATGACCACCGCAGCATAACTGGGCTCGGCGAACAGAACCTCCCCGGTGTTGATGTCCCTCCTGGCCCTCAGGCCTCTGCCTTTCGTACCAGCATCAAACAGCTCCATGTTCCCAGCAGTCATGGTGGAACCAAAGCAGCTCCAGGAGATGAAGGATCGATGAGGTGGAGGAGGAACCGGCTGCTTCAGCGTCTCTCCTTGGTTTGACCCTCGCTGAAACCAAAAATAAACCCCCTCCCACCCCTCCTCCGGGGCTCCAACCTCCTTCCAGGGCGAGCAGAGAGCCCGGACAGGAAGCTGCTTAGGTAAGAGGAAGCCTGGGGAGCCACAGGGGGTATCGGACCCTTGTTTGGGTCGGTTCCCCTCCGTGGTATTTTAGTCTCAGGCAGCTGGAGCTGTCCATCAGAGACACATGACAGGAATCAGATCTGCCCTGTTCTACTGCCTCTCACTCCCCTCACAGCAGCTGCATCAGTACCAGAACTTCACTGTCAGAGATCAGTTATCTGGGGTTGGAAGCAGAACCGAAACCTGTAGGTTCCAGATTAAAAACATGAAGTTACTGAGAAATACTCGACTTTTAACCAACGTGACAGAGAAGCACAGACCAGATGCCTCAAAAAACACCATCACTAATCATCTCCTTCCTATCCCTCACCCACACTGACCTTTGACCTCCAGCTGTGACTCGGTGGGAAACATCCAACTCTGTGGACTTTAGCTGCAGATCACTGCAGAGAGTTCAATTAACAGCAAGAACTAATAAAACATTAAATATATGAGTAACAGTAAGCGTCCATTATCCATTTATTCATCCATCAATCATCAATTTGTTTGTCCATCATCCATCTATTCATCCATCCATCCAGTCATCCTTCCATCAATCATCCATTCATCTTGTCTTACAGTCATCCATCTATCAATCCAATGATCCATTTATTAATCTGCCAATCTAGTCGTCCATTTATTCATCCATCAATCCATCTGTTCATCCGGTCAGCAATCCATCATCCATTTATTCATTCATCCATCCAATCATTCATCCATTTGTCCATCTATTCATCCATTTGTTCATCTATTTATCCATTTATTCATCCATCAATTCCTCTGTTCAACCAGTCATCCATCCAGTTATCCCTCCATCATCCATGTATTCATCCATTCATTCATCCATCCAGTCATCCTTCCATCAATCATCCATTCATCTGTTCTTACAGTCATCCATCCATCAATCCAATGTTCCATTAATATTCATCTGTCCATCCCATTATCCATTTATTCATCCATCAATTCCTCTGTTCATCCAGTCATCCATCCAGTTATCTCTCCATCATCCATCTATTCATCCTTAAATCCAGTCACTCATCCATCCATTGATCCATCCATCTATTCATCTGTTCATCCATTTATTCACCCATTCATCCATCCCTCAGCAGATTTAATGACTCTTAGCGTTGTACACAGGAAACAAAAGAGACAAAATATTTTCAGTTTTCTAATTATTTATTTCTATAATGCTGGAACCAAACATTGAGATTATTGAACACATTTGGCCAACGGACCCAGCAGGACGATACAAAAACAGATTACTTATCCACATGCATATAAAAATATCTAAATTAATAAAAGAAGAATAAAGAATAAAACAATAATTGGTCAGGCTGGACCCTCTGGATAAACAAGGCACTGTGGAGATCAGGACAGAAACACAAAGCTCTCCATGATCAAACATTTCTGAATGATTCACTGCTCTGATGATGGATTCAAGATAAACCAGAACAATCCCTCTGCTGATCCTGCTACTTTGGACCGAACCAGACGGTGCTGCAGGGCTCCGGCTTCCCAGCTCACCTACTGACCCAGCATTAGAGCAGAACAGTGGAGCGGAACATGCTGCTGTTGCAGGTCCGGACCCTGTTAAATATAAACAGGTTCCTGTTTGATCTGGACGCGGTCCAACACCAGGTCTCATCCTGCAGTCGCACATGTTCTGGTCCGACTAGAATAAACAGAACCCTGTCTTAATGGAGACATTTCTCCAAACAATTAAGCAGGAACATCTGTTAAGATTGATTTCTAGAAGCTGTTCCGGATCCTATTAACCCTGCAGATGATAGAAAGTTCCTTCTGTTCTAGAGCTATAAGCAAATAACAGAATCTTATCTCCTATAGTTTTCTGTATCTATCTTCACTTTTCAGATTTTTTGATTCACCTTGGAGCCAAAATTCGATTTTAAATCATGTTTCCACCTCCAGCACCGTTTAAAGCGCTCTGGTTTGGACCTTTCCTCCATCAGAACATCCTGACTGCTGCCAGCAGCACCATTGCAGCAGGGCGGGGTAAACCCCCCCACCCCGTCTGCAGGGGTCAGGATCTGCTCATAATACACCAAGGAGCAGAACTTCTGAGGTCCAGAGGAGAGAAAGAGGAGCGGATCAGGATCAGAGGAGGGTTTGGTGGGTCGTACGGATGATCAGACGGGATTCGGATCCCATAGATAAGAACTTGGACCAGGAGAACCAGATCTCTCAGAACCGCTTAGATCCTCCAGCCTCCAACCAGCGTCGACCGGAAGAAATGCAGCTCTGTGGTCCCTCAAAGACCAGTTCCCCTGGTCCGACGCGAGGCGGACAGTTCCTCCAGAGGAGCTAAAGCTAGCCTGCAGGTTGAAACGTTTCCATGACGACTAGATCAAAAGACAGAAACGTTCAAAGGTTCAACAAAAAATCTAAGACAACATTCAGGCAACAATAAAAAGACTCAGGGCAGAAGTTCTGCTGCTGGTTCTAGTTGTCGTAGAAGTCCACGTGGTCTCCTGACGTGAACTTGTCATCCAGCAGAACCTTCATCAGCTTGGCCGAGGACGCCTCACATGTCAGCAGCTGACCCTGAGCGAACATGCCGGAAAACTTCTTCTTGATGGTCTGATCGGCCGTTTTGGATCTGGCCTCCACCTGCATATCTGTGTCCAGAGGTCCTGGTCCAACAGAAGACAAGAGGAGCAGGATTGAAAAAAGAGGTCCTAAAGATCTACATATCATCATCATTGCCAGCTGGTCCTACCTGGAGAGTAGCTGAGCACTCTGAGGTCCGGCTCCTCCTCAGCCAGAACCTTGAACATCATTTCCCGTGCAGCCTTGCCGGTGCAGTAAAGCGCCCAGGAGCGGAAAGGCTGCAGGGCGCAGAGCGAGGTGACGTTGACGACGGAGCGCCACAGACCAGGATGCTGCGGGAAGGCCTGCAGCATCCTGGCAGTGAGACACATGGCTGAGCTGACGTTCAGGGAGAGGTAGGAGTCCACCTCGGACATGTCGCTGAAGTCTCTGACGTACTTGGACACGTCGCCCAGAGAGGCTGCAGGAGAGAGAAATCAGGCCTAACATCAGAGAGCGAAACAAAGGGACGGCCTGTGACTCATCAGCTGTTACAAACCCAGACGCTCCGCTTTGCTTCTGAGCAAACATGGTTCCACTCATCAGCTGCAGACATTATTAATGGATGAAAACCACATCTTTAATCCACAGCTGGGCTCTAATGTTGGATCTGATTTACAACAAAAAGGCTTTGTTTTTGGTCCAATCTATAAAGGCCTGGAACTCAACGCTATTTCTGACATTTTGAATTGAAAAAGCTTCCTGGATGGGAAGAGAAATGTCTTTAAACTTGAAAACAAAGTCCAGTGGATTGTTTTTTGTTCTTTTTTACTTTGTTTGGAACAAAAAAGTTTTCTCTTACAGCAATATGGTACAAAACCAAAGATAACATTTCTTATTTTCCACATAATTGACATTTGACATTATTGAGCCACAATTAGATCCATTACCTCATCACTAGTCATCTCTCACACCGGGAGATCAAGATTTTTACACGCAATGTCCCGGTTTCTCATAGGATAGGCTGTTGTCCTTCAATGCAAGAGGAACCAAAACTGAAAGTTCTTTAGAACTGCTTAAAAGTGATGAAAAAGGTGATTTATCAGTTATTTAAAAAAGTTCTGCTCAGAAGATTTATCTAGAACAAGATAGAAAACCGAATCAAGACATGATAGTTCTTTATCCCCGGAGAATAAACTGGCCTTTAGAAAATAATCCCACATATTTATGTCAGATCTGGACACTAAAATATGACTTTTAAACCGTATTTATGAAATAAAAGGATTATTTAATCTTTGATGAAACATAGAACGATGTCTCTAACTGATGTCTCTAACTGGAGTCTAAAATATTTTAGAATATTTTTAAATAATTGAAACATTTTCCATCTGTAATATAAAGTCCTTTTTATTATTTGTTTGTTTTTATTAACATATTTATTAATCTGTATCTAATATATGTAAATACTTTATCTGTGATTTTCATGCAGTTAATCTTTATAATTCATTTATATGTAAATATTCAAATGTCTTTTTATTAATAAATCTGTAACATATAATGAATTTACCTTCGGGGATTAATGAATATAACTGAATTGAATATAAATAAAATGTTCAATTTTTTAATATTTTAAAATCTTTTAATTTGTAGGCCTAATTCTGATTTTTTTTTTTCAATAATTTTTTTTATCTTTTTGAAATGATTAACAAATTACTGATTTCTTTTTTTCAGTAATTTACAAATTACTGAATAAAATTGTTTATTTTTTGATAATTGAAAAAGATTTACAAATTACTGCTTTTTCAGTATTTATCTTTTTAAATGATTAATAAATTACTGATTTTTTCAGTATTTCTTATCTTTTTAAATTATTAATAAATTACTGATATTTTCAGTGTTTTTTATCTTTTTAAATGATTAATAAATTACTGATTTTTTCAGTATTTCTTATCTTTTTAAATGATTAATAAATTACGGATTTTTTCAGTATTTTTTATCTTTTTAAATTATTAATAAATTACTGATTTTTTCAGTATTTTTTATCTTTTTAAATTATTAATAAATTACTGATTTTTTCAGTATTTTTTATCTTTTTAAATGATTAATAAATTACTGATTTTTTCAGTATTTTTTATCTTTTTAAATGATTAATAAATTACGGATTTTTTCAGTATTTTTTATCTTTTAAATGATTAATAAATTACGGATTTTTTCAGTATTCACAAATTTTAAATGATGATATAAATGATTTCCTTTTTATATTTTTTTTAAGTAAAGGCCTAATAAATGCTAATGACTAATAAAGCGTCGCTGAAGCTGAAAGAAAAGCTCCTAATGAGCAACAGGTGGTTCTAACCTGCGTTGTTGATCAGCAGGATGTGATCCATGTCTTCATAAAAAGCTTCCTTAGATGTTCTCAGGATGTCCTCCAGGCCCTCCACCTTCCCCACATCCGCCACCACCACCTCCACCTTCAGTCCGGCTCTGCCCGCCTCGGACTCGGTCAGCTCCGCCTGCAAGGCCCGCAGGTCGGGCCCGGATCGGGCCACCAGAACCATAGCCGAGCCCGGCTGAACCAACCGAGACAAATCCCGTGCCACGGCTCGTCCGAAACCTCTGGAGGCTCCGGTGATGATGCACAGCACCCGGCCAAGGTCTGCAGCAGGAGACATGATGATCAGGCTGCGGAGTTAAGGTGAATTGTCCTCGGTCTAATCTTCTTCTGGGGTTTCGCTCTCGATGCCTTGTCGCCATCTCCTGGTTTTATACTGAAGCTGATGAGCGCTCTGTCAGAGGAGACGATCTTTGTTACATAAGCGGGGAAAATAACAAAAGTCCTTCAGAAACAAATCAGACCTTCAGGCTTCTGTTTGGGTCTCCAGTCCATCTCAGGGCAACACAGAGACAAGCAGATTAAACAACCATTCACGCACATACTCACACCTAAGGGGACTTTAGAGAAGCCAATTAACCTAACGGTCATGTTTTTGGACAGTGGGAGGAAGCCAGAGTACCTGGAGAGAACACACGTGCTCAGGGAGAACATGCAAACTTGATGCAGAACCCAGAACCTTCTTGCTATAAGGCAGCAGTGCTACCCACTGCGCCACTGATCAGCCCCATTATTATTATATATTATTGTTTTTATTATTTATTATCATTATTGTTATAATCAGTTTATTTCTATAGCAACAATTCACAACACACGTCATCTCAAGGCACAAAGTTTTCTATCTAAGGAAAACCAGTTGACTGCATCGACTCATTGACTCTTTAGCAATCCCTCACACTAAGCATGCTTGTAGCGACAGTGGAGAGGAAAAACTCCCTTTTAACAGGAAGAAACCTCCAGCAGAACCAGGCTCAGTGTGAGCGGCCATCTGCTGAGGCCGACCGGGGTTCAAGGAGACAGAAGCAGAGATAGAAATGGCAACTGTAAAAGGCGGCCCCGTCCAGGAAACACACAGCCAGGCAGACGAGCTCCGTGCCAGCTCCCATGTCAGAGGATGAAGAGAGCACATCCAGCCAGTCACAGTCAGAGAAACAGGACAACACTGAAAAACATTACTTCTTGCTGCCTTGGAGCAAGAAGGTTCTAGATTCCATTCCCAGCCCGGAGTCTTTCTGCATGGAGTTTGCATGTTCTCCCTATGCATGTGTGGGTTCTCACCGGGTACTCCCATTTCCTCCCTCAGTCCAAAAACATGACTGTTATTTAATTGGCTGCTCTAAATTCTCCTCAGGTGTGAGTGTGTGCATAAATGGTTGTTTGTCTCTGTGTTGCCCTGTGATGGCCTGGCGACCTGTCCAGGGTGGACCCCGCCGCTCCTCTGTAGACCGCTGGAGATAGGCACCAGCACCCCTTGGGACCCCAGCTGGGATAAAGCGTGACAGAAAACTGATGGATGGATTAATATTAATAAACACTGTATTTAGGGGAAGACTGCCTGATACGTTTTTATTTTTTTTTTTATTTAATATAAATGTGAAACAGATAAAGTGTGTTATTAATTCAACTTATTACTATCCCAACGACATCATCATAATAAATGGTTTGAGGTCAAAACAGAAATGCTGCTGTAAAATGGATCCTTTTTGGAACCAGTTCTTGAATATTGATGCTTGGTGAATGTGGTTTAGATCAAAGCTGTTGGACTACAGGAACATTTTATTGGGGTTTCTCGCAGCCTTTAAAGGTGATTGTACCACGTATTTGTAAGGAAACGCCACCAAATGCTTGAAGAACCATCTTTACTTCACCTATTTATGTTCAGAGGTCAAAGTTTTCTCTTGACCTGATTTAGCAGGATACTAAGTGGCACATGAGGTTAATCTAAGGAAGTGAACTATCTGCTCCCACTAAAAGCGGGTTTCCCCAGCTCCAGTGTACGTGCAGATCCAGAGAGAAGAAGCCCTTGGAGGTATGTTGTCATTAGAGGAATGCTTTGAGGGTCCTTGGAACTGCGGGTCTGAAGGCAGCCTGTATGTTGGAAGCATCATGGCAGCATTGATTTGTTCTGGTTGTTATTCATGGATAACTTTGTTTTTATGGATACTGCTGAATTTAGAGCTGCACTCATTAAGATGGAGAGATTAGAAAGAAAGCAGAGATGACTTCTAGCGCTTTATATTTGCTGAATGAGTTGACCCCATTCTAGCTTTATATTTATCCTTTAAACCAAACCTTGTAAAATAATTTTCATTTCCTTCAACTATTCCCCTTTTGTGTTTTTTTTTTTTTTTTCAGATGTAAGCAAAGAGGTAAAATGTGAGAAAATCATTTTTTTTTTAATGAAGAAATAGCGGAATCGTTTGGTTTGTCGAGCATTGACAAACTCGACATTGTCCGTATAGGAAAACATGGTGGTGGCAGCATCATGCTGTGGGGAGGGTGTCAACTCTGACAGGGAAAAGTAGTGAGACATGATGGGATAAAAAGTATGACTAAAGAAAATGAGAAAATGATTTAAGATGTACGGATGAATGGGTGGACGGACGGATGGTGATGGAAGCTTTACTGTATGTATCAAAGTGTTTCATTGGTCTAATGTAATACTATAATCAGAAAAAGGCGTCAACCCATCAGAATGTGTACGTCTAATCTATAAAATGTTTCTTACTGATTGAGTTATTGAAAAAAAACCTTTCTAATGATATTGTAACCTATTGAAAGGGTCTGTATAGATTAACAGACCGGTACAGCTTAATTAGCCTCGTGAGACCATCCTGATCTCGCGAGCTTTCAAGGTTTCACTCTCTAATCAGTCTGGAGACTCTCCGTTTAAGAAAATTTGGAGCCGTTCACCAAACGAACGTCCAATCAGCGTTGGCTTTGAGGCGGGTTGAGGTGTGACGCAACGAGAAGCACGACAGTTCAGTCTAAAGAACATGGCGGCTTCAGATGATGAAACTAGCGTTAATGTGGCTATCGAGCAAGTTTTATCGGAATTACAGAGTATTTCTTCACTGAAAGAAGAGCAAAACACTGCTCTGGAGGCTTTTCTCAGAGGAAAAGATGTTTTTGCTCTTCTCCCGACTGGTTTCGCCAAGAGTTTGATCTATCAATTGGCTCCTCTTCGTCGTCGCTCTGTTAGTACGTCATATGCTTCGTTGATCTGATTGGTTTATTTGGCCCGTCTATCACCAACATAGGCCAATCAGCTAACCAGTATTTTCGCACCTTCCCAAAATCACTTCAACGGAAGGTTTCCAGATGGATATGCGGAGCAAATCCATCTGGCGGAGTCAGGTTGCAGCTTAATTGGTTTTACTGTGAGATCTTTAATAACTTATTGATCCCTTTTTTTTTTCTTGAAATCAGACTCTTTGTCAGGGTTCTGCTGGTTTCTTGTGGTTTTGTTGCTTCATCGTCTCCTAGCTCCCCGTGTTTCTTTTCCCTGCTGTTTATTGGATTTTTTGGTTTTCAATTAAATTCAGTTCAGTTTATTGCTATAGCGTCAATTCACAACAAATGTCATCTTAAGGCACTTTCCAGTTCACCAGATCATCCAGTCAGAGTGATTCAAAGTTTTCTATCTAACGAAAACCAATTGATTGCATCGACTCATTGAGTCGAAGGCAATCCCTCACACTAAGCATGCTTGTAGCGAAAGTAGAGAGGAAAAACTCATCCCTACATTTGGGTCCTCTAAAAACCTCCACCAAACCGTGACACTCTTTGCTTGTTTCACTCATTCATTTGTCTAGTTATTGTAGTAAATACTTTTGTACTTTAAGGTAGAAGTATGATGTAAAAGTGCTATCAGCCTAACATGTTTGGAAATCACAGATATAGATAAACTGAATAAGATGTAATTGAATCTCTCATATTTGATAACAGTGGATTGGTCCAGGGGGTCAGTGGAACAATAACCTGTGAATATTGGGTTAAACATAATTTTTTATGTTTTTTATGTTTAATACCATGAAAATAATCTGTGAAGTTTGATCATTTTTATGATTTTGACTTGTCATTTTTGTTCAGACCTTCCAAGATAAATAAACTGAAATGTGAGGGTGGAGGTCAAAGATCAGGGGCCAGGGTAAAGAATGACTCTGATGTTTTGACAATATCATCTTTCTCAGAAACGGTTGATTCCAGTTATCAATCTCCAGATTCCTACACATTCTGTGCTTTTCCATTCGGGTCTATCTTTTCCAGCTGTCCGGGCGGATCCGGTGATGGTTTTAATGCTGCCAGTAAACCCCATGATGAAACCGAAACCATGAATGATCCGGTGATACAACCAAGCTCTCTCTGATGAATGTCCTGTTTGCCTGAGGCGTCAGATGACATTATACTGAATGGGAAAAAGGCCCCCAGTGTTTAGTCTCACCCTATTTTCCAGTTCAAAACCCACAGCTGTTACCTTTTTTAATCTTTAGCACAGAATTTCAGCTTCTATGTTTTTAGGTAAAGTTTTTATAAAAGTATCAAGTTTGACATAAAATCCTGAATCATTACTAGTTGGCTCCAATAGGAACATCTCTGTGGGCCCATCCCCATGGAGACGGGATTGGTTGTGTCAAAGTGATCTTGTCGTTTAGGCTGTGCATCCAAACGGATCCAGTGTTTTGGGGGATCATAAACAATTATTTTTGGGAACATTTCAAAACACAGCTTTTATGTATTATTTCTTTATTTGGAGGTTAAATGTTGCATTTTGAACCAATAAAAACAAAGGAATCTGAGACTGATGTGGTATAAAATGTCATGATTATTGGGGTTCTGTTAATTGTTTAGGATGTGGAGTTAATAGAAATCCTCTTAATATAATATTAAGTGGTATACATGGCCGTTTAAAGATTAAATCATGTTAACAGACTAACAGTAATAATATAAACAAACTTGAATTTTTTTGTGCGTTTTATAATAAAACATTGATTTTTTTTTTTTTTTTTTAGGAATCAGTATTTAGGGATTATTTGATAAATGATGAGGAATTCCCAAAGAAATGCTTCATGTAGGCCCCATATTTTTATTTAGGAAACTTTGCAACCCTAGTTTCATGTTTCAGTGTTTCCATCAGAGGTAGGTGTTTTCCACCACCTCTCTAACCCTTCTGAGCCTCTTAGCCATCAAGATCCTGTGTTTTCTTCTATGCATATATTTGTCAATTGTTTTGTTTGATTCAAAGGGCCTAGCATATATACTATAGCATCTTCAGTAAAGCTGTTGGGCAGTGGCACCACCAGGGGATGGCCAGGGGTGGCCACGGCCCCTGTCCCCTGCACTTTTTCAAATGTCTGTATTGGACCCCTGCATGTTTTATTGTCCAAAAACAGTGTTATGCTACAGTACACAGACATTTGTCGAGCACTAGGACCAAACGGACATAAGCAGCTAAAACTGAAGCCCGCTTCCCTGAGTTAAGACCGCCCTCAAGCTCCTGATTGGCCCACCGTCTTTTCTTGTGTGACTGGCTGTCACCGCTGTCACTAATGAGAAGCTCCCTTTATAAGCATCTGATGCACCACTGATTGGGTCTGCGATTGGATGATCAAACCCGCTGAAGTTGGTTATATTAAAAAATACTTCTATCCCCCCCACTTCTGAAATCATAATTTTGTCCATGGCTATGCTACTTTTAGGTGGAATATCCTCTATTTCCTTTTGAAAACAAGCAGAGGAGTGTTGGCCTAGTGGTTAGAGCAAAGCGCTTGTGCTCTGAGAAGAAAGACCCTTAACTCCTCACTGCTCTACAAGGGGATGGGTTAAATTTAGAGTAAATTTCCTTATTGTGGGAAAAAAAAGGATTTACATTTTCTTTTTACAAAAGCTGGCAAATTTTGCCTTTTAGAACACAGCTGCTGTGATTGGCAAAAGGTTCACATGTGCGCATGTGACGCTTACCTTGGTGCTTTATCCAGTCAGCTCGAAGAATTGTACGGACCATCCCTGGCTTTTCCGAACACTTTCCCATCGATTGATACTGTGTAGAATCCAAATTCAAATTGAACTACATGTATCAATCTAGCTTATGTCAGATTAGCCTCTAGGTGTAAAAAACCCAAAAAAAACAACAACTTGCTGCTGTTAATTATGTATCGTTATAGATGTCCAAAAAGGAAAACATATTGGCAAAAATGCAATAAATGGTTTAAGTGAAATGGGATAATATCTAAGATGTAAAGTTATATTTATCATCAGAATCACTGTTCATTCCAGCAAGAATGGGAATGTAGAAAAACAATATATCTTCTGAAAAAATAGATTATTAAAACATTGCCAATTTTATATTCTATGTGTTTTATACCTGGAAATCCTATATCCGAAATTTCAGCAAAGTCTTTAACTAAAGCTCAGTAAGACTTTATGTTCAGACTTTAATTAGGTCAATTAAATACCATCTTTTTGTATTTTCTGTTATCTTAGGATGGTTTTCTTTCAGCCACTCAGAGATGGGCATGTTGGTGTACTTTAGTGCTTGCAGTTCTCAAACATAGCAAACAAAGCATAACCAGACATCATGCTATTATCTCATTAGTTCACCGAACACTTTCCCCTGAGTTTTGGGTGAAAGTAAAATGTTTTTTGCAAAAATGAGATGTGATGTTTTGTGTCACTCTATCCTCTGAACTTTTCTATGCAAGCTGATTTTAGCCCACTCTTTTCTTCTTATTGAAGAATAAAGACATCTGAACGCCACAATTAGGCATGCAGAGCTTTAGATGTTATTCTGGGATCATGTTCTTACGATCATTAAAGGAAAAGTCTGGGTAGCAAGGAATAATCAGTGAATCATTATTTATACCTAAAACTAATACATTTACGGTGATTTAATAAATTTAGCGTAAATCAGTAAAAATATAAAAACAATTTTAGTCACTGAGTCTGGGAGCAGCCATTTTTGCCCCAATATACACCTCCCTCCTGCCATCTTCCGGCAGTGACGTCACGGTGCGGTAAGCCTAGCGCCATTCTCCCCGCTTTACAAGCTAAATCAATGGGAACTACTAGACACATCTGCAATCAACAACAATTATTGAAGATTTCCAGAGGACTTCACCATTGAAATTCACCAGAGCTATAGTGAAACTGACAATGCCCACGAGCATGGCAGCTCGATGTTGGAATACATCGGGTAAAAGTGAAAGAAAAAAAAAGAAAAAAGAGTTATTTCACCTTTCCGATTCATGATCGTCCACGGATGGGTTCATCGTTGAAGAGAAAAAATATGTAGCCAAAATTTGGAAGAAGAATGTTTTCAAGATGACTTGGATAATAGCGCGTTGTGACAAACACCAGATACAGCACTAGGACTTGATCAACAGCCGATACCGCACCGCGACGTCACAAACCAGTAGGTGGCAGTAGTGTTCTTTGACAAACATGGATGCCTCCAGTAAAGCACATTCACATGAAAATTACTCTTAATTAAAAACACTGATCATTTATTGAACAGGATGGAATAATTTCATATTTAGAGTACTTTCAGAAGTTTGAATTCTTAATATGATCGGACATCTCCTTTAATTCATACCGTTCGCTAGCTTGGAACTGTATGAAACGAGAACCACCGATTACTGGCCTGGAAGAGTTTAACTGGTATCTCCTTTAAGAGAGGAGGATAATGGAGGAGTAGAAAACATTTAAGCTGTTTCCTCTGTTTTTAATCAGCTTTATCCTAAAATTATAGTGATTTAACTCCCTGTTTTATCTAAAATCCATTTAAAATGTATCCAGATTGTCTTAGCTAATTAGCTAATAATCTATTGTAATTTCATCCTTAAATTCTGTTTATTTCATCCCAGTCTAATCAAAGTTAAAGCTAAATTTTATGTAGAATTTTATATGATTTTAATCTTGTTTTGATCTTAAATCTGTAAAAAACTTTGCTGTAATTTTTTTTAAGATGACTTGGATAATAGCGTGTTGTGACAAACGCCAGATACAGCACTATGGTCATGAACTCTGGGTCATGACCGAAAGAAAGAGATCGCGGATACAAGCGGCCGAAATGGGTTTCCTCCGTAGGGTGGCTGGGCTCTCCCTTAGAGATAGGGTGAGAAGCTCGGTCATCCGGGAGGGACTCGGAGTAGAGCCGCTGCTCCTCCACGTCGAGAGGAGTCAGTTGAGGTGGCTCGGGCATCTTGTTAGGATAGGGTGACCAAACGTCCGTATTTCCCGGGACATATCCGTATTTCACGTCCTGTCCCGGGCGTCCCGGGTTTTTTTCAGAAAGTGAGGAAATGTCCTGATCTTTTAAATTACCTTCATTGGACCATTAAATTTACAGGCACTAGGGCACTGCGCACGACGCTGCGTGTGACGTAATCCCTGAGCCGCCTCAGTGCGGGCAGCCCTGTTCTTAATCAGAATATAGATAGCGTGGCTGTCAGTACGCCAACAACATGTAAAAGCGCAAATGTATGTTTACCGACGATTTACAAAAGAGTTTCCCCGCTTTCAGACCGGGTCGAGACAAACGGGAGGCCTTGTGCACAGTGTGCAAAGCAGGCACATATGTCTCGGTGTCCAATGGAGGTGAAAGGAATCTGAAAAGCCACCTGGACTCCGAAAGTAAAGATATTCTATTGATATGTTTGTTCGCTTTTGGTACATTTTGAATAATTTTTGCTACACAAGAGGTATTTTTTGTTAATTAGCTCATTTGTTAATTTATTTTTTCCAGTAGCCTACAGAACAGACATTATTTCGTTCATTGCTGAGGCTGAGTATCATCTGTTCTTGGGAGTTGAGAGTTATTGATAACTTTTATTGTTAAGTGAGGGATGTTTAGATGAGACATTATTTCTTTCATTGTGCTATTCATTCATTACAGGAATTGTGAAGCATTTTTAATAAATACATTTTTAATGAAATTATCGTTTTTTTATTGGACTTATTGCTGTTGACTTTTACTGAAAAGCATTTTTAATAAATCAACTGTAAATATCATGTTATTGTAGGATTACATAGGTCTATGTTAAGTGAGTGCATGCCACAGACATCTCTATGCATGGGAACAGAGATCCCAACACCCCCCCAGGATAAAAATGTTTCTGAGACAAAACAAAACTACAGAGCTATTTGTGAGGATGTAAAAAAGTTCTGTATCTGGAGTAGCCTTTTATAAATCATATGTATATGGGACTGGGTTGGACTGCAACATTAAACAAAGGAAGGTCAATTTTCTGCCTTCGGAAATAACCTGGTAATTTTTTATTATTTTAGTTTGAATTGTATTTTTAAAATGATGCCGCATAATAACAACTAAAACCTTTATGTAAAACACAAATAACGGCTCCTTCTGCATGTTTTACTGTTTCTTAATGTCTTGGTGGTTATCCCCATGTTTCCTGTCCAGAGGGTTTAGATGTTTTGGTCCAGAAAAACAAATCTCGTGCTGTAAAAATCTGTTTGGTTGCTATTCAGATAATCCACGTGTCATTCCTTTCATTCAATAGCAGGCTCTGTCCTAATGCTGGACTACAAAGGCCTAATTGATGAAGAGGGGCTAAGGTCATTGCCATCTCTGCCTAATAAAGACCTGAACACACTGCCTTCAGAAAGAGAACTTGTCATCTACAGAAAATCAATGAACCATGTCTAAGCTTTGAGTTGTCTTACATTCAGAATATTTGAGTTATTTCCAAATAAACGGTCACAGAGAATTAAACTGGAGCTCATGAGCTTCATTAGGGATTTTATCCCCACCACAAGCATTTATTCTCCAAAATTAAAGCAGAAATAGATCACACTGTTAATCCTTTGATGAGTGAATTTATATAAATTTTAGATGTTTACTCCATTTTTACCAAACATAAATCATTACTTGACCTGCAGCTTGGCCTGAAACCACAGGTGGTTCTATAATGCACACATTCAGACAGCTTAAATATAACTCCACGGCACACTTTAAAGATATCTGTAAAATGGTAAAAACCATGAAGGATTTTACTTCTGCCTCACTCTTGTTAGGATAATTATCATTGATGATGTGTGAGTTTATTACACCTTAATTTTAGCTGCCTGTTGCCTGTCAGAACTGATGTTTTTTCCCCAATAGTCTATCTAACTCAGACAGCTCCGATGTCCGGATATACAGTTATAATCTTCATTCTGTACTTTGCTGGAGATGTATAAAATACCTTTTTAACTGTTAATCTGGGCCACTTCCTGAGAGGTGAGCAGCTGCCTTCTGTACATTTTAAGCAACTTCTCTGATCTGAGTAAGATTACAATTTCTATCAGTTTTCATGTCTTCTGGTTATTTAATACATAGAAGTTATGAAGTGTTATTTAAACAGTGTGTCCTGACTGATCTCTTTTTAGGAAAAGGAACCGGAGAGATAGAGCGTGAAGGTGCAGACACAGAGCCTTCATCTTTAACACTCTAATGCCCTTCCTTGCAATACTCTTCCTCATAAAATCGAATTAAACACACAGGGGGAGCGTAGCAACTAGTATCATGGATGTCACTATTAGCAGATTGGAGAGTCAGTTATTTACAACTTTTCCAAATGCAGCCCTGTGACCAGTGCACTCATGGGAACAGACCTTTGGACTGTGTGAAGAAAGCCTGGAGGAAAGAAACATCAGTGATCTACAGATCCAGCATGAAGCCTCAGAGCTGCACTGTGACACATTCAGAGCCAAGAATACTTGGTTGAAGTTCTTTAAAATGTTTGGGACAAAATCCTGCCCAAAGATGACTTTAACAAGCGTTACATTACTGTACCGTATATGACAATCTACTGGATCTAACTAACATCTTTTGCTCAATTTGACCAAGATTGTCTCTTTTTATTTGGTTGCCTTTTATTCCATATTTTACTGAAGGAAAATGATTAATGAGTAAAACACAGCTGGACAACCTTAGATTCAGGTATGACCCGATGGAGCTTGCTCACTCTGCTGAATGCTGTCTGGTCCAGAAAGATCCGGAAGAGCCAATCCTCCAGCGACGCACCCTCCACCTGCTGACGTCTGTTTGAAAAGGTCAGCATAGCTGAAAGGTTCTAGCTGTTTTTCTGTCTGCACCCTGCTCTGCTGAGTTTATGTGCTTTTTTTTTTTTTTTTTTACTTTTTATTTAGTATTTTTCAAGTTTGCATAGAACACACGAAAAAGAAACAGGGCAACAATAATACAACAATGGTTTAACAGAGTCAATGGGGGGGTTGCCCACGTCTTCTTATATACTGAACATTCTCAGTCATCCAGGTCATAGTAATTACAAAAAAGTAAAAAAAAACAATCACCGGACTTAGTTTCCACGTTTGAAGACATTTTGCTTTTTTCAATTCAAAATGTCAGAAATAGCGTTGAGTTTGAAGCTTTCTAGAGTGGACCAACAAAGAAATGTTAAGAAAGAAAAACCAACCAACTTTAAACAGACAATGCAGCAATTGAGTTGATTCCTTCCCACTATCATTACAACCCCCACCCCCGTACAGGGAACACAAGAACCCAACTGTTCAGCCAGGCCAATCATTCACTTTAACGACCCCCCTTTCAGAGACATAGACAGGTATCAGTATTACAGGCTAACAAAAGAAGCCAAACGACCCCTATTCCAAAGGGGTGTAAAAAAAGTCAGTTAAAAATGTCAAATAATAATTTTATTGAGATTACTGAGTCTGGGGGCGGTCTTTTTTTGCCCAAATATAGTAACACCTCACCTCATCTACTGGCAGTGACGTCACGGTGCGGTAAGCCTAGCGCCATTCTTCCCGCTTTACAAGCTAAATCAATGGGAACTACTAGACACATCTGCAATCAACAACAATTATTGAAGATTTCCAGAGGACTTCACCATTGAAATTCACCAGAGCTATAGTGAAACTGACAATGCCCACGTGCATGGCAGCTGGATGTTGGAATACATCGGGTAAAAGTGGAAAGAAATGAGCTAAAACGGGTTCATCGTTGGAAGAGGGAGGGAGGATTTGCCAACGAAAATTCTGTTCAGAGAAAAAACACGTAATATGTAGCCAACATTTGGAAGAAGAATGTTTTCAAGATGACTTGGATAATAGCGCGTTGTGACAAACACCAGATACAGCACTAGGACTTGATCAATAGCCGATACCGCACCGTGACGTCACAAACCAGTAGGTGGCAGTAGTGTTCTTTGACAAACATGGATGCCTCCAGTAAAGCACATTCACATGAAAATTACTCTTAATTAAAAACACTGATCATTTATTGAACAGGATGGAATATTTTTATATTCAGAGTAATTTCAGAAGTTTGAATTCTGAATATTAACAGACTTTTCCTTTAATACCAAGATTTGAATCATTGTCAGGAAGGGCATCAGCCATAAAAAGTCTGTATGCAAGTTGTGAAGCTGTATCCTGAATAGAGAAAAAACATAAATGACTCATCAGATGATTAATGAATCGCCACCAAAAATAAATGATGACAAAATAATGGAACGGAGAAAGTTTATTTTATTTGATTTATTTTTAGAATTAACAAAGTATGACAAATATTTTCACAAAGGGGCTAATCAGCTTTTACACATTCAGCGACACACTCAGCAGAAAAAACTAACTAAAAGCACTGGTATGTTGGTGTGTAAAAAGTCTATAAAACGCAAACATTTTTTAATTAACACTTTTAAAAATGTCCAAGATGTTTAGACCCAGATCCTGAATATCAACGTTACAATTCATGGTCAAAATGAAAGGCATTTTGAAGCGATAATCATAGTTATTTCTCATTTTATTGCTTTAAATCCATATTTTTTAACTTATTCAACAATTTACACTTACTGCAACATAAATTCCAGTTAGCCTGAATGAATGAATTCACCATTAGACAGAAGTAAGCTGAATCTACAGGTTCTACTTCAAATAGGAGAAAAAAAATGGAATCTTGGATTATATTTATCATCTTGGATGAGAAAAAAATATGTTGATAAATGGGAAAATGAATGATTTAGAAATTTAGGTCCCTACTGCAGTTACCAGAACCAGCTGTGAGTTTTAGGTTCAGATGAAGGAAGAAGCTACATGTTGGATTCACTGTGAGTGCGTTTGTCATTTTCTAGATCGCTGTCCTGTGAGATGAGCTTGTAAGGTTTCTTCCTCTCCCTCTCCTCCAACACAGAGTTCCCCATCTCCACATCCTTGCTGCGGAGCTCATGTCGGGACAGGAACTCCACGATTCCAGCTCCGATAGAGTCTCCCAGAACGTTGGTGGTGGTGCGAAGACGATCCCTGAATTTGAGAGAAACATCTAAACTGAAAAATGCAACAAGCTTTTCTAAAGAACTCAATCTTGTTCTGCTTGTTGTGACAGCTTCGTTTATCTTTCTTTTAAAGCCTTTCTAGGCTCCAGGATTTGTTACTAAATTATGAACAGATTTAAAGACATGAAGATCAGACTCATAGATTAAGTTTAAAAACTCCTATAAGCCTGAAGAAAATGTACGGAAGAGGATTAGGGCAACTGAAAAAAAAAGTTAACTGATTTTTCAATTTTACTTCAGTTTAACATGGGAAAAAAAGTCAGAATTCTGACTTTAATCTCAGAACTCTGACTTTTTTCTCAGAATTCGGACTTTAATCTCAGAATTCGGACTTTAATCTCAGAATTCTGACTTTTTTCTCAATTCTGACTTTTTTCTCAGAATTCGGACCTTAATCTCAGAATTCTGACTTTTTTTCTCAGAATTCTGACTTTAATCTCAGAACTCTGCCTTTTTTTCTCAGAATTCGGACTTTTTTCTCAATTCTGACTTTTTTCTCAGAATTCTGACTTTAATCTCAGAATTCTGACTTTTTTCTCGATTCTGACTTTTTACTCAGAATTCTGACTTCAGTCTCAGAATTTTGGATCTTAATGTAGATGGGCACCATGAAGGAAGAGATGTGGAGCACTCAGCTTCATTGACAAAGATGTGAGTTGTTTGAGGTGGCCAGTGACACATTGGTGGAAAATGACGGAATTAGGCAACGTTTTACGTGCCCGAGGGGTCCCCTCATTAATGGAGGAGCAGAAGGTCATTAAAACAAGAGAGCTAGTCTCTAAAACAGACATGGCTATGGCTTAATGCTAACATGTTTGTTAGCTGTCAGAATTCTGAGATTAAAGTCAGAATTCTGGGATTAAAGTCAGAATTCTGGGATTAAAGTCAGAATTTTGAGATTAAAGTCAGAATTCTGAGAAAAAAGTCAGAATTCTGACTTTTTTCCCCATACTAAACTGAAATGAAATGTAAAAATCAGTTAACTTTTTTTTTTTCAGTGGCCCTAATCCTCTTCCGTAAAATGCCTGTTTACACAAAGGAGTAAAAAAGTTTGGGTTGCATATAATCACTTTGCATCTCCTTAAAAATAATTTCTGCTTATTGATAAATTGCTTGTGGGTTCTATAATTGTTTTTTTCGATTTAGATAACATTGTGGATAATCTTATCGTAGCACGGGTGAAATTAAAATGATAGAATAATTATGGTTAGATCATTTCAATTGACAGAAATAAACACGTAGATCTGCTGGGACCAGCTGTGTCCCTGACTAAAGATGATAATGATGATGATTATTCGCTTTGAACTGGAAAATTAATTAAGTAAAACGTTATTCTTAAAGCTGCAGTCTGTAACATTGAGAAGAGAGCAGACTTCGACTGAAAATGTGAAGAAAAACAGGTTTCACGCCACTCCCCCACCCTCTCTGCTTCACTCATGCCCCACCTCCAAGCTCCACCCCTCTCACAGCATCTGCGCGGCTTCCGCATGCGACCAGAAGCGTCCAAGCAGCGTACGCGGCATGGAGTGTGAACCGGTAAGAGCGATAACACTCACCTCCAAGCAGCTAGATATAAGATGCTGGTTATACCGAAGTTTGCTGTGTAAGCAGTTGTTGGCAGAGGCAGTAAGGGCAGTTTCTCTTTAACTGGTGGCTGTCGCTCCGCCATGACTTCCACGCGCGTCCTCCTGACTGCGGCAGGTTAAGCGGTGAGGGGGGGGGGATTCAGCGTGTGTGAGCTGTGATTGACACTCCATCCGACGCTCCTCTGGCTGTGATTGGTTGTTTTGACTCGTCCCGAATTATTCTTTCCAGATTGAAATACAGGCAGTAGGCGGGACCAATTGAAGCAGTTTTTTTCACAGGTTACATATCACATGTACTGCTGTCTGGGCATAGGGACAGTTTTAGCCAATATGACAAAAAAGTGATTTTTAAAAACTTACAGACTTCAGCTTTAAGGCCAATTCATATTTCACAGGAAAATATAAAAATGTTTTTCCTCTCCGGACCTCAGGAACAAGATGTCATTACTGAGTTCTTGCAGATCTTTCTTGGTGGTTTTTGTCAGCCGTCTCAGAAATATGACCGGTGCTCTAAAGTAAAAGAGACCTACATCGACCCAAGAGGAGCCTGGACTATATTTCTGTTCAAGCAAAAAGATTCTTTGTTAGAAAATAATTTATCTGTTTTTGTGGGGTGTGAATGGATTTCATCCACTCTTTTTCTGACGCGCTTCTCCTTGCTGATGTCACAAGGGATGCTGGTGTCTATCTCTAGCTGGGCATACACATCTATCGCAGGGCAACACAGAGACAAATAACCATTCACACACACACCTAAGGAGGCAATTAACTTAAAAGTCATCTTTATGGACTGTGTGAGGAAGATGGAGTACCCGGAGAGAACCCACGCATGCATAGGGATAACATGCAAACTCCATGCAGAAAGAGTTTGCATGGAATCAAACCCAGAACCTTCTTCCTGCAACGCCGCAGCGCTAATCCCTGCTCCAATTTACAACCCTGAATGGCCTTCTTTAAAAGAAAAAAGAGATAAACTTTATTTTTCATAACACTAGTTAAAATTCTAACAATTAAAAGCTTCCAACAATGAAAAAAAGAATTATAAATATTCCAATTTATAGTTACAGCTAATAAAATTTCGCATTTCGCTAAAATGAAAACACAATGACTAATTCAAATTTATGACCTATTGAATGAAATAAGCAGTGATTAGATTAGATTTGTCTTATTGTGGTTTATTTGTCTGAAAAATTAGAATTTGGCTTGAATCCCATTGTCAGGGCTCCAGTCTTTGTGTTTGTTTTTTGTGTTGTTCTCCCTTCAACCAACAGGAGGCGCCTGATTCCGGTCTGCCTCCTCACACACCTGCTGATGGTTACCTCGTTAACGGAGCGCTCTTCAGCTGCTCACTGCCACTACCTCAACGCCAGAGTGTTTGCCAGTTTTTGGTACTCTAGCCAAGCTGAGTTTTTGCTGAGTAAGACTGAGTTGTTCTCTTTTTGTCTTTGCCTCTCGGCAGGAAGTCATCCTGCAAACTGGACCTTTTCGGACCTCCTCTCCCAGGAGGGATCAACTGAGCATTAAACCGAGCCAGGGATTCAACAGGAGGTTTGGATCCAGTCTCCTTGAGAGGACGTTGAAATTACTCTCTGAGCAAGGGAATCATCTTCACTACCACCCGTTCAAGTACAGCAGGAAATCTGAGCGGTAATCAGCGTCTCCGTTCACCTACACCGTCCGAGTTCTGGGTAAACCCTGTTCCGCCCTCCACCGAATCAGACAAACTTTGGAAACCAACACACAGATTGGAGTCAAAGATCCTTCACTTCTCTGGAAACGTGAGTCAACAACCAGATCCTCTTCTTCAAATCAACGAATAAAATTTCCCACTGAGCCTGAACTAATAGTCTGTCTTCCCCTCATCTTCCAGTTCCGGCTGAGCAGAGTTCAGAGCAACACTGAACCGTGCTTAATCTCTTCAATAAAACCTGTTAAACTTTTCATCTGTGTCTCTCTGAATTGGTTTCACTGCATGTGGGTCCGAGCTGTAGATAAAATCATGACACCCATTAGCCTTTAGCCAAACTTAAATTTTCTTAGATAAACCTGAATCCTTAATTTCTAATCAAAACAGAGAAATAAGCTACAAGATCTCTTCAGTGTTTTGCCAAAGGTTTATTCAACTATTGTCACCCATTCCAGGTAGGCAATAAAAAGTTCTACTGGATTCACTTTGTATTAGTCTTTTTCCTGCTTCACAAAGGTAGGCAGCAGCTTGACAAACCATGATGGCAATTATTTTACATCCAAGTAGTATACAGTTCATACACACACATCAATTTCAAACAGAATCGGTATGGTGTCTGTATCGACTGTTACTGTGCAGCCAGGTATCGGGTATCGATATCTGAGCACTAGTTTAAAATGATCTTTTCGGTTTATCTGTCAGGGTTAGAAGTTCAGCCTGTTTAGTACAGCGTTTGGATTTTTAAGTTTAGTTAACACAAACTTAAGCCACTCCTCTTGCAGACACCTGGTCATTAATTTCAGCTGTAAGTCCTCCTGAATCACAGATTTTAAAGCAACCAAATGTGGATCAAGCTAGTTGAAGGAGAGAATTATTTTTTTTTTCTATTACCCCAGTTAGCTAAGTAATTTCTGGTTAGGGTATCCTAATTGAAACGATTAATTTGGGAAACCTAATTATGTTTCTAAGTTAAAACTCATTGCAAAAATATTCAATACAACAGGGAAGATGTAGCACGAGACTCCAGGGAGGACGGAGAAGTGTGTCACTAGGTGGTGGTGGATCCAGGGCTGCTTATGACCTTTAAAATGGCATCAGTCGTTCATGTAGAGTCACAGCAGAAGAGTGGGAACTGTTGACGTGAACACGCTCAGAAAGGGACTCTCATTTGATTGAGTTAGTTTATTTAATAAGCCCTAATGCACTGACATGGACCCAACTGGAATGTTACTTACAGGAACCAGTCAACTGCAATGATTAGAGTGATGTCATCAGTAGGAAGTCCAACAGAGGTCAGTACGATAACCATGGTAACCAGGCCTGCTTGTGGGATACCAGCAGCTCCGATGCTGGCTGCAGTCGCTGTGATGCTTCCCATACAGGAGATAAACATGCAAAAAAAACTCAGTGTTAGGGGTCTGATTTCTGTTCATCATAGGATCTCAGTCTGTGTTTACCTGATGGTGATGATTTGACCAAAGTTCATCTCCATGTTGTTGACCTGGGCAATGAAGATGGCCGCCAGCGCCTCATACAGAGCCGTTCCATCCATGTTAATGGTGGCACCGACTGGGAGCACAAAGCGTGTGATCCGCTTATCAATCTTGTTGTTCTCCTCAAGACATTTAAATGTGACGGGCAATGTTGCAGAGCTGGGAGACAACGACAGAAAACACAACCAGTGGAGAAAGTCTTATGAGTAACCTCTATTATTGTCAACACTCCATTGCAGCAACCAGATTATTTGATTTCTCATTAGTTCTGTTGCTGTTGTGACTCAATGTTTTTTTTTGACAACCAATAAATATGAGCTCAAACTTTTAATAGAAAATAATGGAAATATCCTTTCTTGTCCCCTGCTGAAGTAATTCAGGTGGACCAGCATCAAAATGAAAGGCTACTGAAAGCATGCAGATACACACAAAGGTAAAAAAAAAAAAAAAATGAAAAGAATAAGAAACTGTACAGATATTAAGAACAACATAGTCAGATTAGATAAATGTGCAACTGTGCAGGATGTGATAAAGATATATTTGTAAACAAAAATAAAACAAAACTGTGTAAAAAGGGCAGTGAGTTAAATATATCATTGAGTTTGCTGAGAAAAGTGATGGTTATACAACCTTTAAGCTTTTGGAAGGAAGAATCTGCGTTATTGCTCCATTGTGCACCTAAGGTGTAGCTATGTGTCACTAAAGAGGTGGTTCAGTTCAGTACCAGCTTCATGTATGAAATTTGATCGCCAGGTTAGTTCGGTCATAAAAACAGCTTTTATCAATTAAGAATTTTATCAAAAGTGATCTGGAGACTGTAATCCATGCTTTTATTAATACAAGACTGGATTACTGTAATTCTTTATATGCTATCTTGGACCACTCACTTTTACACCGTCTGCAGTTGGTTCAAAATGCGGCTGCCCGTCTCCCTACTGGCACACCTGTTTTAGCCTCGTTGCACTGGCTCCCGGTTGTTTTTAGGATGGATTTAAAAATTTTATTTTTTGTTTTTAAAGCTCTTAATGGTCTAGGGTTAGGTTTAGGGTTAGGGTGTTGAGAATTAGTCCAATGATTGGGTCTCAAGACACTGTCTAACATTTGGATGGAAGCATTGTCAAACGATGAGCTTTTTTTTTGCTACAGACTTTCCGTCCCCCAGCACTTGCACCGGGTCCAGGAAGTATCCTAGGCAAATGGTTCTCATTCCTTGTCCTCAAGTACCACTGCTCTGCATGTCTTTTTTTTCATTATTTTTTGCAGCACACCTGTTTCAAGTGATGCATGAGCTCCTCCACAGTCAAGTGCTACAGAAGCCTGTTAATAATTCTTTCATATAAGTTAGCTCTGTGGCAGAAAGGAAACACCTAACCTGTAACCCTTTCCTAGAACAGACCTGAACTTCCCGATAAGCTTATTCAACTTCTTTTCTTAGCTGCAGTTAAGCCGCCACCCAAACAATCTGTACCTTACAAGGTGGCTTATGCCCACAGTGTCAAAGAGGGTCTTCATAGGAACTCCCATCACTACAAAAGATCTAAGGCTACGCTGACCCAGCAGGTGGAAATGATGGAATTCCAAGTTTCTTGCGCATTTATGACCTGTATCTGATCTTTTCCTGGCAGTCTGAACAACACAGATCTGATTTTTTCAAAAGCGACCCAGGGCACTTTGCTATGTGGTCTTCAATCCGAAACGAATTCGACCTGTGTTTGAACGGCCAGGTCGCATTCATCCGACCTGTACGCCATTAATACCAGACATAGTTCATTATTCTGCATCTTGCTACACAAAAGCGGCAAGAAAAACAACAACAGTGGCAGATGAGGGCAGTCTTTATTTTCAACCACCTTGAAAAGATTGTGTTGTTGATGCACTTGCTGAGGTTGAGAAAGATCACTAGATGCGCTCTAGCACTACCATCCATGTTTACTTCTGTAAACACAGCAAACTGGCTTGTGACGTCATTGCGTCCTCTACTGCACATGCGGGACCCTTAAGTTGTATGAATGCAGGCCACACATAAGATCACATACAAGTCGCATGTATTTGGAAATGTGAATGGCAATGCAAAATCGGATTTCACCAAAAAAAAAATCAGAATTGAGCATTAAGGCCTGCAGTGTGAACGTAGCCTAAGTCTCCTAAGTGGATGTAGAAGACCCAGCTCCAGCAGGGTTTCAGTTGGGTCCTTAAATCCTGAAAACATACTCCTGCTTAGTCTTAAGGCATGGTTATTTATCCCATAAATATCTGTATTCCTGTTTATACCTCTGCTTGAAAATACTTCTTCTCTTATAACAAGATCATTACAATTGTTTTCAGGAAATAAAATGAGAATTCTCTTTCAGTTATTTATTGTAAGCTACTTTGTCATGTGATTAGGCATATATTTACCCAGGGGAAAATTTCCAGGGTACCCAGGGTTAACAATCACTCCAACAATTACCATAAATAGCAAATAAACAATCATTATGAATCATTTTCGAAGAATTTGAAGTTAGGGAACACTGGTGCAAGAACCAAGAAAAAAACAGGACACAGACAGTACCTTGGTGAGTACTTTTAAGTTGTATTTTGCAACTTATGATGGTCTAAAATCTAAAGGTTAATGATCTTGAGGGTTGGTATGAGGTATGAGCTGTGTTGTTGTGTTTAAACTGTGCATTATGGTCAAAAATAGCTATTTTTCTTTTTTGTCAAGAGTGCATTGTCTCAAAAGGCTTGTCCTTCATCCAGATGTAGCTTTGCCAGCCTTAATCCTGTAGTTATTTAAGAGTTTTCAGGCAATTCAACAATTCCTACATCCATACTGCTTCACTGTCATAGTGTTTAATTAATCACAACCTTTAATATACTAACCGAGGCTTGTAGAGATGGATCTCTTGTGCTTTTCGAAATTTCTCTCATGTCCTATGTATAAATGGGATGTATGTTTCTCACCTGGAAGAAGTTCCCAAAGCCGTGACCAGTGCTTGTAAGAGCCCAGCAATGAAGATAAAAGGATTCTGCCGAGTGATGACAAAGTATAGCATGGGCAGAATAAGAACGCCATGAATCAGCAACCCAATGATGACAGTGATGGTGTACATGCCCAGCTGACCACCCATCTGTGTCAGATCGTCCATCTCCACTATCTTTCCTGCAATAAGAAACAGTATGCCGATTGGAGCATACCTGCAAAGAAGAAGGGGACTAGTGTGTAAATGCAGATATGTAGAAGAACATGTATTCAAAATCATTAATTACAAAACCAAGGGGCTTTACCACATGATGATGGCAACCAGGCTCATGATGGCTTCATTGAGGCTGTCAAAGAAGTCTCTGAGAAGCTGACCCTGCTCCTTCATGTTGCCAATTATCAAACCAAAGCACATGGAGAAGACCACCAATCCGAGGGCATTGACCCCGTTCACCTGCCCAGGTACAGGGATCACTTCCTCCCTGGTGATTTCCATTATCTCTTGCGTTCCGTTTGTGGAGTTAGAGAAAGTGTCGTTCACTGTGACTGTCACATGGACCTTTCGCTTTCCGTACCTGGTTTTGAACTGTTGAAACAAATGAATTGTAAGGTTTATTAGGAGTTTCATGAAGATGCAACAGTGAGAGAAAATATCCGGTCATGGTACGAGAACCCAAACCTTCCATTACTTCTAATTCTGTTTTTTTTTTTTTCTTAAAATGTTTCTGTCAGGAAATGGGGCTGTGGTGGGTTTTATTTTTGCACATCCTTTAGAGGGCTGTTAATCATCAGCCTTATTTCCTGAGTAGCAAAAAGAGAGCAAGACTCCAGTAATTCTTTAGTCTCACACATGGTACTCTTAGCCACTTCTGTGCTCCTGAAATTGTTCTCTGTGCAACTTGTAATCTTTCTTAATCATTTATCCGACTGGAATGGAATTCCCATCGACGTTCTGTCTGACCATGAGCCCCAGTTCATGGTCAGACAGAACCATGAACTGTCTGTGTTTGGAAACACTTCTGCTCTGTTCTTGCTGCCAAGTTCTGTTTTAAGTTTGGGCTATTGTCCCCAATCCAATGGTCAGTTAGTGCGTCTCAACCAAGAACTTAAAGCTAGCCTGCTCTATTTAACCTCCTCTTATCTGCCTGACTGGAACCAGTTGCAGTGTTCTGTCAGATGAGCATACCCCGTCCGACCAGCATACCTATAGTTCAGGGGTAAACAATTAAAAATCAGTGGGGTCCAAATACAGAAAATCATCCACCAGTAAAGGTCCGAAGACATTTTTAATGGTTTTAATGCATCTATGTTTTACACTGAATAAAAAAAAAAAAATCTGAAGTGTTTTTTGAAGAAGAGCACAATCGTTCAGTTTGGTATATAGACAACAATTTCCTGATTCACATATTTTATAAAACACCTAAACTGACCGATTGTTTTTTGTTTGTTTTTTTCTTTTTTCTGTCTTAAAGAGAGCAGTGGGCTTTAGGCTGCCCTGCGAGGCTTTAAACCTGGGTTTGAATGGAGACTAAGCCATTCTCAAGCAAATATCAAGGTGCTCATTTTGAGCCTGGATCCAGATTTATTTTTGATTCTGTTCATGGTGGAGAATGCTGCTTCACAGCAGCAGGTTGAGCCAAACATCCTCTAAATGTGCAGGGTCATCTTTGAGCACGCCATTTCACTTTTCTTTCACCAGTTCACCACAGTTCTTCCAGCAGTCCACACTTTCTCTGCTCTCTTTTTCTCATCGTCTTCTCCTTCTTTCCCATCGCCCGGCTTGCCACAGGTTTCCCTGCTGTGTCTAAAAGTAGCAGCAGCAGCAACCCAGACTGACAGCAGCTCATTGGCTCATTTGGATCATGTGCAGCCCGGAGCCGGACGCTCAGGAGGGCTTTACCGTATTAACAGGAGAAGCGGCGCAAGTGAAATTAGACACTGTCGTCGGACAACATGTGGTAATTTATAAATGTTTTAAATCAGGTTGGGTCCATATTAGCCAGCAGGTGGGCTTCGATCTGGACCGCGGTCCACTAATCCGTGACCTCTGCTATAATTTATATGCATGCACAAGACGTCAGATTTGCGTTTATCCCTTTAGTTTTGTTATGTACAAAAAAAACTATTTAAGGTGTTCATACACACATCTGAAAAAACAACGGCCCTGGGTTGAACATGCCTAAATTTTTCATGTTTCTTTTAAGATCTCCCTGGGTTACCAACCACCCCTTTTCCCTTCAGATAAGAGAAATATCGCCATAACCTGTGTCATCCATCATATCTGTCACTGTCCTAAGCTCTGGACCGACATCATCGCTGCCCTTCATTGCCTTGCTCCCGTCCTCTTCTCTAACAGAGAACCTGTGTCCCGCGACACCGCCATTGCACCACATCACCTCTTATTTCTCTCCTGTTGTGTTAAATAAACTGTATAAATCCAAACCATGGTTTCTACTGAGAGTGTTTCAGCGTGTTGGTAAAAAGCTTAAACAAAGCCATGACCATTTCTGATGACTCACAAACCTAATTTATACAATTTTGACTACTGTGGGCCCATCTCTACGCCACTCAAATCCTCTCTACCTAGTTTCCAAAACATAAAGTGTAGTTTAGTGTACCCACTAGTGTCAATCTAATTGTTAGGTGCCCCAGTGGCCTAATGGATAGGGCACTGGCCTACTAAGCCAGGGATTGTGGGTTCGAGGCCCATCTGGGGTACATTAGACTAACAGCTACAAGGAAAAGCTAGTGTCAGCTTCTGCAGAGCGCTTAGGGCATACAACTTGGGATTCTGAGTTCAAGCCACCAATCTTTATTGATTGGCTGAAAAAGTTAAGCCACCGTCTACCATGGAGACACGCAGTAAAAATGCCTACATCTGTAGCCTTTGGCTGTAAAAACAAGCAGTTTGCCGGCTGTGGTGTGGTTTCACAGTAAGTGGATGAACTAACCAAAAAATCCATATATATATATACATCAATATTTCCCATAGTATAGTATGTAGCATAACATTAGTCCGGCTATCTTGGACTGACACATACAGTATATGCCACATAAAAAAAACAAGTCAAAAAACTTTTGTGACTTGGTTTTGCTTAACACATGATCATCAGCACTCAGAATCCATTCATTATTGGAAATAAAGTGAGTCAACAAAAGTCAAAGGTAACCAAATTTTCAAGAGGAACACTCTGAAAGACCATCAGAAAGTTGGAAGAAATGTTATTTAAGACGACATTAAGAAATAAAGGGAAGTTTGGGAAGATTTGCCTGAAACCTTATCTTTATTTAGATATTTTCCGCAGGCAGACTGACCTGCTGGGTGCAGGCTTGGACCAGGTTTGGTGGGAACATATTTCTGGGAAATAAAAAAAAAGACGGATTTAGATATGAAGCATTCTGGCTATAGTTATATTTCAAGAAGATTGTTTTTAAAGTCCACCTGATGAGATCCAAGAAGGCATCAGCAGGGCTGACTTGTTCGATGGTCTGCTGTTTCCCAAACTCCTCTTTGGAGCCTTTTCCTGGATGAATGATGAGGACGATGATTATCCCGATAAAGACTGCAATGATGGTCGTTGTCATATAGTAAATTACTGCTCTCATGCCCATTTTCCCTGAAGCTTTGCTGTCCAGAGCTGCCATCCCTTTGAGAAACAGAAATAAAGATATTAATTGCAGTTTGCAGATCTAAATGAGCTGTGTAGGATCTGGATTTTATGTCATTTTAAATCCCCAAAAATCATTACATAAAAAATGTAGTCATTCTTTTAGGATTTTGAACAGCTAGCTTTTCATTGTTGAATACTTCTTTTGTAGAATTTGGTAAAAAGCAGTTTCCAAATCTAGGTTAAAAAAACATTCTTCTACATTTTTAATAATAAAGATGTTTCGAAATATAAATTAAAATATATTTATGGGATTAAATAATAACATAATGACAAAGAAAAAGTATAGGAGGAAAATTACCAAGTGCTAACAGTTTTAAATTGTCAAAAAAGGAAGTTATTTTATTTTGATTTTTTTCAATCAGCACTTAGAGAATGTCGGAGGTGTTGTGTTTATTTTTTTCTGGAATTATCTCAAGTCATTTAATTCATCCCTCAGATGGAAAAGCATTAATGTTGTTATTATGAAGCTAAAGCTAACATAAACAGATGGTTCTGAGCTTTAAACATCCTATAATAATCCATCAACATCTAGGACTAATAATCAAGCTTGTCCTTTCCAGCTGCTACAGCCTGTAGCCCACATAGTGCCTTATTTTTACTCATCACAAAAGATAACTTGAACCAGGCCTGAAATCTCAGACTACCAGTACAAGTCAAGGCTCAGTCTTTATGTCATGATCTTGGCGCTGATGGCTGGCTTAATTGCTCATTTCATTTACCTTTCTAACACTATCCGGTTTCTTATTAATACTCATCTGATCCTGCCTCTATTTAAACTGCTTGGTCCCAGTCATCAGTGCCAGATTATTCTTGAGCCTTTGGTGTAGAGAGGTTTCCAGCATTACTTATAGTGTTTTGTTTGCCTGATCCTGACCTGTTTCTGTCTTCGGACCTTTGAGCCTGCCTGCCCCTTTTCTGGTCTGTTTGCCTGACCTGTCTTCGGATTCCTGTTGTATTCTGTCTGCTTACGATCTTGGATCTGCCTCCTGACTTCGCCCTCTGGATTATCCTGCTTTCCTTCATCTGCTTGGATTTGATCTCCTGCCAGTTCTGCAGCCTTCTAGGCCACAGCGTCTGGACCTCTCCGTTAGCATCCGCTGCATCTTGTCAGCCGACTGGCTGGAATCATCCTCGTTCTCTGGGCACGGGTTGAACTGTCAAACCAGGTTAGTGACTCACATGTTCATAATCATCCTCCATCCGACTATTGTAGTCACTAACCTGTGTTTCTCTCCGATAGACTTTCCTGCCTGAGACGCCCCTAGCCACTGCAGCAGATCCATTTGATTATTGTTTTGAATAAATGCTTTTAAAGTATTCCACTGTCTGTCTTGAATGAATTCTGGGTCCTACCTTCTGATCTTCTCACGCAAACTTCCTCTGTCTTCAGTAACTGATGCAAGTCTAGATTTGTTACAGGTACGAGGGTACATCAACCCTGAGAAACACTGATACCAATATGAACCGGTCCATATGACCTGGTTCTATACATTTTCCAGGCTAATGCAGATAACATTTTATCTTACATAGTTTATATTACATATTTTTTACTCCTGAAGTTTGGAGAGCAAAATTTTCTGTCCCTCTTAGTCCTTGTTTTTTTGTTCCTCAAGTCAATTAATTCATTTCTATCCAATCCCTATATTATGTCTGGTTTAAAAGTCATTACATAGCTCCCGCTGTTACTGAAAAATATTCTTATTGGTGCCTTTGACAAAAAAAAAAGGGAAAAATATCTTTTTGTGTCAAATGGTTTAAAACTTTATAGCAGGCAAGACTTGATGTGTCTGGGCAGAAAGGTACAAATCAGTCCTCCTAGGTCTAGGTTGGCTTCAGTTTTATTCTTGATTTTAAAAATATTTTAAGTCAAGCTTAAGTGCAGTTTAATCAAGCTAAACTGCATTTCTATGGAGATGAAACAATAATCTGTACGTCTCGTCTTTCCCCTGCATGGCTGCAGTAACCTGGCCAGTTAGTTTGACCTAAATAAGATGTAAGTCTGATGTAAGGCTCAGACTCACTGGTTTATTTAAAAAAAAAGCAAAACGGACCATATTACAGCCCGGAAGAGAGAGATCAAGCTTGAGCCAGAATTATTCATAATGTAACAGTCCTTTTCTCTAATTGTCAAGATTGCAGCTGTAATGGAGAGATGCTGTAATAAAGCCCTGTATTATAGACTGTGGATAAATCAGTGTGGCTGGTTAGACACCAGAAGATTCTCACACCATATTTACTATTATTAAATAGGAGGTTCATGATTTCTTTAAATATTAACTGGTACAACGTTGAAAATGTAGGACAAAAGTTGAAGTTATTCTGTAGATTCTTGGAAATATGGCTTGATGCAAGATCATGCAGCCTAATTCATGCATTTCTAATCTAATCTATGTGGGAATCTTCCACCTCTGAATAAATGCTCCCCAGTTTAAGTTTGGATTATTTGAAGTAACTATCACTTTTTCTTCTTTTGAAATAAGAATGAGGTTTATCTTAAAGCTTTCTACAGAACCCACTGTTGTTTTTTGTATGACTGGAAAGATTTCTTAAGTGGAAATGTTTTCAACAGACCTAAACAGAAGCCAACAGGAGATCATGCTTTGCCCCAGAAAGATAGTTTTAATCTCATGACAGAAAGGGTTTATCTCTTCATCCTTGTAGAGACTAGGGTGTAGCTACTTTAAAAATTTAGTTTTTAGCAAAATTTGAAGAGTCACGTCCACTTGCCTGTGTTTCATCCCCTTTGGTCACAATCTTCTAACTGAGGGGATGTCAAATATGAAATAATTCCTCCCAGCAACGATTTCAAGGTGTAATGGACAGGTTTAAGCCCATTTAAAGGGACTTTTGATCATTTTGGACTGAATAACCCTTCGATCTATTGTCTTTAACACCAGTTTTTCCGTAAAAGTTCAAAAAATATCCACTGGACTTGGTTTCCAAGATTTGAAGACGTTTCTCCACCTCTCCAGGAAGCTTTCTCAATTCAAATGTCTGGATCCGCAGTGAGTTTGCGTCTTATATAGACAAGGCCTTGTATCGCTTGGAAACATGCAAATGGTAACCCATGAGTGGGTCGTTTGGTTCCATTGTTAGCCTGTAATAAAATACGATACAAGGCTTTGTCTATATAAGACTCAAACTCACTGCGGATCCAGACATTTGAATTGAGAAAGCTTCCTGGAGAGGTGGCGAAATATCTTCAAGTCTTGGAAACCAAGTCCAGTGGATATTTTCTGAACTTTTACGGAATGAGTATGACCTGGATGACTGAGAATCTTCATCAGCATTTTTAACACCAGTTGTTGCAACAGTTTATCTTTTAAGAGTTTGGTTATTCTCTAAATCTATATTTATCTGGATGAATACATCTGTACCATCACCTGTTTCTCCAGTGTCCAAGCCGACAGAATGTCTCACCTGTAATCAGGCTGGAGACCAGCAGAGGCAGGACTAGCATCTGCAGCATCCTCATCAGAACCTCTCCAGGAAAGGAGAAGTACTTCACTTCCCGGTAGGTCATCTTATACGGGCGCAGAGCAAATCCCAGGATGATTCCTGCACCAAGGACAACAGTGATTCCCTGCTGTATCAATAACCGACTGAAGGAGGAGGAAGATGTTCACACACCTACAATTACTGCTCCCACTGTGAAGAGAACGAAAGCATTCTTCTTCAGGAACGCCTGGACGTCCTCTTTGGAAATCTCCTCCACTTTTCTCTTGGCCTTCATGGTCCGAATGTGGATACCTTCCCTGATCCGCTGCATCCTGCTCAGACAGAACCACATGCACACGGTGGAGAGATGAATTTTCTAAAGGGAGGGTCATTTATTCATGTGTGCTAACATGTTCTTCAGGTAGTCCAGGACTTAAAAGAATCTGCTTCCTCTGCTTAAACACAATGAGGACTTTCCATTGACCTCCATTCATATTGTATTCATTTGTATGGCCTAACCCAGACCCTAACCCTAACCGTTACCAACATACCTAACCCTAAACTTACCCTAAACTTAATTCACACCTTAGCCCTAAACCTAACTCCACTCAAGAAGAGAATGTCTTCTCACAGGGAGCAGTCGTTTGTCCCAACAAATATCTATGTCCACAAAATGTAGCATATTTCTGAGAAAATGTCCCAACCAGGTAACAAACACATGGCCAAACAAACACATCCACCAAATTTTTAATTAGAGCAGCCATTAACCTGTAGCCTCGTGAGACCATCCCGATCTCGCGACCTTTCAATGTTTAACTCGCAGATCAGTCTGGCTACTTTCCGTTAAAGAAAATTTGGAGCCGTTCACCAAACGAACGTCCAATCAGCATTGGCTTTGAGGCGGGTTGAGGTGTGACGCAACGAGAAGCACGACAGTTCAGTCTAAAGAACATGGCGGCTTCAGCCGATGAAACTAGCGTTAGCGTGGCTATCGAGCAAGTTTTATCGGAATTACAGAGTATTTCTTCACTGAAAGAAGAGCAAAACACTGCTCTGGAGGCTTTTCTCCAAACAGGAACAGACCAGATGAAGCTACTATGAGAAAAAGCAGAGAGAGCAGAACGTTAGAGATTGAACTAACAGATTCTGCAGAGATGGAGAATAGAGATAGAATGAAGTAGAATTATGAAAAAGGGGTCCCTATGTCCTCCAGCAGTCTAAGCCTATAGCAGCAGAACTATAGAGATAGCTCAGGATAACCTGAGCTAATGGTTGAACACATCTACCTATCGGCCCACCAAAGAAAAAATACTAACATTGTATCACTCTATCTCCAGTATGAATATATGCATGTTATCCAAAAATATTAGTAAAGGGTCAGAAGAGGATGAGATAAAACAGTAAATCCCGTGAAAAAAGGACAGATTCCATCCTGATAACAGGAACGTTTCAAATGGACTTTCCTCATTAAATTAAAGACAGACGCCATTAAAGAGGAACCGGGTTTCAATTTGACTCATTTAATTTTATTATCATAGAAATAGACTGAATAGATCTGCCCCTTGGGATTGGTCACATTTTCACAGAAACCCAATCTACAATATTTTTAACTATCGGGTCTGATATATCGGATCAGTTAATCTCTGGTGGGCTTTCACCTGGAGGAGCAACACAGTTGTTTGCTTTGCACGCTGGTTTGGAAACGTTTAAATCCTCCTGATCATCATCTGGTCCAAATGATCATTTTAAAAATTCAAAAGAGCTTTAACCAGAAGAATCCCTTCTTGAAACATTTTCCCCCAGTTCCTCCAGTGATACAACAGCTCCTCCAGGAAAAGTGTGGTGTTGTTGCTCGTGAGACCATCCTGATCTCGCGAGCTTTCAAGGTTTCACTCGCAGATCAGCCTGGAGACTCTCCGTTAAAGAAAATTTGGAGCCGTTCACCAAACGAACGTCCAATCAGCATTGGCTTTGAGGCGGGTTGAGGTGTGACGCAACAAGAAGCGCGACAGTTCAGTCTAAAGAACATGGCGGCTTCAGCCGATGAAACTAGCGTTAGCGTGGCTATCGAGCAAGTTTTATCGGAATTACAGAGTATTTCTTCTCCCGACTGATTTCGGCAAGAGTAGCCTGGCTGTTAGTACGTCATATGCTTCGTTGATCTGATTGGTTTATTTGGCCCGTCTATCACCAACATAGGCCAATCAGCTAACAAGTATTTTCGCCCCTTCCCAAAATTACTTCTACGGAAGGTTTCCAGATGGATATGCGGAGCAAATCCATCTGGCGGACTCAGGTTAATGAAGCTGACCTTCTCTGCGAAACTGGTGACCCACCAAGCAAAAATAGGTTGAAAAGACGATTTGGTTAAAAAGGTGAAAAGCCGTAATTTTCAGATCGTTGAAAAAGAAACGTTGAAATCAGACGGACCAAACACCTACATTTTCAACAACTATTTCTGCACTGAATTAAGACAATGACACACCGACCAGATTTAGCCTAAAAACCAACATTTTAGTCTGGTGTTTGGGGAGGGGGGGGAGTTTGAAACAAACTGTAATTCCGAGTTTGTCTCAGGCAGTGGCACCAAAAACAAAGGGAGAATAAATTATCAACTGAAGGTAACTCCATGTCGGATGCCACATTTGTTTATTTGTATAACCGTTTCATCCCTCTGAACACATGTAGCCAATTCAGATAAACCATGGATCAGTATTTTATTATTTTATTTAATTCAGATAATTAAACATAAGCATGTATATCAGGTTATTCTTTTTTTTTTTGAACAAAGACTTTATTTTTTCAGATCAATATTCAAAATCAATTTTCAAAATCAACCAAACAAGTCGGCAAGCTGAAAATCCATGATTTTGTTTTATTTATTTATTTATTTTTTTAACTTGGGGGATGAGATAAAGGCGAAATCTTTCTCGAGTGACTTTTATTTTTATCATAACAGAGATATATGTTAAGTATGCCTATAAAATATGTACCTGTGTGTTCACATTTATCTTACTTACTACAATATTTATTGGAAATATGTCTTCAAAGGGTTCCATTTTTTCTCAAATAAACCAGTGGATAAGTTTAATTTTGCTGTTATTTTCTCCATCGTTAAAACGTTCACTAGTTTCTCTTTCCACTGATTTACAGTAGGGGGTAAAGGTTTATACCAACATATTGTTATCATTTTTTTGGCTACGAGAACAAGGATACCAAATAAGTATTGTTCTTCTTTACTTAAATTATTTGGTGGAATTCCCAGAACGAAGATCCGGGGGTTCCAATCAATATCAGCATGCAAGATATTGGAAATTTCCTCTCTAATTCCCTCCCAGAATTTCTTAATCTTTGGGCAATCCCAAAAGACATGAGTATGATCTCCAACTAGTCCGCACTGTCTCCAGCACAAATTTGATTTAGTTTGATCAAATTTGGAAATAACGTAGGTTATTCATTTTTAACCTGTAGGTTCAGACATCACTTAAATAGAACCTGTCTGGCAGCATGAAGTAGGCTGAGACATCTCTAGAACATTTGATCACTGCTGCACTTTAAGAAAATGGAAATGCCATGAGAGCTGTACAAAGGAAAATTTAGTTTTGTGTGCACTCTGTGTATAAAAAAAGACAGTAAATGTTGTCTAAGTCTAAAAGCAAATTGTTTTACCATGTAAAGAAATTCAAGGACAGTTTAGAGAACAACTGTTCTTGATGCTGGAAACTGCTTGGATATTGTGGGGAAAAAAATCACCCATTTGAACCAGAAATGTCAGAGAAAACATGCAGCTAACGGTTTTAGGATGATCTCCTTTCATGCCTGTTTTTTGAAGTGGCCTAGTCAAAGTCTGAACTTAAATCCTATTGAGACACTGCAGGACTACCTTCCAATGTGTTTTAAATCTACATTATTCTGCCGCTGCTTATCAAAAAAATAGTTATTAAGCTTAGGGATTGATTATTTTTGCGCTTTTTTGTTCATGTTAACTTTAAATGTGACAGAGATAGAAAGGGTTCAATCTTTTAAATATTTAGGAATTTTAATTGATGAAAGTCTAAATTTTAAACCTCATGTTGAACAATTGATTAAGAAACTTAGACTGAAAATTGGCTTCTTGTTTAGGAATAGGCTTTGTTTCTCTTTTAATTGGAAGAAGAGACTGGTAGCTGCAACGTTTTTACCCATTCTGGACTATGGTGACCCAATCTATATCAATGCCCCAGATCAAGTTCTGAAAATGTTAGACTCAGTTTACCATGCCTCTCTACGATTTATCACAAATTGTAAGCCTCGCACACACCACTGTGAACTTTACATACATGTGGGCTGGCCAGCATTAGAGACTGGTAGACTCACTCACTGGTATATGATCATTCATAAGGGTATTCTGCGTCTGCTCCCCTCATACCTCTGTGAGTACATTCAACCAAGAGCGGCTGGGCTGTATTCTCTACGTTCTCAAGAGTCTTTGCTTCTGTCTGTATCTAGTGTCCGCACTGAAGCTGGAAAGACAGCTTTTCAGTAATCTGCTCCCACAGCATGGAACAATCTTCAGAAAGACTGGAAGTTGAAGGATTTGATTCCAATTGGACATTTTAAACAATTGCTCAAAGGTTTGGAAATGGTTGGTAACTGTTTTATGAATTTCTAATTATAGATAGATGTAATTGTAAACTGTAATGTAATTTGTAATGAAATATTTTGCCGCTGCCTTGGCCAGGACTCCCCTTGAAAAAGAGATTGTAAAGGAATAAATAAAAAACATTTTCTCGATGACAAAAAAAAATTGAGATAAGAAAAATAAGACAAAAACCAAGAAATGTGTAAACAGCTTTTATATCGAATAGAGTAGCATCATGTCATCTATGTTAAAAGTAAAGGTATTTTTACTCCTATTTGTAAAGTTTTGGACTCCATGCATTACTTTATCTCTATATTGGAAGGAATGCATAAGAACACAGAAAATATTTATAATGATTGAGAAAAATATTTAAATCTCTAATTAATAACTTCTGCTGGGATGATATTAACATACAAAATCATACCTTTGTCCTGATTATATCACAAAACGGTAAAAAAAAAAGAGATAAAACATATTAAACAACTGGAAGCAGAAACGGGAAAGTTTTTCCAAAGCTTTAACAGGGATATAAAGAATCAGCTCTGATTGGATATTTTTATTTTTACCTCAAAGTTTCTTATTTGGCGGGAAAATAAAAACAAATTTCATAAAATTAATTTCACAAAGATCTGCAGAGCTATTTGATCCAAAAGGACAAATCCAGGTGATTATGGTTGCATCCCTTCCATCTTCCAAAGGGTCAGATTTCATTAAGTTTAACTCCTTATTTCCTCAGCAGCCTGGTTTATTGGTGGAAATAAGAATAAAGAAGCTGATCACCTACCTCTCGGTCTGATGTTTCAGGTTTCAGTCTTGATGGCCGATCTGTGAAGCAGCTGCAGAGATGGAGGAAACCTTCCAGGAGTTTTCCTGCAGCTCCAAAGTGAAGCGGAGAAAACTGAGATCTCCTTCACCTTCTGCCACCAGGAGCGGATTCACACAGAGGAGAGATGGCAGAACGGGAGGGGTGAGGAGGACAGATCAGGAAACGTAGGAACTTAGAGGATTCTCTGACACACTTTCAGGTGTAAAACTTCTCTGACTTAAAAACACTGTCCATCCCTGCTCCGCTTCTCTTCCTTTGGGCTTTTATCACTTGCCGTCTGTTTGTGGGAATAAACGGAATCGTTTCAGGCGAAAACAGTAATGAGGTTCGAAGGATGCACATCATCACACTTGGGATGTGTTATAGTTTAAGATAATTCCTCAGAGGGAACCACAGACCACAATTAGCTGGATAAAGTGGAGCTGGAATGGGTGACCTGACTGCATGTAGAGGCATTCCCAGGAGCACAGAGTATAATTAGTGAAGAATAACCCCCAAATCAGGATAAGGTCAGGCAGGATTTTTACAAACATCATTCCCATGAGGCATTAATGAATGAAATTACTCCAGGATAATCTGTCTGTGTACATTTTTTTTATTGTATTGACCATTCAGACCACAGTCTGCAGAGATTGTAGCTTTAATTTCCCATAGCTGACAGGAGAGGAACCTAATGTGGGGAAACACTGGGCAAATATCAGGGCTTTCAGTCTTACTACCATGGGAGGCAGAACCCTAAAGACCCAAAGAGATATAAAAGGAAACCATGCAGAAGGACTCCAGGGTGGGATTTAATTCCAAGACCTTTTTGTGCAAAGGAACATTTCCCACAAACATCCTCACAATGCAACTCTGATAAGGGAATTGTTAAGTTTCATCTAGATGTTTGCAACCTTTACTTTGAAGAATAAAGAAATGTTGCCAGTCTGTTTGAATTAAACAAGTCAGATTTTTAATCTTTGATTCATTTCCAAGACAAAATATATTTAATCTTGTTTCAAGATGTTTGGGAGATTTGATTCCTACTAAGCTGAACATTTCTTTAAATCTAGGTATGCTGTCTTTAATTACTGTTCAGTATCTTTTTCTTATGTAGTATATTTCCCCTTAGTGGTAATAGTTGGTTCTATTATATTCTATTTTATTCTATTCTATTCATGTCATGTGAAACTGTTTCATTAGATAACAGGAACAAGTGTAGTCGTAAAAGAGCCAAGAGATCCGACTCTCTTCAAATATCTCCGCCAAATGATGCGGATCTCGAAGGGTAATTGAAATTTCCATCACGAGCTACGTTAACTACGTAGCCAATCCAGGCAAACCCTACGTATATTACGTAGATTGGTGTACTTGCCAGCGTGCTGGGTATGTGTATTAGCCTTCCTCCTGTGTAGTTTGCTGTTTATCTTTTTATTTTGATTTATCTGGTATTGAAGTGTTTTGGAACTGAGTCGGTACACGAATGCACTCCACGTTTAAAACTTAAATCTGTATAAATATATATATATATATATATTTATAAAGAGCTAAAGTTTAAGGCTGGAATTAGCCCCAATGCTAGCAGCTTTAGCTTGGTCAGCACGCTCAGCACCGCTGCTAGTTAAATGATAACCAGGTTAGCGGGTAACTAGTTAACCTGTAGGTTAACTCTTGGTGTCTTCCACACAGACCCTGGACCTGAGCAGCGGGCATACCGGGTGACCTTCACGGACTGACGGTTGGCTGAGTGACCGACCGGACCCATAATGTCCCCTCTATAACCCAGCTCCAGAACCCACGGCTCAGCTCGCCATAATCCCGGCTCACAGGTGCTGGTTCCCGCTACTGCTCGGAGGAATGGCTCGGTGCTCGGTGGTAAACCTGCTGTGGTTCGGGAACAGAGTGATCAGAACCGGATTCCTGCGACCTCTGCACACCGCAGCGGTTAGCTCCGCAGCAGAACCGCGAGCTGGGTTCAAACCCGAGAAGGTTGCCGTGGTAACCAAAACCACGCGCTATGAGTTCGAACAGCAGCGGTACCGGTACGCTGGACTCTCTGAGGAGGACCTGGAGCAGCTGGTAACTGACTTTAATGGCTTTGAATGGGTCCAGATTGTGTTCATCATGATTGTGTTCTGATTCAGTCCACTGATCATAGCGGTTCAGTAATATTAAAACACATCTAAGGATGTAGATGGTGGGGGCTGATGGATGATTAGGTTTTTCCAAAAATGAGCTCAAACATATATTTACTGAATGCTTTCCTATTGTTGAGAACACAAGATAACCACAATACACTAATATGTATAGATAGTTAGAGAGATACAAATGTATATATATATATATATATACACCAAAAACATTGTATGAAAAAGTAATAACAGCTGATTCTGCTGCCAAAATCGATATATCATGCTAACCTGACTCCGCCAGATGGATTTGCTCCGCATATCCATCTGGAAACCTTCCGTTGAAGTAATTTTGGGAACGCATATGACGTACTAACAGAGCGACGACGAAAACACAACCACAAGCCAGGCTACTCTTGCCGAAACCAATCGGGAGAAGAGCAAAAACACCTTTTCCTCTGAGAAAAGCCTCCAGAGCAGTGTTTTGCTCTTCTTTCAGTGAAGAAATACTCTGTAATTCCGATAAAACTTGCTCGATAGCCACGCTAACGCTAGTTTCATCGGCAGACTGAACGGTTGCGCTTCTCGTTGCGTCACACCTCAACCCGCCTCAAAGCCAACGCTGATTGGACGTTCGTTTGGTGAACGGCTCCAAATTTTCTTCAATGGAGATTCTCCAGACTGATCTGCGAGTGAAACCTTGAAAGCTCGCGAGATCAGGATGGTTTTACGAGGCTAGTTTTCTTAGGCCTAGGTGGAGTACAACTTTTCTACTTCTGTTATTTGCTGTTGTTTCTCAAATAAAGTGCATAACAATATTACAGCTTTCATTGATTTATTTCAAGTTTGAAACATTGTCTAGCCTGTAAGGTATAAAAACAAAAACTATCAAATCCTATCGTGCTGTATTATTGAGTATCGAAAATAAATCGTTGGGTCAGAAAATTGATACTGAATCGAATCGCCATGATGGGTGTGATTTACACTCCTAATCTTTGACCTGTCAGAAGCTGCAGTGTTGTTTTTAAAGGACTTTAGAATCACTAATAACTGGGGAATCCATTAACCTACAGTTTAACCTCCTGACTCTGTTTGTTCTGCAGCTCGCCTTGAAGGGCTCCAGCTACAGCGGCCTGCTGGAGAGACACAACATTCACACCAACAACGTGAAGCATATTCTAGAGAGCCTGCAGTGAGTTCTGCAGTCGCTCATCCTCACCCCGCCTAACAGCCTGCAGCAGCTCTGAATCCGTCCGTTTGCTCGTCTGTTTGCAGGAGGAAAGGCATCCAGGTCCGAGTGGTGAAGAGAAGCGAGTATAACGAGGAGGTGGTCCGATGGGCCGACGCCATTATCTCTGCTGGAGGTACGAACCCACTCTTTTTATCGGATCACTGCATCAGAACCTCTTTGTTTGAGCCTTTAAATCTGATGGAGATTGATGTCAAACATTTTGCTTGTTATACGGCTTATTGAGATTAAAGGATTCAATAATCAGGACCTGTATTGGCTCAAACATTCACAGGGTTTCCGCGGGTCTTAATAATCAATAAAAGTTATTGAAATTATTTTTTGTTATATTAAGGCTTAATTGGCATTAAAATGCATTAGATGTGACGAGCTCCGAGCCAGCTCCCATGTCAGAGGATGAAGAGAGCACATCCAGTTAGTCACAGTCAGAGAAACAGGACTACACTGAAAAACAGGCCAATCTCCAACATCTAGAAACAAAGGTGTTGATGGCAGCAGCACAGCTGATATTTCTTCACAGCCAAACAGGAACAGACCAGATGAAGCTACTATGAGGAAAAAGCAGAGAGAGCAGAACGTTAGAGATTGAACTAACAGATTCTGCAGAGTGGAAGAATAGAGATAGAATGAAGCAGAATGATGAAAAAGGGGTCCCTATGTCCTCCAGCAGTCTAAGCCTATAGCAGCATAACTATAGAGATAGCTCAGGATAACCTGAGCCACCCTAACTATAAGCTTTATCAAAAAGGAAAGTTTTAAGCCTAGCCTTAAAAGTAGACAGGGTCTGCCTCATGGACTAAAACTGGTAGTTGGTTCCACAGGAGAGGAGCCTGATAACTAAAAGATCTGCCTCCCATTCTACTTTTAGAAGTTCTAGGAACCACTAGTAAACCTGCAGATTGAGAGCGAAGTGCTCTGTTAGGAACATAAGGAACAATCAGATCTCTGATATCAGATGGAGCTTGGCCATTTAAGGCTTTATATGTGAGAAGGAGGATTAACAATCGCTTATTCCGTCACACTGATCCAGCAGATCATTATGACCGCCTTCCTACCAGAACCAGTGATGAGTTCTGCAGCAGGATGAACGCACTGAATAACTGCAGTTTGTTTTAGGGGATGGGACGATGCTGCTGGTGGCCAGTAAGGTTCTAAACAAGGACAAACCGGTGGTCGGAGTGAACACGGACCCAGAGAGGTAAAAACCCGTCTGAATCCATTCAGAACCGCTGCTTCATTTCACTCACTGCAGTTTGGTTTCTCTAAAAGGTCAGAAGGTCATCTCTGCCTCCCTGTGCGCTACACCCGCGCCTTCCCAGAGGCTCTGGACAAGCTCTGCCGTGGTGAGTTCAGGTGTGTATGTCCCTGCATCAGCTGTCATTTTAGCTGACTTGCTGCAAGACCCGTTTGAATCTGTTTCGTCTGGGAAGAAGTCACATGGTGTCTAAAACCCAGAGAGGAATCCTAAATCCACTTACGGAGTTCTGCAGGATGGACCTACCTGCTGGATAAGACAGGTCCGGGGTCAACGGCCGGTCTGCTGCCAGCTGGTTTAATGTATGAGCTGATCTTAGAGACAGGCTTAAGGTTCTAAACACAAACACAGCCTCAATCCGTCAGAGCAGCTGAATGTTTGCCAACAGACCAGCACGAAGTAGAGCATCTCTGGCAAGAGGATAAAAGATCAGAAAGGTTTGGTCCCCTAACTCTGATACTTCTGAATATGATGCAATGTAGCCAGAGGATTCAGAGGTGATCTGGCCTATAATGGAGGAGCTGAAGGAAGACCTTTAGGAGAACTGTTTTAAGAGAAAGAAAAGGGAAAAACATGATTTACATGCAAAACATTCACTGCACGTCACTCTGAACACACCAGCCCTAATGATACATGGAGGTTGCAGCATCATGCTGTGGGAAAAGAATGATGGACTTAAACCAGGATATGCAGCCATGGATACTATAGATTTAGTTAGAAGCTGAGCTAAGGTTAAAACGGCCTAGTCAAAGTTCAGACCTCAAGACGGAGAAGCCTTTGTCCATCGTTCTGTGTTAGAGTAGGATTGGTAAAATGTCAGCCTGTAGATGATTGAAGGTGTTGAGGTACGTTCACAACGAATGCTCTTTCATGTTATTCCTCCCTGTACAGGAGCGATGCGTTTGTACCATCGCCACAGGGACAATTTGGACGATTCCTGCGACACGTCATCTGCGATGGATGCAAAGCAAAGCAGTTTGATAACGTGAACTTTTCTCTCATGTTGTAGGAATCAGTCAGGGACTAGATATGGAGGCGATGTAGGGTGAAAGAGCGCAGCGGAAACTTTCTTTTTTCCATTTAGAATGGAAAATAATTAGGGATAAAAAAAATGTGATTGGAAAAATGCTAAATGGCATGTCCAAAGCGCTTTACACTACATTCATTCACCCATTCACGCACACACCCACACACTGATGGTGGCAAGCTACATTGTAGCCACAGCTGCCCTGGGGCTCACTGACAGAAGCGGGGCTGCCGTACACTGGCGCCACCGGGCCCTCTGACCACCATCAATGCAGGTGAAGTGTCTTGCCCAAGGACACAACGACACTGAAAGTCTGAGTCGGGGCTTGAACCGCCAATCCTTCGATTTGAGGGCAAACTCCTACATCCAACGCCACTGTCGCCCCGACAAGTATTGAAATAATCGTCAACTAATTGTAATCAATTGTAATAAATAATTGTTTACTGGAGTATAGAGACTAAAATATGTCATCAGATTAGAGAGCGACTCAGAGCAGTAATTATACCAAAACTATAACAAACCGTTGAAGATGGAAAACTTTTTTTTTCCATCAATGTTTTCTGTCCAGAACTCCTCACATGGCCTAGTTTTAAAGGAAAACTTCGGTCACCAATGGGTCATTGTTTATACCTGAAACTAGTACATCTACCGTGATTTAATGAATTTAGTGTTAATCAGTAAACAAAAAAATAAAGATAATAGTCTGGGAGCGGCCATTTTTGCCCAAATATAGTAACCCCTCCCTCCTGCCATCTTCCAGCAGTGACGTCACGGTGCGGTAAGCCTAGCGCCATTTTCTCCGCTTTACAAGCTAAATCAATGGGAACTACTAGACACATCTGCAATCAACAACAATTATTGAAGATTTCCAGAGGACTTCACCATTGAAATTCACCAGAGCTATAGTGAAACTGACAATGCCCACGTGCATGGCAGCTGGATGTTGGAATACATTGGGTAAAAGTGAAAAAGTTATTCCACCTTCCTGATTCCTGATCCTCCACGGACGAGTTCGTTGTTGGATCGCCAACTTGAAGAGGGAGGATTTGCCATCGAACTTCTGGCCAGAAAGTCGCTTGGTGTAGATCCAGGTCCACCATGCTGAATTGAACCCGGCAGCAGATAGAAGACAGGAGCTTTTACACTGGGATCATGTTCAGTCTGAACGCACCGTTAGAGATATGACCCAAAGGAGTAGGGGTGGAACGGTTCACAAAATCCACGGTTCTGTTCGGTTCACAGTTTCGTGGTTACAGTTTTCGGTTCGGTATATGTTGATTGTTAGCCAACAACATGTTGGTCGTGTTGCTGTTAGCATAATCAAAACGTGTTGCACGATGCTTGCACACTGTTGCACTTTTATCCACAGCTTTCTTCCCGCCGTCATCGTAGGTCACTCTAAATGCAAAGTGGTCCCATACAGCAGACCTATAAAGTGCTGCTGGCGCGTCTTCCAACTCCTGTTCTTTCCCACTCGCCATACCCACACAATTCTCCACAACAACTGATTTGTTTCTGCTACACCCGGCTACGCTGCTTCGCTTCTTCTTCTTCTTGTTTACTACTGGTGGTTGGCTTTGGTCGCAGTACCGCCACCTTCTGCTCTGGAGTGTACACGCTTCACCTATGAGAAAAAGGAGCAGCGCATGAACCGAACGCAACACACGCGAACCGAACGGTTTTCATAAACCGTTCGATCCCTACAAAGGAGGAAAGTGGCCAGAACCAGTACTGACTTAGGGTTTGGGGGGTTGAATACTTTGCTCTTCACACTTTTCAGATTCTTCTTTCTAGAAATGATAAACTTCATGAATTATTTTTCAGAGTTTTGGTTGTCCCACTTTCTCAGCCCTTAGCTAGAACATTGAGGTTTGGTTTTGGAGCGGGTCAAAGGTGTGAATAGTTCAGTGGGAGTGAATACTTTTGTAAGGTTCTGTTTGTCGTTTTTTTTTTTTTTAGCAGCAGCAAAATTCTCTCCTTAGGTTTAATGAAATTGGTCTGAAACCAGATCCGCTTTACAGAAACAAAAGCAAGGTTCTTACAGAACCGGGACTCCAAGGGACGGCGTCTGCCAAGTCTGGCCGTTAGAACAGGAACCTTCTGTTCTCACAGATAAGGTTAAAGAGAGGAGGGGCTGCCTTCAGTCAGAAATGAAACCTGCTCAGTATGGCAGAGGTGGTTCTGACTGGATGAGAGGTCCAGATGTCCACAGAGTCCGCTGTCCTCTTCAGGTTCTGTAACTCCTGAACTTGTTCCCCAAAACCTCCTCCTTCCTTGGTTAATTTCTCTGGTTCTGATCCGAAGCTGAACTGGTGCAGATGAACATGAGCTTCCAGGTCCTGCTAAGTTAGTGGTTCTTCCTCAGGCTGTGATGTCATTAACCCAACAGAACCGAACTGCTCCTGTTTCTCATGTTCTGCTCAGGTGGCTGTGGCGCCAGAGGATCCGTCTTCATCTGGAGGGAACCGGAATAAACCCGACCCCGGTGGACCTGCACGAGCAGCAGCTGAGCCTGGAGCAACACAACCAGGCTCACCGGATCACCACCATGGACCACCAGAACAGTACGGGTCCGTCGGGTCGCCTGCATGTCCCCCCATCACCTCATTTTCTTTAGATTCTCCTTCAAATAAACTGCTGAAGATTCTAGGTCATCCAGGTCTTAGTCAATCCAAAAAAAGTAAAAAACAAACAATCCACTGGACTTTATTTCATTTTGCTTCCCATCCAGGAAGCTTTTTCAATTAAAATTTTAGAAATGGCGTTGAGTTTGAGGCTTTACAGAGGCTTTCAGAGACATAGACGGGTATTGTGTATTTCAGGCTAACAAAGAAACCAAACAACCCTCATTCCAAAGTGGCGGACCCATTCTCCCAGTTCAATTTGCATGTTTTCTAAGCCTAAACAAGGCTTGTTGTTGATCCACTCTATAAAGCTTCAAACTCAACACTATTTCTGACATTTTGAATTGAAAAAACTTCCTGGAAGGAAAGAGAAACTTCTTCAAACTGGGAAACATTGTCCAGTGGATTATTTAAGTTTTGTGGAAATCTCAAAAACTCACATTTTCAATCATGAACGATTAAAATCGGATCATTATCAGCAGTGAGTCACAGTGACCCACTTATGGGAGCGGTTGCCTATCATAGAGCTTGGAATCCAGAGGTTCTGAGTTCAAGCCCCTCCCACCGACTGCCACTCTGGGACTCTGACCATCTGCTCCCTGCGGCGCCACAAGATGGAAGCTCACTGCTCCCCAAAGGGGAGGGGTAAAATGCAGAGGTGAATTTCTCCAGTGAGAGACGGATAAAGTTCAGTTATTATTATTTGATCCAGTTCTGAGTTCAGAGCAGAGAAAAGTCCCAAAAAAGGAAATAAGTCAGACAGAAAACAGGGTTTTAAGGGTTGGTTCTGGGTGGGAGTAATTCTCCATGTTTGGTTCCAGGAACCGGAACCTTACAGCAGACCTACTCCAAGTCCAGCCTGCTTCCTGTCAGGAGCCTGAATGAAATCTTCATCGGGGAGTCTCTGTCGTCCAGGTAAGTCTCCCAGCATGCAGCATGCTCCACCGCCGGTGTGCGTGCTGAACCCGGCGTTAATCCTCTGCGCCTCGCACGGCTCCTCAGACTCACCCAGAACTCTCTGTCCACCACAGGGCGAAGTTAAAACTCTTCAAACCACATGTTAAACTCTTGCTCCATAGGGCCTCCTACTATGAGATCTCTGTGGACGACGGTCCATGGGAGAAACAGAAGAGCTCAGGACTCAGCATCTGTACCGGAACAGGGTCCAAAGCCTGGTAAGCAGGACAGGGTTTGACCTGAGGCTGCAGGGGTCCCAAACATCTCAGCCTCGGACCCTTTAAAGATACACATTCACCTAATTACAGGGTTCCTGCGGTTCCTTAAAAAGTCTTAAAAGGCATTGAATTCTTCAAAATAAAACTAAGGCCTTAATTGGTATTAAAATGTAAAGAGTATGCCAAACATGGGACATAAGTTACAGGTAACCTATCTGATCGTTGACATACGTTAAGTTTACGTTACTCGTAGTTATGGTGTCCAGCTTATCCAAAACCTATGAGTAACTTGTGCAAAACTTCTGCGGAACTAATCAATAACTTCTCTCCACCCCATATCAACATATCTGACGTGTTCCAGACGAGCGCTGAGCGTGTTTCTAACTTCCAGCTACTGTTTAATGGCGTACTGGCAGCGTTTCTGTATAAAAAAAAAAATAAAAAATTTTATGGTGGGCAGTAAATAGTAGCTAGGTTAATACCACGATCAAATAAATCTTTTCTTGCAGACAGGACTCCTCCGGGAGCATTGCTGCCCCCCTCAGGACACTGGCTGCCATTTCATGGGCATTACGCCACCGGGCCTTATGCATAAGTTAGGCTGTCGTTGGACATCAGTTCTGGACTCATTATGAATACTCTATGTATACGCCAAAAAGGAAAAAAAAAATACATAGAAAGTTCAGCGTATGCCAGCGTTTTAGACCCCGTTTACATGAAGGGAAAATATAGATATTTCCCTGCGGTTTGGCTTCACGTTTACACCAAAACCTCATTTTTATCACAGACAACAAAATTATAATTTCTAAAACCTCCGGCCAAAGTGGAGATTTTTGATAACTTATTAGTTTCTCTAAATACCCGACTGTGTAAATGTGGCCATAGAAGATTGATGTCGGGCATACGCTGGCTAAAATGGCGGGGTGTGACGGCGCCTTTAGGAATGAATTAAGAAAAGGAGTAAATTCCTTCAGTGAACAAACCTCATCAGGACCTCTAATGGATCCAGAAACCTCTGGTTCGGGTTTCTATTTTAATGCATCATTTTTCAGCTTTTTATTAAAGTTCTTCCGAACCAAACTCTGAGTTTGGATCTTTAAAAAGTGTTTTATCTGGTTCCTGGTTCCCTTCTGTTTGGATCAAAGCCCTGGAAACGATTTGGACCTTAATGTCATTAACAGATGAATTTGGGTTTCAGCGCCATGATCCAAAACTAAACTCCAGAGTTTTCATCAACCTGGTGATCGGCTGGACCAGAACCATAGTTTGTCTTTGTAAAAAAGCAAACACCAGTTACCATTTAGACATGAACTCCAGTGAAGCACTAGAACAGAATGGCTCAGGTTCATATTCTGTACAAGAGGTTCTGAAGGAGGTGAAAGTGGCTTTGGAATTTGGTTCAGTCATTGAGGAGGTTCTGGATGTTCTGGGATCTCAGGTTTGTTCTAGTCTGGGATCAGTGCTGATCAGAACCATGTTTCTGTCCGCAGGTCCTACAACATCAACAAGCTGGCTGAGCAGTCTGTGGAGGAGGTTCTGAAAATAGGTACGTACGTCAGCCCAGGTTCTAAATGAAGTCCGATTTGGTTCTGAAAGTCGTGCTGAATCAGGCCGGTGTTCATGTTCTGCAGGAGCGACTCGGGCCGGAGTTAAACTCCCGCTCAGCCGGGAGTTCATAGAAAGAGGTGAGTTCCAGATCCAGCCCAGGCTGTGGGGAGTTAGGACCCGGTTCTGACGACCCGTCCTCTGTGTGTTTGACCAGTAACCGACGAGTACAACGAGTCGCTGGTGTTCAGTCCTGAAGAGCGGCGCCTGTTCTACAGCGTCAGGGAACCCATCAGCAACAGAGTGTTCTCCAGCAGCCGGCAGAGAGGCTTCGCCAACAAGTCAGTGCTTCGCATTCGATGTGGTTCTGGATGTTAGTTCGGACCGAACAGAATAGCTGATGTCCTCCAGAACTTTCTGGTTCCTATGCAGACAAGAAAAGGGTTTATTTCCACAATTTATAACACATCCTGTTTTTAATATAGAACTTGAAGCATGAAGGAAAATCAGGAAGCTTGTTGACCATATAAGGGAGTCTTCTGTCTTCTTCTGTAGGGTGTGTGTTCGCTCTCGCTGCTGGGACGCCTGCATGGTGGTGGACGGCGGCACCTCCTTCGAGTTCAACGACGGCGCCATCGCCACGGTCAGCATGAGCGAGGAGGACCAGCTCAGGACGGTCCTCCTGGAAAACTGAGGCGGGGAGGGGGGGGAGCGTCAGATCGAACCAAAGGGAAGTTCTGGGTTTCCTGGCCGCCATGAAGGAGGCGGCGACAGGTTCTAGTTGCCATTGATCCAGGATCAGGTTGTTTAGTTCTTCTCAGACTCTAAACCCATGATGATGATGATGATCTTCCTGTTCATTGAAGGAGCAAAGTGAAGCTGCGTTAACGTCTGACTGATGATGTTTGCTATTATTTCTGCTCTGATTTGAAAAAAAACCAGTGTTTCTTTTTACCACAGAGAAGAAACAACAGAAGGTTCTGAATGTTGTGACACACAATCCATAAAATCTCTGCTTTAGAACCCATATTTGGTTCTGTGCAGCCAGGACCGGTCCATGGATGAGACTGGCTGAACCCATAAACTGACGCAGAGCTCCCATAATAAACCATATTTATCTGCAAAACAACCGCGGCACCTTGCAGGATCCTCGTTCTTTGACATTTCATCTGAACCATCAGCTGTTAGAACTGGACCGAAACTAAGAGGAGAAAAAGAGAGAACTTCTAACGTCTTTAAAAAGTTCTGAGAAATTCTGGCTGCTTGGAAAAACCTAGAGTATTATTAGAACCCACACCTTCTGTGTCACATTCTGACAAACTTTAAGTTGTTTTATTGGCTGTTTTGGAGTCAATCAAGGATGCAGATTAACGACTACTTAGCTAATTGATTAATCTATGGATGGATTGACATTAGGATTCATGGTAAAAATGAAAAAAACATTTTTTTTTTTCAGAACCAAGTGAAGCTAAAACTGCCACTGGAGGAGATCTTAATGGAGCATGTTTACAAAGAAGGTTTCTAATTAAATGGAAACTAGTATCTTTCCAGTTATTCTACAAAAAATGTCTCATATTTCCAGGTTTAGGTCTAGACTTTGACTAGGCCACTCCGCCCTGTAGATGTGCTTTCATCTAAACATTCTCTGTATCTCAGGCTGAATGGTAAGGCTGGTTATCCTGCTGGAAGGTGAACCTCCACCCTACTCTTAGATCCTCTGCCGATGTATTCAGCTGTAAAATACCAGGGAAACATTTAAAAGATTAAGGACAACGGGCCAGGGTTTAGAGCCGTCCAATTTACACCAGCTTCTCCCCTCCTGCTTAAAAAAAACAAAAAACCACAGCATACTGCTGCCACCACCATGTTCCTCTAAAGGAATTCTGCATTTGTGATGTGCAGCGTGGCCATCTGCCACTCTGTGGCTTTCTTCTTACTGCTGCTGCAGATGGAGTTTATTTAGGGGTATCAGAGTAGTGGATGCAAACATATACAACACTTCACATGTCTAAAGATAGAATAAATTATCTCTGTCTCTTTAAAATAATCCCAATAATTCACTGAAGTTTATTGGAATGTGATAAAAGAGATGTGAATACTTACAAGGGTTCCATCAGGGAAGCAGGTTATAAGCTGATTGGGGGAAAAAGGTAAAGCACAACTTTATGACTACTGGATTTTTTTATTTTTTTTTACTAAAAGTCTCATTTAACCAAGCATCCATCTAGTTCTTCTAAAGTGTCCGGATCCATCAGAGCAGCAGATGCTTAAAGGTAGCCTAGTGAACTAGCCCCACCCGCCAGCGGCCAAAATCATTTTTGCCATTTATTCTGGCTTATCAGGCTAGCTTAAAGGGTCTGAAATGATCAAACATCCTCTTGGACCCATTTCCTGACATGAATCCATTTGGGTTTCAACAACGTGTGAAAGACGTTTCTTCATGAAAAAGTTTGATGTGTTTTTTTTTTTTTTTAGGTTTTAGTGTAAATCAGAGATTGCTCAGGTCCAAAGTTCAGACAGAATCTGTTTGTCACTCATCAGAGACATCTGGATGGTTAAGAAGCACAGCAGCTTTTATAAAATATGTATCCAGGTGACCTGAGCCATGCAGAAACCAGGAGTAAAACATGCCGATGAGCTTTCTGGGGAATTCTCCATCTTTGACTCAAAATCTATGTTAGAAATGGTTACAAAACCTGCAAAATGTGACATTAGAATAAAAAGCAACACTTTGTTCTGTGTTTGTTTTTTTTAACCAAAAAGTTCAAATGACACTAACCAGTTTATGCTTGTGAATCCCATATGGCACCAGATGCTTCCTGTCTGCTCGGTGTGAAAAGCTCCCAGTCTGGACCTGAAACCAGCAGGTTTCCTGAAGTGGAACTAGTTTCTGTGCCATAGAACCTCCTCGAAACACCGTCCCTGTTCAAGTGTTTTGGAAGGAGGCAGGAATGTTTGTGTGTTTTAATAAAATATATTTTACAACCTTTTTATACCTTTTGGTCTCCATTTTTAAATATGTCTTTAACTGTAATTTTTTATTTAAGGTCATAGGTTTGTTAAACATGGTCAAAAAATTGAAAGTTTCGCTGCGTTTGGGCTCATTTACTAAATGAACAGATAATCCAAATCTGAAGGTTCCTCAAGTGGTTATAAAGGGCTTTATTCTGACATCCAAACCGTGTCAACCGTATCGTTTTACAAACTATTTTTTCCAACTTATAAATGAAATGTTAAATTATTAATTTTTTTCTAATGTCAATTTGACTAAAATTTGAAAGGTTAAGTTTTCAAGAAGGTTACCCACTTTTTATTCAAAATATATCCCCCCTTTCGCAGTTCATTTACATTTAAAGCAGAAGAAGTCCCCTGACCAATATGGCGGCGGCATCGGATACAACCAGGCTGTTAAAGTAAAATAGCTATATAGGATACGCAATTAAATTCCATTTTCGAAAGTTTAAGTGGCTGAAGCAGTTATCTGCTGTATGTAGACTAAATTAATAATTTAAACCGTTAAAAAATGCAAGCTTTGCTATTAAACTAAAGCGGAAATGACGTAAGTCTCATTTAAAGTTGCCATGTTTCGCTATATTCTGCAACTTTGTTTTGTTGAAAAGTCGCATTTAAGTATTTTCTTTCTTGTTAGAGTCTGGAGTTATTTATCCGAAATAAGAAAATGAAAAATATAAAAACTTTCTGCCGCAAAATAAACTTGCGAGTTTATTCATTGATTTGTTTTACTGATGCTGTTCTCTGTTTGTGCCGCGTGATCTGGCAACACTGTCACCATGGTGACGCTGGCTTCTTTAAAGATGGCCGCCGCATCAGCACCGTCAAACAGGGCTCAGGCATGTCTGTCTTGGTTCTAACTAAGTTCGGTGGTCTTTTTAAATCAGAAGATTAAAAATGTTCTCTGATGAAACTCTGGAGTCCGTGAGGGTGGAGTCAGTGTGGCGGAAATCCCAGCAGGGGGCGCAGCAGTCGGTAAATGCCCAGAGTATTGGCTGGTTCTGTTTATCTTTCAATGGTTCTGAGCTTAGGTTTGTTTACAGAAAAGCTGTCAGACTCCAGTTGTGAGCAGCGGCCATGTTGGAGTCCAGACCGGGTTCCGAGTGTCCAGTTTCACCCAGACTGAACCACAGCAGCAGGACCTTCAGCTGGAAGACCTTAACGGTCCTGATCCACCTGGTCTGGTGGACTTCCTGAGGCGCGTGGAGGAGCTGCTCATCAAGGAGCTGCTGAAGAACTCCAGGAGCCATGCTTTCGATGGTTTCCAGGCGAACTGGACGGAACCAAGCCAGCATGTAAGTTATGATGAACTTTATTGATTCTGCTCAATAAACACTGTTAACAATGATGGAATGACGCTGTAAGATCTTTGCTGCTGGTGGAGCTTCATGTTTATCATGCTCAGGCTAAAATTAAGTTGTAGTTGCAGGAAAAATCAGATATTTGGAGCTAATGATCATATGGGGTAGTAATATACAATTCAGACTTTATTTTGAGAGAGACCCTCACATGCAATGAATTCTGGGATGTTGCAGATTTGCAACAGTGGCCCGGAGTGGTAAATTAACACTGAAGACTGAATCTGATATGAACATTAACTTTATTTGAATGTCACAAACAAAAAATTAAAACAAAATTTGAAGAAAAAAAAGGTCTTTCACAAAATTCGAGACAACTTTTTCTCCACCGACATCTCAAAACCTCTTGAGAAGGCCGTTTCTGTTAAAGTGTTGCTCAAAATATAGGCAAACTAGTAGATAAAGCATGTAGCATCCATTGGTACGTGTTTGGGCACACGTTGCAAATCCACAACATTGAAATCGAGATGCCTCTGGTGGAAAAACCCAGAGGAGATAAGATCTACTAATTGACATGTTTCATATCTATACACATTCATGATTCATCTTATGTAGTATTGATTTCAAATAATGGAAATTGGTAGTGATACTTACATGAAATTGGTGCTTAGAAAATCAGTTTCAGTGACACCAAGGACTCAGCCATGTTGAAAGTGAGTCAGCAGTGCTATCTGGTGAGCTGGAGAGAAACTGTTTGTTGCAAATGCACAACTAAGTCCTTCTGTTGTACTTTTGAGTAACAAAAGCTCTTAAAATATGGATGTGGAGTAATTAGCTAAGTAGCATTGAGCTGTTGCAAATCTGCAACATCTGCCTGGAGAGGGTTAACTCAGAGTTGTCTCTAGATTGTAAAGGTGGGGGGAGGGGCAAAAGATGAAAAAAAAAAAAAAGCAGCATTTGGCCAAAATTTCCAATTTATTTATTTTACTTTTTCTGTTGAACAGATTTAGCAGAGATGCCTTACTGCAGGGGTAGCCAATTAAAAATCAGCGGGTCCGAATAAAGGAAATCATCAACCAGTAAAGGTCCAGAGACATTTTTATTTATAATTACTTTAAACAGAATTTAACACTGAAATAAAATGAGCTTTTTATGCATCCATGTTATTAAAGAAGAGGATTAGGGCCACTGGAAAAAAAGTTAACTGACCTTTACATTTAATTTTAGTATAAAATGAGAAAAAAATCTCAGAATTCTGACTTTTTTCTCAGAATTTTGACTGAATTCTGACAGCTAACAAACATGTTAGCATCAAGCCATAGTCATGTCTGTTTTAGAGACTAGCTCTCTTGTTTTAATCACCTTCTACTCCTCCATTAATGAAATAGCATCATCAGGGACCCATCAGGCACGTAAAAAGTCACCTAATTCCGTCATTTTCCACCAATGTGTTACTGGCTCTCCCAAACAACTCACATCTCTGTCAGTGAAGCTGAGTGCTCCACATCTCATTAAGATCCACAATTCTGAGATTAAAGTCAGAATTCTGACTTTTTCTTATATTATACTGAAATATAATTTATAAATCAGTTAACTTTTTTATTTTTTCAGTGGCACTAATCCTCTTCCGTATGTTATAAATTGACTTTTTAAAGAAAAAATATGTTCAAAAAAACAGAAGTTTTCCATTTTAAAATGTATAGGGTTTTTTGAAGTAAAGAACAACAATCGTTCAGTTTGGTTTATAGACGATTTCCTGTTTCAAATATTTTATAAAACACCTGAACTGAGCGTTTGTTATTTTTCTTTCTTTTTTCTGTCTTAATGTTGGCAGTGGGCTTTAGGCTGCCCTGCAAGGCTTTAAACCTGGGTTTGAATGGAGACTAAGCCATTCTTAAGCACATACACTATATTGCCAAAAGTATTTGCTCACCCATCCAAATTATTGGAATCAGGTGTTCCAATCACTTCCATGGCCACAGGTGTATAAATTCAAGCACCTAGGCATGCAGACTGTTTTTACAAACATTTGTGAAAGAATGGGTCGCTCTCAGGAGCTCAGTGAATTCCAGCGTGGAACTGTGATAGGATGCCACCTGTGCAACAAATCCAGTCGTGAAATTTCCTCGCTCCTAAATATTCCACAGTCAACTGTCAGCTGTATTATAAGAAAATGGAAGTGTTTGGGAACGACAGCAACTCAGCCACGAAGTGGTAGGCCACGTAAACTGACGGAGCGGGGTCAGCGGATGCTGAAGCGCATAGTGCGAAGAGGTCGCCAACTTTCTGCAGAGTCAATCACTACAGACCTCCAAACTTCATGTGGCCTTCAGATTAGCTCAAGAACAGTGCGCAGAGAGCTTCATGGAATGGGTTTCCATGGTCGAGCAGCTGCATCCAAGCCATACATAACCAAGTGCAATGCAAAGCGTCGGATGCGGTGGTGTAAAGCACGCCGCCACTGGACTCTAGAGCAGTGGAGACGCGTTCTCTGGAGTGACGAATCGCGCTTCTCCATCTGGCAATCTGATGGACGGGTCTGGGTTTGGCGGTTGCCAGGAGAACGGTACTTGTCTGACTGCATTGTGCCAAGTGTAAAGTTTGGTGGAGGGGGGATTATGGTGTGGGGTTGTTTTTCAGGAGCTGGGCTTGGCCCCTTAGTTCCAGTGAAAGGAACTCTGAATGCTTCAGCATACCAAGACATTTTGGACAATTCCATGCTCCCAACTTTGTGGGAACAGTTTGGAGCTTGCCCCTTCCTCTTCCAACATGACTGTGCACCAGTGCACAAAGCAAGGTCCATAAAGACATGGATGACAGAGTCTGGTGTGGATGAACTTGACTGGCCTGCACAGAGTCCTGACCTCAACCCGATAGAACACCTTTGGGATGAATTAGAGCGGAGACTGAGAGCCAGGCCTTCTCGTCCAACATCAGTGTGCGACCTCACAAATGCGCTTCTGGAAGAATGGTCAAAAATTCCCATAAACACACTCCTAAACCTTGTGGACAGCCTTCCCAGAAGAGTTGAAGCTGTTCTAGCTGCAAAGGGTGGACCGACGTCATATTGAACCCTATGGATTAGGAACGGGATGTCACTTAAGCTCATATGTGAGTCAAGGCAGGTGAGCAAATACTTTTGGCAATATAGTGTATCAAGGTGCTCATTTTGAGCCTGGATCCAGATTTATTTTTGATTCTGTTCATGGTGGAGAATCCTGCTTCACAGCAGCAGGTTGAGCCAAACATCCTCTAAATGTGCAGGGTCATCTTTGAGCACGCCATTTCACTTTTCTTTCACCAGTTCACCGCAGTTCTTCCAGCTGTCCACACTTTCTCTGCTCTCTTTTTCTCATGGTCTTCTCCTTCTTTCCCATCGCCCGGCTTGCCACAGGTTTGCCTGCTATGTCTAAAAGTAGCAGCAGCAGCAACCCAGACTGACAGCAGCTCATTTGGATCACGTGCAGCCTGGAGCCGGACGCTCCGGAGGGCTTTACCGTATTAACAGTAGAAGTTGCGCAAGTGAAATTAGACATCGTCTTCGGACATCATGCAGTAATTTATAAATGTTTTTAAATCAGGTTGAGTCCAGATTAGCCAGCAGGTGGGTCCGGACCGCAGTCCACTAATCCGTGACCTCTGCCTTACTGTATAAATACTAGAAGTTCAATTCAAAACATCAACAATCTAGAAAAATGCAGCACAATTAAGTGCAAAGACAATTCAAAGACTCTACATGAACTAAACTATGAAATAGGAGAATAAAAGCAAGTGAATCTAAAAACACGATACAAGCAGGTAGTAAGGCAGATAAAACAGATGGACCACAAAATACTTGATGCAAATCCGATTTTTTATTTTTTTTTTAACTGCTGTTTAGTTAAACCCAATACGATCCCCTGTTTCATGTTTAAATATAACATAGAGCCTCATCTTTTATTTTATTTATCAGTATTAATTTTTCAGTCTTTCAGAACTATACATATAAAATAGGATTTAGCTTTTATTCTGAGTAAAACTGGAGCTTGTTTTATGAGTTCTGATTTTACATCATACACATATTATCCCGAAAAATAAAACCACAAACAAATGACAGAACATCTGAGATTAATTGCTATGGCTTATTTCTTTTTAATTCTGCATCGTTAACATCTCAGAGCTGAATGTAGAGGATCGGCACCATTAGATCTGTAATATTTCCACAGTTTATTGAGCAACTCCGGTTTTATCTTCATGTATAGCTGGGCTGACTGGAACATGTGATGCATTTAGCTACTTTATGAAGAAATTGTTTGATTTTGCCTGAACTAAGGACCAGATTAAATTTTTCCATCACATCCGGAGCTTCTAGCTCAGGTGAAGTCCAAACCTCCAGCTTACATCAGGCTGGGTTAACTTACACTTTTGTCAGTATCCTGGTTTAATCTTCACTCTGGGTTCATCCAGTTCTCCCTCTTCCTGTGCGTAAAAATGCACAGCAGCCATTAAAATTACTGAGGGGGGCTTTAGCCCGCTGAAATCTGCTTAGGAACGCCGCTGCTTTAAATCCCTCTGGGGGAAACATTCCAGCGGAAACTGTCACGGAATGTCTTGTCTTTAGGTTTCACATCTCCACCGCCTTCAACACGCCGGCGCTCAGGAACAGGGTCTTCATGTGAGCGGCGTGTCCTGGAGCTGCACGGGTTCCGTCATCGCCTGTGCTTACGGCCGGTACGTTCCTCTCTCAGACGACACACATCCTCCATTGTTTCCTCTGGTCAGTCTGTAAAAAGTCCTACACAGTTCGTCCAGCTCGACAATCATTTCCATAGAGTCCTGGAATATTTCTAGTAATTTTAGATTAATGCGCCTGTGTAAAACAGGCCAATTAAAGAAGATTTTTATGTTTTATTCTGACCTCCATAAATCAGTAAAATTGTCCATATAAAGGTTTCTGATGTCCAAACAAAACATGGTCCAAGTTAGGAGCCCTGTGGAATTCCAGATCTAATTCAAAGAGAAATAAAAGCAAATAAAACTGCTGCTGACAGCTGGAGTTATTCTTGATTAATTAGTTATATATTTTCAGGTGGAAATTAGTCTGAAAATGGCTAAACCTGCAAACTTTGATTTAATATACATGTAATTAAGTTTAAATCAAATTAATTTATCCTTTCTTAAATTAAATTTTAAAGTCATTTTAGATTTTTTTCCAATTGTTTAATCTTGCCTTTCACTCTTTAGTGGTATATTTAATAGTTGAATGATATATTAAACATTAGTGTTTCCCAAAGTGGGGGTCAGAACCCTCACATTTTTTTCACAATCATTGTGATGTGATCACTGGGGTACATAGAGGGGCAAAAATATAAATATAGGTGCAAATAAATACGTTTCCCATGAAATAAGGTGTAACATTTCTTTGTCTAATTCTTAATTCAAATATTTATTATACATTTAAATCATAAAATACGCACTCAGATTTAAATTTATCAGTTAAAATAACTGTCATTAAAAATATTTATTTAAAAATGTATAAAATCTCTACCTTTAATATGTATAAATGAAAGTAATTAAGTGTATTTCTAAGGGGTTTCAGTCTGTTGTAATAAGGCTGAATCTCTGTATTACGCAAATTAATAAATGTTGCATCTATTCATATCATTGGATGATAATTTTTCTGTATTTTATTATATAATTTGACCCTCCATACCTCATACATCACAATTATTTTGAAAACCATCTTGGGACCCTTAATTTAGTGTCTCACGACCTCTACGGGGTCGTGACCCCTACTCTGGGATCCGGTATGGATGTCAGGGATGGTTCTGCTGCGGGAAGGAGGACCTCCATCGTCGATGTGATGGGAAAAAAGTATTCAACTATTTGCTCCAGTTAAATAAACAGAGATGGATTGGATGGACACTTTATTTTATCTTTGCAAAGAGAGAACAGTTCATCATACGGTTCTTTTTGCTCGGTAATCAGCCCTGTTCTGATCTGGGCAGCGTTCATTCCCCCTTATTTACAATAAAAGAAAGAAGTCAGAGTTAAAACAAATTACACACTTTAGTTAAACAGTAACATGTTATGAATAAACCTTGAGAAAGAACCTGGTTTGTTATGGGAAGAAGGTAGAAGGAGTGAAAATTTTTCTAGTGAGTAAATAGCATAAATTAATATATAAGAGAAATCCAAATATTCCGTCCACATCAGTCTCTGGTTTCCTTCCAGTATTTTACCAGTTTTTGGCTCCATCCTTCTTCCTCCCACAGCATGATGCTGCCACCACCCGGTTTACTTTAGAAATGTTTAGTCTGATTTGCAGAATTAGTTTTCCTCCACACTACCAAAGTGTTTCCAGTTTAACGACTTAAAACCATGAATGTTTTTGTTTTAACTCATTTTAATCCAGTTTTAATCTGAGGGGTGTGAATACTTTACCACGAAGCCGTACGTTCTGGGAGCTCCGAGTTCCAATTGGACTCTGCTAGGAGGGACTTTAAGTTTTTTCACTTTTAAAGCTTTGAATGACTAAACCTGAGACTCAGAACCGGTTTGGACCGGGTTTCTCTGAACAGAACCGACGACGGAGACTGGAGCAACCAGAAGTCCTGTGTCTGTCTGTGGAACCTGGACCGTCGGAGTCTGAGGCCCAAACAGGCGGATCTGGTTCTGGACGTTCCGGCAGCGGTGACGTCTGTGTGCTGCCACCCGGAGCAGCCCGCTCTGATCGCAGGTCCGCAGAACCACGGTCAATCAGCTGCTGGGCCCGCCTCAGAACTGACCGTAGCGTGTCTCTAATCCTGCAGGAGGTCTGTACAACGGAGAGGTGCTGGTCTGGGATACCAGTCGGACTCAGGATCCGGTTCTGGCCCAAACAGGAATGTCAGCGGACAGCCACAGAGAGCCGGTGTATCAGGTGACCCAGTTATGGTTCTATTTAAATTTGATCTATTATCATTAAGGTCGGGCTCAACTTTTATTCCTTTAGAACCTGTACAGAAATAAAGATGTTGGAGCAGAACCTTTAAGGTTCTGCAGGTTATTAACATAAAGAGTGTCATTAATTACATTTCTGAAAGAAATGATCTAAAAAAAAAAAAAAAAAAAAAAAAAAAAAAAAGAGCCTGGTCCGAATCCAGAACCCTGTGGAATTCCAGAACGTTCAGATTTGGTTGAAGCAGCTTTAATGGTGCCGGTCCGATTCTGTTTCCAGGTGGCCTGGGTTCCTCTGCAGAAGAAAGGAGAGTTTGGAGTTCTGAGTTCTAGTTCTGGAGGAGGAGTTCTGCTGTGGACGGTGGATCCGGACCAAGGCCGAATGGTTCTGAGCTCTGCATACGCTTTTGTACGACAGCAGGTTCCCTACAGCAGCAGCCTGAAGGTGAGCCGAACCAGACCCGATCTTTATGGTTACACTACAGACATGGATCAACAGAACCCTCAGAGGACAGTTTGGTACCGTGGAAACTTCCGATCCAGTTCTCCTTTTTTCATACAAATTCATTTCTTTGGACTTTGGTTGCTTTTTATTTGGGAGTTATGGTTCTGAAAACTTTAATCACGGCTGGTTCTGACCAGTTTTTGCTCCATTAGTCCTGACCTCTGAACTATGGAGGGAAAAAAAGAACACATTTTGTAAAAGGACATTTAAAAAATAAGCAGTACAGAAATAAAATGAAAAAAACTAAATATTAAAAAAAAAGGTTTGAAGCGAAACTTGCTTTTTCTCAGATTTTGCTATTTTATTTTCCTGTCAAATTATTTCAGATTACATTCGCCTCACTTCAAAACAAAGACAGACGCTCAGTCTGACCAATAGAAACGCGTCTTCACTCCAGAAGAAAGCCCGCCCCCAAAAGTAGAGGATGTGATGAAACAAAATTTGAAAAGACTCAAAATTCAATCTAAAAGAGAAATTAAAAAATATATATAAAAAAAATTGAAAAAATTTACTAATGAAATGAAAAACAATTTTAGTGAAATCTAAGAAAACAGCAAGGTTACTCTTTTTTTCAAATAGTTTTATTTCTGGATTGCCTGTTTTTTTTTTTTTTTTTCTAAATTTCGATTTACAAAATGTGTGCTTTGTTTGCAAATAAAGAGGAATAAACTTCACTCCATACGGATCTGAATCCATGCATTTTATCGGAGCCACACTGAAGGTTAAGTCTAGTTTAATAAAAAATCCAATCCATCTCAGTGGTCCATGAACGCACCGGAGCTAATGCTAGCAGGTGGACTGAGAACAGCTTCAGTGATGAAGATGTTACTGAGTGAAGGATGCTGAATGAGCAAAAGAAGCTCCTTCCAAGGAAATCTGAGGCAGAGCGAGAGAGAGCAAGACTTTCAGCAGATAACAGGAAGACCAACAGAGCTGATGATTTATTCAGTTGTCTTATAACTAAAATCAGGACGGAAAATCGTTTTAACCACAGTTTTGTTTTTTTTAAACCTGTTTTTAATCTATTAGAATCGGTACGGCTCCGTTTTATAAATGACCATTGGATCGCAGTGATTAAACCCGGTGGTTGGATTCCTCTCTGTAGATCCGTGGCAGCAGCACCGTGGGAGTGACCGCCTTGGCTCTATCTCCGTGGGACTCGGACACGTTCCTGGTTGGGTCCGAGGGCGGCCTGCTTCTCCGATGCTCCTTCTCCTCTCAGACTCCAGCCGCAGTGGCCCCCGAGGGCCGCAGCGTGACCCCGAGAGCCCCGGCGGTGTTCTCGTTCCGGCCGTCCAGCGGTCCAGTTCACTCCATGCACTGCTCGCCGTTCCACAGGTACCGACTCGGCCGGATCAATCGGACTCTGTGTTCTGCTGATTTTTATATTTTCTAATGACTCGTCGTCTCTGCAGGAATCTGTTTGTCAGTGCGGGAACTGACGGCCTGGTCCACGTTCACTCGCTGCTGCAGGCTGACCCGCTTCTCTCGGTCCGGGTGTCGGACTCCTACGTGTTCCAGGTCCAGTGGTCCCCCAGCAGACCGCTGGTGTTCACAGCCGCCACCGGACAAGGTGAGCGGAACCACGACCGGCTGTCTGAAGATGAACCCAAACCATTCCTGACCCGGTTCTGTTCTCCAGGTGAGGTCCAGATCTTTGACCTGAACCGTAGGTCCCTCAGACCCGCCGCCACCATCCAGGATGGAGCTCCGGGTCAGACCGCCACCTGCCTGGCCTTCAACGGTCCGAACCCTCGGCTCCTGGCGGTGGGAAGATCAGACGGAACGGTCGGCATTTGGCAGCTGAGCTCGGATCTGACGGAGCAGGGTCCGAATGAACGCCTCCAGCTGGAGCAGATAGCCAATCAGGTGGCAGAATGAAGCGTTCTGTTCTAACTGGAAGACAAATAAAAGCAGCAGGTTTCCAGTTGTAACCAGTAGCGTTTATTTAAGCACACAGTTTAAAAGCAGAAGTTTCACTATGAGCAGAAAGCAGATAAATACGACAGACGGACACGGAGGTGAGCGCTTCAGTGTCAAACATGCATCAGCCGGGCGTGTTGGGGTGTGAGGGTAAACGCATTCTGATTGGTCCCTGGGGAAGGGGGCGGGATCAGTTGACGAAGAGCGAGCGGGTGAACTCCACGAAGTCGAACGCTGACGGCAGCTCGCGGCCCTTGCTGTCCAGGTACGGCTTCATGTGCGACAGGCAGTAGTCGGCCTGCTCCTTGGTCAGGTTCTGGAAGGAAGAACGGTACCATGAGACCGGCGCGGAGACCAGAACCGGGAACAGAGAGCAGAGAACCGGACCCACCTGGTACAGCTCCTCTTTGGTGACGTAGGGTTTGTTTTCCGCGCTCAGAGCCCGGAAGGCGCTCTCGATCTCCTCGCTGGACTTGACGTTCTCCGTCTCACGGCTGATCATGAAGGCCATGTACTCCTGCAGCGACACGTTCCCGTCCCTGCAAACAGAACCTCCTGGGTCAGGGAGCCGATCCAGAACCACCTGGGCTAATCCCCAGAACGATCCCCTACCTGTTGGGATCCACCGTGTCAAGGATAGCCTCGAACTCAGGATCCGGTTCTCCTTCCTCCACCATGGGCAGGTCGTAGCCCAGCGAGCGCAGACACGACTTGAACTCCTGGTGATTCAGACGACCCGACTTCTCCTTGTCAAAGTGCCTGGATGGAGCAGGGAGAGGTTAGGGTCGGTCCAGATAGGAGCACAGAAACGTTCTGGTTCTGGCAGCTTACTTGAACATCATGCTGAACTCCTTCAGCGCCTCCTCTGTGACTCCGGTTGTGTTTCTGGAACAGGAAGTAAAGTCGGGTCAGTTTTCCTTCTAGAGCTGTAAAGCAGTAGAACTTCACAATAATTTGATTCATCAAAATTATTTAATCAGAAACACTTAGATGACTTTTAAACATGTTTTTCTGCAGTCAGGGTACAGCTGATTCTGGTGGAAAACAAAGTGCCTCAACCCGGGCGATGATCAATAGGGGTGTAAATAATAATCGCTTTGTATCGATGCATCGATCCAACAGCCGACGATCCGATGCATCGATACGTCCGCAAGAGAATCGATTCAATGTTTTTTTTCTTTTTCTTCGGTCTATTTTTATCCATTTGCTCCTGGGCGTAATTCTCCCTCCCGTGCTGCGGTGGCGCTAAACCTATTTTGCCCTCCTACCTCGCTTCCTGGTTATACTCCTGCAGCAGTGTGTTGCAGTGACCTTGACACAGACATTATGCTCAATATTGAAGCGTGGTCTGTGCTACACGCTGTGGGTCTAGATACGGCCGAGGCGGTGAGGAAGTGGGGGCGAGTTTAGTCCGACGACGGAGGGACATGAGGGCCAAAAAGAGTGGAGATCGCGGTGGAAAAAGGGTCCCAGCGTTCTCGCGCACCTCGCTCTTCTAGCGGGTCAAACTTCACGAGTTGTTTTCCGCAATTTCGGCCATAAAAACAAAACAAGTCGGCCTCCTGTCTGCTGCACTGTCTGCGGTCAGCTACAATCTGGGAGAGGAGCAGCGGAGCGTCTGTGGAGGGGGCGGGACGTCTGGAGCCGAGGTATTGCATCGCACTCATTGCACTGATTCTGTGCAGTATTTTTTGATGCAACTTTTTCACTTCTGTTATATGCTGTTTCTAAAAAAAAAAAAAAATGCATTACGATATTACAGCTTTCATTGATTTATTTCAAACTTGAAACTTTGTTTAGCCTGTAAGGTGTAAAAAAAAAAAAAACAAAAAAAAAATAATTAACCGATTAATCGAATTGTTGGGTCAGGAAAGCGATACTGAATCGAATCGCCATGATGGATGTGATTTACACCCCATGATAAGGTGTCTAACCACCCTGCCTGCCTAGAAATGTCTCTGAATTTAGCATCTAATGAATGAGAAAAGAAATTTTGCAGCATTTCAATAAACGAGGACGTAGAACAGAGCGAGCTCTGCACCACTGATAGGAAGCCGTCCTCTGATATTATGGGATGTAGGATGAAGTGATTCATTCAGTTCTGACTGAATCATCATTCCTTCACACTACGAAGCCTTATTAGTGATAAAATCAGTGGTGTAAAGATTAAAACAAACTATTCAAACTCTGCATAAAGCTTTAAGCTTTCATCTCATGTTGCAGAATTGAGTGTTGGTGTTTAGTTTGTATTTTCAGCAGAGGTGGTTAGAGCGCTCAATAGTTTTTAAAGGAAAGTTAATCACTCTGGATGGAAGAGCCAAACATTTTACTGGAGAGTAGAAAATATAAATGACTATATAACTGAAGTATAAGTAAAAATAGTTCAGTTAAAGTCTGTAACTAGTTACTGCCCACCTCTGATTTTCAGAACCAGATATGAGTTTTGTGGAAATAGACGTTTAGGTTTGTTTTTCCTCCTGAACATTAAAGTTAAACAAACTCTCTATAAAGCCTTGAAATCAACGTTATTTCTGACATTTTAAATTGAAAAAGCTTCCTGGATGGGAAGAGAAACGTCTTCAAAGATGGAAGGACTGATGGACTGAGAGATAAATGTGCATTTAAATTTAAATAGAAATAATGTTTCTTCAAAATAATTCTTATAAATGAAGACTTTCATATAACAGAGTGAATTAAATTAGAAACCTTTATCTGTTGGTTTTCATGGCAGTTTTTCGGAGGTTTTAGTATCTTCTCGACCGCATCAGGAGATCTATGGTGCCGTGAGCTCCGGTCCGACTTACCGGGCCTGGATCTGCTGCTCCAGGTTGTGCTGCATCCTCATGCCCAGCTGGTCCAGTTGGTCCCACTGCTGGGCCAGGCCCACGGTGCTGTGCTCCGTGTACTTGTTGTCCAGGATGAGAGCTTCCTCCATGGCCGCTCCCAGGTCCTCGATCTTCTTCAGCTGGCTGCGCATGGCCCGGATCTCCTGGTGCTTACGCTGCAGAGACACGTGCAGGTAAAAAAGTTCAGGTCCGCCTTCATTTTTCCATCTGAGCTCTAAGGAGAAGAATCTGAATGGATGATACCGGGCTCTTCTAGCAGAACCGCTGGATTCCGTTTGGGTTCTGTTACAGATCCAGTTTAACCTCAACCAGTTTGGACTCGTGTCTGGGATCGTTTTCTAGATAGAACTTCTAGCTGCTGTTCTGAAAGACCACAGCATGATACTGCCACTGCCATGCTGGACAGCTGGACCAGTGTTCTACACTTCAACCCGCCAGGCGTTCCAAACACACAGAACCATTTATATCTGATATAATTTATCTGATGAAATTGTTTTTAAAAACTTTTTAATGCCACGATAATTAGATTTAATGCCAATTAAGGCCATAATTAAAAAAATAATAATTTAATGATTTTTAATGATCTGTGTAAACATTTTAAACACTGAGGCTTCGGATCAGAACCGGATCTTTACCTTTGTGGCCTCCAGCTGTGACTCCAGAGTTCCGGACTCTTCCACCATACAGGACCTGAGACCAACCAGAGAATGGATCAGAACCAACAGAACAGGTCTAAACTTGATCCACTTCAAACATCTACTGAGGTCCATGCAGGGTTACGGCTACAGCACACAGGACAGGAGTGTTAGCAGGCCGGAACACGGCGGCGGGTTCAGCCCAGAACTTCAGATCCAAAACTCAACTTCATGCTGTTCTGTAACCCGTTAGAACCGTCTGGATCAAGAGTTCTCCAGGCTCCCTGAAGGAGCAAAGATCTGAGAAACCTTCAGGAAGCCTGCAGAACCAGCGGTCCAGTCCGGTTCTACAGCATGAGGACTGGACCAGAAGGTCCGTGAGCAGGAACCCAAACTGAAGGAACAGGAACCAGGCTGGAGATCAGCTCTGGTCCACAGTGGGAGTGGGAGGGTTAGTTAGCAGGAAGGTGCTGAGCAGCATAAAGGCCCAACATGGTGGTTTTAGACTGAACCCAGTGGGTCAGAACACAGTGAGGGAACCAGAACCAGAACCAGGCTGAAAGAGGTCAACCTTCCGGAAAGATCATCAGCAACTTGGTACTGATACACACAGATAACCCGACGGTACGCTATGCTATCAGAGGGAGGAGGAGGAGGAGGAGGAGGAGAGACACGAACACAGGCTCATCATCATCATCATCATCATCATCACACTTTAATAAAGAACAAGGAGATATTAACCCGTCCAGAAGATACGTCCTGATAAACGGCAACAAGGAAGCAGCCGAGGCAGCGGGAGAGAAGAGAGAGACACAGTTAACAACAGCACAACAGAACCGGATCAGAACCACATGGTTCTGATCCGTCACTCATCATTTCTGATAACTGCTCAAAAGAAAACATCCCATTAAATAACAAGTGGATTTAAAAACTTGGAACCATTTTGATTCTTTTCTTTTTCATCATTTTAACTGAAATCATCGTCTAAACTATTCATTCACAAACTTTTTTCCTTTCACTCAACTTTCCAGCTACGGTGAAGATGTTTGTGGATTCAAATCTTTTCTTAGTGGTCTAATAAAATACTCTTTGTGTCTCAATTTTTGTTTTCTTATGATCCAAAACACTTGGAATCATTTTTAAAAAATCTGTGAAAGTTTCCTTTTTGAGTCCATTTATCACCATAAACTTTCCAGTGATACTCTAGTTGGTTCAGATGCCGGTGAATCCAGCAGAGCAGGGATGGAACGGTTCAGAACGGTTCTGGGTTGGATCCAATTCGACACCATTTGAATAGTTAACATTTAGGGTGAGAAGAATTTCAGCACCAGAACCTCGCTCAAAACCGTCCCAGCGCTTTAAAAGCTCTCAATCACTTATACTGGTATTTGGTTTTCTAACAGCGGACCAGAAGCACCCGGCCTACCTGGTCTCCTGCAGCCACTGGTGGAAAGCGTTGGCGTGCTGAGCGAACTCCTGTCGCAGCTTGTCGTTCTCCTCCTGCCTCCTTTGCTCTTTCTGCAGCTCCAGCTCTCGTTCCTGCAGTGCAAAGATAAAAAAAAGAAATCTTCCAGATGCCACCCCGGTTCCTGCTGAACGAACTGCAGAACGGTTCTGCGCTCAGACCTTAATGATCTTCTGCAGGTTCCTCCAGGTCTCCTCCAGCGCCTCCATGGTGAACCAGGTGTAGGGGTTGGACACCACCTGGTAGCTCTTGATCTGCTGGTCCAGCTCGGCCAGCTGGTTGAAGTCGGCCTGAGCCGAACTGAGCGAGGAGCGGAACGCCTCGTGGGCCTCACGCAGCGCCCGGATCTCCTCCAGAGAGTTGCATCTCACCGGGTCGGTCAGATCCTCCTCTGCGTTCTCAAACCAGCTGTTGAAGGCCGAGGCCTTCTTAGCGAAGGTCAGGAAGAGGTCCTCGACCTGAGGAGGAAGGAGCCAGAAGGTTAGCCGCACAGGAACACCTCTGGGTTTCAGGAAAGGTTCTCCTGACTCAACTGACCTTCCTGAAATGCTCCTGAGCTTCCAGAAGCTTCTTCTTGCGAGCAGCGGAGTTGGACAGCAGCTGGTTCCAGCGTTTGATCAGAGCGGCGTGCCGGGCCTCGATGGCTTTGGACTGCACGTGTTTGGCAGCCAGGAGCTGGTCCTTCAGAGCCGTGATGTTGGTGATCCCTTCCTGCTGGAAGGCCTGCAGACCAGCGTCAAAGGTCTCCTGCGGAGGAGCAGAGGGGGTCAGAACCGCAGGTTCTGTTGGAGGTGATGGAGAGGAGGATCAGGAGGAGGACCCACCTGTTTGGTGAGCAGAGTTTGAACAGAGGAAAGGTCTCTGCCGTAGTCGTCCGTCTTCAGGCTGTTCTCCTTCTCACCTGAACACAGAAGAACGTTTAAAACCGGTTCCAGTAACCGTTCTGTAAACCGGTCGGGACCGGTTCAGCACAGCAGGTCATTCATCAGTTTAGTGGCAGATTCGCCTCCTGGAACCAGAGGAGCTGCAGCTGACCTGAACTCAGACTCAGCTATTTACGTCACTTTCCAGAAAAAGGAAGCCATTAATCAAAACAACAACTTGGTGTAGAAAACATACAGTCCTGTCTCTGACTAATTCGCGCGCACATATCGGAGAAAAGGACAGTTCTCAGAATGAAGTCCTGTCAGACTTTCAATTTAACTTACACAATAAGATAAACGTTGTCCTAAACATCCAATATGATTCCTGTTCTCACTGGTGAAGCACAACTTGGACCCGTCATTAATAGAAAGACGTTTTCTCACCAACGGGCGCATGGAACCAGGTGGGAGGGATTCACGTTAAAGGAAAAGTCCGCTCACATTAAGAATTCAAACTTCTGAAAGTACTTTAAATATGAAATTATTACGTTCTTTTCAATAAATGATAAGTGTTTTTAATTCAGAGTAATTTTCATGTGAATGTGCTTTACTGGAGGCGTCCATGTTTGTCAAAGAACACTACTGCCACCTACTGGTTTGTGACGTCACTGTGCGGTATCGGCTGTTGATCAAGTCCCAGTGCTGTATCTGGTGTTTGTCACAACGCGCTATTATCCAAGTCATCTTGAAAACATTCTTCTTCCAAATGTTGGCTACATATTACGGGTTTTTTCTCTGGCCAGAAGCAGGCTTCCTACAGCATAAGGCAAGTTAAATTCAAGACTTTTTAAGACTTTTTAATGCCACTTGAAATAAAAATTTAAGACCAAATTCACAAGAAAAACAAGAAAAACCTGATTGCGACAACTTAACCCAAAGGTTTATTTTAACATAAACCACTGCACTAATGTTTCAAATGTTGAAAAGCTTCCCATACAGGAAGAAAGCTAAAAACACACAAATGACAGATATATTTGAACAATTATTTAACTGAATTCACAAACTTTGTTTTAGCAGGGAACAAAACAAATCAGTTTTAAAGCCACAACATAACCAGTGCTAAGTCTTTTTTGCAGCTATTTTTCTTTGTATGGTTTTCTTAGTATGTTTGATTTGGTGATAAGTGGAGGCGTTGCAGAGACAAGGGTGGAACTAAACTGAGAAATACCGACTGTTTCTCTGTAACTCCATTTTGACGCTTTGTGTTTCTTGCTTCACATGTGCGACTCCACTGCCTTAATTCCCATCGTTCTGAGCTTGAATGACTTCTTGCATAAATCCACTGAGCCTCATGTATGTTCCCTGGTTTTAGCCGTGGAGGAAACTCTTGGCTATATAACCAATTTTGGTTACATTTACACTTGCTCATATTTTACTGACAAAAAGTTAATGGCGCATCTCCCAAATGTCCCGGCCGCAACAACGCTTTTATTGGTTCCGCTATCGGGACGGAACCAATAATGGAGAGCCGTTATTTTTTTTTTTATAAAAAAAAAAAATGTCAATTTTAACTAGGGCTGGGCGATATAGAAAAAAAGCTTATCGATAAAAAAAAATGCATATTGATCGATATCGATAATTATTGAAAAGATTTGAAACCATATTTTATGTGCAGCTCTGCCTGGACATTTTATGATATTGCTAAATGATTTAATTTTAATAAAGAACACAAACAGACTTCCAATGAAATCTTTATTTAACCAACTTTTTTAACCATAACAGAATTGTTTTAAAGAAAAATAACTTAAGAGACCTGAGTTATGTTATTAAATACTGACAAAGAATAAACTAAAGTGACCAGAAAAGTGACCAAAATAAATATAACAAATAAATAAATGCCCCCCCCCCCCCCCCCCCCCCCCCCCCACCGCCCCCGTTTCCTGCTTTAACCTGAGTTTTTACTTTGAAGTTTCTGGCCCCTCAGCATTTTTATCTAAATTGTTAGAACTTCGTTGGAAACTGCCCAGAACTAAAAATATATATATATTTTCCCGAAATTCCCGAAGATTCCTCGGAGGAGAGCCGCGCCGGGGCCTACACAGCTCTTACTCCTGCGGGTGTGAGTGGCTGAGATGATAAAAAAAAAAAAAAGTTGGTTGTGTTATCAGACTTGGTTTTCACCGGTTCCCGACACATTTTACAGATGACTGTGGTTTGTTTTTTGTCCGACTTGCCATGACCGAAATACTGCCAAACTGGCGAACTACAAAAACCATCTTTGGAACAATTTCCTCCGCCTCTCCTGCTGCGACATCTTCATGTGCTCTGTGTTGTGGTTTGAGAGGGCGGCGCTTGGTGACGGCGTGCCTGGGTCCGCGATTGTGATTGGTTGGGAGGAAGCAGTGACTAGCATAAACCTACATGCTAGGCTACAATGAGAAGGAAGGAAAACTGCGTTTCTTTTTTATCGAACTTTCATCGACCCTCTTTTTTTCTATTGCGCCACACGTCTATCGATCGATATATATCGTTATTGAATTATCGCCCAGCCCTAATTTTAACCTTTTATTTAGATTACAAAAATAAGTCATAATAAAAATAATCCTATTTACGATGTTTTAAAAATTAAGACCTATGAAAGACTGATTTAAGACGTTTTAATACCAATTAAGGCCTTAGTTTTATTTTGAGGAATTCAATGCCTTTTAAGACTTTTTAAGGACCCGCGGGAACCCTGGTGTTGAAGCAAATGTGACGTCAACATGGTGGATAGTAAAATCCATAGATTTAGGGGTTAACCTAGTGGCCGTTAGCTGTAAAAGTCCATAGATAAGCTGCATTGTTATATAAGCCGCAAGGTCGAAAAATTGGGAAAAAGTCGCGGCTTATAGTCTGAAAATTACGGTACACCCCACACTTTTTTAATAAATACGACCAAGAACCTGATTAAGAAAATGCCCAACCAGAAAATTTTGGATTTTGTTGTAACTCGACGCTTATATCCACTAGCCACACCCACTCTACTTTTCTGACCAATCAGACACCAGAGACAGGAGGACTGATGTCTGGTGTGGCTCTGCTACGTACCGATCCAGGACTCCACCACATCGGCCTTCCAGTTGAACTGCAGGAAGGCAGAGTTCTCGTCCAGCTTGGCTTTCCTCTGAGCTGCCGCCCTCTCCAGCTCAGACACCTTCCCCCTCAGGGCGGCCATCTTGGCGCGGATGTTGTCCACGTGATGGTTGTTCTGGTGGAAACAGAGCAGAGTTAGGTTCTTTCTTCAGCAGAACAGCTCTGAGTCGGTTTGTTCTGGTTTCTATGAGCAGACCTTCTTGATGAGCTCCTCTCCGTTGGCGCAGACGTCGTTGACTCTGTCCCGGTGCACGGTGAAGTCCGTCTCAAACGCCTCGTGTTTCTTCAGCAGACCCTGAGGGGAGGAAACAACAGGTTATACCAAGTGGAACACCTCAGGTCTCTGAGGATTTAAAGCGAGCAGAACCGGAGCGGGAGGTTACCTGAACAGCTGCCAGCGTATCGCCATAATCTTCGCTTCCAACCAGATTCAACTTCTCATTGATCCAAGCTTCCTCCTCTTCCACGTTCGCCACAAACTGCTGGTACTCCAGCGACTCCTCCAGCCTCTTTCCCCTGAAACCAGAAAAAAAAAACATTCAGAGTGGCTCCCAGGGCCAAGTCCGACTCTCTGGATCAGAAGGTCCAACCTTGCTCCAGACAGATCCTTCAGCTCCTTCCAGTGGTCCACGAACTGGGCCAGCCTCTGCTGGATCTCCTCCTGACCAATGGTGTTGTCATCAGACAGCTTCTTCCCAGTGTCCAACACAGACTGAGGGAGAAAAAGACAACCTGAAGCGAGGAGAACCAGTAGCTGAGGTTGTGGATTGATCCCAGAGATGCGGGGATCCTACCTGGATGGCCGGCTCATGCGCTCCCAGCTCAGCTTCCAGCCTCTTATGCTTCTTCCTCAGATTCTGAACTCCTGTCAAATCACGTCCGTAATCCTCTGATCCAACCAGCAGCTTCTTCTCCCTGAGAGGATTCACAGCAGCACTCAGCTAAAGGCAGCAAAGATCGACAAGGGGCGGCAGAAGGAGGTCTTACTTGATCCAGGACTCCTCGTCGTCCAGGTCCCTGAAGAACTGGTGCAGGCGGTGCGACTCGTTGAGTTTGGCGCGGCGGCCAGCGGCCATGCTCTGGATCTTGGCGAAGCGGCCGTTGACGGTGTCGCGTTTGTCCTTCACCTGTGAGGTGTCGAAGGCGTTGCTGGCCATCAGACTGTCGGCTTGGCCGTTCAGGTCCTTCAGACGGTCCTGCAGGAGAAAACTGGCTCAGATCAGAGAGAACTCCCAGCCGGGACCACGGGGGGTTCTGATTCTGCTGCGGCGTACCTCATGAGCAGAGATGTCAGCCTCCAGCAGCTGATGTTTCTTCAGCAGGTTGTTGACTGAAGCCAGATCTTTGCCGTAATCCTCCGATGCCAGAAGAGCTTCAACCTGAGAAGCAGGAAAGGAGTCATGATCAGAACCTGAACCACGGTGCTAAACGGTCCCGCTCGGGTCGCCGAGCCTCACCTCAGACAGCCAGAAATCAAAGTCCTTGATGCCGGTGTTGAAGTTCTGCTGCTTGTTGGCTTCCTTCAGCTTCTGGCTCTTCTCTGCTGATTTATTGACCAAAAACCTCCACTGCTCATCCAGAGCGTTAAGCCGAGCCTGAGGGAAAACACGGATCGAAATAAATCTACAATCAAATCAGGAACCTTCCAGACTGGGACTCTCATTACTCAGGTTCTAGATGACACACTTCTACGTATCTATCCATTTGAATGTTTCTACATGATTAAATGTTCCTCATTTTCACTAGTCCAGTTCAGAGAAACAAACAGCGCCCCCTAGCTGCCAAGGATTAGATGCTCTCAAGTGTCAGAAAAATGCTGCGTTCAATGACAATACGGAGAAAAAATACCAATCTGAGGTATTTTGATCGACGCCATCAGAAGAAGATCAAACAACAGGGTTCCTCCAGCATAAGGCAAGTTAAATTCAAGACTTTTTAAGACTTTTTAATGCCACTTGAAATAAAAATTTAAGACCAAATTTACAAGAAACACAAGAAAAACCTGCTTGCGACATCTTAACCCAAAGGTTTATTTTAACATAAACCACTGCACTAATGTTTCAAATGTTGAAAAGCTTCCCATACAGGAAGAAAGCTAAAAACTCACAAATGACAGATATATTTGAACAATTATTTAACTGAATTCACAAACTTTGTTTTAGCAGGGAACAAAACAAATCAGTTTTAAAGCCCCAACATAACCAGTGCTGAGTCTTTTTTGCAGCTATTTTTCTTTGTATGGTTTTCTTAGTATGTTTGATTTGGTGATAAGTGGAGGCGTTGCAGAGACAAGGGTGGAACTAAACTGAGAAATACCGGCTGTTTCTCTGTAACTCCGTTTTGACGCTTTGTGTTTCGTGCTTCGCATGTGCGACTCCACTGCCTTAATTCCCATCGTTCTGAGCTTGAATGACTTCTTGCATAAATCCACTGAGCCTCATGTATGTTCCCTGGTTTTAGCCGTGGAGAAAACTCTTGGCTGGAGACAATTTTGGTTACATTTACACTTGCTCATATTTTCCAGACAAAAAGTTAATGGTGCATCTCCCAAATGTCCCGGCCGCAACAACGCTTTTATTGGTTCCGCTATCGGGACGGAACCAATAATGGCGAGCCGTTATTTTTTTTTTTTTATATATATATAAAAAAAAAAATAATGTCAATTTTAACGTTTTATTTAGATTACAAAAATATATCGTGATAAAAATAATCCTATTTATGATGTTTTAAAAATTAAGACCTATGAAAGACTGATTTAAGACGTTTTAATACCAATTAAGGCCTTAGTTTTATTTTTAAGAATTCAGTGCCTTTGAAGACTTTTTAAGGACCCGCGGGAACCCTGAACAAGAAAAAAATGAAAATTCTGTTGATTAATTTGAAAAGAATCCCAAATATTCAAATAATCCTACAGAACTCCTCCTGAGCGATTTACAACACAGAAACAATAATCAGTTTATCTGTCCGTTGATTTTGATCTCATTTGTTTTTTTCAGTTGATTTACTAAATACAACAGAAATTATCAATAAAATCAATCCACACCAGAGTCAATAGTCGCCATTTTGTTTCAACCTTTCTTTAATCAGAATGTTTTGGTTTCTTTTAGCTTAACCCAAAACCAAATTTAGTTTATGATCCCATCTGTTGGCAGATTCTAGAACAAAATAAATTCAAATCAATAATCAAATCAGATTATTTCGCTCATTAAACCAAACATACAGACTTCCTCTTCAGTGTTGAGGTTGTTACAAAGTGAGACGTTCTCGTTATTAGAGATTAGCTTGAGTGAAAGAGCTTAACGTGTTACATGTTGAATCTAAATAACATAATTTATTTTAAAAAAAAAAGCATATATATAATATGTTGAAAACAGGAAATGATAAAGCAGTTATCAGCTTCTCAGGCTACAACCAACCTCCACAGATTTTTGTTCCGTTAAACTTTAGAATCATTTATTCTATAAAAAGAAAGGAAAAATATGAAAAAAATCGACATTAATCCCAAAGCTAAAGGTTCTGAGCTGAATGGATGATGGATGACTTATCTTGTCGTTTAATAAGAAAATAATTTTTTTTTTTTCTTTTTCCTTTTTTTTATTCTGTTTTTCTGCTCTACTTACATTGCAGTGTCCATATAAACTGTAAAACTCCCTGCATAATTATAATAAAGCAATTTATATGCATGAAACAAGTGGAGCAGTATGGCAATTGCAATACCGCTACACTTGTGAAAGTAAAAAAAAAGAAAAAAGAAAAGAAATTTTTATTCTTTAGAAACAAGAAATCATTAATAAAGGTTTTTAAACTTTAAACTTGTTTTCTGGGTATAGTCAAAACAAAACCGTTTTCTTTGTGTTAATCATGGCCGACCCATCCAACTGTCCTTTGAACAGCCTCTCTGTGATTGGGTCACAGATGTCACAACCTCCATTGGCCGTGCGGAGCTTACCTTGACGGCGTCCTCGCTGCCAGCGCACGCTCCCCTCTGGATGAGGGCGTTTCCGGTGTCAATGACTCCTTTGATGCGGTCGGCGTTGGCGTGGAGCTCGGCCTCGAATGCCTGATGCTTCTGATGTTTGCTCTGATGGCACAAAACAGGGTCAGGTTATCTGCTCATCGCACGTCGGGAGGTTTGAAGCAGACAATGCGAGGAAGGAGAAACTGTTGGGACTTTAACGGGACGCCGTTATTGACGAAGGGACAGTTATGGACACGGAACAGACAAAACAACAAACTGCAGCAAAACTGACGTTTAAACCAAAACATGGAGAGAGTCAGTCATTTCAAGCTGCTTCTGGTTATGATCCAACTGGATTCATGGCCTATTTAGGGCTGCACGACATGAGAGAAACATCTACTTTTAAGGCTAGGCTTAAAACTTTCATTTTTAATAAATCTTAGAGTGGCTCAGGTTATCCTGAGCTATCTCTATAGTTCATCTGCTATAGGCTTAGACTGCTGGAGGACATAGGGACCCCTAATTGATCATTCTGCTTCATTCTATCTCTATTCTCCCACTCTGCAGAATCTGTTAGTTCAATCTCTAACGTTCTGCTCTCTCTGCTTTTTCTCATAGTAGCTTCATCTGGTCTGTTCCTGTTTGGCTGTGACTCCATCCTGGAGAGAAATATCAGCTGTCCTGCTGCCATCAACACCTTTGTTTATAGATGTTGGAGATCGGCCTGTTTTTCAGTGTAGTCCTGTTTCTCTGACTGTGACTAACTGGATGTGCTCTCTTCATCCTCTGGCATGGGAGCTGGCTCGGAGCTCGTCTGCCTGGCTTTGTGTTTCCTGGACGGGGCCGCCTTTTACAGTTTTTGCATCTCTGCTTCCGTCTCCTTGAACCCCAGTGGGCCTCAGCAGATGGCCGCTCACACTGAGCCTGGTTCTGCTGGAGGTTCCTTCCTGTTAAAAGGGAGTTTTTTCTCTCTACTGTCGCTACAAGCATGCTTAGTGTGAGGGATTGCCTTTGAGTCAATGCAATCAACTGGTTTTCCTTAGACAGAACACTTTGAATCAATCTGACTGGATGATCTGAACTGGAAAGTGACCTGAGATGACATGATGTGAATTGGCGCTATAGAAATAAACTGAATTGAATTTAGATTATGATTTAAAGGATTTATTCGTTTTTAAGCTTTTAATCCTTTAAAAAATGTTTTTACAGCATCTAAAACTTCATATAAATAGTACTTTCTGTCATTTAGCCCCATTTTCTCCTCATTTGTTCTACTTGATAGATCCAAAAGGAACCATTCTTATTTCTCTACTCAGGATTAGTCACTGTACTTTTTTTTATTTTTATTAATACATGATGCTGGCCAAAAAAACTAAAAACAAAATGATGAGTCACTGTAAACCAACTATGGTTGTCCTGGTGAGGTTAGGATATGAAAAACAGCAGAAGATGACCAAAAAAAAAGAAGAACCATCTGAAAATGCATCCTGCGATGCAAATATTCAACGATTTTTGTTGTCATACAATCTTACATTTACATTTATGTCTTATGAAATCTGGACTCAGTTTGGTCCCATTTTAAGAAGTTTAATATTTAAGAAAAAGAAAGAAGGAACTGAATTAAGTGCAGTTTGAGCTCAGCAGTCAAACAGCTGACGTGCAGAAATATGTCTTTCAGAGTATCCAGTTTAAATGCCATCTGATTATTAATTGATGAATCGAAAAAAAAAGATGAGGTCAACTTTGACCTTTTAACATGGCGGAGAGCAGAGATGGGTAGTAACTACTTACATTTACTCAACAACACTTACTTGAGTAACTTTTTGAAAAAAATAACCCGTTTTACACTATTGTATTTTTTAATTATACCCGAGTTAAAATATGATTAAGTATTTCTGCTCTTAATAGAGTAAAATTTCTGGCTACTCCATTTTGTGATTAACTTCACTCAATGAAGCTTTAATATTATTTAAAATTCACTGCATGCAGGAAACTAAAAACATCACATCAAACAAAAACAACCAATCCTGTGCGATGGCAGCAATATCGATTCAACATGTCGTGCAGCTTTAGTTCAGACAGAGGTGGATCTGGATCATCTGGACCAGAACTGTTCTGAATGAGTTATTAAGGCTTTGGTGCAACTTTTAAAGATGACTCTCCTCCATGAAACCAAAGATTAAAATGGAAGCAGCACCAATGATCTTCATTAAAACAAACAAAACTTGAAACATAAAAAAAAACAAAAACAACGAGCGCTGAATTAAAACTAAATACAGCTGATGGAGGACAAACGGGATGGGCTCGGATCTACAAAGTCTACACAGAAAGCCAAACGTTGACACAGGAAGGACCGTCTGCTTGTTAGTGAGCCGACACACAACTAGAACTTACCAACAGCTTGGACAGCTAGAGAGGATGGAAGAGCGAGAGAAGGATTCAGATCGGATCAAAGGGAGGACTGGTTAGGAACCGTGAGAGCAGAACCGCGGGGAAACATACCTGGATGTTGGTAGGGTCCTTGTAGGACTCATCAGAGGCGGTCTGGAGTTTCTCGCTTATCCAGGCCTCGATCTCGTCCACGTCGCGGCTGAACTGCTGCAGGGTCTGGGACTCTCCTAGCTTGGAACGCTTCTCGATCATCTGGATCTTCAGCGCGCGCCACCTGGAAAAGAGCCCGAACCGTCATGTCAGGTTCCCAAACAACACAGCTGGAGCAAACTTCACCAAGATCCTTATCATCTAATCTGTGAACTATTGTGGCTTTTATTTCTAAGACTATTTGTGGGCTTTTATTTTGAAATGCAGATATTTCTTACAGGTTTAGCTCTGGAAGACCTGATTGAAGTTGGCCCCCCCACCTTCTTCAAATCAGACAAAATTAGTGTCAAAAATGTTCGTTTGTGCTGCTATCATTTTAAAGATATAAAGAAATGTTTCTAGAGGTCATCAAAGGTCAGTGAACATTTGTTCATTCTGAAACTCTGAATTTCATATAGATATAATTTGCTAACCTATGATTATATAATTTTAAACTGTAAGAAAATGGTAGCGGCACAAACGAAAATTTTTGCTGCACAAACCAGCACAAACGTTTGACACCAATTTTGTCTAATTTGAAGAAGGTGGGGGGGCTGGTTGACCTTTACATTTTCATTAATGTAAAGCCAAAGCAACACAAACGGAGCCGAGTTAAATTACACCCATTTCGTCTGATTTGAAGAAGGTGGGGGCTGGTTGACCTTTAATGACCTCTAGAAACATCTCTTTATATCTTTAAAATAGTAGCGGCACAAACGAAAATTTTTGCTGCACAAACGTTTGACACTAATTTTGTCTGATTTGAAGAAGGTGGGAGGGGCCAACTTCCCTCAGGTCTCTGAAAGTAATGAACCTAATTTGACAAAAATTTGAACAATGAAACTTTTCATTTGAAGAGTATCAATAAACTAAATTTTGAAAGTCTTTGTCAGGCGACCCTGTTGAAACAACCAGACCTCAAATTTGGTAAACGAGGAGGAACAACCAGAACCCTCCAGAGGTTTGGACACATGGGCTGTTTCCTGAAGCAGGAGCTGCTCCTCACCTCTCCAGAACTTCGTTGCGCCGGCGGCAGATGTCGGTTTTGGCGTAATGGTCGGCTCCGATCAGCTGTTCGGCGAAGGACTGCAGAGCGGCGATCTTCTCCTCCTGCATCAGAATCAGAAGCGGTTAAACTCCTGAACTGGGGCGGGGAGGACCTCTAGAGGGGACCTCTGAGCAGGTCACTGACCTGAACGTTGATGGCCTTGTCAAAGTCTTCGTGCTTCTTGATGAGAGCCTCCACGCTGTCCAGGGAGTCACCCTTATCATCGCTGTCCAGGAAGGCCTCCCGAGCCGCCATCCAGTTCTCGGCCTGCTCACAGTCCCTGCTAAAGAGCTGTGGAAGGACAACAGGCACCGGACGGTTCGATCTACCCCGTTGGACATGAAATGGTTTGGAGAAGAACTGATTACCTGGAGCTCCAGGCACTGGTCCAGCATCATGCGCCGCTGAACCCAGGCCTTCTCCAGGTCGGCACGCTCCCGGTCCAGAGCCTCCAGCTTCTGCTGGATCTCAGGACTGGCATAGTGACCTCGGGTCAGCAGCTGCTGGCCGAACTGTTCGAAGGCCTGGAAGGTTCCGGCGCGAGCGTCGATCTCTGTCCGGTGTTCCTAAAAAACAAAACGGAGAGACTGTCAGAAAAACGATGGGATGCATCTGAATCTGCAGTTTATCCAGAACCGGGACAGGAAGTTCTGACCTGGTGGCGCTCCAACAGAGCTTCAGCTCCCGTCACGTCTTTTGCCAGCTCCTCCGAGGAAACCAACCCTCGGATCCCGTTGATCCAGGACATCAGATCCCTGCAAGGACAGAAGTTAACGTGTCAAACACTAAACTCACCGAAACCAGGGTTTTGTCGACAGCGGAGAGACCGGTCAGAAACTGAACCGCCACACAGATTCATTTCTTTACCATCATCTTTTATAAATGTATAAAGTCGTGTCGTAGAGCCGCTCACCTGAAGTCGGACAAGAAACGCTGCAGGTCGTGGGAGTTCCCCAGCTTCTCCTTGCGTTGGTCGGCTCGCCCCACCAGGCTGCTCCAGGCCGTGTTCAGCTCCGTGCATTTCTCCTGGATATCGTCCACAGCCTCAGGGTGCGACTGGATCAAGCGCTCGGCCGTCTCTCCCAGAGATTTGACCTGTCGGACAGAAGGAGCCTCCATGAAGGTCTGCACAGCAGAACGCAGCGTTGGCGGCGGTCAGTCTGTGATGATCGGACCTTATCGCCCAGAGCTGCCAGGTCCCTCTCGAAGCCTTCGTGTTTGCGCTGCAGCGCCTGAACGCTGGCCAAATCGTGGCCGTAGTTGTCTGTGTTGAGCGCCTGGTTCTTCTCCTCGATCCATTCTTTGGTTTCATCAGCATCCCTGAGAGGAGGAGATGCGCAGCTCTGGTTGGTGGAAGGCCTTCTGTAGGTTCTGCGTGGCATTAGGAAGGGAAACGTTACCTGTGGAAGCGCTGCACCTCATGGGCGCTGCCCAGCATGTTGCTGCGATCCTCGGCCAGCTGCTGCAGCGAACGCCAGCGATTGTTCAGCTCCTACAAACAGATCACAATCAAACACCATCCAGATCGAATCCTAGAAAGCTCTGAATGTCCACAGGGTCGCTTTACTCAGGACAGAGTTTTCTACTCACAGAGCCTTACTAAAGTAATCACACCCCTTTCAGTCTGTATTTCTTGGAATCTCAACTCCATAATAGTATTTAAATAATACCTAATCTTCTCCTTTTAAGGACCCAAATACTTCTTCCATTGGCAGATCATCACATTTATCCACCCAAATTAAGACCAAATAAACTTGAAATGTGTGACCTCAGATAATCTGTGTTCTGTTTCTGGTCCATACGGGTCAGGAAGGAAGTTCTGGGTCAGTTTAAAGTTTGGCTAGGTTCTAAAATATCTCAGCTCAGTTCAATGCATCATCTGACCATAGACAAAAAACTTTTAATTTTTTTCTTTTTTTATATAGAAATATTACCTTATTTGCTCAATAGCTTCCAGGTAATGTGATCAATTGACTTAAAATCAGTGCTGGATCATAGAACTCCATCATCTTCAAAAGTTACACCTTTATTTTTACATTTTAATCTTTTAATCTTCTTTTATACGTTTTTATATAGAAATAGCATCTTTGCTCAATAGCCTTTAGGTAATGTGATCAATTGACTCAAAATCAATGTTGAATCACAGTACTCAGTCTTCTTCAAAAGTTACGCCTTTTATTTTTACATTTTACATTTTTATATAGAAATATTAGTATTTTTGCTGAATAGCTTCCAGCAGGGTTCCTACAGCATAAGCAAGTTAAATTCAAGACTTTTTAATGCCACTTGAAATAAAAATTTAAGACCAAATTCACAAGAAACACAAGAAAAACCTGCTTGCGACATCTTAACCCAAAGGTTTATTTTAACATAAACCACTGCACTAATGTTTCAAATGTTGAAAAGCTTCCCATACAGGAAGAAAGCTAAAAAAACACAAATGACAGATATATTTGAACAATTATTTAACTGAATTCACAAACTTTGTTTTAGCAGGGAACAAAACAAATCAGTTTTAAGGCCACAACATAACCAGTGCTAAGTCTTTTTTGCAGCTATTTTTCTTTGTATGGTTTTCTTAGTATGTTTGATTTGGTGATAAGTGGAGGCGTTGCAGAGACAAGGGTGGTGCTAAACTGAGAAATACCGGCTGTTTCTCTGTAACTCCATTTTGACGCTTTGTGTTTCGTGCTTCGCATGTGCGACTCCACTGCCTTAATTCCCATCGTTCTGAGCTTGAATGACTTCTTGCATAAATCCACTGAGCCTCATGTATGTTCCCTGGTTTTAGCCATGGAGGAAACTCTTGGCTGGAGACAATTTTGGTTACATTTACACTTGCTCATATTTTCCAGACAAAAAGTTAATGGTGCATCTCCCAAATGTCCCGGCAGCAACAACGCTTTATTGGTTCCGCTATCGGGACGGAACCAATAATGGCGAGACTTTAAAAAAAAAAAAAGATTGTCAATTTTAACGTTTTATTTAGATTACAAAAATAAATCGTAATAAAAATAATAATGTTTTAAAAATGAAGACCTACGAAAGACTAATTTAAGACATTTTAATACCAATTAAGGCCTTAGTTTTATTTTGAAGAATTCAATGACTTTTAAGACTTTTTAAGGACCTGCGGGAACCCTGTCCAGGTAATCTGATCATCTGACTCAAAATCAAAGTTGGATCACAGTACTCAGTCTTCTTCAAAACTTACGCCTTTTATTTTTACATTTTACATTTTTTAATTAATTTTTATATAGAAATATTAGCATTTTGCTCAATAGCTTCTAGGTAATCTGATCAATTATCAGATGGATCATAGTACTCCATCGTCTTCAAATTTTTACATTTTATTTTTGGATGGAGCAACTGCAGACCTAGGAATCAGAGAAGGGTATTGGACGCTAGAGTGGCCTAGTCAAAGTCCAGATCTTAATCCTACTAACAATTTACAACAGAACAAGAAAGCAATTTCCTCAGACGTTCCCCGTCCTATTAAATTGGTAGAAACAAAACCCCAAAACAGCTGGTAGCCAAAGATGTTTCCCCCAAGTACCCGTTTAGCTGGGCTCAATCTAAATTTAAGCCCCACCTCCCAGATTATTAGATATCCTTCTACTTCCTAATGACCATTATCTCACTGGTTTTTGATTGGAATTGAGTCAGAAAGGGTGTGAATACTTTTGAAAGCCTCATTAGCTAAACACAGCAGAGCAGGTGGAGCTTACTGAAGGTTAAAAGACTGACAAGCAATCAGGCAGGATCTTAGGGTCTGACAGGACTGGATGCAAGGAGGGAACAGAACAAACGGATTCCTGCAGCGAGCAGGAAGGACCATAAAAGGACAAAGGTGCGTTCAGGGTGGGGCGGATGATGGGGAACGGACACGTGGGTGAGTTTCTGATGACGAGGATGCATGACATGGGAGTTTGGGATCAGTCGGGTCTTACCTTGATGGTATTAAAGTTAGCCGTGGTTTGGACACCCAATCGTACGGTCTGAGGTCAAAGGTTAACCAAACAGGAAACACAAAACAACACCACAGCAGTCAGGAACCAGGCAGTGAAACCATGGCAACCAGTCTGGGATCAGTCAGAACGATCCCAGATGGGATCATAGAATCATACAGCATCAGTTTTACTGATGGCTGTGAAACCGAACAGAACCAGAACCCAGCAGAGAGCCAGAGCTTCCGCCTACCTTCCACGGTGACGCACTCTTAGAGTCAGGGTCGTCCTGTCAAAAAGAAAAAAATTAGAGTTTATGGACAGAAAATTCTCTCCTCAGGAATCAGGAAGGATGTTCAGGATAGAAAATAATCGGACCTTTCCAGGAGCAGATCCAAGCAGCTCTGTTTGCTGCAAACACAAAGAAAAAAACAGGAAGTCAGACGGAACCTGGAGGAGCTTTTCTAGGTGGGAGCGGACAGGTGGAGCTCACCTGAGCCTGGACCATGGGTGCCTCCTCCGCCATCAGACCTTCAGACTCCAGCTCAGAAGCTACTTTGTTGATGTCCCTCAGACGAGACTCGTTGGCCTTCAGGTCCTGGACGGGTCGACAGAACAAAAACCCATCAGAACCTGCATCTAACTTACAAAACCCAGAAGGACATCTGGGTTCTCAGAGTCAGTTAGACTCAACTACAGCGAGCTAAACTCATTTAAATGTGGAGATTAGGTTATTACACTAAACCGGTTTAGTTGAAACAAATTATTAAACCAATTAAAGTTACAAAACTTAAAGTTCTTTTAATAATGTAAACAACTTAACTTATACGTTAAACTAGTAGGAAACCTCCTTTATCAGATATTTTAACCTTAGTTTATGTCGCTGCAGCTTCTATCTGCCCCATAAGTGTTTTTCTAAATCCACGCCGTTTTTTCAATTGTGTTTCCTTTTTTTTTTCTGCCCTTTTTCTTTTTATCTAGAACATTTTTCATTTATTCTGGGGATGCTAGCTCTTTGATACAAATTCAGGAGGATTTTTCCTTTCCTTCCTTTTAGGGCACTTTGTTTACTAGACCAACATTCCTAATTTAACTAACAAGTAACAAATTTAGGTTAAATAGCGATAACTTCAGTTTCTAATCTCACTTTAAATTGTTACTTTAAATGTAGTTTAGGATCTTATTGAAGCTACTAAACTAACCAAATTAAATAATTCACTAACTGACAACTTTGGGTAGGTTATTAAACAAGTTAAGCAGGTTAATAACTAACCAAGTAGCTTCACGAAAACAGAATATCAACTAAGTTAAGTAGGTTGTAACCGAGTTAAGTAGGGCAGTAACCTCCTAGGTCAGGAGAGTGATAATCTAAGAAAAGTAACTAAATGAGGTAAATAAGTTAGATGGGATAGTAGGTTATAGACTAACTTAGTTAAGAAGTTTGCTTAACATCTAAAGTAGGCTAGTAACTTACTGAGATAAGCTGGTTAGAAACTTATTCAATTACTGAAATAACTAAATAAAGTAGCTTGGTTACTAGTTTGAGTGGGTTAGCGACTAACTAAGGTACATTATTAATTAGGTCATGTAGGTTAGTAAGTTAAATAGGTAAGGAAGCAACTAGAGTAGTTAAATAACTGAAATGAGTAGTTTAAAAACTAAATGAAGCAGGTTAGTAACTAAATGAGGAAGGTTAATAACTAGGTTAAGTAGCTTGGCAGCTAAACTAAGTCAATTAGTAACAAACAAACTTATGTCAGATACTAATTATCTTACCTTAGCTACTAAACTTAGTTCACATACTAAAGTAATTAACTAAAGTAGGTTATTAACTGTGTTGAGTTGCTATGGCAGCAGCCTGAACTGTGAGCATCAAAACCATTACAGACAGGATTTAACCAGATAATCTCATCCCTGCTAGTTTTCATTAAATCTCTAATCCTGTATGATGACTAAGCTGCTTCAAACATTTTAACCTCTAATGCTACGTTAAGCCTGGGTGAGATTTCGGCAGCAGAAACGCATCAGATTTACATGCAGAATCTATGGTCGACGTGCATCAAGGTGCATCTCGACGAGATGCTCTTGAGACACGTCAGATCTTAATCTGTGCAAGCATTAAAAAACAACCAGCAGGCGTTTTTTTGCTGCTGTAATTGCATTTGGTTTAAACATAGGATAATTGTTCTGAGTTCTAATCAGAAGTTCTGGTTAGTTTCCATGGTCTGACCAAACAGACGTCACCTTCTGGAAGTCATCAAACTTCTTCTGCAGGACCTCCACCTGCTCCAGATCGGAGCCGACCTCCTCGTTGGTGAGGGCGCTCTCCTTTTCGTGGATCCACTGCTGCAGCTCGTTGGCTTCACGGAACAACATGAACTTCTTGCAGCTCTTCTCCAGCATGTCCTTCCTTTTCTCACCCAGCTCCAGCAGGGTGCCGTACCTTGGAAAAGGGGGAAAAGGCGAGTTAGCTTAGAGGACGGAGGGAAGCCGTCGGCAATGACACACCAAACACAGACATGCTGCCAGCATCAATGGGAGGACGGACACATGGAGACGTCTGATGGAGCAATGAGTTTGAAATGTTCCTCCTATCATACAGAACTTCTATAAATCCTCTTAAATAAATCACTTCTTCATATTTTAAAACCAAATCGTTCCTTGAATGACCTTCTTCTCCATCAGCAGCTCAGTTCACCTCCTGTTCTCAGTTAGAAATCCATCCAAAATCCATCTTGAAACTATTTGGTTTTAGTAAGAACATCCGAAGCCACGTTAACTCCGAGGAAGAGCAACTAACTTAGGTTCTTAACCTGAGCAGAAATTAGAAATATTAACATTCATTCTTCTATTTCACTTCTTTTCCTGGAAAAGATTTTTCCTGAGTGTTTTGATCTGGCTGAATATTCTACAACCATACCTGCCAGTAGGTGGCGACAACATCAACGTTTGACGTTTCACCTGAAGCGCCTTTTGAATGAGGTCAAACATCATAACGTCCAGTTGGCACCCTAAAGAGCCCCCTCCCATACTGTTTTTGTAATAATCCCAGCAGATTAGTCATCATTTATACTAAAAATCACAACCTTTGCTTCTAAAAGCTGTTGTCATGGAGATTTAATTGAACTTTGTTGATCTCACATTGGAGAAATTTACCTCTGCATTTAACCCATCCCCTTGGGGAGCAGTGGGCTGCCATCGTGGGGCGCCCGGGGAGCAATCGGGATTTAAGGGTCTTGCTCAGAGACTCATAGTGGCAGTCTGTGGGAGTGGGATTCGGACTCACAACCTCAGGATTCCATGCTCTATGCCCTAACCACTGAAGGAGCACAACATGTATGTTTATTATAGTACCTGAGTGAAGTGACCCGGTTTGGGACACTGGCTGTTAAATGGGAGGATTCTGACAGAAAACACAAACACGATACAGAACATCAACATTCATCTCTGAGAAATGAAAGGTTCTGATTCTGCTCCACATGGGAGCAGAGAACAAAAAGGAAGCATGGGATGATGGATGTTCTTCTATCCAGCGATGGATAGAAGATGAGGAAGGAGGATTCACAGAACCACGGGGAATCTGAGGGTAGGAGGATGTCGGACTGCGGCGGACCACAGGGGAACGGATCAGAACGCCGGCTCCTACTCACAGCTCTTCCACCTGCTTCATGCGCACAGAGACGCTGCAGGGCTCCTTGGTGACGAGCCTGCCCGCAACAAGGTGAGGTTAGGTGTTAAACGAAGAAGAGGAGACAGAAACAGAACCAGGCGCCGGGTCGTTAGTGAGTGGGCGGTTTAAACCCGCAGGAAGGAGCAAAGTGTTCGGAAAGCTCACAGACGGTGAAAAAAAAAAAAAATACTTCTTACTGGTTCTCGATCTGTTCCTGACGAGCGGCGATGCTGCCGTGTTCGTCCAGCAGGTTCTCCCTGGAAGACGACTGAGTCGGGTCGAGCTTCTTCACGTAGGCGGCCGGAACAAAGCCCTGCCGGTCGTTGACCTCCACCTTCCACCAGTCCTGAGACAAAAACCAACATCAGCTTCCATACAGTCAAAGATCCGGCTGCAGACTGGAGCGGCTCTGCATCGGTACACAGGACTCCTGCTCATTATTATGGTTATGTTGGTTCACTCCAGAAAGGCCCGGTCCAGAGCCGTCCTGTGTTTACCTTGTTGGTGCTGTTGAGCAGAGTCAGGATGTCGCCCTTCTTCATCGTCACTTCCCGTGGACTCTTCTCCTGATAGTCGTACAGGGCCAGAACCAGCTCCTTCCCAGTCTCATCGTCAGTCGGAGCCACTTGTTGCTGTTCAGCAGAAAACCCCAATCGGTCATCAAACCGATCCAAACCTCCTTCCTGAATGGGCCAGAACCCTAAACGCAGGATCTTACCCTGCAGGACTGAGCCTGCTCCTTCAAAGCCTGGATGCTGCTGCCGTAGGCCGTCAGGTCCGACATCAGAGCCTCGTGCTTCTTCAGTAGCGCCTGCGGACAAGAACCCAGAGTGAACCAATGAACCCGACTCAGTCCAGAACAAGCGGACCAGTCTCCCTCCGTACCTCAGCAGAGTCCTCGTCTTTTCCGTAGTCCGGGCTCCCGACTATGGGCTCCTTCTCCCTCATCCAGGACTCCGCCTCGTTGGCGTCGGCAAAGTACTGCTGGGCCTGCAGAGAGTCCTCCAGGTCCTGCCTCCTCTGGCCCGCCTTCGCCTTCAATGTGTCCCAACGTCCGTGCAGCTCAGCCAACTTCGCTTTGACTTCCTCCCCAGCGAAGTGACCTGAGAACAGACACCAGAACCATCAGAACTCAGAGGAAGTCCGAGCACTGACAGGTAGCTCAGGATGCTGACCCGCGTACCTTCCTCCACCATGGTCTCTCCTTTCTGGGTCACGGCTTTGATCCGAGGCTCGTGACCTGTGATCTCAGCCTGTAGAGCCTGGTGCTTCTTCAGCAGGTTCTGGACTCCAATCAGGTCTTTGCCTGAGAGATAAACAGCAGACAATGGGTTATGAGTCAGTCGGAACCAAAAGACATAGAACTGGGTCGTTCAGGAAGCATCAAAGTGATCCTACAAACGTAGAGACTGATCATATTCTTCTCACCTCTGTTAGTGGAGGAGGCAATGGGCTCCTTCTCTCTGATCCAGGTCTCCTCGTCCTCCACGTCCCTGAAGAGCTGCTGCAGTCGCAGCGAGTCCGACAGCTTCTGTTTGCGTGCCGCCATCGGCTCACGCAGAGCTTCGTAACGGCCCACCAGAGCCTCCTGCTTCTTCTGGATGTTGTCTGCGTCAAAGTGGCCGGCCTCCTGGAACTGCCGAGCCTGGATGGTTATCCCGTCAATACGGTCCTGGAGGGGGGGGAACATTTACAGAATTTTCAGATCCATGTTCTGCGCTGACAGAAAGGCTCGCCGAGTCCCGGGAAGTCCGGTTTACCTGGTGAGCGGCAACATCGGCCTCCAGCAGGGCGTGTTTCTTCTGCAGGTTCTGGACACTTGTCAGGTCTTTGCCGTAGTCGTCAGAAGCCAAGTGGCCCTCGACCTCGTAGAGCCAGAGCTCGATGTCTTCCACGTTCCTGTTGAACTGCTGCTGCTGGTTGGCCTCACGCAGCTTGATGCCTGAAATCAAACAGGATCTTCATTCTAACTGAAGCCCCAGTCACTCCATGACGATTTAGATCAGTGTGGAATGGTATTGGTATGACCTATTTGTGAGTGAGGTTAAAGTCTGTCTTTTCTTTTTTCCTGAAATGAGTGATTACTTAGAAGCCTTGTTGAGATGAGATTCTACCGCATCGTTGGGGATGGATGGATAAATAAAAGGATACATCAACAGACAGAGAAATCCGTTACCTTTGAGCTCCGTGGCTTCCAGCAGTTTCTTCCACTGCCCGCTGACCTCCTCCATGCGAGTCGTCACCTCATCAGAGGCGTAATGCTTCCTGTCCAGCAGCTCCTGGCCGGACTTCTGCAGGGCGTCGATGCGGCTCTGATTGGCTGACAGCTCGGCCTCGAAGGCCTGGTGTTTCTGCACTTTCCCCTGCAGGTTGGAGGGGTCCTGTGGAAGCAGAGACGTTAGAGCAACAACACAGTGATTGAGGAGGTAGAGAGAAGAGCTGCAGGAGAACCTTGTAGGACTCATCCGTGGCCGTCTTCATCTTCTCATTGATCCAACTCTTCAGCTCATCCGAGTCCCTGAAGAACTGCTGCAGGTGGAAGGAATCCTCCAGGGCGGCACGGCGGGCCTGAGCGCGCTCGTGCAGGGCGTTCCTGCGGCTGAGGAGCTGCAAACACAGAGGACCAACACTGTTGGTTCTCCAAAGCAGAACCTAAAGCTCAGATGATCGAAGGAGTTCAGACTCACAGCGTCTCTGCGTGTAGCCACGTCTTCTTTAGCATAATGGTTGTTTTGAATCAGTTTGGTGGCAAATTCATCCAGAGCCTGAAGAGGAACCACAGGTTAACTGTTAATTCAACTTCCTCCTACAGAACATCAGTGAATGTAGAAGGTTGATCGCTCACAGTGATCTTCTCCTCCTGGGCGCTCAGAGACTTCTCAAAGTCCTCGTGTTTCTTCAGCAGAGCCTCCACGCTGTCCAGGGAGTCACCCAGGTCTTCATTGAGCAGGAAAGCCTGCAGAGATGTGAGAAGTTAAGCTAACCAGCTGAATCCAGGCTAACGTAACGGTGCTTACCAGCTTACCTCCTGCTTGCTCATCCAGTTGTCCACCTGCTCAGTGTCCCTGTAGAAGAGCTGCAGGTCCATGCACTGCTCGTACTGCTGCCGGCGGACCTCCCACAGCTCCAGCAGAGATTCCTTCTCCTTAGACAGGATCTCCAGCTGCAAACAGCGAGAACAAGGTTAAAGCCGGCCAAAAAGGCTGCATGGGTCAGACATGTGAAGCTCTGAGGCCCGTACCTTCTCCTTGACCTCCTCTGAAGCGTAATGGCCTTCGTTGAGGAGGGCCTTACCGGCTTCATCTGTGGCTCTGAAACTGTCCTCATGGGCGTCGATCTCACCCTGAAGAAGATGAAACATGGTGGATTAGAGCAGATCTGCAGCGTTTTTTTAGCCTGGGTGCCATTCCGAACTTAGTCCCGCCCACAACGTTTGAGGTCGGGAAGTTCGGTCTGGCATTGCTCAATAGTAGCACGAGCATGCTTGCACAATATCTGGCGGGCCAATCAAATTGTCAGGGCGGGCTTTATATGATGATGGACAGATGATCAACATAACGTAATCTACCACGTCACCAAAGCGTGCTTGGGTGACAACAATGGCTGCCGCTGGAGAGTTGAGGTGAGTAGATTCTGCTATTAGGTCTGTTCTAGAAGATATCGACAGCAAATTAATTTTAAAAGAGGAACAGAGAAACGCGATCAAGGCTCATCTTCTTATTCTAGGCGTGCAACTGCACGCTTTGATTTTTGTTGACAAAAACTATGTATCGCTTAACATACGTCACGCACTCCGTTGCTCTTATTGGTTGTAGGTCTATCCAATTGAGTGCAGAGGCATTTTTTTTCCTGGTTCGTTCGAAACACGCCCCATAATCACAGCTCTATGGAGCAGCATCAGACTCATATTCTGACTAGAATTGAGTGGGACTACGTCAGGCTGGCGTTTTTTCACCATAAATCCAGATCCGCCTTCAGTCAAGGTTCGGTTCTGGTCTTTTCTAGAACTCCAGGCAGTCAGAAACCGCTTCTTGAAAAAAACAGCCCCCCCACCTTCTTCAAAATCAGACGAAATGGGTGTAATTTAACTCAGCTCCGTTTGTGCAGCAAAATTTTTTTGTTTGTGCTGCTTTGGCTTTGAAGATATTAATGAAAATGTAAAGGTCAAAAGGTCAACCAGCCCCCCCACCTTCTTCAAATTAGACAAAATTGGTGTCAAACGTTTGTGCAGCAAAAATGTTCATTTGTGCCGCTATCATTTTTTTACAGTTTAAAATGATATAATCATAGGTTAGCAACTTATAATTTATATGAAATTCAGAGTTTCAGAATGAACAAATGTTCACTGACCTTTGATGGCTTCTACAAACAATCATTAATATCATTAAAATGATAGCAGTACAAAAAATGTCTATCTTTTAAAATGTGCATTTTTAATTTTTTTATATATTTATGTTAAATATTTTATATTTAAAATTAATTTTAAAATTTGTATTTTTGTATGGCAAAAATTTTCATTTGTACTGCTATCATTTCAATGATTGACCTTTGATGACCTCTAGAAACATTTCTTTACATCTTTAAAATGATTAACCTGACTCCGTCAGATGGATTTGCGCTGCATATCCATCTGGAAACCTTCCGCTGAAGTAATTTTGGGAAGGGGCGAAAATACTGGTTAGCTGATTGGCCTATGTTGGTGATAGACGGGCCAAATAAACCAATCAGATCAACGAAGCATATGACGTACTAAAAGCCAGGCTACTCTTGCCGAAACCAGTTGGGAGAAGAGCAAAAACATCTTTTCCTCTGAGAAAAGCCTCCAGAGCAGTGTTTTGCTCTTCTTTCAGTGAAGAAATACTCTGTAATTCCGATAAAACTTGCTCGATAGCCACGCTAACGCTAGTTTCATCGGCTGAAGCCGCCATGTTCTTTAGACTGAACGGTCAAACTGTCAACCCGCCTCAAAGCCAACACTGATTGGACGTTCGTTTGGTGAACGGCTCCAAATTTTCTTCAACGGAGTCTCCAGACTGATCTGCGAGTGAAACCTTGAAAGATCGCGAGATCTGGATGGTCTCAAGAGGCTATAAAATGATAGCGGCACAAACGAAACTTTTTGCCGCACAAACCTCCACAAACGTTTGACACTAATTTTTTCTGATTTGAAGAAGGTGGGGGGGCCAACTTCACTCAGGTGAAAAACTGAACAATCAAGCAGCTGATGTAAAAAAAAGCGGCACCTTGTGTTCCTGGTGCCGGTCCAGCAGAGCCTCGGCCCCGGCCACGTCATTGGCCAGCTCGTCGGCGTTGATCAGTGCCTTCATCTCTGTCACCCAGCTGGTCAGATCCCGGAAGTCTGCGGTGAAACGCTGCAGCCTGGAGGAGAGAGGGAGACGCCATGAGTGGATTCGCCGTCCTCGATGACGTTCTGGTCCGTCCGTGTGGGAGCGGGTCCGGTATTTACAGGTAGGAGTCGTTGAGGCGGGCGCGGCGTTCGGCAGCAAGAGTCTGGATCTGCTCCCAGTTGGTGATGAGTTCGTCCTTCTTGAGGTGGATCTGTGAAGCGTTCTGAGGGTGGGTCTGCTGCAGGCGCTCTGCGTCCCCGCCCAGCGTGTTCACCTGGTGTGGAAGAGGGAGAGAAGTTAGCCGGGGTCAGGGATGCCGACCTGAAACGGGAAGCTGGTGTGGAGCAGCAGAACCTTGTCCTTCAGAGCAGCCAGGTCTCTCTCCAGACCCTCATGCTTCCTCAGCAGAGCCTGAACGCTGGCCAGGTCCCGGCCGAAGTCATCAGAGGCCATCAGCTGCTCCTTCTCCTTGATCCAGCTGATGGTCTCATCCACATCCCTGCAGACAGAACCAGACATCCATCAGAACATCCATCAGGATAAAGTTTAAACCAGAGGCCCTGGAAAACCTCCAACAATTAATCTTTACGTCGTTTTAATTGAACAAACAAACATACGGCTGCATATTATCAGCTGGATTTGGTGTGAACTTTGACTAGGCCATTCTAACCCGTCTGATCTATACTGTCTCATGGCATCTCTGGCTAAAACAGATGAAACTTTAAGGAAGTTTCAGTCTTCTGGATGTGTTCACCTGTTGAAGCGCTGCACCTCGGCCGACCCAAACAGCTTGGCCTGCCTCTGCTGGGCCAGGCCCTTCAGGCGCTGCCAGGCGGCGTTCACTTCATCCTGCTTCCTGACGATCAGCTCGTTCTCCGGGTGGGCCTCCTGGATCAGCTTCCCAGCCAGCTGGTTCACCTCGTTGACGCGCTCCTCGTGAGCCGCCAGGTCGGTCTGGAACTCCTCAAACTTCTTCTGCAGGAGCTCCACGTGCTCCAGGTCCTGACCCAGCTCCTCCGAGGTGACGATGGCCTCCTGTAGTGGAGCCAGCAGAACGTCATTTAACTCCGTAATCATCAAAACCCTTAATGATCAAACATCTGGACCCTATTAGTTATTAGCATTAGCATTATTAGTATTTAGCTCATTTTATTTACTGTATTTTCGCGACTATAAGGCGCATATAAACGTCTTTTTTCCCCCTCAAAATGTGCGGCGCGCCCTCTAGTGTTGTTACTGTGGACGTTGTTGAGACCACCATGAGAACGTTAAAGGGGGAAGTGTGGGCGTGGATTGGGTATAAAAGAACAGGTATGGGCTTTATGTAGAACTGAAAGAGTGGCTGAGGGAGGTGAATGTAAGGAGACCAGGTGGTTTTTGTCCACGCATCACCTAATCTGTGACTCCATGCGTGCCCATCTCACAGCCGATGTGAAAAACATGGTGAAACAAATGAACGCTGTGCTCGCTGTTATTCCGGGAGGTCTGACAAAGGAACTTCAACCGCTCGACATCGGTGTGAACCGGCCGTTCAAAGTAAGGCTGCTTTCACACCGGACGCAGCAGGAGCAGCAAAACCGCATCTGCTGCTTCATTTTTGCTGCTTGTACCAGTTAGTTCTGACGTGCTGCTGAAGAAGCTTTGCTGCTCTCGCTGCGCGGTGCAAAAGTGGGTCTGACGCGTGTTGGGCGGAGCTACTCTATCCTTTCTTTGCCTTGCAGCTATATTTGCTGTGATTCAATATGTTTTTAAGTGAGAAAATACACCTGAAAGCTTAATCACTGCAGTCAGTTCATCCAGATTATCATCCTGCCTTCCAATATTATTTCTGTCGGAGCCGCTCAGACCCCCACATACCAGCGGTGCGCTGTCAGTAGGAATCCCATTCAACAGCAGCCTCTGTCCGGGTCGCCTCCTTGCGGTTCACCGCGGCGGCTGGTAGGTGTTTTTTATCTAAATAATCTAAACTGCAGGCACCAGGATAATAAAAGCGAACATATTCTGCCGGCAGATTTCTGCATTTTAAGTTAAAATATGCGTCAATTAACTGTTTCAGAGGAGCGATCACAGCGCTCTGTGTCATCAGCGCTGTGTCTGTCTCACGGCCAGCTCCCAGGTTTGATTAATACTTTGTAATAAATACAGTACATGAATAAAGCTCTATTTTTAAATACGCAGTAGAGGTATTTAAACGTAGTAGAGGACATGTACCTGTATATAAAACCTGCGCCCTATAATCCGGTGCGCCTTATGAGTGTGTTAAATACAGAAATGGCACACATAACTGAGTCTTTAGTACAGTGCGCCTTATGGTCATGAAAATACGGTAAAAAAAATAAATAATTGTTTTTATACCCTTTGTTTGGGTTTTAAATGATTTGTAATTTTAAATAATAAATTTAAAATATTTTTTAACAACATACCCTTATAGATGGCTGATAGATAACTTATAGTTATTAATCAATATGTAAAAACTTCATAATGAATTCTGAAGTGTTTATTATGCTTTACTGAGGGTGAGGCAAATAGTGAGAGTTTATATCCGTTATTTATTTCATCTAGCATTGCTTATATTAAACATTTCACAGTTATTAACACAAACGGCACAATAAACATCCGTAAATATGTTTATATTATGTTGAATGCATAAAACACACTTTAGAATGAGAAAGTGTTTACACATTGATCCCCCCACCCCCCTAACGTTAAAAACTGTAAAAAATATATATATTAACTGTAATACCTTTTAAACAAATAGCCTAAAATACATAAATTACATTTTTTTGTTAATAAATAATAAATGTATCTTAAAAAAAATAATAAAATAAGTCACCTATATAGCCACGATTTTTTTTTTTAAAGAAATCGACTAATTTTATTTTTTCTTTTATTGCCTGTATTATTGTGTTTAAATAGCTCACATTTATTACTTAATATAGATGGCCTATATTTGTTATTTTATTTTATAAGCAAATTCCTTTTTTTGAAAATAGGCTATATTCATCTTTTTTAAGTTTTCATTATTGTATTTTATTAATTATTATATCATTATTCTTATTTATTTTATTTTATTGGCTTTTAATTTTTTTTCTATATATAGCCTCCATTTATTATTTGTTTAAACAGCTTATGATTTAAAATAAATTTCATTTCATTTTATTGAGAATTTTTTAACCTTTTAAACTTTCAGTTGTTTTATTAAATTCTTTAGAATCTGATTAAACTGAAACAATCCTTAAACTCTTTGTTTTAGATGAAAAAAAATGACCCTAAACCCCTGAAGAGTGAAGGAGCGTCTGACCTTGTCACTGATCCAGCCCAGAGCATCCTCACACTCTCGCAGGTACTGCACCAGTTTTTGGGCCTGCAGCAGACGCATGCCCTTCTCCTTGGTCTTCTGCAGCAGGAGCTCCCACAAACGGTGCAGCTCCTCCAGACGGTTCTGAAAGACAAACGACAAGGTTTTAAAATTCAACCCAAACAGGAGATCCTCCCAGTTTCATGCAGTCTGGGAGGAACAGAGAGAAAGACACACAGAACTACTGCAGATCCAGTTTCTACAGAAGGACATCAGAGTCCAACTGCAGCCACCGGACCTGCAGCTTTGATCCAACCAACAAAGCACATTCTGGAGCTTAGAATAAGCATCACTGGATGGTTGCTTCTGTTAATCTGCTCCTTTCACTCGGTATTGGAAGTTAATTTGATGAAAGCCTGACTTTGATCATTGTGGGGTTTAGATGAAGCTTATCTTAGAAACATACATTGAAATCAGATGTATCCTTTGTCAATATAATTAACTTACTCAGGCAAATAAATCATTAACTGTTTAACAGAATCTAAAGCATGAAATTTGCAGAGTGAGAAACTCAGAGACGTAAATAAGCTAAAACCATAGAAATAATCAGTGGAAACCAGAGCAGTTAATTAAAGGACACCAGCAGCTCAGAACATCCTTGGTTCATGTTATAAACGCTCCAGTTAAGCCGGGTAAACACTGTACGATTTTTTTTTAATCGTTGCACGCAGCTACAGCTCACACTGTACGACGAAAACGCAGCTTTTAGATTAGAAGAGGAATATGAAGCTTACTAGAGTAAAACCGTGGCAAATTATGCTATTTCATGTGCTGAAAGCCCTAAAAAGAAACAAAGACATGGCTGAGCAAACATGGCTACTATGGTCTGACGATTTTACAGAAAGAACTCCATTTCACTCGCACTCCAACCACGCTTCTGTGTTTTCGCCTGAGAGGAGAAAGAAGAAGAAGAATCCGTGTCTTCGCACTGAGCGATTTGCCCAAAACCTTTCAGCCAGCCCTCTATCATTGTGTCATTTTTTCATGTAAATGGAGGAAGATAAAACATTACTGGCTTTAAAAAGCAGTCCAAAAAAACAAGGGAGCAGTTATTTGTGATCCGTTAGACTGCATTATCAGTTTTGGCCTTCAAAAACCTGCATCGGTCTAATATTAGCTCAGGTTTATCAGACCAGTGTCAGGTTGGCTTTTAGCTGCTGTATTTTATTAATAAATAATTAAATAGACTTTTGTTTTTATTCAGATTGTCATCTCTTTTTAACATTTGTTGGATGGTCTGAGCGCTGACAGTGTGGATATCAGGAACAGGTCAAAATGATTTCACAGGCAGACACTAAACACATTTCTATTAACCTTCAAATCGCGCCAATTGAAATTATGAAAATAAATTTGCTAAATGGAAACAATACAATTTAGGAAAAAAAACGGTTTGATTGGGTCGTTTTTTTTGGAAGCACTTTTTTCGCATTAAACCAGTCGCATGATCTGCAACTGCACCTTGCTGCCTCGCAAAAAGACGAAGAAGAAGAACGGAAGTGGTAGGCTTGGCTGAAATATGGATTTATTTTGTGTTTACATCGGTTTTATCTAATGAACAAACATATTCACATACAATCTCAGTTGTTTTTGTTTTTTAATGGAAATTAGCAATTGCAAGACTTTCAAAATTCATATAATATTTATTGTTTTGTGCACATTTGTAATGAAAAGGCAGCTACTGAGGTGTTTGAAAGCAGGAAGCTCCTTCAGCACCAATATGCTGAGGTTCTACCAACCAAAGAGAGAAACCTGACCTTAGCTTTACAACTAAATTCTAACAAAGAACCAAACGAGTCCCCGTTCCTAAGGGGCGGACCCGTTCTTCAGGTTCAGTTTGCATGTTTTTCTAAGCCTATAAGCTATAAAGCCTAGAACTCAACACCATTTCTGACATTTTAAATTAAAAAAGCTTCCTTGATGGGAAGCGAAATGTCTTCAAACTTGGAAACAGAGTCAAGTAGATTGTTTTTTTTTGTTTGTTTGTTTTTTGGAATAGCTTTAGAACCACACAAAGGAGGCACTACAACCCAAACACACACATGGATATACTCAGCCATATTGACAGTGGTGACTATGGGTCTCTGCTGGGTCCGGTACGGAGTGTAGGACTGAATTCCATGGAGTCGGGTTATTTTTACAGTGAGGTAATCTGAATGTTTCTACATTCCCAACGTTCCTGATCCAGTCCTTCCTGTGATCCAGAACCTCAATCCAACTGATCTTAAATAGGTTCTGATGATCTATATTTTTTTCCCTCCACTTTAAAGCAGATGAGATTAGGAAAACATGGAAATGGGGACCGGATCAGGACGTTTCTGGGCTTCTCTTTTGGACTCACCCGGATGGTCTCAGAGGCGAAGTGTCCCTCGGTTATCATCAGGTTTCCGGTCTCGTCCAGTTTGATGATGGCTTCAGAGTTAGCTTGAACCTCAGCTTCAAAGGCCTGATGCTTCTGCAGTTTGCCCTGTGAGGAGAAGAAAAAGAAACAGGCATCAGCTGTGGGGCAGGGTCTCCATCCACAGATGTCCGGCTCTGGTTCTGCTCGGAATCAGACCTGCAGGTTGGACGGGTCCTTGTAGTTCTCGTCGGAGGCGATCTGCAGCTTCTCCTGGATCCATTTCTCCAGCTCGTCGGCATCCCGGCGGAAAAACTGGAAGCGGTAAGAGTCCTCCAGCTTCTGCCGGCGGACCATCGACAGCTCCTTGAAACGCCGGTAGCGGTCCAGAACCTGCTGCCGGCGTTCCTGGATGTCTTCGGCCGTTTCCAGCACCTTGATACCAACGGTGTCCATTTTCTGCACAGAAGAAAAAAAACAGGCGATGAGAAACCAAAAACTGCAGCGGGTGAACCAAACCTCCTGCTGAGTAAAACCAGTCCTGTCCCAGAACCCTCTCCTGTCCAGAGCCAGAACCCACCGCACAACCAAAATCTGGTCCGACTCAGGAGTTCGGATTTTCCAGAACTGGGTCGTTGGGACATTTGTCCAGTAATGTGTGTATAATACGGCTCATTGGATTGAAAATTTACAGGCCCACTGCCTCAGTCTTGGAGCAAAAGTTCTGGTTGCTGGGAAGCAGATCATATTGGATCACTTGTTAAATCCGAACTGTTCTGGACTGTGTGTAAGGTCGCCGTTGCCGACAGTTTGCCTGCAGCTCTGAGGGTAGATGTTTGTATTGTCCGGCACAACAATGGTCCTACTGCTCTGAGACAGAACCTTGGCTTTGCTGTAAAAGGCCAGATATAAAGCCCCCCCCTCTCATCCTGTCTGCTGCCTAGCAACCAGCAGCAGCTGAAATACTATAAATGCCTGGAGGGGGTGGGGGCGGACATTCCAGCAGCATGTGGACAGCGTCCGAGGTTTCCCACACAAAGAGATGTGAGGACTCAGCGTCTCTGTGGGCTCAGCCTGACCGACAGATTCAGCTGGATTCAGCTTTACCTCAGAGATCCCAACAAAACCATTGGAGTTATTTAGGGCTTAAAGTCACAGCATGATAGCAGCAGTTCATCATCAACCAAAAAAATCAGGATATTTCCCTTTTTTCCCGTAGTTTAGAGTGATGTCAACCCATCACTTCCTGTTCTTAGCCATTTAATTAAACTGATAAACTAACTTACTGGATAATGCTGCAAGCTCTAAACTGTTTATATGAAATCAGCTGGGCTTTAGCGGCGTTCTGACTTCAGGTCAGCTCCAAGAAAGGAAAGGAGACTGAACGAAAAGCAAGTTTTTAAAAATGACTGATGTCTTTTTTTGTCATGAAAACAAAGGCAGAAAAATATGATTACCGTATTTTCGCGACTATAAAGCGCATATAAACATATTTTTTTCCCCTCAAAATGTGCGGCGCGCCCTATGTGGGTTGTTACTGCGGACGTTATTGAGACCGCCATGAGAAAGTTAGAGGGGGAAGTGTGGCCGTGGATTGACAGAAACTGCCGCCTATGGTGATTTTTAAGAGAAAGACTTTGCCTAAAGTGACTTTTCCAGCTGGAGTCGTTATTAAGGCAAATGAAAAGGGCTGGATGGATGAGGAGATGATGAAAGCGTGGCTGAGGCAGGTGTATGTGAGGAGACCAGGTGTTTTTTCCACGCATCACCATCGCTGTTAATCTGTGACTCCATGCGTGCCCATCTCACAGCTGATGTGAAAAACATGGTGAAACAAATAAACGCTGTGCTTGCTGTTATCCGGGAGGTCTGACAAAGGAACTTCAACCGCTCGACATCGGTGTGAACCGGCCGTTCAAAGTAAGGCTGCGAGCGGCGTGGGAGCGATGGATGACCGACGGAGGCCACAGTTTCACGAAAAGTGGAAGGCAGCGCCGGGCGACTTACGCCACAGTTTGCGGATGGATTGTAGATGCTTGGAATAACGTGTCTGCTGGCACTGTTGTTCGGGCTTTCGCAAAAGCCGGCATTATTTCCTAGGAAAGTGACTCTGACAGCGAAGAAGGGGAAATTGGCATGTCTGATTTAGCGCAGCTGTTTAATTCAGAAACAGAGGATGATGACTTTGATGGGTTAGATTAATACTTTGTAATAAATACACAATCATACTCAGTTTTGCTCCGTTCTATTTTTAAATACGCAGTAGAGGTATTTAAACGTAGTAGAGCAGAGGTCTTCAACAAGGGGTCCGTGACCCCTAGGGGGTCCGCGGAGGTACTGCATGGGGGTCACGAAACTTTTGGTTGATTCATTTTTTTTTATATATTCCCTCCTGAATTGAAATGTCTTTAAATCCACATTAACATGAATTGAAGACTGTAGTAAACAGATAAATGGAGGCAGAAGATGTCTTTCAGTCATCAATGCAAACATTCAGCGACACACAGGAGCTCTTTAAAGCTGGTCACCGTTTCATTCACAACACCTCCCATCAACCAGGAATCAGAATCAGAAATACTTTAATAATCCTAGGGAGGGATTACTTTAGTTACATTACTCCATCTGTAATAGAGTGACTATAGAAAGACTAGAAAAACAACCCCACAGCATGATGGTGCGATGGCCGAGCTTTACGCAGAAAGACCCAATACCACCTGTCATGCTGTCGCTGATGATCTAACCCAGCTGAATCCCACACTGATATAGTGTGGATTAGGGATGCACCGAAAATGAAAATTCAAACCGAAAAATTACGAAACAAAGGCCAAGAATCGAAGCATCGAAAGATATTATGTCGAATATAAAAATCATAGCCTTTTTGACTAAAATTTAAAAAGCTATTATTTTTATAACTTTTATAACTAAAGGAACTTCAGTAAATTATAAATTGTTTGTTTGTTGTATTTATTTTTTCTTATCCCTTTATCTTAGAAGAATCAGTGCGAAACGTCGTTTCATTTCCAAACACGGAATGAGCGTGTTCGGCATTTCCTTTTCCGTGTCGCATTCTTCTCCTATTCAGAAAGGTGACGGTGACGTTTGGATTCCTGTAGCATTTTGTGCCACTGAGCGCAGAGACGGATGTGTTAAACTCGCACCCCTTCACCCTTCACTCTTCATCATTTGTTTGAGAGCCAAACATGTAAATGATCTCAGAAACTAGCGGTCCTTCTGCTCTGCTCACAGCGCCGATGTGAAAATTTTCTGCGTTCAGCTTGGCTCTGCGGCGGCTGATAACACGACCTCCCGCCCTGCTGCGGAAGATAACAGCTTCCCTCTGTTTTCACCTTGCAGCCGTTAGTCAGCAGGAGTTCAGCATGGCTGCCCACACGCCTCCTCCAAAAAGCTTGAAAAATGAATTCAGGGAGGGAAAGGAAAATGCTGGAACATCAGCAGGAGCTCCGCTGACGCAGAAACAGTCATAACTTGGAAAAGAAGCAGAGAAGTGCCCTAAAGCTGAACTTTAACTCTGAAATCATTGAATAGTTTATTAACAATCATAGTCAGCAAATTAGAACCTAGTTCTGATGGAACTCGTGTCTTTGATAATAAGACTTTTAGGTAACAACAAACTTTAAGCAACCTTTAGGTTTTTCTCCAAGATCACATTTCTATATTCAAGTGTTTTATTCATTGATTAAAGCAAAACAATCCTCATAATTAACAAAGAATAAAGGCTTAGAAGCTTAAGTCTGAGTGAAATTAAAACATAAATTGTATTTATTTATAAGATATGAAAAAAAACATGAACTTTTCATGAAATATACAATGTTTTTAGATTTCTTTGTTCTGGATCTGAACTCCTGTTTTCTGGGCTTGTTTTGCAGGAATTGCAGAATCAACGCGGCGTGGAAAGGAGAAGAACAGCCTTTGGTTCTGCTGACAGGTTCTGGAAGCCCAGTTTGCTTTAAAAAGTCTTTGGATAATCTATTGGTCGCGATGTCTTAATCTGGTGTTACCATGGTGACAAAAGGAGGTATTCACTGGTGTGCATCCATGCAGTCATCTTTGCTGCCTCTGAAATGTTCCTATGATATTTTTTCCCTTACACTCAACTTTGAATAATTATGCTTAGAATAAGAACAAATCATCTACTCTTCTCTGAGAGGTGGACTTTGGACCACTAAACATCTGGTCATTTTCTTACTTATCTCAGGTGACAGAACTGATGTTTTTCCGGCTGCTTTAACACCAGGAAATTGGACAGATAAATCCCCGTGTCCTGGATACGTCTGTGTGTCCAAAGCATCTTTCTAAAGGCTGCAGAGATCCTTGTAGCTCCATATTTTTAATAACATTTTTTCCTTCCACTAAATTTTCTGTTAATACTTCCCTAGTGATTATCTGCTGTATTCCTTCTAAATTAAACTATGTTTATAAAAAGAGGAAAAAGAAAGAACCTACGTGACTTTTTCCTTTCACTGAACTTTCCAAAAGTCCACTTTGAATAAAGGGAGAATCTTTAGCAGGAGCGTAGGAGACTAACCCCCAGATTTCACATACTCCCGTCAGCGCTCCGCCCCGGCCCGCCCTCCTCACGTACGTCGTGCAGAATATTTGTCTGTCATGTTAATCAATGAGAAGTGTTCCACATCCACCGCTACTCTTCTGCAAGTCACCGTTCACGTACGTCTTCTCTGTCCTTCACCGTCAAAATATAGAGCTGAGCTAATTTTTGCTTCGCTCCAGTCCGGCCAGGTCAAGATCCGCAATTGCAATCGCACCAAACAGGAAAAAGAACGTCAAGAAGATGCTGTTTGTCAAATTAAAATAAAGTAACGATGGATTGGTAACTACAAATTAGATAGCATATTTCTTATTTATTACCCAAAACCAAGATTGTTTAATTTTATAATTGGATACAAACTATTGGTTCTTCAACATACCAGGAAGCAGATTTCTCATCTCCATCAAAATATTTTTTTTATACCAAGACCTTAAAAGTTTAATCACATCCAGTCAAAAGAATCTGGATGAAGAGGTGCGGGGTTTGGAGGTAGAGAACAAACTGTTCATAAAAAAATTATTTTGTATTATCCTATTATCCACAACATAAAGAAAATATTTGGACAGAAACTGCGCATATGCTTGATGCTGCTGGGGAAATTTTTATTGCGTGATATTAAATCAAACATTCAGTTCCGCATGTTTTGCTCGTATGGATTTTAGTAATAATATCGGACATGCTCTCCTCAAACTCTGAGAAGTCGGCGCAGAGCATTAAGAACATTAAGAATTTTGGTCAAGTGACTTTCACATTTCATTTGCCCAGAACATTTTTTACTTGCCCAGTATAATGTTTGATAAATATAGTTCCTAATATTCATTTTTGTATATATATCAATGAAACATGTTTGTTTTTTAAATGTTTTTTTTGTAATTCAGTATTTTTTAAGTTTCCAGGTTCCTGGTGTGTATCTGCATGCGTCAGATAATGAACTCAAGCCTACATTACCGTGTTAACATGCTTTTCAATCCTTCCTGCACATTCTTTTCAAACTAAACTTTGCTTTAAACTGTCGTGCGCTTGGAAAAATATAAAGTGTAATGTTAAAAAACAAAAAAAAAAACTTGACGTTTTAAAAACTTACACTACTACTACTCACCAATTCAACATGTTTAGCTCTATAACATTTAAATGCACCACTCCAATGTCTAAGAGAAAAATTTAATGAACATTTTTTAATGTATGACCACTGCACAGAAGACTGCCATATGATAGAAATATTTACACTGTGCGCATACAATTATTATTATTATTATTTTCCTAATCCCTGACTGATCATTTTTAATCTAGCCTGTATTATAGTATAGATCAGGGGTCACCAAAGCGGTGTCCGTGGGCACCAAGGTGCCCTCAAGGACCACATGGGGGGCCGTCAGAGTCTTCTAAATAAAGAACAACCCACCAGTGGGCTAAGTTTGAAATGTTATTTAATTCTGTTGCTCTTCTTTTTATTCATTTATAGAGATTTCAAAAATGACAATGTCTAAATAAACTTAGAAATTAACAGAAACAATAAAAATAAGCTGATAATGTACAAAGTTTAGGCTAACGCTAACCCTTGCAGCTCATGGGTCAGTAATGGTCGCCCTTCCTACGTCTCGGTACCCTTGAAGTGGCCCTCAGCCTTAAAAAGGTTGGTGACGCCTGGTATAGATTAAATTAATCATCCAGCTGCAGAATTCTCTCCCCAAGGAGAGAAAAATCACGCCATCTAGCGGAAAATCTCGCGTGATTTGAAAAAGCTGCGAGATTTTCCGCTAGATGGCGGAAGGAAACTTCAAGGTTCCTTTTTTTTAAGCTACAATCATCCAAAATCAAAAACACTTTTTAAAACCATCCCTGTGTCTAATTATTTACTAAAAAGTAAAACTTTTTAACGTGAGATATTAAATAATTCACGTCTGATGGTGTTCTCGTTCATTGTGTAACATTTTTGTACCTAATGAGAGCCTTAAAAGCTTTTAAAGTTGCTGCAAGATGTTTTCTCTTTCAGGAGATGAATGCTGCCTGAGTGCTTGGATGACAATGTGACAATGGTTTAAGTGATTTGGTTGTTTTAGATGGACATTAATATTTTAACAGACCAATTCCTGCTTCGATTCAAACTTTAACACCATCCACTCCTCAGTGCTGAGGTGACCTGAAAACAGGCCAAACATTGTGATAATGAAGGAATGTGTGAGCTAATCAGAGGCTATTAAAAGTCCAAACTGACACTCCCTGAGCCACAGAGGAGTGGATGATCCACTTCGGCACCGTCGGATAGCCCAGGGAGCTCTGGGATATAAATGGAAGCCGCACCCTCATGAGGGGAAGCTATGGGAGTTTGCAGGAAGAGCCTCAAGAGGCAAAGAAAGTCCATTTCCTCACCGAGGAAGCAGGAAGAGTCAGGAAGACATTCTGTCAAACCCAGATTAGGTCATCGGCCTGTGGAGATCATCCAGAACTTTCTGGTGGTGAAAATCTTTGCAGATTCTTCTAGGTTATAGATTTACTGTAATATCCTCTGTTGCCATGGTAATTTGTAAATATTTAAAATATAATAGGGAAATAAAGTCTTAAATGTGAAGCTGCGCCAGGAGCTTTGACGCTTTGACAGAGGAGACTAGTACCCGACCTGGAGAATTTTGCTTCCAGGTTCCTAAGGTGTCTCCTTAAAGGGCCGACCCAGAACTTTCTCACATCAGAGATAACCTGATTAAATCAGCTGAAGAATTTTCATTTCTAACTGGTGAACAGTGTCAGGAACTCAAACACCACAGGGCTCGATGTGAACCATCGCCCGGGGCAAGTAGTTTTTATTGTTGGGAGAGTACAAATTCCATCACAAAAAAAATTATCACTCAAAATTACTTTAAAATCACCGACATTCGATGAAAACGACCCAGAAGCGTTGCCGGCGCCATTTTTGTTGTTTGTAAACATTCTCGAATGACTTGAAATAGCCGGATGATTTTCCGCCAGATGGCGTGATTTTTTTCCACCTAGCGGTAATTTTGATGTAGTTACCAAAACGACAAACGGCTGCATTTATTTTGTCAGGGAAAACTAATCCTGGGTCAGTTAAAAGTCAGGGAATTCTGAAATTATGTAAGACTGTGGAAACCCTGTATTAAATAACTATGTATTTGTGACATTGACATCTGTCTTGTGATTTATCTCAAGTTTTTAACCTGTCAAGTTTTTTTTTAGATTTTTAACATTAAAATTTATATTTTTCCAAGCACACAAGTTTAAAGCAAAGTTTAGTTTGAAAAGAATGTGCAGGAAGGATTGAAAAGCATGTTAACACGGTAATGTAGGCTTGGGTTCATTATCTGACGCATGCAGATACACACCAGGAACCTGGAAACTTAAAAATACTGAATTACAAAAAAACATTTAAAAAACAAACATGTTTCATTGATATATATACAAAAATTTATATTAGGAACTATATTTATCAAACATTATACTGGGCAAGTAAAAATTGTTTCTGGGCAAATGAAATGTGAAAGTCACTTGCAATACGTTACGTCAACCCCTGCACCAGATCTACTCTAACAGGTTGACTAAGCTGAACCTTTTTCAGTGTGGAGGTATTACTGAATGAACACAAAGGAAGGTATATAGGTTGAAAATAAGGTCAGGAAGCAGTTTTTATCCTTTTGCAACTGAAGTCCATTGGAGCACGAGAATTCAGCAGGTAACAGGAAGGGCGGACGTTGACAGAACTGCTCTAATTGGTTTGGTTTTTCAGCTGTGAGGATGGAAATGTTTGAAGCCTTTTGGAAATCTCAGACTTTTTAAAGCTAATGGCAACAACTTTTCTTTAATATAAGGCATTTTTTTAAAATCATACACCTGTAGATAGATAAATAAAATCAATTATTTAACTAAAAAAACATTTCATAAACAGTTTTTTTTATTTTGAAGCATTCAAAAATGTTCTTTAAATATTTTTTTCTGTTTAGGATGCCAACATCCACATAAAGGATTCCTGCGGTCCCAGTGTAGGTACAAGATCTGCTTGGGGCCCCGCCCCTTCTTATGACGTCAACATATGGCAACTCCACTTGGACAAACTATATCGCATCCATTTCTTAAGAATCAAATCTCTTTTGGAGTCTCAACATATTAACTACATTTGCTGTTATATTACATATCATTGGTGATCTAAAGTAGCTGAAAGTAGAAAACGAGCTCTGCCATTAACCAAGGGGACAAAAAAAAAGTCTCAGCTTATTTATTTTTTCTTTTTATTAAGATCTGAGAGCAAGGGAGGACAAATGGGACATATTAAAAATGATTTTTGTAGAGATTCTAAACATATAATACAGTTATTCTAGTTCTATAAAATAAACGGTTGTTGTTGACACAAATTTAAAAGTAGTGTAGCTTAATATGGCAAACTGACCGTGCTAAAAGAGGCTAACCTGTTAGCTAACAACAGCGCTACCCAGCTCCTCACCTTTATATCATGGTCTTGCAGTTACTTTGTTCATCATAAACAGATTTTTTCAGTTTTGTTACCCTTTAGGTAAAACTTCATCACCATTAGACACGCTAACGCTACAGATGCTTCCAACTCTGCACACAGACACGTGATGTTATTATCGTTGTCTGGGCAACCACAATGTTTTACATCATGTGGCAACGTTCATCCAATCATGTAGCGTAACATCACTGGCATGCGCAAGACCCGAGCAGAGCTGGTACCTACACCAGAAAGCTGAGAAAAACTATTTTCTGGCAGTTAAAGTTTTCAAATTCAAGTCAAATAAAAAAAAAAAAAAGAAAAGCAAAATGAGGATGAACATGGTAAGGCTTCTGAGGCCTGGCTCCGACTTAAGCAAATGATCTAAGTAGCCATGCAAAGGTTACAGGTTACCTCTTTTCTTCTGGACAGCTGAGTGGAATATTTCCTATTGCTAATCAAACATTAGCATTAGCAGACCAAGCTGGCAAACGATCCTGAACAAAAGCAAGTAAGAAAGAGTGCACCACTTACTGGCCGGAAGGAGTTGAACTCGTAGCATCGTAGCATCGTAGCATCACTAAGCTTACCTTTAAGGTAAGCTTAGTGATGCTAAGGGTGCCAACTGTGTTAAGCTTAGTTTTAATTGTCAACTCAACAGTAAAATCCTAAAATGTCAAACTAAACTGATAACATGCAGCCCTCAGGTTTATCGTTACGCATTATTCATCTGGGATTTACCAACTGAATCTGTTCTGAGGATGAAGGGATATTCATCACAACCTTCTGATCCGTTTGGGTGAGGTCACACCAAGTGCCGGCTATTGAAGTTTGGTTTAAGCCAATCATACTAAAAAATGAAACAGCAGCACACACCATGAGAAAACACAACAACAAACACTTTGCTGTTGGTGTTTCAAAGATTAAATTGTTGAATCTGACCTCCTGGAATAAGACCTCCTTGGGCTGCCATGTTTGTTTTGGTTCAGCTCCACAGCTCTTGCTTTCATCACAGCTGTATGTCCTGCCTTAAACCATAATACCTCAACTGGACTTAGGTTTCTACCTCTGTCATGTCTTAGGATCTATAGCAGAGAACCAATCAGTCTAGCCTGAACCAATACCTAAAAAAAGAGAACTAAAATACAAAACGGGTTTTAGGGATGACATGGCAGATGTGTGGATGGATCCAAACAAAGAAGACAGTTGGGTGCAGATGTGAATGCTGGATCAGAGCTCTAATTTCACATGCAGAGAATCTCACATCAAACATGCACTGAATCTACTGACAACATTAGATGAAAGAATTAGGGTAAACCAGAAAAACGCATAAAAAACAAGCAAAACGAAAACCTGGGAATCCAAACAGAACCGAGTCCGCACAGCAGATGGAAAAACAAGGCATACACACACACAGAGATGTTCTGTCTGAATCTCCGGCTCCTTGTCTATCCTGATGGATCACAGGACCTCTCCTAAAGCTCCGCCATGGTCCACAGTGATGTCTGAAAAGCGTCCCACAGCTAAAAGGCAGAGTCTACTCTGCAGCTCCGTCAGACGCATTGCACCTGCAGTGACTGGGCTGAACCGAAGCCCAGCCCCTGCGTCTGGATCTGCTGCGTAGACGCTACCCCTCCCTGATCCCTCATTTACTCAGCAAAACTCTGGTGCTTCCCTCCAGAACATTCCTCCCTGCTTCCCTCAAAGTGCTGAATATTTCTCTCTGTCCAGACCAAGCCAAACGCACACAGAGCAGACAGCGAGGAGCAGCGTTTACCTTCAGTTTGGGTTTAGTGAATGTTGACATGCTGCAGGCTGGGAGGGGTAGGATTAATGGAAAAGCAGTTAAGATCACAAACCAACAGAGAAATTTATATGAAAATTTATATGAAATCCCATCGTCATGATGTAATGACATTAATGCTGTTACTGCTCCAATTTAAGGATCAACACAGGCTGTCTGGTTAAAAGAAAACATAGAAACACTTCAGATAGGACCTGAAAGGTCTGTATAAAATACTAAATACTCTAAACTGTTAAAAAAAATCTTATCATCGATTCTGACACCAGGTTACATTTTTATATTAAAGTGGAGAATAAAACAATGAAATTAAATGCAGCATAATGAGGGGAAATATGATTAAACACCAGAACATCTCTGCCGTCCCACGACACTTCATGTACTATTAAGAGTCAGAACCGACATTTTCCTGCTTTAAGGTCCAAATCCAGTCAAGGATAACTCCAGATTTAATATTCTCTCATCTCAGGCTTTTTTAATTGACCTTAGTCAGTGGTATAAAACCACTACGTCATTAGATCCTGTGTCCCGTTCATAATACTTTGACATATTAGTTTATCTCGGTGCCCTGAGAGGAGCCGGCCATCATGGCGCCACAATGTCTAATCATGCAGCATCAGCTGGAGCCTCTAGACTACAATGCTATTTTCTGCTTCCCATTATGAGCTTTAAAAGGAAGATGTCAAGACTGCCAAGACATCAGAAAAACACATCGGACATCCCAGATGCTAGCTGGGAAAAATAAAATAAAAATACCCCAAATATAACACTCAAATATAATTTTTTTATGTGTAAATAATCAATATTAATTTGAGGATAAATGTTTTAAAGTATGCATGATCCATAAAAGCAAGTTTCAGTACCTCTTTGGTTGGAAACTAATATGATGGATGTAGAGATTTTTAAATGAATAAAAAATAATTGTTTGGGTGTCCAGTGGAAATACACGTACCAGTTTAATTTAAGCTGTTTTCCACTTTTTAGTCGGGGGGTTAACTGTATACCGAGGGACACAAATCAGCTTGAAGCTTTTAAAAGAAAACAGTTTTCTATGTTTAACCCATATAAATGATCTTGGTAGCATAAAGGCGCTTTCTAAAGATCTGTTTTAACTTAGTAATTTAATCTAATTTCATGGAGTCTAATGACCCTCAGTGACGTAAGGAGACTTTTAAATAGCTGAAAATGTTTCAAACACTAACCCTGAATCGAATAGCATCTTTATTGGTTAATCAGCTGCAGCGACCCCTAAATGTTTATCCATTACAGCTGCAGAGATATTTAATTTAATCAGCTTCTTCTAACAGTTTTCTAAATAAAGCTGCTCAGAGGTTTTATATAACCAAACTTTAACCCCTGTCGTTCAAATAGAGGCTTGTTTCACACAGGACAGACAGGTTTCTTTTCTGACCTGCAGGCTGGTTTTTCAGTTCGACTTAGTATTAGGGCCACGCTAGAGATTTTTTTCTTCTTCTTTTTCGTAGGGTTAAAGACGTAACATTACAAGAATTAAGTCGTAACATTGCGAGAATAAAGTCATAACACTGCGGGAATAAAGTCGTAAGATTGCGAGAATAAAGTCGTAACATTGCGAGAACAAAGTCGTAACATTACGAGAATAAAGTTGTAATATTATCGGAATAAGGTCGTAATATTACGAGAATAAAGGCGTAAAAGTTACGAGAATAAAATCGTAAAATTTATGAGAATAAAGTCATACAATTTACGAGAATAAAGACGTAACATTACAAGTTTAAAGTCGTAAATTACGAAAATAAACTTGTAACATTACAAAATTAAAGTCGTAACATTACGAGAATAGTCGTAACATTACGAGAATAGTCGTAACATTACGAGAATAGTCGTAACATTACGAGACTAAAGTCATAATATTACGAGAATAAAGTCGTAAAATTGACGAGAATAAATTCGTAAAATTTACGAGAATAAAATCTTAAACTTTATGAGAATAAAGTCATACAATTTACGAGAATAAAGACGTAACATTACGATTTTAAAGTCGTAAATTTCGAAAATAAACTTGTAACATTACAAAATTAAAGTCGTAAAATTACGAGACTAGTTGTAACATTACGAGAATAGTCATAACATTACGAGAATAGTCGTAACATTACGAGATTAAAGTCGTAACATTACGAGATTAAAGTCGTAACATTACGAGATTAAAGATGTAACTTGACACCCAAACCATTCCTTTTTATTTATTTAAAGATCTCTTAAGTTTATCGTATTAGTTTCCAACCAAAGAGGTACAACACTACAAATAAATAGCTTCGAGTTTATAAATGCTTTAAAGCGGAGGTCTTTAACAGGGGGTCCGCGACCCCTTGGGGGTCCACGGGGGTACTGCATGGGGGTCGCAAAAGTTTTGGTACATTTGACTAATCAAAGTCGTGAAATCACGCGAATAAAGTTGTAACATTATGAGGATAAAGTTGTAACATTACGAGAATAAAGTCCTAAACTTACAAGAAACAAGTTGTATTTTTTGACAACTCTTACAAGAAGCCCTATCTTCCCTAAATTGAGGAATGTCGAGCATCATGTGAAGTTCTATTTTGGCATCAGTTTCACAAATTAGGAAATCTTTTAGCAGCAGCATCAAACTGGGCAGGATTTCAAAGTGGACTCAGGTTGCTGATTGGTGGAGCTGGTCGGCCGTCATCTGCTGGGCGGAGCTCCAAGCTTTCTATCTGAAACGGGTTGTTGTATGATGACTTCATTCTCGTAATTTTATGACTTTATTTTTGTAATTTTACATTATTCTCGTAATTTTACGACTTTATTGTCGTAATTTTTACCACTTTATGGTCGTAATTTTACGACATTATTCTCGTAATTTTTACGACATTATTCTCGTAATTTTTACGACATTATTCTCGTAATTTTACGACTTTATTGTCGTAATTTCACGACATTATTCTCGTAATTTTACGAATTTATTCTCGTAATGTGACGTCTTTATTCTCTATTAAAAAAAAAAAAAAACAGAAACATCTCTATCCTGGCCCTAACACTCCGTCGCATTCCAGCTGACTGGTTGGTAGGCGAGGAATGCAGCTGCCGTCTGATGGATCAGTTCTGATGCTCTCTGCTCTGACGGCCATCCGGGTCATTGTATTCACAGCCACCTTAGAAACAGTCGGTATCTCCTGCATTGTGTTTGGCTGTTAAGTGGTTTTAATGAAGCTTGGTCAGACTTTGACCGGACTGGGCGGCTCCTTCTAGAACACAGAATGATCCAACAGTATGGAGCCTGTATCTGTCCAATAATCTGCAGCAGATCCACAGCCTCAAATCCCCATTAAAGCCCCAAACACGACAATGAAACCATGCGACCGCTTATGCTCTGCACATATAAAACTTCAATGAACAGACATAAACAAATCGGCTATTAGGATTTTATTTTTACCGAAGCTGTTAGCAGCTCCTGCTGCTAGCTAGTCGATCACGGCCGAAAAAACCCGAACACATAGTTTAGAAATGAAACAATAACCATGTGTTTAGCTGGTTTAATATGCATCGTTAGATTACCATAAAAGTAAATTGGAAATATTTTTCCTTACCGCGAAGTTTTTCCCAGAAAGCTAACGGAGCGGAGGCTATCCTGAAGAGTCGACCCTGACGGTTCGTGTGAAGGGCGGGGCTCTGTGGAGGAGGAGGCTTTCTTTGCAGTGACGTCATTCATGCAGCTGTACGAAAAGTGTCGAAGCGTGACGGAAAAAACCGAACGGAGGCAGAGGCTTTTAGGTTTTTTCAGGGTTCATTTGCCAAAACATACAGAAGAGGATTAGGGTCACCGTAAAAAAATAAAAGAAAGTTACTAAATTTTGTTTCAGTATAATATGGGAAAAAAGTCAAAATTCTGAGATTAATCTAGGAATTCTGACTTTAATCCTCGTATTCTGAGTTTTTCCCATATTATACTAAAATAAAATTTGAAAATAAGTTAACTTTTTTTTATTTTTTCTGTGGCCCTAATCCTAATTCTCTTCCATTCACATCTCTTTCTTCGTGGCCAGAATTCTGAGATTGATGTCAGAATTCTGACTTTTTCCCCTTATTATACGGAAAGAAAATGTAAAAATCAGTTCATTTCTTTATTTTTTCATTGGCCCTAATCCTCTTCCATAAAAACAAGCTGATGGTACTGTTATTTAAAATATCCAAAAGAAAATGCATGATTTGTAATTCGCCTTTGATTCTATGGTGTTATGGAACACCATTCCTGTATTTCATAGCAGAATAAAGCTGAATCTATGCCATACATCTAAGTTATAGGTAAATATAGCAGTCAGCCAATGGAAATCTAACAATAATTATATCTAATTTAAGAATTTGATTATTTGTTTGACAATGGAAAATCTATCTATCTTTATGATATAGGGCAAAGCATCGAACCTTTAGGAGTGTTTTTATTCTCAATAACACTCCTAAAATGATTAATTTGCCATTCTGATTTAAAAAGATTATGAATTTATTCTCATTAATTTGGTATCATTTATTTATATTTATTCATAATTATTTTGATTAGTGAAAAATGGGGCAAAACAGGTTGCAGAGCTGCGCCTTTTCTATATACCACATTCCTTACAATCATATAATCATATAGATAGGAAGGTTTCATACACCAATCACTGCAAGGCACTAAGTTTTGTTAAAAACATGTTTAATATTTGACTTTTATCACCAGATAAAGTCCTAAGTCGGCTTTGTCAGGAAACAAAATCATGCTACTTTGAATAGATCAGTTAAACACCTGATTAAACTTAGATTTCTATTTCTATAGTGTTCTAACATCCATCCATTTTCCAAAGTGCATATATATATATATATTTTTTTTTTATTAAACCCTTTTTACTTTTAACCCTGTATAATAATTATGCTATAAAAATAAAAAAAAAAGCTGTCGTATGTGGATGCACTGTATGTACTGTATTTACCCAATGCATCTTTTTCTTTCTTTGGCACCTTCTTCTTCTTTGACTATTTGAGCTGATGTAACCAGTACATTTCTCCACTATGAGATCAATAAATCAATCAATCAATCATGCACAATTGTACTATGTTATGTATAGTCCTCTCTGTCCTAGCATGTTTGTATACTTAACGATTCACACTTCAGTTCTGCGATCATTATGTTTATATCCTTGGTCCAATAAAAGACACAAGATTCTTTTTTCTTTATCGCCAGTACAAACTGTTTTCCTGCTTGTATATCCCATTGGGGACATCCTCCAGACCCGCCCTCATCAGCAGACAGATCATCTGATCATGAGCTAATTCCAACATCTCACTTCTGCAGGAATGTAGAAAATCCTTATTGAATATTTAGTAAAACCAATACAAGATGTTTTATGAAAGTCAAAGAATAAATATACAGTATTCTTGATGGTTTTGTTAATGCAAAACACAGGATTGACTGGAACCTCAAGGACAGTATTGATAGACTCACTGGATCTTAATGCAATGAAGCACTTAATCATAGACAGACAGATAACACAGAACAAGATGTAAAAAGTTCTTCAGCAGTATAAAACATTTTATAAACAGTACAAAAACCTGTACGTTGGAAGACAAAATCCTGCCCGCTGGAAGCTGCTGCTGCATGAAAAACCCTGAGGCATCTTTTGTTCTCAGTCACATGAGAGCAGCTGCTTACATAAAAACCCTCAATTTAGTGACAAGCAATAAAATAAGCAAGAGGAATCTTTAAAATCTGTCTTAAATTTAGACCACGGGGTAAAATGTTTAATTCCAGGGAATTATTTAGAGGGAAGGAGCTTCTAAACATCCAAGTCTTCTGGTCACCGTCTAAATCAGCCGACCCAGATCCTCTGATTCCGACTCATTTCCTGTAAAACTGGCAGCAGACGATCAATTACAGCCACTGACCCACATTAATGAAACAACATCCAGACGCTGACTGTCAGGATCAACCATGACCACCAGTGGAACCAGTCTGTTGGATAACTGGAAGGTCTGGAAGCAAAATGTTCTATACATACTGGTGATAATGACTGAGCACAAATACATTTGGTTCCCAGCATCTGTTGCCATGGTGACCGCGTCCTGCTAAGATGAGAAGATGCAGACTGCCGGAGCTGAACCAATCAGGTCTTCTTTTGAGGCGGTCAGAGGGGAGAGGGGGCCCGCAGGGAGCTGGCGAGGGCCACATCACTAAAAGCGTCGGTGTAGGACGCTTTGAGAAACTGGACGTAGTTCTGGAGGCTTCGGTTGGTGCTGTCGGACTGCTTCAGGCGGTCCTTCAGGTCCTGCAGCCGGCTCTGGTACCGCCTCTCCGCCTGAGAATCAATAACAGGTTAGAGACATAACAGAGGAGGAGGCAAGAAACAAAAAGAGCGGCGGTGATGTCACCTCCTCTTTGTGGCGTCTCAGCTGGTCGATCTCTGAGGCGGTCCGGCTCAGTTGGGTCTCCAGCTCCAGGATCTTGGATTTGGTGGAGCGTTCTTTGGTCATGGCCCGTTCTCTGGTCTCTGAGATCTGGAAACACGACACATTATTTTACGCTCACTGGAAGAGAGACGCTCAGGTCTAGAAAACAATCCACTGGACTTTGTTTCCAAGTTGAAGACGTTTTGCTTCCCGTCCAGGAAGCTTTTTCAATTCAAAATGTCAGACATAGCACTGAGTTCAAGGCTTTACGCTACTCATTGCTGATTCTGACATTTTGAATTGCAAAAGCTTCCTGGATGGGAAGCGAAACATCTTCAAACTTAAAAACAAAATCCAGTGGATTGGTTTTTTTTTACTTTTTTGGAATGACAATGACCTGGATGACTGATAATCTTCACCAGCATAAGCTCAGGTTTAGGTTTAGTGATCATTTGAGATCTAGAGCACCGAGCTCCAGGGTTGAAAGGTCAAACTAATAAAAGCTCCTCATCTTTAAAAGGTCTTAGCCACAACTTTTTATAAAAAGGATTAATCTTTCAAAAAGAATGAACAAAACTTCTAGCTTCGCACAATAAAAGTATACATTTTACTAAAATAGAAATATAAATAATGTTTTATAAAGGTTTACAATTCCAAAAATTAAAAAAAGGTAACATGAGGGTTAACATCGGTCAAGATTTTTGGTGTTGGTGGCAATTTAAGGAAGCAGAGGGGCTCCAAAGAGGCTTTTTATTCTGAAAAGGTAAATTAAATGTTATCTAATGCATACGAATCCATAATCCGTTTATCATTCGTTCTTTTCTTTTCAAATTAAAAATGCAAAAATTCACTTGTTTTCTCACCATTTGTTTCCAAAACAAAAAGGAAAAAACAGATAATGAGCTGGATTGTCTGTTTTATTGGGAAACAAATAGTGAGAAAAGAAGTGCATTTTTTCCTTTTTAATTTTAGGTTTTAATAAAAAAAGAAAATGAAAGAATGAATGATACATGGATTCATACGGTTCACTAGCTTGGAACTGTATGAAAGAGAACCCGCCGATACTGGCCTGGAGGAGTTCAACTGGCATCTCCTTTAAGAGAGGAAGATAATCGATAACCTGACTCCGCCAGATGGATTTGCTCCACATATCCATCTGGAAACCTTCGGTTGAAGTCATTTTGGGAAGGAGCGAAAATACTGGTTAGCTGATTGGCCTATGTTGGTGATAGACGGGCCAAATAAACCAATCAGATCAACGAAGCATATGACGTACTAACAGAGTGACGACGAAGAGGAGCCAATTGATAGATCAAACTCTTGCCGAAACCAGTTGGGAAAAGAGCAAAAACATCTTTTCCTCTGAGAAAAGCCTCCAGAGCAGTGTTTTGCTCTTCTTTCAGTGAAGAAATACTCTGTAATTCCGATAAAACTTGCTCGATAGCCACGCTAACGCTAGTTTCATCGGCTGAAGCCGCCATGTTCTTTAAACTGAACTGTCGCGCTTCTCGTTGCGTCACACCTCAACCCGCCTCAAAGCCAACGCTGATTGGACGTTCGTTTGGTGAACGGCTCCAAATTTTCTTTAACGGAGATTCTCCAGACTGATCTGCGAGTGAAACCTTGAAAGCTCGCGAGATCAGGATGGTCTCACGAAGTTAGATAATCGAGGAATGGAAAACATTCAAGCTGTTTCCTCTGTTTTACTTTATTAGCTTTAACCTAAAATTATAGTGATTTAATCCCTGCTTTATCTAAAATCTAAAACCTATCCTAGTTTTATCAAAGTTCATCCCAGTTTTATCAAAGTTAAACCTAATTTGATTCAGAATTATATCTGATTTTAACCTGGTTTTGATCTTAAATCTATAAAAAAAAAACATTTTTTCTACTTTTACCCTCAAATTGTTCCAATTTTCTCACACCTCTATCAGAATTTTATTGTGGTTTCGTCTAGGACTGCAACTAACGAATATTTTGCAAACTTAATCTGTTGATTACTTTTTTTTAATTAATAATCGAATAGCCAATGGTTCTTTAAAGAAGATTTTTTTTATGAAATTAAACCAGGTGAAACTAAAACTTTTCCACTTAAAGAGTTCTGGATAGAGAATATTGACAGACATAAAAGTTTTGATTAACTTAAATGCTAAATGTTTACATATTTTTTACAATCTTGGTATAGTTACTGCTCTAAGTGGATCGCTCTGTCAGCTAAAAGGCATATTTTAGTCTCTTTACTCCACATAATGATTAATCGATTACTAGATTAGATTATTTCAATAATCGATTAATCTGATTGTTTCAGCCGTGGTTTCATTCAAGTTTTAATTTTGCTTTCAAATCTAGATATGTCCTGAGTTTGCCTTTTTTTGTAGTTTTAAGTTAAATCTATTAAGATTAAATCCTTTAGTTGCTGTTTTCATATCAAATTCTTCCAGGTTTTATTCCTGTTTATGTCATTTTAACATGAATTTGTACCTGATGTATTCTAGGTTTTATCACATTAAATTTATTTTAAACTTTAGCCAAATTCTGCACTAGAAAAACGATCAAGAAATAAGTAAGAATTTCTTAAATGAAGTGCATTTATCCTTAATTTAAGTAGGTAAATGAGATTTGCCAATGGAATTAGTATTTTTACTCTTAAAATGAGATAATTAGATAAAATGCACTTGAAAAAACACAATGCAATTGTGTTTTCTTATTTTAAGTGTAAATTGTCTTGTTCCATTGGCAAAATGTCTCTTTTGCCTCCTTAATCCAAGTAAAAATGCACTTATTTTAAGAAAAAATACTTATCTATATTTCAATTTTTTTCCAGTGTGACCGTTTTTCCTTCTCTTTTTTTTCCGGTTCTATGTTGACTGATTACAGATTCTTATTCTTGATTTTTTTTCCCAGGTCATTTTGTGGTTTTATCCTCCTTTTTCGGCTCAGAGGCGGCGGAACGTGTAGACACCTGCTGGCGGGCGTCGTCCAGAGCCGCTTCCAGCTTCCGGCTCAGCAGGGAACATTCTCTCGTCTTCTCTTCCAGGGAGAGCTGATTGCTGCGGATGGTCTTGTCCCGTTTGGAGATGACGGTTAGAAGGTCAGAGTTCTGGCTGGAAACTTCCTCCAGCTTCCTGATGGATGACAGGAGAGGGAACAGGACTTGGAGCTAAGGGTCGGACCAGGATTCGGTTCAGGCTGAAGGCTGCTGAATCTTTCGAGCAGCTTTTTCACACAAGAAAAGAGCAAAGTTCTCAAACATGTGAGTCCAGTGTTTGTTCTGAATGAGGAAGTCACTGACCGGTCCAGAGACTCTGCTCTGAGCTGAAGCTGTTGGTTCTCCTCCATCAGAACTTTGTTCTTCTGCCTCAGGAGATCCATCTGGTGTCCCTGGGTCTCCATCTGTGAAAGTGCAGAATCTCAGTGAGAGAAAGGAGTGAACAGCTCTCTGGGTCCTGGATTCCTTTAAAGTGGTCCAGTTCTCCAAGTTCTCAGCCATTGATTCCAAACTAAGGTTGGGACCAAAAGATTCTAGGAAGCTTCAGGAGATTTAAAAAGGACTAAAACATCCTTCTGCTGAAGGATCCTGGAATATCAGCAGTGTGTCTGGAAGTGATAAAACATTTGATGTGAAAACAGTCTGAGCAGAGATGATGTCCATCGTTTGCTGCAGCTGATCATGTAGAGATGTTCTACCGAGTTTAAAGGAGAAACCTGCTGTGACCTTCAGACGGAGCTCCGTCAGGTTGGTGCTGAGCTCCACGTTCCGTCTCTCCAGGAGACGTTCCTGATCCTGAGCGTTCTGCAGCTGCAGCTGGCAGCACCGCAAAGACTCCGGAAGAGCCTCCAGGTCCGAAAGCCGACCCAGGAGCTCCCTGCGCACCTCCTCGATCTCCTTCTCCAGCTCCTCCTTCACCGACTGGGCCTCCCGCTCTGTTTGAGCCACCTGGGAAGAGCACTGCTCGGCTTCGGCCCGGGTTTTCCCGACCTGCAGAGTTTGTTGGACAGGAAATAAACCCTGAGCGTTGCTGGGTCTGGTCTCAGCAGAACTTCTACAGAACCTCCAGTACCTGGATCTTATAGCTGTCCAGCAGAGCCTCATATTGCCTGATGGTGGCTCTGACCTGCTGAAGCTCTGACTGAGACAAGCTCAGCTTCTCCTCCGCTGCAGATGCCAAGGCCTGCACAAAGACCCAACGTTTTATGCCTTCAGAGATCAGGAGGAGATCCAGAACCGGAGCTCAGATCATATCCACCCTACCTTTAGGTTCTGGTTCTCCAGTTTAGCAGCAGTGTTCTCTGCGGTCACTCCATTCAGGCGATCCAGCAACGCCTCCCTCTCCGATCGACCCCTTTCCTGCACGCTCTGCAGCTGCTCGCTCAGCTCCGATATCCGGCTGATGGATTATAAAAGAAAACATTCCAGCTCTTTGTTAAAGTCGGAAAATTCGGATCACGAGAGGAAGAACGAATGGAAACAACAGCATGAAGCCTAAATTATCGAGGAGTTTAATCCATCCTGGAATAAATCTACATGTTTTTCTCTTGTTGCTCAGATTTTCAGCCTCTCTTTTTGTTCTCCTTTGGAACCAAACATTTGAACACGGTTTGGATCCAGTTACCTGTTCAGCAGACTCAGCTCCATCTCCAGCTGACCTTTCTCCTTGGCTTCCTCTGCGTGTCGGCGCTGCCAGACCTCAGCTGCTGCCAGAGCTTCATCCACCTGCTTCTCCTGCTGGACACAGCCTCAGAGTTAACCAGGGTGGGTTTACTAACAGGTGGGGGGACATCAGGAGGAGCATCAGTCCCACCATCTGCAGCAGCTGGATGCTTAGTTGTCCTGCAGCGTCCTCACTGCACGCCGCTCGATGTTTCTGAGCTTTGGTGGCTCGTTTCAGGGCTTCCCGCTCCTCCAGCGCCTCCTGCTTCAGTCGGTTCAGCTGCTCCGTTACATGATCCATATCTGCCCTCTGCTGATTGGCTGCCCGCTCCAGGTTCTGGAGGAGCAAAGCTCAGTTCATGGGTCACTGTAGAAGTAAACCTCTACCGGTCAAAGAACTCCAGCTGACCTTTATCTGAACGCTGAGTCGGTTGTTTTCTGCTTCTTTGCTGCGTAACTGTCCCTGGAGATGAGCTCTGGTCGACTCCAGAGTCTTGGACAAATCTGCTGAGCTCTTAGCATTTACCTGCATTGAAAATAAAAAATAGAAGAAAATATAATAACCAGGCCTCATCTGGGTTTGGATGCGTTTTAGTCCTGATACCTTCTCTGAGTCCAGCAGATTGGAGAGCTGATGAAGCTCCCTGTCTTTCTCCTGAAGCTTCTCAAGAAGGTTCTGGTAAAAAAAAAAAAAAAAAGGACAGGGAGTTCACATATCAGCACCTCACAGTGAAAAGAAACACGTTCAACAGCAGAAGGTCCCTGAGTCGCTTAAATATGAGAGATCAATTTGTCTGAAAATATTAAGAAAAAGGCAAGTTAAAAAAAAACTGAAAAAGATTTCGCCAGACCACTAGGGGGAGATGATCATCAATTAATTTAAGACCAAAACACAGACATTACAGGACCAACAGAGGACATTTGGAGTGAAGAAAGAAAAACTTTTTTACACACTATGGTCCTGATATTTAAAGACACGATAAATTACAAATGCTAACTTTTTTAGCACATGCAATAAGGAGCTTTTTCTATTTTTCTTATTACGAGAATAAAGTTGAAAAAAAAATGCTTCTTGTAAGAGTTGTCATAAAATACGTCATTCTCGTAATTTTATGACTTTATTCTCGTAATATTACGCTTTTATTCTCATATTTCTACGACTTTATTCTTGTAATATTATGAGAATAAAGTCGTAACATTACGACTTTATTCTCATATTTTTACGACTTTATTCTCGTAATATTACGACTTTATTCTCGTAATATTACGACTTTATTCTCATATTTTTATGACTTTATTCTCGTAATAATACGACTTTATTCTCGGAATGTTACGACTTTGTTCTCCTAATTTTACGACTTTATTCTCGTAATATTACAACTTTATTCTCGTAATTTTACGACTTTATTCTCGTAACTTTACGACTTTATTCTCGTAACTTTACGACTTTATTCTCGTAACATTACGACTTTATTCTCGTATTCTTATGACTTTATTCTCGTAACTTAATAACTTTACTCTCATAGCATTACAACTTTATTCTCGTAATTTTATGACTTTATTCTCATAACATTGCACTTTATTCTCGTAATTTTATGTCTTTATTCTCATAACATTATGACTTTATTCTCATAGTTTTATGACATTATTCTCATAATGTTACGACTTTATTCTCATAATCTTATGACTTTATTCTCATAATGTTACGACTTTATTCTCGTAATCTTATGACTTTATTCTCGTAACTTAACGACTTTATTCTCATAGCATTACGACTTTATTCTCGTAATTTTATGACTTTATTTTTGTAACTTTACGACTTTATTCTCGTAACTTTACGAACTTATTCTCGTAAAATTACGACTTTATTCTCGTAATCTTATGACTTTATTCTCGTAACTTAATGACTTTATTCTCATAGCATTACAACTTTATTCTCGTAATTTTATGACTTTATTCTCATAACATTACACTTTATTCTCGTAATTTTATGTCTTTATTCTCATAACATTATGACTTTATTCTCATAGTTTTATGACATTATTCTCATAATGTTACGACTTTATTCTCGTAATCTTATGACTTTATTCTCTTAATTTTACGACTTTATTCTCGTAATTTTATTACCTTATTCTCATAATGTTACAACTTTATTCTTGTAAAGTTCCAACTTTATTCTCGAAATTTTATGACTGTATTCTTGTAATGTCACAGCTTTAGTTTTATAGCATTATTTTCGTAATGTTATGACTGAATTCTCATGATTTATTTAACGGCAGAATATAGTTTAAATATGAGAGATCAATTTGTCTGAAAATATTAAGAAAAAGGCAAGTTAAAAAAAAAAAACCTGAAAAAAAAGTTCTCCAGACGACTAGGGGGAGATGATCATCAATTCATTTAAGACCAAAACACAGACATTACAGGACCAACAGAGGAGATTTGAAGTGAAGAAAGAAAAGCCTTTTTACACACTATGGTCCTGATATTTAAAGACCCGCTTAATTACAAATGCTAACTTTTTTTAGAACATGCAATAAGGGGCTGTGTTGCAGCTGATTGCTGCACAAATGTTGAGATGTGCAAACCATTTGTTCCTGCCCATTTTAATTGGATACTGTCTGTTCTACTGCTAGTTTCACCATTTAAATGGGTAGAATGCCTTTTCTACTGAGAAAGATGAAGTTTTAAGCAATAAGGATCATGGAAATAATAATTATTTAAAAATAATTATGATGATACTATAAATAATATATTCATAGCACACCTCATAAAATAAACACTAATAAGTGTGCCTTATACAAGGTTGTTTGATCAAAGCAAGGGAAAGAAAAATTCCTATTGTGAGAGATTATTTTCAGTATTTTTAATGGTATAAATATTGTCAACTGTCCAACTGCATTAATCTGTCCAACTTTTTTAATTACAGTTATTCCACTTTTGTTATTGCTGATGGTCCAAGAATTGAACATGCGCATAGATTATCTCTTCATCCTCCATCTTTTACAAATACCTCCTTTGTAGGAACATGAAGGAAGCAAACAAAATCATTCTTAAATTGTTTGTATGAGTGATGTAAGTAATGTAAATGTAAAGCACTTTGCACCTTCTTTAACGATCTGCTCTGCTTGTAAAAACACGTGTTTGCCCATTTTTAGATGCTCGAACCTCTTTCTGATCGTCTCCCCCTAGTGGTCTGGAGCACCTCAATAAGCTATTTTCCAGCTTTTCTTTTTCTATGATCACAGCATCTTCTTCCTCTTAATTTCTTGCGATTACAGCTTTTCTCCTTCGCAGCATTTTTTCCTTTGCATTCTTTTTTTTGTGTGTGTTTGTGTTCATCTCATTTTTCAGTTTGCAGGACCTTGTGAATCTGCTCTGAAATCACAGATTAAAACGCCGTTTTCCACTTCCCATCATCATAAGTTTCTGACAGAACTTCAGCGACGCTGCAGATCAGGATGAAGGAAAACACACTTGTGGTCCAGATCTTAACCGTTAAAACTCACAGCTTTTTCTGCCTCTGTGTCAGCGAGCCTCTTCAGTAGAACCTCCTTCTGCTCTGACAGTCCGATGGACTCCATCTGCTCAGAACCAAACCACAAACACCGAGAACAGTTCATGTCCAGGTTCTGATTCTGGATGAGGAGTTCAGTACATCGAACTGTGCCTTACAAATATACACCTTGCAAAGTTTTTTCCACATTTTGTCAAGTTTCCAACAAAAATATCTCAGCTTAGGTGGCGAACATTTCATTTCCACCAAAGAAGACAGGTGGTCCATCCTCCTTCAGAAGAAGAACTGAGTTGAACTCAGATATTCAAAGCCTGGAAGGTTGTTTTAGAACAAAAAAATCCCTGATCTAATGGGTTCCCTGATCAGCACGCTGATGGTTGTTCTCTATTGTTCTCTGAAAAACTTGCAGAGGTTTTTGGTCATAAACTTTGTAAACTGTTGTTTTTTTCCCTTCTCCCTGCATTAGTTTTTGTCCTGTGTTTGTCTGCAGCAGATATCCAAATAAAAATGGATTAAAGTTTGTGGAACTGGACAAATTGTGTTTTATTCCCGGTTCCTCCGGTGTTACCTGGGACTCCCTCTGCTCTCTGAGGAACTGCCTCAGAGTTCGGTTCGTGGCCTCAAACGTCTCCAGTTTCTTTAGCAGCAGGTCCTTCTCATGGGCCAAACCCGAAGACGACAACTTCTGCAGCAGAAAAGAAACGGTTCAGAGGAAACGCAGCGGGTTCATGTCTTCGCTCAGATATGGAGCAGAAACTCACATTTCCACCCGAGCTGAAGAGCTGAGAGACGGACTGTTTCAGAGCAGAAACCTGCTGAGCAGCTGCAGATGCAGCAGCTTCAGCATCCATCAGCTTCCGGAGCAGAACATCCGGGTCCTGAGGAGAACCGTCCACTCTGGAAACACCAGAACCAAGCAGAGAGAATTCAAACACTCTTCTCTGCAATTGCAGAAGCAGAAACAAATAATCTTTGATGAATTCGGCACCATTAATGGACTTAATCAGCATCTGGATCAGAACCAAGTCACAAACATGTTCCTCAGGTAAACCAGCAGCAGGAGATAACCCACTAGTCTGGAGGAAGTGGGTGTGACCAACATATCTGCATCTGAGGTCCAAAATCCTAACAGAACCAGAACAGAATCTCTTATCGGACCACCAAGGCATCATCCCGTCAGAACAGGAGAGGAGACAGGAAACGCTGCTCGCTTCTGGTCTCCAAACAGAAAAAATGAGGAGGATTGAATCCAACAGTCGGAACCTGAAAGAAGGTTTTGGAGAATCTGAGATTGGTTCTGGGAAGAAACTGGTGCAGCTCATCGTCAGTTCTGACTGAGATTCATACCAGCAGGATGCAGAGACCTGTCATCAGAACCTAACAAACTTTAACACCTGGAGAAAAAAGAAATCTTTTAGGATTCGGGATTTTCCCGTTTCTGCTTTACAACTTTATTTTCATGTTACTTTATTCTCGTAATTTTATGACATTATTCGCGTAATGTTACGACTTTATTCCCGTAATTTTATGACTTTATTCTCCTAATTTTATGACTTTATTCTTGTAAAGTTCCAACTTTATTTTCATGTTACATTATTCTTGTAGTAGTTTTATGACATTATTCGCGTAATGTTACGACTTTATTCTCGTAATTTTATGACTATTCTTTTGTTACTTTATTCTCTTAATTTTATGACTTTATTCTTTTAATTTTATGACTTTATTCTTGTAATTTTATCACTTTATTCTTGTAAAGTTACAACTTTATTTTCATGTTACTTTATTCTCGTAATTTTATTACATTATTCGCGTAATGTTACGACTTTATTCTTGTAATTTTATGACTTTATTCTCCTAATTTTATGACTTTATTCTTGTAAAGTTCCAACTTTATTTTCATGTTACATTATTCTTGTAGTAGTTTTATGACATTATTCGCGTAATGTTACGACTTTATTCTTGAATTTTATGGCTTTATTCTCGTAATTTTATGACTATATTCTCCTAATTTTATGACTTTATTCTTGTAAAGTTCCAACTTTATTTTCATGTTACTTTATTCTCGTAGTTTTATGACATTATTCGCGTAATGTTACGACTTTATTCTCGTAATTTTATGACTATTCTTTGGTTACTTTATTCTCGTAATTTTATGACTTTATTCTTGTAAAGTTCCGACTTTATTCTCGTAGTTTTATGACATTATTCTCGTAATGTTACGACTTTATTCTCATAATTTTTTGACGATTCTTTTTGCAACTTTATTCTCATAATATTACGACTTTGTACTCGAAATAAAAACTAGCCTGGCCCTAATACTCCATCGTATGGCCACTAGAGGGTGATGATTTGAGAGCTCAGGAGACGACAGCCGAACTATGAACCCAAGTAAAGAAGTTCTCCAATTTTTCTGATTCAAACATGAATGTATGGAGGACCAAAGTCCAGAACCAGTACCTGGACCAAAAAACAAATAAAAATGTATAAGTGGAAGAAAAAAAACAAAATATAATTGTTTTCTCAGTTTACAAAAGGAAAAATATGACTGGATGAAGATCTTCCAACCAGAAGCTGATTTCTTGTGTAGCGGAGGCAAAGTGTGGGAGAAAAATGCAACAAGCTGAAAAAAACTAAGGATAGATTAGCTAAACAAGACAAAATTAAAATCATACGAAATTTAAAACTAAAATAATAAACAATAAACAAAATTCAACTAGAGTTAAAGGAAAACTGTTATAATATTTACAGCTACTATTCATTTTTGTTTCATTAATTAAAACTGTATAAAACACTAAGTTTATGTAATAAACCAAAACATTAACAAATGCATTAAATAAATAAAAATACATAGAACTAAAATAAAATATTAGTGAAGAAACAAAGAGATTTAATTCATAAATCCAAGTTTTTGTTTCTTCATTTAAAACATTTTGACCTAACGATTGACAAAAAGAAAAAGAATGACATTTTCTGACACCTTGCTGCAGCTTGAGGAGTACCTGTTGGGGTCGCTCTCCTCCAGCATCTTCTCCATGGACCGACGAAGACGGCTGTTTTCTCTCTCCGTCTCCTGCAGCTCCTTGGTCACCTCGGCTAGCTCCTCCTCCTGCTCAGCGATCACGCGTTTGGAGACGTTCAGCTGCTCCGATTGACGCTCCAGCATCTGCTCTTTCTTACGCAGCTCCACCTGAAGCATGAGGAACCATCAGGAAACCAGACCGAAGGAGGTTTCTGATCCAGAGAACGTCCTGACACCAGCTCCACGTTTCAAACTGCTTTCAGTGGCAGAAATGAGTCTTGATCTATTCTTGTTTTTCTATTTCTATATTTTGTTTTGAGCAAACCAGACCTAATGCTACACTCAGACCGCAAGCACTGCTTAATTTTTGATGCTTGTTCACATTAAAGTCGTATGGAAGTAATATTTAAATGTCAAATCATTCTGGCTTAAACATATATATAAATGTACTCTTTATCAGACTATATTGTCCAAAAAGTTAGAAAATTTCTATTTAAAAAAAATCCTTTCTTAAAATCTGTGTTTTTTTCATTATCTTCTGCAGGCCAGTTAGTTGTACGTCAGCTTGTACGCCAAAATTCAGCCAAACATATATCAACGGTCGTCTGTCAATCAAATTTTTTCACTCATAGCATCTTGATTCATCTGTCGCAGCTAATATACGCAACGGTTGAAATCAGAATCCTTTCCTTTCCCACTGAGTTCCGTCCCAGTGTTCACGGGGATGGACGTCTGTGTCTTCAGCAGGCGTAGAGCTAACAGAACTGGCAGCGTTGCGAGGGAAGGGCTCAAACATGTACGGCTAGAAGCCTTCTACACCAAACCAAGCTTCTGCCGCCCTGGCGTCCTCTTCCACAACATCTTCGTCCCCGCTTTCCTCCTCTAAATAAAAAAGGGATGACGGAGGAGACTCCTCCACGACCTCCGACACTAAACTCTCCTGCTCTTGCATGTTTCCGCTGTCCATAGCGTTCCTTGACAGCGTCGTTTCTAAGTCACCAATTTAGTGCTACTTGGTCCCAATGGAATTTCCCGGCCACAACCAGACTTGCTTGCAAACCTTCTGCCACAACAATCCCGCCATCTTGATGAACGACCAATCGCATTCACTTTATTCACTCGTGTAAAGTCGTGCACCACTCGGGAGAATTTGTAAATGCAACGTTTGGAACAGCCGTTCCCCTACGACTTTAAGGTATGACGCACATCAAGAGCATCTTTGACGCTCCTGCAGCACGTCCAGTGTTCAATGGCAGAGAGCAGCTTTGCTATATTTGCTGTGATCAGTGGGTAAAAAGTAGCTTTAATATGTTGTTGGGTGAGAAAGTCCACATGAAAACTTCTTCTGTGCTGTCAGTTCATCAGGATTATGATCCTGCCTTCAAATATAATTTCGCTATTGGAGCCGCTCAGGCCCCCGTACACCGGCGTTGCGCTGTCAGTGGAAATCCCATTCAGCGGCAGCCTCTGGTCCGGGACCTCTTTGCGATTTTCCGCTACCGTTTGCGGCGGCTGGAAGGTGATTTTCATGTACCTAATCCAAACCGCAGGCACCAGAATAAAAAGCAAACATATTTAGCCTCGAGGTTTCGACATTTCTAAGTTGATATATAAACTGTTTCAGTGGAGTGATCATAGCACACTGCATCAGCAGTGCTGTCTCTGTCTCTCTGTCAGCTCCTCTGATTGGTTGATGTAGGGCGTCGTGCAGCAAAAGTTCAATTTTTCCAACTCCAGCAGCAGCTGCTGCTATCAAAGAGCATCTTGCTCATAAGATGCTCAGAAGCTTCAGCTGCTCAAAACGAGCTGCAGGACCTTTTGTTGCTCCTTGACTCGACTTTTAAACCATTGACTTCACATTCAAACTAGCTGCTTCTGCTGCCTCTAGCGAGTTCGGTCTGAACCTAGCGTAAGCCTAACCTGACTCCGCCAGATGGATTTGCTCTGCATATCCATCTGGAAACCTTCCGTTGAAGTAATTTTGGGAAGGGGCGAAAATACTGGTTAGCTGATTGGCCTATGTTGGTGATAGACGGGCCAAATAAACCAATCAGATCAACGAAGCATATGACGTACTAACAGCCAGGCTACTCTTGCCCAAACCAGTCGGGAGAAGAGCAAAAACATCTTTCCCTCTGAGAAAAGTCTCCAGAGCAGTGTTTTGCTCTTCTTTCAGTGAAGAAATACTCTGTAATTCCGATAAAACTTGCTCGATAGCCACGCTAACGCTAGTTTCATCGGCTGAAGCCGCCATGTTCTTTAGACTGAACTGTCGCGCTTCTCGTTGCGTCACACCTCAACCCGCCTCAAAGCCAATGCTGATTGGACGTTTGTTTGGTGAACGGCTCCAAATTTTCTTTAACGGAGAGTCTCCAGACTGATCTGCGAGTGAAACCTTGAAAGCTTGCGAGATCAGGATGGTCTCACGAGCAACAACACCACACGTTTCCTGGAGGAGCTGTTGTATCACTGGAGGAACTGGGGGAAAATGTTTCAAGGAGGGATTCTTCTGGTTAAAGCTCTTTTGAATTTTTAAAATGATCATTTGGACCAGATGATGATCAGGAGGATTTAAACGTTTCCAAACCAGCGTGCAAAGCAAACAACTGTGTTGCTCCTCCAGGTGAAAGCCCACCAGAGATTAACTGATCCTATATAGCAGACCCGATAGTTAAAAATATTGTAGATTGGGTTTCTGTGAAAATGTGACCAATCCCAAGGGGCAGATCTATTCAGTCTATTTCTATGATAATAAAATTAAATGAGTCAAATTGAAACCCGGTTCCTCTTTAATGGCGTCTGTCTTTAATTTAATGAGGAAAGTCCATTTGAAACGTTCCTGTTATCAGGATGGAATCTGTCCTTTTTTCACGGGATTTACTGTTTTATCTCATCCTCTTCTGACCCTTTACTAATATTTTTGGATAACATGCATATATTCATACTGGAGATAGAGTGATACAATGTTAGTATTTTTTCTTTGGTGGGCCGATAGGTACATGTGTTCAACCATTAGCTCAGGTTATCCTGAGCTATCTCTATAGTTCTGCTGCTATAGGCTTAGACTGCTGGAGGACATAGGGACCCCTTTTTCATAATTCTACTTCATTCTATCTCTATTCTCCAACTCTGCAGAATCTGTTAGTTCAATCTCTAACGTTCTGCTCTCTCTGCTTTTTCTCATAGTAGCTTCATCTGGTCTGTTCCTGTTTGGCTGTGACTCCATCCTGGAGAGAAATATCAGCTGTGCTGCTGCCATCAACACCTTTGTTTCTAGATGTTGGAGATCGGCCTGTTTTTCAGTGTAGTCCTGTTTCTCTGACTGTGACTAACTGGATGTGCTCTCTTCATCCTCTGACATGGGAGCTGGCTTGGAGCTCGTCTAAAAGGGAGTTTTTCCTCTCCACTGTCGCCACAACCATGCATAGTGTGAGGGATTGCCTTTGATTCAATAAATCGATGCAATCAACTAGTTTTCCTGAGATTTGACTCAATCTGCCAGGATGATGTGGTTGAACTGTAAAGGGCCTTGAGATGACGTGTTGTGAAGTGGCGCTATATAAATAAACCGAACTGAATTTAATTAATTTGTGCATTCAGCAGCCATGTTTTTGTGATCCTGTAAGGTGAGTTGCTGCTGCACCCACCTGCCCTCCATTCTTAATGTTTTCTTTGATTTGGCCAATCTGTATTCGCTTGTTAAGAGGAGTTTATGACTCCTTAAAAAAAAAAAGAAAATCAGGCTAAAAGCAAAAAAACAGCAGTGGTATCAGAAAACCAGATCAGTAGGTTGTGGATTGGTGCATCTGTAGAACCTACCTCCGTCCTCAGAGAGCTAACTTCACTCATTAAGCTCTCGATCTTCCTCTCATAATAGCTGATCCGGCCCTGCAGAACTTCCTCTTCCTCTGACGTGAGATCCGACACACGCAGCACAGATTGGGAGCGCTCAGGTTCTGGTTCTTGGGGCGGTGGTGTGATCTCCAGGCTTTGAGTCGGTCCCTTAAATAAAGCAGAGTCTCAGGGGTGAGATTAACCAGGGGATGCGATCTAAGGAAGAAGGAGTGTCCCAGAAGATTCCTAACCTCCCACTTGTAGGAAGCCTTTCCTGGGGGGATCCAAGGCACTCGAGTTTGGACCTTCGCTGTCGGACGAAGCCATGAATTTTCCACATTCACCTTCCCCTTGAAAAACACGAATGAAACAGAACCTTCTGTATCTGAGAAGATCGGATTTTTACGAGGGAAATCAGAGACGAAGAGGAGCCAGCTGGTTCTACTAACATCAATCTAGCAGCAGAAGAAGACGCTGCGTCATGGAAAAGGTGAGAAACAGAAAGGAGGGGAGCAGAGGGAGAGCTCGGCCTCTCACCGACCTGAGGCGTCCTGCCAGGAGCCGTCCTCTGGCTCTTCACGTGCACGTGGACCGGCGTGGCATCACTGACGTGCACGTGCACTGGGGGGGAACCGGACCGGTTCTTCATGGCTTTACTCTGAGGAAGCAAGGCAGCCATAAGTGACTGTGATGATGCCGCCATCTGTACCCACCATCAGAAAATGAAAACTAACCCAGACGGACCTTTCCTGCAGTCAGGTCGGCTCAGAATCCTGAGATCATGACATCAAAACACAATGGGAACCTACATTTATATTTAATGTTTAGTGTTTAATAGAAGTAACGAGAATAAAGCCTCTGTTTAAGCAATTAGGTTTATGTTCTGCCTGACTTTGATGAGTATTTCTCAAGCAGGGATGTCTGATTTTTTTTACTCTGTGGCTTCTGGCACAAGGGTCATCTCCCCCTCCTTGGACATCTTATGCAAAACATTACCTATTGTCACTCATGTGCAATATTCTTCTCTCTAACTGGGAAATAACACTTGCCAACTACTGTGTAGTCTGTGTATATATTTTTTTTACTTATTTATAAGGTCAGTACATTTCTGCAGTGCAATGCAATAACCCAAGTCAACTACTATGTATTCTTCCCTTAGCTCTCTGCTGGCCAGATATTTTTATATCCAAGGAAAACATATTCCAGGGCCTTTTTTCTTTTTTTAAAGCTTTTTTTGTACTGTATTCACTCTTTTTTTATTGCCTGTCGTATTTTATATTTAATGGCATCTTGCTTTAACTCTTCGTACTCTATATAAGCTACTAGAACAAGAATTTCCCTGAAGGAGTAATCCCAAGGGAGAAATAAAATTTAGTCTAAGTATAATTCTATTATGTTTTGCTCCAGTATTCTGCAAGCAAAGAACTTCTTTTGTAAATGGAAAGTGTAAAAAAAGTTTTTCTTAGAATTTCTTGCTTTAAAATCTTTATATCTGATTTTTTTTTGTAATTTTATTTTTTTATTTCATCCTTTATCATTCCAGATTTAATCTTTTCACCTTTAAATTTCTTTTTTTCAATTTCTCCTTTTTCAGACTGAGGTTTTTCTTCAAAAATAAGGGAATTGTAAGCGGTCTAGTCAAAGTCTGGACTTCATTTGCAATGAAATGCAAGAGAATCCCTAAAACCGGCTCATCTTTGTAAACTTGCAGATCAATTAGAACAAGATATATCATATCTGAGCAAAAGATAAAAACAAATATCTTTTTATTTTCACCTTTGTAAAGCTCTCCTATTAAAACTGTATCTTTAGGGTAATATTCATTAATTTTTTATTTATTATTATTTAATTTATTTATTTTATATTTATAGAGTATAAAGAAGAGCAATATTTAGATGTAAACCTATTCTATGAGCACCAATTGATCAACATATTCAAATATTTTTTCTTTTTTACAAATAGTTCAAACCTTAAATGTAAAAGCACCTCAGTAGTAATATATCCCTTCCCTTTAATCTAAGCACCATTGTGCAGCTGATTTAATTATTTTAGGTAGAAATACACTTATCTATAATAATTTAATTGTTTAAATGGAAATAAAATCTAAATTTTACCCAAAATCCTTGTTTCTATTTTCAAATGAAAAAAGTTGTTAGAACCTGTTTTTCAAAGAATAGAAAAAGAAAAAAACTGGACTAG